>OV884056.1:305796708-308296708 GCA_930367215.1 Pollenia angustigena
TGTTTAAACTGTGTAAGAGAGTAAAGTCAACGTTTATCTGCAAAAAAACAGTTTTTGCAAAATGTGGCGTTTACAACGTTTTTCGCGGCTGTGCTTCAATTGGACACCAATTTTGAGACGTTTGAAAGTAAGCGTGATTTCAACAGACGGACAGACAAGCACCCAGAATATACATATACATGTTAGGGTCTTAGATGAGTATTAAAAAAGTTTAACACGGAATGACGAACTTATGTTTTCTTTTCTTCAAAAAAATGTGACATTTTATTTAAAAAAATGCAATTTGGTGTCTGTTTCTTAAAAATTTTTTATCCCGAAAAGGGTGGGTTTTTTAGAATACAACAAGCCACCCTTTTCGGGAGCAAAATTTTTAAGAAACTGACACTAAATTGCATTTTTTTAAATAAAATATCACATTTTTTTGTGGAAAAGAAAACACCATTAGTATAACCTCTTCACAACTAGTTGTGGTGGAGGTTATAATTAAAAGGTTCTTCTTGCTTAGTAAATATCATATTCGTAAAATTTAAGATACAACAGTAATAAAAGATTCCTTTAAATAATTTTAAAAACTCTTAACATATTTTAAGCAACTGAAGGAAACAATTCGGTTAACAAACTCAACAAAAAGCCTAATGAATTAATTCTTGAAAATCTCTGTTTGTGACAAAACATTGAGGAGGAGTTAGGAAATCAAATCAAAACCATCGAAACACCAATAGACTGCTAATTAGATATGTATTTCTACTAAAAAAACATTCGTTTATTTAGTCATACAAGACGACTTGCGACGAGTACAGATTGTCGTACGTAGAGAAGAAGAATAAATATTTTTTTTTTACCAAGAACTCAGGTTTTTTTAGCCTTCGACTTTGACTACTGACTTCTTCATGTTGGGTTCTTCTGCTGCATTACATTTGTCGTTGTGAATCATCATCCAGCGCGAGTGTACGCGTACGAACGTGCAACGCTCAGGCCTGTTTTGTTGACTTGTAGGTTCTTGTTGTCGTATAGAACTCATAAATATTTTTTATGGATTTTTAAAAGAAACCAAAAAGGTTGTTGATCACACTCATCATGATGCAATTAAAAATGTTTTTGGTTTTGTGCGTGTGTTTCCTTGTTTGTTTTTTTTTGAAGAAACATTAGAAATTAAAAATTTTTTTTTTTAATTTATTGTTTCATAAGAAAGTTGAGTTAATTTGTATGAACAACGATAATTTGGACTCTTGTTTTGTATTTACAACGAATTTATTTAGAGGATTGTCCTTTTAGGTAGTTTAAATTATTTTTCGATTGCTCAAAACTTTTGGGTGGTCGTAGTATTTGATTAATTAGATTTAAAAGGACTTAAGAGGCTTTAAAGGTTTAATAAAGTTCCTTTTTCAAAAAGGTAACTTTGCCTTATAAAAAAAAAATTTTTCAAATACTTATGTGCTGTTTCCAGGTGACCAACAATTGATTGCACTCAAAAAACCGAGTGATTTTCATATCAAATTTTCTACACAATCAATTGCTTGTCGCCTGGAAACAACACACTTAGGTCTGGTTTTTGAGATGCGGATTAAGTTAAAACTTAGTTTAACGTAGTCCAAAACTCGGGGTTTTCAGCCAAAATGTGATTTTTTTTATTATTTCATTAAATACCAACATTTTAAGCAAAAATAAGCTGGTCCGTCAAAACTTTGTATACAAACTTGGAAATGGCGGCACAAATCTGTTTTCAGGTTAACTAAACCTAGTTTAACTGAGATCTTAAAAATCCAGCCTTAACTCTTTTCAAAAATGTACCAAAGTACAGTGTTTCAAAAAATCAGTTTTTTTGCAAATAGTTAAATTTTTTCAATAATAAATTTTTTTAACTGTAGTATATTTTAAAAATATCTTTTTATTATCCAAGTAATTTTTGAGAATACAATTACATAATTAAATATTTTTTTTTTTAATATAAATTAAATCGACTCAGAAAGTGTTTGGGTCTAGGACGATTGTTCTTTAGTGTTACAAACATCAGCACAAACGCATGATACCCTCTCCACTTTTGAGATGGAGAGGGTACGTTGTCTTCAGTTTAATTCATCAGGGATTTTTAGGTCATCCACGTTTACGTTTTTTTTTCATTTTAATTCTTGAATTTCTCTTATTCTGGAGTATCTGCGTTCATCATTCCGATGTGTCCCAGCTAGAGAAATCGTTGTATCTTTATTCGTCTAAATATGTTAACAGTGTTGTAAATCTCATACAGCTAATTATTCATTCGTCGTCTATACTCTTCGTCAACGCATATGGGCCCATAAATTGTACGAATTGCTTATCTAAAAATATTCCATATTAATAGATTTTGCAGGTACCCATGTCTTACTTTTCAAATGCTTGCTTAGTCCATAATAACACCTGTTTGCAAGCACTATTCTTCGTTTTGCTTCAGTGCTGATACTATATTCGGTCCTTTTGGAAAATAAACAAGTATAACCTGTATTTTGGAACTTCTTTATCAGCACATCAATCTTTTAAATTATTAAATAAACATTTAAAGGGAGTCCAAAAATAGAGGTATCATTTTAATTTTAGTTAACAAATATTTTTTTTGAGATAATAAAAATATTTTTATTTTATTTTTAATATTTTTAATTAGGCTTAAGTTCATGAAATTTAATTTTTATTAAATTATTTTTATGAAGAAAGGAATTTTTACAACATGAAAATTAATTAAAATTGTTATTGATAATCTTTCATTCTTGACGTGGCTCGGGCTCGAACCCTGGCCGGCAGGTTACCATGACATGTTTCGATCGCAACCACTCGATCTCCTCAGATGGATTTGCCGTCTTACACTCGCAGCCATCGCCGACTGCTGACGTCACTAGTCAAACATCAATCCTTAAACCAAATTGTATTTTAACATTTGGTAGATCGAAATTTGCTTTCCTGAATGATTATCCATCTTAATTGATTTTACATGTTTTTTCCTTTACTTCTGTTTTTTCGTACTTTCGTCAAGAATTTTTCTTGAAGTCCAAGTACATTTTTTTTTGTTTTTTCACTTTGTCTTTCTCTTTTCTGTTGACCTTTTTTCAGCACAACTTGAAGGACAAATGTACACATAGAGCTCGTGCCTTAGCTTTAACAATAATTAGTATTGTGGTTATTTTGTTGAACTATTTATGGTTTTTAATCCAAATTTTTAATATTTTTAATTAGGCTTAAGTTCATGAAATTTAATTTTTATTAAATTATTTTTATGAAGAAAGGAATTTTTACAACATGAAAATTAATTAAAATTGTTATTGATAATCTTTCATTCTTGACGTGGCTCGGGCTCGAACCCTGGCCGGCAGGTTACCATGACATGTTTCGATCGCAACCACTCGATCTCCTCAGATGGATTTGCCGTCTTACACTCGCAGCCATCGACGACTGCTGACGTCACTAGTCAAACATCAATCCTTAAACCAAATTGTATTTTAACATTTGGTAGATCAAAATTTGCTTTCCTGAATGATTATCCATCTTAATTGATTTTACATGTTTTTTTGCGATCGAAACATGTCATGGTAACCTGCCGGCCAGGGTTCGAGCCCGAGCCACGTCAAGAATGAAAGATTATCAATAACAATTTTAATTAATTTTCATGTTGTAAAAATTCCTTTCTTCATAAAAATAATTTAATAAAAATTAAATTTCATGAACTTAAGCCTAATTAAAAATATTAAAAATTTGGATTAAAAACCATAAATAGTTCAACAAAATAACCACAATACTAATTATTGTTAAAGCTAAGGCACGAGCTCTATGTGTACATTTGTCCTTCAAGTTGTGCTGAAAAAAGGTCAACAGAAAAGAGAAAGACAAAGTGAAAAAACAAAAAAATGTACTTGGACTTCAAGAGAAATTCTTGACGAAAGTACGAAAAAACAGAAGTAAAGGAAAAAACATGTAAAATCAATTAAGATGGATAATCATTCAGGAAAGCAAATTTCGATCTACCAAATGTTAAAATACAATTTGGTTTAAGGATTGATGTTTGACTAGTGACGTCAGCAGTCGTCGATGGCTGCGAGTGTAAGACGGCAAATCCATCTGAGGAGATCGAGTGGTTGCGATCGAAACATGTCATGGTAACCTGCCGGCCAGGGTTCGAGCCCGAGCCACGTCAAGAATGAAAGATTATCGATAACAATTTTAATTAATTTTCATGTTGTAAAAATTCCTTTCTTCATAAAAATAATTTAATAAAAATTAAATTTCATGAACTTAAGCCTAATTAAAAATATTAAAAATTTGGATTAAAAACCATAAATAGTTCAACAAAATAACCACAATACTAATTATTTTTATTTTAGTTTATTACAAATAGGTTTCGGTCATAGCAAAATAGTACCAGGTATTTTCATAAGGGAGAGTTATATGGGTTTTGAAATTGAGAACAAAATTTTTAATGACTATACCTTGTACTTATTCTACCATGGGTTTCGGTTAAAAATGAAAAATTATGAAGGTCAAGTGACTTCGCCCCCCCCCCCCCCCCTCTACTGGCTCGGCAGACTCCCAAAAATTAATAAGCTATTGTCAATAGTTGATATCTCTTCGATAATATTGTTTTAAAGCTCTTGAACTATTATGGGCTTATTGCAGTACACTTTCGATTTAAAAAAAAAAAACAAAAAAAAAATGGTCTTAAGGTGCCAAATCGCACGATCTTGGTGGTTTTTCACTCCTCCTTTACGAGAAATAATGCGATTTTCGAACTTTTCTTTCAAAAGACCCATTGTTTCTGTTGTTGTGTGGCAAGTGAAACCACATATTCTCAACGTCTAAATCATAAATTTTCCGCCACAAGAAGCTTAGGATCATCTCCCAGTATCGATTTCCTTTAACCGATTATACCTCAAATTTGGACACCCTTTACTTCAATAGCGAGAAAAAAAGTATCAAAAAAAAAAGGAAATACGGAAAATTAAATTTCTTTTTTTTACTTCTTCGTGCTGCAAGTGGTAAATTTTGAATTTTCCACAATATTGAACTTAGAAACCTGCACTCAAAAGTACGGTGAGTACGGATTTTCGTGAACCAAGCACAGAAAGATTGATTCAAGTACGGATTTGCAATCGCGAAATACTTATTTTATCCATATTCAATGCCGAATTCGTACTTGAAATAATCCGAAAAGAGACTGATTTAAGTAAAACTAAGATTGATTTAATCTCAAAATGCGCTTGATTTAAGAATAATAAAGTTGATCTAATCCCAAATTCGTACTTGAAATAAACCAAAAGTGAAGTTAGAAGGAGAATTTTATAATGATTAATTTACTTTATACCTTACAGAATTTCAATTATAAAACACCAGCAGCATTCCCGATCAGTGTTGCCAGCACTTTAAGATGTAAAATCAGCAAAAAACCATAATTTTTCATCAAAAAATCTGCAAAAATCTGCTCCAATATTTGAAAAATCTTCAATAAATCTTCAAAACACATTTATTACATTTTTTATGTTGTTTACTTAGAAACCCTTTATGCCGAAATTTTTATATGTTTACATAGGGACTGAATTGTCAGATAGTTTTATGATGTTGTAAAAAAAAATCAAATAAAAATACAATTGCGAGCATAGGATAAAACAATGAACGACAATTAAAGGAAAAGTCCGCTAGATTGATAACCTTTTGGTTTGCGAATCAAATCCAATTTAGAACATTATCTAAAGTTGCAATTAAATATCTCAAAGTTCCTGTTACTTTGGTTCCTTCAGAAAGGTGCTTATCAGCATCACAATTTTTAAAAACTGTCATCTAAAGTGATAAAAACAACGAACTTCAGCCTGATAAAAAAACTAGTTAAAGTTTTCCTACTTGAGTACAAACATTCAGTCGATAGTAATATCGATATATCGATTAGTGAAATCTGAACTATCGATAAATATCGATAGTAGAAAATATCGATAGTATCCCAGCACTAGTTTACACATGAAAGTACTTGCTTGCAAGTAGAGTATACGTATTATTAACGAAAAATCGAAGAAACTGCCGATTGGCTGAAAGTACCAAAATTTTGTGTGTGTAAGTGAAAAAGTGTGAGTGTATTACGGCTTTCAAGAAATTAACTTTCATGTGTAAATGCTAGGTTAAAAACTTAATGTTCATATTGTATTACCGAAAATATAAACTTTATGAGAAGCAAGAGTTCTCAATTTTACTTTTTAAACATGAAAATAATGTGTTTTAGTTCTTTCTATACCAGCAGGCAAATCGTTTTTTAACGACATGTGTGGTGTTGTTGTAGTACACAGAAAAAATTATAGGCAGTTTTTTTTTCAATTAATAGTGATTTTTGAATTTTAAAATAAATTTGATTACGTTCTTAATTGATTGAATTAAAAAAAATATTTTTTTTCAATTAAAATTTTACTTGATTTTAAGCTTAATTTTAAGTATAAGTTTAATTGAAATAATCAACTCGGTTGTTTGAATTGAACACTTTGTTGCTTTCTCCTTGTTGCTTTCCTCCCTTATCAACAGTTTGCGAAAAATGTTACAAGTGCTACCAAAATCTACCAAAACCTTACATCTACATACACACATGTTTTTGTCATAAAAAAGAACAGTAAGCGTCGCGTGCAAAAAAAACTATCAACAAGTAAAAAATGAACTGAAATTTGTTATAGACGAATTACAATTATGACCACCAACAATGTTAATAATGAGCCTACATACATATGAGTCATTCCATGTCAGACCGAACACCTTTTTTACACCACCTCTTCCGATTTTCTTTAAATTTGCCAGACGTATTAAACATAAAAAAATATTTTACACGTGTTTCGGGAAAAAAATTAAAAATTTTTTTTTAAAAAGTTATTTGCATTTGAAAATCGTCAAAATCGTGAAAAATCTTCCGACATGATAACATTTAAACTAATGTTTTTATGAAACTAGTGAATGGATTTTGAAGTTCAATACCTTATTTTAAAGGTATTTGAACCTTCTTTTAAAAAAAAATATTATTTTTTATAAATTAATTTTTTTTTATTATTAAAATTTGTTTTTTTTTACTTAATTTCTGTTTTCCACAATCTTCGAACAAGTCGAAAAATCTGAAAAAAATATTTTCTTAAAGGTTAATATATTCTTAACATTCCCTCAAAATTTCAGAGTGGAGGTCGAATGGATTCTATTTTTTTACGATTTTTTTCCATTGCAGCACCACAAAAAAATTACATTTTGTATATAAACATTTTATTTTCAAGCATGTTAGCGAAAATGTCAACGAATGTATGTATGTGTGTATGTATTCAAAAACACACAAAATTTGATACTTAAGTAAATCCCAGCAAAAACTCGGTAATAGGTTGGTATTACGGAACACGTTACCTGGTAATATCGCTATCAATTATTGGCATTTTATTTAGTTTTAGTCGACAATGACCACAAATTCTAAGCCTTCCATTCAAGGTTTGCAAATTTAATTTAAGCTTTTGTTGAATCCAACGTAAATTTTTCAGTTTAGTTTTTTTATGTTTGACAACATTAAAAGGATTGCAACAAAATCTGTAATTCGGTTTCATTATTTTAATTTACTTAACAATTTTTTATTCCCTCTGAAAGCACTGAACTGAGATAAACGAACTTTTCTTGTAAACTAAAAATCACCTGCAACATTGCTTTTTTTAAAATAGAACATACAAAAAAATTCTAACGGCAAAATAGAAAAAGCAAAACAAACAAATCTGCAGAACAATATGAATTTTGATTAAATATTTACTTAAGTATCAAATTTTGTGTGTTTTTGAATACATACACACATACATACATGCGTTGACATTTTCGTTAACATGCTTGAAAATAAAATGTTTATACACAAAATGTAATTTTTTTGGAAAAAAATTGTAAAAAAATAGAATCCATTCGACCTCCACTCTGAAATTTTGAGGGAATGTTAAGAAAATATTATCCTTTCAGAAAATATTTTTTTCAGATTTTTCGACTTGTTCGAAGATTGTGGAAAACAGAAATTAAGTAAAAAAACCAAATTTTAATAATAAAAAAAAATTAATTTATAAAAAATAATATTTTTTTTAAAAAGAAGGTTCAAATACCTTTAAAATAAGGTATTGAACTTCAAAATCCATTCACTAGTTTCATAAAAACATTAGTTTAAATTAGAGTTTGCTAAAAACCGTAAAAGTGTGAAACCGCGGTTTCGGTTTTAAAATGGTTAAAACCGGTCGGTTTCGGTTTTGAAAATATCAAAGTTATATCTCATACTTAAACAAATATATTTTTTGTATGTAATACAACTTTTTTTAATTGTTTCAATTAAGATGCTTTTATTAGCCCTTAAGTGTTTACCTGGGCCTGACCAGGCATTTCTAGACTTTTTTCCAGTTTCTTTATAAAGTTATTAAGTATATTAGAGTGAAACTTTATGTATTCCTCAATCAAAGTTTTTGTTACAAGAAAACGAGAAAAAGTGTAAACACCGTGGGCGTCGCAATTGCCCAAATGAAAATTTTGTGCATATTGTATCCACCTGGACCTGGCTAGGCCCTGCCCTATTTTATATGTACTGCAGAAAATAAAATCAAAATGAAACGTTTAAAAAAGAATACGCAACACATAAGAATTCTTTCTTTACTGTTTTTTCGAAGAATTATTCTATTTGCCAACAAAATGTTCCTGCTATAGCCATAAAACTCCATACATATAAAAGTAGTCCCAACCTTGCCCAGGGGCTCGTAAGTGTGAGTTTTTTCTATAGCCACAAAAACTTCATACAAAATGCTTGTGGTCGCAGCCAGGCCCAGGTGGCAGTTTCTGCTACACAAATAAGATGTCTACTTAGGAGTACTTATTTATAATTTTAAGAATTTTGAAATACTATTATGATGTATATGAAGTTCGAGTATTGTGTATAATTTGCAATTTCTTTAAGCATAAATATATTGTTAAAGTAAAAGCTAAAACCGAGGTTTTTTTGTCGGTTTTCGGTTTCGGTTTTTAGGCATTTAAAACCGCGGTTTCGATTTCGGTTAAAACCGAACAGCAATCCCAAGTTTAAATGTTGTCATGTCGGAAGATTTTTCACGATTTTGACGATTTTCAAATGCAAATAACTTTTTAAAAAAAAATTTTTAATTTTTTTCCCGAAACACGTGTAAAATATTTTTTAATGAAGACTTCGTTCTGAAATTTTGAAAGAAATCGGAGACATCAAAGTAAATTTTTAGCAAAAATCGTACGGTTTGACATGGAATGACTCATATGTATATTATGCGTAAAATAAAAAATCGACTTGTGGCTGACCACATTGTTGACGGTGGTTATGGTCGCAATCGAAATTTGGTGTTTATTTTCTTTGTTTGTTAATTCTTGAATTATTTTTTGGCGCCATTTCATGTTGTGCGTTTAAAGTGAATAGGTGAAAAAAGTACAGCAAAATTACACAACAAAAACAGTTTTTTGTTTTCAATCTTGAATACCCTGAAGAATCAGAGTTATTCTACAATTTTATACAAAGTTGTATGTATGAAATTCCTCTGTCAAAAAAATCTTCCAAAATTTTTACAATTTAGCATGAGCTATTACAATTAAACAAATAAAACAAGTTATTTTTAAACCATATTTAAATAAAACATATATTTTAAATATTATTATTTTGCTTCATTTAACCATCAACTGAATTGATTTAATTTAATTGATTTAATTAACAATTTGTTTGATTGAATAATTTGCGTAATTGAATTTAGAGTGTATTTCAAATACACTGTTTAATTAATTCAATTAAAAATTTAATCGATTTAATGGAAAAATTCAATCCCTGTTTTAATCAATACAATTATTAAAATAATTAATTTTCTGTATTGTAATCAATTACGTTAGTAATTCATTCAATTAAAATATTGATTTTTTTTAAATTAATTTGTTAATTCATTCAATTAAAATATTGTTTAATATTAATAATTTTTTCAATTATTTTTGTAATTAAAATGTAAAAACTTTTTAATTGGAAAAAATCCTTGTTTTGCAATTTTTGCAAATTTGAGTAATTGGTATAATCATTTCGGTGATGGGTGCAAAATTAAACAATTTTTTGCTTGTTTCAATTATTTTGGTGATCAAAACCGTTTTTTACTTTTTTTCTGTGCACTCTATAAAAAACTTTGATAAGTTAAGTAAAAAATAGATTAATTTTATTCTCAGAGTGGCACTACAAACGAAAAGTTTAGTCTTTTTTTACTTGGTTTAAGAATTTTTAACTTATTTTAAGAAATTCCCGGATTGATTATCGAAAGTAATCCCATTAAGGATTATTTTAAGTACGTTTAGTGTTATTCGTACATAAATTTTTAAGTACATCTCGTACATTCAACTGATACTTTTTGAATTTTTTTAATATTGGACCTAAAAGCCTTGCACTGAGTGAAAAAGAATCTGCACTTTCTGATTTTTTTTTTCATATTATTGATCTAACAAGATTAAATTAAACATTCACGGATATGAGTGGAAGGTAACACATGGACCGGAGGCTGGTCTCTGTCAAATCGATCCACTAAGACAATAAAAAAATAAATGCTCTAAACAAGTAAATTCATATAGAAATACTTAAATGTAGGTTTTCTTAATATTTGCATAAATAATTATGGTCGAATTTCGACAACTTGGCCAACACTTGCTTACTGAAAACTACCATATAAAATATATTTGCAAAGAACTTTAACAAAATCCTTAATTTTGTTATCACTCTTAATCAATGTCTTAATACCGCTTAAATCCATTTCACTACAAGGTCCATAAACTCTAGATTTTGATCAAGGCATTTGTGTTTAAATCCCTTAAAACTTCTGTTGCGATTCATCATCATCTTCTCAAGTCCAAAAACATAAATTACCCAAGTTTGTATGTTAATTTTTTTTGTTGTTTTATTAAAATTTTACAAAATTTATGTTACATGTTTGTAGTACAACCAAAACACTGTTGTTACGAGTAAAATATTGCTGTACACAAATGAATGTTTTTGGTTGTAGCAATTAAAGTGTGCTTTGCGCGTGCACATCAAACTAAAAACTTTGGCAACTTTTTAGGCGGCAACATTAAAAACGAAAATACTAAAATTTCGCTGTTGGCTTTCCAAAAAAAAGTAACAACTCCTCTTTAATACACAAAAATAGTTGTGAATCTAAAAAAAAAAACAAAAATTTAAATAAAAAATATAAAAAAGACATTATGCTAAATATTTATTGTATGTGGATTTTTTTTGAATCTCTTATTGTTTTTGATGTTGTATTTAATTTAAAAAGGTGTTTTACAAACATTTAAATAAATATTGTATTCCATACGAACAAACTCTGGGTACCAGCGTCAAATTCCAAATAACTTGAAAAAGTTTGTTCGTCTTTTTTGGTTAAATTAGTTTTTTTTATATTTTTTTGTTAAGCGCTAATTTTTTATTTTATATTTTTAATTTTGTCTTTTATATTTCTTTGATAAATTAGCGACACTATAACAACAAATACACAATATGGATGAGTGTAAAGTAGGAACTTTGTAGCTTTTTGTTGGAGTCATGTACGAGTATTCATTCTTGTTGTTTGTTTTTATTATTGTGCAGAAACCGACTTTAATAAACGTTTTTATGTGTATATGAAGGATGTTTGTGCGTATGTCCGATTACAAGAAATATTATTTAATTTTTTTTTTTTATTTTTTTAAGAGGTATTTTGTAGGTCTTATTCATTTTTACTTTTAATTGATTTGCATATTAATTCAAAAGATACAAACGATGAATTTGCGAGGGCCGGGCCATAAATGAGTGATTTTTTAATGAAACACTCGGGGTTTATTCTGTAGTGCAGTGCGAAAGTCGATCCGACTCGAAAATATATAAATGCGAAAAATTGCTTTTCTGTTTCACGATGTTCTTTTTTGCTTAATTTTAAATTTGACGGTTATTTGTTATTTTTTGACCAGTGTTGCCTTGATTTGAAATAAAATTCGAATATAAGCATTCGTATTTATTTATAGACCACCATCTTCCTTTCGAATCTCATTTCATTTGCATATCACATTGACTTTCGCATCACAAAACAGAATAAGCCCCCAGACTTTTGGATAAATAAATCTTTATTTATATTTCATAGTACATAGTCCCCTTTAAGCTCTATACACTTTGTTCAACGTTACTCCAGCTAACAAGGTTTCGTTTAAATGTGCTTAATTCCCATTTCATACTATTAATAAACTGAAATTAATTGCTGATGGGATAATCTATTCCTATGCGCATTTCGCTGGTTGCTTAGGCCAGATAACAGGAAACTTCACCCAAACATTTAAGAAAAACTAAAGATATTAAACAAATAAAACTGTTAAGCGAATAAGAATTATAAACACCAGATTTACCTAAAGCTTAAGCAAAAACAACAACAATAAACAGTGAGTTTTTATCTTTTCTTACAGTCCCATCTACAATTTTTATTCCTCGAAAAAAAAAATAAGTCTTCAAAATAGGCACATATTTGTTTTTGGGATGATTTGATCGTTGGAGTCAAATCATTTCTTCAGGTTTGGAAACAAAAAATAGTCACTCGGATGAGGGAGCAATACGTAGCCTAATTCAACAAATTTTGCCATGAAATGCTAAACAAGCAACGAAGCTAATTTTTTCCAAAGTTATTTTCGGGAATACAAAGTTTATCATTAATAAGATTTTCGTATGACGTGCTAAATTCCCAATTTTTCATATTTGATAAATACACTGAAATTTATACGTGGTATTCTGCTACCAATGACTTTAAAGCAGCGGTCATCACAAAGATAGACAGTTAAAAATGTGTATGTAGTGGTGAGTGCAAAGAGAGGAAAATAAATTTACTCGTTTGAGCAAAATTACACTTGAGATGAAGCAAAATTACCCGATTTAAATGAAATTACACCTGATATAAAATTGAAGTTTTATTTAATAAAAAGACATTAACAAAGAAGTAAAAACATAACAAACTCATTTAAACAAGATCAATATTAGTCAAACTGTTAATTTTATTTAAATGAACAAAAATGACATTAAAGGCTTAAAAAAAATTAATAACTTAACTTACCACACTTGGTTGATATATCTTGGGAAGGTTTAAAATGTTCCTTGCCATTGCTTTATCATGGATGCTTTTGAGCCCCATAGAGCTTACGAAAGGTTAGCTGTCAAACGAACTGTCATACTGTTTTCACTTTTTGATCAGGCATATCAGCATGAATAGATTCATGCATGAACAACGCCACCAAATTATCCAAATATACTTTGAAAATCAGCCATCGATTTTCGCAACTTAAAGGTGACTTCGTGAATTAAATGACGCAACTTTTTTTACACAAATGAAGGCGATGTGTTGATTTAGAGAAAATAAACTGTCAATAAGACTTCAAGGCCGTGCGCTGTGACACTTATTGATTGTTTTCCGTAGGGTTGTGAAGTCAGTGGTTAATGCTGATAAACCAGCAACAATCGGTGTCTTTGAGGTCAACATTGTTCATTTTATTCGAAAAAGAGAAACAAAATTGGACGTCTGCAATGCGTTTCGTCAAGGACAGGCGCGGTGTCTATTTTTTTAAATCATTTTCAAATGGTAATGCCGTGTATCGATCTGCGATTAAAATTAATTTTTTTTGTGTTGTCTACCATTTTAGGTTTCATGGTCTTAAAAAATACCCTTTAAATATTTAAAATTAATTATATGTTGCAATATTGGAAACAAATCTTCCCCCAGGCAAGTTTTTAGTTTGAATACATTTTTTCAATAAACTTCAGGTTCTAAATCACTATGATAGGCATCTTTATCCAAATCTATGGGACCATCTTGCGACATTCATTACCAAACATTTGAAAATATATGTATGTTTAATAATTGAAGTCATTTCTTTAAAAGAAACCGAGACTTTGGTTCAGAAGGCTGTGCATTTCTTAGCAACAATACTTAAAAAGAAATAAATGTCATCACTGAAATAGAATCTTGATTTTATTTGGGCATCTGAAGTAAAAATTTCAAATTATACCTAAATTACACCGAAGAGAAATTACCCACGACCGTAAAAATTATACCAAATTCGGGTAATTACCCTCAAAGTGGCAACACTGCGTTTGAGACATTAACTATGTGTTTTGTTCTTGTTTTTTAACAACAAAAGCGACGATGATCGTTGCTTTAAAGGGGTCTATACACGATCAAAATGCTTGATGACGCGCGCTTGACGGAATATCTAAATTGGTTTTATTTTCTATCCAGCATCGTCGGATACTAAAACTTTTTTTTACTCGTTACATGATTGCTAAGCACTTTGATTGTGTATGAACCCCTTTAAAACAAATTAAAAGAAGCAGCAGGACAAATAAGAGATGGCTGTTGACAGAAGCAGTGTTGTCCTTTCGGAAAAGAGGCGGGAAATTTTAAAAGTCACGGGCTTATTGACCAGCCCTCGTATAAAAAGACGTAAGTATATATTTGCAATTGCACATTTTCTTACAGCTTTAAGTAAAGAAGTGGATAATTTAATAGCAAAACTTTTATTTAAGACTTAACATTTTTTTTTTTTATCAAATGACAAAAAGTTTTAACCCAACTATTTTGGTTAAATTCGACAGAAGCCGAGATATTATTTAGGTCGAAGGTTTTCCAATCTTCTGCAATTGCAATTCAACATATGGCCGAAAATCTAGGATAGAGACTCTTAAAAAAATAGTGCAAAATATGATGCATCGAATTACAATTATCATGAGATTTAATCAATACATCAGTATTAATCATTGTATTTTTATATATATATTGATTCCTATGATCCCAAGTTGAAACAAAGTACCCTAACGAAAGCCTTCTAATCAGATCTGTCCTGTGCCAATAGTTTTATTATAGACCAGGTTTTTCCTGTTTTGCTTATTTCGGGTTCTCTTAACCTTCTCCAGGTGTTGGCGAGTCTACCTCTTCTTCTGTTGCCCTTGGGGTTCCAATCATTTACGTAGGTGGGAAATATAACATTATAAGGTATTTTCATGATGATATATCCTTTCTGCAATTTCTGATTTTTACATATGTGGTCGCATAATATTTCTTAGTGGGCCGCAAATTTGTATAAAAACTGTTAAGCTTTCGGTCGCCTCCATTGTCGATCGACTTGTCGTGCTGAAAACTAACAGAAACCAAGCTGGTAAAGTTAAGTTTATACCTCAGACATAAGCGCCTTAAGCTGCGTGCTTTTCATTCATTATTTGCGTTCTATACTTAAAGTCACATAATGTTTTTTACGCGGCATCACCGCAAATAAAAATAAAATTTATTTTGTCAAAATCAGCTGATTCGCTCGAACGCCGCTTGTGGTACTTAAATTCTACGCTTTTATGAATGTAACTTGCTACGTCCCTGCAGATAATATTGGACTACGTGATCCATTTTGATGAAATGGACTACTCCCTAGACTGGTCCCATGTTATGCAAGCATGGATCATGCCATTGTTAAAAAGAGTTGCCCTGCAGATAATATTGGACACCGTGATCCATTTTGATCAAATGGACTACTCCATGGACTGGTCCAATGTTATGCAAACATGGACCATGTCATTGTTAAAAAGAGTTTGTAGTCAAACGACATGTCTTCTTTTTTAAACGAAATGTTTTCGTTTTTAAACAAAGTTGAAACTTATCCTCTGGAGTTTACCATGGAGTAGTTTCAAAACTAATCCACTAGGAGTATGTATGAACATGGAGTAGTTTTATGACCACTCCGTTGTAATGCAAAACTGGGTTATATGGTCCACTCCTAGGACATCGTAATGTTAAATCGACAACCTTTTAACCATATATTTGGAGTAGTTTTGAAGTACTCCTTCTCCTTTATGGACTACTCTTTACATGCATGTATGGACTAGTCTCGTTATCAGCAGGGGTATAACTGCAATGATCTTTGAAAAAAGCGCAGAGCTCGTAGTCAGCACCCTTAATCCCATTTGCAGTCTGGGGACGTTTTAAATTCGCCTTCTCTCAAATGTGCTATTTTAGCAATTACAAGTGTTAGTCGGCTTGCAGTACTAAAAACAGTAAGAAACACAGTCCACTATTTAAAAATGTTTTTTATTGTTTGTAGTTAGGTTGTATGTTTTATGCTCGCACATGGTGTTGTTAATTTCTTTGTTATTCTTGTATCTGTCTGATTGTATGTCCTCTGTCTGTCCATACCGCCTGTAAGTTTCAGTGGTCATCATCTATGCATGTACATTTGTATGTATTGTACTTGATTCTGGCGAAGCAGATTCATTGGTATAGATTACACACACTTTTATGGCGTTAATTAGACGCATAAACTTATCGCCTTTTTATGTTTAACATTAATCAAATGTTCAAATAAATATTTAGGTTTTCTTTTTATTTAAATTATTTTTTTAAATTTTATTAAGGTTTTTGCTTAAATGTTTTCACCAAAACTAGAATTTAAATTCGATTTCGATTCTTGGTAAACGGCTCATTAACATGTTAAATGCAGCGACATCACATTTGGAATGAGGCCTCAGGCTGTGGCTTTGTTTTAAAGAATACATAATTAATTTAAGACTATTCAAAATAGAAACAATAACTGCAAATGAATAGAAGACGTGTTTAATCACAAGTAGAGTTTTTTTTTCCCGGAGTTTTTCGATTCCCGGGAAAGCGGGAAATTTTTTTGAATTTCCCGGGATCCCGGGATCCCGCTCCATATAAATAATACACAGTAAATTTGTTTTTAAATAAAACAAACTTTTATAAAAAAAACGTAAGGTAACTTGTTTACAAAGTAAATAAAAGAAATCCTTAAATACTACAAAATTAAATGAAGTTTAAAAGAGGAACTTGAATTATTACCTTACGGTTTTATATGGAAATTCCGTCTTATTATTATCATGCTCTAGATACAAGATAAAAAATTAAGATAAACATAACAATTTAATTCATAAAACAATAATAAAAACAAACACAAATTGAGGTACTCAAGATATGAGATCAAAAAGTTAATTCATAAAATAGATAAAATATTTTAAATAAATATATTAACATTTTTTAACGGCTTAGGAACTAACTTTCTGACACACTCAAAGCGCTTAGTAAGTCGTCAAAAAGTATATTGATTATTTTATTTACTAATTACCATGTTTCCGAAAAATTTCGTTCATTTTTTTACCGAGGTTGGATAAATAGCTAAAAGTGCACCGTTGTAGAAGGCTTTTGATTCACAATAAGAAGCATTTTTTTTTATTAACAACATCTATATCAGTCAAATGTATGTCAAGGTTCATGCAAAAAATAGCATCAACCTCTTGCAAACCTTTTCATTTCATTAGGTCTATCTGTAATCTTTAGGACAATGTGTTTTTCAAATTGTATGTTATAGTATCTTCCACGAGTTTCCAATTTTTTTTTTATTTCGGTTTCCCCGCAATTCAAGGGTATATAAACCAACACAAATTGAAAAAAATTTGTGTTTATCACCTAAAAAACATATCGCTCCTTCATTGCAACATAGTCATATCTCAAAAAATCAAAAATTGTAAGTTATTTAAGCAAAGTGTTCCTTCATGCCTTTTCGTATTTTATCTCAAACTGAACCGAAGTTATAGCAAAATATATCTTTAAATCGGTACATTTTGAAAACTTTAATCGCATTTTGCCAAGTTCATTTGTTTTTGTAGATATGACTATGTTGCAATAAAGGAGCGATATGTTTAGGTATCTGCTATTTTAAAGACTTGTCCATGGACAATTAAACTTTACTACCTGTATCTTATTTTGAATTAATGTTCTTTATTAACTTTTCACTTCACTAAATTTACTGCCTATTCTGCTTTAAGTAGATTTATTGCATCAGGAGACATTGATTTACGTATGCACTCACTTCTTGTAATTGATCTAATCGACAACCCATCCACAGATGCTTATTTTAAGAGAATATAAAACTAAATTTCAAAGTATAAATAGCTGTTTTCTTAAACTATGAGGAATATTTTATTTCCCGGGATCCCGCATGAAAAATCCCGGGAAAGCGGGAAATATAATTATAAAATATAATATATTATAATTCCCGGGACGGGAAATCCCGGGAAAAAACCCTAATCACAAGGGAACGTTGAAAACTCGATAGCGCAACTAATTTATCAATGACCAGACAAAAAATTAGAAGACTTCTTGCAGATTTGTTATATAATGGGTGATTTTTTAGCTATTATCTTTTTGGCAACACTGGTTTAAACAGCTGACGCACGTTTCGTGTTTTGTTTCACTATCAAACATCTTCAGTTTGGTCTATAATTTGACCATGAATCGTCTTACAAACGAACAACGCTTGCAAATTATTGAATTTTTTTATCAAAATGCGTGCTCTGTTAAGAAAGTTCATCGCGCGCTTCTTCCATTTTATGGTCAGTTAAATCGACCCACTGAAGCGGCTATTCGGGCTATTGTGACTAAATTTCGCACCAAATTTACATTGTTGGACATTAAACCACCAACACGCTTACGTAGAGTGCGAAGTGAAGAAAATATCGCAGCTGTATCGGCCAGTGTTAATGATGACCATCAAATATCGATTCGTCGCCGTTCGCAGTAATTGGGCCTCTGTTACTCAACAACGTGAGATGATATCCAACTTTTTTTTGCCCAAAATACAAGAGCTTGACTTGCACGACATGTGGTTTCAACAAGACGGTACCACATGCCACACAGCACGCTTAACAATGGACTTATTGAGAGGCGAGTTCGGTGAACATTTTATTTCACGTTCGGGACCGGTCAATTGGCCGCCTAGATCGTGCGATTTAACGCATTTTTTGTGGGGCAATGTTAAAGCTCATGTCTATACACACATGTCCGCTTCAATTGACGCATTGGAAGACAACATTGAAGCATTTATTCATGAGATACCGGCCGAAATGTTGGAAAGAGTATGCCAAAATTGGACTAAGCGGATGGACTATTTGAGGCGCAGTCACGGTCAACATTTGCATGAAATAATCTTCAAACATTAAACTATATGGACCGTACTATCGATTCAAATAAAGATTTCATGCAGTTTTCTGAATTTTACGTGTTTTTTTTAAACTTTCCTATAGCTCTTAAAAAATCACCCGATATATAGAAGGACAATAACTCTATTAGAAGTTTTATTTAAAAGCCTCTTTAATATTCAAAGATCGGGTAAACCAAAATCACTAATTTTCTTATACATAATACAACTTAATTTTCTGTAAAAAACTACGCTTTTTCAAGAACATTCTATTAAACTTCTACTTTTCTGCTCTTTTGCTGTTTTTCTTCTGAATGTTGTTCCTGCTAAAAGAGTTTTCAGGTGTGAATATTGTATTTCTTGCCTTTAATTGATGACATTGTGGAGAAATTCCAAACAGTTTTTTTTTTTAGAAAACTTAACATGTTCACTTCGATTAACGATAAAGGGTTTTGTTTTTAGGATGTTTGTTGGTTTTTGTGGTGATCATTTTGAAGTTTTTTTTTGCTGTTGACTTTATTCGATTTAAGATAAACGAATTTTGCTTGTTTTAGTAAAATTCTTGTCATTCTTGAACTGTTTTTGTGAAGCAATGAAGAAATCGTATTGAAAGTGGTGACTTAGTTAATAATTTGGAGGTGGTTTATTTAGTGTTAAAATTAAGACATGAAACATTTCACAGCTTCTCACATTTTAAGTGGGGCACCTCATAAAAATACGTACTTAGCTTTTAATTTAATTTAGGTATAAATTTAATTGGGATAATTTAGTTCACATAGATTTCATTCAACGAAGTATATTTAATAATTTTTTTTAAATAAAACTAAGGTTTTACTTTAAATGCCAAACATAAAATAAGGCTTTTTCTATGTGTCCCACTTATAGCGTGAGAAGCTGTATTTGAATTGAAGTTTTTTGAAAAAGAAAAATATCAAACTAATTTATGTTTATCTTTTAATTTTTTATAGGAAATGAGACTTATCGAAAAAATTCCTACAAAAACAAATAACGAAATCGATAATCGATCTACAGAACACTCATTACATCGGTAAATTTCTGTAGAAAATTAACAAAATTGCAAAAAAAAATAAACGAACGAAATCGGTAAAATATCAAGAGATAATTAACGAAATCGATATATGTTTTTATAAACATTCATTTAATTGATTTTTTAAGAACTTTAATTCTAAACAAAATTCGTAAGTCGCTGAATTTTGTAAATTAATAATTAAAAAAATTTCTGAGAAAATTTCAAGAAATCGATAATTTAAAAAAAAAATTCATTAAATTTGTAAACTTTTCGAAAAGAATTCTTTTAATCGAAAAATTTTAAAAGAATATTAATAAAATCGATGAATTTTCTGAGCCATTGATCAATTCGTTGGCCTTCCAATGGCTCACTGTAAGTGACTTATCAAAGGCGAGTCTTATAGAGTTGCACAGACGCGGTGGACCTGCGAGTCTACCTGCTTGATATCTAGGACACTATGGCCTGGATATGATGAACGGAGCACTAATTCTCTACTTAGGCTCAATAGGGACCAGATAAGGACAGTGATTTCGGTTGTAACGGGCACTGGCCGGTTGGGACTCATGCTGGAAGAATGGGTCTGGAATTCAACGACTACTGTAGAAGTTGTCAAAACGAGAAGGAAGAGGAGAATGTGCTTCACATTCTTTGTTAATTCACATTCTTTGTTAATGTCACATTCTTTGAAAAATACCTGTGGGAACCGGTGTTTAACTTAAATCGCTTCTTCTCTTCATTAGGAAGACGAGTAACTGAGTAACTGTTTTAAAGGATGGGCATTGGCACTGGGTATCACAAAGGGACCATTAAGGGACCCAAGTGAGCTGTCTCTCGATGGCTGCCCATGGAACCTAACCTAACTTATGAATTTTCTAGAAAAAAATTAATTAATTTAGTAAATTTTTTTAAAAAATTTCATCAAATCGATTAATTTTTTTTAAGAAATTTTTTTAATCGACATTTGACCAAACAATTCATAATATCGATAACTTTTCTAAAAAAATCATTAAGTAAATAAAAAATTTTATATAAAAAAATTATTAAACCGATAAATTTATTAAAGAATATAAATCAAATATATATATTTTTCTTTTTAAAAAAATATTTTTAAATTTTATGAAAATTCATTAAATGTATATTTCTTCTAGAGAAAATTCCTTAAATCGATAAATGTTTAAAATAAAACTCCCTTAATCGATAATTTACGAAATCGATAAATTTATGTTAAAAAATTTTTTTTACAGAAAATTTTAAATATTTATAAGTTAAAAAAATTAATGAAATCAATACATTTTTTTTTGGAGAAAATTTGTTAAAAAAAACATTTTCTAAATTTTTTTAAGGAAATTTCTCCATTAGATTAGGCTTCTAAAAAATCCTCAAATTAACAAATTCTGTAGAAAAAGTCCTCAAATCGCTTAATTTGCTGGAACTAGTTAGTCAAATTGATAAAGCTTCTAAATAAAAATTTCATCAGTACGTTAACTGAAGAAAAATTTATCATATCGCCAAATATTGTAATGTTACCATTACACAAAAATATGCGAACAAAATTTATGGTAATACATATTTCAAAAAATCTACTGGCAACACTGGCTATGCTCAAATTTGGTAATAAAATTTAGATTGCAATAAAGTAAGTTTAGACCGAATTTTATCCCAATACCAACATAAACAGCCATGTCACAGAGTACAATTCCGTTCGGAAACGGAATTCATTCCGTATTTTGGTGCTTCAGAAAATGACGAAAAAAAAAATTCGGAATGAAACCATTTTTGTTGTCATGCACGGAATGGGAGTTTTCTGTATCTGAAAGGCCAAAAAACCATCAAAATACACTTTCTATCAATAAACAAATATGATTTCTTCAATTCCGAACGGAATCATTCCGAACGGAATTGTACTCTGTGACATGGCTGAAAAAGATGATTTATGGACACAAGGACTTTATTTCGGAAATAAGCTTGTATGGGGGTTATTGTGTGCAATTATGAACTATTTTCCGTAGACTTGGTCCTTGCGACCTGTACATAAGATTTACATGGACAGCCAGCCGGACTGACGGATGAACATCGTTAGATCGATTCAAAAATTGATTCTGAGTCGATTGGTATGCTAAAAGGTGGGCCAAAGACCAGGCGGCTAATTCTGACAGTCGTGATCGAATACTTTTTCGATTCGAAAGGAATTTTATTTCAGTCGATACTGAACGAATCGAAATTATTTTTTTTTAGTGTTGTGAAAACTTAAGTTAATGCTTTACAACAAATGCCAGAATTAGCCCCCAGTATTTTAAGGTAAACAAACATCAGCGTAGTGCCCTCTCCACTATTGTGGTGTGGGTATAATTAAAGTATTAACGATGTCTTCTACAAATTCCAATTATCGAATTATACATATTATGATTTTAAAATTCCCAACTTTAAGTTAGTAAACTCCTTTAACCCTTTTAGTTTGGTATGATAAATTGTTTAGTCGTACATTGTTAGATCATGTTTGTTAATGATACAGCCATTACTTTAAAAACTTTTAAAATATCCCAGCAATTGACATTTGTTGGTGGTCCAAACAATTGATTTTTATATTGAAAATTGAGCTCGTTTGCATACGATTTCGAAAAAAAGGTTTTAAAGTTTCCATATTCTTCACATTGTAGTCGGATTGCACGAATATTGTTGATTGTATGCGATTCGTATAAATGCGCGGAAGATCTGTGTGAGTATTTTTGCTTTAAATTTATTTATTTGCAGTTGGTTCGTTCGTTGTTGTTTTTATTGTATTACTTCAGGGATACAATTATCAAAAACAGTCTCCTGAGATTTAGTTTGGCATACTAAGTGCCTAAGATTGTGAGTGTGTGTGAACCATTGTTCTCTGAAAATTAAAAAAAAAAAAATAAACAAACGGCAACAGTGTAGAAAATAAAAATATGTAAAAACACAAAAACGCAGAGGATTCAGGAATATATTTATTTAAAATGTTCTATAATAAATTTCCAAATAACAAAATACAATTCATAGTCGTAAAACAAGGCAAGGTGCAGGACATACATATGTAAAACATGTTATTTTCAGTTTCATCATTATATTAAGCATCTGTGAATGCACTGAAAGAAATATTTATCTGAAAACTTGACTGAGAAAAAAGTAGCGGAGTTGATCTCAAGATGTTCGTTTGCCCATGTGTTACTTGCAATAGGGTGGCTCAATAATCTAAGTGCCAATTCATACGTTGCAAGCCTTATTGATCAGCTTGCTACCTTATAGGCGAGAGAGAGTGAGAGAGAAACGTTTATTTTCCTCTCTTCACTCTCGTTATAAAGTAGCAAGCTGATCAATAAGACTTGCAACGTGTGAATTGGGACTAAGTTAAATACTGGTATTGAAGATTAGCAACATCTGTTCATAGCTGACCGAGTACTAGACAAAAACTTCTTTCCTAAAATAATAGTTTTTTACAAGAGCGCACATGCTTAATGAGCTAGGAGGACCAAATATTTCTTATATACAGTGAGTCTCATAAATATTTTGCATATTTTTTTACTCCATAAAGATTTAATACATTCCTCAAAATGAAGTACAAGTTGTTTAATTTTTGAAAAAATTGTCCATTTCGAGGGTTCTTTTTCATATAGTGCTATCTGCAATTTTTCAAAAATGTGTTTTTTATAGAAACGAGTTCACTAACTGAAGGGTCAACTGTTATTGAAATTTGGTAAACAAATTTTTTTCCCAAAACGTTTTTTTCATAAATATTGTTTGTGCTATCTTACACACACACGTTTTTTTTTCTTTGTAAAAAGTGCTATCTACATAAAAAATATTACTTCATATAATAAAATGATAAAAATTGTGATTACAAAGTAGACATATTATACATCAAAGGGTTGGGAATTGTGTCTAGATTTCATAAACTAATATAATTTTAAAATTCGTTGTAGAAATTTTGCACAATAACTGCAAAAAATTTGTTTATAAGTTTTTGTAAACAATATAAATTTTATTAATACGATATCCGCATGACGTGCTAATTTTAATTTATGCAATAAAATCTATGTTAGCTAATAATATTTAATGAAATTTTACAAATACAGTAGACGCTCGGTTATATGTATACCCAGTTATATGAACATCCAGAATAGTGAACATCAAAATTTTTACACATGAGGTTCTAAAGAGTGAACACAACGTATCTCTATTATGTGAACAACTTGCACTTTGGTACTATTTGTTGTAAAGGGTGTTTTTTAGAGTATCACAACTTTGAGTTGGCATCACTGCTTTATTTGAGCACACATTTAACAGCTGATAGTTGCTTTTTGTTTAGTTTGCTTTGAAATTTCATTATGAATCAAATAATGGCTTATAATGAATCGAGCAACGAGCAAATTGTTGAATTTTTTATTCAAGATTATTCGGCGAATGGGCTGAAGCACAAATTGGTATAGATTTTGAATTTCTACTCAAAATTTTATTTTCGATGAAGCTCATTTCATGAAGCAGAATTGTCGCATTTGGAGTGAGAAGAATCCACAAGCTTTTGTCGAAACATCATTACATCCACAGAAAATTACTTTTTGGTGCGCTTTATGGGCTCGCGGAGTCATTGGCCATTATGTCCATTATGTTTAAATTATAAAATTTTCTTTCCAATAAAGCCCGTTTCATTGATATCAAAAATATATTTCCTTGTTTATGATTTAAACTTGTGTCACTCTATAAAAAACACCCTTTATTATAAATCTGTTCTTCCCCGAAATAAGCTAGTAAATGTGTATGTACGAATGCAAAGGAACATTAATAAGATGGTTGGTGTATGTAAAGTTATTGCTTGGAGTGAAAATAATGTATCTGATAAGGATATTTGGCATTGCGAAAATGCAAGGACAAGGCATTACAGAAATCCCTTAAAGCAAAAAAATATCTACAATAAAAACTTAATATAGGTTATGTATAGGCTTGCCAACCGTACTTTATAATAAAGTATTGTACGTTATTTCGAGTAATTGTACTCTATACTTTATGAGAATAATAAAGTACGCGAAAATACTTTATTTCGCATGATTACATTTATCTAGAATTCAAAATAGTTTCAGGTTATATTAGTCAGGGCTTTATTAGTTATTAAATTATAATACTTATTGTACAAGTTTAACAAAAAAAAAAAAAAAAAAAATAAATAATCTGACAGCACTATTTCACTTGTTTGATTTGTTTGAGTACAATAGCTGCCTATTTTTAAAACACGAGTGCAGCATTCTTTCAAATTACTGCCTGTCATTCCTTAAGGGGGCTCCCATACAAAATATTTAATACAGACTAGAAATATATTGAAGAAAACGTACCATAAGAGCCAAGGAGTGGCCTTAACAATTTCTGGAGACCAGGGACCGTAACAGTTATACCTTTTTTCATAAAAGTCAGATGAAAACAGTTATTTTTTGATTTTTATTTTTTTGAACAAAAATAACTGTTATTTTTTGATTTTTATTTTTTCGATCAAAAATAACAGTTATTTTTTGATTTTTATTTTTTTGAACAAAAATAACTGTTATTTTTCGATTTTTATTTTTTCGATCAAAAGTAACAGTTATTTTTTGATGTTTATTTTTACGAGCAAAAATAAAAGTTATTCTATAAAGAATATGGTATACTTGAATCAGTTTTTCGACGTTTACTTCTATGTGCTTTTTTTGTTTTAAAATTTCAATAAAACTGTTATTTTCGGTCCCTGCTGGAGACATAATTGCCCCTTATCACCACTTCTTAAGGGGCTCCCATACAAATATTGCGTTTTATGATATTTTTAAATTAATTAAAATTTTTCGACTTTTGTGAAAAAAATCAAAAGTTGTTAACAGATTTTAGTCATTTATAGCTTGCTTTTTTTGAAGCTTTGTTTTTTATATGTCTGGATATTTTTTTACATTTTTAACAAACAAAAGTTTCGAAATGTTGCAAAAATTTATTTTTGTTGCCAAAAAAAAAATTATGTTTCTAAAACAACTGCGCAAGTTAGAAAAAAATTTAAGGAAATTGTATTGCGGCTTTTCGTGTTTTCTTTAGTTATTTCAATAAACTGAACCGTTTTTGAACCGGTATTAAATTCAGCGTACCCGAATTGAGTTAAAGCGCCAGTTGCCCGGCTTGTCTCAAGAAAAAAGTGTCAAATTCTAGCACAGTGTAATTGTTTGATAAAACTCGCAAAAAGCAGTAAAAACCATTTTTAAATATAACAATAAAAAGAAATTAATTGTACTTTATATTTATACTGTGTTCTTTTTTTTCTTAACCTTTAATAATCAATGTACTTTAATTGCAACAAAAAAAGTTGGGAACCCTAGTTATGTATGTACACATATTAAAAATGATTTGAAATACTTGTATTGTATTGTATTGTCTCGATTATGTGAACTTTTCCATTTAGTGAACAGGCCTTGTCTGAATTAGTTCATATAACCAAGCGTCTACTGTACATACATTTTTTGATGTCTAATACAAATCAGCTCAAAATTTAATTAAACTTACAAAACGAATCCCACAATTCTCAAAAAACAGCCGAAAATTCCCAAAAATTAGTGTTTTTTTAGAAATATAATGGCTACCAAGCACGGGTCTTAGTATTCATATTGCACAATTATTATAAAAATATCGGGTCATACAAACTCGAACGAGTCGCCCAAAATTGAACCGTCCGAATGGACCACCTCAGACGAAGTCATGGCCAACATTAACATGATATTATACAAATAAAACTGTTAAGCGAAAATATATTTAGTTTTTCTAAAATCTTTGGATGAAGTTTCCTGATGATCTGGACTAGGCAACCAGTTACATGCGCAAAGGAATAGCTTATGCCATCAACAATAAATTTCAGTGTTTTTATCAAAACTAAAAATTTTGAATTAAGCACGACAAACAAAATCTTGTTGATAATTCACAAAAAAAAAAAAAAAAAATATTTCCAAAAAATTATGATAAATTTGCGTCTTATATTTTCAAAATACTAGACCAATTATAAATTATGAGGAACTCGGAAGAGCATTTCACTAAAAAATTATTTTTAGCATCCAGCTTAAATTAAGAACAAAGGATATTGGTAGTTTTTGTTACACCCGAGATGTACTAATTTGGGAACCAATAGCACCTCTCCTGCTAAGCCTATAGACCTCAAAACTAAGACTATAACTCGACTACAACTTTTTAATTGTCACCTCAAACTGCATTCCAATCCGACCAACCGTTTATAAAATATAGAATTATTTCCATTTTTTTCCAAATTTCCGATACTGTGCAGCGAACATATAAATAGAAGCGAAACCCTTACAATCTGGCCCACATACTTTTAAACTTTTAAACTTAGCATAAGGATGCATTTCCAAAGCATTGAAGTCTGCTATATCGCAAGAATATCATTATTTTTATGATAATTTAAAATATGTGGATAAAGTTTAATTATTTATTGTTTTTCAAAAAACGTTAGTGTAAAATTTTAACTTAATTTCTAGTTCTGTTAACATGAATACGCGTTTTTTTAAATTTTACTAATTATTTTTATAAAAATTCGTGTAACTTTAACTAAAGTCTCTCTCTCTCTCCCTTCTCTGATTCGGGCTCAGGCGGTGAGGAAAAGGAGACGGTGGGGGATATGATTACCTTGGATAAGGTAACATGGGCGGTTAATACCTTTGGGTCCTACAAATCGGCGGGGCCAGATGGTATATTTCCGGCGATGTTACAGAATATCGGGGAATCATCACTCCTGTTGTTGGTGGAACTGTTTAGGATATGTGTGCTGATTGGGTACATTCCTAGGAGGTGGAGGGAGGTTAGGGTAGTTTTTATTCCCAAGGCGGGTATAACCGGTCTCTCTAAACCCAAGGATTTTAGACCAATCAGCTTGTCGTCTTTTCTCTTGAAGACGTTGGAAAGACTGATTGATCTACATCTGAGGACGAAGATTGACGCCGGCATCATCAGCGGCGCTCAACACGCCTACCTTAAAGGTAGATCTGTTGAGAGTGCGTTGCATGATGTGGTTGGTTATGTGGAGTGGGGTTTGCGAACCAGGGAATACACCCTGGCGGTATTCCTGGACATAGAGGCTATAGGGCAGGCACTGGTTGACCTGAGGGTTCCGTCGTTCTTGGTCGAATGGATAACTATGATGCTTAGCAGCAGAGTTATTCACTCGGACTAGGGAAACGAACGCTTAAGGAAATCGGTGACTAGGGGTACCCCACAGGGGGGAGTACTCTCTCCCTTATTGTGGCTATTGGCCGTCAATGTCGTTGTGGGACGTTGTGGGACGTTTTGACAGAATGGGTCGAAGGTCGTGGCCTACGCGGATGATGTGGTGATATTGGTGTCGGGCAAGTTTCTGCCGACAATTAGCGACATCATGCAAGGGGCGCTGGGCGAACTGGCGGCATGGGCAAGTGATAAGGGACTGGGAGTTAATCCGGGGAAGACGGAGTTGGTTCTTTTCACTAGGAGGTACAAGGTGGAGGTGTTTAGACTGGGAGGAGTGGAGCTTGGACTATCTGATAGTGCTAAGTATCTGGGGGTTTTTCTGGACAGCAAGCTGTCATGGGGTAGGAATACTCAGGAGAGACTCAAAAGGGGTCTCAATACCTACTATGCTTGCAGATCATCGATAGGTAGGAGCTGGGGACTCCGGCCGTCAGTGGAGGGATGGCTGTACACTTCGGTGGTTAGACCCATTCTTACTTACTGAACAACCTAAACAAAAGCGTCAAGCGTTTTTTTAAACATGAACATTTTATTTAAAAACAATTTCAATCCAACAAACCGACATAGCGATCTGTCAAATAAGATTTCTAATTCGCATTCTAATGGTTTATTTCGTATAAATTGTATGCAAATGAGAAGTTTTGACGTACAAAAAACGCTTCCGCTCTTATTTAGGTAGCTCAGTTAGGCTCAGAGGTGTGCTTCAATTGGCATGACAGGTGCCATGAGAAGTACTCCTCAGGCTGCCCTGGATGTCATTCTACATCTTCTGCCTATTGAGCAGTATGTGATGGGAATGGCGGCCAGGAGCATTCTTAGACTGAGGGAGCTGGGACTGACGAGGAATGACACTCAGGGTCACTCACGGATCCTGGGTGAGATTGAGGCTGGTGGCTATTGCCTGGGACCGCCGGGATCCACTGATTATGTGGGCACCAAAGTGGATTTTGGTCGGTTGCCGGAGGTAATAATGCCCTCTAGGGAGAGCTGGTCGGGCAGGAGTAGATTATTTGGTCGATTTGCTATTTTCACTGATGGCTCGAAGATGAGGGGCACGGGTGCAGGGGTCTACATTGAGGATCTGAACATAAAAAGGTCATATAGGCTCCCTGACGACTGCAGTGTTTTTCAGGCGGAGGTTCTGGGGGTCTGGAGGGCCGTGGAACTGATAAGGGACAACATTGATAGGGGCTCGGAGGTCACTATATATGTGGACAGCCAGGCGGCTCTTATGGCCGTAAGGGGCTGTTATGTGAACTCTAGGCTGGTTGATGATTGTAGGAGAGCTCTGAGGGGAGCCTTAGGGGAGTATTTGCTAAGGTTGTGCTGGCTGCCGGGTCATTGCGACATAGGCGGCAATGAGGTTGCTGATGAGTTGGCAAGACAGGGCTCAGAGATGGAGGATCCTGACTGTGTGGAGGCGGTTAGGCCTCCATTGGGCTTCTATTTTGGTAGAATTAAGGAGTGGACACTGGGCGTGACCAATCGGGACTGGGGGGCCGAACGGACTGTCGAGTATCACGGACACTGTGGCCGGTGCTTAAGAAGTCCGATTCGGTGTCGCTGCTGGGCAGGAGCAGGGTCTGCGTTGGGACCATGATAGGAATGATCATGGGCCACTGTATGATAGGCAGGATGGCGGTGAGAATGGGATCCGACTTGTCGGATATATGCAGGTTGTGCGAGGACCCTGAGGAGTTGGATAGTTGAGTTGAGCACTTTCTGTGCCACTGTCCCAGGTTGCAGGTTAGCAGGCTGAGGTGGCTGGGCAGTAGATTCCTGGGCGAATTAGAGGATGTTTCGAGTTGCGGACTCGAGAATCTGATAGGATTCGTAATGGGGATGGCCTGGCTGTGCGAGGGGAGACCGGGTGCTAACCGCACGTAGGGCGGATTTGGTTTGGGTGGGATTTATCTCGGGGTTGGTCCTTTACCTTCTTTTTCCTTCTTTTCTTTCCTTTCGTTTCTACCTATCTTTTGGATCTGTCTTATGCTTTCGCTGCTTATTTCACCTACTTTCTGCCTTCATGGCTATATCTTATTAAGGCGTCACATTGGACCATATTGGTCTCTGGGTGAGGGTGTGAAGGAGACTTCACACCGGCCTTTCTACCTACCTACCTAAACTAAAGTCTCAAATAGTTTTTATTACAGCTCATTTTCATTTTTGTGCAAATAGTGTTATCTGCTTATTTCAATGTTCAAATCGATAAAATTTTAATTTGTAAATAGTGCTATCAGACATATAAGCGCGAATATCTGAAATTAAGAAAAAATCAACATATGTATGTATGACTTAGACGTTCTTTTTTAATAACATTGTAAAATAAAATTTAGTTAATACTCTTATAGTTATCGAAAAAATCAGTTTTTTCGCTCTCCTGTAAAATTGTGATTTTGCTGATAGCACTATTTGAAAAATAACCCTCGATTTACTACAAAAACTTGTAATTGCATGGCCTTTTTCTGACATTAAAACTATGTTGACCCTAAATTAATACTCACAAAAGTATTTTGCTTTGAAAAAAATCATCTTATCCTTGCAAATATTGTTAAAAATTTTTACTTTTTTGCTTAGTTTAAACGTTTCAATCATATTTTCGTACGAATAAGATAATATTTTCAAGGTGTTTTGCTATTATTTATCTAATTAAAATGCCGAAAGGAAAGAAACAAAGTTTTGCCGAGAGAAAAATCATCTTGCACCTTCATGGCCGTCCAAAATTGTTATCAGCCAGAAATGAATGGAAAATACTTCAAGAAATTCGTGAAAACCCCCATTTATCTGCTCCAAAACTGAATGATATGCTGAGAGGAACTCTATGCAACAATGTTAGCAACAAATAGAAATAAGCGATTATCCTTTGCTAATCAACATATATCCAAAGGTTTTGACTTTTGGAAATCCGTAATATTTAGCGATGAAAGCAAATATAATATTTTTGGGTCTGATGAACGATGCATGGTTTGGAGAAAGCCGAATGAGTCCCTTCATATATAAAATATCAAGCCGACGCACAGTAGCGCCCGTAGAGCAAACGAGGTTGCAAAAATCAAAATTTTCATGAGCACCGACGAAGTTTTGAATAAACTCATGTTATAGGAAACTTTTCAACGATTTCAAATCTGCCACTCTTAATAATATCACATTTTTAGTTTAGAAGATATAGCCGTTCAAAGTTGACCGACTTTCGGTTTTCAAAAAAACACACAATTTTTAGTAAATTTGTTGCGATTTCAGGTGTAATATCACGAAAAATAGGTAACGAATCGCCTTATTTTTTGTTTGTATTGATTGATGCATTTATTAAATGTGTAATGATAAAAAAAAAATGAACTGTTTGCTTTGTGTTTCTCCTGGTAAATCACTATTTAAAAACTATCCGTTTTTTCACTATTTTTCAACTTTGACGGAAAATAACAAAAATCTATATTTTTCTATATTTGCCATATTTGCAAAATCTGTTCTTTGATTATTTCTTTACATAATTCAAAAATTTTATCTGCCCGTACGTGCCCGTTTGGCTTCTAGAGGTAAAAAAGGTTAAAAAGACATGGTTGCAGAAATTGTATGACAGTAGTTTGATCTAAAATCTAAAAAAACTACTCATTGAAATTAGCAGGTACGTACCTCACTTAAACAATACTTTGGCGTACAAATGGTCAAGAACAATATTGACTACAGGTAGGCACAAATCTTATTTGGACACGTGCATAATATCAAAATTGCATTATTCAGCCTAATTCCATTTGTATGCAGGGAACAGGTAAATTTTTCGGCATGGTAGCATAAGCCTATATATTGCAAATGGTCAAGAACAATATTGACTACAGGTAGGCACAAATCTTATTTGGACACGTGCATAATATAAAAATGCATTATTCAGCCTAAATCCATATGTATGTAGGGAACAGGTACATTTTTCGGCATGGTAGCATAAGCCTATATATTGCAAAATAAGCATAATGCCTGGATTAGTCTACGACTGAAAGTTGGCGCAACAATTACTGAAACCATTAAACAATTTAAGTACTGAAAACATGGCGTTGAACAATTTTAAATTATTTGAACTGTTTAGAAAGTCAACCACACCAAATTTTTTCACGGAAGCTGCTTTAGAAGAACTTGATAGCTTATACGGAAATATTGAGAGAAGCGAAATTATAAAAAATAATTTTTATCTGATATATGCAAATATTAAGGCAAAATGGGTGAAATCTAATCGAACCATTCAGAACTTCAACTCCAAATACGAGGACTGGCTTAATGAAGATACCATCCTGGATATATTGGCAGTAGATAAACCCACCACATCAACCAGAGGAGCAAAAGGAAGGCCAAAAAAAAGTATTGAGGAGTGTTCAATTTTCACAAGAAAGAGGAAACTTGCCGATGCCACCAATGACTTGACCACGAAGCAATTATCGGAAGCGCTGTCTATTAAATTTACAAAGGATAGTGAAAGAGTTAGGTCGCACATAACCAAATCTGTTGCTGATGCAAGCCCACTGCGACTAAAAAGGATTAAGGAAAGCATTCCCACGCCCACAAACGCACACATTAAAAAGTATGGTTCCGAAGAAGCCTTGGCCTTGTTTATGGACTTAGAACTTTCCAAAGAGAAATATGAGAAACTACGGGCATCTTTAACGCGACACGGCGCTGACGTTTTACCCGGATACAAGCATATTACGCAAGCCAAAATAAATTCACGACCACTGCATACGGAATTTACGGAAGTCTCTGCGAAAGCCAATCTGCAGGATCTCATGGGCCATACAGCAAAACGGTTGTTGGAGAGTCTTCCTGAAAATGAGGTGAAAATTCTTCCTGAGAAGTTGACATTGATCAGCAAATGGGGCTGCGATGGATCATCCGGACAAAGCGTTTATAAGCAAAGGATATCTTCCGATGACGCTACAATATCGGACGGAAATATGTTTATGGCATCTGTTGTTCCTTTGCGGCTTAAATCGGATGTTTCCCTTCACTGGAAAAATCCACGTCCGTCATCAGTGCATTATTGCCGACCAATAATGTTTCAGTTTGCAAGGGAATCGGCAGAACTCATAAGGACCACGGTGAAGGACATTGAAGAACAAATAAGCAAGATTAAGCCTACAAAGCTGCAAATTGGAGAAGGAAAATATATTGAATGCAATTACGAGTTCCATCTGACCATGGTTGACGGAAAAGTCGTAAACGAACTGACAGGAACAACCTCAACAATGTCATGCCCGATTTGCAAAAAGAGTCAGAAGAACTTTGGTAATTTAAACGATTCTACAAATGAGGAGAATTACGAATATGGAATGTCACCATTGCACGCAAGGATAAGGTGTATGGAATTCTTGCTAAAACTGGCGTATACCCTACCACAAGAGGAGGAAAACTTCGATGAAAATACATCAATAAAGGATAAGGAAAAGATCAGAAAGAAGCAAATACAGGATGCTTTTTTTAAACAAGTTGGACTAAAAGTAGACTGTCCCAAGCACGGATACGGTAACTCAAACGATGGAAACACTTCTAGGAGATTTTTTGAAAATGATGAGGCAGTAACTAGAATCACTGGAATTGACAATCAAATCGTGAAAAGATTGGGAACGATCTTGGATGTTTTAAACTGCAAAGAAAATGTCAATTCTACAAAATATGGAGAATATGCGTCGAAAACTGCATCTCTTTTAGCAGAAATGTATCCACAGAAGAAGTTGACCCCGACCGTCCATAAAATATTGGCGCATGGCAAAGATATAATTGAGTACCAGTCTTTGCCAATTGGAGAGCTTTCTGAAGAAGCACAGGAGTCTCTTAACAAATTTTATAAAAAATATAGATTGCAGAACACATTCAAAGCATCAAGGGTAAGGCAAAATGAGGACCTCTTCAACATGTTGGCAGCATCTTCCGATCCACTTATATCTTCCCTGCGGCATGTGAAGTCACGAATAGAGTTAGAAAATAATTATAGTTTAGAAATGGTTAGTCTTTTAGATATACCTTCTCTTACGAACTGTGATGAATATTTTACAGAAAATTGAAAAAATAAATTTAAAAAAAAATAATTTTTTTTTTAATTTGTTGGGTAATAATTTAAAACATAAAAACCTAAAGAAAAAAAATAAAAACAATCTAAAAATGTAAAAATAATTTTTTTTAGTTACCATAAAATTGATTTTTCTACTAATTTTAACTTTGATAACCCATAATTAGGCCCCTACAGAGCGTAGCACCCTTTCCAAACGCTCATTTCATAGGCTGAACAGTTATCTATCATATGCTGTTTAAACTGTTCAATTATCTTATTCGGTTCAAAAGATATGATTTTTGCAACGAAAAAACTCAAATGGCGCCACTGTGCGACGGTTAAACATGGATGCGGTTCTGTTATGGTTTAGGGTATGTCAGCCTCTGGAGCTGGAAATCTAATCTTTATAGATGGAATTATGGACAGACATGTGTAACTGTCAATTCTTAAAGAAAACCTTAACGCGAGTGTTGATAAAATGGGACTTTTAGCAAGAGGTTTTTATTGCCAACAATACAACGATCCCAAACAAACAGCCTTAGATGTTAAACTATGGATTTCTTTATAACACCAAACATTTACCAACGCTTTCTCAAAGCCCGGGCTTTAACCCAATGGAAAATTTATGGCCGTATTTGGAGGAAAAGTTTCGTCAGCGCCACATACCTTCGAAAACTACTTTGAAACAAGTTTTGCTACAAGAATGTGGAAAAATACCTCAAGAAAAGTGCCAAAAATTGGTTGAATCTATACCACGACGATTAGCTGCAGTTTCTAAAAACAACGGATATGCCACAAAGTATTTACTGTGACATATCCATTGTTATACGGTAAAAATACGGGATATTTTTTAAAAACAAAATATATTCTTCTAAAATCTCGTATAAAGAGTATAATAATTAAGATGTTAATTTTTTTTTTATAATTTAATTCTTTGTCTTTCTCCTAACACGAGAATAAAAGGAAATTTCTGTTTAATATAATCTTAACATCGCTACCATCCAGGAAGAAATTAAAAAGTATTCAGTCAAATACATACTGTGAGCGTCAAAATAAAGTGTACAGATTGTTTTCCAATATAAAAAGAGTTATGTTAGTTATAAAAAGTTAAATTTCTACTTTGCCAAATTTGATCAGACTTCAAGCTTGCTGTCATCCGTAAAAAATACGTTGCTCCAAAAAGTGACAAAAGCAAGTTGGAAAAAAAACGTGATAAAAGGTAGAAATAAGAAATTCAACGGAAAAAATATAGTATCTATATCTAAGTATATAGCTTTTGTTAAACGTCCTAAAACAGATGGATCAGCCCAATAGTTGCTCGATATCAACTCAAGTAAACATCTGGAAACATTTGGACAGACAAATTAAAAAAAAAAGACATAAGCAGCAAGCACTCTCTAATAAAATTTTGCAGGAAGAGTAGCCAAAATTGTCTACTGAGCTAATTTTAAAATGGGTGGAATTTATGCCAAATAGACTAGAAGCCGTCCTATTTTTAAGCTGTACACTTTTTTTTTGACGCGTTTAAAACGGAGTATATTAGTTTTTTTATTGCATTGTTTTTGTTGTGTTTGAAGTATTTCAAATTTTTAATTTTAAATTGTAACTTCTAAAAATATGAATTCTTTTTTGCTAAAATAACACTTTTTACATTAGAAAACCAGTTGTACACTTTACTTTGACGCTGACAGTAGATAAACTAATGGTCCATCCCAACTACCTCGCTCGGGATCTAATAAAGTTCGAAGGTCACCGGAGCCTTTTTTGACACTTGAATGCAATTAATTACCGGTTACATTGGTAACGGCTAACAAATACAAATAAGAATTAGGATTAAGCTTTGAATACATATTGTAATTTTCGACAAGAAAGATTCAATAATAAAAAAAAAAAATCAAGTTTCTTCTAAAAAGTTTATATATCTTTTATGCTAAATAATTATGAGACTTACTGTACATATGTACAAAGAATTTTTAGTATTGAAAATAGGCTGCCAGCAAAATCGCTCAAACGAAAAATGGCTCAGATTATTTTTTATTTTTAAAATTCCTCTTTATTAAATTATTTGATTATATACATATTTACATTTTTCGAGATTTTATCTATAGATATTACAGCGAATTATATTTTTAATCACAGTTATTGAGTATGTAATTTTATCTACTAAAATTGTTAAATGGCTCAGAAAAATAATGAAAAATCACCCAAATTTTACTTTAAAATTTTTATTTAATAATTCTTCCCGCCGGCAAAATCTTTTCTCAATAGAAAACCTTCGGAAGAATTTTCCCCTCTTTGTTATAAGAAACACCGGCTTCACTAACTAAAGCTTTTCTGCATATACGGCCTTCGGCTTCGCTAATTAAAGCTTCTCTGTTTATGCGGGCGCAAGACCGAATTTAGAAACTTAAGTCAGCGAGGCTGGTGTTTTCGTTTGCTGTCCTATAGGGTGGTCCAACCATAATGCACGATGTTAATTGTGAGTCCCACCTTAATGTCAAGTTATTTGCCTAACTTAATTTGACATTTCTTTGTTTCGGTGCTTAACAAATTCAATTAAGAAGAGGTACACAATTGAGCAAAGCATTAAGATTGTTGAATACTTTTAATGAAATGGGCGCTCAAATCAAAATGCATTTCTTGCACTACATCTTCAGCGACGAGGCACGCTATCACCTCAGTGGACAAGCAGAATTGACGCATTTGGGCAAATGAGAATCCACAAGTGATTGTTGAAAAGCCGATGCATCCACAAAGAATGACTGTTTAGTGCAATTTATGGGCTGGCGGCGTCATCGGGCCGTACGTTTTCGAAAATGAGGTCGGCCAAGCAGTTACCGTGAGTGGTGGTCGCTATCGTGAGATGATAACGGACTTCTTGTGGCCAGAAATTGAATTGAATGTGGACGTAATATGATTTCAACAGGATGGTGCCACTTGCCATACAGCCAACGGAACAACGGCTCTTTTACGCGAAAAATTTAATGGCCGTGAGAACCAAAGTTTCCAAAGTAGGAACACTCATCTGCACCATAGTGAAAGGCCATAGTGAAAGGCATATACGATTCGGCCGAATATGGCACTCTTACTTGTTTTAAATTCAGACCCTTTAACAAAAAGATAGTAAAATATCAAACCAATTGTTATTTCCAATTAAAAACCTCAAGTTTTTGAGAGCTCGCCAATTTCGCCAATGTTTTTAAAATTTTTTCGAGTGTTTTTAAACAATAAATATGTATAGTGTGTTTTTTGGTGGCGTCGGAAAATTTCGTATTGTAAAAACATAATGCGAAATTGGTAGCTACAGAATAAAATTTACCCTTCTCATTTTTTAGTTTTACAATGTTTAAAAAGTTGTAAATATTGTCGTTTTTACCAAAATACCTAATGTTAGCTTAGAGTTAAAACGTTCCACCAAAAAAAAAATCGTATTTTCCAACCATTTTATTTTAAAATTTTTAGTTTTAAGATGGTTTGCCTAGAAAAAGGCAGGTTCAATAAATGAATAATAAAGTATAAAATAAAAAAAATTTTAACCGGCAGGCAACTATATTATAGCTTAATCAGTTCGCCACAAACATAATATAGTTTCTTCAAACTATGTTATGGTCAAAAATAACATAATTGTGTTGCTTTTTATTAACAATTAATTTTTCTTATTTAAATAATATTTTTGGTAAACAACCATATTACATTCCACATTTGTGGCAAAAATAGCATAGTCGGCAGCCCTAATGCATAGTCCTGTTTGATTTTAATTACGATGCGTTTACCAACCGCCCCGATTGTAAGAGTTACCAGCATGAGTGCATAATCCGGCAGGGTTATACGCTCTTACCTTGTTTAGAAGCTAGCTAACCTCTGCTGCTTTTGGAAATGCCAGTAGCAGCGGTTGAGTAGTAAAAGCACCAAAGGATGCCCCCAGGGGATGTGCTGCGCCTCTTAGGGGGAGCAGTTAAGCTGCTTGGGTTACATCCCCTGGCGTATATTAGGTATGGTCAACAGATCGCGCATCATAGAGAAGCCTTCGAGAGGTATCGAAAGATTTATCTTTAATGGAGTTCTTTTAGAATAAGAAATGGTAGCAGGCTATAGGTGACGTTAAAAATCTATGAGCGTAAAACAGGTAACTACAACCAGGGATGCAATAGACATCAAAATGATAGAGCTTCTTGGGGTCCAATTGACTTTAGGTGGTTCGAAGTTGTACCTCAGTACTTAACTGGGAGTCAGTAGAACCCGGTGGGTGCAAGCGCCGGTCTGACTATTATGGTGTTTTCTTTTCTACAAAAAAATTTGACATTTTATTTTAAAAAATGCAATTTGGTATCTGTTTCTTGTTTTATTCTAAAAAACTCACCCTTTTCGGGGGCAAAATGTTTAAGAAAAAGACATAAAATTGCATTTTTTTTAATAAAATGTCACATTTTTTTGTAGAAAAGAAAACACCATTAGATCTCCGTTAGTATCCTTTTTGCGAGAGATATTTTCTGTCTTTCAGGATGATTGTCGTTGCTGCAGCTTTCCTTTTCTGATGTAAGTTTGTTCTTCAGTAAGTTGTCTATCGTCCGATGGGGGAGTGCATTAACTCACATAAGGGTTGAACGAAGAGCAGCCTCTTTGGCGAGAAAATAATATTGCATGTGGTGGCTGTGGCTTAAACCCAAAGTCGCGGGTACGGTCATATTCACACGGAAGGCTGATTTTCAGCTTGTGGGACAGTTAGGCCTGCGGATGGCCCTAAGTACTGCTGGGATTCACGAATATCAGAGGAGGCTAGATAGCTCCGGCTCCTATACAGCTGGTGGGTGTATAATTTTTGGTGAATTTTACATTCAAATTGCAACCTGTGTGTGCAAATGATCCTTCACTCACACAGGCGCATTTGGCAAGTGACTAATTAAAACACACCAATGGCCGTTTTCTCATTAGGCGATTATCTTTTTACCCAACGAAAAACTGCACATTAAAGAAATTTGGTTTTCTCAATGTCTCATTTGCTTCTATTTTGTCGCAAAGCTAACCAGCACTCATCTGTCAATTATTTATTTGCCGTACAGATAAATGCAATCAGCTGACTCCCAACTTTCACATGTATTTTGAGTGGTATAATGAGAAACCCAAAATCGTTAACGGACTGTTTTTCGGTCTAATAAATTTATGTTGACATAAAGTAACAGACAGTTTGTCGATACATTCAGAAAATGGCCATAAGTGGATGAGATTCACCGGGAAGCTAAATCGCAAGACAGGTTTTCAAGTGAATCGATATCACAGCAACTAGGGATAGTCCTCCTTCGAACTTCGAACCGAACTCTCCCATAAGTGATGAAAAATCAGCATAATAGTCGAATTTTTAGGGCATCCATTCGCGCGAATTCGGGTAAAACATCAAGCAACACGTGATCCCCGACCGGAAATGCAAAACTTCCTTAAAGATAATTTTCCTGAAAGACAGATAGCGTTTCTCGCAAGATGAATGCTAATAAAGATCTCAATAGTCAGTCCAGGTCCATGCCAGCGGGGGCTACTACTCCAGTGGTACTAGCCGCTATCCAAAGAGATCGTAAAAATCACTCTTTTGATATTCGCAAATTTTGGATTTTGCCCGAGTTCCAGGTATGGGTTGAACCTAATTATGCGCTTGAGGATGTAACACCAAAAGATGATCCCTATACCCTGGGGAGGATTAATCGGAGGCAACCATAAAATGGGTGTCGTATCTTATACATAATATCGTTGCAAGCGACAAAGTTTAACTGTCTTATGCCTATAGACCTTTGCTAGGCTTAATACGGTAAACTTATGTGAACTTTAACTTTATTTTGCATAAGACAGTAAAAATTTTGCGTTTAAAAAAGTTTTCGAGGTTTTCGAAGCGTTTCACACTCTAAATCCATTTTCCCGAGACGTCAAAAATTCAATTTCAAAAAATATTGCGAAAGTAATAGAGAGTACCAAATTGGCATCTATCTTTCGTATCATAACTAAATTCCCATTGCAATAGAGAGTAGCCTCTGAGGTTTCTGATAAGTGTACTAATTATTTAGATGAATGAGAAAAGAAATCAGTTCAATACATCAAATGTGATTTCGCCGAGCTTACAGAAGGGTATAGAGATATATATTTATTATATTTTTTATATTTATTATATTGAGGTGTTTTTGTGTCTAAGATAGATCTAGCCAGACAAACATGTAGATCATGTAAGTTCCAACGGCGGCTAAAACATTTTAATGATGTAAATAAAATACTATTTTCTTTGGAATATAATTGGGGTATTCACAAGGTGTGCTATCGTGTTGCATTGTCGTAATGGTCTAACATTTGACAATGGTTTAAAAATATTGTTGTTGATTTGTAAACAAAAAGTGTCTTAAAAAAATAAAACTTTGCTTGCTATGTTTATTGTGCTGTCGTAATTAATCAGAAGAGACCTTTTGCTGAGCGGCTGAACCGAGTGACTATGATTTTGTTGCCGTCACCATTGATTGTATAGTTTTATCCGGCTAACATACGAATTTAACCTAGCAATTTTTGCAATTAAAAAAATATAGGTTATAGTTCTTTCCAGATGTTACACTATTTGCCTGCCAAATTTCAAGAAAATCAGTTTATTATTTAAGAAGATATAGGGAGGGAGAGCTCTTACTCCTCTTTCAGATCTTACAGTGTCTGCATGTCAAACCGGTTTTAGTTAGTTAAGAAGCTGTAATACTTTTTGCCTGCGAAATTTCAAGAAAATCGGTCGATTAGTTAAGAAGATATTGGGAGGGGGAACTTTTACCCTTCTTGCCCTTTTTCACATCCTATTTTCTTTCAGATGTTATAGTGTATGCATGCTAAATTTTAAGAAAACGCGTTCATTAGCTTAAAAGATATAGGGAAGGAGAACTTTTACCGCTATTGCCCTATCTCACGCCCTATTCCCTATTTTCTTTCAGATGTTACAGTGCCTGCATGCCAAATTTAAAGAAAACAGGTTGATTAGCTAAGAGGATATAGGGAGGGGGAGCTAATGTCCTATTTTGCGCCCTCTAGCGATATAAAATATGCTCTACAACCTATTCTCATACCTAACAAATTTAAAATTTCATATAAACCAGTCAAGCCGTGTTGGAGGAATTCAAAATGGAGGGCATTTTGGTGTTATATGTATGGGAATATAAAGGAAAATCTAAAAGCCATATCTGCGGAACCCCTTAGCCGATTTTGTGCAAACTTAACTTACACCATCTACAAACTATCCCCAACGTACCCTTTTGGTTGAAATCGATCGTACCGTTTCCGCAGTTAGTGGTGACATCAAAGTGTACACTTCATTTTATGTATAAAGATTTATTTTTTTAAATCAGCTAATTTAAATTCACAATAGCACACTAAATTATGAGGGGTTGTTCACAACAGTCGTATTTTTTTCATGTTATTTTAAGACATATGACTTTATGACACCTTGTGAATCCCCAAATGTAATTCGGCTTATAGTTTACCCTTTAGCGATATTATGACGAAATAGCAACGGGATGAATGGCCTTGCCATTCTGCGTTTAAGTTGCAAAAAATTAAACGAATGAGAGAAATAAATGCTTGATAGTTTATGGAATTATTAATTTTTTTAGGACAAGAAAAATTTTCTAGAAACTTACAAACCTTTCGATAAACCCACTATACCCACTTTGAGAAAACTTTAACTTGGCCATAAAGTTTTCATGTTACTGTTTTTGTTTTGTTTTACCAGAAAATTGTATTGTGGCTGCTGCAAGTGTCTTTTTTTTTGGGTCATTATTGTTATTGATTGCCTTTTTTGTGGATTAAAAAATAATGCTCCTGGGAATGCTTTACGGTATCTGCATATATCAATCGTGTCGCTCTTATTGGTGTTGTTGTTGTATTTGTTGCTGCTGCTTTTGCTTGAACGTCTCCTTCATCTTCCTGGCACAGTCAATTTGGTCACAAAATTGCGACTGATGTGAAGATCCCTGCAACCGTAACACAGATCTACAGCATTGATTTTATAAGCAAGTAAATATACATATGTATATATGTGTTAGTATTTTTGCAAGAGTGTGCATGATTTGTTAAAGTTTTACGGGAAATTATCCAATTTTCTGTTGCGTATTCAATTTAAGTTTAAATTCGCTGTCAATTTATATAAATTCACTACGATCAAATAATTCACAAAGTGCCAAACATGATCGTGTAGTTTCTTTTTATATATTCAGCTCCTTTTGTTGCTGTTGTTTTTGTTGCATTGCCTTCCAACTTACGAGTAAGCAGGCAGGCCCCTGGTTCTATTATTTTTTCTTTCTCAGTTGAGTTGTGTTTTCAAGCTGTCAACTTGATCGATTTGTTTGTTGTGTGTGGGACATTGCAGTTGGGTGGTTTGATGGCACTTAATACTGCAACAAACAACGTGTATGTATGTACTCGGGATTTGAAAGTTAAATTTTTTACGATGAATGAAGCTTGTTAATGGGTTTTAATTTTAAAAGTAATTAAAATTAATTTGATTCATAAAGCTAACCAATTATCAACTTAATTTAAGTCTACATATTTTTATTCTTTCACTGCCACAAATCGATTAAATAAATTAGTTATCCATTCATCGATCTTTGTATCTATTGGTAACATGAAGATATCTTTATACACAAAATTTGTATTAACTGTTAAACTCACTAATATTCGGATACATGTGTGATGCATTGTGAAAAGTACGAGTATTTATCGCTTCACTAGTTCAGCTTTTTCATGCTCTTGTTTTTGCTATTTTATGCCTGTAACCCTCCACTGCCACTTTATACGAGTACTCAGTCTCGTATGTTGATTATATTGCTTCCGGAGATTCAAATCTCGATTTCAATCCCTAAAACGAAAGCAATGAAGTTTTTTTTATTGCACATTATTTTTTGGTCGTGTTTGCAAATGTTGTTGTTGCTGTTACTGTTGCCCATGCTATTTGCTGTTAAGGCAGTCAGCAGCAACAATTATTAAGTGCATCAAGATCATCTGTTTGATTAGTGCTCAACATTATTACGACCATCTTGTAAAGATATGTACAAACATATCGCAGTCTATACTCCTGTATGCATGAATGTAGATACCTTTCTGGTATGTTTCTGTATGTCAGCATATTGTGTTGCACGATATTGTTTAATTTTTTTTTTAGTTGAAGGTGCACTGTGTGGTGTAATAACGACTAATAAGGCATATTCGCTACTACTAAAGCAAAGGAGGCCTATTTAAACATTTTATTCTTTGTTGTTATTATAATAATTCACAAAAAAGAACAACCACATTGTTTTCTTTTTTGGGTTGTTTGACTTTAGGTTATTGCTTAGTACAGTGGAGGAATTTAAGCACAAAGTTTTGAATTAATTTTAGTAAAACTTTTTTTTAAACCAAAAAGAAAGGATTTTAATTTTGAAAACATCACGAGGAAAAGCAGGTTCTGGAAAAGGGGTTTTTGTGAAGAGCGGATTTTTTGCTTAAAATGACACTTTAGTAAAATATGGAATTTTATTGGAAGCTTTGTAAGGAGTGTTTTCCTTAAGTTGCCCACACACTAGTGATTTGTCCATGTTCGACGTCTTATTACTTGTTAATGGGACTGTGCGCGCACACGTAATTGAACATTTTCAATTTCTTCTGATTTGCTCGATGTTTTAGAAGGCTTGTGTGCGAATATTTAAAATTTTTTTTTATTTTAGTGTACAACGAAACGTCGAATTCTATCTGTTGTGGAGTTTGCTATCATACAAAAATTGTTTGTATTCTTTTTTGATTTTATTCTTTTTTTAATTTCTTTTTTTTTTGTTGTGCACACAAACAAAGTATCAAAAGTGCTATCATCCGCTTCACAATTCATGTTTTCTTTTTGATGTTTAAGGTTTTTGTGATGCTAACAAATCTCACGCACAAATCACTAGTGTGTGCTCAGCTTTATAAGCATACAGCTTTAAAAAAAATACATCAAATTTATTGGAATCACCAGAGCTATTTCATATCATTTAATGTTTAAAAATAATTGCTTCCAAATGGCTTATGAACGCCATCGTGTCGGTCCAATTTTGCGCCTCTTTCTCCAGCATACTCGGTCGAATGTTTGCTTATAAATGATTAATCGTTGCTGGTTAAGACCAGAGACTTAACGTACCTTTACAAAAAGTAGTCCAAAGGTGTCAAATCATACATAATTCGGTCACCAAACGTTTGGCTCGTCAAAGTGATATGTTCACGTTCTGTATGGCATGTTGCGCCGTATTGTTGGAACCATTTCTCCTTCAAATGATGGATTTAAAGAAAAATGTGCCGACATTCGCATGTAAACCGCACTAAGCATTTATTTGTTCGGGGTGATATGAATTTTCGAGTGTCTCATGAGGACTGTGCTCTCTCCAAAAATTAACCCGTTAAGCCAGAAATGAGTCTAATCGCTAAAGATGATTTAATAATAAAAATCTTATTAATTTTCCTTTTGGTATTCAGTCAATTCACCGAACACACGGCATAATTGATAGTCCGCTGGCTTTAATTCTTGCACCAGTTTTCCAAGTAGTGAACAGCCAGAGACCGAGTTGTCATCAGCTGTCCCCACTGCGAATTAAAAAATAAGAGGGAAACGTCAAAATATAACTTTGTTTATGTTTTGAGCCAAAATAACCGAAAAAATTTCTTACTTGGTGGCCACACGATCAAGTTTTGCCTTTCAATTCCATTAAATTTGCAATACACTCTCACTTTTTTACTAACGCACTCACACTTTTTAAATTGATCACGAGATTGCTTTCAATTTCACCTTTCCATCTGTTTGGCAATTCAACTTTAAATTTAACAGCTGATTACATGTTTGTCTTTATAAATTGTTTTCCTAATGACATCTTGAAAGTAAATTGCTTACAAAGTCTGGGATCACACAATGAAAGTTTTCTTTCAGAAAGTCTGAGTTTATTGGTGAGAGGGGAAGAGAACATGCTTTAATTCACTCCTCTCTCACCCATAAACTCAGACTTTCTGAAAGAAAACTTTCATAGTGTGAACCCAGACAAATTGAGTGCAGCCTACGTCACAGCTTTAAATTTTGACAACCAGTATACGTAAAAGACTATCAAGAACAAATTGATTGTGTGGCCGCACGGTTAGAAAAACTGCGAATAATTAAAGTGAATTTAATAATCTCTTTTATTACCCAAACAAAATTTTTATTTTGTTTTTCAATCAATTTTTGCCTTGTCAGCATTTTTGACAGCCGCCTATTAAATTGCAAAAAAATACATGGGGCTTATTGTAGTTGTAGATTTGCACTTACCTTGCTGAATTCGCCTTGATTGTATGGGTTTTGTTGCTTTCATTGGTCTTTATGTCAAAAACACAAGCAACTTTTAACAATTCTCTCTCAAAGGGTGTGTGTAAAACAGTAGCAAAGTACTCATGGAAGTAAAATTTTGACACTGTCCAGGTGAATAAAATTTCACTAGCCCTGGGGGCTAGTATAAATTTTGACATTAGCGTAGAAATTTTAATTCACCATAGAACTTTGCTACCGTTTCACACACACCCAAAGTGAGAAAAAAGTAGCTCAGCTGTGTTTTCAACGCCACCTGAAAAGTGAATTCGCCTTGAGAGTGCGAATTTTGGAAATAAATTTTCACGACTTGTAAACGTTGTTCTAATGTTGCACTTACGAAGACTCTCTTAAGAAACAATATGCTTTTCTGAAAAATTACAATTGTGGGCTTTTGTAAAAAATAATATGAACCTGAAAAATTTTTGTTTTTCCTTATTTAACTTTTTAAAAACAGTTGATTTTGTGAAAAATATAAGAATCTTTAAATAAAAAAAGCTTTCATGAGACACCTGTGCTTTTTAATTTTGCTAAACTTTTTTTTAAATGTTTATTTATAAATACATATAAAGCTTCTTGAAATATTAAAGCTTTTGTGAAGAAGTTAAGCTATTGTGAAAAAAGTGAACGGTTGTAAAAAGGTACACTTTTAATTAATAAGATTTTGTTTGTCGTGCTTTATTCCAAATTTTATTTCTTGATAAATACACTGAAATTTATTGTTGGAGTTAGTTTCTAGTTTCTATCATCAGGAAACATTCTCCAACTTTTTTAAAAAAGCTGAATTTATGTAAAACAAATTATAAGCTTTCATAAAATATGCGAACTTCCGTCACTTTGATGAGACTTTTTAGAAAGATGGGCATTTTGTGATAAATTTGGGTTTGCCTAAGTTAGATTACACTGTGTGTAATTTTTTAAGTCATGGACACCACTACGTGATAAAATCCCTATGGACCTGAACAGTGGAAAAAGGTAAAAAAAAAATCGAATTTTTCTACGTTTTTTGCGATTTTGATCTTGAAGATGAAGTTTTTTTGATTTTTGTTGTTTATGACAAGAGCTAGAAATTTGTCTCAGAGGGTAAATCAAAATTCCACACGGTTTGCCAGATATGAGCTTGAGAAAATTATCACTTTTTTGCAAATATGACACCGAGGCCCCAAATCTTTGGGGGTCCATAAAAAAAGTGCATGACTTTGGGCAAAACTGGTGGGTCTTTTTTTTGGTCTTTTATCACGAATGTGTTCGTATATGGTTATTTTTTTGGTGTTGCACTGTGTTAGGTTCCATTGGTTGGCGCAATGAAGCACAGCGTACATGGGTCCAGCAATAAGTTCCCATTGTATTATTATGTTTTAATATCTCCCAGGGATCTTATGTTATCTGGCTGGCGACATTTTCACTCATCCAGCAGGTTGATTCAAAGAAGGAGTGGATCCTATTCAAATCAATGTCAGAGAGACAAGTTGTGTCCCTAAGGGTTTATCGACCCTACAGTTTGATTCTTAGGTCTACGTCATAGCAACTTTAACACAGTTCATATTGTAAGGGAGCCCTAGGTTCTGGCCATGTTACCCAATAGGCCAATGACCAGTTATAACCGTAATTAAGTTCCTAAGCTGAAGTCTGGACAGCTTTAAAGCCCGCCGACTCCTCTCCTTCCTCGTCATAGCAACTTCAAAACAGTTCATATTGTAAGGGAGCCCTAGGCTCTGGCCATGTTACCCAATAGGCCAATGACCAGTTATAACCGTAATTAAGTTCCTAAGCTGAAGTCTGGACAGCTTTAAAGCCCGCCGAGTCTTTTTTCATCTATAATGGGCCACATTTGTCTGGTTTCCCCGGGATTCGCCTTATCAATGCCAATGAATTGATCGACTAGAATTTTTCTCTTCAAACTTTTTTCTGCCAGCTTTCTATAAAAATGGATAGAATGGGGATAACACAGCGTCAATACAGGCTCAGGAGATGAATATTGTCTAAGAAATTTTTTGAAATTTCATTTAGGTCTAAATGTTTTGGCGGTCGAACCAGAGGGAACTACAACACTATCGTAGAAATTAATGCAAGCATTAAATATTTTTTAATATATCAAGAGAATGTTTTGTCTGTACGTTTCTAACAATTCATCCCACCGTACTTAAGGGAAAAGATAAACCCTTCGCACTCATCTTGATCATCGTCATCATAATTTGCCAATAAAAACGAATAAGTTTAACGGCTGGATTGAAAGCATTTTTTTAAGTTGTGCTTTAGTTTTAGTAAAAAATTTGCTGTTTTATTCTTTAAAGCCATAGTCAGTTCAAAAAACCAAGCAATTTGTTAATGAGTACATATTTCATAAAAATACCTCCAAAGTTACTTGTTTAATACAGCAATAAAAAATAAAAACTGCTTGTGTGATGATGATGTATTGTTGTTTAAAAAACATAAACTAAACTAATAGATTAATATCTTTTGTATGGGCTGTTCACCTCGAATGTACAACAAATGCAACCAAATGCATTAAATGCAATTTCATTTAAGTTTAAAGAACGTTTTGGTTTTTGGTTTTTCGGGAAACCGTTTTAAAAACAACATTTAACGGCTGATCGCTCATAATTTTAATCAATCTGCCTTAAAACTTTATTTTAAAATATGTGGCCCTGTTTAATATTTTTTTTGTTTATTAAAAAATAAATTGCCACTATTAACATTAAATATGGTGGTTAAGGACTGTTCAATTCTTTGCTTTGGTAAATAAGAGTTTAAATTAAAATTTTAAACTAAATTATTAGAAATTTCAGCTCTTATTGGTTGTAAGAGTCTTAAGTTATTATGTTGATATTTTTAAGATGTGTTATCTACGCCCCATTCTCCTCAAATTATCAAATTAAATTTTTTTTAAAAAATCTTTTTTCTTTACAAGATACAAACTATTTTTTTCTCTTGTGTTGTTTTAATTCCCCAGCCATCCATCTATCCATCCATTCTCTCCTCATATTCACATTTGTATCACCTGATTGGCTAAAAGGCGGAGCATCTTGCAACCAGCATCAGCCAGCAACAGTTTATGCTGGCATGTGGTATAAATTATGATTTTAAAACTTGCAACTCGATGTCGTTTGGAATTTTATTGGCTTAAAGAAAACCAGAAAATGAAATGAAACTACACAAGCAAAAAATAAAAAAACGCTCTAAAAGCCAACATTGCTAAAAACAAAATAATAACAACAACAGCAACAACAAAATTAAAAACAACACACAAGAAAATTATAAGATTAAGTGGGAAGTGTCTCTGTGCAAACGTTTAGGGTTTTGCTTTGGTTGGGGAAAGTTCTCTTTTCCCAACCATAAACAAGGCCATGGGTGAGAATTTGTTTAAAGTATAAAAAAAGTAAGAAAGTATAGTCGGTCAAGCCCGACCATATGAAACCCTACACCACAGTATTTAAAAACACATCATGCTTATGTGTCCATGTAAATATGGATTTATCTATGTTTATAAACTTCATGAAAATCGGTTTGAAAGTTTGTGAGAGGCAGAAATTGCCTCCTGCCTCCCCTTGTGGTCCTATTTTTTAAAAACTGTATATCTAATGTGTCCCTATAGATATGGATCTATCTATGTTTTAAATTTCATTAAAATCGGTTTGATAGTTTCTGAGAGGAAGAAATTTCCCCTATCTTCCCTCGTGGTCATACGATTCGGCCCATTTTCAATAGGCTTGGTCCTTGTGCCAATAAGAACCTATGACCCAAATTTGATCAATTTTATCTCTAAAATTACCTGTACTTTGCGCACAAGGTTACATGGACAGCCAGCCAGCTCAGAAGGTGATTCTGAGTAGATCGGTATACTTTAAGTTGGGTCTAGGACCACTATTTTAAGGCGTTACACACATCAGCACAAATGCATATTACCCTCTCCACTATTGTGGTGTGGGTATAATAACACAGGCCTGGAAATTTTGAAAAAAAGGACTAACACGCACTTTTCTAAAGGTTTAAGTTGCGCTGTATCCGAATCTGAAGTCGGAATTTCTTCATTAGATCTTAAAAAATACCAAAATTAAGTCAAAGTTATAAAAAATCACAAAAAAATTAAAAAAAAAATGCCGGTAAAAATATGAATATAGCGAAAAATCCTAGTTTTAAAATTTCAGGTTAAGATATCTCAGAGAAGGAACAAGATAAAAAGAATTTAACATTTATTTAAACATTTATACGACATATAAGGTGAAAAAATGAACATGTATTCGCGCAGTTATCACGTGTCGAATACGGCAAAAAAATGAACTTTAAGCGAAGATATCGCAAAAACCTGATGTGATCGAGAAATTCTGAGATACAGATTTGAAGTCAGCGCAACTTAAGAAAATCATACTCTGGTCCATGGGCTTAGCATTTGTTGACCTGTGCAATTAAAATGTTAATTAATTAGCTTGTAAACCCATTTACTCATATATGTATGTAGTTCTTAGTGAATTAAGGTTCAAGAAAAATTTCCATTGATTTTTTTTCTAATGCAATTTCATGCTTAACATTTTTTTGGGATTAAGTGTTCAAATAGAATTGTGTCTTCAACTTCCTGCAAAAATCTTAACAGACAAATCTAAATCGGCACGCCAAGTGAAACTACTTTTAATACTGAAATTACACACATACATACTTAACCCATTAAGGACTGACACCCGATTTCGTGGTCGGATTTTGATGAAATTTCACACATTTGATATTATGGGCATTTATATTGACATTGCGTTTTTTTTTTATTTTTATCTGTCAAACCTTGGCCCCTAGACCATGGGTATTTTTCTACCCACTTCGCTATTAAAGGGTTCTAAAACACAAGATTTTTTTGAAACCAAAATATTGAAAAACTTATTTATAACATGCATTGATGTGAGTGTTGTGTGCTTATTTCACTTTGTACGTAGAAAGAAAGAAAAATAAGAACTACAGATGCCCTCAAGAAGGCCTTTGTATTCTTTGTAAATTTTAATGGCTGATGTTGATTTTGAAAAAATACAAATTATTTAGAAAATTATTGTCATTTATTTTTATTATGATCATATTGGTATGGTTCAATTATATATAAAACAAAATATCAGGCAAATGGCCGCCGCGACTTAGGCGGCACACCTCGATCCGATGGTCCAAATTTTAGACGACGCTGCGGAAAAATTAAGGTTCTATGCCGTAAATGTGCCGAATTATCTCATCCTTTAGCTCTTGATTGCTGCTGGCTTATCGACGTACACCTTTTCTCTCAAATTATTCCAAAGAAAGAAGTGCAAAGGTGTCTAATCACATAACTTTGGCGGCCAATTGACATCGCCACCACGGTCATTGAATTTGTCGTGCAAAAGAGCCTTAGTTTCGTTAGCTAAGTGGCAAGTGGCACCGACATGTTGAAACCACATATCATCCATTTCCATATCTTCCAATTCGAGCCATAAAAACTTCGTTATCATCTCACGATAGCGAACACCATGGAAAAAATACGTCCCGATGATGCCGCCAGTCCATAAACCGCTCCAAACAGTCACCATTTGTGGGTGGCAATCACTCTTAGACTATCATTCGCCCAAATGAGGCAATTCTGCTTATTGACGAATCCACTGAGGTGAAAATGTGCCTCACTACTGAAGCTGATATGCATTTTGATTAGAACGCCCATTTTCATAATAAGCCTGAATAACTTTAACGCGTTGCTCGTTTGTGTATCCTTCCATGGTTCAAATTTAGTTAGTCTGAAATTGAGAAATGTCAAATGAAATGCAGAAAACAACTTGACGTTTAGGTGTGGTTCACATTCAATAACGGCCCTTTACAAGGCCTGCTGGCTCCATTCCAAACTTATATCTTTTTACACACGTTGTCATTGCTCTCGCTTTTTTTACAGTTAAATAAAATGGTAACGGGATAAAAAAACGAATTATTCTTTTGCTTGTGCTTGTGCGAAAAAAACAAAACAAACAATGTTACTCCTTCTCTTCTCTGTTGTCATAGAATGGAATGTGGAATGTGTATCTTATATTTTATACGAAAGAGCCGAGGCATTCTTACTTATGCTTTGGATGCTTGTATGGTGTATGCCTGGAAATTACACTGCATGCTAAGAAAATCTGAAGAATCATGAATCAATTTTATTTCGTGTGAGCGTTGTTGAAGCATTGGTAACAATTCCTAATAATAGTGTTCGTGTAAGAGAAAAAGTTGTCACAAATGCACAAGGAATGGCAAAGCGCATGGACAACTTTGACCATATGATAAGCCAAATTATTAAGCGTGGCCGTTGTAGACAATGTGAAGCGAAAGTTTCACACATTGCACAAAATGCAAATTTAAGTTAGACCCAAAGGGTTGTTTTGCAAAGTTTGATGCTGGTGTATCAAAAAACATTAAAAAGATAAAATTATCACAATAGTCGACCACAGTTGTGATATTTATTTCTTTATTTTTTACAATAAATAGTTTATTTTCCATAAAACAACGCATTTTAACTTGCCAACAAATTAAAAAAATAACATGTGTTTTGAACCCTCTGACGGCGAAGTGGGTATTAAAATACCAATGTCATTGAATCAAACCTGCAATCAACGTTATTTGCCCAATTTAGCTAATATTTTTTTCTAAAACAGAGCACACCTAAGGCTATAAGTCACCAAGAGGGTTTTCCGATTTTCCACTTTCCCAATTTTCAAGAGCCGTTGTCGTTCACTTTTTCCAAATATTAAAAGTTGCTAACTTTTAAACCGCTATTTTACCCAATTAAATTGGGCAAAATTTAACTTCAAAAATTTGTTTATGTAGTCCTATCCTTTCTTTATCTTTCTGTAAAAACCAATTTCCGATACCTCTTACCTGAAGCTAGCCAGAATTTTTCTACGAAGGCTCTGTTTTTGGGTATTTAAATACCCATCAGTCCTTAATGGATTAAATAAGAGCGTCAACGTTGTGTCATGAACAGTAATGTTAACTTGTCTTGTATAATAAAGACCAACAAATTTTAATCAAAAAGGGAAAACCCGCTTATTGACTTAAAAATAGCGGAATTGAGATCATTTTTGACAGTAGCAGTCAACTTCACTACTTAACCTGCATGTACACGACATGTTTTTTACATCTGACTTGCTAACTTTTCTACTGCAAAATACATACATGCCGTGTGGGACCTTACACTGAAAGAATTTTCTTCGCAATACCAATGAATTTTGACATTAATCCCATGAAAAATTGCATTAAAAAGGAACCTATGCAGCGCTTCGTTGGATCAATGAAACCTGTTTCATTAAAAGGATTTAATGAAACATTACATGAATACTTTCAAAAAAATAAATTTATTTTTATTTTTTTTAATTATTTATTTTTTTTATTTTTTTAACTATTTTTTTTTTTTTATTTTTCCTTATTTTATTTTATTTTACTTTATTTTATTTTTTTTTTCTGTCTCTGGCGGGATTCGATCGCGCAACCTCGGTGCTGATAGACTAGCTCACTACCAGCCAGTCTACCGGGGCAGTGTAGTTTTTGGATAAAAAAACTATGTTTTTTACTCAATTAAGAGCGTAAATATGAGATTAAATTATCCATAATAACAATAACAATGTTGATTGAAAGTGGATTGAAAGTTTTTGTTTCATTACTATAATGACATTTTTTGATTTCATAAATTTAATGGCATACATGTAACATTAGATGTATGAAATTATTAAATCTTACTTTTTATAATTCACAATTAAACATTTTTTTAAGGAAACTATAATTTTGTATTCATTTATGAATATAGTTATGTTTGTATATGGTTTTTTTATGTTCCAAATTAAAATTTTTTGTTTAACTTGGACAAACTTAAGTTTTCATATATCCAATGAAAATTTTTAACGTAATTACGAAATCCAATGAAGCGATTTTAACGAAAATACTTCATTATAACTATGAAATTCCATTTAGACAATGAAAATTTTCATTTACCCAAGGAAAATTTTTTTATGAAAATGATTCATTAAATATATGAAGCATTTTTCTTTCAGTGTATTAACATTGCTTCTTTAAAAGTGAGATGCAAAGTCGTCTGACAAAATTTCAATTAGAGCGGGCTCTATTTTCTTCTGACAAACCATCTGACATCAGAAATCTATGCCGGGAAGAAACCGGCAGCGGCGGTCCACTATTGACGGAATCATTAGCAGGCTGACGTTAATATTTTACACTCTTGATATATGATGATCAACTCACCATTGAATAGAAATTATGTAAATATATATAAAACACGTTTCATTACAATATTCTTAATTGGTAGTTTTGAATTAAATGGAAAGATGTTAAGATGGCCAAATAAAAATTTTTGTGGCGGCAGCAAGCTGTTTTGAAACCGAGAACTACTTAGGTTCCTGCAATTACAATGCGAAAAAAAGAGACAATGTCAGAAGCACATAGCATGCACGTTTGTGACTGTATATTATAAACCTTCTGTAAAACAGCAATTTGGACAGACATGCACAATTAGATGTGACTTAAAAAGTTGACAAGTCAGATGTAAAAAACATGTTGTCTACATGCACCTTTACCGCGCTGTCAAAGTCGGATTTACCAATTGCAAAGCGTTGACACTACGATATTTGAGTTTAATATATAAATTAATCGTCGGCAGGAACATAAAATTCTCTCTAATTTTTAAACCCGCACCACAATAGTGTAACACTTTAAAATATTGGTCCTTGAATGCTCCTTGGACTTTGAATCACTTTCTGCGTCAACTGCTGTCTTAAGGTCAAACTGCGTATATTTTTTCTCAAAAGACAGCGCATTACGCAGTGATTGGGATAAAACCGGAGAAATAACTTTATTTTCCAAAAAGTCCAAGAGCTAACAAGAGTGCAACCTCATGAAGTAGACTCTATATCGAAAACCTGCTCTGGTGAAAAGCGATTTGAATAAAACTTAACGACGCTGCTGACATGAATGGAAAAAAAATTTTGTGTTCAAATGGGTCCTGTAATGAGGACATGTTTTCCCCAGAAATTACAATGAAAGAAAAAAGTGTCTAATGGTTCCAATCAGTCAGTTACACTGCCTTCATATGACTTAACTCTAGTTTTCACAAGCTGTTTGCACATACTTTAATGCTAATGTTCACACTCAGGTTTTTAAGCGCGTTTAAGCACTTCGAACGTGATTAAGCTCTAATCACATCCAAATCGAGATGATTAATCATACATTGAAGTGAGTTGTTAATCACTTCAAATTGACGTAACTCAAACTAAATCATTTCATTAATCACATAAAATGCTCTGAACATACCTTAAACTGAGTATGATGTAGAATCGGACGCAATGAACGTACCTTTCACTTGAACAGCTGTCCACGATTTCTTTTGAATGTTTTTATTTCGTAAATTTTCATATTAATTCGAATGTGTATTCTAAGTCAAATTACAATTTTAAAAGCTTTTATACAGGTATTTTAATAGTTTTATTCCTTCAATATTTTCCAGGACTATGAATATGAAAATTTATATAAATAATGTAACTCACCATGAGAAATAATTTCCCAGATTCTATTTGTTTTTATTTCGTCTTTAAAAAATCCATTAATTTTCACAATTTTATCTTTAATATGTATAAAATATTCTTCGGATAACTTTAATGAAGTATTTTTTTTAATCTATTTCTAATACTTTAAAGAAATTTAAATTAGATTGTTGTGTTTTTTTTTATTAATCAACTGTCATCTTAATCATCTTAAATGTAATATGAACGGCTTTGATTTACTTAATCAACATTTTGCTTAAACGCATTTTAAGACCCTAGTGTGAACATAGCATAACACTGATTTTACATGATCTTAAACATTAAAGGCCTTATTCATAAGCAATATGCCATGCTTATAACAGGTTTATAAGACGGATTTTTTATGGAAATTTGTTTAATTAACCTCTTATAAAATTTAAATATTTTTTATGAAGAAGGTGGTAAGTCTTTTGTGGCTTGGTAGCAGTTCGATTTGCTCGAGCGAGAAGTACAACGTGCCGCTACTTTTCACATCCTCAGTCCAAGATCTTTTCTTAAAATTTTTCAAGTAGTGTACGGGCAGAGGCCGAGTTGACGAGAACAGTGTCGGATCGATAAATTTGAGTCCTCTGTCACATTCACGTCTACAGGCCAATTAAAATCACTTGTACGCGAAATAATTCGTTAACCAAAGATGTTCCGTAAAAGAGCCATTGTGTCCCTTGCAGTGTGCGCTGTTGCTCCATCTTGTTGGAACCATACTTGTGAATGGTTTTCCACGGCTGGCCTTAAAAATTTTTCTAACATTGTCCGAAAGGGCGACCCCTTGTTCATTTTCAAAAAAATAAGGACCAATTACTATACTTTCCGATGAAACACCGCACCAAACCGTTCACTTATATATATATATATATATATATATATATATATATATATATATATATATATATATATATATATATATATATATATATATATATTTCTCTAACTCCCACTGGAGCATAGGGCGCCACTTAGGTGGGTGTTATTCTCTCTGTTGAACTACTCTCGGATTTTCCGTAGCCCATATCCTGCAGTTTTGCTTATTAACGAACCCTCTTAATTGGAAATGGGCTTCGTCGCTCATAATTAAATTATGAATAAAATTATGATTTTCTTCGGTTTTTTGCCGGAAAAAAACTGCACAATTCCTGGACAAGCTGAATCTTGTATGGAAACACTCCTATTGTGTGCAAAATTCTCTGCAGCGAGGCTCGTGAGAGGCCAAGTTATGTCGAATGTCTCCTGGTTGATGTTTCTCCATCTTCCCGAATACTCCTCTGTACCAGTTCAATATTGTCATCCGTGTGCACCGTTCGTCTTCTGCCAGCACCAGGAAGGTTCCTTCCTTACTGCCCCTTGTTGTCGAAAATTTGCAACCAGACGGTTTATTGTTGACTCTGAGGGTCCAACCCGCACATTAAAATAACGACGATATGCACGCTCAGTCAAAATAATGGATCGTTGATTTGAAAAATAAAGCTCAACAATTTGGGCACGTTGTTCAATTGAGTACTGCTCCATTTAAAATTCCCCAAATCTTCTTTACAAAATACTGAAAAGAAAAAAAAAAATTGTAATAAAAAAGATATAAGCAATTCAAACCCCTTCGGTAATTTTGGCCCACCCTGTATAAGTTTGGCAAACAGAAAGCGAATTTTATATTAAAATTTTCACGATTTGTAAATGTGGTTTTGGTGTAAGTCTTCGCATGGTGATTTGCCAAAGTAAACTGAAAAAAATGTTAAACACACTTCAGTATGACAAATAGTTTAACAGTTATCACTATCGGAACACTCTTTATAAATTTATAGTGATGTGAGACCAACAAATGATGGAAAAAGGGAGACTCAAATAAGATCTAACAATTTCGTGGAAGTAGTGCTTGAACAATTTTAATACATCTTAAGATTCAACTTTCTGGTTGTTCTTGAAATGCCCAATTGGGCGGAACGGCAACGAGTCAAGATAGATTGATAATTTTTAACGCTCTGCCGCAAAGCTTTTACGTTTCCCTCATTATGAGTGTTTGGATGAGCACCTTTCCCAGGACGTTCGATCACTGAAACCGAAACGGCCGACTGAATTCCATACACTCAAAAGAAAAATCAATAGATCCGTACAAAAATCTATCCGAAGCGGTACGGCTTTTCTTGAATCAAGTGCAGAAAGATTAATAAGCCAAAAGTAAAATTAGAAGGAGAATTTTATTATGATTGATTCACTTTATTGTTTTACCAGCATCATTCCCGATATGGTTTTTAGTTTAAAAACTTAATGAACATTTCTAACTGAAAATATAAACTACATGAGAAGCAAGAGTTCTCAATTTTACTTTTTAAACATGAATTTAATTTGTTTTCGTCTTGTTCTGTTGTTTTTGTTGTTTCAACACACAACAAGCAAATCGTTTTTTAACGTCTTGTGTGGTGTTGTGGTAGTGTCTGCAACAAACTTGGTAGCGTTTGGCTACCCTGCATTATGAAGGGTATTCAATACACGATTTTAATGCTTTAAATTTAATTTTAATTAATTTAAAAACCAAAATTGTATAATAAATATTTAATTGGATGTGCAAATTTACATTAAAAAATCGAAAAAAACTTAAGTATTTGAGGAGGAGACTATAAACGTTTGAATTAAATTTTTTTAAACCTAAAATTATGAGGAATTTTGGGGCGATTTTGAACTGACTCTCAAACACTAAACTCGTTGCATAACCCTACATTTCCTTAAGACAAGCAAGAAATATGTTAAATTATTTTCGTTTATTTTGGCAAATAAATCTTGTTAAACGAAATTTACATTCACCATAAAAAAGTAGGTCTTCCCCAAAATGGTGATTAAGGAGATTGTTAATTGTGTGACTATGATGTGGTGGTGGAGGTGCATGCTTCCTATTTAACCAACTTCGAAACTAGTTTAATTCGTATAATTGTCGAAAAAAACAAAAACAACAAAATTTAACAAGAGACAACAGAAAAATCAACTAATTTTGCAACAACCATAAAATGCAGCATCAAAATGTCGTTGTTTGCAACATGACACAAATGCTTCATCAACCATCAATGCAAATTTATTTCTGATTGTTTTAATAAAAAAATACAATAAAAAATAAAAATAAAATCTACAAAGATTTTCTTTATGTTTGTGTTTGTTGTTGTTGTTTTGTTCGCCAAACATATGAAATTGTTTTAAATTGGTCGTAGTCAGCTACTTGCTGCTGCTGTAGATCTTCTGGGTGATTGGTTTCCAAAGAATAGAGAATTGTCAGTTCAGCGAGTCAGTTCGCAAACTGATCAGTGTTACAGCCATAAAAACAAACACTGAAAACTTTTTGAGCGACCACATCTGTCGTGAATGTGACATGTTTATTACTTTCTACATTTGATTCGTTTGTTACTTGTATTATTCGCTTTTCTACTTCTTCTAAACGTTGCATGCAAATTTGTAAATTATTGTGACAGGAACACACATACACACACACATACATATATCCACACAACTGAAATCTGAAAATGAAAAATAAAATTTTTAAATGTATGTAAATCTGAAAACTGAAGCTCAAAATAAGCAACAGCGGCAGCAGCATAAAACACACAGAAATTCAATTAAACGTGACATTTTGTCTTCAAAATAAATAAATAAATATTTAAATGTTTTCTTTGATTTTTCCAATCAATACCACACGACAAACGACCACACAAACCATCCCATTCTATTCATCCATTCATTCGTCCATGTATGATAATGATGTAAAATAATGACAATTTGTTGTCATGGTTGTAAATCGTTTAAATTGTTTAAAATTGTAGTCAAATAAATTTATTGTAACGGTCAAAAGTTATTAGAAGAATGCAATTAATTCTTGCATTGTATGTATGTTTTTGTGTCATAATGAGTTAAAATCTTGAGATAAACGTGCTGAATTGCAAAGCTGACAAGGTTTTGACTTCTTTAGAAAAATCATTTTCCTTTTGAAGCCTTTTTGGAAGCATTTAGGTAAGCACTAATAGCAATTTAACTGATTTCAATTATTGGCTAATAATTGGTTTTAGTATACTTTTAAATGTTGCTTTATAAATCCCTTTTTTTAGAAGAAAAAAAAAAAAAAAAAGAAATCGCACTGGCACTTTTTACAACATTTTTTTTTATCTTGCCATACAGAAATTGTTTGCTGAGAAAATCCAAAACAATTTCACACAAGATTACATTTTTCAATCGCCCTGGCTCAATAAATTGCCCAAGCTAATTTGTCACCAGTGTCCAGTCTGTGATAAGTAAATGGAAATAAAGGACACACGCTTAGCTCTTCTGCTATAAAAGAGTTAAGGAATGATAAAATACAAAATATGCAGTGGTGGTAAAAAATATAGAACACCAAAAATATGTATTTGAAAAACTTGCTGTTGTAATTTAGAACTTATTCATATGCTTTCATATTTAAAACATTTCTAGACGTCAATTCTATTTCAGAGCTACTTTAGAATTCTCTTGTATTCACCTGTTTTATAAAAGTCGTTGCCGATGCTGATCCTGATTTTATATTGTTGTCGACGACTTATGTGACACAATACAATGCCAAAATTTGACTAAGCGGATGGACCATTTGAGGCTCAGTCACGGTTAACATTTGCATGAAATAATCTTTAAACATTAAATTATATGGACCGTACTATCGATTCAAATAAAGATTTCATGCATTTTTCTGAATTTTATGTGTTTTTTTTTAAACTTTCCTATAGCTCTTAAAAAATCACCCGATATATTCGTTTTTGACCCCATGACACTTTTCATCATTTTGATGTCAACCTTAACACCACTTGGTTAAAATTGTCATCCGGGTCAAAAATGTAATTTATGTCATCAATGTTATGACACATCGGCATAACAGATCATTGCGATGACTCAGCTACATCGGAGAAAGGACTCATTAGGCAAACTGTCATTAAATTGACTCACTGGGATTGACTTAAGTCAAAGTGAGCAAGTAAATAATAATATTACTTACCCGTTTCACATGTTTGTTTTACTTTTGTTTTATTCCCTTTGTGTCCCAAGAACTCTCAATTACAAAACACCAGCAGCATGGCTGATATGGTTTTCGTAATCATTCTACTTTGAAAATTTTATTTAATCCACTGGTCCAATAAAAAACCTGCTGCTGAAAAATTCCTACTCTTTTTTTATTAATGTGTGGTTTATAGAACACGAGCGCCTTACTCGTCCGTTCAACTTACATTTAAAATAAAAACAAAATTTCGAAATTTGTTTTTCTTTAAAATGTAATTTGAACAGACAAGTAAAGCGCTCGTGTTCTATAAACTACACATAAGCTTTTTTTGCTGCAATAGAACAGAGTCTATGGCGGGAATCGAACCCGCAACCTCCGCACTGATAGACTAGCTCACTACCATCTAGCTAACCGACGCACCCATATTAAAACTACAAAAGCTCCAACTACGAATTTCTTAATTGCCTTCTTAGACGCTAATGCAAACTACCATCGAAAATTCTTTCTAAAGCAACGATCATCACGTTATGCCCCCGGGGCCCGAGCACTTTTCGTGAATTTCACACACACAACATGAAGGTTAACGAAACAATTGTAAAAAGCCATAATTTCATTCAGTTCATTCAATCACAGAGCATACAGAGGCGTCACGAGACAGAAAATATTGTGTTTTTTTCTGTCTTTTTCTTCGAAAGCTGCCCTTTTTGCATTTTTTGTTTTGATTACGCAATTCGTGTTGATAGCAGCGGCCTGTTTTTTCACATTGCAACTTTAGAATAAAAAAACATTTTCTTTCTCTTTTTTCGAAAGCTGCCCTCACAAATGATTTGGGCATTTTTATACGTCATTTTTTTCATCTCTGTATGCTTTGTGGTTGTATGATAGCTTTCAAACAAGCAGGTCGTCGTCGCTTTTGTTGTTAAAAAACAAGAACAAAACCCATAGTTAATGTCTCAAACGAGTAAATTTATTTTCCTCTCTTTTCCAGAATTGGTGTTTGATTGCAGGGCTGTCAGATTTTTTTGAGCTCCATCGCCAAACCGGATGTCAGAAATCGCCAAACTTCGATTTTGTTCAGTTTTTGTAAAAATTTTTTTTTTTTTTAATTAAATTTTGCATAAAAAAAACTCTAGTATAATTTTTCAGTCAAAAATCGCCAAAAACTGAGAAAAAATACAAAAAAGTCGCCGAAGTTAATTTTGTTTTCTTCTGTCATTTTTTTTTCAATAACATAAAATGGAGATCATATATGTATTCAGTTAAAAACTTAAATTAAGTACACAAGTCTATAAGATCGAACACTTCAGCCTCACCGATTTCATTTCTGGAGTTTTGACCTTCATACTATTAGAATTACATTCATACTATTAGAATTAAATAGTGACTTAATATGTTTTTTATATTAGTAATGAGAACAAAAAATGACAAGTTGTTAAACAAAATCGCCGAAATAATATAAATGGTAAAAATACCCATGTTAATCGCCAGTTATATCAGAAATCGCCATAAAAGTCGCCAGTCGCCAAATGGGAAATCCCATCGCCAAACACGTTTCAAAATCGCCACGTTTGGCGAAAAATCGCCATATCTGACAGCCATGTTTGATTGCACACAATATGCACTCACCACTACATACACATTTTTAACTGTCTCTCTTTGTGATGACCGCTGTTCTTAAGATATGCAATTCTCAAAAGGCTGCTAGCAAGATAAATAATGAAAATCCTCTCTTTACTAAGAGTTATGTGAAGAGTAAAGGCCCAAACATAATATGCATAACCTGCTTAACCTACTGTCAAAAATTAACAAAAAGTCTCTCAAATATTATCAAAAAGTAATTTCAATTTTTGGGAATACAAAATTTTAATTTCAAAAGATTTTGCTATTCGTGCTTAATTCCCAGTTTTTATTCTTGACAAAAATTGAAATTACTTTTTGATAATAAACAGGCAAGTGCACGGCCTAAAAAACACTTAATTGACAACATCTTTTGTAAGTTGTTGTTGTTTTTAATTTTGTTTTTCTTAACCTACTTACAACTACAATTAATGTTGAGAGAATTTCAACTAATTGTAGTGGGGAATGTAAGATGAGATAAACCCACTGTTGTTTATTGTTGATGTGTTTTGTTCAAGCTTTGATATTGTTACAAGTAGAACTGTTGCTATAATTCTTATACGTTTAACAGTTTTATTTGGTTAAATATCTTTAGTTAGTCTCTCAAATATATTTAAAAAAACAAAATCAAAAAACATTTGATTCCGTACGGATTGTGCTATCAGTTTCGCAGTTTGCTTAAGCAAATGACAGTTTCATTAGACTTAATATGATTAACATGTATTCGCACATTTGCTTAAGCCAACCTAAGCACATTATGGTTGGGCTTTAAGAGTTTAGCTGAAATACAATCAGGAATCATAAATCTTTACTATATTTTTGGTCTGTTATGTTGTTGCGTCTTAGAAAATGGTCATCTTACCGCTAGGATTCTCAATAAATTTATATGGCGTATTAAATTGTGGAATCAATTTCAGAATACAAAAAAAAAGTTTATTTGTGATACATACGACTAGTTGGGAAAATGGGAGCACAACAGACTTAAACGTGCATTTTAACAAAAGAAATTTCTAATAAATATTCCAATGTTTTTAAATTTTTGTTTTTCCAAAAATATCACTTCAATTAAACAAAACTATGCTTAATTCACCACAGGTGGAAGGTTAAAGTTTGTCATTCCGTTTGTAATTTCTAAAATATTGATGTAAGACCCTATAAAGTATATACGAATATTCTGATTCCTTATGAGGAGCCTGTCTGTTAAAATGGCTTAAAACATTATTTTGGTTAAAATATTGCTTGATCAATTGTAGGTATTCGAAATAAATTGTTTGATCTCCTTATTTTTTTAATGTCGCAAATATTTGATTGAAGATTGTAAAAATTTTTTTTTTTTTTATAACTTGTCAATATAGGGCGTCCACTACGGCTGACTTCCAACGAACACGGTTTTGTGCAAGATTTCTAAGTTGACTCCAGCTCAAATTTAGAGACCTCATTTCATCCTCTGTAGATCTTCTCCAGGTTATACGAGGTCGGCCGACTCCACGATTCACGTTATTGAAGGGGTTCCATTGTAAGGCATGCTTCGCTATGTTGCTATCATCCCTTCTCAACGTATGGCCAATCCAGTTCCACTTTCTACTTCTTATTTCAATGGCAATTTCAACTTGATTAGTTCTTCGTAGTAATTCGTCGTTTGAAATTGTTCTTGGCCAAAATATGCGAAGAATACGTCTCAGACAGCGGTTAACAAATATTTGTAGGCGGTTGGTTAGCTGAACTGTTACCTTCCATGTATTACATGCATATAATAAAACTGATTTTACATTTGAATTAAAAATTCGTATTTTAGTGCGAAGGCTTATACTATTGTTTTGCCACAATGGAGCTAATAACCCGAAAGCTGCACATCAATACTTTGTAAAATATTACAATTTTCCTTTAAAGTTAGCGTTTTATGTTTTCGTTTATTATTTAAAAACAAGGCATTGGGAAGGAATGAACCGAAACTGAAGCGATGACAGAACAAAATATGAATCATTGTGTGAATAACAAAACATGCGAGGTAAAAGCAATTAAACATCGGCATTTAATTTTTGTTCTTGCATAAAAAAAATTTGTCCGGAAAATTTCAATTTTTCCGAAACCACGAAACGTCCGAAAAAGTGGAATGAACGGACTATCGAAGTTGCACTGTATATGCATGGTATATATGTATATATAAATGAAAACGCCTTTGTGTGTGTATATGTCTGTTTGCATATTCCCTATAGACTCCAAAACTATCTAACTGATTTTCCAGCAATTTCCTGAATATACAGCTCTTAATTATGCTTTAAATATTTGTAAATTTTCAGGTGACATAAACTGTAAACGTGAGCGTTAATTCTCCCATAGAAGGCCAAAATAATTGTCTTAATACCTGGAGAAGGATAAACGTAGAAGTTTGATATTTGGTACAAATTGTTTCGTTATCAGTACAAGATAACTGATTGAAAAATATGTTACTTATTTTATTTTAATGGGATCGCGACTTCCAACCGTCCGGGTTATGCTAGTACGTATTTTATAAATACTAATTGTGCCCAACATTCCTCCCACTATCCCTTCTTGTTCGTTCTTTTATACTAATATGGATATAAATTTTTTCGTTCATAATCCATATACTTTTTATTTACGATTTATACCTTCTTCTTTTTTTACATCTACAATTTAAATACTTTAACAAATCTTTCGTTTAGTTTTAGAAGCTTAAATGGAAAAAAAGTAAAATAATAATAAAACATTTTGACCAAAAGCATAAAATAATTGAGTATCGAAAAAAAATGTTATTTGTTTCGCCAGAGACAAAATGTATTGAAAACTCCACTACGCTGCGGACTGCTGTCGAGTGTTTAGAGAAGATAATTTTTTATAGTTTTTTCGTTAACGATGACCCTTTTGCCGTGTAAAGCGAATGGAAGGGTTGAAGTCTTCAAATAAATAAAAAAAAAAAATGGAAAAATATTTGCAATAATATTTGTCCATTGTGAATTTTTTTTTCATCCCATCTTAGGGGATAAATGATTTTATGGTAAATTGAAAGTTGCAGAAATAAATTTCTACTTAATTCACATGCAGTAGTTAAAGGATTAAAGGATCGATTGTCAATAAGTAACGAAACGATTATATTTCAAATACAAAATTTATTTGTTGAGGATTATTAGCGATATTGAAACGAAATGTTGTTTATTTAAGGATTTATAGATTTATTTGAAAATGGACTAATGTGGCTAAAAAAAAAAATTGAAAAGGTTTAAAAATATGTACTGAAAAAAAATATTTTATTTTAAAAAAATGTGTAAGTAGTTACTTTTTTCAATATAAGAACATTTCCTTTCCTACCGTGTAATGTTTTGTTAAAAATTAATGGATTTTCGGTCGGAAAGTCTTATATTTTTTATTATGTTTTTTAACGTCTTTTTTTCGTTATTTTTATAATCTCTAGCAATGAACAGGCCTGCCATTTTTGCCGATTTATCGGTATTTTGCCGATTTTTTGCCCCTAAATTATCACAGTGCCGATTTGCCGATTTTTGCTCCAAAAATGCCGATTTTTTGACTAACACGTAAAAGGCGATTACTTTTTGTTTGTTTGATAATACCTAGTACACTAACTTTAAGCGATACTGAAACAGTTGTAACATTGAAAAGAGACAACTGTTATTAAGTCAGCGCTTCTACTAAAGAAAAAGGGGTTAGTTTTATTCAATATTAAATGCAGTGTGGCTGACTTCCAAAACGTACTAATACAAAGTCTGTATACAGTTTTACTACTGTATTTTCACCATGCACATGTACAAAGTACCGAAATAATGCAACTATGTGTCCTGTTTATTTAAACGCTTTGAAATGTAAGTGATGCAATGCATAATATTAAAATAAATCTGTATTGCTTGCAAATTAAATGTCAAATATCACAAAGCGTCAACTTTAAAACCGATGCTATGATTGCTTTTTTGCTGCGTTACTAATACTTATCATTGATGTTTGGAAGGGTTTGCTTTGCATATATATTATACTGCAGCGTAATGAAACATTATACTTTGTCCTTATACAAATCATTTGACGTTTTGGAAGTCAGCCTGTTTGTAATGTGTGTTGGGTTAATACATTTTTATTTGAAAAATATTCCACTATGAAGAATTAAAGGCCAAAGTTAAAAAAGAAATAATGTTTAAACCTAAAATAATCCAGTTAAAATTTCTTTTTCTATTGGGAAAATATAAAACACTTTATATTTGTGTTTGAAAATGGATAGATAAATACTTACAAAAGAATAAAGGTAAGATAAATTTATATTCACTATCAATGAATATAATTAATATAATAATTACTTTGATAATTAAATAATTTTATTTTTTTAAATTATAACGCAATTGAGGACGATGTTAGTACATAAATTAAATAGCCAATTCTTATGTAAGGAAAATTAAATAAATTTGCAAACTTTTTGGCAAAAAATTTCAGATTTATAACGTGAACATTTTATGGCAGCATTTGGTACAATTTTTGGTCCTTCCACATTCTTCTGCAAATGTAGAAAGAATTTTTTAATGTAACGGAGTTTTGATGTTCACTGGAAAATTTATCTTTGCAAGTTATTCGTTTTTTAAAGATTATTTTAAAGTTAATAATTTAAACTTTTTTAATATTAATATTAAAACGGATTTAATAAAAATGTCAAACTCAAATATTTGTATATGGAATATACTTAATTATTAGAAAGTTAAAAAAAACTTTATATTTAACTACAATTTCTTTGTAAAACGTATATTTTGATTGATTCTTTTGAAATTTCATAAGTTATAAACATTAGATAATTCTGAATTGTTCTTATTTGTAAGTAAGAATAGGTTTTATTGTATTTAAAATAGGTATTTTTAATTTGCCGATTTTTTTATATTAAAGTGCCGATAATGCCGATTTTTTTTTTAAATATGCCGATTTTTTATCAAAATTACCTGGCACCCCTGGCAATGAATCGTTTTTTCGCTACTCATATTGACTCATGCAGTTGTAAGTATAAAGGCCATGTCAGATAAAACTTCATCGCTTTGCGTGACGTTTCTAACTTTGACTAAAAAGCGTAACGCAAAAGGTGTATGTCACAATAAACACTTTGACAACACTCACGCATTGTGTGTTAAAAAAAAATAAACAAAAAAAATTTCTACTAGTAGATTGTCAAAGCACGCAAAAAGATGAGAGTTGCCTAACTTTTCGCTTCGCTTTGCGTTAAAAGTTCTTTATGTGACATGTTTCGTATAAGTATGTATATTTCATCTTAAATGTCAAAGCGAAACTCTGACGCAAAGCGAAGCAAAAGTTTTATCTGACATGGCCTTAAGTGCGTAGAAATCATTTCAACTTAACTATTCTGATTCACTCATACTCACAAGAGAAATATTTATGAGTGCGACGTCGAAATTATACGCATACTCATAAATGACCTCAGCTTGATTTATAATTTCAAGAAAATACTTACAATACTCACAATGATTCAAATCATTAAGATCATCCATTTACCGTTTTAACACAACAGATAAAACACACAACTTAATAATCAGCGCTACCAGATAAATTTGCCGAAAAATCGTCCACTTCATACATGTAACTTTAGTAAACTGTAATTGCCAAATCGTCACTTTGCTATTTCGGGGACAAATCTGGTAGCCTCACATTTTGCTTCGCCTATACACATTGACTTGAGTAGATTCTAAATCAAACACAACAAATGTTGCTAAGTATGAGTACGACGAATAAAATGAAACTTTTGAGTGAATATGAGTTTGAATAACATTGGAATAAGTATGAGTGCGTATAAGTACAAGAATTTATGAGTAATGATTTAGCTCTACTCACTTTTTCACTACTCTTTGCTGATCTCTGCTCTCCAACACAGCTACATAGTTGTGATGAGGGTATACTAAGTTTGTCATTCCGTGTGAAACTTTCTTAATCTGGGTCCTTGAGTAATTCCAAGTCGATTTGGCTATGTCCGTCTGTTGAAGTCACGCTGATTGCCGAATAACTCAAAAGAAAAGAACAATATTGCTGTCAGATTATTGTTAGTTCTGCTAAGCAGTTTGGGATTGAAATCCAGCAAAATCGGTTCGGAAAAGAGTTATAAATCAAAATGTGGAACAGCCACCCAAATTTTATTTTTGCTACAAAAACTAACATAAATAGTGGCGGAATGCACATATTCCTTTTCCAGCTTTTTATTTTTCTTTTTGTATGTGTATGTATGTATGTATGTATATTGATTTAAAAAGATTTTTTTTTTAATTTTTAGTGTATATTCCACCTTTTTGAAGATTGTTTTGCTACTTGTAAATTTTATTTTAAATGCACAAATCACTCTTAAAGTATCCTAATCTTAAAATATAATTTTTTTTCTGGTTGTTCATTAAAGCCCATCGGCCTTCAAGACGAACACTCATAAATTTGGCTATAAATACTGAAGCGCAGGCCTGACCGGCTTTACTTTTTTATTATATGCAAATATTAAAAAATAGTGTTTTTTAGTGAATCTTTCTGGTTTCCCTGGTACAAACTCAAATCTTCCATTTTCAATTTTTGCATCAAGTTTCTCTCGTCAAGTCTTGAGCTTTTAGGAGAGAAGGGAAAAGAGAATGCCATTTCATTTCTTCTCTCTCCTAAAAACTCAAGACTTGACGAGTCAAACTTGACGTGTGTGAACCGGCACTAAGTATTTGTTTAATTATCAGCAGTGTTGCCAATTCGGCCATTTAGCTGAATAATTTGAGCCTTTCGTTATTCAAAGATATTTTTATGTTTATTTTTTTGCTCTTAGTGAGGTTATTAAAAAAAATGTAGCCATTTTTTAATAACAATTTAGCCCTGTGGTGCACGTGACATAGGAAAGTGACGGCAATAGTAAGTTATTTAAAAAAAACAAACAAGTAACAGACCAACCTAAATTAGCAAGGAAAGCGTTTTCGATCTATAAAAATCTATATAATCCAAATAGCGCGGCGTCAACGCCATACAATTGGAAAATACGATTTGGACACCGTATAAAGTAGTGCTTTTGTCAAAAAGTATTGGCAATTTAGCTATTTTTTTGGTCAACATTAAGCATTACCTTGCTTATCGGATTTGAATTTACATCAATTTCTTGACATAACTTATATACACAATTATTTACAATCTTAACCCGGTGCGCTTCGCTACACTGATTTAACCACTTCTTCAGTTGAGAGATATTTTATATATGCATCCTATGGGAGGTATTTCCCCCCTGCGCCTACCTGCTTTATTTTTATTTTCAAAAGTGTAGTATACTATAAGACTGACTTCTGCAAAGTTTGAACATTCTCGCTATATGCGATATTAAACATTGGCGTCCTATGGGGGGTACCACTTCCTCCCCTGCTAATTTATTTAAATTTTGGGGCTCAGAAGATCCTACTACGAAAAGTTCAACAAAATACGTGCAGCGGCTCTTATTTATATTTCGATCAATGGGATGTTCTGCTCCTCCTCTGTCTATCCCGCCCATTTCTATATTAAAATTTATAGTTTACCATAATAGTAGCTTTAACCATGTTTGAAGACTCTTCCTTTAATAGTTCTTCAGTTGCACGATATTTAATACATGCATCCTATGGGAGGTATTTTCCCCCTGCGCTTACCCGCTTTATTTTTATTTTCGATAGTGTAGCATACCATAAGAGTGACTTCTACAAAGTTTGAACATACTCACTATAACAGTTCTTAAGATATGCGATATTAAACATTGGCGTCCTATTTGGGGAACCACTTCCCCCGCTGCTATGTTGTATCAATTTTAGGGCTCAGAAGATCCTACTACCAAAAGTTCAACAAAATGCGTGCAGCGGCTCTTAAGATATTGGATATTTAATATTGGCATCCAATGGGGGGTACCAATTCCCCTGCCCCTATCCAAATTTCCTAATTTTTTCTTACATAAGAACCTTCTCCTAATAATAACAAATACAACAAAAAAAATTAGTGAAATCGGTCCAGCCATTCACGCGTGATGCCGTGACCAAGGGAAAAAGGGATTCATTTTTATGTATATAGATATAGTTGCCACAATTAAAAAAAATTCCGGGAAATCCCGCACAAATTTTCCTGGATTTTTTTCTCGAAAATGTGCGCGATCTCGGTATTTTTGTACCAGAAAATCGCGTATGAAAAACACTTGTTAAAAGAAATGTCGTTTTTCATTGACAGGACTCTTCTTGATTAAAATTATAAATCGGTTGTTTCTAAATGTTAACACCCGTATTCATAAACGATTAATAAATTAAAAAAACGTTTATTAAAGAAAAATTTAATACAAAATTTGTATTGTAAACCTTTGTTTAATTTAAAATATTTTAATGTATTTCTGTACCAAATTAATAGACCTCATGAATTGTAATTTGTTCAAATAAATTTAATTCTATTTTACACTATTTGATATTAAGTGGGAATTTCCTGGAAAGTTTAAAAATAAGTCCCGCTTTCCCGGGAAATGTAGCAAAGAAAACAAACAAAGAAAATTAAATTAATTTAAATCCCCTATGAAAATGGTGGTTCTGTTTAAGTTACGTTTTGTAAAATTCGTGATATTTTCGGACAACATAATCGTCCTTCTGAGACCGTTAAAAAATGGGCCAACACCAACAGGATGGTGCCAGATGGCACACAGCCTAAACAAATTTCCAACCTCTGGTTAAGAATTTGTTGTTGCTGACTTTTCAACGGGGTTGAAAAGCAAAACCCAAATCAAAAGGAGTTTAAGTTTGGTAAGAGATAAGATACTCACGGTTCGACAGAGTTTGTAATTAATGAAACTCAGCGTGGTTAAACGTAATAAACCTTGATTTGTTTAATAAAGAAAAATAGAGCTAGTGCACTGTTTATAATTTGTTCACTTGCAAAAAAAATGTGATGGCGCTCAGCAACCTTTATACTTTTCTTAAGGCGAATTCCTTCTGTCAACTTCTTTTAGCGGCATTTACAATAGTAAATCCAACCCTACAGTAGGGGCTCGATGTCTAGATCGAGAAAATCGTCTTCCTGATCTAAACGCATTTCCTGAGAGGGCGCCTCAACACAGCCAATGAAACGATCAATTTATTGCAAACCCAATTTCCCGATCGAATAATTTCACGAACATCAGCTGTTAAGTGGCCAGCCAGATCGTGTGATTAAACACCACTGGATTATTTTTTGTGGGGCTTTGTTAAGAACACAGTCTATACGGAGCCAATCCAATCGTTTACAGCCTTAAAACTCAAAATCCGTCATGCAATTAACGAAAAAATCCCGCCATTTTGCCAAAAAGTGATTTAAAATTTTGATGAAAGAATCAATATCTCTCAGTGTGCTCGTGGTGGAGATTTGGCAGATATAATTTTTCATTCAAACTTGCCGAACTTTTCTCTTCGTAATACAATAATAATTTGAATCATCTTTATCAAAATTTTTTGTTTTAGAAAACAAAGTTCTTGTTGAAAAATCCTGTATTTACGGAGTCGTATTTAGTTTTTCCACAAACATATTTATGTTTAAGTTCATCAAAATATAGTATAAAGTAGAGTATCCACTCGAGTAATTGTTGTTCGATTAATCGAGAAATTTTTCCGCCATTGTTTGATCGAATAATTAAAATAGCCAATTTCGATTAACGAATAACTCGAGCAATTTATGTCAATTAATCGATTAAAACTAATTTCTTTAAGTTCAAAAGATCTTGTTATTCGTGCTTAATTCCCAGTTTTTATTCTTGATAAAAACACTTGAAATTTATTGTTGATGGGATAAGCTATTCCTATGCGCATTTCACTGGTTTTTTTTTCAAAGTTTTTAGAAAAACTAAAGATATTAAACCAAATAAAACTGTTAAACGTATAAGACTTATAGCAACAGTTCTACTTGTAATAATATCAAAGTTTAAACAAAACACATATACAATAAACAACAGTGGGTTTATCTCATCTTACATTCCCCACTACAATTAGTTGAATAAAAACAACAACAACTTACAAAAGATGTTGTCAATAGAGTTTTTTTTGGCCGTGTACTTGCCTGTTTATTATCAAAAAGTAATTTCAATTTTTGGGAATACAAAATTTTAATTTCAAAAGATCTTGTTATTCGTGCTTAATTCCCAGTTTTTATTATTTTTTATAAATATATATGTACCCTCATTTTGTTAACAAGACGGGACAGATTGCGAATAATAAACTGCAATAATTATTGGGTCCCGCCTGCTGCTAAAGGCTAGATAACACGTTTATACTTTACATGTCAAAAACTCAAGTAATATGACAAAGTGTAATAGTGTGAATGCAATGTGTCACGAAAATGACAAGTATTACGAAAAAAGTTTGGCATCCCATACGACTTCATCGTTTTTTAAAAAATTTCTAAACAATAATACTATTCAAAGTTATTTTCGGGAATACAAAGTTTATTATTAAAACGATTTCCGTATGACGTGCTAAATTCCCAACTTTTCATATTTGATAAAAACACTGAAATTTATTGTTGAGGGAAAGCTAGCTTCTATGTACATTTTACTGGTTGCTTAGGCCAGCTCAATAATACTTTTCATTGGATCAGGGTTGCATTTTTTTTCATGCGTGAGTGTTTATACTTTGTGTGATGGTGTGATCACAAACTGTCATTTTAAATAAGATTTTTTAACAGTCGCAACAAAACTCATTAGATTTCTATCTCATTATTATGGAATACGTAAGACTTGCGAGATAGTGTAAACTAGCTTTAAGCACCACTGTATTAAATTTTGGCTTTCAAATTATTTCACAGTTTGTTAAACCGAAGAAGTGTTTACTTTGCTTAAAATTTGTATTAATTTTGCTTTCCTTAATCTTCTTTCAATCTTTTTATTGAATTAAAAACTGAATTTTTGCTGTCGGGTTTTTGATTTTTAAATTTCTTTATTTTATTTTAATGCTTTAAACAATTCAAATAGGGATATAAGTATGTTTTTTCCCATTGGATAAAATTACTTGAATTAGTACAGTTATTCGAGTAACTCGAACAATTTAAAACCTCTATTCGATTAATCGAGCAATTTTTAAATTCAAAAATCGATTAATTCCTTACTCGAACAAAACCAAAAGTCAAATAATTGGATACTCTAGTATAAAGCAATCATTATTAGATTGTGGTGGCCTGGGAAGGGGTGATACAATCGTTAGTTTCTTAATTATTAATTCAGTTAATTATTTGAACAATTGAAAAATGTCTATTAAACATAATATACTTTCCGTAATCATATTTGGGGACATCCGCTTAAAATGCCACAATTTTAATCACATGTGCTTTTTTTATTTATTTAAGGTAAAAAAATTTACTTTCTTTACAGTTTTGATTTTCCATTATAATCCATTTACAAATAAATCTGAAAATCAATTAAAAAATCACATATAACGAAAATTGCTTTTGCGTTAAGTAAATCTCAAAAAAAAAAAAAATCTCTAAAACACATAAGTAGCTTTTTTGTTGTTGTGTAAAATCATACGGTTACTTCAAATCCACAATTGCTCAACCACAAAAAAACAAATCAGCTTAAAAACGAATCAATTACACACAATGCCAAAACGTATAAAAGTATTTTGCGCTTGCGCACTTCAAGCGTAAAATTATCTGTTTGCAATTTCTAGTCTTTGGATTTTTGCGGTCATCAAAGAAGCGACAGAGAAAGAAATCAAATGTGATTTCAATTGGCCGATTGTTTGTTATTTGTAGGATTGTTAATGCGGCTTAATGCGATTGCATTTGAGATTTATGCGGCCGATTACTTACACATGACAAAATTTGTGGAATTAATTTTTTTTTAAATGTTTTGTTGGCTTTCAATAAGTAATTGCCATAAAAGTAATTGATCGGAGTGAGAACGCGAATTTATTTGTTAACAAGCGGACTATTTTGAAATTAGAAATTGAAAAATTACAATTGTTTTTTGTTTGTTTTGTTGCTCATCTGTCTTAAAAATCAACACTATTTAAGCGCCATTCAATTGAAAGGGAAACGGGAAGAGGAATTTTTTGTTTGATTTACGCATTTTGGCAAAAATAAGAGCATTAAGTCATTCATATTTTAGGGATCTGTTTAATTCGAAATGATTGCTTTAGGTAAATTGAAGATATTTGATTTTTTTACTTTTATATTACAAACAAATAATAAAATGTACACCCAGAGAAAAACATGTTTAAATATGGTCAGCGTTACCGTTGGAAATTTTCGAAAAGTGTCACAAAAAAGGGGATTTTCCAGAAAAAGGGGTCAAAAAAGGGTATTTCAATAAAAAAAGGGTCAAGTTTTTTTTAAGCAGTATTTCCCATTTTAATGAACATAATAAGACCAAATGCCCAACCAGAATATGCATAAACAAACTTAAGCTACTGTCAAAAATAAAGGAAAAAGGAGAAGCCACCGTAAAAAATAACAAATATTTATATGAGTTATGTTTGCTTTTAGGGAAATTGTACTTTACTATCAAAAATCAAGGAGAAAAAAGCATGGAATTGTAAGTTTATACTTTGAGTCTGCTCCATATCAAGCAATGCTTACTTCGAAAACATTTGTTTAGCACTTCTGTTCCGCAGTGTTGACAAAAAACAAAATTTGAGAGCTATTTCCAAAAAAGGGTCAAAAAGTGTCACAAAATAGGTGATAATGATACAAAAGTATAATTTAAAAAAAGGGTCATAAAAGGTATCAACACCGTCGAAAAAGGGTCAAATTGGTACTTTAGTATCACAACAGTAACGCTGAATATGGTCACCTCCAACAAAACTATTTAAAAAAAAAATTGTAAAAATATTATGTTTAATATAACCATATTATTGTCACCTACAACCATATTATGGTTGAATTAGTCCTCTATCAAGAAGCCACAATCATATTATGGTTGCCTCCGAACATTTTATGGTTAAAAATAACTAAAACATGTTTAAGACTTATGAAAGCATGGTTGGTTTTCAACCATAGCATGTTGCTCTTGCAAAAGAGAAAAATACTTTTGTTAATTTTAAAACAAATTATTGTCATATTTAACCATAACATGCTTAGAGACAACCATAGTATGGTTGTGGCTTCTTGATGGAGGACTAATTTAACTATAATATGGTTGTAGGTGACAATAATATGGCTATATTAAACATAACAATTTTTAATATTTTCTTTAAAAATAGTTTTGTTGGAGGTGACCATATTTTTTTCTCCGCGTGTAGTAAGGCCCAGAACAGACGGTGAAACGCAACTGCAACTTCTAGTTATTTTCGAGTTTCATTTGAGCATATGCCATAGACTCCTTTGAGGGACCACACACCACGCGACCATTTTGAGACCGGTTTGAAATGCATTGGATATCAGTTGCATTGAAACCGGCGTGCAGGAAACTCGTGTTTGCGTTTCATCTGTTCTCAAAGAAAATCGAAATGATTGTGACTAGATGACCCGAGCAAATATTTCGCACCGTTAGTTGTCATTTTTGTAACATAAAATGAAAATAATTAATAGAAATTTTAGTCACAATACATTTTAAAATATAATTTTTATCAATGAAAATATTAATTTTTCAATTTCTAATTATTTTTCGTCATTAGTGTTAGAAATAAGCTTTAAAATGAGATATCATTCATTAAATTTGATGCGGTGGTATGGGAGATATTTGCAACCGACAAAAAAAAAGTGCTTTAGAAATAATATATATGATAATTTCATTACATTCTGGTACAATTAAGGTTGCAGGGTGTGTGGAAAACGATTGAAACTGGTTTCAAAACAATAATTTCTAAAGGGTTTCGTTGCAGTTGCGTTTTACCGTCTGTTCTGGGCCTAAGATGATAGATCTTATTTTTTATAATTTCTATAAGATATAATATTCATACATACTACATATATGTATGATTAGCAAACTATACCTATATACGGTGGTATCCCGGTTTAACGAATTATATATTGTCAGGCCCTTTCATTATATCGAAAAATTCGTTAAATCCCGAAGATTTTTTTAATACATTTTTATTATTAAAACAATAATATTTCAAGTAAATTAGTTTATTTCCATTCATAATACAAACAGCTGATATTTAGTAGATAAAGTACTTAGTCGCAGGCGCTTTTCATAGTCGTCAATAATGTTTTAATTTTCTTTAAGAATTAAACGTTTTTTTTTTGGCATTTTGATGTCAACTTTACAAAAACTTCACAAAACTAAGGTAAAATTTGGAGAGCAGGTATTTTCTTTGCTTTCTTTGGAAGAAAAGAAAATACTTCTCTTAAATCGTTGTTTTCAGTAAAATCGCTCTTAAAATATTGGAAAAATGTATACAAAAACAAAAGAGAATGAATGTAAATATCTTTGCATTCATTTTATTTTGTATTTTCAAATTTTTTGTAAAAATTCGGTTTATGGAGTAACAAAATTTGCTGTTTGTTCGTAATATGAGGTACTCAATGGAAAAAATATGACCGTACGGTAAATAGCGAATTCGTTAAACTGAGTATACGTTAAACAGGGATACCACTGTAATTTTAAAAATATGAAAAAATTTTCAAAAATCGGTGATTAACTAGGGGATCAGCAATGGATGGCTTATCTTTTACACATGGTTTGTGTCTTTAATAACCTTTATGGCATTTTGGAGGCTAAAAATTATAACTAAAGGCCTCGTTACTCATACGTTAATGTTGCGTTCGACTTCAATGGTAGTAGTTTCTAAAAATGCGTAAACGTGTTGAAATGTGTAAAAAAGAAAACAGAAATTTTGCCAAAATTATATAATTTATAAATTTAAGCTTTTGTTACTCTGGTTCACACTTTGAAAGTTTTTTTTTTCAGAAAGTCCAAGCTTAATGGTTAGGGGGGAAGAGAATGTCCTATTTTTCTCTCCAATAAGCTCAGACCTACTTAATGAAAGCTTTCATAGTGTGAAATAATGCCCATGTTTTGTAACTCTCGCGTCGAGAAACTATTGAAACAAACAGCTGGGTTTCTCACTAAACTGTGTCTGTTACTTTTTTGGCTAGTACTAGCTGTCACGTAAGGAAATTACTCGCCAATTTAAAAAAAGGTGTGTCTGTAACATTTTTGTGATAAAAGTTCCAGTGATAAGTCTGCTTTTTGTTTCTCCAGGACCAGCTCATCAACAAAAAAAGCATTTTTTGGTGGCTTAAAGGTTTCAAGGGTCGTTCGGATTTTTGAAACTTCCCTTTCTGAAAATATGTTCCCCGAAAACGTTATCGACAACGATAAGTGGAACAGAGCCGTGCATACCAATTACAGGACCTAAATGAATGTGATGTAAAATGAACATGCTGAAGTTTAATTTTATAGTGTCTGTAGAAAATGTGGACGCATAAATTATGTTTATGCTTTGGCGAATTTCGTAATCAAATTTCCCTTCTTACGCTTACTTAGGGCCATCTTTTGTCCAACTACTTTAAATTAATTTATAAATTTTAAGGCCGATGTTGAATGTGAACCGCAGCTAAACGTTAAGTTTTTTTCTGCATTTCATTTGACATTTCTCAATTTCAGACTAACTCAATTTGAACCATCGAGCAAAGCGTTCAAGTTATTCAGGCTTATTATGAATATGGGCGTTCAAATGAAAATTCATATCATGCACTTCTTGATTTTTTTCGGTCAATTTAATCGTCCAAATGTGCGTATAATCGTTCAAAAATTTGAGCAAACCGGGTCTGTAGAAGATGTGAAAACACCAGTGCATGCTCGTAATGCAGAAAATATTGCTGCTGTCGTGCCCAACAATTGCACCTCTCACGCTCGTCGTTGATGAGCATTATGCATTAAGACTTGCATTGCATTGATTCAAGAACTGAAGCGTCGTCAATGGTCCGAATAGTGGCAAGAAATGGCAACAGTGAATTTTCGAAGAAAATCATCTCCAGTGATGAGGCACATTTTCACCTCAGTGGATTCGTAAATAAGCAGAATTGCGATGCCAATTGGCCGCCAAGAACATGTGATTTGACACCGTTGGAATTCTTTCTTTGGGGTTATATGAAAGAAAAGGGGTACGTCGATAAGCCAGTAACAGTTCAAGAGCTAAAGGATGAGATAATTCGGCACATTTACGGCATAGAACCTCAATTATGCCTCAGCGTCATCAAAAATTTGGACCATCGGATAAAGGTGTGCCGCCGAGGTCGTGGCGGTCATTTGGACGATATTTTGTTCCATACATAATTGAACCATACCAATATATTGGTATGGTTATATTCAATTTGTAAGTAATACTATCTACCAGAATGTGGGTGACTAAAGTTTAAATATGTGTCAGTTACTTATGAAAAAAGGGTGCCTAAATTTTAAGGGCCGATGCTGATTTTGAATAAAATACAAATTATTTAGGAAATGATTGTGATTTCTTTTTATTATGATAATATATTATCATAATAATATATATATCATAATAAAAAGAAATCACAATCATTTCCTAAATAATTTGTATTTTATTCAAAATCAGCATCGGCCCTTAAAATTTAGGCACCCTTTTTTCATAAGTAACTGACACATATTTAAACTTTAGTCACCCACATTCTGGTAGATAGTATTACTTACAAATTGAATATAACTTAAATTCGTATATTTAGTTTTTAATTGACCAAAACTTATAAAACAATTTGGTTTATTTTTTCGAGAAACATTTTGTTAAAAAACATGCACGTTAGTACTTAAGAGTACATTCGAAATATGTACAGACATATATTTGTCTACAATAATTATATGAATAAGTCCATATTTGTACATACAGGACGGGGGTTTTTTTAATAGAATTTAATTGTAAGTATGAGCATATTTCATATTATTTATTTAGATTCTTACTTTTTACATTTAGTACAATAAAACAAGTATAAAAAAAAAAATAAATAGAAACTAAAAATAAGGCGCTTATCTAAATCTTTACACATGGTTAAGTTCGGCCTTTTAATTGCTGCAATATACAACAACCACAACAACAGAAACTAAAAATATCAACGCCAAGGTACTACTTAGTTGTACTCATCGTCAACATTGTACTTACTCGAGGTACTTAATGGCAAAAGCGACACAATCGAAAAAATGCAATGTGAAGTATACAAATGTGTGTGTATGTGTGTGTAATTGCAACCACCGCCGCAAGTCAGCATTGCACCGGCAACGCTTCTATAAAACAGCTTTAGCATTCTCGTCGTATGGTACATTAAATATTTCGTTACGAATAGCAAAGTATTGTTTTTTTCTAACTAGTTTTATATTTGGTCAATTATTGTCTTTTCTGTGTAGGTATCTTTAAAAAAAAATTTGTCTTAGTTTGCCACTCATTGTTGCAACAAAATTCAGCAACACTATTAATGTGTTTATTGGTATGGGGATAAATACCTTAAGGTCGCTAATAGTTATAAATAGAAATTTACTTATTGTTCACAAAAAAAATTTTAAATCCTCCTTCTCTACGTTTAATTTTAGCCAAAAAGAAAATTTGTACAAAAATATCCACCTTTTTTTATTTTTTTTTATTCTGTTTTTTATTTCTTTATTTTTTTTTGCCGCTATTTCGTCATAGTGTTGTGCTCAACTGATGTTGCAACGCGTTGTGTTGCATTGCATTTGTCATCAATTATGTATTTGTTGCCAGAGTGCAACTAAAACGTGTAATTATGTTGATTCGTGTCACACTGTGTAAAAAAAACACACACAGCCACAGGAAAATATTCAAAAATAAAACGAATTAAGAAACAGAAATTATTACAAAATGTTTTTACTGTTTTTGGCATTCGAAATGCTTTTGGATTATGATTAATGACGTTTATAAGGAAATATTTTCAGTTTGTTTTTTTTTTATTTTAAACAAAAAAGGTGGTTTCCTTTTAAAGTGCAGGGTAATAAAAGTGAAATTGAAAAATACTTTTTTTAGAGAAGTGTAAAATTAAAGTTTTGTTTTCTTTTTTTTTAATATTAGGAGTACTAATTTCTGAGATGAGACTTTGAAAAAATTCATGGGGCCCCATTTGGTAGATCATTTCATGGCATTTATTTAAATATGATTTCTGTTATATGACCACCGCGAATAATAGTCACATGGATAATTCGATCAGTCCAATTTTTGACTTCATATTTCAATAAATCTGGACGTTTGGAGTTAATGGTGGCTTGAGTATTGGCTTCTAATGCTTCAAGAGTTTCAGGTATGGCGGCACAAACGAATAACTTAACATAGCGCTATCAAAAGTAACCCAGAGGAGTTAAATTGCTCGAACGAGGGGGCTAATGAACAGGACCACTTCTGAAAATAAAGTTTTCCAACATCGACTTTCCATTAAATAAATTTTTAAGCGCGCTGTAGCAACCCTGCGGGAAATTTGTGTCAATTGTTCCAACAGAACTGGTCCTGGGACTCATGAAAATAGAATAAGTACCAAAAGAAAGAACTCATGACCGGAGAAAGGAGGACCAAAAACTTAGCTGGTATATGAAGAACAAAAAGGTAGAGAAAGTATTGAATTTATTAAAACGCTTTTTGTATCCAAATATCGAAATTAATATAACAAGCTATTTTTTTAATATCTGTTTTATTAAGCTTGAGGTTCCCTTTTTTAATAAAGAGTATAATTTTTTTTAGTCCTAAGACTAGTTTTATTGAAATAATATCTAGGACAAGCATTGTATAAACTAGCACTAAACAGGTTCATTGGGAATAGATGTGTGACTTGTCAAGTGGTGCCTGTTAGGTGGCAATTGACCCCCTCCAATGACAACCCCATGTAAACGTGATAGGTCCCATTCATATAAAGTGTTAGAACCAGAACCGGTCTCTACCACCAAAGACCTATCACGGGACTAGTTCGGTGTCAGTTTGCTTCCCTCTAGGGAAGTTGCGCCCTCCTGTTAAAACAAATTTCGTTGATATTTAACTGAATAATTTCTGAAACAAATATTTAGTCAGCAATGACCCATTTTAAATGAAAAAAGTACCGAACCAAACAGTAATTTTCAATGGTTATTATGCTGATTCGAAAACGGCTTGAGGATTATTTTCCCTCCAAAAACAACAATTTTACTTATTGAGGCATTTACCCGAAAATTATCTTCATTACTAAACACAGTTCTTTGACAAAAATTTTAATTTTCGGCCAGTTTGAAATGAGCCCAATCAGCAAAAATGCAACACAAACTATTGTCGTTTGGCTTTAATTCTTAAACGAGCTGTATTTTATAGTCACGTAAGCCAAGATCCACCTAAAACCTAATTATGTTATTACACCTTAGTATGTATGAATGTGTTACATACCTTAGTATCAGAGATCAGCAATGAGTAGTGAAAAAGTTAGTGGAGCTGAATCATGACTCATAATTTCTTGTACTTATATGTACTCATACTTATCGCAATGGTATTGAAGCTCATATTCCCTGCAAATAAAATTGGACCACCTGATCCATTTTGGTAAAATGGACTACTCCATGGACTGGTCCGATGTAATGCAAGCATGGACCATGTCAATGTTGAAAAGTGTTTGTAGTGAGACGACATGTCTTCGTAAACGACTTCAAAACTAATCATCTTTAGTATACCATGGAGTAGTTTTAAAACTACTCCTAAGTGGTCCAAAGGTGAGTTATATGCTCCTGCCCTAGGACATCGTAATGTTAAATATACAATGTTTTTTCCATACGTTTGGGCTACTTTTGGACTAGTCTTGGTCCCCTGTGGGCTACTTTTTACATGCGTGTTTCGACGGGTCCTATTATTTGCTGGGTTTACTCAGAAGTTTGATTTTATTCATCGTACTCATACTTAGCATAAATGTTGCTTAGTGTGAGGGTTGATTTAGATTCAACTTAACTCAATTGGGCTATTCACAAGGTAGTCATAAAGTTGTAAAGTCATATGTCTTAAAATAATTACAAGAAATATATATGACTGCTGTGGGCAAGTGCTTATAATTTAGATTTCTAATGTGCAGTTACGACGAAATAATGAACACAGCATTACAATTTTTATTTTGTTTCAAACACAACAATTTAAACAATTGTAAAATATTATTTAGGACATTACGACGATATGACTTGATAGCACACCTGGTGAATACCCTGCAAATAATAGGAGCAGTCCAAACACGCGTGTAAAGAGTAGTCCACAAGGGACCAGGACTAGGCCAAATGTAACCCAAACGTATGGAAAAAACCTGGTCTATTTAACATTACGATGTCCTAGGAGAGGACCATATAGCCCATCTTTGGACCACTAAGGAGTAGTTTTAAAACTACTCCATGGTATAGTCAAGAGGATTAGTTTTGAAGTCGTTTAAAAACGAAAGCATGTCGTTAAAAAACGAAGACATGTCGTCTCACTACAAATACTTTTTAACAATGACATGGTCCATGCTTGCATTACATCGGACCAGTCCATGGAGTAGTCCATTTTAACAAAATGGATCAGGTGGTCCAATTTTATTTGCAGGGTAGCCCAAATGTGTATACGCGAATCGAAATGCGATGCTGCCAGTTTTGTCTCCAAAACGATTTACTAAAGTTATATGTATGAAGTGGACGATTTTTCGGCAAATTTATCTGGCAGGGCTGATTATGAAAATGTATGTCGATCTGTTGTGTTAAAACGGTAAATGGATGAGCTGAATGAGTTGAATCAATGTGAATAATATAAGTTTATCAAACGGAGGTCATTATGAGTATGCGTATGATGTCGACGTCGCCATATTTATTGCTCTCGTGAGTATGAGTGAATCAGAGTAGTTGATTTAAAATGATTTCCACGCATGAGTCGGTATGAGAACCGAAAAAACGACTCATTGCTAATCTCTGCATGGTATACCTCTGGAAGGACGGCTCACGTAGCGCAGTCATATAGACACCAACACGCAAAAGAAAATCAATCCATCCGTACTCAAATCAATCCGAAGCGGTGTTAATAGTACGGTATAGTACAGAAAGATTGATTCAAGTACGGATTTTCAATCGCGAAATACTTAACTTATCCATATTCAATCCCGAATTCGTACTTGAAATAAACCAAAAGTGAAATCAGAAGCAGAATTGTATTATGATTGATTTACTTACCCGTTTTATCCAGAATTTCAATTAAAAACAAGTATTAAAGTATAGTCGGTCAAGCCCGACCATATGATACTCTACACCACAGTTCTTAAAAACTATCTATCTATCTTTCAACAAAATCTGTTTGATAGTTTCTAGGAGGCATAAATTGCCGTATCTGCCCTGGTTGTCCTATTTTTTTAAAAATGCATAGCTTTTGTGTCCGTACAAATATGGATTATCTGTGTTTTAAATTTCATTAAAATCGGTTTTATAGTTTCTGAGAGGCAGAAATTGTCCCAATCTCCCCTCGTGGTGCTTTAAATAGGCTTGATCATTGTGCCAATAAGAACCTTTGTGACAAATTTTATTAAATTATGAGCCAGCAAGCCGGATGGACATCGTTAGATCAACTCAGAAAGCGATTCTGAGTCGATCGGTATACTTTTAAGTGGGTCTAGGACCAATATTTTAAGATGTTACACATATCGCACAAATGCATAATATCCTCTCCACTATTGTTGTGTGGGTATAAACACCAGCATCATTCCCGATATGGTTTTTAATTTAAAAACTTACCCATGTTTTCATAAAAGATTATTAAATTTAACAAACGTTCATTCAGAAAAATTTTCATAATAAATTTGTTGTATAAACCATGGTATAATAAGTACCAGGTAGGTTCATTAGAGAGAGTTCTCAATTTGTTTACCCATGTAATGTCAAACAAGAGAAATAGAATAAAAAATAAAACAAATTACCGAATAAAATACAAAAAAATGTTGTTTATTTATGTAAAAAAAGAAATATTATAAAGGACACAAATGAATAAAAAAATTTTACCGGAGAATTTATTAGCATACATCAGAAATTCGTCTATTGCTTTTACAGGAATGACAGATGGTATAGCACAGGGCATCAAACGGGCACGTTTTAGTTTTTGATTCAGATAAAAAAATCTGTGTTTTTAAAATGAAACATACAGATTTTTGAATGTTTTTTTTATCAACACCGCATGAATCACTCCACAATTCCGTTTTTTTTTGGGGCATGTATAAAATTGTAATTTTTGTTCAAAAGAACGATTGCAAATCCACCTTTTTGTATACATTTTTTTCTCTGATTTAAAAATTTATATTAGTAACTTTTTTATTATAATTTTTAAATTTTTGTTTGGATTTTTTTTTATTTTAATTTATTTTACTTTTTGGCATTTTCTTTTGTTTGAAATAAATTTGACATTCTACGGGTTTTCTAATTGAGAGCAAAATTTCTAATGACTATACCTTGTATTATACTACCATGGTATAAACCTTTATTAATTTAAAAAAAAGTTTATGAATACAGGCATTAATGTACAAATATAACTGAATATATAAACTAACTGAGAAGCACGAGTTCTCAATTTTACTTTTTAAACATGAAAATAATGTGTTTTCTTCTTGTTCTGTTGTTTTTTTTTTGTTTCTACACACAACAAGCAAATCGGTTTTAACGTCTTGTGTGGTGTTGTTGTAGTGTCTGCAACAAATATTGATAAGTTAAATGAGATTAAAGGTAAAATTAGACGTGACATAAACATAATGCCACAGCCGTAACAATGACAGTTGAAACCAAAATTTAGTTGGTTTGTATGGTTAAAATTATGTTTTTCATTATGGTTAGTCGTCTTTAATTAAAAACAGAGTTGTGGTTATGGGTATGGTTATGACACGTCTTATTTGAGTTTAAAACGCTCACTTTGCAATTTCCCAATAAAAATTTGAGCTTCAAACGAAGCAGGTTTGTAAGGGAGAAATTTAAGAGTTTCGCTTACCATACCGCTTACGGAAGTAATGAATTTTATATGGCGAGTTCCCATTTTGAAGCAATACATTTTTGACACAAAATGCGCTTTATTCAACGCATATAAAAACTGGTGAACATAGCGTTCAGCTTTACACACTCAATGCCGGAATGCCGCGGCACTTGAAATATTATTTTTTCCTTTATGAATCTTCCCAATAAAAATTTTTATCATTTTGCGAAGCACTAATGATACATTTAAAAAAACAAGCGCACAATTATGCGCTACGCAATTAGACATACAGAAATGCAGTAAACTAAGTGAAAGAACTCTCAACAACTTTTATAAAAAAAAAAAAAAAAAAATTCAAGTGCTACGGCATTCCCTTACTACGAAGCAGGTTTGTAAGGGAGAATACTAAAAAATAACTGTATCAAAACATTCAGTGTGTAAGGCTGATCGTTACATCCAACAATTTTTATATGCGCTGAATAATGCGCTTTATGTGTCAAGAATGTATTGCTTCAAAGTGGGAACTCGCCATATAAAATTCATGTCTTCCGTAAGCGTAATGGTAAGCGAAACGTTGATGTTTCTCCCTTACAAACCTGCTTCGTTGGAAGCTCCATTTTTTATTGGGTTTACTCTCAGAGTGGCACTACCAACGAAAAGTTAAGTCTGTTTTTTTTTACTTGGTTTAAGAATGTTGTACTTATTTTTAGAAATTTCGGGATTGATTCCATTAAGGATTGTTTTAAGTGTTTTAAGTACAAACAACTTTATTTATCCCGAGTGTTTTTCTTTCTGTGAAGAGATTTTATATAAAGTAAAAAGTCTATGGAGTCTGGACATTACTAACTTAACTGTTAATATTCAAAATATAGTCGAGACTGTAAGTTCATCCTGTTTAAACCGTTGTGAAACCAATTTTGACTTGAAAGTTTAATTGTGGGGAAAGGCTAGCAATTTCAGTATCCATGGTACATAAAAATATGAGTATTCGTAGAGATTAATTGGCTTCTATAGTTAAGAACGAGTTTGTAAAATCCATGAAAAATATTTCGTAAGACTGTCAAATCATCTAAACCGCTTTACCAGGAAACCTTACGAAGTTGAAACGCAAACAAGTTGAAGAGGTAACTTACCATTCCGCTAGGCTAAGGATCGTATGGACATTAAGGCTTTCATTAGAAAGCAATTAGTTTTTGATTTTTGTATTTAAAATTTATTTCAGACCCTATTGTTCTGCTTCCTTTTAACTATGTATGTATAGGCACCAATGTACATTATTTCTAAATATTTTGTAGTTAATTTAATATTTCATAACATTTTTGCAAAAATGTTTACTTGCCAAAATATTTAAAATATTTTCACAACTAAAAAAAAAAATAAAGAACAATACAGTGAAAAATGTTAACAATTGACATGCAATAAATGCGTTAACATGCTTATAAAACAATAGTACCACTAACTTAACCCGCTCGTTGTTCACTCTTTTCCTCTATACAAAAAAGAAAAGAAAAAAGTGGCCAACAAACTAAAATGTTTGGAATTTCACACGAAGTCCCCACAGGTATCGAACTAACCAACCAGCTAGAGAGTGAGGGAAAAGTTTAAAAAATAAACACTAAACAAAAGAAAAAGTTCAGTCAGGATCAAACTTAACCTGTTAACCTGGCAAAAATCTTAGCAAAAACAAAATAGCTCACAACATGCGAGGGTAGTTGAAAAAGTTAAAAAATACTAGTGTTTTTGGGTAACAACAATATTGTTCGGTTGGTTGGTGGTTTGAATTGTAAATGTTTAATTTGGGTCTATGGTAAAAATCTGGTGGATGTTGCTGTTCCTTTTGCAGATGACGTATGATATGATTTCATGTCTGTTGTCTTTTTAGAATGTATGCAACATTTGTTGCCACAGTAGGGCGGCTACAGCAACGACAATATCAACATCTACAATAACAGCAGTCAAACAAACGATCAGTCGTCGTTCATCGATCGATCGATGGGTCGGAGTGTGCAAGGATGTCTGTCTGGCTGGCTGTGTGTGTGTTTCTTGGGTAACTGATTTGATTCATTTCTGAACTTTCTTCATAATAAATAAAACAAAAATATGAGATGGCATTTACATAAATATGTATATGTATGTTTGTGCAATTGGTGATGTTGTTGTTCTTTTTTTCATTATAAAACAGCAACAACCAAAGAAGAATAGTTTTTTTTTTGTTGGTTTGGAGAATTTAGTTGATAGTACGAGGCATTACCCAGGTTACATTTCCTTCGACCAGAGTAGACTGCTTGGGGTCTGTTCAATTGTCTGATGTCTGACTCTTTGTCTGTTTCTGTTGTTGTGTCTACTACATTCTTATACTTCGCTTCCTTCATCTTCTCCTTTGGCACAATGTTGCACTTAAAGTAGTTACAAACATTCATTCGATAGTTATGATATTAATGTTGCTGTTGCTAGACATTTGTTGTTGTTCTTGTTGTTGCTGCTGTTGTTAGCTTGTGTTAAACTTAACTTAACCGTGCCCAATTTCTGGTAAAATAAAAAAGAAATCGTTATGATACCAACAACATCAGCTAAAAAATAAAAAACGAAGAGGAAAAAGGCTGACAAGCTGAAGAAGATGGTCAGGATATAATACTCGTACAAGTTAAAATACAACACGACTAGGTTGGAATTCTTGGTGGAATCTATAAGTTTGTTGTTTGAATGTTTGACTACTTTGCTGCCTATTCTAATTCATTGTACAAGTAATTTTTTGTTGCGTCTGAAAAACAAAAGAGTTGCCAGCTTTCGGGAGAATATCTATAATTTTTTTTTGGTATGTATTATAAACTTAAAACATTGTATTGATCATTCAGGACGTTCTTATTTATTTTCAAAGAACAGCATTTTTTAAACTACATATCAGGGCGATTTCACTACAGAAGGCGGCGAAAAGCCAGCTGAATTTGACAGTTCGAAGCAATTTGTTTTGGACTTATAATATTTTGTTTAGAAATAATTGAAAGTTTATTTGAAAAAAAAAAACCAAAAAACACGCTAACAAAAAATATATTCAATGATTAAAGTATAACGTTACTTATGTTCCAACCAGTAGATTATTGGAAATCAACTGCCCAGGAGATTCTCTCCAAGTGAAGAATGTCCAAGCGGGAAAATGAGGAACTGATTACATAAAGAATTAAAAAAATAATGTATTATTTTCGAAAGAACAGTAATGCATTCATTGGAATCGAGAAGATAATTTTTTCAGACAAAATAATTATGAATTGATAACCACGTATATTTCCTCATATGCAGAACAAGGAATGAATTGTTTCTGTTCGTGAGTATTATTCGTGCTTTTCTATTACATATTTTCTTAATAAAAATCCGTTATTTCTTGCTGTTTTTGTTGTCTACTAATTTTTATTATCAAGGATGAATTATTTAATTCATTGGGAGGATACATTAAAATAATTAATAACAATCCTCGGACATGTTCTGTGTTAAGAATGATGAATTCTGGAATCAGATATTATGCAAGATACATATCGAGCCCAAACCGCGAAAATAACGTAAACGCCAAAAATCTAATTTTACAGGATAGAGTTTTTCTGTTTTATTTCATATAAATTTTGTAAGAAATTTGTCAGTTACGTTAAATTGTTCTTGCTATAAAAACGTAACGGTACCTTATGTAACCATGACGTTTTAAGAGATGACACAAGTCAATAAAGTCATTTATTAAAAAAAAACAACGAAATTTGAAAATGATGTCGCATACGTTATTTTCGCGGTTAGGGCTCGATATGTATTACTTTCTCGATTCCTTTTGATTACATTTTCCCGCTGGGTTATTTCTGTTACGTGCAAAGAGTTATTGAGAATATCCAGCGGTCTATTTTCTTTTAATCAAAATACTCTTTAATTGTCGGAAGCAGATTTAAAGATTGATTTTGGCACTTAATCTTTGAGTTACGTTTTTATAAACAAAATACTTTTATATTAAAAACATTTCTGTACATTTCAAATTTTTCCTAAATAATTTTGCTAACAATAATTAAAATATTTCTTTTCGATTTGATTTGTTTTCGATCATTAAACAATTTCCAATCAAATGTAAACCCTGATCTCAGTATCCAATTGCCCACAATCTTTGAACAACGAGAAGCTAACAACCAAAAACTAGCAACAGCCACAGAAACAACAATAACAACAACAAAAATCATCTAAAAGAATCGCTGCTGCTTCTCCATAACACAACATCAATATAATCACATCTGGCATTATTTTCCGTATGGTCTGCATCTGCATCTTCATCTTTTTTCTGTTGGGGTTCTGTTTTTCCGCAGTTAGTGTGTGTGTGTGTGTATCTATATATTTTTGCAGTGTTCTTCACTCTTGTTGCATGTTTATCATGCTGCAAATTCGCAGAATTCCAAATTCAAACGAATGCAACTTAGTTATTGCTATTGTTGTTGTCGTTGTTTTTTTTTTAATTTTTGTTGCAGATATTATTTGCTGGTGGTGTTCGTTTGTAGGAAAAGTTTTCAAGCTTGGTACTTTTGTTGTTGTTGCTGCAAGTTGCTGTTTGTTGTTGGTTGGATATTAAATTAAAAACTTTCGTAGTTTAAAGTAATTCTGCATATTGCCATAAGTCATGACTATAGTTTTTTTTCCTGCATTTTATTTTTTATGAAATTATTGTTGTTGGCTGCCGTATGAACGAAATAATAATACAGCAACAACAGTAAAAGAAACCTGCAACAGAGAAAAACAAAATCTATTGAAAGGGTTTTCATTGTTGGCAGTTGTAAACAATTTATAAGATCAACATGCTCGATTATGTTTTACATTCGTTGTATTGTACTCGCTCGCTACGTTATTCGTATTCGTAGTATTATCTCTTTTGTACGCTGTAGATATTATTCGCTTCGAAAACCACCACCAACAACAACAACAACAACATGTACTAGTTAAAACAAAAAAAAAGTACCAAAAAAGTTGCAAAAAGTGTACAGAGTTACTTGTTCTCAGTTTTGTTGTAGATAATTTGTTGAAATGAAATTACAATATTCTTATTAGGAAAATTGTTGTTGAAGTTGCTGCAGTTGTTGGAGTAGGTATTTGTTATTGCCATTTTTTTTGTTTTTTTTTACTGTAGTTTACATTTAGCATCAATAGCAGTTTTCCATTTAATATGCCGTAGTTATTTTTGGGAGTCAACCAACAATAACAATCTACAAACAAAACAAAAAAGAAGCAAATTTAGAATTTAATTTGAATATAATAAAAATAGAAAATTTAATTATATACCTACATATGTAAAACAGGAAAAAAAAATATTATGTATAATGTTTTAGGTCCCATTCTCAGAATTCGGTATGTGTATAGACAATTTTTTTTAAGAATAGGAATAGGTTTAAGAGAAGAGGAAACCTTCAGTCGGATATTTGCACAAAAGCTTAAGACGGTTGTTCTAATTTGTAGTTAAACACTAGCTGACCCGACAGACGTTGTCCTGTCCAAATTAAGAAAAATGTTTGCGTTCAATTTTTAAAATCCGTTAAAAAGATACGAACATTTGAAAGAAAAATTAGTCAAATCGATGGAGCCGTTTTGTGATTTTCGGTAAATCGAAAAAAGTTGGCGGGGCAAAATTTTCTTTCCGTAAAAACCTAAGTTGGACCATGGCGATGATTTTAAAGAAAAAATCGTCCAAATCGGTCAATCCGTTCTGAAGTTATGCGCTTAATAGAAAAAGTGGGCATAAAAGTAGGCGTGGTACATTTTTCTTTCGATGATAACGTAAAATGGATTAATACGAACATTTAAAAGAAAAATTAGTCAAATCGATGGAGCCGTTTTCTGATTTAAGGTAATTCGAAAAAAGTGGGCGTAAAAGTGGGTGGGGCAAAATGTTCTTTTCGTATAAATCTTAGTTGGACCATGGCGATCATTTTAAAGAAAAATCGTCCAAATTATTTAGAAGTCATTGGTGGTGCAAAATGAAAATTGGTTTTTGCCACGCCCCTCCGCCGAAATCAAAAATCTGACTTCACAGTGTCACCCGCCTGAATATTCTGAAGATTCATACATACATACACACATCCTTATTTTATATATACATATAGATTTATTCAAACTTTGTGCTTGGTATGCCTTTGACGACATGATGATCCTTTAAGCCCACCTTAAAACTATTCTGCTCACTTGTGATTCTGCAGGTCTGCAATTTTTTTTCAGAAGGTTTTTAATTTAATATAAACGTAAAAATTTCGACTTCAAATTGGCGTTCTGATGTCACACAACTATTTCTTTGCGCCGTAGGAATTCAGCGTCTTAAAGATTTATTCTTTAAATCAAAGATATCAATTAAGGATATTATATCCCAGTAAAAACTTCGCCTTTAAAATAATGTGTTAGCGAAGTAATCAGAAAAACTTAAAAGCACTACTTACAATTCTATTGAAAGAACCAATGAATTTTACAATTTTTTTTTTACCTGCATACATCCAGAAATAAGTAGTTATACACCCAAAGAAAAAACATATTTAAATATGGTCACTTCCAACAAAACTATTTTTAAAGCCAATTTTAGCCATATTATGTTTAATTTAACCATATTATTGTCATCGTCAATCATATTATGGTTAAATTAGTCCTCCATCAAGAAACCACAACCATATTATGGTTGCCTCAAAATATGTTATGGTCAAAAATACCTAAATTCTGTTTAACACTTGCAATACCATGGTTGGTTTTCAACCATAGCATGTTGCTCTTCGAAAAGAGGAAAATACTATTGTTAATAGATCTGATATTGAAAATTACCGTGGTATTGCAAAACTCAGTTTCATACCTAAATTTTTTGAAAAAATAATAACGGAAAATTTATATTACCAAATCGCAAACATAATATCTCCATATCAACACGGATTTAAAAAAGGTTGCTCTACCACTACAAACCTTCTTCAGCTCACAATTGCTATCAATCGTGGTTTTTTCGCAAGGAATCAAACAGATGTTATCTACACCGATTTCAGCAAAGCTTTTGACAAAGTCAATCATGCTCTTTTGGTTAAGAAGCTTCAAATAATGGGATTTACAGATCTTACCTTAAAGTGGATTTACTCTTATTTATCGAATAAGGCCCAAACTGTTCTTTTTAATAAAACGTTTTCTAGAAAAATAAATGTGCCATCAGGAGTACCCCAAGGCAGCCACCTTGGACCTATATTATTCTTGCTTTTTATAAACGATTTAGCTGGAGTTATAAAGTTTTCAAATGTTCTGATGTATGCTGACGATGTTAAGATATTTTTAACTTACAACCATGTGTTAGATCACCAACGCCTTCAAGATGATCTAAGATGTTTTTATGAATGGGGTAAAGCAAACTTAATGGAGCTTAATTTAAAGAAGTGTTAACTAATGCGTTTTTCAAGATATAATCCAGCTATAGTATATTAATTCCTAGGTGGTATTCAAGTTGATGCAGTCGAAAATTTCCTTGATCTTGGAATACTACTTGACCCTAAACTTAGCTTTCATTCGCATATTACGTTTATGATAAATAAAGCTAGAGGAACACTTGGATACATAAAACGGTGGGCAAGAGAGTTCGATGATCCGTATATTACAAAAACCTTATATATGGCACTTGTAAGGCCGATTCTTGAATATGGATCGATTATATGGGACCCCATTTACCAAACTTATTCAAATTTAATTGAATCTGTACAGAAACAATTTCTGCTCTTCTGTCTTCGCGGATTACACTTTAACCCCCTAACCTTGCCCTCATACACATCTCGACTGGCTCTGATAAAGCTCCCTACTTTAAAAAGTCGTAGAACAATGCTGAATGTATCGTTTATTCTGAACATTATTAATGGTGATATCTGCGCTGGATTTTTAATTAATGAGATTTCATTTAATATTCCTCAACGACCATTTCGAAATTTCATACCATTATCCATTAAATTCTTTAGAGCTATTTATGGTGATGCTGACCCTCTTAGAAGAATGTGTAATATTTTCAATCAATTATATAGATTTATTGATTATTCGTTGGATCCAAAGTCAATAAGTAGATTAATAATTGCTTTTCTTAATTGATGATAAAATTTGTGTAATGTAATCAAATGTTAGTTATAGTATATTTTATTTAAGTGTAATTTTAAATGTCTAAAATGTCTGTAAGGACTAATCCATAGACAATAAATAAATAAAAAAAAATTTAAAAACAAATTACTGTGATGTTTAACCATAACATGTTTAGAGGCAACCATAATATGGTTGTGGCTTCTTGATTGAGGGCTAATTCAACCATTATATGATTGACGGTGACAATAATATGGTTAAATTAAACATAATAGGCTAAAAATTTTCTTTAAAAATAGTTTTGTTAATAATATATGTTTTTTCTCTGCCTGTAGAAGTTGTTATAGAAGCAGTTAAAGAAGAAAGCTACTAAAGGAGCTTATAGACGACATGTTTTTGTCATCTGACATGTCAAATTTCCCACTGCAAAACACATACATGTCGTGTGTTACCTTTTTAACTTTGCTTCTGTAAAAGTCAGACGCAAAGTCATCTGACAAAATTTCAATTAGAGCGTGCTCTATTTTCTTCTGACAAGCCATCTGACATCAGAAATCTATGCCGGGAAAAAACTGGCAGCGGCGTCAACTATTGACGGAATCATTAGCCGGCTGAAGTTAATATTTTACAATACCAAGATATGTATGCTCATCTTACCATTGAATAGAATTTATGTAAATATATACATAAAAACCGTTTCATTATAAAATTCTAAATTGGTATCTTTAAAATAAAAGAAAAAAATGTTAAGATGGCTAAATTATTTTACGGCGCAAATAAATATTTTCGTGGCGGCAGCAAGCTATTTTGAAACCGAGAACTACTTTGGTTTCTGCAATAACAATGCGAAAAAAGAACAGAGACAATGTCAGAAGCAAATTACATGTACGTTTGTGACCGAATATTATAAACCTTATGTAAAACAGCAATTTTGACAGACATGAACAATTACATGTGACTTGAAAATTTGACATGTCAGATGACAAATACATGTCGTGTACGGGCGCCTTAAATAATGTGTGAGGGAAGCTATTCATTTTAAAAAAAGTAAGCGAAGTTTTTACTGGGATATACCTATGTACATACATAGCACAGTGATACAAAAACTTATGAGTAAAATGCTACTTGGTTTTAAAATATTCGCTAAAAATTGACCGAGTTATTAAACTTCAAATAAAAAAATTGTGAGAATTCGGGTACGTTCGTTAATGCAGTTGTTGCGCATTAGTAAAGTTGAATGTTCGTAAATGCATCACTTGTAAGAAACTTGGCATTACTTTCATATGTCAAAAGTTTTTTTATGCCACAGCTCTGCTGCAAATATTGCCAATTATTGCATCAGTTAATTTTCTGATGCAATAACTTTAAACAAAAGAAATCGTTTATTTTTAATTTTTGATGCTTTTTCTTGTAATTTATAAGAAACTATTACTTTTTGGTTAAATATTTTCAATAAAATTTGCCATCGCTATCGTTGTTAACATATTTTTTATTATATTATGTTTGTTCATAAAACTTAAAATTTAGCTCGTGTTTAAAAATTCAAACTTTGCACAGCTGTTGTGCAGTAAAAAAGCATCAGCATCACAAGTGTAAAGGCTCAGTTAGCCGGGAGTAACAGTAACGTTGCAAATCACTGTTTCATTTTGTTGTATGTAAAGCAATTAGAACGATTACAGTTAGCAGTAAGATGTTACGTCTCAATCTGTAAGAAATAGATTGGTCTTACTTTTTAACGGTAAGGTTACTGTTACTCCCGGCTAACTGAGCCTTAATTATTGATCACGCATCAGCAACAAAATTTTGTATCACTGCAGCAGTGATGCACAGTTTTGATGCATTTACGAGCGTACCATTCTTTTACTTTTATAAGTTACTTTTTATATAAAAAAAAAAAAAATTTTATATATGAGGAAATTTTTTTTATAAAAATTAACTTATACACTGATAGAAAAGGCGTCATAACGCTTATGTATTTTGAAATCAGTACTATGATAAGTGTCTTCGTTCATCATGATGATGTCAACCTTAACATCACTAGGCTAAAGTGTCATCAGGGTAAACATTTAATTATGTCATCAATGGGATGACACATCGGCATCACAGAAATGATGAACATGCCCTCAGTGCGATGACGCAGTAACATCGGAAAAAGGACACATTAGCACCATTTTAATGACAGTTTGTCATTAAGTCAAAGTCATTGGAATTGACTTAAGTCAAAGTGAGAGAATATTATTATTAACTTACCCGTTACAAATGTTTGTTTCACGTTTGTTGAATAACGACCTTTGTTTACAGAAGAACTCTCAACAATAAGACACCAGCACCATGCCCCATATGGTTTTCGTAATCATTCTACTTTAAAAAATTGATGTATTTAACTAAATAATTTAAAAAAATAGAATATATGTAGGAATTTTTGCTTCTTAAAATACATTGTTAGCATGAAAATAATGCTAATAATATACAAAATGTGGCATCGAATTGACGTCACTATAGTCATAAAATGGATGACACGTAAAAAATGATAAAATTGTACGAAGACGTTAGTCATTGGATTGATGTTACTTTTTGAATCATTGATGCCATTTGAAGTAACATTGATGTCACAATTCTGATGTTAAGCGATCATCAATATGAAGATGCATGTTTCTAAGAGTGTATCTTCTATGTATGTATGTATGTATGTATGTATGTATGTATGTATGTATGTATGTATGTATGTATGTATGTATGTATGTATGTATGTATGTATGTATGTATGTATGTATGTATGTATGTATGTATGTATGTATGTATGTATGTATGTATGTATGTATGTATGTATGTATGTATGTATGTATGTATGTATGTATGTATGTATGTATGTATGTATGTATGTATGTATGTATGTATGTATGTATGTATGCATGTATGTATGTATGTATGTATGTATGTATGTATGTATGTATGTATGTATGTATGTATGTATGTATGTATGTATGTATGTATGTATGTATGTATGTATGTATGTATGTATGTATGTATGTATGTATGTATGTATGTATGTATGTATGTATGTATGTATGTATGTATGTATGTATGTATGTATGTATGTATGTATGTATGTATGTATGTATGTATGTATGTATGTATGTATGTATGTATGTATGTATGTATGTATGTATGTATGTATGTATGTATGTATGTATGTATGTATGTATGTATGTATGTATGTATGTATGTATGTATGTATGTATGTATGTATGTATGTATGTATGTATGTATGTACGTATGTATGTATGTATGTATGTATGTATGTATGTATGTATGTATGTATGTATGTATGTATGTATGTATGTATGTATGTATGTATGTATGTATGTATGTATGTATGTACGTATGTATGTATGTATGTATGTATGTATGTATGTATGTATGTATGTATGTATGTATGTATGTATGTATGTATGTGTGTATGTATGTATGTATGTATGTATGTATGTATGTTTGTATGTATATATGTATGTATTTATGTATGTATGTATGTATGTATGTATGTATGTATGTATGTATGTATGAATGTATGTAACGTATGGACTCCAAAACGGCTGGACCGATTTTGATGAAATTTTCAGGGAATCTTCAGAATATTCAGGCGGGTGACACTGCGGGCGGAGGGGCGTGGCAAAATCCAATTTTCAGATTGGACCACCAGTGACATCTATATAATTTGGACGATTTTTTCTTTAAATGATCGCCATGGTCCAACTTTGATTTATACGAAAAGAAAGTTTTGCCCGCCCACTTTAACGCCCACTTTTTTTCGAATTACCTATAATCAGAACACGGCTCCATCGATTTGACAAATTTTCTTTAAAATGTTCGTATTAATCCATTTTAAGTTTTAATCGAAAGAAAAATTTACCACGCCTACTTTTACGCCCACTTTTTCTATTAAGCGCATAACTTAAGAACGGCTTGACCGATTTTGCCTCGCCCACTTAAACGCTCACTTTTTTCAATTTTCCTAAAACCAGAAAACGGCTACATCGATTTGACTAATTTTTCTTTCAAATGTTCGTATCTTTTTATCGGATTTTAAAAATCGAACGCAAACATTTTTCCTAATTTGGACAGGACAACGCCTGTCGGGTCAGCTAGTAAATACATAATTCTCAGATTATTTTTATTAAAAGTTTAATTACTCGGCCAATTTTTATCGAATAGTTTAAAACAAGGTGGCCGATCAAAAATTTTGGCATAAATCTTCGAGAAATCTTGTTATCCCGCGGGAAAAAACCTTATAGATACACATATCTTAACAAATATATATATTTTTTTTTGAAAATTTATAAATTTAAAGGTTGCAATGATTTCAAATAGCAATTACGTTGATTTTCTAGATACTTCTGGTTTACTATTACAATAACAAAATATTAAATAAAAACTTATGAAAAATCACAATTAACATTTAACAAATTAGCAAATTTTTAAAAATAAACAAAATAATTTTTTTTCAAGATTTTAATTAAATTTGAATTTTATTAATACATTAAAAACATTTACGAATACAAATGAAAGTAAGTATATTCATACATATGTGTGTATGTATATTATCCCAGGTAGCATTTTGTATCATAATCTAATCATTTAGGAATGCGCTTCAAGGGCAAAATACCCGTATATGAGCTCATTTTTCAATCATAAATGATAGTCCCGTTGTGAGAAAATGGTACCCTACCGATGAATCACCTGAAAGAATCATTTGTGATACAATTTTCTGATTCCTTTTTGATCATTTTAATGTTAGTTTTTCTAATCATAATTGAATCGTTTTTGTCTCATTTTTTAAACGTTAATTATATAGTTTTTGATTATATGTATGTTTTTTTTAATTTTTTCCGAAAAATCAGCACCATTATAGCTTTTGAACCAAAGAAGATAAGAAACAATTTGCACTAACATTTAAGTTAATAAATGGTCAATAATTTTTGATCTTATTTTTTAGCCAAGCTATTCATTTCTTTGGCTTACAAGAAAGTTTCTATTTTTATATATTTTCATTTGGAAAAAAACAAAAATTCAAAATATTTATATATCATTATTTAAACATATAAATGAATCATATATGAATCCCTTTTTAATCACTCAAGTGATAAATCAATTTTTAATCATCAAAACCGATCTGAAAAGAATCATTTGTGTGATTTTTACAAAAAATAGTCAGCCAAATGCTAGCTGGGATTATATATTATTTGCATTAGCTCATGTATTTAGGTGTGTACAAATGTGTTGCATCTGTAATACATACAAGACATATGTGTCCATCTAATATGCATGTTGTCAGCGCGGAAAAAAGCAAGGCCTTTACTTTTGTATTCCTTTTGAAAGGCAGATGCTTTCCCTTTAAACAAATTCTTTCCGCGTTCTTGAGGAAGGCCTTTTAACATTCGTCATTTTTCCTAAGGACTGCTAAGCAGAATCAAACCTCTTTTAATTTTTAGCGTCTTCTTTCTACATATATATTTTATAAGCGCTGCATTAAGAAGCAAATTGCCAAGTTAATTTAAAAATGGTCATGTGGGAACTTCTTAAAGCCCTTAAAGTAGAATTAAAGTACATTACGAATGCACTCACAATATTCTGTACGTAAAATTAATTGAAATTGTTATATAAAATAAATGAAAATTCAATTAAAAACCGGTCTACTTATTTTTCATTTATTTTTAACAAAAAGTCTATTTAATTTTTACTGTCAAAAATTCAACACCATATTCAGTAAAAACAATTAAATATTCAGTTATTTTTTAAAATTTTACTGTCAAAAAATTTACACCATATTCAGTAAAAACAATTAAATATTCAGTTATTTTATTAAATTCAGTAATTTTCGTTTACTACACAAAAGAGCCGAATTTCTAAAAAATACCAGACAGACACCTGTCCGCTTGTTTTTCTTATAAGCGAGAGGGGGAGAATTTTATTATTTACTTACCCTGGTACACACGTTTGTTTAGCTTTTGTTGTACTGACCACGTTGTTTACAGAAGTACTCTTAATTATAAGACACCAGCAGCATGACCGATATGGCTTCGCAATTATTTTACTTTTAAAATTTGATGTATTTCACTAAATTATATTAGCAAATAGAAAATGGGAATTGCTTACACAAAACAAGCAATTCATTTTTTATAGATAAGTAAAAATTAATTTTTGGTAGTAAAATTATATAAAATAACTGAATATTTGATTGTTTTTACTGAAAATGGTGTTGAATTTTTGACAGTAAAATTTTATAAAATAATTGCATATTTATTTGTTTTTACGGAATATGTATTTAATTTTTTGACAATTAATTTATATAAGATAACGGAATATTCATTTGTTTTTACGGAATTCGCATTTGAATTTTTGACAGTAAAAATTAAATGAACTTTTCGTTGCTTTAAATTAAATTTTTATTTAATTTAACATAAAGAAGAATTTAACACAATCAACGGACAATATTAACTGCAACTGAAAATCCGTATTAATATGCACTTGGTTTTTTGAATAACTGTAAGCATCAGTTAAAAATAAATTTGTACGGAATTTTAAATGTTTATTTATTTAAAAATGACTGAACGGAATATTTCTTAAATAAACTACAGTCCGTTACTGTAATAATATTGTGAGTGTGGGACCAAAAAAAGTAAGAGTGCTTTATACATTTATTTTACACCCATCACTATAGTAAAGGGTGGTTAAATTTCAAGGGCCGATGTTGATTTTGAATAAAATACAAACTGTTTAGGAAATTATTGTAATTTTATTTTATTATGATATATTGGTATTACTCAATTATGTATGGAACAAAATATCGGCCAAATGGGCGCCGCGACCACGGCGGCACACCTCCATCCGATGGTCCAAATTTTCGATGACCCTGAGGCATAATGGAGGTTCTATGCCGTTAATGTGCCGAATTATCTCATCCTTTAGCTCTTGAATTGTTGCTGGCTTATCGACGTACACCTTTTCTTTCAAATAACCACACAGAAAAAAGTCCAACGGTGTCAAATCACATGATCTTGGCGGCCAATTGACATCGCCATTACGTGAGATAACACGGCCATTGAATTTGTTGCGCAAAAGAGCCATTGTTTCGTTAGCTGTGTGGCAAGTGGCACCGTCCTGCTGAAACCACATATCGTCCACATCCATATCTTCCAATTCGGGCCATAAAAAGTTCGTTATCATCTCACGATAGCGAACACCATTCACAGTAACTGCCTGACCGGCCTCATTTTGGAAAAAATACGGCCCGATGATGCCGCCAGCCCATAAACCGCACCAAACAGTCACTCTTTGTGGGTGCATTGCTTTTTCGACAATCACTCTTGGATTCTCATTCGCCCAAATGCGGCAATTCTGTTTATTGACGAATCCAATGAAATGAAAATGTGCCTCATCACTGAAGATGATTTTCTTCGAAAATTGATCATCCACTGTTGCCATTTCTTGCCACCATTCTGCCCATTCACGACGTTTGGAATGGTCAAGAGGCTTTAGTTCTTGAGCCAATTGCACCTTGTAAGCGTGTAAATGCAAGTCTTTATGCATAATGTTCATCAACGACGAGCGTGAGAGGTGCAATTGTTGGGCACGACGACGAGTTGAGGTGGACGGCTCTTCAGCCACACTATCGCGAACAGCAGCAATATTTCCTGCAGTACGAGCTGTACGAGCATGCACTGGTGTTCTCACATCTTCTACAGACCCGGTTTGCTCGAATTTTTCCACGATTTTTGCGATTGTACGCACATTTGGACGATCAAATTGACCAAAAAAATCACGAAGTGCACGATATGCATTTTGATTTGAACGCCCATTTTCATAATAAGTCTGGATAACTTTAACACGTTGCTGGATTGTGTATCTCTCCATGGTTCAATTTGAGTAAGTCTGAAATAGAGAAATGTCAAATAAAATTCGGAAAAAAACTTGGCGTTTAGGTATGGTTCACATTCAACATCGGCCCTTACAATTTATTAAGACAATTTATTAAAGTTAAAGCTAAAATTTTTTTTGGTGCCAAAAGATCTGTGTTTTTCCAAAACTGATAGTTTTGAAAATATTTTTTCTAAAATTTAATCGTAAAATTTTGGATAAAAATGTTGTCTAAATGCCCAACGATATTATGCACAAGCTTGCGCAAGCTTCTGTCAAAAAACAACAAAATTCTTCTCAAATGGATTTAAAAACTCAAAAAAAAACAAAAACCATTTGATTCCGTACGGAAAGTGCGATCTGTTTCGCACCTTTCTCAAGCCAATGACAGATTCATAAAACTTAACAAAAAGTACCCTTAAGTTTGACATAAGTATATGATTTACATGTATTCGCCTATTTGCTTAAGCCAACTTAAGCATAATATAGTTGGGCCTTCAGCCATATTACTGAAGTCGTAAAAATAAGATTTGTATAGAAAACGTTGAGTTTTTCTTGCAAAATTTTTTAATAATTTTAGAATTCCTATCAATTTTTTGATTTTTATTCAAAAAGTATACAGAAACATCAGTAAGAAACTCCTGAAAGTCGACTTATTGGACAAAAATCGGTATTTTAGAGGACATTTGTAGCGGGTCTAGATACAATATTTCAGCCGAATTTCATCATTCTATGTTGTTTTGTACATGACAATGTACGGGGTCCTTGGGAAATAATAAAGCGATTTGGTAAATTTTCAGTATTGTATATTAGGGATATAACTTTTTAACAATTTTTTAAAATATCAAAATCGGCATAGCACCGTCCGATAGAGCATAAACAACTATAAGGGAACGTATATTTATTTTTTCGCTAAGGTCAAAAAAGTTCACGCACCAACCGCGATGAAGTTTTGCAAATTTTAAATTTTCTTTTTGGTTAAGAAAAATTAATAATATGTTTATTTAAAACAAAAAATAGCTCAAGATGGTAAGAGATTTTTCCGCAAACTAAAACGTGTCTTTAACCTTTTTTAACAAAAAAAAAAGAAAATTAAAAAAGAATAAAATACACCTTATAAAATTATGAATATTCAATATTGCATTGGTTTAGAAAAACCAATTGGTGCGTGAACTTTTTTGAGAAAAATTACAAAAGATTATGATTTTCGTGGTAACTAGGACATGTTTGACCTCATGGTACTATGCCAAAAAATTGGTTATACCCCTATTGTATATCTCTAATGCAGCTAGTGAAAGCTATTAGCCCGACATAAATGAGCCGTTATATGTCACTCTTATAACTTTTAGTATACATATTGAGCTTATTCAATGTTAAAATGAAACAACGAAGTCCATTCATTAATGTAAAGGAACTTCAAAACATTAAGTTTTGAGCGTAAAAGATTAAGGTAATAGTAAACCGTACCAATATTGTCAGTTAAATTTGTTTAAAATGTTCAACATTTTTTATTTAGCTCAAAGAATAAAGACGAAAAATAAAAAATGTTGAATATAATATAAAGTAACCTTCGAAAGGAAATAATTCCCAGTTTCTTTTTGTTTAAAATGTTTAACAACCGTCTGAACGAGCAAGTTTTGTTTGTCAGAAAAAGCATGGACAGTCCATTATAACAGCAAAATTTTTCTTTGGCTGTATATTGTCAAAACGTTGCCACCCCTTTCATTATTGTGCGAAGCTTAAGAATAAAGGCTTTTTTCCGGAATAGAGTCATGTGCCCATAAAGCGTCTAATTATGTTGGCATTTAGATTAAATTAGGTTCAAACATATTTTATTTTCATCCAAAAAATCCTAGCAAATTTTATTGAAATCGGTCCATATTTGACTATATCACCCACACATATACTACTCCCGGAAATAGCTTTAAATGCCATAACTTCCTTATAAATGTGTATTGACAGAACAATTGGCAGCAATAACTTTTACGATAGCCACTATGTCATGACTTAAATCAGCCCCTATCAATCCCTATAGAGGCGAACAATTTTCATATGTATAAAGATATCTAAATTATATTCGACACAAAGAACTTTCACGTTGATCTTAATCTCATAACATAATTTCGTACTGTTGGGTCCATGATTTCCCATGGGTCACAAATGCATGTACCCTAATGCTGGAAAATTTGCTTTAAAGACTGTGGTGTAGGATATCATATTGTCGGCTTTGACCGACTATGCTTTCTTACTTGTTTTTTGTTTTATTTACTTGTACACTTAACATAAACTTTGGATTATCTATTATAAAGGGTGTCACAAATTGAGATATTATTTTATTTTAAAAGATTTTGTTATTCGTGCTTAACACCCAATTTTTATTCTTGATCAAAACACTTAAATTTATTGTTGATGGCATAAGCTATTCCTATGCGCATTTAACTGGTTGCTTAGGCCAGATCGTCAGGAAACTTCATCCAAAGATTTTAGAAAAACTAAAAATATTAAACCAAATAAAACTGTTAAGCATTTAAGAATTAAATGCAACAGTTCTACTTGTAATAATATCAAAGTTTAAACAAAAACATCAACAATAAACAGCGAGTTTATCTTTTCTTACATTCCCCACTACAATTGGTTGGAATTCATCAGCAATAAATTTCAGTGTTTTTATCAAGAATAAAAATTGGGAATTAAGCACGAATAACAAAATCTTTTAAATTAAAATTTTGTATTCCCAAAAATTACTTTGATTATATTATTTTATGTTAATAATACAAACATTTCTTTGAGATATTAAAAATATTTTTATTTCAGTTTATTACAAATAGGTTCCGGCTAAAAATGAAAAATTATGTCGGTCAAATGATCACTCCTACTGGCTCGGCAGGCTCCTAATCTTTAACCAACATTCTCACGTTTCAATAAACTGTGTTAATGGTTGATATCTAATCGATAATATCACCCATAGAAAAACATATTTAAATATGGTCACCTCCAACAAAATTATTTTTAAAGAAAATGTTTAACATATTATGTTTAATTTAACCATATTATTGTTAGCGACAACCATATTATGGTTATATTAGGCATCCATCAAGAAGCTACAACTATATTATGGTTGCCAAACAAATTGTTATCATATGTAACTATAACATGCTTAGAGGCAACCATAATATGGTTGTGGCTTTTTGATGGATGACTTATTTAATCATCTAATGGTTGTCGGTACAATAATGTGGTTAAATAAAACATATATATTTAACATGTATATTTAAAATTTTCTCTAACAATAGTTTTGTGGGAGGTGACCATATTTGAACATGTTTTTTCTCTACTTGATTGTTTTAAAGCTCTTGAACTGTTGAGGGATTATTGCTGCACACTTTTGATTTAAAAAAACCCCCACAAAAATAGTCGAAAGTTCTCAAATCGCACGATCTTGGTGGACTATTCACTCCTCCTCTACGAAAAATAATGCGATTTTCGAACTTTTCTTTCAAATGATCCATTGTTTCTCTTGCTGTATGGCAAGTGTTAACATCCTGTTAAAACCACATATTCTCAACGTCTAAATCATAATTTTCCTCCACAAAAAGCTTCGGATCATTAATCTCCCGTAGCCAATTATATATTCCGATGATACCTCAAGTTAGAACAGTTTGAGATCATTACATTTAGATATCTGAACCAACTCCTTTTTTAGTTTTGGCACTTGTACCCCCATGCTTTTTAGCCCCTCCTATATACTTGATGGTATCGAAGATTATTATTGCAGAAATATAAGCGAAAGAAAGAAAAATGTGTGTATGTTTGCTCTGTTAAATTTGCTAAAAGTCAGTTAACAGGCTTACACTCTAAGGCGACAATATATACCGCTCCTTTATTGCAACAAAAAAATCAAACTTGGCAAAATGCGGATAAAGTTTTCAAAATTTACCTTTTAGTACAGATTCAATAAATTATATTTTGCTATAACTGCGGTTCAGTTTGAGATAAAACACTGATTTTTGTTTTACATATAGAGAAGGTATGAAGGAGTAGTTTTGCTTAAGTAACTTAAATTTTTTGAGACATGACTATGTTGCATTAAATTAGCGATAAATTTAAAGTCCAAGTGACTGCAAAATAAGGCCTTCAAAAAGGCTCCTCTACTCGTGCTTTTCCCTCCCTTAGTTTTGCATTTAGTTTATTATTGCAATTAGTTTGGTGACAACTGCAACAACAATAATAATAACAGCAATTTTAGTAGCAACAACATTAAACAGAAGCAGTGGCAGCGGCAACATTTTGGCTTCAACTGATTGTTTACAGCTGATAAAAACAAATGAAATAGACAAACTCATCGTTATAATTAGAATTTATTTTTAATGAAATTAAATTGCCAATTGCTCTAACTGTGTGTGTGTGTGTGTGTGTGCGTGTTTCTATTTATGTTTGTATGTCTGTCTGTTTGTTGGTTGTTTGTAAATGACAAGATATTGTTTAAATATCAAACACAGAAACAATTACATGCACTCATGTGTATGTGCCAGTGAGGTTGGATATGTTTTCAAGTTTATTAATTAATTTAATTACAAATTGTTGAATTTATTTATAATTGCTTTTTGTTGCATACAGATGTAAAATTATAATACATTATAGTTTATTTTGTTATTGTTTTGTTGTTGTTGTTGTTTTCCACCTTAACAACAATATGCTGGCCAGCAATCGCTAATCAATTTAATTCTAGTAAATTGAAAAAAACAAAATCAACAACTACAATAAGAATTACTACAACTATTTATAATTAAATTATGAAAATTAGTTTATATTTTTGAGCAAATTGATAAATTATTATTTATGGTTTAAATTAAAGAAATTAATTTTATATGCAAATTAGCAAGAATTTAGATTAGGAAATAATTTATTATCCGTTTTAGGTAATCAGTAATCTGATCAGATTGAAACATTCGACAAAAAAGCAAGCCTTACCTTACAAGCGGTTAAGGTAAAATTATCACTCCGCCTGCGCTTTGGATCAACATTTATTATTTATTATTTATTTATTTTTATTTTATTTTTACATATCGTATAACCTAGCCTTTAAAGGCCATAATCGGTTACAAATTTCTACTAACAATTGTAAATAAATTAATATATAAATGTATTATATAAAAATTAAAATATATTAAAGTTAAAATATAATTACAAAAGGGTTAGATAGCTTAATTAAAATGTAAGAGTTTTAGCTATGAAAAATCCAAAAACGAACGATTCAGAAAGTTATATGAAAAAAAAACATGTATACACACATATGTACTTGCATACACATATATGCGTGTATACATACACATACGCATAAGTAATAAAATAATAAAAAAATTTCGAAAATACTAAGAATTAATACATTAATAAGTTTACACAGAAGAAAAAAATATAAAGTGGATATTTATTAACTTCTAGAGTACAAATAATGATTTATTTTATGTTCATAAAGAAAATACTACACAACAAGCTTCATAGAAATAAATTTTTAGATCTCATGAATATAAACCTTTAATGAATATTCAACACAACAATATAAAACAATTACATAGAAGATTGATTTCGTGAAAGTTCCAGAAACAGTCTTTTTTTATATGTGTTAGCAGAAACATCAAAAGTTTTCAAAAAATTAGGCAACTTATTATTAGACCGTGCAACTCTAACATAAAAAGAACGTTCCAATACGGCAGATAACTTCGGTATCTTTAACTGTCTATTCCTCGTTGATCTACAAAAATCAAATAACTGAATTAAATACCCAGGAGTTTGCAACCTATAAGACTTATAAAAGTGAATAAGATTTCTAAAATTTATGAACTCCACAAATGGAAAACCTAAAAATTTTAAAACAAATGGTGAGACGTGCTGTCTTATTCTCAACGAGTAAAGATATCGCTAGTGTTTGGGAATTCCCGGACTTTTTCATTTCCCGGGAAACGGGAAACAAAATTTTTATTTCCCGGGAATACCGGGAATCCCGGGAAATTTTTATTATGTTATTTGTTTAAATTTGGTAATAAAGATCTCTAGTTTTTTTAATTTTTAATTGTGTTTTTTGTGTTTTGTATATTTAATTAGTTTAACACAAGCAAATTTGTAATACACATATTGTTCATTTTTAACAAAACTGTTTTAAATATAAATTTTGTTACATTTTAATGACTTTTTTATGATTTTTTTTGATTTTTATGTATATGTATAATTATATTAGTTTTTAGTTTTTTAAAAATGTGGTTTTTAAAACTACTAATGCGTTGAGAAAGTCACTGGTCATTCTATTTCTCTACTTCGTTCCAAAGTGAACAGCAAGAGAAAAAACCCTTTCACTTTCCACCGAAGTTGGTTTTATAGTTAAAAGAGTATTATTCAGGTTTTCAATACATATTCCTTGTTCAATTATTGCTTACTTCATACATATTAAACTCTTTTTTAAAGCAGTTTAGATTATTAATTTTCCGATATTTTGGCGTTGCTTTCGCATTAGTGATAGCATTTTCCAATTTTTTTTTTAAAGTAGCATCAACTCGAATTTCTGTGATATCACCATCACTACTAGATTCTTCAGCATCTGAAGAACAGCTCATAAAAAGTGGTCTATATATATTTTCTGCATATATTTTTATACAACTTTTCGATATAGCCGAATCCAAAATGTAATTATTTGTTTTCAAATAATTTAATTTCGCTTTGGAATTACATTTAAAAATATTTGATGTTTGTAAACTGCTGTTTTTTATGTCTTTTTACAGTAATGTCAACAATTTAAATTTAAAACGCGTATCAAAGCAAAAATCTATTTCTGCGAGTAAAAAAAATAAAACAAATCACTTTGAGCAACTGAAGTTTTGTTTAAAATATTTTTTATAAATAAAAAAAAAAACAAAATTAAATTAAATTAAAATTAACGTTTTTTATGTAAAATTGCTTTTTTATGAAATTCCCGGATTTCCCGGGAAAAATAAAAAAATTTCCCGGGAATTGCCGTCAGAAATTTTCCGGGAATTCCCGGGAAATCAGACCCGGGAAATCCCGGACCCCAAACACTAGATATCGCATAACTCGATTAAAAACCAATCTTATTTTTTTTAGAATATAGCCAACTGTTCCAGAATACACCTCCAATCCATATAAAAAAACTGGCATTATAAGCCCATAAACAATTTGTTTCTTAACATAAGTTGGCAACATTAAATCTGTATTGTACAATTTACGTAAAGTAAAGTTCACTTTAGATATTATGAAATTAACATGACCTTCAAATGATAGTTTTGTATCAAGTATTACACCTAGACAATTAAGACGATCAACAAACTCAATTTCACCACCACTTAGCGTAATAGTGAACTCAGAACTACTACATTTGCCAAACAACATAGCCTTGGTTTTACCAGTATTAACTACAAACGCATTATCCAGAACCCAAGTATCTAACGACTGAACTGTATAATTGATCACATTTTGCAATACATCAGAAAATTCAGGTGTTAAAAAAAATTCAGGTGTTAAAAAGGTTAAACAAAAGCTGCACATCATCAGCAAATGAAAATGGAACACACGAATTGCTAGAAATGTTATCAAAAAGGTCATTAATAAACCTAATAAAAAGTAAAGGTCCAAGGAACGATCCCTGAGGCATACCGCTGTGAACTGGAAGCAAGTTAGAAGCCCGATTACCACTAACAACATATTGACTTCTACCAAAAAGATATGAAGATATTAACTTGCAAGCAGAACTTGAAAAGTTATAATATCTGTGCAATTTTTGAACAATTAGATAATGATCTACTCTATCAAAAGCCTTAGTAAAGTCTAATGATAATAAAATACAAATACCTTCATTAGATAAATTATTGCGAATATTATCCGTTAAGCCAATCAGTAAAGAGGTATTACTCCTATTAGCTCTAAAACCAGATTGACAATCATGTAGAAATTTATTACGATCAATATGTTTTAAAAGTTGAATCTTCATAAGATGCTCCACAATTTTAGATAGAACAGGTAATATGGATATCGGCCGTAAATCGTCAGACCCAGTTGTTGAGCTATTTTTACTTATGGGAACTATCCTCGCAATCTTCCAAAATAACGGAAATTTAATCATAGGGTTGACAATAATGGTACCCTCCACCACTAGTAGTGAATGAGGGTATATATACTTAGTTTATCATTTCCTGTGAAACTCTTATAATATTCATCTCATATCCTATTAAGTTTATATATTTTGGGTCCTTGAGCAGTGCCAAGTCGATTAAGCAATGTCCGTCTGCCTGTCAGTTTGTCCTTCCGTCAGTTGATAACACGCTCAAGTTTGATGTCAAATTGTTTCTAGTTCTCTAAAGCCGTTGAGGATTAAGATCCAGCATAATTGGTCCAGTAGGAAAGGAGCTATGAATCAAAATATCAAAAATTAACGATGCCAAATTTCGTAAGAAGTGGTCCATAATATACCATAAGCCCCATATAAAGCGTATTTTTGAAATAGATAGATATAAAAATATGCCTAGGCTAAGTTATGTGGCCAGTCATAAAGACCCCGCATCGCCCGTGTTGGTCCCTACCGTTACCAAATTATACGATACCCCTTACTTGAAACGGTTAGTTCGATGTGATGATACCCTAAGTACTCCACACCCTCTTGGCGAATGCAAGGAGTCTCAAAAGTCCGATTCCAGAGATTTCCCCTAGATCTTGGAAATAATGATCTGCCAGACAGTTCGCCCTGGAGCGTATGAGTGCCGGACAATGGCAGAGTGGCGGCATGAAATAACCCCCCAAAAAAAATAACGAAATAACCCCCCAAAAGTTTGTACAGAGAACAACAAAAACGATTTTTGGGGGGTTATTTTATTTTGTTTGGGGAGTTATTTAATTTTTTTAATTGGGGTATTATTTCATATGAAATTATCCCCCAAAAAATCATTATGAAATAAAGTCCCAATGTATTTTTTGGAGGATTATTTCATTTTCAAATTTATAATGAAAAGTTTTTGGGCGCAAGGATTTATCCACTTTGGTATACAGAACACCAGCTTTATTTACCCTGCATAACCGGCCTTCGGCCGGACGCAATGACTTTTTCCTCTATGGTATAACAAACACCGGCTTCGCTAACTAAAGCTTCTCTGCCTAGCCGGGTCGAGTCGGTATTTTTATACTATAGAGGAGAAAATCCTGGCGCTATGCAGAGAAGCTTTAGTTAGCGAAGCCGGTGTTTGTTATACCACAGAGGAAAAAGTCGTTACCCTCGGCCGAAGGCCGGCTATGCAGAAAAGCCTTGGTTGGCGAAGCTTGTGTTTGGTATATCATATCATGATATCTATCGCGTGATTCTTTAAAGCAAAAAAATTAATTGTGTAACATATATTGGGCCTTTATTTCATTTCAGAAATTGGGGTTTTATTTCATATGAAATAAGCCCCCAAAAATTAGGGAATTATTTCATTTATGTTTGGGGCGTTATTTCATTTCATTGGGGGCTAATTTTAGGCGCTGCGAAATATGGCCCCAAAAAAATAAATGAAAATTGACCCCAAATTTGGGGCTATTTTTCATAATGCAATATGGTCCCATTTTTTTAATGAAAAATTACCCCAAAAAAATGAAAAATAACCCTAAAAATAAAATGAAATATGACCCTAAATTTGGGGTTATTCTTCATTATGAAAAATCACCTCAAAATTTATAACGAATTTGAACCCCAAAAAAGAACACAAAAAAAGTTACATTAAACATTTTCGGTGGAGTTCAAATGCCCGAAGCTTAAAAAAAAACAAATTTAGAATCCCGATTTCAAAATCCGGATAATTAAACAGTTTTGGTTTTAAAAATCGTACGATTGATAGCAGGGCTTTCGGCCATGCGCAAGAATTTTTTTCTCTATGGTATAACGAAAACTGGCTTTGCTTACTAAAGCTTCACGTTATAGACGGCCTGGCGCAAGGATTTTATCTTCTATGGTATAACGAATATTGGCTTCGCTAACTTAAGCTGCTCTATATAGCCGGCCTTCGGCCGGGTGAAAGGATTTTCTTCTCTTTGGTATAACGAACACTGGCTTCGCTCACTAAAGCTTCACTACATAGACGGCCTTCGGCCGGGCGCAAGGATTTTCTTTTCTATGGTATAACGAACTCTGGCTTCGCTCAGTAAAGCTTCTCTTAATAGCCGGCCTTCGGCCGGGCCCAATGATTTTTCCCCTATGGTATAACAAACACCGGCTTCGCTAACTAAAGCATATCTGCATAACCGACAAGGATTTTCTCTACTTTGGTATAAGAATTCGGGTTTTTTATACTATCCCTAGAAACTTTTACATAGAATTTGTGTATAAATGTTTGGGGTGATTTTTCATTTCTTAAAATTTGCATTTTTTATTAGTAGACGAAAAATAGCCCCAAAGTAAATATTGTGATTTTATTTGGGGCCATTTTTCATTCCTTGATATTGGGGTCATTTTTCATTCCACTTAAAATGCAAAAACACCCTAACGAAAAAATGAAAATTAACCAAAAAAAAAAACCCAAAAAAATTGCGCCAAAATTTTGGGGCCGTTTTTCATTTTACTTTTGGGGCAATATTTCCTGGGGTAATTTTGCGCACTGCCCTAATTTTATTTTCAAAATTGGGGATTTATTGCATATGAAATATGGCCCCACGATTTGGGGGTTATTTCATTATTTTTTGGGGGGGTTATATTTTGGGGGGTTATTTCATGCCGCCTGGCAGAGTATGTGCTACACCGTCTCTGTTTCCCCTGGTACCACACATAATCTGCAATTGTCACTAGTCAGTAGCCTCGCCCTCTTGGCATACACTGCCTTCAAACAGTGACCTGTTATAAAGCCAACCTGAAGCCTGCCGTCCCCTCTCGGTAGTGATAGAAGATTTTTAGTCGATTCCGGATCATAGGATCCCCACATAACCCTGTACGTTGCGGTGTTTCCCAAACTTCCTCAGATTTCCTAAGTAAAGTAGAGTCCGTATCCCTCTTAATATTTGGAATTGGAACTGGAATGTCATTTACTCTGTTGTACGGTAATTGAACCCCCCATCTCGCTAATTCGTCTCCCACTTCGCTACCTTCTACGCCGCGGCGAACCCAGTAGATGTGTACCCTTTTATTGGCATCAAGTCTATCTATTGAGTCCTTACACTCCTGGACGATCGGAGAGTATGTACATTTAGCGGATATCGCCTTAATCGCCACCTGACTATCTATGAAGATGTTTACACATGAGTTTCTAGTATAAGAAGCACGAGCCAAATCAGCAGCCATTTTATCCGCAAATATTTCCGCCTAAAAACGCAACGAATTATCAAACTGTGAGGTCAGTTTTTAATTAACATTGATTTATAATTTTTAGATAAAAAGCACAATCTGGAAATACTCTTACACCCTGTGGAGGGTATCAGAGATCCGGAACAGCACTTTTACTTGTTTAGTTACCAAAAGTCTCCAAAACATTTAAACATTTTTTAAATATTATTAAAATAATTTCGTTTTTATTTTGGAGCGCAAATCCCCAAAAAGGTGAAAAAATGTTGGGACAAAGTCCTGTTAATTCAACATGAAGACAAGCATTTCCATGGTTGAAAACTAAAGTTTCCATAATGCTGGCATATTTGAGACGTTTTTGTGTGATTGCTTTCTTAAAATGGATCACTTGTTGTCTTTAAAGCTCTTGTGAAATAGTCTGACTGGGTTTTAGCAGTTCATAATACAATATACTCTTCACATCCTAATAAATTCAAAACATTTTTCAAGCATAATCTTTTATCCGCTTAAAATGCTGCGATTATAGTTTTGAATTGTGGATTAAGCCTTAATTTAAAGCAAATTTTTTCGAGGACCCATTTCTCATATGCAAAGTTTACTTTGCAAGGCTCTGAACTTGTTGGGAAGAAGCAAGGGAAAATAAAAATGGAAATCAGTATTTGGATGAACTCGCAAAGTTGCTTCTTCTTCGTAAATTGTTCATAGATGGTTTTATTTGGTTTCCTGTTTAATTTGACAGGCAAGAAGAAAATACATAGAATGTTAAGGTAAAATTTGCATGTGCATTAGTTCTGGGATACTATCGATATTTATCGATAGTTCAGATTTCACTATCGATATATCGATATTACTATCAACTGAATGTTTGTTCTTGTGCACGGAAACTTTAACTAGTTTTTTATTAGGCTTCAGTTCGTTGTTTTTATCGCATTATTGAACGTTTGAGACGTATTTATATACGCACGCTATTTTAGATGATAGTTTTTTAAAAATTGATAAGTACCTTTCTGAAGGAATCTAAGTAGCAGGGACTATTAGATATTATATTGCAACCTTAAATAATTTTCTTAATTGGTTTTGATTCTCAACCCTAAAAGGTAATCAATCTAGCGGACTTATTCTCTAATGGTTGTTCGGTGCTATGCTCACAATTGCAATTGCATTTGAATTTGCATTTCTTTTTTACAACATTATAAAAAAATATTTGACATTTCAGTTCCTATATAAACATGTACAAATATCGACTTAGAGGCCTTTAATCATCAGTAAAAAGCACTGCTAAGCAATCCATACCACTCTTGTTGTTTGTATTCATTGCTGTAATTCAGCGCGAATTAATAAAAGCAAGTAAAAATTTGCGGCAAAAAAATATGTGTGTATAGCTGCTGTTAGATATCTTAATAGCTGTATTTTAAATAATAATAATATCGATATTGATATCGATAGTTTCCCAGCACTAATGTGCAGAAGGGGAAGAAAATTGAAAAGAAACCTAAAAATACTTAATCAAAGTAAACTTTGCTTAAGAGAAAGGAGTCTACACAGAAAAAATTATTGCCGAATTATTTTCAAACAAACGCTTGTTTGGAAATTTTTTTAATTTCTATTAATTTTTTTACTGATTCAAACAATATTTTTGTTTGATTTTTATTTAACCAACAAAAATGTGAACAACTCCTCAAAAATATAATAAACGCGTTATTCGTGTCAAATTTTCATAATTTTGTATGAAATATTTAACGGTCTTTAATGTTGTCGTCTTTTTGCATTTTTTTATTTGATCGTAAGCAACACTTCATTATGTGAAATATAAGAACAACAACAAAAAACACACACAGTCTATTCTTGGACGCTTTAAAAAAGTGCAACTATAAGAAAAACAATAGCAGAAACAACATTACAAGAAACAAAATCCCGTATTCAATTTTTTCAAACTGTTTACTTAAATACATCAAATACAAAAATAGAATGATGGCGAAAAACATATCGAGTCGGTCTGCTGCCGTTTTTGGTTACATTTCTTCTTTAGCAAAGGAAAGGATACAGCAACAGTAATTTCATTATGAAATAGCTCCCAGCCCTCTCAGTTTTATTTCATTTTTTTGGAAGTTATTTCATTTTTTGCCTGGGAGTTATTTCATAACGAAATAAAATCCAAATGTTATAAGTCCCCGAAAAAATTAACTTGGAGGTTGTTTCATTTTATTTTGGTTTTCGGTGTTATTTCATTTGCTGTGGGAGTTATTTCATTTTTTGTGGGAGTTTTTTCATTTTCAATTATTTGCAATTTGAATACAATGACTTAAGTTTATCAAATTGCAATTGCAGTGTCTTATGGTTACCGGCTATGCAGTGAAGCTTTAGTTAGCGAAGCCGGTGTTTGTTATACCATTGAGGAGACAATCCTTGCGCCCGGCCGAAGGCCGGCTATGCAGAGAAGCTTTAATTAGCGAAGCCGGTGTTTGTTATACCATAGAGTATACGCCCGGCCAAAGGCCGGCTATGCAGAGAAGCTTTAGTTAGCGAAGCGTGTTTGCTTTAGTTAGCGAAGCCGATGTTTGTTATACCATAGAGGAGGTAATCCTTGTACGCGGCGTGCTTAAACTGCAGGCAGTTGCCATTGCAGGAGGTCAGGATATAATAAAATGCCCCATTTGTTGTCAAAATGTCGAGGACTCAATGCTAGTTTTTTGGTAACCTAATATGTAAATATTCAAGTAAAACGAATACATATATGTATAATAAATTTCTTTGGAAGTTGTTCCACTTTTTTTGGGTCTTATTTCTTTTTTTTCGATGGACTGTTTTTGGAAGTTATTTCATTAATGTCTTTAGGCGTTATTTCATTATGAAATAACTCCCAAAAGTTGGGGTTTGTTTCATTTAAGACTTGGAAATTATTTCATTTTTTCTGGAATTTATTTCTTTTTTCCAGTTTGGGACTTATTTCATTTGTTTTGGGATTTAATTCATTGGGAGTTATTGCACTGGGACTTATTGCACCTGGGAGTTATTGCACGGAGCCTTTTTTTTTTCAATAAACGAAATGCAAATAAATTGTTTGAATATGCAAATTTGTTTATAGGACCGATTTCAGACAAAAAATTGTTTGATTCTACAAATTTTTTGTTTGAATTGGAAAAATTAATTTTTCTGTGTAATTGGTGGTTCACACTCTTCAAGTTTAAGCTGTCAAGTCTTGAACTTTTAGGAAAGAAAGGAATAGAGAATGCCATATTTTCGCTCTCTCCTAAAAACTCAAGACTTGACGGCTAAAACTTGAAGAGTGTGAACCAGCACTGACTTTATTTGTTTTTTTTTTTTATTAAAATTTTATATTTTTAATGATGCTATCTAAATAGAACAATACATTTCGAATTTATTCCAGTGAAAGCTTTTACAAATCGAATAAATTGTAAATGAAATTTTACAATCAAATATTTTAAAATCTAAAAACTTTTTTCCCCGTAAAAAACAAAGACCTGCGGATCATTAAAGTGGCTGGTTACTGGGTGATACATTAAAATTGACATGCAATGTTTTGTCGTATAAAATAATTATTAAAAAAAGTCACTGAATTGAACAATCGAACAACAAAACTAACAATTATAATATCAGTATTGAAAAGAATATTGGGCTAGAGAAGGTTTTTCCAATGACAATTGTGTACACTCGCATACAAGTCTAATGCCGTGCAAATAATTATTGTAAAATTGTAATTATTATATTGTTAATAACATTTGTAATTTTTTTCTATTCACAATCACATTAAGTACTCGCTCATATTATAAAAGAGATGAAAAGGGGAGTTTTGTCATTTGTTAAAAATATTACAAAAATAATTTTATGTAAAATGGGAGTAGTTAATGGATTTAACTTATGGGTCGATTACGGATGGCCTAATTTCGCTGCTGGCAAACTCAACTTTACTTTAGTTTCCATCCCTAATCGACCCATTAATTTAAAGTTAACTTATTTTATAGTTGCAATACTTCAAGTTAAGTTTTACAATAATTTTGCACTTATTAAATTTTCCACTTATTTTGCGAAATAAAGTTATACATATTAATTACAAATGAAGTCCCAGCCTTGGCTTTTTACCTTCCATTTTACATGTTTATTATTGCTTTCCAACATTTTAAAAAAGCATCAATTACAACGGAAACGGATATGAGTTCTATATTTACTTTGCCATTGTTTTGAAGGAAATGTAATTTTATTAAAAACTAGTTTTTAATTTTAACTAAAAAATAACAATTAAACTAAAATTGCAATTAAATGGAATTTAATTACAATATCAGTATTATAAAAAAATCTGGATAAGTATTGATGATGGAAGTCGAATAAAATTTATTCGATTTGATGAAAAAAGCTCGATTTAAGATAATTATAACAAATCCTAAATCGCATTTCATTCTATAATAAACTTTGTAATCACTCGCAATTTTAAACAAAATTAAAGTTTTGCATGAAAAAAATTGTTTAAATGTAGTTCCGTCAATATGGCTTTAATCGAGAATATAACCATGATCTGTGTTCAGCAGGGAAACCATAAATATGCAATTGCATGTATTTCTTTGTGCGACCAATAAAGGCAGAAACAATGTATTTATCCGTTTTAGAGCTTTTTATGAATTTTGGCATGGATTTGTTAGTTCATATTTTTGCATATTTTACCGTTTGCAGCATTTGTTTGCATAATTTAGTAAAAAAGAGCTTTTTGCAGCATTTTTTCAAGTTCACACAAAAAATTATTGCCGAATTATTTTCAAACAAACGCTTGTTTGAAAATTTTTTTAATTTCTACAAATTTTTGTACTGATTCAATTAAAATTTTTGTTTGATTTTTATTTAACCAACAAAAATGTTGACAACCATTCAAAAATATAATACACGCGATATTGGTTTCAAGTTTTCATAATTTTGTATGAAATATTTAACGCTTTTTAATGTTGTCGTCTTTTTGCAAAATCCCGTATTCAATTTTTTCAAACGCTTGCTTAAATACATCAAATACAAAAATATAATGATGTCGAAAAACATATTGAGTCGGTCTGTCGCCGTTTTTGGGTTACATTTCTTCTTCATTAGCAAAGGAAAGGATACAGCAACAGTGAGTGATGACGAAAAACATTGTGTGTATAAAAAAAGACTTCGTTCAAAAATTATTCCAACAAAAAAATGTGTCTCAAAGCCAGCCGGCCGCTCTGTTCTGTCTGCCATCATCTTCTAATACAGTGCCTGCTTGTGTGCGCATCATTGCTTGTGCAAAAACTTTTTTTTTTTTTGATTTTGAAATTTAGTATATGAATTTCAGTAAACTTTTTGTTTGATTCAGTTAAATTATTTGTTTGAAAAAATCAGTGTTTTTTTTCAATAAACAAAATGCAAATAAATTGTTTGAATATGCGAATTTGTTTATAGGACCGATTTCAGACAAAAAATTGTTTGATTCTACAAATTTTTTGTTTGAATTGGAAAAATAATTTTTTCTGTGTTTATAGCGCATATTTTGCCTTTTTAAGGCATATTTTGATATATTTTAGATTTTTTTGTTGCGAAATTCTTTTAAAATATGTATCTATCTGTAATCCAACGTGTTGCTTCAATTTCTCCAACACTTTTGAAAGTGATCTAATGAAGTATATCCGTCCGACTGGCTGGTTATCTGTCTATCTTAACCGTGTGCGCAAAGTACAAATTGCAATCTTGTAGATAATTTGAGCAAATTTGGTAAGTAGATTTTAATTGTCTAAGGTCGAAGTCTATGTTAATGGTGAGAATCGGTCTTTAATTTCACACATACGCCCCATAAGAACTTCTTTTCATATAAGACTCTTTGTGTCCATCTTATTATGTTGGTATTAAGATTGAATTCGCCCCAAAAATTAGTCTGTAAATACTATGGTGTTTAAGTTTAACCGATTATAATTTTAGGATTGTTTTTATGAAATGGAACTGTTAATAAATTGTTGAATATTTTGTTTTAAAATTATTATTATATCATTACGTTAGTAATGATTGGTGCAGTAAACTCCTTAGCCCATCGTTTTATAAAAGCCAACACACCGCGAGCTTTGTTTACCATCATATATATGTGTTTCTTGAGATTTAATTTAGGATCCGAAAGTATTCCAAGATCGGAAAATTCCGTAACAAATTCAACTTGATGTCCACACAGTGAAAAGTTAAATAAAGCGTTATTATTTCTTGAAAAAACGCATATGTTTTAAGCAATGCTCATTTATCTATCTCCTTCATACACGCTTCCAAACATCCCATACATTCATCCACATACAACCGCACAAAATTAATCATGGTAAATTTCCTTTTAATAAATCCACAATTTACTATAATATTCAGCTGCATAAGTTTAGTTACTGATTAACAACCTTTTCTTAAACCATGTTGACTGGAACATAGAAGGGATGACATTTGATGAAGAAGATGGTCGGTAACATACTTTTCAAAAGGTTAAGGGATTGTACTTAAATTTGCTATGGCTCTATAGTTTGTGGCACATGATTTAAATAGCGGAATAATGAATGAGTCTTTCCGCAACTGAGAAAAATAACCATGTTTTAAGGATATATTAAATATTATGCTGAATGGAGTAGCTATTGCATGTGCGCAATTCTTCAGAACACAACTAGGAACACCATCAGGACCCATGTGGTATGAGGACTTAACAGATTTTAAAGAGTCCGAATTCTGATTTGTGTGGATTGGAGAAAAGTGTATCGTTTGATGGCCCGCAATTGAATGTGGGTATTCATTTGAATCATATTGGGAATCAGAGTAAGTGATGGACAAAAAATTTAAGTTTGAACTCATTTTTCATTTTAGGAGGGGAAACTACTAATATTTGACTAGTTAATTTAAAAGTTTGATGCAGAAAATATTTTGATATTTGTTCAGAATTTAATTGTCGTATGTGGCAAAATGGAACATTTTGTAATTTAAATACACGCAAAGAAAAAACATGGTTGTGGTAAACATATTCTAAGAGCAACATATTATGATAAGAATTATGATTATAGTCACCATATTAAGATTATTATTGAATCATATTATGACTAAATATACTCGTACTATTACATCATAATATTTTTCCCTTAGGCCCTCCGTTAATAATACTAAGTTAAGAAATAATCAAATTATTGTCATGTTAATCATAATAAGCTTAGAAATTAATCATATTATTGTCATGTTTATCATAATAAGCTAAGAAGTAATCATATTATCATCATGTTAATCATAATAAATTTAGAAGCAATCATATTATGATACAGCACCTTTCATAGCTGTCATAAAAATACAAAATAAATTAAAATATTTTTGCATCGATTTTTTTTTGTGGCTTTTTACAATTTTTCTTAATGTTAATCAAATAGCGGAGTTCAATATAAGGCTTGCAAAAGAGCAAATGAAAAATCTGTGGTTTTCATGGGCAACCGCGTGTGTCCATTTTTTCGATTTTAAGATGTTGATGCCATATTGCCTAATTTTGAACGCTCTTTACATTTTTTTGAAAAAAGATTGATCAATTCCGATTTTTTAACGTAATGACAAAGTTTAAAATGTGCAATACCTAGCCCATAGTTTGATCCAGAATGGTTTTTCGGCTTTCCTGAACAATTTGTTTTAAGACATACGCGGTTGCCCATGAAAACCACAGAAATATCGTAGCACTTTTATAAAATATAACGAAATCTCTGTGTGTTTTGTTGTTGGATTCTACAAAAAAACTATGATGATTTGCATTTGCACTATTACATCACTAATACTGGAATGAACTCCGCTAATATTTTAATTTTTTTATTTCTTTAAGCTTATTTTTTTTATGGAATTTTATCTTTTAATTGCTTCAAAATTATTTTACAAATGGCGCTCACATAATATGGTTAGAGTAAAAATAATTTGATTGCATCTTTAACATAATATGATAAATGTATAGAAAGTTATCATGTTATGGCTATTAAATATCATGATATGGTTGTGAGAAATATAATATGTTTAGAAAGTTATCATAATTAAGTTGTTAGAAAAATAATTATTTTTCGGTCAACAATACTCAAATTCATAATTGCGATAAACATTGATATGTTTACAGTAACTATAATATTGTTGATATTAAATAAAAATAACAATTATTTGTGTACGACAACAATATATTGTTACATTAAACATAGTGTTGTTGCCGTAACCATGCCCAACCATATTTTTTCTCTGCGTGTAGCTAAGATAAGGAATCGATCTTAACTCAAAACCGTAAAAAATTCACATACGATATTTAAATTATCAACCGACGATATGTATATTAAAAAAATTTAATGAAGTTTAATAAAATAAAACAAGTAAGAAAGTATAGTCGGTCAAGCCCGACCATATGATACCCTACACCACAGTATTTAAAAACACATCATGCTTATATGTCCATGTAAATATGGATTTATCTATGTTTATAAACTTCATGTAAATCGGTTTGAAAGTTTGTAAGAGGCAGAAATTGCCCCCTGCCTCCCCTTGTGGTCCTATTTTTTAAAAACTGTATAGCTTATGTGTCCATATAGATATGAATCTATCTATGTTTTAAATTTCATTAAGATCGGTTTGAGAGACAGAAATTGCCCCTATCTCCCCTCGTGGTCCGATTTTTTTAAAAATTTATACATTTTGTGTCCATATAGATATGGTTCTATCTATGTTTTAAATTTCATTGAAATCGGTTTGATAGTTTCTGAGAGGAAGAAATTTCCCCCTATCTTCCCTCGTGGTCCTACGATTTGGCCCATAGGCTTGGTCCTTGAGTCAATAAGAACCTATAACCAAAATTTCATCAAATTATCTCCAAAATTGCGACCTGTACTTTGCGTTACATGAACAGCCAGCCAGCCTGCCAGCCAGCCGGACGGACATCGTTAGTTCGACTCAGAAAGTGATTCTAAGACGATCGGTATCTTTTAAGGTGGGTCTAGGACCAATATTTTAAGGCGTTACACACATCAGCACAAATGCATAATACCCTCTCCACTATTGTGGTGTGGGTATAATCAATAGCTGCTGGAGTATAACAAGGAATAGATAGACGATCATGCCAATTCGTATTATATAAAAGAGGCTTTAAGTCATCATACACAGAAAAAATTATTGCCGAATTATTTTCAATCAAATTTTTTTTACTGATCCAATTAATATATTTGTTTGATTTTTATTTAACCAACTATTCAAAAATATAATATACGCCTTATTGGTTTCAAGTTTACATAAATTGCATGAAATATTTAACGCTCCTTAATGTTGTCGTTTTTTGCATTTTTTTATTTGATCGTAAGCAACACTTCTTTATGTAAAATATAAGAACTACAACAAAAAACACATGCAGTCTATTTTTGGACTTTTTAAAAAAGTACAGCAATAAGAAAAATGATTAAATAGCGTGACGAGGTTTGTAGTAAAAAAACAAGAAAAACAATAGCAGGTAAAAAAAATGTTTCACTCTTTTTAAACAACAGAAACAACAACAACATTATAAGAAACAAAATGAATTTTTGGTTGGTTTCAAAGTTGGTAAAAAAAAAACAAAATCCCGTATTCAATTTTTTTAAACTGTTTAGTTAAATACATCAAATACAAAAATAGAATGATGACGAAAAACCAGTGTTACCACCAGCAAGATTCAGAATTACATTTGAGATGAAGCAAAATTACCCGATTTAAATGAAATAACACCTGATATAAAATTTAAGTTTTATTTAATAAAATTACATTTACAAAGAAGCAAAACCACAACAAACTCATTGAAACAAGATCAATATTAGTCAAACTGTTAATTTTATTTAAATTAACAAAAAATAATATAAAAGACTTAAAAAAATTAATAAAACATAAAATAAAACTGCTAAAATAATGAGTTTAGCTTCCACATTTGTTTGATATATCTTGGGAAGGTTTAAAATGTTCCTTGTCATTGCTTTATAATGGATGCTTTTTAGCCCCATAGAGCTTAAGGAAGGTTAGCTGTCAAACGAACCGTCATACTGTTTTCACTTTTTGATCAGGCATATCATCATGAATAGATTCATGCTTGAACAAGCCACCAAATTATCCAAATATACTTTGAAAATAAGCCATCGATTTTCGCAACTTAAAGGTGACTTTATGACTTAAATGACGCAACTTTTTTTCACAAATGAAGGCGATGTGTTGATTTAGAGAAAATAAACTGTCAATTAGACAGCGATGTGACACTTATTGATTGTTTTCCGTAGGGTTGAGAAATCAGTGGTTAATGCTGATAAACCAGCAACAATCGGTGTCTTGGAGGTCAACATTGTTCATTTTATTCGAAAAAGAGAAACAAAATTGGACGTCTGCAATGCGTTTCGTCAAGGACAGGCGCGGTGTCTATTTTTTAAATCATTTTCAAATGGTAATGCCGTGTATCGATCTGCGATTAAAATTAATTTTTTTTGTGTTGTCTACCATTTTAAGTTTCATGGCCTTAAAAAATACCCTTTTAATTAATAAAATTCATTATATGTTGCAATATTGGAAACATATCTTCCCCCAGGCAAGTTTTTAGGTTGAATAACTTCTTTCAATAAACTTCAGGTTCTAAATCACTATGGTAAGCATCTTTATCCAAATCTAAGGGTCCATCTTGCGACATTCATTACCAAACATTTAAAAATATATGTTTGTTTAATAATTGAAGTCGTTTCTTAAAAAGAAACCGAGACTTTGGTTCAGAAGGATGTGCATTTCTTAGCAACAATATTTAAAAAGCAATAAATGTCATCATTGAAATCGAATCTTGATTTTATTTGGGCATCTGAAGTAAAAATTTCAAATTATACCTAAATTACACCTAAGAGAAATTACACACGCTCTACCCACGACCGTAAAAATTATAACAAATTCGGGTAATTACCCACAAAGTGGCAACACTGCGAAAAACATATTGAGTCGGTCTGCCGCCGGTTTTAGTGACATTTCTTCTTCATTAGCAAAGGAAAGGATGCAGCAACAGTGAGTGATGAAGAAAAACATTGTGTGTAGGTATAAAAAAGACTTCATTCAAAAATTATTCCAACAAAATTATTCTCAAAGCCAGCCGGCCGGCCGATCTGCTCTGCTTCATCTTCTCCAACAGTGCTTGCTTGTGTGTGCGTCAGTGTTTGTGCAAAAACTTTTTTGTTTGATTCAGCATAATTATTTGTTTGAAATTATATGAATTTCAGTAAACTTTTTGTTTGATTCAGTTAAATTATTTGTTTGAAAAAATCGGTGTTTAAATTTGATGTTCCTTACTATACCTGATTATTCCAAATTTGTAATTAAATTTAAGAATGGCTTTGTAAGAATGCACTTTTTCATTTAAAGGTATTTTTCCACAAATTTAACGCGTTATTTTTTCGTAAAGTGCTTCATTTTTAATAATCGTGCCGGTTCACACACGTCAAGTTTGACTCGTCAAGTCTTGAGTTTTTAGGAGAGAGGGGAAAGGAAATGACATTCTCTTTTCCCTTCTCTCCTAAAAGATCAAGACTTGAAGAGTCAAACTTAACGTGTGTGAACCAGCACATCGGAGCAGCTGTCTTTCAGAGTTGCCACTTTTCTATTTGGTCGTTGCAAAGTAAGCGTATTTTCAACAGACGGACCTGGCTAATTACATCACGAAGCACTGCTAAATTATGGGTAGATTTCATAAAAATTTAGTCAAGAAGTAGATTTTGTTTTGTATGGGACATCTAGTAAAACACCACTAAATTTTGCTCGAAATGTGGGAAATACAGGATTTCGGTATGATGTAAACGAACCATTAATCTAATTTTTTCTCTAAAACTTTATAAATTATAAATAAGAACGTTAGCAATTTCCAAAAACCCAGGTACTAATCCATAAATAACGATTCGATTCATAGAGTAAAAATGGACTTTTTCATTTCGGAGAACAGGTTTTATAAATTCGATAATTTGCCTAAATATATTTTGTTAGGAGTAAGTAACAGAAATTTACTTAAACTTAATACAATACTCTAACTCCAAAAAATTGATATTTTTTGTTTAAACTCCATTTATTTCAAATTACATTTAAATTCTAATCAAATTTCGAAATCGCTCGTTCAGTGGTTTTTATTTGGTTTCCATAATGTGCGGTGCTGTTGTGTATTGTTGCTTGTATTTGGACAGTATTTTAGTCTCTCTATTTGATTGAAATCATTTGAGTGGTGTTTTGTAATAAATTAACTGCAATTACAAAATTAGGCAATTAGTATAATTACGAGCATTTGTACAAATACTCACCATTAGATTAATATTTTATGTAGCTCGTATAATGATGAATAAAAGTGTCCTATCGAATGAAATGATACGACTATTGATTGTAAAACCAAACTATTTTCGAATGTTTTTGAATGTGTGTGCAGTCGAGAGGGTTTGTGTGAAATATTGCTGGAGATTAATTGGAGTTTATGTTGTTTTAAGATTTTTCCTTTTCGATACACACTTTAAATAGATCAATAGGCATTAATTTTTAATTAATTAATTTGTTCGTTTTTATTCTTTTTTAATGTATGTTTTGTTTTTATTGTCAAGTCTTGTGTTTTGTTTTTTTAATTCTCTTAGTGTCAAGATGTTAATATACATTAAGTTAATATATTTATATGAATAACTGAATTATATTCACACCACAATAGGGGAGAGTCGTAGACTCACCAAAACGACTTAGAATCACTTTTTGAATCGATATAATGACGTCCCTCCGTACTGTTGGCTGGCCTATATGAATGTAGGTTCCACTGTAGCTGCGCTTCACTCATTGGTAGGTCACATAGAAATGCACTACAAGCAATTTATTTTAGTTGCATTTTTCGATATTGAGGGAGCTGCTAACAACGTTTGACCTGAATTGGTAATAACCGCCATTAGACTCTTGGGGATTGACTCAGGCGATCATTCAATTTGTCTGCGGTATCTTGCACTACAGGCTTATCGAATCTAACATGGGCGCCTTGGACATTTCCAATACTCTTACAAAAATTCTTTCAAATACAGTAGTTCACGGAGAAATGCGCCACGCTTAAAGAGTTTCACACTTAAATAGTTGTCAAAACCAACATTTTCCTCGACCTATTTAATTTGTGCACATATTTTTCTGTTAAATGAATCCCGCTTTACTGCGTTTCACTCATATATAGGTTGTGTATTTCATAAAAATAAATTATTTATCATGCAGATATCATGTTCGCGATCAACTGTAAATCGAATTATTCAAAATGAAAAGGTATTGTTGGAAAAGTGTAAAACGAGTAACGTACGCTCCAAAAGGGATCGCTTACCCCGAAATAGAACAGGCAGTTTCTCTTTGGTTTAACCAAATTAGGCAGTCGGGCGCAATTGTTTCAGGTACCATGGTTATGGAAAAGACAAATCAGTTCGCAGTTCAAATGAACCAAAATTTGACCGCAAATACAGGCTGGCTATGGCGTTGGCAGAAACGTAATGGCATTACTTTTAAAAAAATACATGGAGAAGGCACCTCCGTCGACGTTGTGAGAGCTAGTGCATTACAAGAGCTGCTTCAAAATATTTTAACAAATTACGAGCCGGAGAATGTATTAAATGCAGACGAGTATGGTTTGCTGTTTAAAGCTTTGCCAACTTTAACTCTTACCAGTAAGAGGCAGCAAATTAAGAGATTTAAAAGCTCTAAGGAAAGAAACTCGCTTACATTAATTTGCAATGCAACCGGCGAATACAAAAATGTGTTTGTAATAGGGAAACCAAAAAATCCTCGCTGCTTTAAGAATAAAACACTGCCACTCAAATATTTTTCACAACCGAAGGCCTGGATGACACAAGAAATATGGGAAAAAATCCTTTTTTCGTTCAATAAAGAAATGGCTCGTAAGAATCGTAAAGTAATCTTGTTTATTGGCAACGCTGCTCCCCACAAGCAGACTGATTTATCTCATGTTCCAGTGGAATGCTTGCGTCCTAACACAATATCGATAGCACAGCCTCTTGACCAAGGAATAATTAGATCATTTAAAGCATATTATCGTCAAAATATAATTCGGCGGCAATTGGTGGCAATCGAAAGTGGAAAAACTATTGATGGTTTTAAAAAAAGTATCAGTCTTTTGACAGCTTTGCATTTAATAAAGCGTGCTTGGTGGCTGGTAAAACCAAGTTGCATTCAAAACTGTTTCCGAAAAGTAAGACATTTCGACACTGTCATTGACTGTTTTTTTTTATTTCATACTAGCTTAACCCGGTGCGCTTCGCTACACTGATTTAACCACTTCTTCAGTTGAGATATATTTTATTTATTTTCCCTCTGCGCCTACCCGCTTTATTTTTATTTTCAAAAGTGTAGTAAACTATAAGACTGACTTCTGCAAAGTTTGAACATTCTCACTATAACAGTTCTTAAGATATGCGATATTAAACATTGGTGTCTTATGGGGGTACCATTTCCTCCGCTGCTAATTTATTTAAATTTTGGGGCTCAGAAGATCCTATTACGAAAAGTTCAACAAAATGCGTGCAGCGGCTCTTATTTATATTTCTATCTATGAGGGGTACTGCTCCTCCTCTGTCTACCCCGCCCATTTCTATATTAAAATTTATAGTTTACCATAATAGTAGCTTTAACCACGTTTGAAGACTCTCCCTTTAATAGTTCTTCAGTTGAGCGATATTTAATATACATATGCATCCTATGGGAGGTATTTCCCCCCCTGCGCTTACCCGCTTTATTTTTTTTTTTTGAAAGTGTAGCATACCATAAGAGTGACTTAAACAAAGTGTGAACATACTCACTATAACAGTTTTTAAGATATGCGATATTAAACATTGGCATCCTATTTGGGGAACCACTTCCCCCGATGCTATTTTGTATCAATTTTAGGGCTCAGAAGATCCTACTACCAAAAGTTCAACAAAATGCGTGCAGCGGCTCTTAAGATATGCGATATTTAATATTGGCATCCAATGGGGGGTACCAATACCCCTGCCCCCATCCAAATTTCGTAATTTTTTTCTTACATAAGAACCTTCTCCTAATAATAACAAATACAACAAAAAAAGAATTAGTGAAATCGGTCTAGCCATTTACGCGTGATGCCGTGACCAAGGGAAAAAGGGATTAATTTTTATATACTTATATAGATTTTATTTTTAGTGCAAGTTTGATAACGGTTCTGGCAATCGAAGCGGACCACAAGAGGAACTTACTGAAATAGTTGAAGCATCGGAGACTTACGAATCATCACAAGAATATGAGCATTTTTTAACTTTTGATGATGATTTACCCTGCTTTGGCCAGCTAACCGATGAAGAAATAATTGCAGATATTAATCATGACGAAGTGCTTTTATCTAGTGAAGAAGAGGAAGCTGATGATCCTACAGAAGATTACTTTGTACTGGATGTTTTGAAGTCGGTTAATGTTCTTCGTAAAACTTTTATGCCAGATAATAAATTTATGCACGAATTAGACGAAGTGGAAGAATACTTTTTGAAAAAAAAAAAAATCTGGAAACCTAAAATAAGTGACTTTTTTAAAAAAATTTTAGATTAAATAAAAAAGCCTTGCTTTTCTTGTAAAATGTGTATGTAGCATACATAAATACGTATGTATGTATGTACGTTTCTTTGATGTACATAAGTATGTTACATGTACATGAACTTAAATCTGTTGCCTTAAATTTCAATTTGTGAAATTGTTTTCTTAGTTTTTTAGATGTTCTGCTTGAATTGTTATGTTTTACTTTAAAATAATTTTATTTTTATTATTAATACGATTTCCGTATGACGTGCTTAATTCCCAGTTTTTCATATTTGATAAATACACCGAAATTTATTGTTGAGGGAAAGCTAGATTCTATGCGCATTTCGCCGGTTGCTTAGACCAGCTCATCAGGAAGCCTTTTCCAAAGATTTTAGAAAAGCCAAAAATATTAAACAAATAAAATTTTATTTTTTGTTTTATTGAATTGAATAACAAATCGGAAAACGATGATCTCTAATACTTAAACATACCCAATAAAAAATTTTATCATTTTGCGAAGCACTAATGGTACATTTAAAAAAATAAGCGCACAATCATGCGCTACGCAATAAGACATACAGAAATGCAGTAAAGTAAGTGAAATAACTCTCAACAACTTTTATAAAAAAAATAACATTTCAAGTGCTACGGCGTTCCCTTACTACGAAGCAGGTTTGTAAGGGAGAAAACTAAAAAATAACTGTATCAAAACATTCAGTGTGTAAGGCTGATCGTTACATATAACAATTTTTATATGCGCTGAATAATGCGCTTCATGTGTCAAAAATGTATTGCTTCAAAGTGGGAACTCGCCATATAAAATTCATGTCTTCCGTAAGCGCAATGGTAAGCGAAACTTTTATGTTTCTCCCTTACAAACCTGCTTCGTTGGAAGCTCCATTTTTTATTGGGTATTTTCGTTTTTTTTTTAGTAAGAATGAAAAGGGATAGAATTTGGTTTTGAAGCACGCACTTCAGAGGGAATTTTAATAAATGCATTTATCAAATTGTTTCGAATTTTTTAAATTTACTAGCTTAACTTAGTGCGTTTTGGCAACCTCATTGGAATAATATAAGTAAAAGTTTTTAGATAGAGATATATAAAATATGAAAAATTGGGAACTTAGCACGTCATACAGAAATCTTATTGATAATAAATTTTGTATTCCCAAAAAATACCATTGATAATATACTTGCATGTGCCCGTGCAAAAAAACTGAACTGGCAAATTGTTCTTTTTTTTTTTTTGTTTTCTTACGAAGACAATAAAATGAAGCAATTTGTTTTTCTTTTTACCCACTTACAACTACAATTCGAGTCGGAAAAAAGCTTAACAATTGTAGGGGAATGTAAGAAATGATAAACTCACTATTTATTGTTGATGTTTTGTTAAAGCTTTGATATTGTTACGAGTAAGACTTAGAGTGTTTATAACTCTTATTCGCTTTAGGGTTTTTTTGTTTAATATTTTTGGCTTTTCTAAAATCTTTGGAAAAAATTTCCTGATGAGCTGGTCTAAGCAACCGGCGAAATGCGCACGGAAGCTAGCTTTCCCTCAACAATAAATTTCGGAGTATTTATCAAATATGAAAAATTGGGAGCTTAAGATATATTATATTATAGTTCTTAGGATATATTTCTATATTTCTTTCTACGCTCACTTCTTCAAAATCTTTCTATAAATTCTTTTAAGTTCATAATGTATTGTATAAAATGTGTACGAATTTATGCAAACTTTGTAAATTTTTTTAAATAAATAGAAATTCTTCTTTATTATGTAAGTTTGCCTTAATTTTAAAATTTTTTACATATTTTTGTAAATGTTTACCAAAAATTTCCAATGGATTAACATACATAAATCAAACTAACGAAAAAAACTCCATTCTTTTAAATCACTGTTATGTCAACATCTCACCATACACCGTTAACTAATTAGTGTAAAAGTAATCAATGATTGTAAATTATCTGATGTTATACACACTTCACCTGCATTTATTCAATACAAACATTAAAACAATCGTTGTTGTTTGCTTTTATTGTAAAAATGTGTATTTTTTCTTTAAATAAAATCCATGTGTATATAGATTTTGATAGGATCATACAGTAAGTTGCATGACTTGAAATGTATCTGCATGTATGAACAAACGGGTGTATATTTTCTCTATATGTTCGTTCTTAAACTCCTACTTAATTCATTGACCATACATGCATATTTATTTATTAAATCTTTTTATTTCTTAGTTCTTTTGTATAGACATTTTCATATTTTCATAAATATTTGAATGGTTTTTGTGTAGATTTAATCATTTTATTCAAATTTGAATACATTTATAGAAATTATTGTATTTACTGAAGTTAGACATACCAGCACATACATTCATACATACATACATATGCATGTACACGGCTTAAAAGAATTTTTTACGAACCAGTTGCCAAACAATTGTTTGTTTTAAAAGAATCATTTCTTGAGGCGTGAATGTTTGGCATTGAAAATTAATTGCGTAGGTAATCGGATGCGCTTTTCATTAACTGATTATCTTCTGATACCCATAAGTCAACTTTAATCCATGGGTTTTGATAGTCCAAAATAAAAAGGTATTTGAACACTCATCGGTTGAACCACGAAAACTATCGGGTGATTTTTTAGCTATTATCTTTTCGGCAACACTGGTTTAAACAGCTGACGCACGTTTCGTGTTTTGTTTCACTGTCAAACATCTTCAGTTTGGTCTATAATTTAACAATGAATCGTCTTACAAACGAACAGCGCTTGCAAATTATTGAATTTTATTATAAAAATGCGTGCTCTGTTAAGAAAGTTCATAGCGCGCTTCTTCCATTTTATGGTCAGTTTAATAGACTCACTGAAGCGCCTATTCGGGCTATTGTGAATTAATTTCGCACCAAATTTACATTGTTGGACATTAAACCGCCATCACGCTTACGTAGAGTGCGAAGAAAATATCGCAGCTGTATCGGCCAGTGTTAATGATGACCATCAATTATTGATTCGTCGCCGTTCGCAGCAATTGGGCCTCTGTTACTCCACAACGTGAGATCATATCCAAATTTTTTTTTGCCTAAAATGCAAGAGCTTGACTTGCATGACATGTGGTTTCAACAAGACGGTGCCACATGCCACACAGCACGCTTAACAATGGACTTATTGAGAGGCGAGTTCGGTGAACATTTTATTTCACGTGCGAGACCGGTCAATTGGCCGCCTAGATCGTGCGATTTAACGCCTTTAGACTGTTTTTTGGGGCTATGGTAAAGCTCATGTCTATACACACATGACCGCTTCAATTGACTCATTGGAAGACAACAGATACCGACCGAAATGTTGGAAAGAGTATGCCAAAATTGGACTAAGCGGATGGACCATTTGAGGCGCAGTCACGGTCAACATTTGCATGAAATAATCTTCAAACATTAAATTATATGGACCGTACTATCGATTCAAATAAAGATTTCATGCATTTTTCTGAATTTTATGTGTTTTTTTTTTAACTTTCCTATAGCTCTTAAAAAATCACCCATTACTAGAGAAGAAACTCTCTCAATTTAAAATTAAAAAAAATTGGGGTATTCACAAGGAGTGCTAAAAAAATTTTACAATGGTTTAAAAATATTGTTGTTGCTTTGTAAACAAAAAGTGTCTTAAATTAATAAAACTTTGCTTGGTATGTTAATTGTGCTGTCGTAATTAATCAGAAAAAACCTGCGCCGAACGGCTGAGCCGAGCGGCTATGAGTTTGTAGCCGTCGAATTTAACCTGCAGCTAGCAATTTTTGCAACAAAACACTTGCGGCGTCAAATTAGATCGACTTAGGACTCTGATGTTTGGCAAACAAACAAAATAAAAGTTATTTGTGGTTTGTGTCTGAAAAATGGAAAATAGCCAGGAAAGATCTAATTCATGGGTTAGAATTAAAAAATATTCTGATTTTAGGTAAATATTTATTTTTTTTATGTACATATTTGCTTTAAATCTGTTTTAAATTCAAAATAGCACACTAAATTATGAACATTTGTTAATAAAAAAATAATGTGAATCCCCTAAATTTTTAATAAATATTATTTTATTGTTGTATTATATAATGTATCGTTGGTTGTAGCAAAATATTTCTTTAGCATTGTATTGTTAAATCCAAGCATACATATTTGACGTTTCAGGGGATGTAAATATTTTATGGTTAGCTTTATGCTTTTATTTCTAGCCATATAAAAGTTAATTTCAACACATATGTATATTTGAGAGAGGGGAATTTATAATGGATTAGTAAATTATGGACCAATCATCACAAAATTCTGCTGAGTGTTTTCTGGTATTAAAAAACCTAAATAAGAGCAAATTTCAATATAGAAGTGAACTTTGTTATAGCGTTTCATGATTTAAAGTTGTTTTCAGAAGGCTGCTTAATACAAGACCTAAGGCAAGCTATAGACCGATTATAACAAAATTGCATGGTATTACTTTTGGCTATATGAAGCTAAATTAGACTAAATTTTACCACAATATTCATATCTGCTACGGTTTTAGGCGTATTTAAATAATTTATATGGGTAATTATGGACTGATTTTCACGACATTGTCTACTGCTACATATTTGAAGCCTAATGAAACTACGAAATACCAAATTCTGCTATTAAAACATTACTCGTTTCTGCTTTACTTAAGGCCAGTTAACACGGTAATACAATGTATTACGACTTTGTGGAATAAAAATATTATGAAATTCTCTCCGTGCTTAAAAGAAAAAAATAAAAATCTTTTGTAAGTATAATTCATGTTTTCACGGATGGTACAAGTAAAATCAAAAATAAAAACAAAAAAACAGATGGTTGCAGTTTTAAATTTTTACAAAAACAACATGAAAATTTCCTGAGTTGATTTCAGTTGTTTTTGTAATTGTATAAAAATGCCACCACCTTCAATATACTCTGTTAAAATACACCTCTGGTGTGATGAGAATAAGTTTCTAAAATCGTTTAGAAAAAAAGCATTAACTGATCGCTAGTCAGATTTTGTATTCGTATTCTCTCTTACTAAATACATTTTGCTTTTACAGGATAAGATTTTTCTCATTAAACATAATTTTTTTTGCAATATCGTAATACATTGTATTACCGTGTAAACTGGCCTTTAACATTTACCCAACAAACACAAAGTCAAACTTTTGATATAAAATGACTTTATCATTTGACATCAAACACAATTCTCAAACGTTTTTCAATTGTTTGATTTTAAAATTTATTTTCAAATTGATAATGATTTGAAAATAAACATTTGACATTAAATGTTTTATCAATTTGAAGTTAAATTGGTATCAAATGTGAAATTAGAATGGCAATACTAAAGCGAAAAATAAATGTAAACATTAAAAATGGCGATTAGTTAAATTTTTACTCCATGGTTAAATGTGTTTTACAAGTGAACGATTTATTTCATATGAAAAATAAAAATTATTTGTGTTTAACAAAGGGAAGAAATTATAAGTTTGTTGTATGATCGCGATGCTACAATCCTCAAAATAAATGGGAGCCAAGTATTTCGTCTTTCCAAGAATTATAGGACGGAAAGAACATTATTTCATCTTTTAGCTATGATGCCGAATGTTTACCTCAAAGCTTATTTAAATATATACGGGCATGTTCTAGAAATCGAAATGAAGTGGATTTTAAATCGAGCATATTTTAAAAAGGACCCTGTTATGAAAGTTCATTAAAATATTACTTTTTATCTATTTCATTCTTTGAGTTCCAGTTATTTTTACATTAACAACTCTTAAAACCGGAAGAATCTACGATCATTATTTTGTTCGATTTCAATTTCACTTCATTTGTATTTGTGTTCCACATTGTATTATAATCCACATTTGAAAAACATTTGAAAGCAAGTTGAAAATAAAGGCATTTTGAGAATGGTATGATTTTCAAAAGATTTTCAAATCATTATCAAACGTTTGTAGTCTGAGAAAACGTTTGATTTCAAATCAATTTCAATTTGTAATCAAACCTCCGTGTTTTTTGGGTACACATGCCACACTTTTTTACTAATACCCCCAATGGCAGCTCCAGTGGCAGCAAAAATGGCATGCAAGTGGACATTTTGCATGCCACTAAATGACAAAATGATAAGCAATGTTACCCGGTTAAAAATTCAATTCACATTTACTGGATTATTGTGAAATTGTAATTAAAGTTTCAATTTAATAAATGTATTATTATGATTAATTTATTGAAACGCGCATTCATAAAAACAGGGGCCTAATTCTGGCAGTCCTGATCGAGTTCTTTCTCTATTCGAAAGCAATTTAATATCTAATGATTTCAGTCAATATTGAATGAATCCGAATTATTTTTCAGTGTTGTAAAGCATTAACTTGAGTTTCACAAAACTGAAAAAATAATTTCGATTCGTTCAGTATCGACTGAAAGAATTGGAAATAAAATTGCTTTCGAATCGAGAAAGTACTCGATGACGACTGCCAGAATTAGGCCCCAGGATGGGTTATTATAGAGCACTAATATCTTTAAAACAATGGTAATATAAAAAAATTGAAAAATGTGCCTAAATGATTGACTCGGTAACTCAATTTTGATTTCTGGTACTTTTTTTTTAATTTGAGAAGTAAACAACAGTGGCATGCCACTACTTGCATGTGTAAAGGCAGCGTTAGGCATATTAAACTGATTTCCGTATCAGAGAAGGGCTTTGTGCAATTGCAAAAAAATCGCATTAAATGAACAGCAACAAATACACTCACTTGCGGTCATACAATCAAACTTGCGCAACCGCAAATATTCGCTGCACATCGTGCTTTGTTATTTATACCATCGTAAGCTTCGTTTTTTAATAAAGATGTTTGTGTGTTCGGTGCGACAATGATTGTTTTGGTAAAAAAAAAATACAAACAAAAAAGCCAGAAATCACTACTGTCAGCCAAAGTTGACTTCTATTTTGCGTACGTTCGTGACCACACGTTTATAACTTTTATTATGAAAACTTAAACTCGATGAAATCCATCTTTTGCAATAAACATAGAGCTACCCAAATGCTATCGAATCGAAAAAAATGCTAGGAAAAGTTTTGTTTTCTATATTATTTCTACATCAAAAGCTTACGAACGTACGTTCGTGACCCCAGGAAATGCCCATATGTATGATCGATAACAAAAAAATTTTGTATTTAATTTCCTATGCGTTCGGGAACTGTTATAGCTAACAATAGTCAATGTAGAGATAAATAAAACTCATTCATTCGTCTTGTGAATGCATTTATTTAAATAACTGCCTGTTATCCATTAAATATCTATTTGAACCAATTATATTTTGTTATTTTGAATAAATATAAGTCCACATGTATAAAATAATATTCGTGCAAATGTGCTCATACTCTTCTATGTATTTCTATGAAAGGTAATGTAAATGTGATTACGATATTTACACATACACATGTGCATATGTTTATTTGATTTACATTAAAATTAACTACATACATATGTAGATACTTAATTTAACATGCATTTCTTTGGTGTCTTATACAAATGAGTATGCAAGTGTGTGTGTTGTTAACTTTTTTATAATTATTAAGCCATGACAAATAAATACTACTGAGTAGAGTAGAGCAGAGTAGTGTAGTAAAGTTGTATGTGGCAGATATATAGATGGTGGTATTCAATCTATTGTTTTATTGTTTTATTATGTTATTTTATTATTTTTATGGGGTTTCAATAATTTTATTTGTGGTTGGCATGAGTGCGTGTTAGCTTGTTGTTTTTTTTACTCTTTTTTCTCGTTGTTACACACAGTAGTAGTTACAACACACAATTGTTGTTGATGTTTTAGGGTTGGTTAACTTTGCTGTTGTTGTTGTTGTTGTTGCCAATTCAAGAGAAACCATTAAGATGTGTATTGACAAATACATCTAAATAAAACTCATAAATGGTGGCAGTTTGGAAGTTTTGTGTTTATTTTGTTAAACAAAATATGACCAATAGTTGGCACCACAAATCATTTGATTTATTTGAAATGTTATAAAAGAGAAAATTTCATAAGAGTAACCGACCACACACAGGCTTAAACATAAATCCTTTTGATTATTTGAAAATGTCATGATAAAATCAAAATACATAAATTATAAATAATGGTATAGTATTAAACAAATTAACTTATTAATTTCGTATTAAAAGGCAAATGTTTTTGTTGATTTTTTAAAAAATATATAATTTACGCATTAGAAGAAATTTCTAATTAAGATGAAAACTTTTATCAATTTCATATATTATTTTTAGATAATAACAGAGAATAAAAATCCTATTCGTCTATTCCAAATTGTTTTTATTTCAGTCATTATCAGAATATTAACGAGTTTGATAAACATAAAATGGAGGATTTTAATTAGGGATGCGATTTTCATGCACTAAAAAATCGAAAATATTCACTTAAAAATCCAAAATAAGCAAAAAAAATAAAAAATATGCACTAAAAACTACAACAATTTCGGCAAAAAATCGTTTTTTTAATTTTACTAAAACAAAAATATAAATAAGAACATTAAACAAAATTTTTTAAGGAATGCTTTTCTTAAAAAAGAACATTTAAAAAAAATTTTGCCACCACCCTAGATTTTATCCTGGCTACGCCCATGTATTCGTGTATTGTCATCGGGAATATATATGCCTGCAAAGTTTCATCCATTTGCATTGAGTAGAAGGCGGTTAAATTAACGTTACAAGATTTGATTTTCCGAAGTGAAGCTAAAGAAAATGTTTTAAAAATTCACAGCCGTATTCATAACAAAAAGTTAGCCATAGTTTGTACACTACGTACAACGAGCTGCTAACTAGAATGGCGATTAAGCTTAGCGTAGGCCTGCCATACGTCCTGGTTTTTCAGGATTGTGCTGGTTTTAGACTACTTGTCCTGGTGTCCTGGTCCAATAATAAATTGTCCTGGTTTTTTGTACAGGTCAAGACAAACAAATTAGTTTTTTGCTAGTTTTAGTTGTTGACAAAGGTTAAGATTTTTGTTATAACACTGCTTACATAAGGTAATTATATAAACAACTTTAATTAAATTCAACTGTTATCTGGTGGAAAGCTGGTTAAAGCTTTCAACAATATTAGATGATAGTCAATCCTCTTTCAAATTTTGTTTCAACTAGTTGCTGTAAAAAGTTATACCGTGTAAACAACTTTTATAAGTAATCGAAAGCCGATAGCAAATTACTTTCTCTAAGGCACCCCATACACGTTTTAATTCAATTGTCAACTGAGTCGGTTGTTGTCCAAATGAAAGCGTGTATGGCTTTGTCAATTGATTAGTTTGACGTTGTCCAACTCGACAACAGAAAAATCCAAAGATTTTGATTTTTTTCAAGTTGGGTTCTTAGTCTGCACAATGGACTAAAGAAAGAAACCCGTTAAAGACTCAAGCACTGGAGAGTATCATTCAATATAAGTTTGATTTTATTATGACATGCTGCCTCTTTTATAACTGTATCAAAGACCTAAATGAAGTTCTAGAAAAAGTGCAATCTTCTAAAAATTATTTTAGTTTAGAACATTTGAAGCTCAACTTTTTATTCTTTTTCATCATTTTTATGTTCATGAAGTTCACGTTAATTTTTATACCCTCAACCACAATTAGTTGTTAAGAGGGTATATTAAGTTTGTCATTCCGTGTGAAACTTTTTTTTTATTCATCTCAGATCCCATAAAGTATATATATTCTGGGTCCTTGAGTAATTCTAAGTCGATTTAGCCATGTCTGTCTGTCTGTGCGTCTGTTGAAAACACGCTCACTTTCGAACAACTCAAAGGAAATGAACAAACTTGGTGGCAAATTGCTTTTAGTTATCCTAAGCAGTTTGGGATTGAAATCCAGCAAAATCGGTTTAGTAGGACCAGAGCTATGAATCACAATGTGGAACCACCACCTAAAAAAATTGATAATTTTGTTACAAAAAATAACATAAATGCTGGAACAAGGCACGGAATGAGATAAGATTTTGCAAATTTTGTTAAATTTCGTGAAGATCCGTCCATAATTTACCCTAAGCCCCATCCATTTAAACACTACTCCAGGAAAACAGTTTAGTACGCATAAAACCGTAAAAAATAACGCTAGCGTAACAAAATTTGGTACGTCACAGTTTTTTAGGACTATAAATGATACTGTGAAATTTCGTGACGAGCGGTCCATAATTTACCTTAGGCCCCATATAAACCCTACTACCGGAAAACAGTTTAGTACGCCTAAAACCGTAAAAAATAATGCAATCATAACAAATTTTGGCTCGTCACAGTTTTATAGGACTATAAATGATACTGTGAAATTTCGTGACGATCGGTCCATAATTTACCCTAGGCCCCATATAAACCCTACTACCGGAAAACAGTTTAGTACGCCTAAAACCGTAAACAATAATGCAATCATAACAAATTTTGGCTCGTCACAGTTTTATAGGACTATAAATGATACTGTGAAATTTCGTGACGATCGGTCCATAATTTACCGTAGTCCCCATAGAAACCCTACTCCCGGAAAACAGTTTAGGCCCCCGATAAACCCTACTACCGGAAAACAGTTTAGTCGCCTGAAACCATAATTAATAACAAATCGTCACAGTTTAAGATAATAATAACATCACAGCCGAATATAGCACTCTAACTTGTTTTTTATATATATTTTTGGATTTAAAAATAAAAATTCTTAAATTTTCAGGAGAGCCAAAAAACTGTTTATATAAAAATGGTGTTAATATTTAAAAAAATGAGTTCCCTTATGAAAAAAGTCCAATTTGAAGAAAGTTTTGCTAGGCCTTTTTAAATTTTGTAAGTAGCTAGAGATGTGAAATGAGAATTAATTTATGAAAAAAGTAATTTTGAGTTGTGACCCTTTAGTTTTACGGTGCGATATACTACATACATATGTATTAAAAAAACTTTTCTGTTGGTGTAATTTTTTATCCATTTTTTCCATGTGTCCTGGTTGATAGGTTCAAACTTCTGGCAGCCCTAGCTTAGCGGCTTGCTGGCACAGAGTTAATTCATAACGAACTTTTCTCTATCTGACAACTTTTTTTAAATCAACTCTGAATTTTTATGATGACACATTGTTTTAATCAAAAGTGCAGCACGTTTTGCATTATGCTATGTTCATACGACGATATAAACCACTGGTTTCGCTCTCTGAAACTAGATTGCCAAACATGCTGTTCATATGATTCATTCTTGTTTCATTTTGAAATTTTTTTTGTGTTGGTAGTGTGATTTTTTACAGATACAAAAGTAAATAAAACTTAAAAATATATTATTTAATACTTTTATTAATATTATAATGTTAATTTATAGTATATTTTTCCTGTTTCGCAGCCTGCTTCAAAATGAAACGACTTGTTTCGCTCTTCTAATTTTGTATGGGGAAACAAGTCGTTTCAATCATGTTTGGGGCGCGAAACAGGAATAAGAGAGCGAAACACGAATATTGCTGTCCGTGTGAACATGGTATTAATCATCGCTGAATTTGTCATTTTTTTCTTTTATCCTTCACATATAAAAATTTTAAAAAGTTTTTAAAATTAAAATAAATTAAGAAAATACAGTTAATTAAAAAACAACAGTTATTAAAAAAAAAAACAATAAAATTGTTTGACATTAAACGGCTGTTTCTTCACAAGTTGGCAAACGTTTGGCAGCTCGTTAACAAGAGTTTAGCAAATCGTTAGCCAGAGTTGGTTAGTGTATTATGAATAAACATTTTGCTAACTTCATGCCAAATTTTCATTATGAATAGGGCTGTCAGTCTATATCAACTTCGGCCGTCTGCCTTCTGTCTTTCACATTGTAAATTGGGACATACCGTTACGATTTTATAGCAAGAACAATTTTATCGTAAGAGACAAATTTCATAAAAAATTTATATGCAATAAAATAAAAAACAACTCTCTCCCGTAAAGTTTTATTTTTGGCCCTTCACATATTTTCGCGGTTATGGCTAGAAATATGTATGTAAGTTTTTAATGGCCGCTTTCAAAGGAAATCAGCAAAATCAAATTTTGGGAAATTTTTCTTTTTTAAATCCAAATTCAGCCAAACATGAATCCTGTTACATTTCAAGCTCCGTTGTAAAAATATAGTGCGGCCGCTAATTGGGGTTTTTATACCATTTAAATCCCATTTTATCCCAAAATTTTTAAATAGCAACATAATTAAAAATTATTACATATATTCTTTTTTAATAGGCAAATTCCTTTTACGTAAAAAACATTTCTCAAAATCAAACAGTTATTAGTTTTAAAATCATGAATAAAGTTGCAGACAACAGAGGACAACTTCTTGGATAATATTTAAGATTTATCTACAATTCCATTTCAGCAACAAGAATAAACTGCAGTTTTTTTTTTGTTTTTTACTTATTCAAATCATGTTGTCTGGATGGCTGCAGTTCTTGGCCAATTTTATATTGAAACTTAATACGCCACTAAGTCTCATGATTGTCCAATAACAACTTTAACAATTGTACACGCAAATTATTTTTGGAGCGTAAGCATGATTACAGAACAAAACGATTTTCCATTCTTTTATTTGTGGCTAAAAGTATAAAAAAGGAATACCTACATAAAATCCAAGAAAAATAAAAACCCATATTCAATTTACAATTAGGAAGTTTTTCTTTTTTTTTTTTTACCAAAAAAAGAAAGGACACTGGCAGAAACGGGTTACATAAATTAATGGCAGTTTAATTTGGGAAGTATGTAAGTATCTTTTTTGGTTTAAAAAATAGGATTTCTTATTGCTTTTAATTTAATTTAAACCTTTTAAAACTTTGTTCAATGTTAAGAAGCTTTCTTAAAGCTTTCGTTTCTATTTAAAAGCATTTCATTTTATGTTAAAGTTTTTTAAAGGCGTTTAATTTAGAAAAAGCTTTTTTAAAAGCTTTCAATTCCTAAGAAACCCTTTAAAAACATTAAATTCTTACGTAAGAAATTTAAGAAAACTAAGTTTTAAGGCGTGCTTTTTCTGTTAGCTTTTAATATATTGAAATAATTTTAGATGTTCAGGTATCCTTTAAAAAGCCTTTTCTTTTAATATGTGTTGTTAATGTCAACTTTGTAAAAGTAACAATTTTTTACTTTAGCAAAAGTAAAATTTGGAAAAAGCTTTAAGGTTAAATTGTAACTTATTTTAAAACTTTAAATTTAAAATTTAAGTTTTTCAAATAAAATAGCTTGAGTGAGAGATTTTAAAATATCCTTAAAAAAATAGCAAATAAAAAAATTTGCCCAAGTGGAAGCTTTCAAAAATACTAAAACTTTAGAGAAAACTTTCTACTTTAATTTTAAAGGAAAATTTGGGTTTTCTACTTTAAATTTCGGGAAAACAATTTTAAATAATATTTATAGGACCCAAGAAAACTTTCTGAAAAGCTTTTAACACAGATTGTAGATTGTAGAAAATTTGTAAAAAAGCTTTTAACTACAATTTAAAATTTCCTAAAAATACTTAATTAAAAGCTATAATATCTCCGAGATTTCGTTTAAGTAAAAGCTTTTCGAACAGCTTTTAATTTTGACATAACTTTATCTTAATTTTATTATAAAATAATTAAAGAAGAAAATCACAACAAAGTTTAACATTTTGAAATCTATTGACATAAGAAGAAAACAATTAAAGCTTTTTGGAAAACTTTTGTTAAATGAGATTATTAAAGAGTTTTTATAATAATAAAAAATTGTTAAAAAAGCTTTTGTTACTTTTAAACGATTTTTCAGAAATGTTTCTGATTAAGTTTTCAAATAAGCAAAAGACGACGAATTTACACCTTTTTATTTTACATTTTAAAAAATTTCAACAATCTTTTTGCCAAGTGTGTTAGTTGACATTTAATTTTTTTTGTAAGCTCAAGACTATGTGGACTCCTACTTGGTACTTTACTCTACCTACTCCTTATAAATGTTTGTTTGCATTTTTTGTTTGTTTTTGTAAGAAAATTGCAACAGCTTTAGAAAAAAAGAAACTGCCAGATAAGTTTACCAAACAAGTGGCAGTTAAAATATGTATATGATGTCACGCATGTTTAGGATAATTTTTGTAGTTTTTTTGTTTGTGGGATTTTTGGTTCCCAGTTGTTTGCGACAGTAACAAATACAGGGACATTTAATAACCATAGATGGGCCAATAATGACGATGCTGATGACCATTTATTTTATACATTTTATTTTTTGCTTTGTGTCGTAACATTTCTGTCCGAAAAGATATTGTACATGGACTAATAAGTTTATGTTCACTAAAGAAATTTAAAATTTGAAATTAACTTCAGGAAGTTGAAATGAAGAAAAAAAAATATTGCTAAAAATATCACAGTAAAATTGCAGGTTTTAACAATTTTTACCATTTTTATGGATAAACTGAAAGAAAGTTGAACACGCAATTAATCATGAACTTGTTCCACAGGTTCTGGGAAAGATTTGATTTTTAGAATTCTTTACTGCATATTAATAAGTTTATATATTTTGTTGGTTCTAGTGACGGGCTTTTGCGAAATTTTCTAAATTGTACTGTTTAAAAAATTTGTATAAAGTTTTGCTATAGAAAATTTAATCTTTAAAAATGTTGATTAATTAGAATTTGTCATAAATCTGCAATTTATAAGAAACTAGATGTTTGGTCCCGGCGGTTCACAGTGTTGTGTCGTTGGCCAAAAATGGTTAAAGCAAATGCCTTAAAGTAAAACAACTCATGACTTTTTTTTTTAAGAACACATCCTAAGTAACACGAATGCAAAGCAGATTTAGATATATCGAGTCATTACTTGTCATCTCCTGAAATGTCATGGTCACATAAGGTACCGTTAAGATTTTTGAGCAACAACAATTTTAGCTTAAGCGACAATCTCCATACAAAATTGTTATGAAATAAAATATAAAAAAACCCACTCCTGTAAAATTGTGTTTTTGTGATGGCAAGTAAAATTTTTATTATATAAATTTTCATATTCATCGAATGTGTATTATAAGTCAAATTACAATTTATAAAGCTTTCATACTTTAATAGTCTTAAGCTAAGATCCCACTATCGGCGCAATGTACCAATTTTTGTCGTATTTCATGGGCCGATAGTGTGAACGGTCAAAATTTTTGGATGTGCGACAAGCTGTGCCCAAATTGTGCTGACTGTTGACAATCAAAATTAACCTTGACGCGCCGATAATGTGAACAATCTTTTGCACCATGTGGAGCAATCAAATTGTTTAATATGTACCCATTTTCATCGGCCACTTGTACGCCGATCACAGTCGCCAATCAGCGACCATACAAGGGATGGCAAAACGAAATTTTTAAATTGCACCAACTGGCTACTAAAATTTTACTTTTTTGAGCTTAAATGTACCCAAATTACATTTGTTTTATCTGTTATTTATGTATTAAAACGTTAAATAGTACATTTGTACTGTTAAATGAAAGAAAACAATTCGCTTTAACCAAAACATTTCAGTTGTATCGAGCTTGCCATCCCTTGTTTGTAAACATCTTTTTACAAAAAAAAAAAAAAAAAAAAAAAACAAGTGCAGTAAGTTTGAATAAAATTTAATACATTTTTTATTATATTTATTATGTATGTATATTTATATATTATTTAAAATTGTTAGGAAACATAATGAAATATTCAGACGGACAATTTCATAAGTAAAATTATGTTTGCCAACAAGCAAATAAACAAAAACATATGATTTAATTTGTCCAAATAGCACGATAGTGTGACCGCATTGTACCGATTATTGTCGCAATTGAGTTTTGGCCGATATGAACCGAAAAAATTGTCAAAATGTGCGACGATAATGGGACCACACAAGAATAAATTTTGCAATGTTTTTAAATGTGCGCCGATATAGCACGATAAAAATCGTCACAGATTGTGTTATTTGAGCCGATAGTGGGATCTTAGCTTTATAAATTGAAATTTTACTTAGAATATACATTCGATGAATATGAAAATTTATATCATAAAAATGTTACACATCTTGAGAAATGAATTCCCAGATTTTATTTGTTCAATTTATTTTTTTATTTAATTTACAATAGACACTATACACTTGTAAGATACAAAGAATGCTGACGAAGTCCGTAGCAGGCCAGAAAATGCATTACATTCTGCTGGTATCTAAGAGTTGTATAAATTTTCTGTACAATTTTCTTCATTGCTAGCCAAAGGATAGCTAAAGTAAGGCTGGTTACAGAAATATACAAACAATAATTCTGATATTCCTGGAAAATATGGAAGGAATAAGACTATTGAAGTATGAAAGCTTTATAAATTGTAATTTGACTTAGAATACACATTCGATTAATATTAAAATTGTTATACATAATAAAAGTAATAATAATTAGAACATAATTTCTTTTAAAGGCACAACCAGAATGTGAATAACGTGGCTGAAGCAACTGAGCGAATACCTGCAAATCATATGTGTCAAACCATATTGAATTTAAGAAAACTTTTTGTTAAGTTTTATGAAACTTTAATCTGAATGAATTAATTGTTAACTTATGTCCACAACATTAATGTTGTTAATATAAAAAAAATTTTAATTGATACTATTATGTAATTTGTTAAGTGGTGCAAATTTAATTAATTTTTTCATCAAACCCACAAATTTTTTAATTGAAATCAATTTTTATTTTTTTCTGTATAGCAGCCTTAAAAAAGTATTCAAAATTTGATGAATATTTTAGCTCCAGCTTGTACTTTTTCGTCAGGATGACAAGCATAAACAAAATCGTATCCCTTTCTGCATACATACATACACTCACAATATTCTGTACGTAAAATTAACTGAAATCTACCCTGCAAACAATTTCCATCGCCCGCGAATCGCCGGCAAGTTGTCTAACATCGCTGCGATGCATCGCGTGGAAGCTCAATGAGATCCTCTGGCGAATCGCGAAAACGTTCGCATGTGTCAACCACGCGTACCGCGATTCGCGTGAACATTGTGAACCGCGATTCGCTTGGTTGACACATGTCACTATTATTTTGCTTCGCAATATCAATCAACCCCGTTTGTGTAATGGCGGAAGACTTGCTTTTAAATGGTTTATGGCTTATGAAATTGAAGCTACTATCTTAACTGGAAAATTCAAAGGAGAAGATGTATTCATTCCACGCATCCCAATGACTTCGTCTGATATGCCATTTGAATTCAAACGACTTCAGTTTCCTGTTCGGCTTGGGTTTGTGGTTACTATTAATAAATCATTAGGAATTTGTGGAGTGAATTTAGAGTATCCCGCTTTCTCACATGGACAGTTGTATGTAGCCTGTTCGCGCGTTGGGAAACCATCGGTTTTGTATATTTACACCGAAAATGGAAAAACAAGAAATGTTGTGTACCACAGAGCATTACAATAAAAACAATTTATCACTGATTTAAATGAACTCGAATTGATTTCTAATATTCTTTTGTGCACTACGAAGTGTGCAGGGGTTCGCTACACAGAAAAACTTTTCACCAATACTTTTTGAATTAATTTAATAATGCTGTTTCAAACAATTTTTTTAATTGTTCCAATTAATTTCCCTTAATTGAAATAAAAAATTATAATGTTTCTGTGTATATTTGCAAATATGAAAACATACACAGAAACTTTAAAATATTTAAAATTTTCAAACAATTTTTTAATTGATTCAATTAACTGTGTTGATTAAAAAAAAAATTTGAATTTGTGTAAACGTTTTATTTAGCCTCTTTTGCTGGTGGTCACATTCAATCAAACATATTGATTGAAACTGAACAGCAAGAAAAGCTCAAACTTACAAATGTGTTAATTGATATGATCAATTTGTTTGCTGGCGGAATATCAGTGCAGAATTTAATTAAAAGTACAAATTTCTAACAAATACGTTAATTGAAGTTGGTTTTTAATTTTTTCTGTGTAGTTGTAATATAAAATAAATGAAAATTCAGTTAAAAACCGGTCTACTTATTTTTCATTTATTTTTAACGAAAAGTTCATTTAATTTTTACTCTCAAAAATTCAACTCCATGTTCCGTAAAAACAAATGAATTTATCGTTATCTATATATATAAAAATGAAAAATGTTTGTATGTTTGTTTGTTTGTCGCTTTATAGACTCCGAAACTACTGAACCGATTTTCCTGAAATTCTTACAGTCACATCACGTGAGCCCTAAAAATGAAATAGGCTACTTATTTTTTCGATAGGGGCAGGGGAATTGGTACCCCCCATAGGATGCCAATATTAATTATCGCATATCTTAAGAGCCGCTGGACGCATTTTGCTGAACTTTTTGTAGTAGGATCTTATGAGCCCCGAAATTGAAATAAAATAGCAGCGGGGGTATTGGAATCCCCCATAGGACGCCAATGTTTAACATCGCATATCTTAAGAACTGTAATAGTGAGAATGTTCAAACTTTCTAGAAGTCACTCTTATGGTATACTACACTTTTGAAAATAAAAATAAAGCGGGTAGGCGCAGGGGGGAAATACCTCCCAGAGGATGCATACATTAAATATCGCTCAACTGAAGAACTTTTAAAGGGAGAGTCTTAAAACGTGGTTAAAGCTACTATTATGGCAAACTTTTAATTTCAATAGAAATGGGCGGGGTAGACAAAGGAGGAGCAGTACCCCTCATAGATAGAAATATTAATAAGAGCCACTGAACGCATTTTGTTGAACTTTTGGTAGTACGATCTTCTGAGCCCCGAAATTGAAATAAAGTAGCAGCGGGGGAAGTGGTTTTCCCCATAGGACGCCAATGTTTAGCATCGCATATCTTAAGAACTGTTATAGTGAGAATGCTCAAACTTTCTAGAAGTCACTCTTATGGTATACACTTTTGAAAATAAAAATAAAGCGGGTAGGTACAGGGGAGAAATACCTCCCATAGGATGCATATATTAAATATAGTTAAAATGAAGAACTATTAAAGGGAGAGTCTTCAAACGTGGTTAAAGCTACTATTATGGCAAACTTTTAATTTCAATAGAAATGGGCGGGGTAGACAAAGGAGAAGCAGTACCCCTCATAGATAGAAATATTAATAAGAGCCGCTGCACGCAGTTTATTGAACTTTTCGTAGTAGGATCTTCTGAGCCCTAAAATTTAAATTAAATAGCAGCGGGGGAAGCCGTACCCCCCATAGGACGCCAATGTTTAATATCGCATATCTTAAAAACTTTTATAGTGAGAATGTTCAAACTTTGCAGAAGTCACTCTTATGGTATACTACACTGCTAAAAACAAAAATAAAGCGGGTAGGCGCAGGGGGGAATACCTCCCATGGGATGCATATATTAAATATCGCACAACTGAAGAACTATTAAAGGGCGAGTCTTCAAACGTGGTTAAAGCTACTATTAAGGTTAACTATAAATTTCAATATAGAAATGGGCGGGGTTGACAGAGGAGGAGCAGTACCCCTCATAGAGCCGCTGCACTCATTTTATTAAACTTTTTGTAGTATGATCTTCTGAACCCCAAAATTGAAATAAAATAGCAGCGGGGAAATGTTACCCCCCATAGGACGCCAATGTTTAACATCGCATGTCTTAAGAACTGTTATAGTAAGAATGTTCAAACTTAGTAGATGTCACACCTATGGTATACTACACTTTTGAAAATAAAAATAAAGTATATATTAAATATCTCTCAACTGAAGAAGTGGTAAAAGCAGTGTAGCGAAGCGCACCGGGTTAAGCTAGTTTTATATAAATTAACTGAATATTCCGTAAAAACAAATAAATATTCAGTTATTTTATTAAATTCAGTAATTTTCACTCCTGTCCGCTTGTTTTTCTAATGAGAGAGAGAGAATATTATTTTTTACTTACCCTGTTACACACGTTTGTTTTACTTTTGTTGTACTCACCACATTGTTTACAGAAGAACTCTTAATTATAAGACACCAGCAGCATGACCGATATGGCTTCGCAATTATTTTACTTTTAAAATTTGATGTATTTAACTAAATTATATTAACAAATAGAAAATGGGAATTGCTTACACAAAAAAAAAGCAATTCATTTTTTTTAAATTTTATAAAATAACTGAATGTTCTTTTGTTTTTACGGAATTCGCGGTTGAATTTTTGACAGTAAAATTAAAATGAACTTTTCGTTACTTAAAATTACATTTTGATTTAATTTAATATAAATAAGAATTTAACTCAATCAACGGACAATATTAACTGCAACTGAAAGTCCGTATTAATATGCACTTAGTTTTTTGAATAACTGTAAGAATCAGTTAAAAATAAATTTGTACGGAATTTTAAATGTTTATTTATTTAAAAATGACTGAACGGATTATTTCTTAAATAAACTACAGTCCGTTACTGTAATAATATTGTGAGTGTAGGACTTTGTCCTTAAGTGGGTTTTAGAGATATTAAAAAATATGTCAATATGTTTTTCTTTCATAAAATGTCCGACTTCAGTTACTTTATTCATCATTCCATATTGCTATTCTTAAGTTTACTTGTCTAATTTAGTCATAAGAAGAGACATCATGTTCAGAAGCGTATTTGTTAACTCCATCTGTTTTTTTAATAAATTTTCGCTATTTTCCACAACATTATTATTCATATTTTTGCTAGCTGCATTAGCGTCGAATTCATCTGAGTGTGTGTTGAAATTGTATTTACAATTGTAATTAATTTGGGGAAAATTATTTCTGTCCATAGAAAACTGTTTATGTACGATTGGCCGCCTTTCCAATAGTCTTCTCTTTAAAACATTCTGGTATACCTCACATCCTCTGTAACTGGCTGTGTGCTGTTTTAAACAATGGACACATTTTGGCGGAGTTTCATAATTATTTCGACATTTTGACGTACGATGACCCAGACCACATTTAACGCAAACAAACGGTTTTCTGCAATAATTTTTCGTATGTCCGAATTGCTGACAGCGATGACATTGTACGATATCATTGGTTTTTTTCGGGGCTTCAATTTGTACTTTACAATGATTTATTTCGCGAATATCAAAAACCTTTTTGTTGTTTGGACTTGGCTCTATGTCAACGTAGAATATTGGTAGGGGTTTTTGTGTATAAATACTTTTCACGTTAGTGATACTTCTAACAAGATGTCCTTTGTATAAAAGATCTGCTTTAATATCACTTATCCTAGTCGAATAATGAAGGCCTTTGATAACAATTCTATAAGAACGTTCACTTTTTAGCTGGTAGGTGTGGTAACTAAAGTTGTTGGCGTCGAAATATTTAAGAAGTTTCCGGTAGGATTCGACTGTTTTTAAATTTAGTTTGACTTGGCCATCATTCAAAGCTTTATAATTAAACTCGGTATTAGCAATCACTCTAAGTACACATCTAATCATTTTGTTGATGTTACCAATATTAGTTAAAAATATTGGTGGCGGCTTCGAAATAGTTCCGTCTTCAACTTTAACTTCATTATCATCATTATCATTAGTATCAGCATCTTTGTTTTTGTTTTTGTCATCTAGGTTGTTAGCCAGTCCAGCATAATTATTATTGTTTGAGCAGCTTGGTTCGTTATCAGAACTCTCTTGTTTTTTTGTTATATTTATTTGTTTATTTATCTCTTGACTTTTTGTTGTAACACATTGCCCGTTTTGTAAATTATCATCACTAGAGCGAGTATCATCACCACTGACCTCAGTCATTGTCAGAACAATAGTAGTAGGTTTAGTTGTTTAGCTTGACCGTTACTTCTAAAAAGATGCAATTGAATGCAACGTATAAAAACAAATAGAAATGCTCTTTTTGTTTGTTTTGTAAAATAAATTGAGGAGGTCAACAAATAAGTAAAGAGAATACGTCTGCTTACATTGAATAACTCAACACGACTTGATCAGTAAAGGTAAACTGTTTATAATTAAAATTAAAAAAATTAAATAAATACAGGGAAATTCCGGTATAAAGAACTTCGTTATAATGAAAAACTCAATACAACACTGAGTCCCTAGAAAACCCTTTTCTTTACAAAGTTTTATATACATATGTACAAAGAGTACACATGTTCTGTAACTTTAGTGGGAACTTCTCGCAACGAAAAGATGTGAAACAAAATATGTGACAGTTTCAGTTAAAAGGGACCCATGGGCAAAAAATGAGTTTTGCAGAAAAACGATTATGAAGTTAACAAGTTCATTTTCTATTCTTATCAAAGGTGTTTTTAAAAACTTACTTATGACAAAAGTAATGAAGTTAGAAAACTGCGGTTTGCTGTTTAAGAAAGAGCGTCTATTGTCTATTTCAGGAATCATCAAAAAAGTAAAAATCGATTTTTTCATCCATAGGTCGTTTCTCGAAAAGTGAGAAAAAACTGTGTCTGTAACTCATGTCGAAAACTATCAAAAGAGATAACGTCGTTACGTTATAATTGTCGTAACATTGCACCCGAAGCCGATGTGACATCGTTGAGAAGGTCAGTAACACATATCGTTGACGGCGTCCAAAATTTACTAGCATTTTTCAACGACGGCGGCGAAAATACAACCGTCGGCTATACCAAATAATGTAAAGTGCGACTTTAATGTTTGTTATTTGCAAAAGAGCTGTGAAAAAATTCGTATATTTTATAAAAATGTTAAAAACAAAATAACTAAAAAATAAAAAAATGTGCCAACATATTGTTATTATTATTATTTTTTGCATTGTTTTTTTGTGTTAAAATTTTTTTTCGCCCCATTTTTATGCGTGATTTGTTTTGACAGCTCAAAGCGAGAACTTTTCACACAAAAATGTTACAGACACACTTTTTCTGTAAATTGGCGAGTAATTTCCTTACGTTACAGCTATTACTCGCCAAAAAAGTTACAGACACAGTTTAGTGAGAAAAACAGCTGTTTGCTTCAACATATGACATTTTTGTTGCATTTCACACATTTCAAACGAAAAGGTTCTCGTCGCGATAGTTACAGTTACAGTACTGCTGTTTCTACCTCTCTCAGGCATAACTTTAAATTTCATGTAATATTCCCCTAAGGCATTAATTTTGAATTCTTTTGCTCTAATTCGTTGTAACTAGGGTGACATCAAAATGGCTATATTTGTTTCGAGTGGCAGCCTAGAAAACTTGACGAATATTTTTTTAAAGCTGACCAGACACTAGTGATTTGTGCGTGTGATTTGTTAGCGTTCCATTTCTCCACACACGTTGAACAAATCACAATAACCTAAAACTTCAAAAATAAAACATAAATTGTGAAGCGGATGATGCAATTGCACTTTGAAAATTTATTCGTTTACACAACAAAAAAAAAAAAAAAAAAAAAATTAAGACGAATATCCCAATAAAAAATGGAGCTTCGAACGAAGCAGGTTTGTAAGGGAGAAACATAAAAGTTGAAGAAATACATTTTTGACACATAAAGCGCATATAAAAATTGTTGGATATAACGATCAGCTTTACACACTGAATCTTTTGATACAGTTATTTTTAGAAGCACTTTAAGTTGTTGCGTAGCTCGTAATTGTGCGCTTATTTTTTAAATGTACCATTAGTGCTTCGCAAAATGATAAAATTTTTTATTGGGATTAAATATATTTTTATGCTAAATAACTTTGCAAAAGATACAATTTGGTGTTTTGTTGTACGCTAAAATGAAAAAAATTTAAAATGTTCGCGCACAATTCCACTAACACATCGAGTAAATCATAAGAAATTAAAAATTCTCTATTACTTGGGATTTGTGCGCGCACAGTCTATTTAACAAGTAACAAGACGTCGAGATCGCACAAATCACTGGTGTGGGGCCAGCTTCACACAAACTAAATGCACCAAATTGTTACCCTGAAGATGTAGAGATTGGTTTTAACACTCATATTACCATTAACATTCCAGTTGTAAAGCCCAGAAATTATTGTTCTTACCCCACTCATCAAAAGAGGGTTTAATCTTGTAGGAAATGAATGGAACAACTTGTGTCCAACAGCAGCAATATTTTCTGCAGTACGAGCTGCACGAGCATGCACTGGTGTTTTCACATCTCCTACAGACCCGTTTTGCTAAAATTTTTGCACAATTTTTCCGATTGTACGCATATTTGGACGATTACATTGACCGAAAAAATCACGAACTGCACGATATGCATTTTGATTTGAACTCCCATTTTTATAATAAGCCTGCATAACTTCAACGCGTTGCTCGATTGTATATCTTTCCATGATTAAAATTTAGTTAGATAAAAACTTGACGTTTTGGTGTGGTGCACATTCAACATCGGCCCTTAAAATTTAAAAATTAAAATACAAATATGTATTTGTATAGAAAACCTGTATACAAAAATTTACTATAGCTACAACGAAGAAATTTTAAGCTAAGGGAAGTATTCATTACGAAAGCCACGAACTCCGATTAAAGCAAAATAAAATTTTAAGCAAAATTAAAAAAGTCTGCTAACAAAACAGTGTGTTTGCAAGTGCATAGTTTACAAAGTATCAAACATGTAGACAGTATTGTTTTGATTCTTGCTTATTTGTCTTGAATTTCTTAAATTTTGTTATACCCAGATACATATTGAGGGCTCAGAGCTGAAACGAACCAAGTCGTTAACACGTATTTCAAAACTAGTGAAAAACTCTCCACAAAGCTTAACTCTATTCAGTTTTGTAACTGACTTAATCAAAAAGTGTTTCGTTGCTTAGGTAACGATATTAAATCCAAGACAATGGCTCCAGAAATTAATTTAAATTAATTCATTTAAACTCAAAATATTTTCGAATTTTCTTCCTTGACTTGGTTCGCTTTAGCTCTGAACCCTTTATACGTACAACGAATCAATAGCTATAGCGAAGTATTTTTTGATTCTCTCAGATTCGTTATATTAAAGTTTTACTGTAAATTCTAAATTGTATCACTGTGCTGTATCTGATACACATCTGAGATTAGTTTGCATTGCTCATGCAATGCATGTTTGCTGCTTAGTTTTTATTTTTATTTATTTATTTTAACACAATATGCATCCGCCATTTTAATTTAGTCTACTTTGCCATAATCCAATTTCATCTATAGGATGGGTGTTTTTTAAGTCCATTAGAACTAACGACAGGCTTAGCTGTCAATCGAGCTTTAATACAGCGCTCACATTTGACTTTAAAGATCCGTATACTCAAGCAAATTATTATTATTATTATGACGCAATATTACGTTCCGTGATAAGCAGCGTTGCCAAGTGTGCAGATTTCTCTTAATTTTACAGTTTCTTTTTAAGCAGAGAGCAGTTTTGAAAAATTTTGTTTAAAACAAATGTTTCTACAAATTGTGCAGAAAGTTTTCGCAGTTTTTACATTTACATTTTGTAACTTAAAATTTTCTTATATCAATTAATTCATTTCAAAAGCTAAAATCTCCCATTATTTGGCTAACTTTACAGTGGCATTGCTTAATCATCCTTTTGAAAATGTAATTATGTATTAGTGCTGATTCACACGCTACAGCATTGAATTTGTAAGAAAAAGGGAAATAATTGGCATTTATTTTCCTTCTATTCTAAAAACTTAAAACAAGAGCGGATACACATGTTTAGGTTTGAAAGATTGCTACAAAATATCTTTATTGTCATTATTATTCAAGTTCCTAGGCGGAACAGGGGCCACAATAAAGTCCTTTCAATCACTTCTTCTTAATGCTGACAATTCAACAATTCGAGGGCTTCTTTGGCAGTATTTCCTGCAGTCTTTATGCTTTGAGTTTCATTATACATTAACTTTTAATTGTACCTTTCGTATAGATGTTAATTCGAGATTATGTTTGGCCAATGGATTCGCAATATTCTCCATAGACATATGGTGACGAATGCCTGTAGTCTGCCAATAGTTTATTTGCTAAATTTTGAACAGTGCTGCCCTGATTTGAAATAAAATTCGAATGAGGAAGTCTTATAGAAAACCAACTTAATTTCGCATCGGATTTCATTTGCGTATCGCATTTACTTTCGAATGGCAATACAGAATAAGCCCTCGGAAATAACGATTTTTGTTAATTATTATTGTTTTAATGCTCGATGTTAATTGTGCGGCACACCTTAATGTCAAGTTTTTTGCCCAGCCTAATTTGACATTTCTTTGTTTCAGTGTTTGAAAAATTAAACCATAGAGTTGAGCAGCGCGTTAAGATTGTTATAGCTTATTAGGATTATGGGCGTTCAAATTAAAATGCATTTTGTCAGCATATTCGGCTAAATGTGTCCACAATCGGGAGAATTGTGCCTAAATTTTAGCAAACCGAATATGGAATAAAGATTGGAATTTACACGCTTACAAGGTTCAACTGACTCAAGAGCTGAAGCCTACTGACCATTTCAACCGTCTTCAATTTGCCGAATGGTTGGTTGAATACACAAAATTGAAAAATAAAATCATCTTTATGTGATTTGACACCTTTGGACTTTTTTCTTTGGGGATATTTAAAAGAAAAAGTGTACACCAATAAGCCCACAACAACACAAGAGCTAGAGGATGTGATAATTTGGCACCTTAATTATGTCTCAGAGTCATTGAAATTATGGACCATCGGATAGGGGCGCCATGGTGAGCATTTGGCCGATGTTTTCGTATAAAAATAAAAAATATTGAGATGATTCCCTGAAAAATTTTTGATTTATTTAAAACAAACATCGTGCATTATGATTGGACCATAATTTATTTTATTTTTTACAATTTAAACATTTTGTGCTTCTTTTAGTCAAACTTTAATTTAAAGAAATTAGAGAATTTTTAAATACATTTTTTTTTTAAATGTATAATGAAATTGTTTGTGTCATTTTCCACAACTTTAAACAACTTAAAAAAAATCGAATTTTGTACAAATAAAGAACTTTTAATAAAACAAAAGACTAAAGACGCGAACCCCATGAGTTCGTTTAGCAAAACTTTGAGTACTAAAAGCAAAACAAAAGATTCAAGAAACGAACTTTTAAAACACCATACACGAGAATAGAAATTTCAATGTTAGAACAACTTTAACTTAAAAACCCTTCTTTTGAAGATACAAAAAAAAAAAAACACATTTTACACAAACTGTGTCCAAGGTAAGTTAAAAAATGTATTTCTTTTGATTGAAAGTGTAAATTATTATGTTCAAAATATTGTACTTGTAACACCATCAATGTTGTTTGTTATTTTGATATTAAAATAAAAAAAAAATTTTGTTCTTTTTTGTTTTTCTTAGCAAATAAAAGTCTGAGTCATTGTTTTTTTTTTTTTTAAAGAAACGTAGCATGTTAAGAATAAGTTTATCGTTCAATTATTATTACATCATTTATTTGTAATCATGTTGTTAGTTTGCTAGATAAAGATAAAATTTGGTTTGCGGTAATTTTTAATAATTTCTGTTTAACATTTTGTTTTGTGAATGATTCGAATGAAATTTTTTTGGGGAGAACAGTGAAATCCCAATTCAATGAAGACTTAAAATTCGAAGTAAATATTCAGGGGTGTCATAGAAACCAATCTTATCGGTATTGAATTTGAAACCGACAAAAAATACGTTGGTGACATTAAATCCGATGTTGTCGGTTTTTTGTTCGAACTGAAATTAGTGTTGGTTTTAGGTGTCACAGAAATCAATGTTATCGAAAACAAACCAAGTAGCTTACAGCTCTTGTTTTTTTATTGGAAACAAATATAGTCCTTAAAAGCTTAATATTTTATTTTTTCAACAGTTAGACTTTTTCCACAGATAGAAATAAATAAAATTGATAAACTGGTAAAAAGTATGTATTTTTTGCATGTTTCCTGTAGTTTCCGGCAGCGGGCTGCTTGCAAATATGCAACAACAGCAACAGCAAATATGTTTATATTTTTAATAAATTCGCTTTATACCTACACAGAAAAAATGAAAAACCAACTTCAACTAACGTATTTGTTAGAAATTTGTACTATTAATTAAATTCCGTACTGATTTTCCGCCAGCAAACAAATTGATCATATCAATTAACACACTGAAAGAAAAATGCTTCATATATTTAATGAATCATTTTCATAAAAAAACTTTCCTTGGGTAAATGAAAATGTTCATTGTCTAAATGGAATTTCATAGTTATAATGAAGTGTTTTCGTTAAAATCGCTTCATTGGATTTCGTAATTACGTTAAAAATTTTCATTGGATATATGAAAACTTAAGTTTGTCCAAGTTAAACAAAAAATTTTAATTGGGAACATAAAAAAACAATATACAAACATAACTATATTCATAAATTAATACAAAATTATAGTTTCCTTAAAAAATTGTTAACTAAAAAATGTAAGATAAATTTAAATTTTCATTATGACAATAAAAATGTCATTATAGTAATGAAACAAAAACTTTCAATCCACCTTCAATCAACGTTGTTATTGTTATTATGGACAATTTAATCTCATATTTACGCTCTTAATTGAGTAAAAAACATTGTTTTTTTTATCCAAAAACTACACTACCTCGCTAGACTAGCTGGTAGCGAGCTAGTCTATCAGCACCGAGGTTGCGCGATCGAATCCCGCCAGAGGCAGAAAAAAAAAATTAAAAATAAAATAAAGTAAAATAAAAAAAAAAAGAAAAGAAAAGATAAAAAAAAATAATTTAAAAATATAAAAATAAATAAAAAAAATTGTTTTTTACTTTATTTAAAGTATTCATCCAATGAATAATATTCATAGATCTAATGTAATGTTTCATTAAATCCTTTTAATGAAACAGGTTTCATCGATCCAACGAAGCGCTGCATAGGTTCCTTTTTAATGCAATTTTTCATGGGATTAATGTCAAAATTCATTGGTATTGCGAAGAAAATTGTTTCAGTGCATATATCAGCGTTTTAATGTACCCCCAAGAAATAAGTCTAAAGAGGTGAATACAAGCACAGATACATATCAGAGAACTGCAAAAATCACTATTTTTCTTGACTTACTCATACGCTTACATTCACATTAACTCTATGCCTGCAAAACAAAGTTCAACGTTTGTAATTTTGACATCGTTTTGTACACATTTGATTTGTGCATGTGTGAGTTTTTTATTGAAAGTGCTTTGTTTGCATTTATTGTTGCGCACGCAATAACACAATTGCTCAAAGTCAAAAGGCAGACATTCTTATGCTTGTGCATTCAAATAGTCATTGCCCACTCGATGAGACAACGACGAATGTAAATTGGTATGAGTACGAGTCGCTTTGTTGGCACAATTGTTGTAGGCATAAGTTCAATTAAACTACCCTGCAAATAATAGGACCAGTCCAATCACGCGTGTAAAGTGTAGCTCAAAAGGGACTAGGACTAGTCCAAAAGTAACCCAAACGTATGGAAAAAACAGGGTCTATATGACATTACGAAGTCCTAGGGCAGGACCATATAACCCAGCTTTGGACTACAAAGGAGTAGTTTTAAAACTACTGCATGGTATACTCAATATGATTAGTTTTGAAGTCTGTTTCGATGGAAATTGTTTGTACCTTTGTGCTTTTAGTTTCATTTCAAATTTTTTTTCTTTCGAATCCAGCATATGAAAAAACTTTAATACGTACTACATACATAACAACTGCTGAATAGGCATCAGAGCAATGATTTTTATGTATTTTTCTTTGTATATGTTTTTTACCAAAGCAATAATTGACGAACGAAGCTAAACATGGTTTTAATGGCAAAGCCAATACGCTGTGCCTGTCTTGAATGAATTTTAAAACAACACCGATTTGTGTGGCTGAGAAAGTTTGATTGCATGAACACAAATGAGTGTATTTGATGTTGTTCATTAAATGCGAATTTTTTGCAATCATTAGCCGTTCTGTGATACATATAAAAAGCATTATGTTTATAGCTTTCAATAGACTGAGATTTATTTGAAATTCCGTTTATTTCTTGAAAACGTCTGGTTTTTTGTTCGTTTACGGACCATCACCAAGTCCACTCTATATTTGTATTCGCCTAGCAAAAAAATATGAATTTTGTTAAAAAAAAAACTTTAAGAGCTTTTTTGGGGAAGAACTGCCCACTGCCATGCCTATTTAACAAATAACTAAACAAGAAAAGGTTTTTTTATGATTTTCTTGCCCTTTTAAAGAGTTTCTACTGTTTTTCTAGTAAAATTTTCAACTTGTTGTCTTCTTTTGTTTTATTTGCTTCATCATGATTTGCTAATAAATCAAAGTAACGTTGGATTTGAAGCAACAAAAGGGGCAGAAGTAGGGGTTTTCTCAAGTTTTAGTTGTGTTATTGGAATCTTCAAAATAAAAAGTCTTTGTTATTAATATTTTTTTTTTATTATTTATTTCTTTTATTATTTTTATTTTTTCTTTTGAATATTTCAACTTAAATACTTTTTTTATTATTTTATTTTAAACATTTTTTTTAATAATATTTTGTTTTGTTTATTTCTTGTTTTTTTTTTTTATTAATTTTTTTAAATATGTGATTGCCTTTTTATATTTAAATACATACAATTTATTATTATTTTTTAGAATGTTTTTTTTTTTTAATATGTAATTATTATATTGTTTTTATATTTTTAATTATAATATAATTTGTGTCTGTGTGTGTGTGTTGATTGGTTTTTGTTTATGTTTAATGAATTATAAATATGGCAAATTACATTTAAAACACTAAAAGTAATTAGAATTATAATTAACAATTACAATAGTAAAATAGTATTTTTTTTATAAACTAATAAATTCTAATATTACATATTTATATTTAAATATATTAATATATTTTTTTGTTTTAATATTTAGCAATTTCTTTGTGATTTTTGTGATTTGCTTACAAGTGAAGTTATTTACAATTTTTTTTTTTTTTATTTAGGAAAGTAAAGAAAACAAAAGAAAAGAAAAATGCATTTAATAATAGAAAACGAATTTTTGTAACAACTTTTTTTTTTTTTTAGTTTAAGGGAGTTTTTTTTTAATGTTAATTTAACTAAAATTATAAGTTAGTCTTAGAAATAATTTAAAACTAATTTTATTTTTTTATGAAAAAAATTTATTTACAATTATTTATAATTTTTAAAGTATCACCATGCATAGAAAATTTACAAGATTTTTTTTTGATTTTGTTTTAAAATTAAACTAATTAAATTTAAGGGCTTTTTTAAGGGATTTTTCTTATAAATTTGTTTTAAATTTTGGCAATTTCAAATTGCATTTTTTGAGTTTTTGAAAAATATTTTGGACGTGTTTGAAATTTCTTGTTTTTAATGTGTATGATTTAAGAAATTTAAATATTTTTATTCAAATAATAATACAATTTTTTACAAGGAAAAATTTAAAATATTTGAAACGAACTTTAATTAATTTCATTTGTTGGATTCAATAAAAGTTTTAATTGAATTGATCTTCACAGCCGCGAGGCACATTCATTATGATTAAGATATCTGGCAGGGATATTCACATTATTACCGATAGTAAAGCGGCCATAAGATCATTGGAGAATGTGTTTTTATCACTTCAAGAATTATACAAAGCCGGATGTCTCTGGAGGAGAAAGCGGACCCTTTAAAGGGTCCCAGAACACAGGGCCATAAATGGAAAGTGTATGGCTGTCTTGTAGGCACATGCAGGCACCATCTTGAATCAAATCAGTTTAACTTATGATAAATAAGTTTCATTTTCGAAGAGTAAGCAACTTATAGCACTCAGACTTCGTCTTCTACATCCACTACTTGCAAATATTTGAGGAAAGATCTTGGCCTATATAAAATTTTATACTGCTGCAAGAATTAAAGCCAGCAGAAAATCAATTGCGCATTGTGTTCAGTGATTGGGCTGAGAGTCAATTTGAAGTTGAACCAGATTTTAATCGTCAAATCATCTTCAGTGATGAAGCTAATTTGTGGCTTAACAGGTATGTAAACAAGCAGAATTGTCGTTTTTGGAGAGAGAACAATGCTTATGAGACTCCATTACATTGCGAAAAAAATCGGTTTACATGCTGAAGTTGTCATCGGCCCATTAGTCTTAACATCCAAAACCGCTGCCAACTTAACCATTTGTGCTTTTATTTTTCCTCATGTCATTGCAAATCATTTGGAGAAGAAATGGTTCCAACAAGACGACGCAACATGTCATACAGCGTGTTAAGCCGTCATTTTGTTGAGCCAAACCTGTGAATTGGCCACACCGTTCGTGTGATTTGACACCTTTGGACTATTTTTTTTGCAAAGATGCGTTAAATCTCTGGTCTAAGCTAAACAAGAGCGGAAGGCGGAACATTTTCTTCGGCTTAGCTTTTATGCTGATATGCCATACCTAAAAAAGAGCGTTAACGTTATGTCACGAACAGTAGTGTTAACTTTCTTGTTTAATAAAACCCACATGATAGAAATAAAAAAATTATTTTTTAACAAAAGCGGGCAACTGTACTATTAAAAGAGCTGTCAAAATCGGACTTTCCAATTGCAAAGCGTTGACGCCGGGCTATTTAGGGATGCTTCATACAAATTACTTGGACATGACAATTTTTGAAAACTAGAAACCACTTGCCGCTTTTGCTTAAGTACGCTGTAGACCAGTAACGTTTGATCATTTAGAGCAGTGATAACCACTCCATAGACTCGCGAGCCAGTCAATAATCGTATTTTTCACACAGACACGGTCGGCAATTCACAAGTATATTACAACTTTGTTCGTTTCAAAACATCAGACTATCATCAGTCTCTGCGACCGCACACAAGCACAAAATATCTTTGTGTGCGTGCGTTCGGGGCTTTCTTAGTTCGGGGCTTAGTTATCACTGATTTAGAGGCCAACATTCGAAGCACTACAGACGAAAAACGACCGGGAATGCTCGAAAAAGTAGTGCAAAATTGTACCGACGGGAAGGAATTCATAAGAAGCAGTCGAGGAAGCCATATGCTAGAACTTAGTTTGAAGCATTAAATGCCATGAAATTTTCAAGATAATAAAACAAAAATTTTGGTCATTAAAAGGATTGTGTTTTATTAAAAAAAGTTCTTTGCCTCTAAACAAAACACCATATAGATGGTAAAAGCACTTAATCTTCTTTAGAGCTATTCAGAATTCACCTTAAAGAATCAAATTGCAGTCTGCTGGGTAACATGCCGAGAGGCTATTGGTCCGTTACAATGACCTGCCTAGAAGTTGTGACGACGAGGAAGAAGGTGAATTAACGGAATATCTTCTCTATCATTAGTCGGCATTCGGAGACCGCTTTTGCTTAAGTACGCTGTAGACCAGTAGCGTTTGATTATTTAGAGGCCAACATTCGAAGCACTACAGACGAAATAAGACCGTGAATGCGCGAAAAAGTAGTGCAAAATTGGACCGACGGAAAGGAATTCATAAAAAACAGTCGAGGATGCCAAATGCCAGAACTTAGTTTAAAGCATTAAATGCCATGAAATTTTTAAGATAATAAAACAAAAATTTTGGTCATTCAAAATAGTGTATTTTATTAAAAAAAAGTTCTATGCCTCTAAACAAAACACCATTTCGATGGTAAAAGCGCTTAATCGTCTTTAAAGCTGTTCAGAATTCACCTTAAGGAACCAAATAGCCGAGAGGCTATTGCTCCCTTACAATGACATGCCTAGAAGTTGTGACGACGAGGAAGAAGTTGAATTAACGGTATATCTTCTCTATCGTTAGTCGGCGGAGACCTATTCGGAGACCTAAGACTCAGTTGTTTGGTCGAAAATCCTTAGCGACAACACTTGTCTCTCTTACATTGATTTGAATAGAATTTATTCATTCATGCTGGCTGAGTAAAGCTGTCGGCAGTCAGTTTACATAAGACCCCTGGGTAAGTGAAGCATGGTATCTTAACGGGAACTGATTACTGGAACCACGTGAGCTGTGCTTGATTGTGGCTGCCAATGGAACCTTGTCTGACCTTTAACTGATATTTTAAATAGTCTCTTTTAAAACTTTTAATTTGTCTTCTTATTTCACGATTTTATTAAAGCTTTCCAAATATTTTAAACTTTCAGATTTTTTAACGGTATAATTATATATTTTTTGGATTTTTTTTTAAATATTTTTTTATAAATACATAATTTACTATTTACATTTATTAATAATTTTTACAAAATTGTTTCTTTTTGTTTGTTTTTTGTTTCAAAGATGTTTTTTAATGATTTGACTCAAGTGTTTGCTTTTAGTGCTGATATTTATGAATTTATTAACATTTATAAATTTATGGCATTATTTTTTTTTCTTTTGTGTTATTTTTACACTCCATTTAATGAACATAATAAAATATATTAAGTTTTTTTTTGCGTAAAATAATAAATTGTAACAAAAAAAAAGAAAAGGAGTAAATTTATTTGTTTTTTGTTTTATAATAAATTAATAAATTGCACGCAATGTTAACATAACATAAAAGTCTTAAAATAATACTAAAAAATATTTTTAAAGATTACCATAAAAAAAATCTAATAATTATTTAATTATGCATTAGGAATTTGTTTGGTAGGGTTTGAAATTTTGCCGCTAAACGAAAAAGAAAAAAAAAACACAACATTTAAACTTGTGAAAAGAAAAACTATTTTAAATATAAACAAAATCATATGTAAAATTAATTATTTGGAAAAAAAAACAGACAGCAACCTCCTTTTTTTGCCAGAATTAAATGGCGCCTAAGCAACAATATTTAATCCCTTTTAAGCTGCTCTTGTGGTTGTAACTTTCGTTTCGGATTTTACTAACCCAAACCGAAATAAAGTCATTGCTAACGAAATCATTAAGGTGGGACAGTTAAATAAACCAAAACTTTATGTTTGAAAACGATTTTGTCTGATTTTTGTTTTGCTCGAAAAGGTTTCAATCAGTTGTAGCTGCAGTTTTGTGGTTGTAACTCATTAGTAAAGACGTCTAGAGGCTCATCTGGAATTTCTTTGCAAAAATCCTTTAAGGTGGCTCAAAATTTTGTTGGTTTTTTGTTTTTGTAAAATTTTTATTTGCTTTTCTAGCGTTTTCTGTTTTTGTTAGGAACTTTTTCATACTTTTTCTTTATACATCTTGACCCTTTTGCATAAAGCAGTTCTTGTTGTTGTTGTTTTATTTTATTAGTTTTGTTTGCTTTTGTTGGTGTGTGGTTGCAATTTCAGTTAAATAAATTATTATTTAAATTATTTCCGCTCCATCACGTATAGTCAGTACGCCAAGTACCCTAAAAAAAAATGTGGGGAAAACGAGGGTTAAAATTAATACAGAATTTGAAAAAAATCACTTAAAATTAATAAAAAAAAGCTTTTGCAATTAAAGAGAAAAATAAAAGAGAGTTTAAAAAAGTTTACAGATTGGAGTTGCCACATGTTTTTAAGGAAAGTTGGCAATCTTAAAGTTTTATATTTTTTTTTTGAAGATTTTTGTTAAAACTGTTTTCGTTGGGGAAGCAGTTCTCACGCTATTGCGATTATTTCTTAACCTAAAGCCTGGTACTCTGTTCAACATTTCTGGCAATATTTTTTTTACAACTGCGAAATATTATGAGTTGCATTTATTTCCCGCGTGTGTTCACGGAAAAAGTTTATTTTTTTATAGTCATCAATTTTATTTCTTTAAACAAGAAAATAAAAAAAAAAACAATTTCTTGATTTTAAAGAAACATTTTACTTAAACCAGGCCGCACATATACTTAGAATGGGTGCCCTTTGACAAGTTGTTAGTGAGCTAGTCTATCAGTGCGAGGGTTGCGGGTTCAATTTCGGCCAAAGACTCTGGTCTGTTTCACTACAACGGGCTGAAGGTCTTAGTTACTATTGCTCTGCTAATTACGTTAGAATTTGTAATTGTAATGGGTGATTTTTTAAGAGCTATAGGAAAATTTAAAAAAAAAACTCATAAAATTCAGAAAAATGCATGAAATCTTTATTTGAATCGATAGTACGGTCCATATAATTTAATGTTTGAAGTTTATTTCATGCAAATGTTGACCGTGACTGCGCCTCAAATGGTCCATCCGCTTAGACCAATTTTGGCATACTCTTTCCAACATTTCGGCCGGTATCTCATGAATCAATGCTTCAATGTTGTCTTCCAATGCGTCAATTGAAGCGGGCATGTGTGTATAGACATGAGCTTTAACATAGCCCCACAAAAAATAGTCTAAAGGCGTTAAATCGCACGATCTAGGCGGCCAATTGACCTGTTCCGAACGTGCAATAAAATGTTCACCGAACTCGCCTCTCAATAAGTCCATTGTTAAGCGTGCTGTGTGGCATGTGGAACCGTCTTGTTGAAACCACATGTCATGCAAGTCAAGCTCTTGCATTTTGGGCAAAAAAAAGTTGGATATCATCTCCAATAAACCGCACCAAACTGTGACTTTTTCTGGATGCATTGGTAGCTCTTGCAATGCTTCTGGCTGATCTTCACTCCAAAATCGACAATTCTGCTTATTAACGTACCCATTGATCCAAAACAATGGCACATACTTTAAAAGAAGAAAAACGTCAAGTTGTGCACCGTAGCTATAGTCTTAACGTCAAACTCTAGTAGATCTCCTGGTATAGTGGGTTCTGTCCCAAATATTATATTGGCGGGTGTACGAGAGGTAAAGTCGTGAACGGCTGATCTATACGCCAACAGGAATTTTGAAATGTGCCGATCGCAGTGTTTTTGTTGTGCGCTGTACTAGTGTACGGGTAAATCTTTAAAACATGCCGTCGGGTAATGAATGCAATGGAGTTGTTTTTGTTTTCCTTAATTCAAGATTCAAAATTTCTGCCCTGCTTGGTATGTAATTCTAATATAACATCGTAGCGTCACATCTAATTGATAACAAGGACGTCCACATCCGTCCTATCTTTGGTTTGGTATGGCATACACCTTCGGCCATTTACTAAAGAAATCGATGACTGCTGGTACATATCGGTTACCGGCATTACTCACAGGAATAGGCCCAGCTATATCCATTGCAGTTCGCTCAAATGGGGCACCAGAATTATACTGTTGTAGTGGCCCATGCCTTTTCTTAATTCTTATTGGACCCTTGCCGGCCATTTATTCTGCGCAATTCAGCTTATTAACCTTTGTTTTAATTATTCTAGGGTTTTAGTCAAACCCAGATGACCAACACTAGGATCATTACGGAATTAATTCAGAACTTGTTTTACTTTTGATGACGACAGTACAATAAGGTTTTTATCAGTCCAACGAAGGCAGGTTAATGGCGCAGAAAAAGTACCCCAGAAGGCATACTGGGCTCTGTGGCGCAGCCTACAGGTAGTAAATAGATACTTATTCCGAACATGGGAGATCGCCGACGGAAAATCAGTTTACTACCTGTAGGCTGGGCCGCAGAGCCCAGTATGCCTTCTGGGGTACTTTTTCTGCGCCATTAACCTGCCTTCGTTGGACTCTATCTGCAATAGAACAACGTCACAGATGTTTTCCTTTCCTTCAGCCCTTACACAAAACTTGCATTCCAGCTTTCAGGGTCATATCGATAGGGAATACATATTTTAGTGATTTTCGCCTTTTCTGTGCTCAATTGTAACTCTAAAGGCGCTCAATCCAACGCCGAAGCAACCCCCTGCAAAATACTTTATGCACTCCAGTACTAACAGCAGCAGCTCTCGTCGCCGTCACGTAGTAGTTTCTCTCAGGCTTCGCAAGTTTGCAACTGCAATATCCTGCGACTTTCTCTACACCGTTGACAACTTGGGAAATCACCCCTCCAATTGCAAATCCGCTCGCATCAGTATCTAGCAAAAATTTTTCCCTCGGGATAAGATAAGCCAAAATTGGTGCTGACAAAAATAATTCTATGAGCTTCTTTAAAGAATTAAAAATATGTGTGTGTCTCCAAGAATGCAGCAAATTGCAATTATCTGCCGCTGTGTTGCCACGTTAAAAATTTAATATGCTTCGTTTGCACACGTATTTTATACGGTAGCCTTATTTTTCCAGACAAATTGCTCGCAATGGCTGAATATTGTTGGAAAAAGCTCTCTGTAAAACAAATTTATCCGCACAAAAATTTTGTTCGGAAACGATGGGTAAATTCACTAATTCGCCACCGGCTTTAATTTTAAACATAATTTTATCATTATCTGTCAACGTTTAACTTTTAAAAGCTTGAAACGACTTTAAAATCTCTTAAATAAAATAAAAAATTAAACATGTTCAAAATAATTTTAAAATAAAATTCCCTTTGGAGGAAATAAAGGGAAATAAATAAAACTTTAAAACTCTTTTTTTAACTATTTTTTAAAAAGCTTTCAAAAGCTTTTTTTTTAATTATGTATTTCATTTTTATTTGTTCTGTTCAATCAAAAACTCCTTGTGAAACTTACCATAGAACCCAAACCCAAATGATAAGGTTGAGAATGAGGCACAACACCGCCACTTAAAGAGCCGGCAGTTGAAAAGCCACCCTGTAAACCACTGGAAGCACCCAAAGCTCCCATACCGCCAGTATACCAGCCACCATGCATATGCGCATGAGCTGGATGTAAACCACTGGAAAGATGGCCATGTTGAGCTGAAAAGAAATTACAACAAATACAAAATAACAATGAAAAATTAGTAAAAAAGAGACAAATAATTTTTAAAGGAAATTAAAAAACAAAACAAAAAAAATAAAATAAAAGAAAAAATTATAATAAAAATGACTTATAAATTTACCTAACTCTATAAAAAAAAGATTTTTGAGAATTTTATTTTACAAGTTTTAAAACAAATTATTATTAGAAACTGTTTAAAATATAAAACAACATACCCATTGAAGCCGAGAAACCTCCACCAAATCCCTTTGAGGGATCCAAAGGCTTAAAATCACCCATGCCTAAATGGCCGCCCATGGGTAAACAGCCTCCTCCTAGACCCTTTTTCTTTTTCGATTTCGATGATAGTTTGCGATTACGTGTTTGTATGCCTTCCTTTTTCATGGTTAGAGGGCGGTTCACCTGAAAAATAAAAACGAAGATGAAGAAAAAATTTAAATAAAGAATTAGCCAAAAGACATTTAAAAATTCTTTTTACAAAACCAAAAACAAAAAACAAGACTTCTTATGACCTTTAGCTTTTCGATTACAGGCCTATGGCGAGTAAATAAGTTTTTAAAAAGGATGTAAGCCAACCAAACAGGAAACGTGTACAACTTAACACTAATACAAACTCAAACACATACATTTACATTTACATAAAGTCATACATTTAACTAAAAGGCATATAAAATTAAATAAAACAAAAACTAGAGTTTTTTGTTTTGTGAATTCTTTTTTTTTTTTTTTTTGAAAGAGTTGCCTCAGTATGTAAATCTAGTGAATTGTGTCCGTTTTGTGTGCCTGGGCCCCTCTTAACATGTGTGTGTGTGTGTGTTTGTGTATGAGCGAGTGTATGTAGTTTATTCAGTTGTAAGGAGAACCGGAAAAAGCTTGCAACATTACATTATAACGAATTTTTTTTCTAGATTTTTTTTGTTTTTTTTTACATGATCAGATAAGAGATTTAAATGTATGAGTATGTCTTGTATGTGTGTATGTACGTTTAAATGTAGAGCCACTGCAAAAACAACAAAAACAAAATAAAAAAACTCTATATGATTTTAATGCGTTGATAATAATGGTTTGGTGCACTAAACACAAAGAAAAAAGATTGTAACTACAGCTGGTTGGTTGGGTTAATTTATAAATTTTGTAGAAATTTAATTTTTTTTACGTTTAAATAAAAATGTCCCTGTGTGTTTTCCTTCGATGGAGTATGTGTGTGTGTGTAATGATAATGATGAATGTGTAGGTTTATGTACTAAAATGTTTTAGCCAGCAGCACAATTTATTCCAATATGTAATTTTAATTGACACTCAGATAAAAATTTTAGTAAAATAAGTGAATTTTTTTTTTTTTTTTTTGAAAAATAAAGTTCGATAGCACTCGAGGTTAGCGGCAATGGCCTAGCCAACGTCGTTCTCAAAGAAATACGGACCGATGACGCTGGAAGCCTGAAATCCACACCAAACAGCATTAAGCGCCCTTGGATCTTTTGTGGATAGGTATCGTTCCAAATTCGAAAATTTTGTTTTTTAAAAATGATGTAACGATACAAATGAGGGTCAGTTTAAATTTTTTCATTTTTACGTGTTGTTTTACGCTGTTTTCGTCCGTGGTGATATGGCACAACACATTGAATAACTGACAGCCAATTCGACAAATGTAGCTTCAATAATTTCGGTCATGTTCTGATGTTCTGACAATTGCAAGATTTGAAATCGCAAAACGCCAAATTTTTTTTATGGTGTTCTAAAACTCGTGCGATTTGCTTGCGATTTGCCATAGTTTCTTAAAAATATTCTAGTTCACAGAAAAAAATATTGCACCAGTAAAAGCATTAATCAAAAATAAAATCAGTTTTAATAAAAAACTTTATCAAGTGCATAAAATATTTAATCAAGTGAATTAAACGTTTAATTGGTATTATTTTTTTTTACTAATTCAAATTCATATTGTCAATTAAACGTTTAATACACTTGATTAAAAGTTTACTTCGCTTGATTAAACGTTTAATTCAATTGATTAAATTTTTAATTAAAACTGATTTTATTTTTGATTAATGCTTTAAGAACACCTTTAATGCGATTGCAAGTCAGAATCGCAAATTAAAAGCGTTCTTCGATTGTCAGAACATGCCCGTACGGCTGCTATCAGCTGTTAAAGTTCGAAGGTTCATACTGGACAACCCTTTTTATACAAATTTTTGGTAATTGAGTTAATTAAAAAAAACTGTTGTTACATTTTTGCTAGCCGCATTTTTAATTTTATTAAAAAAGTGAATGAAGAAAAACGGAATTGTCGCTATAATTGTGAACGAAGTTTTATCGTAATACTCAAACCAAATGATCTCTTGATAAAACAACAATTTTAGTTTATCGTTGAGCTCAAGGAAATTTAGCTGGCGTTACTTTCTTAGTTATTCAAAAAAGATTACAATAAAAGATCTTATAAGTAATTTAGGAACAGCTTAAAAAAAATGCTTATAGAAAATTAGTTTCTCTCTAACAAAATTTTGTAACAACAATTAAAACATAAACATATTGGTGAATTTTTTTTTGTGCACAGAAAAATTTTTTCTGCACAGAATGAAAAAAACTCGTATTAAGTTTAAACCACTTACTTTTAGTAAGAGTCGCACTTAATTTAAGTACGAAACCACAAAAAGTACTTAAAACAATCCAAAATGGGAATACTTTCAAAAACCCTGCATTCAGTATGCATGTGTTTGTAAAGGTTTGTTTTTGAAACAACAACAATACTAAAAAATGATTTGCTTATTTAGTGTAGAAACAACAACAACACTATAAAATGAAAAACATGTTTAAGAAAAATTTTTATCTCACTTTTACTTACGTTAATCCCGTTTTCGGATCAATAACGGGACACTTTAATAATCCGTACTTGACTCAAGCATTCTGTACTGGATGTATGGAAATCCGCTTCAGCTTGATTTAAGTACGCATTGATTGGTTTTTTCTTTTCAGTGTGGCTGAAACAAAATTCTTCACAGTGTTTCTTCGCCTCTTTTCGTTGAGTGTATGGACAATTGCAGTCTATTACTATAATTTTGTTGTTGTTGTTGTTGCTATTAAATATTTTAAAAGTACTCCTCATGCTCTCCCTAAGAGTCCATGAGTAAAGTATACAATTTCTAGCAAAACTATAAATGTACTTGTTTGCTTGTACCTAATGGCTGGTATGGTTTTTCGTCTTTCTGTCTTTCTTTCTTCATGTTCCTAAAAAAGGGTAGCTTATCATTTATGGAAAATCTTTTAGAATTTCATTCTTTCTGATGTTGTTGTAAAACTATGTCGTGGTTGTTGTAGCAATTGCTATTATAGCTGTTGTGTTTAGAATTGCGCTTCATTGTGCCACAATTACAATATTAAGTTACCCCGGTTATTGTTGATTTGAGACTAAATGTCTGGCTAAAGTTCCATATTTAAAGTAGTTGCACATACCTGGGCGTGAAAAAAAAAACGTTCAACTAAAATGCAAGTTACATTCATACAATCAAAAAGCGTTCGCACACAAAAAACAACAACAACAAAAAAGTGTTTAAGTGCAAACAAAATGACTGGCTGATGGACTGTTGGGCTGATGAATGAATTTGTTAAAAAAAAAAAAGAAACGATTGAGCGTTTGAATTTTTGTAGCGAATTGCAAAAAAAAAAACACTTAAGTACTTAACTAAACAATCAAAAAAAGGCAGGCTCTCGCTCTATGAGCTCTTTAAAATGTATTTTTTTCTGTGCAAACAAAAAGATTTACCGGGGCCAATTGTTAAATTATACAACAAACACACACACACACACACGCACAACAAACAAGAGCACGAAAAAACACAGGAAACAAAAGGTTTTCAAACAAATCTACTTTAAAATTGTAAAAAAGGAGGAGGGTTGCATAAGTTGCATGCAACTATTGTTGCAAAAGGACATCTCAACATAAAATCAACATCATGTCGTTAATTCGGCATACTTTTAAACTGTATCATTTTCATGTTTCATTGTGTGTGTGTGTGTGTTTTTTTGCACAGACAGAGAGAGCAAGCGGGATTCCCCTAGTTTATGAAAGGAGGCCTATAATTGATTTGGTAATTGATACTTTTGTTTGTAGGAAACGACACAAACAATACAACAATACGCTCACAATATAAATTTCTAATTCACCAAGAGAATAAAAAAAAACCGAACCGAAAACGTTAAAAATAGTAGATCGCTGAAATGAGATTAAAATAAAGATCCCACTGAGTATTTAAAAAGAGTATTTAGAGAAAAAGTTGTGAATAAAAAGAATAATGTGATAATTTGTTAAATATCAAGACAGGGAGGAGAGAAAAATTTGTTATGATAAACATGCAACAAATGCCAAGGCCAAATAATAAAAAAAAAACAGAAAAAGATTAAGATGATGATGAAGTTGACGTTGATGATTAGTAGGGGGGTTCTGTAAGTGTATACAAAAGGAAAAATTTTGTTAAAAGCCTAAAACGGCAAACAAAAGTAAAGTAATAGTAATGAATAGAAATTAGTGTAATTTTTTTGTTAACGACTTATGTTTTAAATATATAAAGAATCTTGTTAAACTAAAGTCTCTTGAATTCTTTAATTATGTCTGCTAAATTCCTAATATTCATTGATAAGTGCACAGAAATTTATTGATGGGGGATAAGCTAGTTGCTATGCGCATTTCACTGTTTGCTTAGGCCAGATCATCAGGAAAACTTTTTCCAAAGATTTTGGAAAAGCTTAAGATATTATATAAATAAAACTGACGAGCGAATGAGAATTACAAGCACTTAAGTTTTATTTGCAACACCCTGTAGTTCATGTGGCTGTCTCCGAGCTGGTTATAATGCTAGCCCCTTTATGACACAACCAGTCCGAATGCTAGCCATATGACTGGCCATTTTAACAAGGGGATGTCCTACGAGGGGGTAAATTGTTACTAAGAGGCCACAAAAAGACAGTTTATGCGCCGGTTCTTTTTGGCTTACCCTTAGCTGTCTCCTTACACCAACCATAAATCTGCTTTTCTGATTGTGCTGTCATACGTTCTGTTTCTCTCTCTCTCTATCTCACTCAAAAAATGAACAAAATGCTCAATGACATACATTTTTTTCTATTCACCATCTGCTACACAAAAAGACAGCTAAGTGCCAGCACAAAGTGACAGTAAAATTTTCCACAGTTTTAGAACCAGTCTTCCGAGTATAGGATCAATGTGGATAGTTTTATAACCAGTCTACAGTGTATAGTACTGCCACTTTTGGGCTAAATTGTCATGAAACAACTACAGGACGGTATCAAAGCTAAGACACAACACCAACAAAAAAAAAAAACAAAATTAAAAATAAATTGCTTGATTTTATTGTTTTCGCCAGAAAAGCGAATTGTCTCTTTGTTGGTACAACTCTAAGAGCCTTTTTAATCATAAATATCAAAAATTATGGTTAAATAAATTATGGTGTAAGAACCACAACATTGACAAATGCTATGCGGTACTGTTCGTTACAAAATTGAAATATTGTTATGATGGTATGGTAATTCAAAGGAATACATTCTAACTAGAGTTTTTTTTTCCCGGAGTTTTTCGATTCCCGGGAAAGCGGGAAATTTTTTTGAATTTCCCGGGATCCCGGGATCCCGCTCCATATAAATAATACACAGTAAATTTGTTTCAAATAATGAAAAAAAACTTTTTTAAAAAAACGTAAGGTAACTTGTTTACAAAGTAAGTAAAAGAAATCCTTAAATACTACAAAATTAAATGAAGATTAAAAGAGGAACTTGAATTATTATTTCCTTACGGTTTTATATGTAAATTCCGTGTTATTATTATGATCTAGATACAAGATAAAAAATTAAGATAAACATAACAATTTAATTCATAAACACAAATTGAGGTACTCAAGATATGAGATAAAAAAGTTAATTCATAAAATAGATAAAATATTTTAAATAAATATATTAACATTTTTTAACGGCTTAGGAAATAACTTTCTGACACACTCAAAGCGCTTAGTAAGACGTCAAAAAGTATATTGATTATTTTATTTACTAATTACCATGTTTCCGAAAAATTTCGTTCATTTTTTACCGAGGTTGGATAAATCGTTAAAAGTGCACCGTTGTAGAAGGCTTTTGATTCACAATAAGAAACATTTTTTTTATAAACAACGTCTATATCAGTCAAATGTATGGTTCATGCAAAAAATAGCATCAACCTCTTACAAACCTTTTCATTTCATTAGGTCTATCTGTAATCTTTAGGACAATGTGTTTTTCAAATTGTATGTTGTAGTATCTTAAACGAGTTTCCAAATTTTTTTTTATTTCGGTTTCCCCGCACTTCAAGGGTATATAAACCAACACAAATTGAAAAAAATTCGTGTTTATCACCTAATAAACATATCGCTCCTTCATTGCAACATAGTCATGTCTCAAAAAATCAAAAATTGTAAGTTATTTAAGCAAAGTGTTCCTTCATGCTTTCTCGTATTTTATCTCAAACTGAACCGAAGTTATAGCAAAATATATCTTTAAATCGGTACATTTTGAAAACTTTAATCGCATTTTGCCAAGTTCATTTGTTTTTGTAGATATGACTATGTTGCAATAAAGGAGCTATATGTTTAGGTATCTGCTATTTTTAAGACTTGTCCATGGACAATTAAACTTTACTACCTGCATCTTCTTTTGAATTAATGTTCTTTATTAACTTTTCACTTCACTAAATTTATTAATTATCAACTGTTGCACTGCTTATTCCGCTTTAAGTAGATTTATTGCATCAGGAGACATTGATTTACGTATGTACTCACTTCTTGTAATTGATCTAATCGACAACCCATCCACAGATGCTTATTTTAAGAGAATAGAAAACTAAATTTCAAAGTATAAATAGCTGTTTTCTTAAACTATGAGGAATTTTTTATTTCCCGGGATCCCGCATGAAAAATCCCGGGAAATATAATTATTGAAATTCCCGGGACGGGAAATCCCGGGAAAAAACCCTAATTCTAACCAATACATGTTTCTTTCAAAACCTTTCAATAAAGTTAAAATTTTTTTGCCTACATTCCTAGTTTTTGAAAATTACCTCGTTCAGTCTGTGAGAATTTTGAATTTGTTGTAGTTAAAATACAAAATACTTGCTGTTATAAAGACTGTAATGTAAAAATATTGCCTGTTGCGATAATCGGGGGTTGTTAAGCTCGCACTGTAAAATAAAATTTTTAAATGTCTATTTCTTTATATGTATATATGTATGTATGTATGTATAAATAAACTCTCAGTCAGCTGTTTTTGTTAAGCACTCATTGTAAACTGCATCTTCGTATTGATGATGCTCTAACCTCAGAATTGTGACATCAATATTATTCCAAATGGCATTAAATGAGGCAAAACGTGACATCAATCCAATGACAAACGTCATCGCAAAATTTGTTTCATATATAATGCGTAATCTAGCTATGACTACAGTGATATCATAATTTTTATGTTTAAAAAGTAAAAAAAGAAGAAAAAATTCCCATATTCTATTTGTTTAAATTATTTAAGGCGACCGTACACGACATGTTTTTGTCATCTGACATGTCAAATTTCCCACTGCAAAATACATACATGTCGTGTGTTACTTTTTAAACTTTGCTTCTGTAGAAGTCAGATGCAAAGTCATCTGACAAAATTTCAATTAGAGCGCGCTCTATTTTTTTCTGACAAACCATCTGACATCAGAAATCTATGCCGCGAAGAAACCGGCAGCGGCGTCCACTATTGACGGAATCATTAGCCGGCTGAAGTTAATATTTTACAACACTGAAATATATATAATCATCGCACCATTGAATAGAATTTATGTAATTATATATATAAAAACCGTTTCATTATAATATCCTAAATTGGTATCTTTGAATTAAAAGAAAAATATGTTAAGATGGCTAAATTATTTAACGGCGTAAATACAAACTTTCGTGACGGCATTTTTATTTTGGTTTTTGTAACAACTATGGGGAAAAAAGAGAGACAATGTCAGAAGCAAATTACATGTACGTTTGTGACCGAATATTATAAACCTTCTGTAAAACAGCCATTTTGACAGACATGCACAATTACATGTGACTTGAAAAGTTGACAAGTCAGATGTAAAAAACATGTCGTCTACATGCACCTTTAGTTAAATACAACAAATTTTCAAAGTAAAATGATTCCGAAAACTATATCGGGCATGCTGTTGGTGTCTTCTAATTGAGAGTTCTTCTGTAAACAAAGGGCGGAATTCAACAAAAGTAAAACAAACATGTGTAACGGATAAATAAATAATCGTATTCTCTTACTTTGATTTGAATCAATGCTAACGACTCAATTCAATGACAGCACTACGTGACAAAATTTCAACAAAGTCGTGACCAAATTAATCTGACAGCTAATCTTTAGCAAAATGTAGAGGGAAATCGCAAATTTATATGAAAACTTCAGAGGTTCATAACGCGGAAACTATGCGTTTCCGAGAATTTTGCCATTTTATTTTTTCTTCTTATTTTTCGATTTTCTATTACCCCATGTACTTTTTTTTTATTTGGGGCTGCGTTGGTAAACTGGACTTGTTCCAAAGAGAGAAATACAAAATCCGTTTAAAATTTTGGAAATATTTGCATTTCAGTCCCATCATCATCTTTTTTAAAAACACAAATAACAGTTATTTTGGAATATCTCAAAACTGTTCTACTTTTGACAACTCTGACTTCATGTTCGGATTAAGCGGAAAATTGTACATAAAGATTCGGTGTCAAATTCATTTGGTCAAAAAACTGTCACGTAGTGTAGTTTATCATAAACTTGAGCCTAATAAGTTCTTTCTCCGATGATACTGACTCATTGCGCTGATGACATTTGTTTTTTATTAAACTGACTCCGATTCGTCATTTCTGTGATGGCGATGTGTCATCCCATTGATAAAATAATTTAAGTTTTAGCCCCTGATGACAATTTGGCCCAGTGATGTGATGTTAAGGCTGACGTCACAATGATGAAAAGTGTCATGGGGTCAAAAACGAAGACACTTGTCGTAGTACTGATGTCAAAATACATTAGCGTTTTCACGCCTTTTCTGTCAGTGTGAAAACAAAATCTTGCTTAAGTCGAAAAATACACTGTAAATGTAATAGATTTTGTGGAGATTTCAAATCAAATCTACTAGATTTTGTTGTAATGTTAAGAGGCTATTAAAAGTTACTTTACATAATTTTTAATGCTTTTAAGATTTTTCCACTTTTAGTGAATATCCCTAATCATGTCATGCCTTTAATTTTTTTTTTTGTTGTTTTGGAATGCATGCATAAATTTTGTTATTTTAAATGTTTAACTCATTAATATAAATGTGTATCATAAATGCATATTTTAAAAATATATTCCATCCATTAAAGTAAAAATTATGAATGAATACAATTCATATATTATATTGACACAAGTAGCAGCAACAGCAGCAGCAGCAGCAGTAAGTGGTGGCAAGTTGAGAAACAGAGCCGTCAAAAAGATATATGTGTATGAATAACTTAAATCGAGCGCATCCTTAACATGCTGCATTAATATGTAATATTTTTATATTTTTTTCTTTTGTGAACAACTTGCAGTTGCTTTAAAACGATTTTTAGCATTTCATTGCCCCAACTGTTTATAAAACTGCCTGCTGTCAAGTTAATTTTTGATAAGCAAACACGCGACTCTCTTAAGCTGTGAGTGTGAGTGTTGAATTTTGCAAGAAAGGAAGAGGATGCAGCTACTGGTTCGTGTATTTTAAACACATTTTTGTTGTTGTTGGTGTTGTTTGTGCTGTTTGTGTAGCATATTTTAAAACGAAAATTATGCCTGCTTTTTATACACATAAAATTGAATCTTAATTCATGCTAATGTTATGACACTGGGTGGCATATATTTATGCTACATTATAAGGCACAATCAAAGGCATTTATAAAAAACAAACATGTTAATTGTTGATAACAAATTAGACATGATATGTGTATTTAAAAAAACAAAAATATTAAACTCAAGTGTAAAAGATAAGGAACTCAAAGCCTTAAAGAATAAAACTTGGTTTTGTTTGTTACAAAAATAAAAACAGGTAATTTTTTCTTTCTTTTTCGCTAAACTATTTTGTTAAGTTTTTTTTTTTTTTTTTTTTTTTGTGAGTTGTCTTATCACTATTACATGGCTTGGTGACGCCATTTGACATACAACTAAAAATATTGTTGAACTGTCTCCGCTCTCCTGCTGAGTTGCAAGGTGTTTCAAGACATGTTTTCTTATTTTTAGAATTGTATTTAATTGTTGATTGTGTTTTAAGCAGGTAAAATAATAGTTATATAATAATTTATGTTTGAGCATCGTTTTGAAAAAAAAAAATCTTTTTTTTTTTGTAACTAAAAAAATTTTTTATTAAAAATAATAAAAAAAACCAAATTAAAATTATAAAAACCAAATTGCAATAATTTTCTTTTTTATCACTTTCCCTTCATCACTTCCTTAATGGCAATTATGTTTTATATTTAAAAAATTTTATTTATAACTTTTAAGCGATTAAAAGAAGGCGATAATTTGTGATATTTTTTTTTTTTTTTTTAGTTGTTACAAAGTGTTTTCTAAGGCATTTTAAAATAAAACGTCCCACCATAAAGTCACTTTTCGCATATTGTATAAATTTGGTTGGAGTATTTAGTTGTTGGGTTTCTATTGAAATGAAATGCTCGCTTTCTGATTGGCATCTTATCAAGATGGGAAACTATCCAATACCGAACAGAAATCATTTTGAGTTAAACTATAATAAATGGCAAAAGAAAAACTGAAAAAAACACAAGCGTAAAATGCACTTGGTGCATTTGAATTCACAAAACATTTTATGAATATGAAATTTACACAGCCATAGAAAAAGAGTAGAAAAATCAAAGGGTGGAAGAGGGAGAGGAGAGATGTTGGGGCATTTGCAATTTCTGGTGTTGACATGCAATCTGGCAAATATTATTGGCGCGAGTGCAAAATTTTGCAAAATAAATCTATCAGTTTGTATACGAATATGTAACCTATATTTAGATATGAAGCTAGAGTACAGATATGTATGTTATACATACATATATGCGTTCGTTTGTTTGTTAGAGGTTTTTTTTTTGGTGTATTTTTAATTAAACCACCCAAAGTGCCGGTAGCTCTAATGTAAAAACTACTAGACACAGATACAAAGCTTTAGCTTTCCTCTATAAACGAGTATGTTTGCGAGTGAGTGTGAATGTTGCATTTGAACATTTGTTTTGGTTGTTAGTTCATCTGAGATAACACTTCTCATACATAGTTTTTACTCAGACATAAATGTGCAACGAATCAATGGCAATTGTTGGATTTTTTTCATATTGTTGGTTTATTTGTTTTATTGCCTTTTTAACAGTCAATTAACTAGACATTTATACTTTATTTTTTTTTTTTTAACGCAAACAGATTTTAATTTTTTCCACAGAAAAAGTATTATCAAAAAAAAATATCAGTTGGCAGAAAAAAAGAATTTAAATTAAGAGTAAAAGAAGTTTCTTTTTTTATAAGTTTTTAAAGTTTTAGGCAAAAAAGAAAGATCAAATTTTTTTTTAAATTTTGGCAAATAAGACTTTTTCTTACAAATAATTTAAAATGAGACAATAATTATTTTTTTTTATATATATTATTATAGATTATTCGACCATCCATTATATTCTTTTTAATTTTTATTCAATCGAGCTAATTGTCTGTTTTTTTATTGAAAGGGTTGTTCTTATAAAGCCGGCCAGAACTTAAGGGAAGGTTGGTATGACAGAATTATCATACTGCGCTCACTTTTTGACATTTATGATCAGTAGACTCAAGGTATATTTATAACAGGTAGTCTCGGAAAGCCAGCTGGTTATTTTTTATATTCTTGTTTTGTGATACAAACTGTCAAATGTTATATGGTAAACCAGTTTTTTTTCTTTATCTTTTGTCTTTTTTGTGTCTTTTCAACTCCTTTGCTGTTTGACAGTTCGTATCACATAACAACAATAAAAAGCCCTGTTGTTTGTTTTATTGTTCAATTGTTGTAATATCGCGGCTACCTGTTATAAACCATAGTTAATCAAAACTCTCAATTAATGAATGTTTGAAATGCGTCTGTAGTGGATAAGATAATATTGCCCAGCAAACAATGAAATGCGTCTGTAGTGTATAATATAATATTGCCCAGCAAACACAAAATGTTTGAAATGCGTCTGTAGTGGATAAGATAATATTGCCCAGCAAACACAAAACTAAGCATTGCAAATGTAATGAATTTTACTTTTAAAAGCAAAATGGAAATGAAGTTTAAAAAAGTTAATGAAATAATATACAAAATATGCCTCAGTTTTTACAGAATTAGGGCAATTGTTTTCACACATATTTGATTGGTCGAGTTTAATTTACAATTAAAACTTAAAAAATTAAGTGTATTTAGGCATTATAAATTAAGTTTTCCAAATTTAAGATTTTGTAACAGTTTCTTATTAACAAAATATGTTTTAAATTAAAGAACTTAACAAAAATTTATGTCATCCATCATACTATTTTGTTTGCTGGTTTATTTTGAAATTAAATCTAAGCTGAAAAAACAATAAAGCTGAAAAAAGCAGTTAGCATCCGCACATGTGCACTCGTTAACACTCAATTAACAACTGAAATCAAACTGAAATAGAAGAGAACAAGCGTCGGTGTGAGTTTTTTTTTTATTGTTTTTTAGCATAATTGTGCACAGAAAATGAAGATTTGGATTACGCTGTTATAAATACACCTTGAGTAGACTCTGGCAAATCATCATGATTACATTCATGCTTGAACAACGCTACCAAATTGTCCAAATTTACTTTCATCGATTCGCGACTTATGGCATCAGATTATCGCGAAATTCTATTCTGCGATGAGGCAAATTTTTCGCTTAATATGCTTTTTACACTGATCAATATTTAACATCTACCATAAATTTGCGAAGATGTTAAAATCTTTCCAGAGGTTGGGAAATAAATAAGTTTGAAATGGTTCTCATAAGAAAACAAGTTGATATACGTTTTCCAATGTAGTGCTCGAAGACAGAATACAAAGTATTGCTTCTGTACGGAGACCATTTTTTTAGAATGTACCTCAGGCGACCGAGCTGTATTCCAGAATAGATCTCACTAATGAAGTAATAATAATAAAAATTGTGTATGACATAATGATCATGAATTCCCTTTCCCCAGAGTTTGATAAACCCTAGTACATCTTTGGCCTTGTTGGCAGACTGCGATATATGTGCATGAATACACAGTTTATGGTCAAGTAATACACCTATATCGAGGAAACTATCCACTCTTTGAAGTTAGTGCATACACCCAGAGAAAAACATGTTTAAATATGGTCACCTCCAACAAAACTATTTTTAAAGAAAAATGTAAACATATTTTGTTTAATTTAACCATATTATTGTCACCGACAAGCATACAATGGTTAAATTAGTCCGCCATCAAGAAGCCACAACCATATTATGATTGCCTCCAAACATGTTATGGCTGATAATAACAAAAATATGTTTAACATTTATAATAGCATGGCTAGTTTTCAACCATAGCATGTTGCTCTCATAAAAGGGAAAAATAATATTGTTAATTTAAAAAAATATTATTGTCATATTTAACCATCAATCAAGAGGACAATTAAACGCGCTCCTTACAATACATCGACGGATATAGAGACCCTTATCAGAGAAAAAAGGAAGTTAAGAAGACAATGGCAAAACAGTCGTTCCCCAACCACTAAGGCCCAACTACAATTATGCCTGACCACTCTTCGCAACAAATTGAGACAGAACCACGAGTCTGCAATAGAAGGCTATCTAAACAGCCTAGACGCCACAAAAAACTCCAATTATAGCTTATGGAAGGCTGTACGGCATATGAAATGCCCTTTAACCCAAGAATCTCCATTAAGACTGGAAAACCGCACTTGGGCCAAAAACACACATGAAAAATTAAACGCTTTCGCGGGCCACCTTGAGAAAGTTTTCACGCCACATGATGCACATACTTGTTACTGTCGTCCAATCATTCCTGATAAGGTTAACCATCCATTAAAATTTAACATAACTCAAGTAAAATCTGCAATAGAAAAAGTGAATATTAGAAAATCTCCCGGACCTGATCGCATCACAGGGTCAATAATAAAAAACCTACCATCGTCTGCTTCCAGAATCTTGCTGCTCATTTTTAACGCTATATTAAGAGTCGGATACTTCCCATCCTCATGGAAGAGGTCTATAATTGTTATGATTCCCAAGCCATGAAAAGATGCTAGCCAGGTTGAGTCGTACAGACCGATAAGCTTATTGTCAATCCTATCGAAGCTTTTCGAAAAAATATTCGTTTTAAGTATAACTCCTCATCTAAATGAACACGACATCATCCCGGATCACCAGTTCGGAATTAGAGCGAAACATGGTACAACAGAACAAGTGCATAGAATTGTCACCCTTATTAGATCGGCGTTTGAGAAAAAGCAATACTGCTCAGCCCTGTTTATAGACATTTCCCAAGCATTTGACAAAGTTTGGCATGATGGACTACTCATCAAAATAACACGAATGCTTCCTCAAAACACTCACAAGCTTCTGGAGAGCTTTCTAACAGGCAGAACATTCATAGTAAGGTCGCAAGATAAATACTCCCCCCTCAAGTAAATTACTGATGGTGTCCCCCAAGGCAGCATATTAGGACCGCTTCTATATATAATATACACAGTGGATATGCCAACCGGTTGACACCTTATTTCCAGAGACGCATCAGTATTAGCATGCACTCTGGATACTCAGTACTGTACGCCTTCTCACTTTAGCTGTCATCAGACGGATGCCTAAATGACATTACCGGGGAACACTTGGTCTAAGACCGGAAGTTGTGAGATGCTTGGGAATTTCAGACAGAGGAATCACTTCTTGCTACCCCCAAGTGGATAGCAGACAGAGAGCTTTCAACGTCTGTGAAAGACCCCGTCCCCCCGTTGGCCCTATGCTCCTTGTAGGAGTTTAAAGGAACTAATATATATATATATATATATATATATGCCAACAAACCTGAGCACGCATACCTCTACATTTGCAGACGACACAGCATTTATTAGCGTTAACCATGACCCAAAAGTCGCATCACAAAATCTGCAGTCTCACATCAATGAACTAGAGGCCTGGCTAGAAAAATGGAGAATAAAGGTTAACCCGGCTAAATGTGCTCACTTAACTTTCACGCTCAGAACACAAACGTGCCCAGCTGTAAAAATAAATAACATCACTGTTCCGGTAGAAAACCAAGTACTTGGGAATTCATATTGATAGACGCTTGACCTGGTCGCGTCATATTGAAGCGAAAATAACGTCATATTGAAACTTAAAGCAGCTCAACTACATTGGCTTCTCGGTCGAAACTCAAACTTGTCCTTAGACAACAAAATTCTCTTATACAAGTCCATCATAAAACCAATATGGACATATGGCATCCAATTATGGGGCACTGCATGCGCATCTAACATCCAAAAGCTTCAAAGAAGACAGTCTAGAATATTACGACAAATTGTCTGCGCCCCATGGTATATACGTAATGATATTATCCACAGAGATCTCAACGTCCCCACTATCCAGGAGAAAATTAAAAAATATTCAATAAGTTACATCGATAAACAAATGGCCCACCCTAACTACCTCGCTCGGGGTCTGCTTCAGTTCGAAGGTCACCAGAGGCTAAAAAGAACCGATACTTTGAGCCTAACTAGAAGACATTTTTAAAATTTGAATACAGCAGTTAGTGGTTACACTGGTAACAACTAATAAACAACAAGTAGAATTAAGATTTGAATACATATTCTAAATTTCGATAAGAAAGATTCAATAATAAAAATAAATTAAAAAAAAAAAAAATAAAAATATTTAACCATAACATGTTTAGAGGCAACCATTATATGGTTGTGGCTTCCTGACGGAGGACTAATTTAACCATAATATGGTTGTCGGTGACAATAATATGGTTAAATCAAACAAAATATGTTTAAATTTTTCTTTAAAAATAGTTTCGTTGGATGTGACCATATTAAAACATATTTTCCTCTACGTGTAGCTTCAAAATACTGGACTTCTTTGGTATAACAACATATGTTTACATTTTCTCAACTTTAGATTCATCAAGGAGTAAGGAAGACAGAGTTGAGCTTTTGCAGCTTATCTGCATGCAATATTATTTTCTAATATTTCATACACGATGGCAAATCGATCCAACTGATTTCCTTGAGGAACTCCAGAAGGAACAGGTTACAATTGCGAAACAATGCGTACTGGTATCTGCCTATTTAGATATTTAAATGGTATTAAATCTTGATTTTTTTTTTGGAAATTCTACTTTCCAAGATTGTCTTATAACAGTCAAAAGCCTCAAGTTCTAAAAATTTGATCTGCCGCTTTTAGGAAAAATAAGTTAAGCCCAAGTTAAGGCCATTTGAACTGTATATAATCTGAATTAAAAAATTTTAATTTTCATGCCATTTCATTGATTAGCAACAAATTTTAAAATCTGAATTTTTGCAATCCAAAGTTTTCAATATTTATTTTACACTTTACTGGCCTTTTTCACGAAAATTACTTTTTTACTTTAATTTACTTGTTTAATTCTCTAAAAACCCCCAAAAACTTTTACTTTTAGCAAAATCACTGACATGTAAATTGCCTGCATATTTTACCACTTATTAAAAAAAGACATTTAAATAAACTTAGAAAACACTGTCACAGAAGAAAAACTCGCGTGAAAAGTTTTTTTGAGTAAAAAATTGTTCAAAACTTAAAAAAATTAAATAAATTTCCAAACTTTTCTGGGATAATTACGCTAAAAAACAGCAAAAAAATTATTATTTTTAATGTAAACAACGACATTTTTATTACAATTTTCTAAAGAAAATAGAAGAAAAAAATAAGAAAAGAAAAACGAATTAATGAATATTTAATGTGTAAAAGGAAAGGAAAAAAACAAGCAGCAAAACGGAAGGACAGACATTAATAAATGTCTAGAAAAGAAACAAATTTGCTTAAGGCACAAGAAATTAAAAAAAAAATTAGATAAATGAGTAAAACTAAATGATAAAGTTAAATACGCACGAAGTATTTTACAAAAATTTATTTTTTTGGCACAAATATAGAACAAACAAATATATATGTAAAATAAAATATTTAAATTTCATAGTGTACTAAAAAAAGGCTAACGCTTTAATTGTGTTATTAACTTTATTAAATAAAAGAGTTAATTTTAATTTATTATTAAGTTTATTTCCATCTAAAGATTACATTTTTATTTCAGAAACTCCTGCTGTTTTAAATCATCATAATGTCCCAAAATTATGACAACACTGTTTAAATTACCACAGACACACACACTATTGCCCCACTCTTCACTTACGGTTTCACTATCATCTTTAAATCTTTCCGAACAAAAAAAAAACCCCTCCCCATATAAAAAACAACTTCAAATCGCTCACATAAATGTTAAAACACTTTTGTATAATTTTTTAAAATAAAAAATAAAAATTGTTATCGCATTTTCACAGCCACCCGTTTCTTACGACAAAGCTGGTGTGGCTGTGTGGGTGGTTGTTGTAACATTAAGACCGCTTATCTTTCAAGTACCAAACGCAACATCAATAACACAGACACACACACAACTCCCCCCTAAACAACCCAAGTGTTGTCTGTAACGCAGTAAATAGTATCTTTAAATAATAATCAACAATCCATCATCAGACCAACAACCAAACAAATCAAGTTTAACCGTATTTTGGGGAGTTTTACTCGCTTAACGCCCTGTATAACAAAAACTCCCCCTCTTAGAAACAATAATTAAAAAAAAAAAAAAACAAGATGCGATAAATGATGCCAAAAATGTTAAATCTGATTTAAACTGATTAACTGGCTTCATTTAGTTTCTGTATACAGGCAATGAATAAATAGATTTTAGACAAGCAAAAAAAAAAAAAAAAAAAATTAAATAAAACAAGGGGAATATAAATAAGCCCGCGTGCAAGCGTTTGATTTCCTCTTCCTTTTACTTTCGCTTTAATAAACACGCTTATATACACACACACACACCCTCTCTCTCTCTCTTAAAGTACTCATTAAACTTATAAACAGGGTTGTCAGAAAGGCGATTTTTTAATATATTTGGCGATGAAATTTTGTGTTAAGATGCAACGACTTTTTTTTTGCAATATTTGAAAAAGTAAGCGATTATTTTGGCGATAAGCATTTCACCTTTTTTTTCTATTTGAAAATAAATTATTTAGATAGTTAAAAGAAAGTACTATAAACTTGCAATACAAATGATAATAAATTTAGAGCCATTGAACACTGTGCACTTTTTTCAAAAGCCCTTCATATCTCCTTAACTACAATAGTGAGGTACCATGAATTTGACGCGTGTAACTCTTGGAACAAACACCAAGTTTCAACAAAATCTTGTTGGTATTGAAGGGGGGAGACAGGTGTCCCCCGATAAAAGAAAATTTTATGTTGCTTCTAACTAAAGAACTACAAAAGTAAGGCGCACAAAATTTGATGCGTGTATCTCTTAGAACCAGCTGCATGTTTCAACATATTCTTGGAGGTATTTAGCATGTTAAGCCTATTTTTCACTTTTCCGTCACAAATTTAAATTTAACGCGTCGTTACAAAAGCAGTGTTACATATTTGACATTTATTTTTTTGCCTGCTGATGTAGAATTTTGTGCTCTTTAAGCGGTAGTTTTCACGGTACTTGAAGTTTTTTTTAATTAACCCGTGAAATGGCCGCTTTACGCCCATATTTCCACTGTCAAAAACAGATACGGAAGATAAGTGAAGACGACTTATTATCGTAAGTGTTTGTACGAGCAGAAGCAAAATACCAACATTTTACACTAGTGAAAGTGCGGGTATAAAAAGTACTCTCAAACATTAACGATGGAATGGAAAATACACGAAGCAATAAGAATGGCAATTAAATATACACACATTGTTTATGTTCTTAATGTGAGATTGGTATATGTATGTACGAATATTTAGTGTGTTTAGTTCTTTGATAATATTGAAAACACAATTCTTTGCAAAAACAATTCTTTGGAAAAATAATTCTTTGCATAACAATTCGTTGTATGCGTCCGCTACATTAGACAGACAAGTAAAAAATTTTCAAATACTAAAAATAAAGGCAACATTTTTTAAATGTATTAAAAGGTTTGAAAGAAACAAGTACTGTCTGGAGTGTATTTCCTTGAATTCCTGTGCCCTCACAACACTTTTTAAATTGTTCGACGAATAGTACAGGATAGCATTTGTCATTGCAGTGGTTCACAAACGTTTTCTACACACATTTTATTTTGTGTGTTTGATTTTTTTATAAATTTATGCAGAACTTTATTTTATAGTAAATTTTGCCAAAAAAATAACTGATACAATCAATTTAATGAGAAAAACATTTAACAAAGGAATAACTTTACGAAATGGACCTGCGAACTGGCCTTCTCGTTCATGTGTTTTGACGCCATTACGTTATTTCTCTGGGAATATGCAAAGTTCCAGAACTACGCAGATAAACAAGAAACGATCGAAGATATGAAGGCAGGTATTCGAAGCGTTATTGCTGAAAAATATTCTGCTTAACTAAGAAGATTGTGTTAAAATTGGAAATTATATTTTAATATAAATGCCAAAAAATTATCGATCAATAATGCCAATTGAATTGATATTAAAAGCCTTTTTCTCTATTTTATTTTAGTTTTTAAGTTAATCGCTTCTAGGAAAACCACTCGATAGATTATACTGTCTACTGGAAGCGGCTAAATTTTGAATATTTTCCTTGTAAAAATGTTACAATAATTTGTATCTTATTTCAAATTTCTATCTGGCGTTTTTGATATGCAATTTACTAATTAAGATGAAAAGAAATCTGACAACCCTGCTTATGAGCACTTTAAAACACACACAGAGAGCGAAAGAGAGAGTAAAGTTTATTTTTATCCTCTGACTTTCTTAATAAGGGTGAATCATTGAATAAGTTGGCAACAATCAAACCTAATTTTTGGCTTTTCACTTATGTTTTTTCTTCTTCTTCTTTGTTTTTGTTATTGCTTTCCCATTATAACGGTGGCTAGTTATTAAAAGAGAAAGAGAGTTAGAGTGTGGGAAATCTATGAAGATTAAAAAATAAAGCAAAATAAATGTAACAGGGAAAGTAAACAGGCAGCATCACACTAGCACGTGGTAAATGGTGTGTGAAATCGCTTAAGCACTTTACCCAGGATCTTTTAAACAACCAAAAATGAGATTTAAATGATAAAATAGTGATATCATTAAACTATCATCAGTTACAACAACAGCAAACCAAATAAAAATGTTCTCAAGCATTTTTATGCACAGTGGGTTATTGACAACAAATGCAATAAATTTCATAAGCAAAACGACTAACAAAGAGTACATACATACATTAAAGGGAACATATGTAACAGGATTATTAGAAATATGTTAATGTTTCCGTTAGAATTTAAAGGAAGTTATTAAAGGAAGCAGTACATTTGTATGTTTATTTTTGCAAAGGGTACTCCCTTTTTTTGATATTTATTTAATAAGAGTTTTAAAAGAAGTCTTGCCTTGTTTTTGGTGAATTTTTTTTGATTTGTTAATTCTTGTTTTTAATATAAAAAATAATTTAATACTTACATTATGCAATTTATAGTAGAGACCACAGGCATTACATACTGGTTCACCGCTGGCATTACGCCGCCAAAGGGTTGTTGTTGTGGTTTTGCAGTTGGCACACGATGTCCCCGCTCTTTTAGCGGCACTTTGTAGTGACTGCAGAGTCTAAAACAATATTAGGAAACAATTTATATGTACTAAATATCTATGAAAGCAAAAAAAAAAAATCAGCTAAATAACAAGTAAAACACTTGAAAACAACCATTTTTAATCGTCTGTTCTCTTCAGTTTAGTTTATTTTAACGGTTTAAATATATTAATTTTCATTACTATGTATTTTTAATTTTACTTTAAATAATCAAAAAAAAAAAAAAAAATATATGTTTATCGAGCCCTTACCGCCAAAATAGCTTAAGCGACATCAATTTTTTTTATAAATGACTTAAATGGCAACACTTGCATCATCTCTTAAAATGACAATTTTTTCTTAAGCGACAACCTTCATACACAATTTTAATGAAATAAAATAAAAAAAACCTTCTCCTATTAAATTTTGTTTTTTGTCGCTTAAGGCTTTTGCGGTATAACTCGATATATCAAAATTTTGCGCCATATTTAGGAAAATATGAAATCGTATAAAAAATAGATTCGAATTTGGAAATTAAATAGATTTGTATGGTACTTTACAGCCAGGCCCACGATGTCACACGTTAACGTTCGAATAGAAAATTACATTTAAAGCAAAAACAATTTCTAAAATTTGTTTTTGTTTTAAATGTAATTTTCTATGCGAACGTAAGCGTGTGACATTATGTGCGTTCGTTTACTTTTCCAGTAAAATCCCAGTAAAATCCAGTAGGTGAGTAATATGAAAATTTGTGTACGCGAACGCATTTCAGCAAAATCCAGTACAAATTTGTACAAATTTTGGGGTAAACGAACGCAGCTATTGTTGGCCTGGCTGTTAATTTTTTTTAAATTTTCTAAGTTTCACATGTCACATGCTGCTTTACGAAAAGGTTTACTTTAAAGAATATATAAAACCTTGAAAGTTCAACTATAATATGATTAAGCTGGCTTAAGCAGCTGTGGGAACACATGTAAATCATATGTCTCAAAACAAATTAAACTTAAGAAAACTTTTTGTTAAGGTTTGTGAAACTGTCATTCCGTAGGGAATCAGGGGGTCAATTCGTGATCGAATACTGTTTTGATTCGAAAGAAATTTTATTTCTAATTGTTTCAGTCAGAACTGAACGAATCGAAATAATTTTTTCAGTGTTTTAAAAACTCCAATAAATGGTTTACAATATTGAAAAAAATCATTGCTATTCGTTCAGTATCCCGTATCAAGCCGCCAGATATTTTTTGAATTTGTGTATCAAAGCGGTTGTACTGGATTTTAATCCGAAACTGCTTGGAAAGAGTTTGACACTAATTTTTTTTTCTGTTCAGACTTTTGAAAGTTGGAGTGTTTTCAACAGAGGGGAAGACAGATAGACAGATAGGTGGACATGTCTAAATCGACTGAGAACTACTCAAGGAGCCAGAATACTAATAATTTATGGGGTCTTAGATGAATATTACCTGGTGCACAGAAAAAAAAAAAATAAAAATTGATTTCAATAACAAGTTAGAGTGCTATATTCGGCTGTGCCGAATCTTTGATACCCTCCACCGACACTTCGAATGTTTTAGGACTAATATCTGTATGATGTCTATTTATTATTATAATCTTTGTAAAAACAGACATCTGCATTAACATTTGTTGCGGTTTAGACCTATATAAAATTATTGATCGACAATCAGAATCAATTTTAAAAAGTTTGAGTAGAATATCAGTTTAAGATGAACTTAAATGATTTTCAAGAGAACAAATTATATAAAAGCCATGGTAAGCTATGAACCAATCATCCCAAATTCTGCAGAACGATTTCTGGTATTAAAAAAACATAAATTTCAATACAGCGGTGCAATTAGTTTAAGCGTTTGCAGTAAATTTCAGAAGATTGCTAAAATGGAATCTAAGGAAAATTATGGACCGTATATCACAAAATTGCATAACATTTTTTCTGGCCATATGAAGCTTAACTGGAAGAAAGTTTACCGCGTATTTAATTATTTTAACAGTGTGGGCTTTAAATGAGGCCTATGGTAAGTTATGCACCGCTCTTCACCAAATTTCACAGTGTCATTTCTAGTTCTATAAAACTGTGATGTATCAAATTTTGTTATGATAGCGTTATTGTTTACGTTTTTAGGCGTACTAAGCTGTTTTCCGGGAGTAAGGTTTATATGGGGCCTTTGATAAATGATGGACCGTTCTTCACAAAATTTTAAAGTCTTATTTCTCGTTTAATAAAACTGTGATGTACCAAATTTTGTTATGATAGCATTATTTTTTACGTTTTTAGGCGTACTAAGCTGTTTTCCGGGAGTAAGCTTTATATGGGGCCTATGGTAAATTATGAACCGATCTTCACGAAATTTCACAGTCTTATTTTTAGTTCTAAATATTTCGATGTACCAAATTTTGTTATGATAGCATTATTTTTTACGGATTAAGGCGTACTAAACTGTTTTCTGGAAGTAGGTTTTATATGGGGCCTATGGTAAATTATGGACCGATTTTCACGAAACTTAATAGTTTCATTTCTAGTCCTATTTAACTGTGACGTGCCAAAATTTGTTATGATAGCATTGTTAGTTAGGGTTTTAGGCTTACTATACTGTTTTCCGGGAGTACGGCTTATATGGGGCCTAGGGCAATTCATGGACGGATCTTCAAGAAATTTTACAGCGTGATTTCCAGTTAAATAAAACGAACTGTTGCGAAATGTTATATCATTCTGTGCATTTTTCCACCATTTATGTTAGTTTTTGTAACAAAATTATCAATTTTTTTTAGGTGGTGGTTCCACATTTTGATTCATAGCTCAGATCCTATTGAACCGATTTTGCTGGATGTCAATCCCAAACTGCTTAGGATAACTACAAGCAATTTGACACTAAGTTTGTTTATTTCTTTTGAGTTTTTCGAAAGTGAGCGTGTTTTCAACAGACGGACAGACGGACAGACATACGGACACGGCTAAATCGACTTAAAATTACTCAAGGACCCAGAATATATATACTTTATAGGGTCTGAGATGAATAATAAAAAAGTTTCACACGGAATGACAAACTTAATATACCCTCTTCACAATTAATTGTGGTGGAGGGTATAAAAAATTTGTGATATTAATGCCTCTGGGCGCTGGGACCAAATTTATATGTAAATAATAAACTTTTGTACAAATAAATGAATAATAAAAAAAAAAAAAAAAAAAAAAATCAAAAAATTAATTAAATTTGCACCAGTAAACAAATAAATGTATTAATTATTTATTTTGTAAATTAAATAACATTTTCTTCAGTAATGTTGTAAAAAGGTAAACATTTTTAATTAAATTTTATTTTTTATTAATTGTTTAATTGAAAAAAACCGAAGTTTTTCTGTGTAGAGGGTTTAAAAAAATGTACTAAATATCAAAATATTGAATTTGTAGAATTTTTGAATAAAATCAAATTTTTTAAGATTTAAACAAAACTGATCAGAATTTTTAGATCTAAAATTAATTTGTTTTTAAATAATTTAAATTAATCAAAATTTTTAGATCTGAAACAAAAAAAAAAAAAAAAAAAATTTTAATTCCACCTACGGTTTTGATTTTTGCGCAAAATTTAAAAAATAAAGAATTCAGCCCTGTTCAGGAAAGTTTATCATTTTGAATTTAGACTGACTTTCACCTTGTTTAACAATATTTTAGATATTTTTCGGTGTAGTGATTACATTTTTATATCCTTCACCACAGGTGGTGAATAGGGTATATATAAGTTTATCATTCCGTTTGTAATTTCTATAATATTGATGTTAGACCCTATAAAGTATATATATTCTGGGTCCTAATGAGGACCGAAGTTGATTTAACGAAGTCCGTCTGTCCGTTGAAATGGGTTTTCCGAAGACCCCATATATGATGGGGGCCAGGTTATTATACATTTATGTCGCATATGGTCCGGAATTGTTTGCTATTGAAATTCAGCAAGATCGGTCCAGAAACGGCTGAGATATGAGTAAAAAACCACGACTGCCTCAAATTTTTTCCTTTAAATGTCCAATTAGACGTGACATTACCATACCAACAGTGTATTACCAAAACGACATAAACATCCCATACAAACCAATTCAATTTTGGTTTCTACGGTCATACAGTGGCTATGGTAATACCGTGTTGGTAATGTGTTTTTTTTTACCCTTCACTACCCTTCACTACAATTGGTGGATTTTATTTGTTATGTGTTTAATTTTACGCATACACATACACATTAATGCATGTATATGATATGCCGCTCAAATAAAGAAACAAACTCAAAGACTCAATATATTTTAATTTAACGCTTCTTTAGTAAAAGCATTCGTAGCCGAATTGTTAAGTTCTCTCCTGAGACTGGCGATATTGCCAGTTCGAATCCCAAAAAAAAATTTTTTCTTTTTTTTTATTTAATTTTTTTATGTTCTAAAAAACGATTTTAAGATTATAAAACGAATTTCAAACATCAACTTTGGCAAAGAGGAAACGTGCTTAGGTACATATATAAATTTTTTGTTTTTTTTTTATATTCTTCGGCATGACGAAATGAAAAGTTGGCGTGGCTCAATTCATATTTATTTATACCTATCTAAAGAACGTTATTTATGTATATAACTTTTTGTTCTTATCTCATCATGGCGAAGGGTATATAAGATTCGGCATAGCCGAATATAGCAGTCTTAATGATGAAACAGAACTGGGGCTGAACGTTTTTTTACATGCAGTTTGACATACAATTATGCCAGAGAATGCGGTCGAGAAATCAAATCAATTTTATTTTGAGGACGTTTTTTCTAATGCTCTCAAATATAGACACTTATTCTCTTAACAATGCTACCATACTTTCATTCAAAGAAAAATAAGAACAAAAGAAAACGAAAGAAATGAGAGAGAATTTGAAGTTACTGCCGACGTTTTAATTATGGGCCTCAAAATGTTTGCCTGAAGTTGAAGACTCAGTTCTGTTTCATCATTTACTTGTTTTTTTATTATTTTTTCTATTTTCTCAACCAGAAATTTTAAATATATAAAACTCAGCCCCATTCTGGAAAATCTATATTTTAAGCGATTGTCAAAACAAGACCACCTTTCTAAATTTTTGCTTGTTTCTTTTACAGAAGTTTTAGTTTAAACATCGTTTTTCCCTTTTCCCAAACTCTGATTAGGTATAAAATATTCTGCCCCATTCTGAAAAACAAATGTCAAATAAAGTTCCACTTTCCTTAATTGTGTTTTAACTTGTATTTATTACAACAATTGTCGTTTCAACGTCGTTTTTATGATCCTTCCTTTTCTTCCTGGGCTTAGATTATTTATAACATATTCCGCCCCATTCGGGAAAAAGCGAAAAAACAGTATTTATTCAATTAAGAAAATGCTATTTCTAAGAATATTTTTGCTTTACTTAAGTGTTAAACTGCAAAATTTTTATTTCTTGCAGCTTGACCGTAAAGTCAGGAATGGGGCTGTTTTGTGTTTTGAACCACTTTTGCAAACAACTTATTTTCCTTAAGCCACATTTAATCTTGCAAAACAACAGAAATATTTAACACTTTTCATTTAAAGCAGTGAATCAATACGAGCAGTAAAAAAAAATCTGGTGCTGCTGTATGGCTTTAAAACTCCAATTGCTACATTTTTTTTTTTTTTTGAAGGCAAGTAGTATAAATATGTGAAATTTATAAAACAGAATGAGTGTACCATGGCAGTTTTGTTGAATTGTCATGTTAACAACTTAATTTATTTACGTTAGGCATGTTGTCATGTTTAAGCTCTTGCGCTGCAAAGCCAGGCAACAGGAAGAGAACAGAAAACAATTTTTTGACAAAAAAAAAAAAAAAAAAAAAAAAACAAATCTCAGACACAAACGATCGAGCCAAACGATCAGTCGTCGATTATTTTTTTGGTGGTTTAACAGATTCAATCTGGGAATGTTGTAGTTAAAATGTTGGTTGTTTGTTGCTGTGGCTGTTATTGTTGTTGTAGATGTTTATTTGGTTGTAGTAAAACTTAACGAGGTCGTCACATAATTACTATAAAACAAAAAGGATTTTATAAACTAACTTTGTATATTTGTATGCATGTATTTAGAGTGAGTAAGTGTGTGTTGTGGGCGTTAAATTAAATTTAAAAATATATTAAGACAAACTTTCAACTGCTGAATTTTTGTTTTTTTTTTTGAATATCTCAAATAAGTGTTAAAAAAATGTTTTTAAACTGATTTTTTTTCTCTGTTTTCGCTTAAAAATATCGTTACAAGATCGTTAACACCTTTAAAGTCAAATTCGACTTTTTGGCTTTTAATATATGTTAATATATGGCTTGAGTTTTTTTTTGTGCTGAGGTTTTAAGATTTACTCAAAGGCACAGGTGAGCTTAAATTATTTAAAAGATAAAATGCTGGTTGTTGGTTTCAAGAGAGAGTGAGAGAAAAAAAGCAACAAAACATCAATTAAAAATCAACGTAAAACATGATCAACGCCTGATCGAGTAAAAACAGCCAACAGTCTTAGTCAATATTAAACATGATCATGAGCAGGGTTGGAAAAAAATTTCCTATATTGGAAATTTTGAAATAAAGCCCTTAAAAAAAGACAACACAAAACATGTTTATACTTGTACTACTACTCGTATGAATACAAGACAGTTTGTTTGTCTGTCTGTCTGTCTGTCTGTTTAAAACATTTTGTATGTACAAGTTTTGGGCTTGTAAGACAGACAGGTACTTTTACTTAAGCTGGCTGTTTTTCCTTGTTTTTAAATACTAACGTTTGGTTTACTAGCCCCGGCTCATCATTTTAAATGCGTGAAATCTCTTGGATTGTGTTTAAAAAAAAAGTCTTCAACACGTACAAAGCTCTATAGAAAAAAGTTTTTTAAATTCGTGGAAAAAGTTAAATTAAAAAAAAGGAACTTTATCCAGCCTGTTAGTTGCAGGAGCAGCAGCATGTTTTGAGTTTAAAAGTGGCAGTTTTGGAGTTTTGTGGAATTGTCATTTTAATGAATTGATACTTGTGTTAAACAAAACTGTCTACTACTGCCATTTTAGCAAAAACATTTTATATCTTTTTTTTTATTTTTTTTTTTACAAAATTTAAATAAAGCAAACTATTTTTTTCTTAGAATATCCTTTTAATTTTTCAACTAAAATTATAACCCTTTTTCGTTTTTTCCAAAACAAAACCTAAAAATTAATTGGCAACTCCCTTTTCTGCTTCCTTATTTAAAAAGAAAGAAAAAAAACGCAAAGAATTTATGAATTAATTAAATTTTTTCTATTTGACTTAATTTTACATTTCATGAATTTTTTTATGAATATGAAAATAATAAAATTAACATAAAATCAAATTGTTTACACACGAAAAAATAAAAACAAACTACATATTCAATAAAATTTATGAACTTTAACCTGCCAAGCAAAAAAAAAAAAAAAAGAAAAAAATAAATTAGTAACAGCCACTAAATATAAAATAGCCTTAACCCTTTTGAAAACTATTTAATAAAAATCCTTTTTAATTTAAACGCAACCCGGCGAGGTTTTTATTATAATTTCACACCCAAACAGACAATAAATGGAAATTAATAGAAACTCCAAACAGGACATACACAGGACCCTTAACAAAGCCCTAAGAAGGAAATTTTCAGCTAACAAATGTGAGCGTGTTTAGGTGACATTTATTAAACACATGTTCTAGTTTTTTGGTTTTTCTTTTTGCCATTTTAAAAATACATTCATATACAATGTTTAGCAACAATAAAGCAAAGTGTAGTCCAAGTCCTTGCTGCAAGACAAGGAATGAAAGAAAGAAAGAGAGAGAGAGAGAGAAAGAGAGAGAGCTAGAATAAGTGAATGTTTACACATACCCACTGTAAATTTCAATGACCATTTTAACAAATGGACATTGACATTTTTGTATTGAGTGTATAAACTGTGAATGGTTTTTGTTGTTGTTGCACTATTCATAGACCTACAATTTTAGTGACAAATATTAATGACAATTTTCATGCCTTCCACATATACAGCAGTGTGTTTGTGTCTGTGTTCTCGATGTTTTAAGGCTTTATGGGCCAGTCTGTATTTGTTTTAGTTTGTCCTTTTGTTAGGGTTTTATGTCTATTGCTGTTTTAAAATAGAAATTGCATGTTGCCGTTTTTTTGTTGTTGTCTGTCTGTTGGTCTCTTTCGTTTAGCTTTTTTCATGTTGTCGCCTTCAATTTTGTCAATGTTTCATTTGCCAAGTTGATTTAAGTGAGCCACAACTTAACAAAACTTAGGTTTCAGCAATTAAAGTTACCCTTTGGAGTAAAATTTGTAAGTATAATAAAGGAAATTTATTGATTTTGTTAGAAAAAGTGAAATAAAAGAGAAAATGCTTTAAAATTTAAAATGTTAAGCTTTAAAATGCAAAAGGAAAACACATAAATGTTGCTGGATACATGTTGAGATGCAAGAATTTTATAATAAACTTAAACTGTTTTCCCCCATATTCATATGAAACGAGTTTTCTTTGTTTAATAAACCTTTAAATAAGTCCAATTTTTTTTTTTATGAATATGGGAGTTTGATTATTGTAAATTATAAATGTTATTAAAAATAAAATATTTCTAACAACATGTTGCTGAAAGATTTAAGCAGCAATTTGTTCGTAGTTTTTTTTAATAAAAAGTTGTAACTGACCAAAAATTTAAATATATTAAGAATTTTAAAAATTGTTGTATGGCATATTGCATTGTAGCAGTTCATTGTATTTCTAAACAAATTTAAGATATGGCTAATTTCAAAGTGTTGAACGCGACAGTCGTACGAATCAAAAATGCAATAACATTTTAAGCAAAAAATATTTTTACGTTTTCTTAACCGTTAAATTAAAGCACTAAAAATGTTATCTATGCTTAAGTTTATGGAGGGCGCGGTTCTAGGTCAAAGATAATGGCAAAAGAAGTAGCGGTTCGAACGTGAAAAAAACAGAAGTAGTTTTTGTGGCCATGTATAAAAAGGCGTAATTCAGCGAAACCTGGCACAATTTTTTAGTCAAACTACTTTCAGAATTTTACGTAGCAATGTAACATTAAAATGTCTTGGTTTGATTTCAAAATTTCCTGTATTTTCTTTTTTTAAGCCAAAATCTGGGTCGATACGTGACATTTCGAACGTGAAATTTTTTCCGTAATAATTTAACTGAATAATGATCAAAATAAAGTAAAAATTTACCGTTAATCCGAAAAACATATTTCTCTTTGAACTCTTCCTTAGATTACAGACCATGTAAGAAATTTTTTTTTTTTAAAAAAAGATAAATATTAAAGAAAACATAGAATAAAGCATTCTCACATATAAGAAATTACGTTTGCACAACTTTGCAGTCTGATTGTAATATACTTCTCTATAACAATATCGTAAAATAATTAGCTTTTAATAACTTTTAAATTTTCGGTCACGTTGGACCTTTTGACGGAAATGCCCATATATGTATTAAATCTTTTTTCATATATACATTAATTGAATTGAAACATCACTTGATATTTGTGAACTAACAATAGTTAATCAACTCATCATACTAATACTTAAACATTTAGTTCAGCCAGTGCCAGACAAAAATTAATTGGTTATCATAATATAATAATAATAATTGAGGGCCTATTTCACCAATTCCATTTAAATATCAATTTATGTTTAAAATTCGTGTTTCATGTCAAAAAAAAAAAAAAAAAATTAAATTATATGAAAATCTGTTTTTGAATATGAATTGGTGAAATAGGCTCTAAGTGTTCGCTGATAGCTTTTCTCCATTTTCATGAAACAAGATCCGAAAACTCCTTCATTTGCTGGCGTTAGTGTATGCGATTGTGAGGTAAGTTTCGTGCCAGAAGGTTCGGAGAGACTCCAACTTTGCCAAATATTTTCAAATATACCTTATCATTTCTTCTCTGCGTCGGTGTACATTCAAATCAGTTTGCAACTGTTGATTTCTCATATACTACGCAACACCTATAATCATTCTTTTAATCTTAGTTTTGCATCTTTGCAATTTTTCTTTATTAGAAGCTGACGAAGTCCCCCATAAGTGTTTATCTCAGCTCCAAATAGGCTTTAAAATCGAGCTGTATTTCAAAAATTTGCAATCAAGGGAAAGTTTTGAGTTCCTGCCTATTAACCATGTGATTTGCACCAGCTTAAGTTTAAACTGAGAAAATTTTTTCTTTATGTGGGGTTTCCAGAAAGTCGGCGATCAAGGTGAATACCGAGAAATTTTACTTTATAATGCTGGGTTACATACAGGTTATTAATTGGAATTCGGGGGCAAGTTTACTTTCTGAGAGTAAAAAGTAAATGGATACACTTTTGTTCATTAACTTCAATTGTCCACTTAATCTGCCATACTTCCGATTTTACAATACAAAAAAAGCATAGATGAAATTGCGGCGGATTCGTGCACACTTAAAACTGCTGTATCATCCGCATATATCGATGGAAGCATGTTTTTATTTAAAGATGTATTGAGAATGTACAGAAAGAAGGGGACCTAATATACTACTCTGCGGCACATCTGCTTGTTTATCCTATGGTGAGCTCACAGTTATTCTCTTTAATACAAAATTTTCGTTTTTAGTGCCCCGGTAGGCTGGCTGGCAGTGAGCTAGTCTATCAGCGCCGGGATTGCGGGTTCGATTCCCGCCAGAGACTCCGGATAAGCGTAGAGCTTCGCGGGATAAGCTTAGGGAATTAAAAAAAAAGTACGTAGCTTTGCAACAGGTTTTTGGTGCTCGGCAACAACGACTGCATGATCTTATACATGAGACCTTCGTGCCAAACCTTGTCGAAAGCTTACGAAACGGCAATTAAGAGTGCCGAGCAGTACACAGAAAGAAAAACACTCGCGATAAACAAGTTTTTATAACGTACCTAAAACAATCCTAAATGGAATTTGTTTCGAAAATCAATCTCGGAATTTCTTAAAATAAGTTCAATATTCTTAAATCAAGTAAAAAAAGATTGAACAATTCGTTGGGAGTGTCACTCTGAGAGTGAAATTACAAAGTGAGCGTTTTAATCTCATTTAACTAATCAAAGTATGTTGTAGACTAGTAGTTAAAAACGATTTGATTGTTCTGTGTAGAAACAACAAAAACAACAGAACAAGACGAAAACAAATTATTTTCATGTTTAAAAAGTAAAATTAAGAACTCTTGCTTCTCATTTAGTTTATATATTCAGTTATAAAAGTTATAAATGTTTTTAAAGTAAAAACCACATCGGGAATGATGCTGGTGTTTTACAATTGAAATTCTGAAGGGTGTTAAACCAGTAGTAAATCAATCATAATGAAATGCTCCTTCTAATTTCACTTTTGGTTTATTTCAAGTACTAATTCGGGAATGGATCAAACTCATTTTCGGATTATTTCAAGTACGAATTCGGCATTAAATACAGATTAGTTAAGTATTTCGCGATTGAAAATTCGTACTTGAATCAGTCTTTCTGTAGTTGATTCAAAAAATCCCTACTCACCGTACTATTAATACCGCTTCGGATTGATTTGAATACGAATGCATTGATTTTTCCTCTGGGTGCACTTTTTCTTCTCAATAGCAATTCGGATAGCGCTTGCGATTCTATGGAAATGCTCAGTGGTGCCATGTCTTCTTCGAAATCCAAATTGGTGTGCAGGGATTATTTTATTCTGTTCTACAGAAGTATTTATTTAATTGGCCAAGATTCTCTTGAAAAATTTAGACAGTTTCGACAATAAACTTATTGGTCTGTATGAGTCCACCTTCGTGTAAACCTTTCCTGGCTCATGGAATCATAGTAACGAGTAAGACCATTCATTCCGTAAGATAATTTTGAAACCGTATTACAGAATTAAAAATAAAGAGAAATTTTCTTATTGCTCTCCGGAGTAATTCCAAAAGCATTTTATTACTGATCCCATAGATCGCCGATGATTTCTTGGGGTTTAAATCAACAATAGCCTTTTCTACCTCTTGAATCTCAAAACGAAGGAATAAATCCATTGTTTATTAAAATGAAAACAATCAAAGAAATATTGATTGACTTCAGTTCTTAGCAACATGTTGCGTTAAAGGACAAAACATTAATATATGTTTTAACTAAAGCCCAGTACTCTGTTCAAATTTGTGAAAAATTTTGAGCAACATTAATTATTTCACACGAAAATTTTGCCATGTATCAATGTTACCTATCACGCGAGTTTGTACAATTTGACGTCTTTATTCCAGTAAAGTATGCGTCATTGTTTTGCGTATGTAAACGAATCCCACATGTATTTTACTAAAATTTAACAAATTTAATAAAAAAGAAATTAAATATGGATAAAAAAAACTGTTGCCGGTTGTGTTATTTTAACTTTTTATTTCTGATTAAATTATCAGTTCAACAATGAATTTCAGTTTTTTTTTATCAAGAATGAAAATTTGGAATTAAGCACGAATAACAAAATCTTTAAAATTAAAAGTTTGTATTCCCAAAAATTACTTTGATAATAAACAGGCAAGTGCACGGCTTTAAAATATTGAAACTGGCAACATGTTTTATTATTTAAAGCAGGTTGTTTTTGTTTTTTCCTAACCTACTTACAACTACAATTAATGTTGGAAGAATTCCAACCAATTGTAATGGGGAATGTTAGAAAAGATAAACTCACTGTTTATTGTTGATGTTTTTGTTTAAACTTTGATATTATTACAAGTAGAACTGTTGCATTTAATTCTTAAACGCTTAACAGTTTTATTTGGTTTAATATCTTTAGTTTTTCTAAAATCTTTGGATGAAGTTTCCTGACGATCTGGCCTAAGCAACCAGTGAAATGCGCATAGGAATAGCTTATCCCATCAACAATGAATTTCAGTGTTTTTATCAAGAATGAAAATTGGGAATTAAGCACGAATAACAAAATCTTTTAAAATAATCAGTTCATATTTGTTTGCTTTTGCTTAAAATTCTACGTGAAATAAGTGCAGCCTCCATTATTTCGCAGTTGAAAAAAACAATGTTGCCAGAAACATTTCGGAACTTTTTCACAAAAAAAAAAAAAAAACAAGGCACAACTCTATCATCATTATTTCATAGATATTTCGCATACGTTTTTTTCATATGCGTTTTGGCAGCATTTAACGTGAAACGTTGAACAGAGTATCAGGCTTAAAGCTATGTTCACGCCTATCAAATATTTGACGTCCTACACGTAACCACTATTTTTATTAAAAAATTATTTGCTTTTGCAAAACGTTTGCTAGAACAAACATCATTTAGCAGTTTCTCAATTACATTATGCAAATATCTTCTTAAAAATAAAGTTATGTAAATCAAAAAAAAAACTTGCTAAAAATAAAGCTAAAGTTTGATCTGGTCACGCTTTTTTAGGATTTTTTCGTCAAATATTTGTTAGGTCTTAACATACCTTTACTAAGCTTTGCTAGTTTGAAAGTAATTAATTTTTTTATGTTATTTTTGATAAAATGTTTTTTAACTGAAGTTGTTGGCAACATGTTGGACCAAATTTTAAGTTAAAAGCAATTTTCATTAAAAACAATGTTGCAAAATATGAATTCTTTTGTATGTTGAAGCGATTAAAGTTTTAATTTTCTTTTAGGTTTTCGAGCAAAAATTTCTCAACAATAAATACACCAATACCCCGGTTTGCGTCGTTTTCGAAGTTGCGCCTTTTTGTTTCAGTTTGCGTCGCATGGCTCCGAAGTTGCGTCGCTAGTTCTCCGATTTGCGTCGTTAATATAAAAATGTTTGTACAAAGCTTAAACCGAAAAGGTGGATTTCCCGTTGAAGTCTAATGCAAATATGTATGTAAAGGTAGTCTGCTGATTGCAACTGGTTTCAAATTACAATTGCTGAAGTAAAGTTAAATTAAAATATTTTGCAGCAACGAGTCAAAAAAAGCAAATAAACTTAAAACAAAAAATGGGCATTTTGACGCGTTCTAAATCAGGGGAAAATGCTGTTGATATTTAAAAAAACCTTGAACTAGCCCCTTTTCCAATCAAATCCATTTGCTGTTCCAGTGACGCTAATAAAATTAAGAAATTTGTTGAAACAAAACATCTTTACCAGAGATCAGCAATGAGTAGTGAAAAAGTGAGAAGAGCTAAATCATGACTCATAAATTCTTGTACTTATACGCACTCATACTTTTCCAATAAAGTATATATATTCTGGGTCCTTATGAGGAGAGAACTTGATTTAACCATGTCCGTCCGTCTGTCCGTCCGTCCGTCTGTCCGTCTTACGTTTGATATGTGTTTTCCGGAGACTCCAGACATGATAGCGGCTAGGTTGTTTTACATTTATGTCACGTATAGTCCACCATTTCGTGCTATTAAAATTCAGCAAGATCGGTCCACAAATGGCTGAGATATGATCAAAAAACGACGACTGCCTCTAATTTTTTCCAAAAATCCCTTGTTGTTGTATTTTTATTGCTTTTTTCTGTATATCTGGAGAACGGCAAGAGCCAAAGTTTCCAAATTAGGTACACACATTTAGGTTGTCAATACACACCACCCTACAAAATGTGGGCGGGATTGGAGAAGTGGGCGTGGTACCTCCCGTACAAAAAAAATTAAAAATTGTATAAAAACCTAAATTTTAGGGCTGTCATATGTCCTATGGATATGACTTATATACCAAAATATCGGTAGAACATATTTTATAAAAAACTCGGGAAAATCGGTTCAGATACAAAAAAATTATGACCAAAATTAAATTTTTTTTTAAATACCCAACTTTCGGGAACCATAGATCTCCTTGAGTCCAAGCTTTATAACTAAAGTAAATGGTAAATTTCTTCTTCAACACGTCGGTATATAAATCTGCCAAATCGGTTAAAAAATGGCAGAGTTATAACCGAAATACTGAATCCACAAAAATTACTCTTTTTATACCCTTCACCGCAGGTGGAAAACGGAATATATAAGTTTGTCATTCCCTTTGTAATTTCTGCAATATTGATCTAAGACCCTATAAAGTATATATATTCTGGGTTCTTATGAGGAGAGAACTTGATTTAACCATATGATGTACTCACTCAAAAGTTTCATTTTATTCATCGTACTCATACTTAGCAACATTTGTTGTGTTTGATTTAGAATCTACTCAAGTCAATGTGTATAGGCGAAGCAAAATGTGAGGCTGCCCGATTTGTCCCCGAAATAGCAAAGTGACGATTTGGCAATTACAGTTTACTAAAGTTACATGTATGAAGTGGACGATTTTTCGGCAAATTTATCTGGCAGCGCTCATTATTAAGTTGTGTGTTTTATCAGTTGTGTTAAAACGGTAAATCGAAGAGCTAAATGATTTGAATCATTGTGAGTATTGTAAGTATTTTCTTGAAATTATAAATCAAGCTGAGGTCATTTATGAGTATGCGTATTATGTCGACGTCGCACTCACTAATATTTCTCTTGTGAGTATGAGTGAATCAGAGTACTTTAGTTTAAATGATTTCTACGCACTTATACTTACAATTGCATGAGTCAGTATGAGTAGCGAAAAAACGATTCATTGTTGATCTCTGATCTTTACAACATAAACAGGTTACAAAAATGGAGCCACCTCTATTTGGATTGAAGATCAAAATCAGCGACGAATGCCTTTAAAGCAAAAGGTTATTCAAAAGATGGCTTTTAATTTATTTCAAGATCTAAAAACAAAGAATTCGTTATAAACTCTATAAAATCAAAATTTGTTTTATCAGCTAAAATTATGTATCTCGGAGCCAATTAAATGAAAATCCATACAAATGTATGGAAAATCGTTGTTCGGTTTGCGTCGAGTTTTTCCGGTCCCAATTAGCGACGCAAACCGGGGTATTGGTGTAATTTAATTTTTTTTTTTTGTAAAATGTTGTTCAACTTTTTTGCGGTCCCTTTTTATTGCAACAAAAATTCTTTTATTTAAATGAGCCATAAAATAAATATTTATCTTGTTTTACACACACAGAAACATTTATATTTAAACTGATTTGTTTTTATTTTTTAAGCATAAAATCTCATCTTTAGAATCTAGTCAATAAAACAAAAACTTTTAAAAGGGAAGAGAACAAACGTTCGGGGGGAAAGCAAAAATAAAAAAAATTCATAAATTTTATTTGAGTTTGTGTAGAGAAGATTGTTTTGTAAGAATCTTTGCAATAGATTTGTCTCATTTTCACACATAAACGAGATAACCAGCTAAGGGTAGTTTATGGTCCGTGTTTCCCCCTTTTAAAGCCCCCCCCCCCCCCACCAATAAAAATTTATAACGTTGTATGGGGAAGTGTGTACGAGTATGAGTCTAAAGCATTCAAAATATGTATCTGTGTTGTTTTTTGGCCACTTATTTAGTAGCAGCAGTAGAAATTTTGCCATAGAAATATAAAAAAGTGGAATTATTTTTATCTTTCTGAATATCTTCTCCATCTATGTTTTTAGTTCTTAATAAAGAAAATGTGAAATGTGAATTGAAAGGAATAGAATAGGAAAAACACTGTCGCTAATATCTATAAAAAAATTGCTGAAGAGATAAGGAAACTGAAAAAACACATCTTACATACTGGTATGTACATTTATATTTGGTTTCCTTTTTTTGGTGTATTAGTATTAGTGCCTAGAGTATGTCTCTGTGTGTGTGTTTCGGTGTTCGAAGCTTTGGGGTTTTTGTGTATCATTTATATGGGGTTGTTGGCTCAGAGTCTGTGTTTACTCTGTTGTATTTCCCTACCCTCTGCTCACCGCCAAAAACAAATACATACCAACACGTACAGAAATCATGGAGCTAGATTTTTTATTGTAGATAGTAAATTTTTTATGTATATCTCTTTGTATCTGCGAACGCACTCACTCACACACACAGAGAATACAATTTTTTTTTGTGTTACTGCGCACTATCTTAGATTTAAAAGGGCATTGGCTTGTGAATGGGTAAATATTTGACTTTAATAATTTATAAATTTTGTATAAAAGAAAAATTGCTTTAAAAGCACAAAAATTTGCCGACGGCTGTTGAAAAAAAAAAAAAAAATTTTAAAGAACATAATTAAAAATTTTTTTTAAATGTTACCGTTTAAAAAATATTTTCAAATAAAACTTTTTGATAAAAATTTTCTATTATTGAAAAATTTTTTTTTAACAAGTTTGTTTATAAGTATGTATTTCGAGATAAGCCAAGTTATTGTTATCAATCTTCAGGGTTTTTCTTATCTATAAACTTAATTACCCTTTTTTAAAGTGTAGTTTGATCTTTTAGATAAACAAAAACCCCATAAAATGTTTTAAGACCCGATAACATGCATTTTAACTTATTCACTTACAGCTAACTTCACTATATAACTTCCAAAAACTCTCGCGAGAGTAGCACAATAAAATGACCTTTTGACATCATAAATTACTCATACGTTTATGTGTCCAAGTGTTTATGTTTTTATGATTTTGTTGTTTTTGTTTGCCACTTCTTCTTTTTCTTCTTGTTTTTTTGTTTTTGATAACTCTGGGTGAGAGGAATAAAAGCTTAAGAATTTTATGGCAGCTGTCAGCACATAAATAAATCTTTTGAGGTGTGAATTTTTAATTTTTTGAACAACTTTTTGAATTATTTTTTTTTTTTTTTTTGTTTCATATTTTTGTTTCATAAATTAAACAGCAAATCTTCACTACAAACCTTGTTGTTTAAATAATTATGTGCGTTTGTTATTTATTTATTTATTACTTATCTTTAAACGCCATCTTATAAGCAAAAGTAAAATATTGAAACAAGAAAAAAATTGTCTGTGCATTTGATTTGCCATGGATTTTTGCTTGCATTTCAATTAATCTCTTGTCAATATTTGACATTTTGTCATTTTTACTGTTGACAGTGATATATCGCCATGGCATAACGTTCTGTATTTGTATAATTTTCTTTATTTTTTTGCACACATTTTTATGTCTGAATGTTATACATTTGTTTTCAATTTAATTTAAAATTTATTAAATTTGTTTGTTTATTTTTAAAATGAAAAATAATATACAAAAAAAAAAAAAAATAATTTAAATAAATAAAATTAATTGAAAGCAAATTTAATTAAAATGAAAGTAATTTTGCTTTATTTTATGTAAAGAGTATAAGAGCTTTTTTAATTTGTTAAAACTTACTTGGAAAATTAAAGAAAGAAAGCTTTTTTGATAGTTTGAATACTGAATGATTTGTAAAAAAATACTTTGAATTAGGTAAAATGTACTTGAAAATTTAAAGTTTAAATAATTGTAAATTGCAAATATTAAAGTATGTGAGTTTGCATGGCACTGATCTAAAAATACGTTTTGGAAAAGCTCTTGCGAAGCTTTACTGATCAAAAAGAATGTAAATTGAAGAAAGCTTTTTTTATATTTTCAATACTCAATGATTTATAAAAAAAAATTCACTTTCAACTAGGTAAAACCTAAAAAATTTTAATTAATGTAAATAATTGTAATTCTCCGTTTTAAAGCATGTTTTCTTTCAATATTTTCGATATTAACAAGTAAGAAAGTAAAGTCGGTCAAGCCCGACCATATGAGACCCTACATCACAGTATTTAAAAACACATCATGCTTATGTGTCCATGTAAATATGGATTTATCTATGTTTATAAACTTCATGAAAATCGGGTTGAAAGTTTGTAAGAGGCAGACATTACCCCCTGCCTCCCCTTTTGTTCCTATTTTTTAAAAACTGTATAGCTAATATGTCCCTATAGATATGGATCTATCTATGTTTTAAATTTCATTAAAATCGGTTTGAGAGGCAGAAATTGCCCCTATCTCCCCTCGTGGTCCGATTTTTTTTTTAAATTTATACATTTTGTGTCCATATAGATATAGTTCTATCTATGTTTTAAATTTCATTAAAATCGGTTTGATAGTTTCTGAGGGGAAGAAATTTCCCCATACCTTCCCTCGTGGCCCATTTTCAATAGGCTTGGTCCTTGTGCCAATGAGAATCTGTGACCCAAATTTTATCAAATTATCTCCTGCCAGCCGGACGGACATTGTTAGTTCGGCTCAGTAAATGATTCTGAGTAGATCGGTATACTTTAAGGACCACTATTTTAAGGCGTTACACACATCAGCACAAATGCGTAATACCCTCTCCACTATTGTGGTGTGGGTATAAAAAGCTTTCTTCATATGATTAACATATACTATTTGTGAAATAGTTAAGAGTCGCAAAAAATTAAGAAAAGAAAGCTTTGCTTTAAGCAAATTAATGAAAACCGTTTTAAAAAGCTTTGGCAAAGCTTTTTTATAAGTTATTATATCTATTCCACATATAAATTTAACTATTTTAGATTTAAATTTTAAGTAAAATAATCTTCGAAAAAGGTCTTGCAAAGTTTTTTTTTTCTACTTTTAAGCCAAATTCACAATTAAAGCAAGATTTTTCACTGGGTGTTCAAAATGAAAGAAACAATTTTTATTCACTTTCACAAACAGACCCATTTTCAGTCGAAAACATTTGCAAATTTGCCTTGTACAATTCTTATAAATTACTAGGAAAATATATAACTTTGGGAAAAAATAAAACAGAAGAAAAACCAAAGTGTGGCACCTAATGTGAATGACGTTTAACTATTTTTTTTTTAAAATTTTTAAAATTTCTTTGCACATATTGAAAAATAACAATGAAAACAGCTTTAAAACGCTTTTTAAAGCTTTATTTTTAATTCAAATTTTACAGATTTTTCAATTCAAGTAATAATAATACAGCTTCTAAAAGCTTTTCCACTAACAAACTTTTAAGCAAAAAACTTCAGATTTGTTGAAATAATGAAAAAATCTTTTAAAAAGTTGTTTTTTGAGGATTTTTTTTTTAACAAGCAGAAAACTTTTTTAAATTTCAAGCTTAAGACAAAAGTTACCTAAAACCTTGCGGTGTTTTTGCAATTAAATACTTACTTTGGAAGATTTTTAAAAAGCTTTTTAAAGCTTTATTTTTAATTCAACTTTTACAGATTTTTCAGTTCAAGTAATAATAATTCAGCTTATAAAAAAGCTTTTCCAATATCCAACTTTTAAGCAAAAAACTTTAAATTTGTTGAAATAATGAAAAAATCTTTTAAAAAGTTTTTTTTTTGAGAATTTTTTTTAACAAGCAGCAAACTCTTTTAAATTTCAAGCTTTAGAAAAAAATTACCTTAATCCTTGCAGTTTTTTTGCAATTAAATACTTACTTTGGAAGATTTTTAAAAAGCTTTTACAAAAACACTTTAAAAAATAAAAGCTCTACTCTAAATAAATTCTAATAAAATAATTAAACAACTTTTTAATTTGTTGACAAGCTTTTGTTGAAATTTTTCAAAAACACAAAAGTTCATTTAAAAGTCTTAAACTTAAGTAAAAGCTTAAAAAAAATTATTGAAATAAAATCTGTTTTAAAACTTTTTGAACTTTTCAAAGTTCTGACTATTTTTTATACTTTTACGAATTTTGATCTTTGGAGTTTCATTAGCAACCTGACACGCCTTTTTTTGCGTAAAGGCCTTAAATTCCAAAATAAAAATGTTCCTCCATATGTTGGTTACTTTTGGCTTCCTTCTCAGCTTCTTTATCACCTCTTCCTTTAATCTTTCATTACTTGATATCGTTAAATTTTAATTGATCTTTTTTTTTTTTTACTTTCGATCTTTATTGAAACTAAGTATGTGAACATTATTGCAAGAAAAAGAAAAGAAAGAAGACTTAATGCTCATGAACTTTTTTTTGTTTATACCCTAAGGATCACAAAATTGTTTAGTTAAGGAGTGAGTAGTGCATTTTTTAATCATAATGTTTAAGCTTGTTATTGAACGTGCTCAAGAGGTTCTGTTTTTTGGATTGTTCCTGAACAGCCCTGTCATAATGGAAAAAAGTGTTGAGTGAGTGCGTTTTTGTGTGCTTTTTGTATCTATATATATATATTTTTTTTTTTTGACGAAATGTTGTCTTAACAAGATCTAGGTTTTTTTCTGTAACTTAACCAAAAGGCACATTATTTTATTTTTCTTTAAGTAAAATAAAAAAAAAAAAAAAAATTAAGAATCTGGCGTAAAAACGCCTTTAATTTTTGATATGATTTTGTTTGCGCAGAGCTGATCATCCGTTCAATGAACCTGCCACATACAATATTATATTCAATATTTGATTTGGTATTGATTTGACTTTTTTTGTTTTGTTTTCTTCTGTTGTTGTTTTATACAAAAATAACACATTTCACTAAAGGCAAAAGACTAAAGTAGCCAACTTTTTCCTAAAAATTCTGTTAAAATTTGTTCTGATTTTAAACATTTTGAATGTGGCTGCTGCTGTTTGATATAAATTTTTATGTTTTTTTCTTCTTATTAATACAGCCAATATGATTTATATGTTTTATATTAAACTGGGTGGGGAAACCCTTTTTAGATGAATCAAGTTTTATTCAAACTTGTTGTGCTGGCTGGCTGGCTGGTGTTTCTTCAATATTCTTAGAGGCATTTTTAAAATTCGGTTCGTTTAATTTTTGGCGTCACAGCCCACATACTTAAACTTAATATTATGATGTTGCTGTATGGGGTTCTATGGCAAAAACGAAAAAAAAAATCGTCTCCTTTGTTTTTAAATCTTTAAGATGATGTACTGTCGATAACAAAGTTTTAAATACAATTTACGAGTAGTTTTTGTTTGTATGAATTTGTGAATATTGACGCATTTTGCTTAAACTTTTTTCCCACGCTTTAATAGGTTTTTTTTTTGTCTTAAGAAAAAAAATTGTAAAAACTAAGACTTGATTTTAATTTAAATTAAGCTTAAAGTCTACTAAACATATGTTCGATTCTATAACCAGAAATTTCAAAAAAAAAAAAAAAAAAAAATCAACTAAAATTAAACATTTAAATTTTGCTTTTTCATTTATTTAAATTTTAACTTATTATACTTAATTGCCGTTTAATGCTTTATTAACAAAAAAAAAAAAAAAAAATACTAAAGTATTAATAAAGTGACCATTAACAAGTGTGTAAAATTTATTATTATGACTTGAAGCATAATTTACATAAATTTTTATAATCGTCAAAACGACTTCAGTTAAAGTTTGTTTTTTTTTTTAAGACAATGTTTGCAATAAGTCACGATTTTAATTGATAGTAATGACAAATTAATATGTCTTGTTAAAAACTTCTTTTGTTTTTCTGTTGAGTCATGTTTAAAGAATGAAACTTAAAAAACGCAATTTGAAAAAAGTGAATTTTTAAAATTTTTTTCTAAATAACTTCTTTTTTACTTTTAAAAGGTGAAAATATTAGTTAAAAATAAAATTAAAAAAAAAAACGTTAAAATTTCAAACAAGTGCTTTTTTGAAAATCGGCCAAATTAGAACTTTTGATAAATAATTATTTTGTTTAATAATTATTTAAAAATAATTAAAAATTTTTACAAAATTTCTTCATTAATCGCCAAACTCAAATTAGTGCTTAAAATAGTTACAGATCAAAAAATCGTTAAACTTAGAAAAAGTTTTTTGAAAAACTTAAGCAATTTCCATTTTAAATGTTTAATTTAAACGAATTTAAAAATAAACTCTAAAAAATAAAAAAGCGGTTTTAATCGCCAATTTTAAAATAAACGGTTTTTTGTATTTTTTTTTTTTTTGTAATCAGTAACGCATTAAATATTTAGGTAGGTAAGTTGCAAAACTCGTTCTTTACAAAATTAAATTGACAAATGATTCTCACAGTCCTTTTGGCGTTTTATGAGGAGAATTATTCTGATTGCATCAATGCATGTGTCCTTGACATGGATTGATACAATTAGTATATTTCTTCTCATAAAGCGCCACATGAACTTTTAGAATCAATTTTCGTGTCCTATTTTTAATTTTGTAACGAACAACTTTTTGCAATTCAGATACTTTTTAACTTTTAAAGAAATTTTATCAAAAAAACTAAAAGTTTTATTTAGTTAACAGAAATATTACCAATTTTTACTTCAAAATGCTTAAACGAAATGAGCGATTTTCTTGAAATAGATAATAGTGCAAGGGTTTTAAAGTGGTTTTTAAATTAGCTTTTTGTAATGTAAATTTGTTTATATTTTGTTTGACTGTAACTTAAACTACATATTCCTTGACAACAGATTATGTAAGTCAAGGTAAAGTTTTTGAACTTAAACTGTTTATAATTTTTTTTTTTATTATTTGGGTTTAGGTTTTTGCGATTTTTTACCTCTATAAAAATCAATTGTTTATGGATTTATTTGTATATTTGCCAGGCCAATAACAATTTTTTTGTTCTGTGTGTTTTTATTTCATAGCCGGACGTTTGCAACAAATTTTGCTGTGTGTGGTTGTGTGTGTGTGTTTTTTTTTTTGTAAAAAATCTTAAAGCTTTTGTTTGTATGTCAGTTTAAAACAATTTTTACTACTTTATAATTAAACGCAATTATTGAACAGCCAGCAGCAGCTGCTGCTGCTGCATTAAAACAACAAAAACAGACTTGGCATTCACATTAAAACTGTAAGGGATATGCAAAACTATAAAAAAAAAACTTAAAACAATGAAAACATTTTGAGAATTTATGTGTTTTAGCCTTAAAACTTAAAAAAACCAACAGCAACAAAATGAACAACACAAAAACATTTAATAAAAAACAACAATACACTTCATCAACATTATTCAAATAAAATATAGAAGAAAAAAAAAAAAAAAAACGTTTAAAGTTTGAATTTGAGGGAGGCAAAAGTAAAATTGACTGGAAGGGGAGGATTCATTAATTCAGACATTGTTTCTTTTTTAAATAATTTAAGTTTTTTTTGATCTTAAAGTGGCAAGATATTATGTGCTATTTTTTTTTTAGGAAAAAGGAGCGAAATGAGAAAAAAATTTAAAATTTTGTTCAAAAATCATTGGTTTTGTGAAAGGTTGTCTAAAATGTTCAACGTTAAAGCTTCTATTTTAAGCTTTTATCTATATCTATATACTTATATAAAAATAAGTTGCATTGTGTTAGTAATTGATGTTCTCTGAAATGCGTGAACCGATTTTGTTTCTGCGAAGGTGACATTAATACCAAGGTTTTTATGTATCAACGGTCTTCAAATGTGTATTGGTTCATGAGTTATAGCCATTTTAGTCCGAAACATGTATTTATATTCCCATACAAATATCAACAAAATGCCCGCCATTTTGAACTCCTCCGAAATGGCATGATCGATTTTTATGAAATTTTATACGTGTATTTGTTAGGTATGAGAATATGTCGTAGAGTATATTTTATATCGCTAGAGGGCGCAAAATATTGCAATAGGGGTAAAAGCTTCGCACTCCCCAATCTTCTAAACTAATCAACCGGGTTTCTTAAAATTTGGCATGCAGACAATGTAACAAAATAGGGAATAGGGTGGAAATAGGGTAAGGAGGCTAAAAGCTCCCCCTCCCTATATCTTCGTAACTAATCAGCCGGTTTTCTTAAAATTTGGCATGCATACACTGTAACATCGGAAAGAGGACAGGGCATTGAATAGGGCAAGAGGGTTAAAAGCTCCGCGCCTCCCGATGAAATTTCGCACGCAAATAGTCTTACAGTTGGAAAGAACTATAGCCTATAGTTTTTATTATTTAGGGCGTGAAATAGAGCAAGAGGGGTAAAAGCTCACCCTCCCTCTATCTTCTTACACGCAAAGAAAAAACATGGTTGTGGTAAACATATTCTGAGAGCAACATATTATGATAAGAATTATGATTGTAGTCACCATATTAAGATTATTATTGAATCATATTATTACTAAATATACTCGTAATATGTCATCATAATATTTTTCCCTTAATCATATTATTATTCTGTTAATCATACTAAGTTAAGAAGTAATAAAATTATTGTCATGTTAATCATAATAAGCTAAGAAATTAATCATATTATTGTCATGTTAATCATAATAAGCTAAGAAGTAATCATATTATCATCATGTTAATCATAATAAATTTAGAAGCAATCATATTATGATACAGCACCTTTCATAGCTGTCATAAAAATACAAAATAAATTAAAATATATTTGCATCGATTTTTTATTTTGTGGCTTTTTACAATTTTTCTTAATGTTAATCAAATAGCGGGGTCCAATATAAGGCTTGCAAAAGTGCAAATGAAAAATCTGTGGTTTTCATGGGCAACCGCGTGTGTCCATTTTTTCGATTTTAAGATGTTGATGAAATATCGTAGCACTTTTATAAAATATAACGATATCTCTGTGTGTTTTGTTGTTGGATTTTACAAAAAAACTACGATATTTTGCATTTGCACTATTACATCACTAATACTTGAATAAACTCCGCTAATATTTTAATTTTTTAATTTCTTTAGACTGATTTTTTTATGGAATTTTATCTTTTAATTGTTTAACCGCTCACAAATAAAAAAACGACACAACTGCTTCAAAATTATTTTACAAATGGCGCTAACATAATATGATTAGAGTAAAAATAGTTTGATTGCATCTTTAACATAATATGATAAATGTATAGAAAGTTATCATGTTAGGGCTATTAAATATGATATGGTTGTGAGAAATATAATATGTTTAGAAAGTTATCATAAATAAGTTGTTAGAAAAATAATTATTTTTCGGTCAACAATACTCAAACTCATAATTGCGATAAACATTGATATGTTTACAGTAACTATAATATTGTTGATATTAAATAAAAATAAATATTATTTGTGTACGTCAACAATATATTGTTACATTAAACATAGTGTTGTTGCCGTAACCATGCCCAACCATATTTTTTCTCTGCGTGTAACTAATCAATCGGTTTTCTTAAAATTTGGCATGCATACACTGTAACATCGGAAAGAGGACAGGGCATTGAATAGGGCAAGAGGGTAAAAAGCTCCGCGCCTCCCTATATCTTCTTAACTAATCAATTAATTTTCTTGAAATTGGGCAGGCAAATAGTTTAACATCTGGAAAGAACTATAGCCTATAATTTTTTCTTAAAATTTGGCTAGCAGACACTGTTACATCTGAAAGAAATAAGTTATGTGGCAAAACAAAGTTTGCCGGGCCAGCTAGTAACATATAAAAATATGTATGTACATTCCATGGTGGAATATGTATATGGTAGGTTCATTAGCGAGAGTTGTCAATATTTACCCATGTTATGTCAAATTTATTTTATTTTTGACGCTTGTTTTATTTTTTTCTAATTTTATTTTGTTTGACCCCTAGAGGGAAGCGAACTGACACCAAAGTAGTCTCGTGATAGGTATTTGGTGGTAGAGACCGGTTCTAGTTCTAACACTTTATATGAATAAGACCTATCACACATCTATTCTAAATGAACGTATTTAGTGTCAGATACAACAATGTAGTATTATTTCAATAAAACAAGTCCCAGAAATTAATTCAAGTACCAAATTTTAGAAAGACCCAAAAAAAGGTGTCACACCTCCGGTGAAGACTGTACTGTAATTCACTACTTTTTCCACCTTTTAGTTCTTCATAAGCCAGTTAAATGATTGGTTTTCCATTCACTGTTCATGAGTTCTTTCTTTTTGTACTTGTTTTATTTTCACAAATCCCAGCCAGGACCAGTCTGTTGGACCAATTGACACAAATTTCCCGCAGGGACGTTTTATGGGCTTTAAAATTGAGAAAAAATTTTAATTTGTAAAAAATTTAGTGTTGAAAATTTTTTAGCAAGAAAAAGGAAATAATTATTTAATAAAAATTTCTCTGAAATTTGTAATGTGAAAGCACTTAACTTATTTACTACATGAAAGATTAAACTTTAAGAGAGCTTTCACACAAGGAATGATAGAAATAAAGATTATTACATAGGTACGCATAATTTCCCGTTAGATGATGTAGTCTGTGAACGGCAAGGGTTGCCAAGTTTTATCACGTTACTCAATAACAACTATCTTTAGTTTCCCAGTTTCTCGCGTTGTTATTTGTGAACGTGCGCAGAAGATTTAAGTTTTGTTTTCGGGATGTTGTAATCTTTATTTCTTCTCTCTCAGAAAGTCGGAGAAGAACAGCGTATTCTCTTCCTCTCTCACCTATGAACTCAGACTTTCTGAAATAAAACTTTCATAGTGTGAACACTGACTTCAAATATTTAATAATTTAATAATTCTAATAAAAAATTAAAAAAATATATAAAAATTTTGCAACAATTTTTTTGTAACGGTTTTTAAATAACTTTGGAAGAAACACCAAATATAAATCTTTGACCACCCTGAAACTCCAAAAAAACACTCAATGAACCATTCATGAATCAATCTTACTTTGGAAACATACATAAAAGAAAAGTCCTGTTTCAAACAATAGCCATAAACAATTGAATTGTATTTAAATTTAAAGCATTTAATATACTTAAACACCAACTCTCTAGGGTCTGCGACCACAAAAGCGTCAAAGAAACCTAAAAGGTCTATAAAAGCGACCAACAACAATGGCTTATGGAAATTGTTAGTGTCAATAAACACATTTTTGCATTCAATATTCTATAGGAAAATATGTATAAGCCACCATAAGAAGAATCATTTCAATTTTAATTTGTTGCATATTTTGTCAACTTTCAACGGTGAAAAAATGCTAAGAAAAAATAACAGGCAAGTCAAACACTTACACACGCTTCATTTTAACTGTGGGGGTACAAGTATCAGTGGTTTTATATATAATTTCTCGTTTATAAAAAAATATATACCTACACAGAATACTATATTTTCAACAGAGAGTTTGACTTCAACATAAAAATTGTCAACAAACTTTCAATGTCCAGCTGTGAATTTCTTGGGAATTCCCTCATAAAAGACATGAAGATTCAAGTATCAAAATACACACCAAACAACAACTAAAACAACGGCAAAGTCGAACGAGCGAACGACCCCAAAAAAACAGACAGTGAGTGAGTGAATGTATGAATGATATAAAGATCGATCGATCGTTCTGTTGGTTGGTTTGTTTGTTTGTTTGTTTGTTTGAATGTTCGTTGAGCTTGAGTCTGATTGTGATTCTGGTGAATATGAGATGGCCAGAATATTTTTCTGAAGTAAAATTTTGTCCAGAAATAAGAAGTTTAGCGGTGAAGGTGGCAAGCAGTTAGTTAGTTAATGATGTTTTTTTAATGATAATAAAGTATAAATTTTACAATAATCGTATTTTTATGAGAAAACTAAGGTTAGAAAATAATGATGATCATATTTAGTTAAACAAATTTTTAAAAACTAACCATAAAGAAATCTATATTCTAATATTTCTATCTCGTTCTCTATTCACTCTCTTTTTTTCATTTTGCCTTTCCTTTTCTAGACCAAAATCTTAAAAAGATAGTAAAACTGAAGATCATTTTTATGATTAGATCTTTAAGAAGGTTGGTAGGTTGGCTGGTGGGTTGTTAAAGAGGTGATGATGTTGATTTACAAGAATTGTCTCCCCCTCACACTCTCTGTTTTTTTTTTTGATATTGTTCATATGTACCATCTCTTGGCTAAAGTAGTGGTGGAGTTTGTTTAACAAGAAGCTGTTATTATCACATAAAATGTTTTAACTGTTGTATTGTACACATGTATATGTATGTTTTTATGCTCCATCTATAAAACTGATGATGATTTGTAAATGTGATAATCAGTGGTTGTGTGATTGGAGTTGTCTTTTAGACAACAGGCGCCACTGTTATTAATTCCCACATACTCTTACAGAAAGCAACACTAAAACAAATGAGGAACACACAGATATTTCTAGCCCGATATGATCTTTACAAAAGTGTGGAGTATACAAAAAAAAAAAACTTACTAGAAAACAAAAACAAAAAAATATAATCATCATCTTATTAATGTCTCTATGGTTTTATTGTAATCAATTGTCTTAAAATTTAAATTTTATAATTTCTAGGAAATATTATGACATTTGAGCACCCAACATGCTGGGATTTTTATGGGTCTGAGGGGAGGAGATCTTAACTACTATTTCTATGTTTTTTTTGTTTTTGTTTTCGTTTTTAACCAAGAAAAATTCTTAACGAAATGCTGAATACAAATTTTGTTAAAGTTTTGTTATATGGAAATTTATGTTGCAAGGTGTTTAATTTATGACATTTTTTTTCTTTTTTATTTCATTAGAATTTAAAATTAAGGATTTTTTGCTTTCAAAATGTTCAATAAGGGTTGTTTAACAAACTTCTTTTAACTACTTACCAGTCTTCGTTTTGGCTTAATTAGTGGTCGATTTTGACCATTCATTTTGTAATATAAACCACAGGCATTGCACAAATAGTGACCGGTACCATCACGTCGCCACAGAGGCGTTGAGGTGGCACCACAATTTACACACTCACGTCCTTCTGTAATGGAAGAGAAAGAGCAAATGATTATGGGCTTGAGAAATAATAACAAAAAAACTTAAATTAAATTTTGAAGAACTTCAAAACATTTTTCTAAATTACGATTAAAACGAATTTAATTTAATAATTAATTAATCATAAGTTGTTTTTTTAATATGAGATTTCCCGGAAAAAAGTCCAGTGTCACCGCATATTCTTCGGGGAAAAAAAATCCGGAAAATTTGTGCCGGAATTGTCGGGAATTAATTTATTTGACTATGGCACGTGCATAAACGATTCAGAAAATGTAGTAAATACTATTTATGTAAAAGAACACTGAAAAAATTTTCTTTACAGATCCAATGAAATTTACATTAAAATTCAACCTATGTAACCTTTCATTGGATTAATAAAATCAATGACAAAATTTTCATTGATTTTATGAATCCTCATTGAAAAAATGGATAAAAAAAACGTTTGTCATTAAACTAATGAAAAATTTTCATTCATTTTATGAAACATTTCATTAATCCAATGAGAGGTTACATAGGTTGAATTTTAATGTAAATTTTATTGGATCTGTGAAGAAATTTTTTTCAGTGAAGTTGGCAAAAGTGAGAAATTAGCATTTGGGGAACGCTGCTTTAATTGAAAGCATATTTGTCGTCCAACGCGTAACCACTAGTTTAAAATTGTTTGCCTTTGCAAAACAGTTTCTAAATATCATTATACAATTATCTTCTTACAAATAAAGTCAATTTTAGTAAAGCAATACAAATTGTTTAAAATAAAGCTAAAGTTTGCTCAATTTACTGGTCACGCTTCGTTTTGGATTTTTTTTTTTTTTGTCAAATATTTGTTAGTTAATAGATCCGATGAGTTGTTATTTGTTTTCTGTTCAAATAAATTAAATCAAATGAAATGATGTTTAAATCTTTTGTGTTGGGCATAAATTCCCAGGATTTCCCGGGAAATTTAAAAATCAATCCCGCTTTCCCAGCAAATGAAAAAGTCCGTGAAAAAGATAAACTCTTATTATAAGTCAACCTTTTTCAAATTACATGATTCTCATGGAACTCTTTTGTGAAATTCTATGAATTGTGGATTTTGATAAAAAGTTCACTGTCAGGAGCAAGTGGCTGTAGAGGCAACCTATATACATAGATAATAACAGGATATACACGGATGGTTCGAAAGGAAACCACGGTTTAGGATGTGATGCTTTCTGCGAGGTGCTTGGGATATCCCTCACTGTCTTTCGAACGACTGTGGTGTTTTTAATGCCGAAATTTTTGCAACCACGACAGCCTTAAAGCACTATATGACTACAATATTATAATTTTTGTAAATAGCCCGGCGGCGCTTCACTCTTTTTGTCACACAGAGCAAGAATAAGCTCTCAGCTCTAGGTCGTCTGCATGACTTCACTTTAGTTATGGTCTCTGGGCATAGAGACTAGCTACTATGGGCACTGAACAACAAGACGAAATAACTAAATGTGATCGACTTCAAATACCTCCAATTCAATATCAGTCGCAATTTCGCAAATTTCTATTAAAAGTTACATCTGAGTTTGATAAAAAAATCGACTATGCAATTTATAACCCACAATAAACAGGGATATATCAAAGTTGCTGGCCGTATTAACAGAACATATGATGCTGGGTAATGAATCAAGACGACTTCTCTTTCCCTTAAACGACCGCTTTCGCAGTTTCATTGACATTGAAAAAAAAGAAACGGTATTTCCCTCTGACGACCGCTTTCACAGTTTTTAACCCAAGATGTTAGGAGTAACTGATTTTCAGGTAAATTCACAATATCGTACCATGGCGAGATATCTGTGTTTAGACGAAATAACCTACGGAGGTCAGAGGTAAGAGTCGAAATGGTGCTTATACGCATATATCGCACACCTAGTTCAAAAGTGACTCAACTCAGAAAACTTAATTTTTCAGCAATCGAAAAAAAACCGTTTTTGACTTAAAAAAAAATAGTTAAAAACAAGTCTTTGGACCATTTAGTACAAAATCCATACAGATTTTTTTAGATATTTATACACTAGATAATTCTGTGATATTTACATTAAGTTTGACTTTTATTCGGTGTTTGTGTTGTATTTTACTTATTAGTTATTTATTTATTTCTGTGTCGTGTAGTCCAGTTTTTAATATAAAAAAGTTAAAAAGTGCAATACAAATGTAAACCCTAATTTATTTTTATGGAATAAAAATAACCCCTGATGAAGTTCGAAAAAAGCGAACGAAACGTTGGGAAAAGAAAATAAATTAACCATAAATGTTTTTTAATTATATTTGGTAAAAAAACGATTGATCATATTAGCCCGTGAGGAAAACAAAAAACCTCAATAATAATATTAAATATAACATTGATCATAAAACAAAAATAGAAAAATTTTTAGTTGTGTCATTTTTGATAATGTATTATTTGCTTAAATTACCGAATTATTTTGAGTTATGCCACTTTAGCTGAATTCTTTTCTAGTTTTGACACTTTTTCCAAATTCTAAACTGACACAAGTCTAATTAATAAAAACTTCAGCAGCGATTTATTTTATCAAATTAAGACTATTTAGACACTTTTATGAATTACAACTTATACCAATTAAAACATAAAGAAAGACATAACCGTGTTTTAATAACATTTAGCAATAACAAAATACACTAATATTTTTTTTTTGTATAGATAAACAAGTGTATTGTACATGGTTAAGGCATATAAACCCGAAAAATGAAATTTTTGAGTTGAGACACTTTTGAACTAGGTGTGCTTTATGCATCACAATACACATAATCCAATTTAAATTAATTGCTTTTACAATTTCTTATATAAGCATCGTTTTAAGCTTGAGTAAAATACAATAAAAAATGGACCAAAATTATTTCATAAATCTAAATTTACTGAATTTTAATCAAACCTTGAATATATTCATGAACTTTATTAAAGTAAAATAATTTTTTTAGTGCTGAAAAAACTAAGCGAGTTTTTTTTTTTATTTTTTTTTTTGCAAAATATATGCATGTAAGCGAGTTTTTATTGACACATTTCACATTTAAAAGCAGTGTTCGAAAATAAACCGAGCATTATTTAGCGTGCGGTCCACATACCCAGAAACTATAAAGATATTTTAGTGTTTGTGTATTAGTGGACAATAGGGTGGTTACAAGAAATTAATGTTAATTTTTCCGTCGGGGCAAAACCCTAATATGAGCCAATAGGATAGAAAATGCAATTGACAAAGTTTCAGCCCAATCGAATAACGCTAACATGTGCCTCATTGAGAATAATTTTAGGAAGAACAGCGATTTTACACTAAAATTCGTATTTCTTTGTCTTTATAACCGAAACCGTTCATTCTAGGAACCTGAGTCGAGTCTTGTTTAATAGGAAATTTTATTCTTATTAATTTTGATTTTAATAGTTTTGTTCCTTATACCAATAGATAAAGAGATATTTAGCATTAAATAAGGACAAAGAAATACGATTTTCTTATAAAACAAGACTCGACTCAGGTTCCTAGAATGAACGGTTTCGGTTATATAAAGTGAAAAATCGCTGTTTTTCATAATTAATGCTCACTGAGACACATGTTTGCATTATCCGATTGGAAACTGAAACTTCGTCAATCGCATTTTCTATTCTATTGGCACATATTAGGTGGTTGCCCCGGTGGAAAATCTAGCATTGATTTCTGGTAACCACCCTATTAGGGTGTTACAAGATATGGTAAATTTTTTTTGGGGGCTATCTTTTCGTGCTCCCCTCTTTAATATGTCAATAGCCTAGAAAATCCGATTGACAAAGTTTAAGCCCAACCGGATAACGCAAACACGTGCCTCATTGAGCATAAATTAGGGGAAAACAGTGATTTTTCACTAAAATTCGTATGTCTTTGTCCTTAATTAATGCTAAATATCACTTTATCTATTGGTATAAGGAACAAAACTATCAATATCAAAATTAATAAGAATAAAATTTAATATATAACAAGACTCGACTCAGGTTCCTAGAATGAATGGTTTCGGTTATAAAGGCAAAGAAATACGAATTTTAGTGAAAAATCGCTGTTTTCCCCTAATTTATTCTCAATGAGGCACATGTCAGCGTTATCTGACTGGGCTGAAACTTTGTCAATCGCATTTTCTATGCTATCGGCACATATTAGGGAGTTGCGCCGATGGAAAATCTAACATTGATTTCTTGTAACCACCCTAGTGGACACTGAAACAACCTTTAATACCGTTTATAACTATTTTTACGAAAATAACAAGCATAATGTTGTGTTTAGAAAGGGAACAATTGTAGTGATTATGTAGACATACATCATTTTAAGGTGCTTAAGTGTTTTCCTTACATTGGTGAAGGAATGAACAAACAAAAACTTTTAGCATCGCTTCTCACTAGTATTTTTGTTGTTGCTTGGCAATTTGCACGAATAGCCTTGTATACATGTTTAATCGCTGTTTTTTTCGTTAAAGACCCGCACAGCCCCCTCTCTAAAATCACTTTAAGTCGAACAAATCCCATATAGATGTTTATATCTAAATAATATTCGGCACAAAGGAGTCTTATATGAATTTTAACCTCATAACATAATTTTGTTTTTCCAGGTTCATAATTGCCCATGGGTACAATCTTGGAAATGTGTCTCCAAATACTGTGGTGTAGGGTATCATAGGTTCGGGCTTGACCGACTATACTTTATTACTTGTTTCGTTCTTGAGTTACTGAGTTTTCAAGGCAACTAAAATATTTTGGGTTTTTTATTGAGTATATAAAAAAAATATTTTGTTGCAGCAACCAAATTTCTTAGTTGTTTATACAAAATTTTTTTTAATCAACTTAAAATTTTGTTTTTTTTTTTTTTTTTGTTGGAAAAAAGTTAGTTTTCAGTGTTGCTGATTTACCAAGTTTAAATAACAACAAACAAGCTTTAACTTTAACTTTAAGCTTAACTTGTGTTAGGATCATAAGATATTTTTGATTTAAACAAGAAACAAAAAAAAAAAAAAATACTAACTAACTAACCTTTTTGTTAATAGTTTGTGAAAATTAAAATGGTCTTAATTTTACAAAATAAGCAAACTATACTACCACTGCAGACAACGAGACTAGTCCATACATGCATGTAAAGAGTAGTCCATAAAGGAGTAGGAGTACTCCAAAACTACTCCAAATATATGGGTAAAAGGTAGTCCATTAAACATTACGATGTCCTAGGAGGTGACCATATAACCCTTCGGTGGGTCCTTAAACTACTCCATGGAGTACTAAAATTGGTTAGTTTTAAAAGTACTCCTCCATGTTACTACAGTATGGAGTACACTTAAGGGGTAGTTAAAGCATTTCTCTTTTTCATTTTTTACTAATCCCTATTGCTATTATTAAATAAATTTACTTGGTATTTTTAATTTTTTTACCTTTTTTCCACAAATTTCACAAACTTTCCCTTTTAAATAAACAATTAATAATGGACACCCTCAGGGCTGCCAATGTGTAATACTGTAAACTATAGAAAAGTATACATCATGCAGTTGTTGGCAGCACTTCATGTTAATTTCTTATAACATGGTCCATACTACATTACATTGGACCATGTTGTGAGTAGTCCATTTAAGCCACAATGGACCACGTAGTAGCAAAAAAAAAAACAGTATTTTTGAGCTTAACTTAATAGTTCTCAACTGTCACAATACACAATAATTATTTTTTTGTTTTACCTATTAAACTATTTTAAAATGTTTATTATCTTAAACATTTTGTTATTCAAATATGATTGAGCCTACTTATTACATTGTAATAAACCTTTTTATCTTTATCAGATAAATTGTTTTCCAGATTTATACAGAAGAACTTAACGTTGCGTAAAAATGCACAAAGCAAATTGAAAACACTCATAAAAAAAGAGTAAAACAGATGAAATAATAACTATTTGAAAACAACAAACAACATTTTCCAAATTATTCTATTTTAAACTAAACATTAAACCAAAAAAAAAAAAAAAAAACAAAAAACAATTAGTAAAGGTAAACATAATATTTTGTTGTCATAATTAAAAAAAAAAATGTTTTTCATTATTATTTTTTTTAATTATTTACACACACAAACATTAACACAAATTAGGCCCAGTTTAGGCAAAAGAAAATTCGGTGTATTTTTTCCTGAAAATATCTGTCTTTTAGGCCTGATGTTTAATTAAAATGTAAAAGACATTAACAGTTGCATACCAAAAACAGAACATGACTTGAACAAAAGTAAAAAATGTTTAGAAAAATAAAATTGCTGTATTATAAAAAAAAATGTGCATGGAGTCGTATACATCATTTCCGCTTCCCTGAGTTCTTGAATTATATATTTTAAGGTTTTTTAGTGGTCGGTTTTGAAAATTCTTAGTCGATATTTGTAGAAGAGAAACTTAAGAGCAGAAAACAAAAACAAATGTGCACCTACAAACGTTGCAACATTGAAATATTTTAAGCATTTAACCTGCTTTAAATGCGTCTGTTTGTGTAAATGTGTGTTAAACCCCTGTTTGCATTTTAGAACAGGTTCATTATTGTGTTCAGCTTTTTTTTTTTGCCAGGTCTTAACATGTGTGTGTGTGTGTGTTTTTTTTAATAAAATGTTGCATTTTTCTTTTTTTGCTTTTATTTAATTCCCCTTGTTAAGGCTTTTTAACTAAATTTAAACCACAAATATTCTTGTTAATGCCATAACACAAATGCCAAATATTATTATTTTTTGCTTTTTACAAAAATTTACAGAATTTTTATTACAAAAAATGTCATAAAATACGAAAATTGTATTGTACTTTATATGGAAATTAAGGAATAAATTAAAATTTATTCTTTTTTAAAGGGAGTAATAAAATTTTTGAGATTCTGGAAAATAAAATAAAACTTGTTTAAAGTTTTATGGTTTAAATATCTTATAATTAAACAATGGAATTTTTTTAAAAAAGATCTTTAAGTAGAATCAAGTTTTTCTGAAAACGCACAAATTTTAATTAAATCATTTTTTAAAAGCAGAAACAAATTTTTTTTGAGTTGAGTTGTGCATCGGATAATAGATTTACCCGGTTAATTGTGGTAAAATGTTTACCCGTTTTAATATAAATCTTTGTGTTGGTTAATCAATACCCTGCAAATAATAGGACCAGTCCAAAAACGCGTGTAAAGAGTAGCCCACAAGGGACCAGGACTAGTCCAAAAGTAACCCAAACGTATGGAAAAACATGGTCGATTTAACATTACGATGTCATGTCCTAGGGGTGGACCATATAACCCACTTTTGGACTACTTAGGAGTAGTTTTAAATCTACTCCATGGTATACCCAAGAGGATTAGTTTTGACGTCGTTTAAAAACGAAAGCATGTCGTTAAAAAACGAAGACATGTCGTCTCACTACAAACACTTTTTTACAATGACATGGTCCATGCTTGCATTACATCGGACCAGTCCATGATGGAGTAGTCCATTTTATCAAAATGGATCAGGTGGTCCAATTTTATTTGCAGGGTACACACACTTACAAGATATAATAATATTACATTTATAATAATTACTTAGTCTGGGTTCACACTATGAAAGTTTTCTTTCAGAAAGGCTGGTTTTATTGGTGAGAGGGGACGAGAACATGCTTTTCTTCCCTTCTCTCCTCTCTTAACCATAAAATTAGACTTTCCGAAAGAACACTTTCACAGTGTGAACCCAGACTTATGCAATTATTAAAAAAGCTAAGTTTGGTTTGTTTCTTCTTCTTAACCTTAAAACTGGTCTGCCAAAAGCTTCTCTTTAACACGGTAGATTGGAATCCGGAGAGAAGTTTTCATGAGGGATATGTGAAATTATGGCCCGATTCTTACCATTTTCAATTGGCTTGGCCCTTATGGCAATAAGAAGAATTATACCAAATTTCATCAAAATTCGATCTGTAGTTTACGCACATGTTTACATGCACAGCTAGTCAACTGAAAGGACGGACGGAAATCGTAAAATTCAGAAAGTGACAATCGGTATGCTAAAAGTTTGGCTTCAAAATTCTTATTTGTTTCACATATCAGCACAAATCAGTAACGGACCTCCAGCTATGGTGGTGTGTGTAAAAATACCGAAATTTGCCAAACATTATTTTCTTGTCCAGGGTCTAATTCTGGCAGTCGTGTTTCGAACACTTTTTCGATTCGAAAGTTTCTCTGTGTGCTTTCAGCAAGTGAAAATCTCGCCGAAAAACACAAAAACGGAACACCAAAATATCACACGCGTGTGATTCTAAAAGGCACATTTGGTTTAAAATCACATGGTTTGAATCAAGTGATTCTCAGAACAGTTCTGTGTATATAAGAATTTTTTCCCTAAAAGTCATTCGTGGTGATATGGGCATTTCCACGTTACGCTTGCAGCCAGTTGAAATTGTTTCTAAAGGAATAAGTTTACGTTTTTAAGTGTAGGGCGTGCATTTATTTACAGAGGCGAAATATTAAAACAACAAGTCAAAAAAGAAAATTTAAAAATATTTTGAGTTTGACTAGGCGAGCTCCTATTAATTTCTAGAGCCATTGACTTGGGTTTATTACCGTTACCTTAGCAACGAAACACTTTTTGATTTCGTCCGTTACAGAGCTGGATAGAGTTAAACTCTGCGAAGAATTTCGCACTAGTTTTGAAATACATATATCGTCAGCTCATTATTGGTTTGGCGCATATGCGAAAAAGTCGTAATGGAGAAAAACGATTTTAAAGTTCACCTGCAGTTTTCTGAAAATAAACCTGACAGAACTTTTTTCTATTTTCAGCACTGCTTCTGTCATATGTTTTAAAGAAAAATGAAAATGTTTGTGAACGTTCATGAACGAACTTGGGAATTAATAATATTTTATGGAAAGTGAAAAATATGATTTTGTGTCGATAACGCCACTTTTCTAAATTTATTTCTAAAAAGTAACTTTTTGTGCTGCATACGTATATTTAATGCTGCGTATTAAATTGTAGACATTTTATTTTGCTTTTATTACTTTTTTTCTTGCGGCAATTAAGCGAAGCAGGAGTAAAATTTATTTTCTTGTTGTCATTTTATTTTGATTTCGCTTTAACTACTTGTTTTTCTTACGGCTATAAAGCAAAGCAAAAGCGTAATTTATTTTGTACGTTTTTGTATGAGGAGTTTGCAGCATTCGCCAAACAGTGGCGTGTAGAGCAAAGCAATACTAAATCAACTTTAAAATAGTGCAAAATTAATGCCTCAAATCTCAGAATCCATAAACAATCAGAAAGGGGGCATTCAAAATATATATGGGCATTTCCCTACCAGGCCTACCAGGATGAAAAAATAAAATATTGATTATCATCGTCTTTAATTGTTTATTATTATAAGAAAGTCTTTGTTCTTATAAAATAATGGTTTCATAGCATATCTCAGCTGTTTTACTTGAGGAAATTGGGCTGGAAACTGGAAACTTTTATATTTTTCTGTATTTTCTACTTCTAAAGACATTTTTATATACTTATTTTACATGCAAAAAATATGTTATGTTCTTCATAATCTCTCCATTACAATCAATTGTAAAAGGAGTATTAAGTTTTTTTGTTAAGGAAATTTGAAGACATTTATGGTAAAATGCATGGTGATAATAATAAAAAAACATATGGAAAAATCGTACGTTCGCGATCCGTACGTCCGCGACCGGTACATAAGCCAATTAAATAAAAACCAAGAGAAATATTTTATTTTGTAAATACTGGATGGAGACCTACATTAATACACTTTTTAAATAAATTAATCACTTTGAAAATTCCGTTTCATAACGCAGATTTTTACATTTCACTACTGTCAGCCGAAGTTGACTTCTATTTTGCGTATGTTCGTGACCACACGTTTGTAACTCTTATTATGAAAACTTAAACTCGATGAAATCCATCTTTTGTACTTAACATAGAGCTACCCAAATGCAATGGAATCGCAAAAAAAATTTCTAGGAAAAGTTTTGTTTTCTATATTATTTGTACATCAAAAGCGTACGAACGTACGTTCGTGACCCCAGGAAATGCCCATATACCCCATAACTAACTAATTTTTTTCTAATGGTCGGTGGGTCAAACCAAATTGACGATATATTTTATATTTGATTACTTAGTTTGGTTCAGCTCTGAGCCCTCCGTCCAATTGCTTGCTGGTGTAATGTATTAAAAATTAGACTTTTCTGTGGAAATGCCCATATTAAAACATATCATTTCGCTGCGAGTACCTTTTTAAAGAAAGTACTATATCAAAAGTTATTTTATAAAAAAATATCCCTTTTTTTTGAAAACTTTAATTAATTTTTCTTCTTTATAGTTTCAAATATTATTATTTTTTTGCGTTAAATTTGAACTTCGGTTTTTTTTTTTATTGTCATAAGAACCATAACACGAAGTACGTATATAATTTTTTTATACTTTACAACATGTTGTAAGACACAACACATCCAAATTCCCCATTAACTTTGCTGACTAATGACCATTAAACAGTGGTGTCTACAGCTTTTTTATATTTGAATTTTTATGATTTTGACCATATAAAAAACAAACAAAAACAAATCACAACAACATAAAACTAAACAAACCATAAGATTTCAGCCATTAAAACAAAAGAGGAAGGTGGTAGAGGTAGACAATCCTCACAGCACACTTTAGTTTTAATTTCTATAGTTTTTATGACATTTTGACAAGTATGAAACAATTCATGTTGTTCTAACTTTAATATTTATTTTACACATAGTCAATGACATAAAAATGACAATTGTTTAAGAATGTATGCGTGTTTGTGTGTGTGTGTGCAAAGCTTTCAACAAAATTAATAAGAAAACTACTGCGTGTTGTTTTTTTAGGTGGGTGGAATGTAATAATTTTTTTTTACTTTCTTGAGGGTTGTTAATTTACTATTTAAAAAAATTATAAAAATTATTGTTATTATTCTTCAAATATGTTTATGTTTATTTGTAAGTTTTTGTCTTTTATGATAGTTTTACCATGTGTTGATGGTTTTTTTTTTTTGAAATGAGAAATTTTGATTATAAATTAAAACCATCCTTAAAAATGTGAATATAAATTTCAACTACAAATTAAGCAATTTTTTTTGTGCGCCTAAACAACATTTGTTTTATAAGCTGTTAACATTTTAAAACAAAATTAAACTAAACATTTCTGTAAGAAAAAAAGTCATTGAATTCCTTTGAATACTAAAACTTGTTCTAAATAAAAGCAATTGGCATAGAACTTGGACTAGAATGGAAAGAGAGTGAAAGGAATTTTACTCGGCTATACAAAAAAATTACTGTATGAGTGTGTTAGTAGACATGTGCTTACTTTCCCTGCAAATAATAGGACCAGTCCAAACACGCGTGTAAGGAGTAGCCTACAAGGGACCAGGACTAGTCCAAAAGCAACCCAAACGTATGGAAAAAACATGGTCTGTTTAACATTAGGATGTCCTAGGGGAGGACCATATAACCCACCTTTGGACTACTTAGGAGTAGTTTTAAAACTACTCCGTGGTATACTCAAGAGGATTAGTTTTGAAGTCGTTTTAAAACGAAAGCATGTCGTTAAAAAACGAAGACATGTCGTCTCACTACAAACACTTTTTAACAATGACATGGTCCATGCTTGCATTACATCGGACCAGTCCATGGAGTAGTCCATTTTATCAAAATGGATCAGGTGGTCCAATTTTATTTGCTGGGTTGTTGTTGTTACTTCGAAGTACGGACTTTCCCTACAGATAATATTGGACTACGTAGTCCATTGTGGCTTAAATGGACAACTTAAAACATGGTCCAATGTACTGTAGTATGGAACATGTTATAAGAAATTAACATGCAGTGCTGCCAACAACTGCTTGATGTATACTTTTCTATAGAGTACAGTATTACACATTGGTAGCCCTGATGGTGTTTATTAGTAATTGTTTATTTAAAAGTGAAAGTTTGTGAAATTTTTGGAAAAAAGGTAAAAAAAATTAAAAATACCGAGTAAATATATTTAATAGAAGCAATAATAGACTACAGTATACACCATAAAAGGCGATTAGTAAAAAATGAAAAAGAAAAATGCTTAAACTACCCCTTAAGTGTACTCCATACTGTAGTAACATGGAGTACTTTTAAAACTAACCCACTTTAGTACTCCATGGAGTAGTTTAGGGACTACTTCGGTGGGTTATATGGTCCCCTCCTAGGACATCGTAATGTTAAATGAACCACCTGTCTCGTTATCTGCAGGGTTTAAGTGGGGAACAGAATAGTCGCTGTAGTACAACCTTACGAATAGCGCTGCAAGCTGTCAAAAGTAAAAAATGACAGTTTCAAAGAAGTGTTAATAGAATAAGTAGTTGTAGTAGTCGTTGTAGTCAGCTTCGGCTGCTACTACAACTACTTTATTCTGTTCCAGGCTTTCAGAGGTAATATTTTATTTTGTTTTGAAAGTTTCCGTTCCAGTCAATATTCTATAGCAATTGGCATCTAATAAAGTGTGTAAACGAATGAATTGTTATAGTGAGTTTTTATATTTCTTTTTTAGTCTTTGTTTTTCTCTTTTATAAAATCACGCTTTTAATTCTTTGCTTTTGTTTTTTCTTTTGTTTTTTCTTGGTATGAAATGATACTCGGTTAATAAATCAGTGCGTTAATGATGTTTGTGTTTGGTTTAGGCCCTTTTTTTGGTTTGGTTTTGTTTGTTGGGATGTTAGTGTCTCCTGCAACATTTATATGTTGCTTTTATTTTGTTTTTTTTTTTTTTTCTTAGTAACTTTAATACGTGAGTGAGTATGTTTACAGTTTTGTTTTTTACATGCGTGTTTGAGTATGTTTGTTTTCAGTGTTGACGATTGCTGATCCACAAGAATTTTTAAGCGTAAAATTTTTAAAAGCACGCCTGTTGTTTGGTGGAAACATTTGACCTTTTTTTAAGGTATTAGAGAACAGATATTAAAAAGACTAAAATGTTTGAACAAGAAATAAGGAAAATATTATCTCAATGAAAATAGAATTTTTAAATCTAAATTATCTGGCATTTTTACAAAACATCTTAAGTCGGGATGATAAAGCAAAAAATTCTATTTGAATCAAAATTAATTTCTTTTGGGATTACAGTCGTTTTTTTTTGTGTGTGTATGAATCGACAAATAGGCTGACAATGAGGCAAAAGGTTCAAGAAACTGGGTACTCAATTTCCCGGATACCTTTACAGGTCTCATGAATTCCATGAAGCGGAGGTTTAAACCTTTGAATCTTAATGCGAATAATTAATTAAAATCAAAGGAGCTTGTACCGAATATAAAAAAAAATATAAGGGATTGATAGAAAGAAGTATTAATTAAAAACATAAGAAAAATTTAAAAAACTCTCTTAGTGCCTCTATTATTTTCTCCGACACTTATATATTGCCATATTCCAATTAGGCACAATTCCATATGAGGGGCTAAAAGCACAAGGGGTTCGAGTGACTTATTTAAAATCATGAGACAGAAGCGGTTGTTTCGCTTGTGCTCCAAGTGCTTGTCAAGTGCTTGAATTATTCACTATATCTAGCGTCCGGACGAGAATCCTGCATTCACCTCTTGTGCTCTGAACAACTTCTCCGAACTATACCTATAATTCCATATGTAAACTAAATTTTAGAAAAAGGCACTTAAACCCCTTGTGCTCTAAGCCCCTCATATATGTTATGAGTACTTTCTTGATAATATTATTAAATCCTTTTTACTCCTAAGAGAAGCATAGGGCCACAAAACAAAGTTTGAAGGTTTCCAGCAAAAACTTCTCTAACCGACTAGTAAAAAACAATCGATTCTAGTGGAACCTGTTGTTAAATAGACAAAGTGAGAAACTGCTCACAAAATTATCCTGGATGTTATTAAAATGTATTTCTTAAATCTGCTTATTATTTTTTCTATAAGTGATACAGATTAAAAAAAAATCGCATTTTCATACTTAATAAATTAAAAGTTCAACTTTGAACGGAAATTTCTTGAGAAAAATTAAAAAAAAAAAAAAATAAAAAAAGTTAATAAAATATATAAAATGTTCCTTAGTGTTCGGTACTGTAGAAATACGGAAAACACAGACGCTAATATTGTTCTGTGAAGTAAAAACCTTAAAAAAGTTATTTCTGTTTGTGATCTTCGTGCACAATAAAAATACTGTATTAAGCCAACTTAACATAAATATGAGAACATTTTATTGCGTTCGTATTTTCCCAAAAACCCACAAAATGCATTGTGTGGTCGCGCAAATTGCCAAGCATCAACAGAAATACTAGTGAAAAGCTTTGGTTAAAAATTTTTGTTTGTTCATTCCTTCGCCGATTTAAAAAAACACTAAAGAACATTAGAATAATTTATGTCTACAGAATCACTACAATTGTTCTCTTAAAAAACACTACATAATGTTTGTTATTTTCTTGAAAACAGTTATGAACTTTATTAAGGGTTGTGTACTAATACACTAATACTAATACTCGAACACTTATTTCTATCGGTTCAAAAGTTACAGAATATTGGCTGATTAAAAACAATTCTAAGACACTGTGCATATTTTAAAGAACTGTTCTAAGTCCGTTTTATTTAAATCGTTTTTTTTTTAAATTCATTGCTGAGTTAAGAATTAAACCTTCAGCTTTCTTTCTTTATAGATTTCTTTAGCTTTGGCCTCTAACCAACTGAGCAAACTTGCATACACGAATGATCTGTGTAAAATAGGATAAAGGACTTTATGATTGTAAGTGCTGATTCTAACGCTTTTTAACGAGTTTTTTTTAAAGAGAAAGAAGAAGAAAATGCATTTCTTTTCCACTCTCTCCTTAATACTCAAAACTCGACGACTAAAATCTTAAGCGTGCGAGGGTTGCGGGCTCGTTTCCCGCCAGAAACTCTTGTCTGTTTCACTGCAACGGGCTGAAGGTCTAAGTTACTATTGCTCGGTAAATTAAGTTAGAATAAAATAAATAAAATAACAAATTTTCTTCATTTTCCGTTTCTTTTTCCTAATTCCATTAAATGTTTTGATTACTTTAAACTGGCGTTTGATTTGTTTTTAATTATTATCAAATGAATTCTTTTACCAACTAGAAGACAACAACTTAAACATTTTATGATCATTAAAAATTTGATGTTGTGATTTCAATTTGTTTTAGATATTCTTTATTTCTTTGTCTTCAAATCCTTAATAATTGTATTAAGGCCTGGTTTAAAGATTCTTTATGTTGGTGTGGTGTTGTGTTATGTTGTGTTGAGTGTGTTTAAGGCCATGTATCATATATTTTGTACATATGGTGACAGTTCTCAACTTGTGGGTTTATTGTTCTTGAATCTTGGTTTCATTTTATGATTATTATGGTGAAAAGAAACTAACTGGCTGTTGAATTCTGTCTGTCCATTTTTAATGTGAGCATGAGAGATTCTGTATGTTCGTCTGTCTGTCTGTCTGTCTATCTGTCTGTCTTTTAGCTATTTGTTTGTTTAATGTAGCAGGTTTTTTCTTGTGTGTATGTCAGATCTTTATGATTTAGTGTTTATATCTAACTGTAGTTTTAAGGTTCTTTTTAGTAACTGTCTGCTGTAATACGAAAAAAAAGGTTAGTATCTCCTTTATGTTTTTTTTCCTTTTGTGGTTTGATTGCAGCAAGTCTTGGGCTAAGGTCTGGCTAAGGTTATATCACACATTTTTTTTTTTTTTTTTTTATTATAGACATTTAGTTTTCTAGGAATTTTATGCACTTTTTTTGTAGTTGTAGCTGTTGATAGTTTTTTTTTCTTGTGAATAAAAAAAGTGTAGAGATGCTGCGTGTGTCTAGTCTTTAGTGATCTAGTCTTAAACGCTGTATGACATTGGTTTTTAGGAATTACAAAAAATCATAATCAACCTTAAATTTTATAAATTGTAGTTTTGTTGGTTTAACTATGAAAGAGGTATGTGTGTGTGTGTGTGTGTATAAATTGAAGGCGTCTTTAGGTAACATTTTAGTTTATTTATTTATAAAATGCCTTAAAAGATGTGACAAATTCCAGCTAATTTTGAGTTAATAAAAAATTAAGAAAATATTTATAGTTTTAATTTTAGGCAATAGGAATGTGTAGTATTTGAAAGTATGTGAAAAATGTTTTTTTTTTTGAAGTTAAGAGAACAGCAAGTGCTTAAATAGTGTAAGACAAGTTTGTTACTTATTATAGGGTAATTAAATGTTTTTTTATTATAAAAAAAGTTAAACATGTTACACAAAATAGTAATAGTACAGTAAGTAGATCTTTTGGTTTTTTATTTTATTGTTTTTTTTGTTTTAAATTTTTTTAGTTATAGCTGGTGAACAAGACAAAACAACAGACACATTGATGTGAGTGAGTTAGTATATAAAATTAAAAGAACATAAAATTGAAAAGTTTTATTTAAGAAAAAAATAAAAGCAGAATTTTGTATTTAAATTTATCAAATAAAAAAAATTCTTGTTAAAAACCAAAAAACAAGTCATGCTTAATATAAATTCGAATAATATAAAAAAACTCATCATTATTAAATAATAAAAATAACTTAAGAAAAAACTTGAAAAAGATTTATAACATTCTTGTAAAATCACAAGCGCCTTTAAACAAAAAGCATTTTAAGAAGAAATTGATTTTGTTGGTTTTTTAAAAGAACTCTCTGCCAAAAACAACTAAAAAAAACTTCTGTTTTTAACTGTCAAACCACCAGGGTTTAAGATATTTTTTTTTTCTACACTCTTTTAAGTTTAACAGTGGCATAAAATTCTTATTTTAAACAATGGTTAACAGATTTTTTTTTGCAGCAAAAAAAAGCGTTGTTCACCCATATCAATTACTTAAACTCCATTCATGACAGCGCGCAAAACTATATACCAGTGCATAAGTGTGTGTAAGTAAAGCTTAAGTTACATTAAATACAGACTGTTTGTTTTTAAACTTAGGAGGTATTTATACAATGATATGTCTTATTGTTGGCGATTTAGGATACAGGATTTCAGATTCATTTTTTTCTTTGTCTCTTTTCACCTGACACAAAAAAGCAGCTCTTTACTTAAAGATGAGCAGGAAGAGTCAAAGAAACCAACAACAAATAAAGCCAATCAATTTTAAAGTTAAAAAAAGAAATCTGTATTGTTTGCAGAAAAAACAGCAATTGTGTTATTTTTTTTTGCAAGGTAAAAAAAATTTTCTGATGTTTAAACAACTATAGAAACAATAACTAAAACAATTCTTCACATATGTTTTAAAGCATTTCTGTTTTTTTTTTTTAAGAGGAACACACAAAAAAAATGTGACACACAAACTAACATGTGTTCTTACGCCCTCAAAACAAAATGTAGTAAAAAAGTTTAAAAAAAAAACTTAAAACTTTAAAGTTTGCAATTGTGCAGCGTGAAAAGAAAAACAATAACAAAATTACTGTGCTTAACAACATTAATTGTGATTACAAGGACAAATATTTTATTTTAAAGCAAGAGAATTTTATTACTTTTACTTAATTTTTATTAAAAATTTAATGAAATTAGTAAATCTTTTTTAAAAATATAATGAAAATTAAGCAAAAATTAAAAAGAAATCAAAAGACTTAAGACAAAAACATGTTTGTTTACTCATCTTTAAAGTTAAACAAGAAAGACTTAAGAGACAAACATGAAATTTGATGTGCAAAATGTAAACAATAAAGACTTAGGAACCAAACTGGAATGACAGAACAGCAAAAAGTTACGAGTTTTTAATAAAAATCAAACTGGAATGACAGAACAGCAAAAAGTTACGAGTTTTTAATCAAAATCAAGGACAGTTTAAAGAAAAATCAAAGAATTATAAAAAAAAAAATAAAACAAAGATTGTAAAAACTATCAAAAGCTGTTATTTTTTTTAATGAAAATTTTGTAAAATTTCCAAGCAAAAAGGAAAATTAAAAGAATATTAGGCTCTTTAATTGCAATAACTTAGTAAAATTTAAAAATTTAAATTGAAATTCTTTTAAAATAAAATGTTTTTTTTTTTAAGAAATTAAAAAAATCAAAATTTTTGTTGCAGTTTTTTTTTTAAGTTCCTACTAGCACCATAAAAAACTAACATAAAACTTTTGAGAACTATTAATTTTTTTCATATTCAACTGCTTCTACTAGTTTGGGTTAAGAGAACACAACACTAACATTAAAGCCAAAGTAATAGAATATTTAAAACCGGCTTGTAGCAGGTGCTATATGCGGCCACAATCTACAACAACGACAAAATAAACTGCACAAGGCACTTCCGCGCATTTTTCATCCAAAGCTACACATAATCATTTTTTTTTCTTCTTTTCCTTGCATTGTCTGTATTTTTAACTTTAAAACAGAAAACACCAAAACTAAATGAGGAACTTGCAACTAAACTTGCAAATGTTATGAAGAAAACAAAAAATAAATTTATACACTTGAAAGCTGTAGGGAAAATAAAAATTACCACAAACTCAACAACAAAGTAAAAGTGGGATATGCAACAAAAGTTAGGGTAACTGACTTTTATGAGATTGACAAAAGGGACAAACATACATACATTCAGACAGACAGACAGACAGACAGACGGATAGACATATAATATACACTTGCATTGTGTCACATTTATAATGAAAATGTAATTAACAAACGCAACCATGTAAAGATGATGATGACAATAGCAAAACACGCCACATACTACTTGAAATATTAAGGACAGACAGACAGACGGACGGACAGACTGAACTAACCCACAATTATGCGATTTTGATGAGTAGTAAATTTTCTTTTTTTTTTTCTTTTCTCAAATGTTTAAGGGTAACAGGAGTAACGGAATGCAAAATACTATACTTTATACGTATAAAAAAAATATAACCATGTATATTAATAATGTCGTGTAAAAAAAAGGTTTATTGTCACTGCGTATTTACACAATGTATTCTGGCTGTTTGTTTGCCTGGCTGGCTGGCTGGCTGGCAGGCCTTCCAAGTTCACACGCCAACAACGTATAATCACTTGCTAAACAATGCATGGATGGAGTTCGCTTTTGTTTTTTTTTTTTATTGCTCTCTGTGTTTCCATATTATTTGTTGTTGTTTTGTTTTTGTTGCTGTTTAACAACAAAAATTGCGAATAAAAAAGTTTTTGAACATGTTCAAGTGCTTGTTATTGTATATTTTTATATTTAGGTTGATTTTTGCTTACACTTTTATATTTCACGAGTGCTTGGTTTATAAAGTAGTACTTTTAATAATAAATTTAACAAAACAAAAAAAAAATAAAAAATTAAAAACAAAAAGGCTGGCAACGAATTCCCAACAAGCTACACAGTGCTTTATCATTTACAGACTAAAGAAAGCTCTTAAGCAAAGACGCAAACTTTAGGAAGATTTTACACCACCAAACCCTCTAGAGAAGTCTTAAAGGTTTAGGAACTTCCAACAAAAAGTGTGTAAAATATAAGCAAATTAAAATAAAAAAGAAACATACTTATATATAATAAACTGCGAACATGTCAAGTATAATGAAGGCAAAATGCAATATTCCCCACATCAGATACAAAAAAAAGAAAAATTTCAACAAAAAAAAAAAAGAAAAAATCTCACACAACTTAAACTCTCAAGATATTGAGAAAATTAAAAATTTACAAAAAGAAAGAAATAAACTTAAATATTATAAACAAAGTAAATAAAAATAAAATATTAGTAAAACTTAAACTTTAAACAATTATTGTGTTAGTAAAAATAATGATTTACAAAAATATTTTCGTCACCCACACCATTTTGCAACATTCGATTCAAATTTCAAATGCAAATTTGTGAGTGTGTGTGAGTGTAATTATTTTTTTTTTTTTTTTTTTTTTGTTGTATGTGAAAGTTTTGTCTTGCTTACCAGCACTTGTCCGAGGTTTAGTACGAGCCGGTTTAACATCAATATTGGAACCGTTATTGCTGGCATTACCACTTAAACTGCCGGACATGATATGACTGCCGCCACCGCCACCACCACCCACACTACTCGACATACCGCCCGACGAACCCACACTGGACGCTGACATCGAATGATGACTGTGATGATGATGGTGATGATGATGATGTCTTGCAGCAGCTGCCGCTGCCATCGAAGGACTTTGAAACATGCCTGCGGCTGCTGCTGCTGCGACTTGATGTTGGGCGGCCGCATGATGATGCGCCGCATACGAGGCATAAGAGCTATCATAACTGTTGGCAGATGTGTTGCCAGCAACACCATTACTTAAGCCTAAGCCACTGGACTGACCTAAATTGCCGTAGTGGGATTGACCGGTACTATCGAACAGACCCGCCGCACTGGTACTATTCAGTAGGGCGTTGCTATTGTTGTTGTGTAGTGAGGAGGAGGTATTGTTATTTTGGTTGGCGGCAGATTGGACATTTTGTGAATTTGAATTATTCGAGGACCTTGAACCTGATGTCGATGATTGGTTATTACTGTTATTGTTGTTGTTGCTGTTGTGTGTCTGATTACTATGTTGATTATTTGTATTATTACTATTTGTTGTACTGTTATTGTTATTACTGTTATTTGACGCTTGATTAGTACCTTCTCTTTGTTTGGGCACAGAGGATTGACCGCCACTGCCATTGTGTGAGGAGGAGGTAGAGCCATTTTGTATGGTGGGCTTTATGTCGAGGGCACAACTTGTATCGGGCAGGGAGGTGGAACCTGTCGCTTGAGCTTGATGCATGAAAGCATTTACCACAGCCTGGGAGAAAAACAAATAAAGAGAAATTTCAAAATAATTAAAAAAAATGTCTGGCAAATGGATTTAAAATAACTTTGAGAAATAGAAGCAATTTAATTTATTAAACAAGCAAAAGTTTTAGAATAGAAGACACAACTTTGCAATAAAATAAAATTTGTATTTTTGTTTTAAAGACCAAAAACATTTATTTTATTACAAAACTTTCGGAAATAATAAGTAAATAATTTGATTAAAAAGCTTTCATTTCTATTGTCATTTTCTTTTCATAAATCTCTGCTCTTTACCTGATATTCCGAGGGACCGGTTTGTACTGAGTCGGGCGTTGAATCCTTTGGCGGTGTGGGCGGGAATGGAAATGAATGCTGACCCATCGTTGTTGTCTGGTGTGATTGACCCACCTGACTCAATTTATGATCGACCTGTGGTTCCTGGGGACAGGCAAACGGACTGCCCCAAGGGCTGGCGGGTGCAAATGATTTATGTTCGCTGGTAAGCCATGAACTCAGGGGCGTATGAAAGTGAGGCCGACACATTTGCGGTGATGTATGAGAGGATGGCATACGGGAGGCTAAAAATAAAAAAAATAATAATAAAAACAAAGATGAGTAAATAAATCTCTTGAAAGGTGCGATATAATGCAGCATTAAATCAATTACAAGAACAACAAAAACATTTGCTCAATATCTTTTGTATAAAAATATACTAAATAAAACAAAAAAAAAAAAAAAAAAAAAAAATTGCAGATACAGATATAAAAAAGAAGGCCAAAAAGATTTACAAACATAAAAAATTTCTGCATGCGATTGAGACCAGAAGCGATAACGATTTATAATAAATGATCTTTTTTTTTTTTTAATAAAACTATAAAAACAAAGAATAAAGGAGTTTGTATGCAGTAGAAAAATTTCATAAAGCAAAACCCAGAGTGCGAAATTAAAATTTATGGCTAACAAAACGCACAATATCTGCAAAGCACTAGTATTTGCAGCTTTGCAACAATTGCTGTTTCAAGTATTTTTTTTTTTTTTGAACAGCAAAAAAATTGAATTACTGCCACACAGATTAAATACAACTGTTTAACGCTTTAAGCTTTTAAATAACACAAATTCTATACTTAAGCGGTAGTGCTTTATGTTTTTTATGTTAAATTTGACTTCTCCAGAGCTGTGTATTACATAAGTTTACTTATTTTTTTTGTTCCAACATTTTGGTTGTCGTCATAAATTGTTTAATTTGTATCATAAACAATCGAGCGTTTAAAACTTTTTTTCATTTTTTTTTAACTTTTAAGGCTTTTGTTCTGTTTTAAACCTTAAAGACAAAAAGATCGATCATCATACAGCAGTCAGCTATCGATCGATCGATGATCATATAAATGATCGTAACACATTGATCTTAACACGTATACAAACACGAAACAACACCATCGAGTTTACCGCACTTTACACAGAGGGTTCGTTTGGGGTACTCCTTAACTGCAGTGGCCAGGCTTCTTGTGTCCTTGTGTGGCGTTCGCGTTTTTGGTGTGTAATACAAAGTGTAAAAGCTAATGTTTTGAAAACTATAATTTGGCGGACACCAAGTGAGATTTATGTGCATTTAAATCTCGCTGCATTAAAACTGCTTAAAGCATCAACAATTTTATTTTTATTTAAATCCCAAGACCAAGACAATATTAAGCTGCTCTGTGGCTTTCATACCAAGCTAAAGTGCAAAGCTTAGCTAGTAAAACAAGCAACTACCAAGTGCAGCGTCAGCAGCAGCAGCTGTTCTAAAAGATTTGCATGATCACATGTATTGTATGCATTAAACCGTTCGTTTTTATGAATTGTTGTTATGTAGTGGATTAAAGTTTTAAACATTTTTTTTTACTCCCCCCTTTTGGTTTTGGAGTTAAGCCAAAAGAGAGTTTAACACAGGGAATGGACAATTTATGCGTGATTTGAGTTTTGACTGTTAATTTGTTACAAGTAGAACTGTTGCTTATAATTTTATTTGGTTTAATATCTTTAGTTTTTTCTAAAATCTTTATGGATGAAGTTTCCTGACGATCTGGCTTAAGCAACCAGTGAAATGCGCATAGGAATAGCTCATCCCATCAACAATACATTTCAGTGTTTTTTATCAAGTGTGACAAATTGTTTATATACAAAATTTATAAACATTTTACTACTCCTATTTTGGGATTTTGTATCTAGCTATAGTAGGGTTGAATACAATAGTGAGAAAACTTGGAAAAAATGTTGCTAGCAACAATGTTTATAAACAGTTTTAAGAATAATTAGTATTGTGGTTATTTTGTTGAACCATTAATGGTTTTTAATCCAAATTTTTAATATTTTTAATTAGGCTTAAGTTCATGAAATTTAATTTTTCATTAAATTATTTTTATGAAGAAATCTTTCACTCTTGACGTGGCTGGGGCTCGAACCCCGGCCGGCAGGTTACCATGACATGTTTCGATCGCAACCACTCGATCTCCTCAGATGGATTTGCCGTCTTACACTCGCAGCCATCGACGACTGCTGACGTCAATAGTCAAACATCAATCCTTAAACCAAATTTTATTCTAACATTTGGTAGATCGAAATTTGCTTTCCTGAATGATTATCCATTTTAATTGATTTTAAGAATGTTTTCATATTTTTTGTTGCCGAAACTATGCATTAACAATTTTAACAAAAGCAATGAAGTATTAACCTGTAAAAAGTTTTCAAGAAAAATTGTTTATAAACAGAATTAACTGAAATGTTGATAACAATGTTTTTTAACTTTTAAGGCCCTTATTCATTAAAATATTTTAGGCATATAAAAGGTTTTTTAATTAAATTTTCTATGCGAATTTGTTTAATAAACCTTTAAAAAACATTAAATATTCTTTATGAATAAGGGCCAATTATCATATTAATATACTTTTAGCATTTGTGGCAAATTAAAAAAATATTATTATTATTACGATATGTTGCTATATACACTATGAATGTTGCTAAACAATGCTTTGGAATCATTTAAGGTTACATATACATATAATAAGAAAAATTTTATTATAAATTTGACTTGCATGTTAGAAGGAAGCTGACTGAGCCTTTCATGTCAAAATGTGAAATAGTAATTTTTTAATCGTAAAAAACATTATTAAATGTTGTTAAGCAATACTTTTAAACATTTTGCTATAAAGAATTTTTGCTTTGATTGGTGAAATTGTTAAAGAATTTTAGATATTTAAAAGGTCACATGGCGCCAGCAACATTATTAATAAACATGTTTAAATTGTAATGCTAAGAAATGTCTTTGACAAAAACCTACATTAACAAGTTTAGCCAAATCAAAATGATTAGAAACATATAAAATATTTCAAATACGTGATGATTGGTTAACAAAATTTGAAAAGAAATGTTTATAAATATGTTTAGATACATGTCGCTATCGTCGTGAAACTTAATTCAAAATACTAACTGCTTGAGCCTAGTACTTTGTTCGAACTAGCGAGAAATATTGAGCAACATTGATTATTTCACACGAAAACTTCGACATGTATCAATTTTATCTATCTCTTTCACTTGCAAAACAAAAATGTTGCTAGAAGCATTTCGCAAAATAAATATCAAGTATTTCACAGAAATTTTTCTATGTTGAGTTTAACAACATTTTGCCAGGCTGTACTTATAAAAAATTATTTAAATTTCAACCGATTAATTTTTAAACTAAACTTTCTTTAAATAGTTTTTTATACGACAGTAGATTTTTTGACATTGTGTTCCATTTAACTTGACCACCACCTGTTTTATTACTTTAATGGGTGCAGTTTTGATTATTTTTTTTAGTTTTTTTCTGTTTAAAATTATTAATATAATTTCAATGTAATTTTTATTTTTATAAATGTTACAATATTTTATCATTATTTTAAGCATTGTTTTATTTGAAAAACAAAATAATTAAAATAAATTTTATGAAAATAGCCTAAAGTTATCAACAAAACCAATTGCTGAAGTCCAGACTTCGAAACAAAAAAAAAAAAAAAAAAAATAGCCTAAAAGATGGATTACTTTAGATTATGACACATATTAAGCAACTACAAGAAAACCTACAATTCCGAACACTATTTCTCCATAAACAGTGGCGTTTTTTTAAGGCACAGATAATCTTTAACATCAGTGTTACTAAAGGATACCGGAAAAATAAAAACGACAAGCTGGACATTTGTTTTACAACCGAACTGATATTAATATTAAACTTAAATCAACTGACTGACTACAAGACTGACGACGATGACTACTACTAAAAAATACTACTGCTATTTTATAATTTTTGAATTTTTTTTTTGCTCTTTTCCGTTTCAGCGACCACAAACCACAAATAAGTAACAAGTTCGATCTGGCTGCTAAGATAATTCCCATTTGATTATACTAATAACAGTGGTTTAGACAATATTATATGTACGTGTTGCTGATTATAGATATTATTATTATCATGATGATGATGATGATGATGATGACGATGCATCGACGAAGCTCAGTACTCTACATGAATGGATAAGGAAAACTTTAACGGCCACAAACTACCTGTACAAACTATGCACACTCTAAGAGAGCTTCAATGATATTCCAGGGACAGAAGTAATTTTGTAGAAAAATTAAAAAGAAAAACGTCCATATGTGGTGTTAAGCTTGCTGCACTCTCTTTCAAACTCTATAGATAAAAAATAGCTGCAGGTGATGATGATTATGACTCTGATGATCATGATCATCTTTAAGATTGTGCAAAAGAATCGAAAATAACACAACCCAAAAAAAAAGTTTCAACAAAATTATTATTGATGACTATTTAGAAGTAAGCAAAAGGTAACAGTAAAATATAACAAATCAACTTAAAAAAGAAAAAAAAAAAGAAAAATAATTCAGGCCTACAAACCAACAAAATAAAAATAAGAAAAAGTTCATACAGGAGGTTCATGTGAATTGCTGCAATTGTCAGTAGTTCTCGAAATTATGGGTTTGCTTTAACAAATTGCTTTTTATAAACCATAAAATCTACAAGGAAAAATCATCTGAACAATATAATTTAAAACACAGTGCGTGGCATAGAGTGTTGAAAGTCTTAATTAAAGGTTGAAGTAGTAGATTTTTCGCTCGAGATTTCTTTGCCAACAAAACAAATCAAGTAAGTTATAATTTGCTATGGGAATTGTTAAGGTAATTAAAATAAATTAACCAGAAGATTTGCATAAAAAGAAATCAATTTTATGCTTTTAAATTTCAATAAACCAAACAAAAAATCTTACCCTTTTGCTGCTGTTTTGTTTGTTGTTTGTTTAACAACAATTCAACAAACAAATCTACATACATTTAAAGCAATCAAAGTTTTAGAATGACAGTTCAAAGCAAAAGTGCCGCCATAAAGTACAGCAATTAAGGAGGGTAAAAAAAACAAAAAAATAAAAATCGCTACTCTACTCTATTTTGTTTCAACTCGTATGAGCTTAAAGTAAACCTACCAAACGTCTTAAAACTCTTTTGGCCTGGTCATAAATTGTTGCCGGGGTAAATGGAATTGAGAGTATATTCAGTCATTACGATTTCTTTGTCTTGTGTCTTGGGCTGTGTTAAAACAAAAGACTCTGACAGTTCTCTAAGCAAGTTTGTAAAAAACATTGAAGTTTGGCGTTTTAAAAGCGTTTGACAGCGACAATCAACAGTCATGTGTATAGACCGCCCTTCACTCGCGCGCTCTCTCTCTTTCTCTCTCTTTGGTTAGTTTATTGTTTTGATTTTGTGAAAAAGTCAGCCAGTTGGCCATAAAGTCATTTTGCTGGCCAACAGCTAATCCAAACTGCCATTAGCTGGTTCCAAGGCTTATAAAGCGGTGTTTACTTTTCAAAACTGACAACGTCATTTAACCAAGTGAGATTCAATTCAAATAGCCATGTGATCATAAAGGAAATACCAATAAAAACCCAATAAACATTTCAAATAAAATAATAAGAAATATGTTTAGAAGCATTTTTGTTTAAAATTTGTTAATATGTATATTAAAAAAAAGTTTTATTTATAAAAAATAATTTTCTAAAATATTTTGATAGAAAATGTTACTTGCAACATGTTGCAAATAAATATTATTAAACATGTTTTAAAACATTTTGATTTCAAATTAGTGAATAAACTTCAAAAATTTAGGAACAAAATAGTTAAAAAAAGTGTTCTATTTAAAAAAATTGTTTTTGATAAAAAAAATGTGACTAAAAACATGTTGCAATTTAATACCATTCAACAGGTTTATAAACATTGTTATTTAAAATTAATGAATATATTTCATAAAAGAATGGACAGAATTATTAAAAAAAACTTTATATAAAAACTGTATAAAATAAATGTTATAAAACATTTTTATTTAAAATCCGTGAAAATATTTCTAAAAATCTGGGACAAAATGATTAAAAAACGAGTCTTGTTTTAAATATTTTGATAAAAACAATGTAACTAGCAACATGATTGCCCATTTATAATGTATACTACCAAACATGTATATAAACATTTTAATTTAAAAACAATGAATATATTTCTAAAATTCTGGTACAAAATGATTAAAAAAAGTGTTCTTTTTAAAAAATAGTTTTTAAAATTTTGACAGAAAATGTGACTAAGGCCCCTGTTATGGTTTACAACTCAACTAAGTTGAGTTGTAATATAGACAACTGGTTGTGTTCAGTTGTGTTTTTTGTTATGTTTTTGTTCACCGCAATTAATCAAAGTTGTAAACCATAATACAAAAATTAAGATATTAAAACTCAACTGAGTTGAGTTGTAAAACGCAATAGAGGCCTAAAACATGTTGCAAATATATTTAATTCAATATGTTTATAAACATGATTATTTTAAATAAGTGAATATATTTCTAAAATGCTGAAGCCGAATGATTAAAAAAAATGTTCTTTATAAGAATTTGTTTTAATATTTTGCTAAAGAATGTAAATAGCAACATGATGTATATATACAAGATTATTAAACATGTTTATAAACATTTTTATGTAAAATCTGTGAATATATTTCCAAAATTCTGGTACAAAATGATTAAAAAAAATGTTCTTTTTAAAAAATAGTTTTTAAAATTTTGACAGAAAATGTGATTAAAAACATGTTGCAAAACAATCATTCAACATGTTTATAAACGTTTTTATTTAAAATTAGAGAATATATTTCTAAAATGCTGAAGCCTAATGATTAAAAAAACTGTTCTTTATAAGAAATTGTTTTAATATTTTAATAAAAAAATTTAACTAGCAACATGATGTAAATATATAATATTATTAAACATGTTTATAAACATTTTTATGTAAAATCAGTGAATAACTTCCTAAAAAAATAGTTTTTAATATTTTGAAAGAAAATGTCATTAAAATGATGTTGCAAATAAATATCATTCAACATGTTTATAAACATTGTTATTTAAAATTATGAATATATTTCTAAAATGCTGGGCCAAAATTATTAAAAACAGTGTTCTTTGTATAAAATAATTTTAAATATTTTGATAGAAAATGTAACTAAATACGTGCTGCAAAAAAAAAACACTTATAAACATTTTTATAAAAAACTAGTAAATATATGTATTTCTAAAATGCTATGACAGAATTGTTATAAAAAGTGTTATTTATGCAAGCTAATTTTAAATATTTTGTTACTAGCAACATGTTGCAAATAAATATTATTACAAATGTTTATAAACATTTTTTTTAATAATTGATACATTTTTAAACCAAGCAGCTGCGACTAATATAAAAATTTTTAATTTGGAAATAGTTTTAGTTATTATTAAATTATATATTCTTAAGCTGATACAATATTACAGTTTATAATAAAACTAACAATATAATGTAAGCCAGAAATATAAACATTTTAAAAAGTTGCTAGCAACATATTGCCAAATTTTTCAGTTGGGGTATAAAAAATGATTTTAATATTTGTATAAAATTAAAACTTAACTTAAGCTTGCAGTATATACATTACGTTTGTTTCTAAACAATGATTAGAAACATTTTAAATAGTCATCGAAATTGAAAAATTTATTAGAGCAATATTTTTAAATTTGTTTGTAGATTTATGAACAAAGCGCATTTCCTTTTTTTTTGGTTTTGAATCGCAAACAAAAAAAAAAAAAAAACTGTAGCTAAGCAATGTTTATAAACATAATGCTACAAATTAGAATTACAGCCTGTTCATGGATTTCGAACGTCATCGTTCGATATCGTTAAACAGGCAGTTAACTTTGTCATTTTTTTATTATTAAATTCTTTACTGGGTTACTATTGTTATTTTTTTCTTGCCTTTTATAAAGAAACAAGTTGTCCAAGCGCCTTTTAATTGCCGCCTTTTATAAGAAAAAAAGAAACTTTAAGTTTGAGTTTTTCAAATCTTAAGCTTTTTATGTTTGAATCTCAACAGGAAAACACTTCCATTTTAATGACACCATCAGTCACTCTTAATTTAATGAATTGGTATGGTATTGAACATAATTTCGAAATTGAATATTAGTAAGAAAATCATTAACAAAATTGTGGGAAATTAAAAAGAATCGAATTAAAGATGAGTGTAATAATTGTAAGCACCTGCTTAAGGGAGAAAAAAGGGAAAACAAAGTGTGAATAATAACTGACTATTTTAATTTACTAATGATTTTGCAGCTATTTTTACATTTCATTAAATATATGACTATATAAGTAGATGATGATGAACAAAATGTTTATTGAAAGGCAGATGCTAAAACTTAACTTATCACTCAAGCACAATCTCTTACTGGGTGACAAAAATCCCAGCAGTGAAGAGAGAGAGAAAAAATCTTTGTTGGAATTGAAATGGAATTAAAATCCACAATTTTATCATTAACAAAAAATCTCTATTTGAATTGTAACAAACAGATTTTAGGAAAATTGAAACTAAAACAACAAAAAAGCAAATAATGAAGAAAAAAACTTAGATGTGATGAGAGAGATTGACACAAATTGCAACCAAAAAGCGAGAAAAATCTTGATAACACTTTTCAAAAGCAGCACACAGAATGTACTCGTATCAAGTGGTAGCAAATACACAGAACATGCATGCAACAAAACCGAAAAAGAAACATTTTCACACACAAACACTCACACACAACTGACTTTACTCTAACAAAAAGGGTGTGAGGCTGGGAAATGAGTTAAAAAAGGATATTTTTTTTTTGTTACAAAGGCTTTTCGGAAAATTAAATTTCTCACTTTTAATGAAAAGTATGTATAAAAATGCCATTAGTAATCATAACTAGAAAATCTCTTTGGCTGAAACTGAAAGGATTGTTTTTTTTTTGGAAAAGATATTGCTTTTGACCCCAAACTGAATATTAAGAGTGAACAATTTTAAACAGATAAAAATCTTTTTTGTAGTTAAAGTAAATGTAAACATTATTTTATTAAGAACATTTATAAAAGCGGATACAGCTGAATATCTTTTTTTTTAAGAAAACGAATTGAATTGAACAAATCAATCAATCTTACTCAACATTTTTAGTTTCTCTTTTTTATTTTACAAGACAAAAAAAGAAAAAAAAAATACACCTTTTTTAGGGCTCATTAGATACAGGACACACATTACTTTACATTATTATATTATTATTGTTTTAAGGCAAGTGCAACAAATACTGTCAAGAATTAAATAAACGCATAACTCATCATTTAAAAAAAGAAGAAAATGATTGTTGAATGTTGCTGCACTGCATACTGAAAAATGTGTGTAGGGTAAGCGCCAACATATTCAAACAATACACCTGCTTGAATGTGTTTCCTTAAAAAAAAAAACTCTTATTGTAGGTGATCCCTACTTGATCCTTATGTCTTATTGTATATATTTTGGTGGTTTTTTCCTTGTTTTTTGTTTCAATAATAAAAAGGTCCTGTTTTACACACTTTTATTTCCAGGAGAGGGAATATTTCGTTCAGCTAACAGCAAGCTGCAAGTCTTTTTTCTTTCTGTTTTGTTTTTTTTTTTTTGTTTAACATTGAAAGCAATAACACAATATACTTGTACTTGACAGGACTTTTAGACACGTGCCCTTTTTCCTTTCTTTATGATCACTTTAACCACAGAGCACCGCCGCTGCCTCTTGTTTTCAACTGCCTTTTACTACTGTATTAAGTAGTAGACAGCCAAGCAAGCGTTATTAATCCCCCCGTTAATGACACCTGCTCCAAGCACAACTTCCAAAACTGTTCCAATTTGAAATTTGAAACAGTCAGACATATAACGGCTTCTACAACAGACATGCAAGCATGTCGCGTTATTTAGAAACAAAAAGCAAAAAGCAGAAAGGAATTCGACCGGAGAAAAACAAACTACAAAAAAAAAAACAAAATTTTTTTCAGTTTAATTAAAGTTTTATTTTAATTATTTTATTAAGAAATTTGCGTGTGAAATGTAAATTTTTTGTTTTGAAAAAATAAAAAAGAATTTTTTGTAGGAGTACAGGTCAAAGGTCATAACCTTATTTTTTTTGTTTTTGAGGGGCGAAAAAAGAATTATTTTAAATTTAAATTTTTTAATGTTGCACAAACAAAATGACTGCTTTAAATTTGCAATTATTACATCAAACTTATTTTTTTTTAACTTTGTTGCTTTTTAATTATGATTTAAAAAAAAAAAATTAAAAATCAAGAAATAAAGAAATGTTGCTTATTGCATGTTGCAATTGTTGCTGCTGTTTGCAGTTGCAATAGCGTGATGTGTCAAGTATGTTTAAATGTTTAAGATTTGAACACTTACTAAATGAATTTACATAAATTGACAATTAAAACAACTAGAAATCGCAACAGCAACAACACCAAAACAAGAACTCTAACGCATTAAATTAGATTTTAATAAGAATCAAAAGAAAAAAGTAGGAGGGGATTTTTGTTACAAACGCCTTGGATGAAAGGGAAAAGAGGGGCTTAATTATAACGGAATATAAATGCATACACTGATTTATGTGGGAATCACTTGATGCAACAAAAGAATAAATACTTAAGAATTTTATATTAAAACAAAAAAAAAAAAAAAAAAGACTTTTAAGCTTATTTGCAAAATATGTTAAACATTATGAAGATTAATGTAAAGAATCCTCTAACTTTTACTGAAATATACCTTTAAAAGGACTTCAAGGTTTCAAATTTGCACATTTTCACCAAAGGTAGAAAGGAAATAAGGCGGATTGGCTAAACGTGCAGACCTTACTCCACGGTGCTCTTCGCACTGGGTGAGAATAGAACGCACTCCCATCGCCCCGGTAGGCTAGCTGATAGTGAGCTAGTCTATCAGCGCCGGTGTTGCGGGTTCGATTCCCGCCTGAGACTCTGGTTTCTTTCCTGCAGACAAGCGTAGAGCTTCGCGGGATTAGCTTAAAGAATTAAGAACGCAACCAATACACTAAGGTGAAAGTTTTAATGTATAATTCGGCTGAATTATACACTCTTTCCTTATTTTACAGCTGAAGATCTCTTACCTCCGTTGCTGGTAGGACAGCAGCAACTGTTGTATTAGCAACAGTGCCCCGGCATATCCGTCAGTAGCCGTACTTCTACAATCACCACTAGATCCCCGAAGATTTCGCACCAACATTCAGGCTGCAAACGACGTTCCAGGGAATGCTGACTCCTCTGGTACCGATATGCACCCTTATCGTAACGTAATTACCGTTTTTGTGGCGAAAGTTAGCCGTTTTTAAAAAATGTTATCATGGTTACCAAAAACGACAAAATATACGACACTGTTTACAAATCTATTCCAAAAAACGTTATCGTTGTTGGCGTTTTTTATTGCAAAAACTTTCGTTATGTTTTTTAATGACGACGGCGTTTTTGTACAAATTTCCGTCTAAATACGCCTAAGGCCCAGAACAGACCGTGAAACGCAACTGCAACGAAACTGCAACCTCTAGTTATTTTCGAGTTCCATTTGAGTTTACGCCATAGACTCCTTTGAGGGACCACACACAACGCGACCATTTTGTGACCGGTTTGAATTACATTGGAAATCAGTTGCATTGAAACCGGCGTGCAGGAAACTCGTGTTTGCGTTTCATCTGTTCTCAAAGAAAATCGAAATGATTGTGTTAATTTCATTACATTCTGGTACAATTTAGGTTGCAGGGTGTGTGGAAAACGATTGAAACTGGTTTCATAACAATAACTTTTAAAGGGTTTCGTTGCAGTTGCGCTTTACCGTCTGTTCTGAGCCTAAGCCAACCACGATCATGGTGATTATCTCTGGTCAGTCAATTTTGAACTCTGCCGCATGCCATGTATTGGCTTCACCCGATTTCCACTGGAGGATGCAACAGCGAAAAGTGAAATATCCTAAGAAAGTTTCATGCCACCAGGGTGTTGCGGAAAGGGTTAACATTGTATATAAGTGAAGGCCATGAGCAGCACGACCCAGAGGATCTTTTGTGCAGCAAGGGTTAACATATAAAAGTTTGTCATTTCGTTTCTAATTCCCACAATATTGATCTTAGACCCTATAAAGAAAATATACACTGAGTTTTGATGAGTAGCGCAGTTGATTTTTCGAAGACATCAGAGCTAAGCTGTATACTATGTTATATAAATATGTGGTCACATGAAAGAGTAGCTTAAGTCGACATAAGACAAAATTAAGTTATAACAATAAGTACTTGTGAAAAATCTTTGATATTAACTAAAATTTGTTTTAAACATTTGCCTCAGTTAAAGTTGTTTTTAATACATACAGACTTAAGCAAAAAAAAAAAAAAAAAAAAAAAACTCTTCGATACAACTTCAACCAAACTGAGATTACCGGCAAGCTTCAATATTCGACATAAGCTTCGTTTCAATATTGGCACAGATTTAGATCGCATATAGTCCGGAACATATTGCTATTGAAATTTAGCTAGATCCCTCTACAAGTGGGCTGAGGCATGAGCAAAAACCATAATTACATCTAAATTTCGCCCAGTAACCTTTCACAAAAATAAAATCTATGAATTTTATCGGTTTTACCCTAAACAAACTAATTAAAATTCTGGTACAGAAAAATAACAAAATCAATTTTCAAAAGACTGATTTATAGACAAAAACCTACGTTTTTATTCCCAAAATAATGGGTCCTTTATTTTACCAGACCCCAATACAAGTTTTCCACCGAATTAAGGATTTCGTTACTACAAATCGAGCAAGGTTGATAAAATTAAGCTTAAATATTCTCAATATATGAGATAAGTTTGGTTTTAAAAATCAGCAATGGCCTTAGCGCACATACAAATATGCCCCTAGAACAAGGAATTGGAAACGAAAGAGATGTATATAAAAATTGGAACAGCCGAATATATAACATTGTCTTTTTTCTATTTTTGTTCAAATTTCTTTTTTTCTCCAAATATTTTAAACCCAGTAAAAACTTCGCTTACTTTTTCAAAAAGAATAGCTTCTCTCACTCATTATTTAGTAGATTTCTTCTAAAACTGCTTTTATAACAACTTCTACAACTACTTATTTCTCAATGTATGTAGGTAAAAAAATAATAACTTACTTTTAAATGCGGTCATTTTCGGACATCCCTTGCAAAATTCATTGGTTCCTTCAGTAGAATAGTAAGTAGTTCTTTTAAGTTTTTCTGATTACTTTACACATTATTTTGTAGGCAATGTTTTTACTGGGAAACAAATAATTTATTTGTGATTGTATGTGTTCTTAATTAGCACTTGATATCCATGTTAATAAATTAGACCTTTAATATCTATTTTTATAGCCTCCACCACAATTAGTTGTGAAGAGGTCCTGGGTCCTTGAGTAATTCTAAGTCGATTTAGCCATGTCCGTCTGTCTGTCAGTCTGTCCGTCTGTTGAAAACACGCTCACTTTCGAACAACACAAAACAAATGAACAAACTTGGTGCCAAATTGCTTGTAGTTATCCTAAGCAGCAAAATCGGTTCAGTAGGACCAGAGCTATGAATCAAAATGGGGAACCACCACCTAAAAAAATTGATAATTTTGTTACAAAAAATAACATAAATGCTGGAACAAGGCACGGAATGAGATAAGATTTTGCAAAAATTTGTTTTATTTGACTGGAAATCATGCTGTTAAATTTCGTGAAGATCCGTCAATAATTTACCCTAAGCCCCATATAAACAATACTCCCGGAAAACAGTTTAGTACGCCTAAAACCGTAAAAAATACTGCAATCATAACAAATTTTGGCTCGTCACAGTTTTATGGGACTAAAAATGATACAGTGAAATTTCGTGAAGATCGGTACATAATTTACCCTAGGCCCCATAGAAACCCTACTCCCGGAAAACAGTTTAGTACACCTAAAACCATAACTACTAATGCTAGCATAACAGAAATTGGTACGTCACAGTTTTAAAGGACTAGAAATGACGCTGTGAAATTTTGTGATGATCGGTCCATAATTTACCATAGGCCCCATCTAAACCCTACTACCGCAAAACAGTTTAGTCGCCTAAAACCATAATAAATAACAAATCGTCACAGTTCAAGATAATAGTAACATCATACAGATATTACTCCTTAAACATTTGAACTGTCGGTGGAGGGTATCAAAGATTCGGCACAGCCGAATATAGCACTCTAACTTGTTTTTAATACTTTTGACAATGGAAGAGGAAATCTGATGTGATCATGAAAATCTGAGTATACGGCTGTAAATGTTGTCAAGTTTCATATCATTGCCATTGTAGGTTGAAGCCAAGTACAAGGTGTTGGCAACCTTAAAGAAATGTACTTACGAAAACATAAAAACAAATGTTTTTACATAGGTATTCAAGTCTTGACATATGTAAAAATTAAAATAAGATAATTACAGCAAATTTCAATCCACCAAAATGCCAATTGGTTGAAAGATTGATGACAAGACCGTCACCTTGTGGGTAAGGAGAAACATGCAAAGAACTCTGATGATGCACTACGTGGGTTTTCTCGAAACAGAGTTGTAAGTTCGACCCCAGCCTCAGTCAAAATAAAAATTATCAATAAATTTTCATTTATTTTATGTTGTAAGTTTCATTTTTTCATTAAAATAATTTAATGAAAATTATTTATTTATTTATTTAGTATGGATTGTAAGCCCTGCCGGCTAAATTAATCCAGCTTAATCGTATGGCAAATATTACATTTTTTTTTCTTATTTCTTAAAATAATGTATAACTATTTTTAATACCCCCCTATTGCACAAATGTTGAAAACGATATAAGGACACAGAACTTGTGGCAACTTATACAGTCAACTTCTTACTTCCTTACTTACTGATTTTCTAATAACATATTCTTAAACATTGATAAAGAATTAGAGAATGTGCGCTCACTACAAGGTATGACGGAATTCCACAGTCTTGAGACCCTGACAGTAAATGACCTACTCATAATTTGAGTGTAGTGTCTAGGTATGATTAAATTGGAATGCCCGAAATTAAATTTTTCTTTAAGGTACGAAGGGTTCCCGAATTTATATCTTATAAAATTATAATAGTATGAACTTAAGCCTAATTTAAAATATCAAGTTTGGATTAAAAGCCATAAACGGTTCAATTAACGACAAAAAACAAAACCATTCGTCCAAAAAAAAAAACCGAAATTCCGCAATAAAATTTTCTTTAAGAAAGATAAAAGGATGCCCCTTGATGGGTCAAATGTATGATAAATGTTTAACTATTTTCAGTTTTTGTTAATATAAAAAAAAAAAAAAAAATATAATACACATATCGAGCCCTAACCGCGATAATAACGTAAGCGACAAAATCAAATTTTACAGGAGAGAGTTTTATTTACTTTATTTCATACAAGTTTTTTATGAAATTTGTCGCTTACGATAAAATTGTTCTTGCTATAAAATCGTAACGGTACCTTATGTAGCCACGAAATTTTAGGAGAGGATGCAAGTGTTGCAAATAAAGTCAGTTATCAAAAAAAAAAAAAAGGATAATCTAAAATGATGTCGCTTACGTTATTTTCGCGGTTAGTGCTCGATATGTATGTATTTCTTGTCTCTCAAAATATTTAAAAATAAAACAGTTATTCTAATTCCTATTTAACTTCATACGCAAGTTTTAATTTCTTTTAGAGGCCAACCTAAATAAGAGCGACAAGCGTATTTATACCCATATGTACCACAATAGTGGAGAGTGTATCATGCATTTGTGCTGATGTGTGTTACACTTAAAAATAATAGCTCTTTCTATCCCCATCTTTTAGTATACCGATTGGCTAAGACTTTCTGATCCCATTTTCCGATGTCCGTCCGTCTGGCTGTCTGTCTGTCCGTCTGACCTTGTCCGCAAAATACAATTTTGAAGATAATTTGATGAAATTTGGTACACAGGTTTCAATTATTGAAAGTAATGAAAATCGCCTCATTAAAAACTTTTATTTCGGAATAGTATTTGTGCCCACAAACCATCTATTTATGTTGGTATTTAGATTCAATTTGGTCCAAACTTATTTTATTGCAATCGTAATCATCTTGCCAAATTTTATTAGAATCGGTCCACATTTAACCACAGCATGGAAATACTATTCCCGGCAGCAGCTTTTAATGCCATAACTTCCTTGTAAATTTTGGTATTTATATAAAATTAAGCGATAATAACACTGTGATAGAAATTAAAACTTTTTTAGACATGCTGGGCACTTGTCGTTTTAACCTAATTCGAGTACCTTGAATCTAGTGGTGCTAGCCGTTTTTTAGGTTAGCTCTGATTTTCGAGATACATATACCGTTATTTCGAAAATGGCGGAGGTTGCACAACATATCGCTCATTTGCTGCAAGACCGGCATAGCTCAAAAAAAAAACCATTTCGAGATAAACGCATTTAAAATTTTTGATTTGTTCTAACTACTTAGAAAAAAAGAAGAGACATTATCTTCAAACTGGAAAAGTATAAAAGATATTAAGATGAATTTAATACACAATATAAAGAAAAACAAAGCGAACAATTCTGCATCTCTAGCTCCAAAATTTAGGCCCCTATTACGGTTTACAACTCACCTCAGTTGAGTTGTTATAAATACAACTGGTTGTGATCAGTTGTAATTTTTGTTATGTTTTTGTTCACTGCAATTTAGCAAAGTTGTAGTCCATAATACAAAAATTATGAAATTACAACTCAACTGAGTTGAGTTGTAAACCGTAATAGGGGCCTTAATTTTTTGAGTTATGCCGGTCTTGCAGCAAATGAGCGATATGTTTGCGTAACTCAAAAACGCTTTAGCTTATTGAAAAAACTAATAAACCGAAATTGCGCAATTAAATCTATGACCAATCCCACTTTATTTTTCATCCCAATCATTTATTTCTAAGATACCTACCCGCTGTCACCATTCCGTAAGGGGGCTCCCATACAAAAGGTTCAATGCAGACTAGAAATATATTGAAGAAAAAGTCCCATAATTGCCCAGGAGGAATTTTACAAAAAAAAAAATTATGTTTCTATAAAGGACTGCGCATATTAGAAAATGGTACTTTAAACTATTGTAAATTAGTAAAAAACTTTGCTAATAAAAAAAATCTCCAAATGTATGGCATAAACCGTCAAATCGTCATAGGTAATTTTTGAAACCCAAAATGGTCAAAATTACGATAAATTATCGAATCTGGCAGCCGTTGCGGAAGTACGAACTACAGTTTTTATCGCTTTTATGCACATGGGTTATAAACATTTAACGCTTTTAGCCATCCCAACTTGTACAATTACAGTTTGCTATTTAGAACAGCCCAAAATTCGCTTATTTGCATTGTTACAATTCCTTTGTATTGGTTATTATTTATTGTTAAAATTAAATGGTTTAATACTTTAAACAATTGCTAAACATGTCATTTAATGTAACATTTCTATTCTAATAAAACAAAAGACTAAGAAACAAACTTTTAGCAAACAATGTAATCAATAATTCTTTTTAGCAAAAGCCAGATTTTTAGTTTAAACTTAAAGTTGTATTGTATTGTTTTAATATAAATGATAACTTGATAATGATGCTAATGATGTCGCAAATATATTTATTTATTTATTGAACATTATCTAAATCTTTTCTACACAAAAAGAATAAATTTTCCGCACTACCAGGAGTGAGAAAAAAAGGTAACAAACCTTATGCTCTACAGTAGCTTTAGCTATAAAGCAGGGCCTTTATAAATGTTCTACATATAAAACTTTAAACTGACTAGAGCAGTTTAGTATAGAGGCAATGGAAAAATAAATAGATGCCTTAAGAATATTTAACATTAAAATGGTGTGAATTACAAACATGGCAACATTTAAGCAAAATCCAGCATCTGGTCTATGAAAAGGAAGAAAAAAATGCTAAAAAAAAATATATTGAAAAAACTCGAAGTGGCTGTTTTACGTGGTTGGATTTTCAGTTTCAGTTTTTTTTTTTTTTGTTTAGTATTTTTAGGTTTAGTGTTAAACACAGGTACGTTGTGGCAAATACTACATGCAACTTTAAAATGTCAACAACATTTGGTTAAAAGAAGGAACAACAACAAAAACTTTATTTTTTTTGCAAACATGTGGGTTTTACGTTGAATTTTAGCAGTCTCAAAGTTAAAAATACAAGTACTTAATGCACACACACTCATGCAACTTGCAACATATTCTTAGGAAAAATACAAAAATAAAATGAGCTTAAAGAAAAAACAAAAAAAAAAACTAAAAAAAAATTAAGTATTAATGTGTAGAGTATGTTCAAGTACTTCTCATGAAATACGCCATTTTGTTTTGTTTTTTTTTTTTTTTTTAAATTTGTAGCAAAATGTTGTAGGTTTTCTCTTAAAAACAGAAGAAAACGAAAATAAAAAAACTTATTTATAATATTGGCCATCTACTACATGTTTAAGGATGGACAGACACAACATTCCCTCTTATCATCATCATTATTATAATAAAATGATTTACTCTTTGCATACAAATTGGCCAAAGTGTGAGAAAGTATTGGGAAGACTGCTGGCTGGTCAGCAGCAGCAACAGAAACAGAAACAACACGTCTGGAATATGTGTTGGACATTTAACACTTAACAAATATGACAATTATGACAAATGGAATTGTGGCAACAACAGCAAAATATTAAAGAAAAAAATAATTTTAAATGCAGTCCACAGCCAAGAAAAAAACTAAACAAGCTAATAATTATCATATAATGTTAATAGAATGTAAATGTCTCTCAAAATGGAAAGTTACAGGAATATGTATAAGACTTTTATAAAAGTTCAATTAATTAAATTTACATTTAAATATGCATTTGAAAGAGATCAGTTTAAGGAAAAATTGCTTAAAGATTGGTAAACTTGCGTTAAGATCAATGTTGCCAGAAGCAACTTTTAAAGAGACTGTTGTAGATAAGTCTTGACATGAAAAATTGAGAGTTAAGGTAGAAGTACAAAACACGCTTTAGTGCGCGCACGCTCTGTCGTCTTCTGTCAAAAAAAGTTAAATTATTGTGTTTTCATAGAACAAGCTACATGCAAAATATTTTGACGCGTTTGCGCCAGAAAGTTGGTTAACTTTGAACTTTTAAACGCGTTGTGTATTTTTGACAAGTAATCAGGTGACAATAAAAAGAATAATTTAACAAATTTGTGAATCATGAAAGAAAAACTTATTGAAGAGCTTAAAAAACATACAATATTTATATAAAAACAATAAATTCAATAAAATAACAAAAGCTTGTTAAACTTTCGAACCCGTTTTTAATGCACAAATAAAAAACAGCTGACAGGAATGGCTTTTGTAACGCGTGTTGTGTAACTTGCAATTTTTGACGCGCTGAAGTTTTTAAACGCACGACACTTGTCGACGAACTAACGCGTGTTATGTACTTCCACCTTTAGATAAGTTTTGCTTTGATGGCTCCAATTGTAGGTACATTTTATACTCAGCACTGAAAAGATGGGGGTATATTAACTTGTCATTCAAAATATTTATCGAAGGAGCTATTAAGCAAATCTATTCTTAACCCTTGCGATTAAGATATAGCCTGACGTCTCACACAGGGGCCAAAGGCGGTGATTTAACGGATTAATTAAAAAAAAGTTCAAGTACAGTGAAATCTAAGAGTACCATGTTAAGGCGCACAAAATTCTACATCAGTAGGCGAAAATAAATGTCAAATATGTAACGGTGCTTTTGTAGTGGCGCGTTAAAATTGAACATTGTGAGAAAAAAGTAAAAAAATAGGCAAAACAAAAGCTAAAAACTTTTTGTTAGTAATTTTAAAAAGTAACAAATACAGTTCTGCAACCAGTAAGCTGAGGTATTTATTCAAATGTTTTCCATAAATTTGTAAAAAAAATTATTTTTGGAAGTGCTTTTATTGTTTAAGTTTATATGGGATATGCAAAAAAAATGGATTTTCTCCGTTTAAGTGGATATAAATTTATCAGTTGGGCCCAATTGAGCAGATATTTTAAGTTTATTTTAAAGGGTGAACAAATCAGTGTAATTTTAGAAAAAAATTATGCTGCGCTACGGTGCGCCTTAGTAGTTGTATATCGGGTGATTTTTTAGCTATTATCTTTTTGGCAACACTGGTTTAAACAGCTGACGCACGTTTCGTGTTTTGTTTCACTGTCAAACATCTTCAGTTTGGTCTATAACACAGAGCATACAGAGGCGTCACGAGACAGAAAATATTGTATTTTTTTCTGTCTTTTTCTTCGAAAGCTGCCCTTTTTGCAGTTTTTGTTTTGATTCCGCAATTTGTGTTGATAGAAGCGGCCGGTTTTAACACATTGCCACTTCAGTTCCAAAAGACGTTTTCTTTCTCTTTCTTTGAAAGCTGCCCTCACAAATGCTTAGGGCATTTTTCATACGTCACTTTTTTCATCTCTGTATGCTTTGTGTCTATAATTTCACCATGAATCGTCTTACAAACGAGCAACGCTTGCAAATTATTGAATTTTGTTATCAAAATGCGTGCTCTGTTAAGAAAGTTCATCGCGCGCTTCTTGTGTTAAGCGACGAAGCTCATTTTTGGCTAAATGGGTACGTTAATAAACAGAATTGTCGATTTTGGAGTGAAGATCAGCCAGAAGCATAGCAAGAGCTACCAATGCATCCAGAAAAAGTCACAGTTTGGTGCGGTTTACGGCTGGTGGCATCATTGGACCGTACTTCTTCAAAGATGATGCGAATCGTAACGTAACTGTGAATGGTGAGCGCTACCGTGAGCTGATATCCAACTTTTTTTGCGCAAAATGCAAGAGCTTGACTTGCATGACATGTGGTTTCAACAAGACGGTGCTGGACTTATTGAGAGGCGAGTTCGGTAAACATTTTATTTAACGTTCGGGACCGGTCAATTGGCCGCCTAGATCGTGCGATTTAACGCCTTTAGACTATTTTTTGTGAGGCTATGTTAAAGCTCATGTCTATACACATATGCCCGCTTCAATTGACGCATTGGAAGGCAACATTGAAGCATTTTTTCATGAGATACCGGCCGAAATATTGGAAAGAGTATGCCAAAATTAGACTAAGCGGATGGACCATTTGAGGCGCAGCCACGGTCAGCATTTGCATGAAATTATCTTCAAACATTAAATTATATGGACCGTACTATCGATTCAAATTAAGATTTCATGCATTTTTCTGAATTTTATGTGTTTTTTTTTTAAACTTTCCTATAGTTCTTAAAAAATCACCCATTACAAATTAGTAGCAACGCGCGTTGAGTTTAATAAGGCGGTTCACGACTGCTGCTATTACTTTTATTGTTGTTGTCAATGTTTTATGCGTATTTCACACATGAGTTACGCGTGACCGTGGTTAAATTTATATTTTATAATGATTTAAGCCCTAGTGTGCGTAAATATAAAAATTACATTTTTACGCACTCACGAAAATAACTTAACCTTATTAAACAAATAATTTTTTGAGTAATTCGTATCCGAACTCGTGCAATGGAAGGCAGTTCAGCGAAAGCGTGCGTGATTTAAAAATTATATTTTTTCTATAAGAGGTACCTGTCTTCCCCGCCTATACTTCCAAGATTTGTTTGGAACATGCTGTTTGTTCTAAGAGCTACGCACATCAAATGTAGTGTGCCTCACTATTGCAGTTATTTAGATACACATAAGTAAATTCTTAAATTTGTTTATGAGGGGGGGGGGGGGCGTCTGCCCCTTCCTTTACCTTCAGGATTTATTTGGAAGATTCTAAGAGATATGCACATCAAATTTACTGTGCCTCGCTATTGTTGTTCTGCAGATAAAAAAAAAAAATAATAAATACTTTGTATGAGGATATCCGTCTCCCCACCCCCTCCTATACCCGCAAGATTTTGTTGGAACATGCAGTTTGTTCCAAGATTTACACTCATAAAATTAGGTGTGCCTCACTATTGTAGCTGAGGAGATACAAATGACTTGATCCGCGAAAAAGTGCTTTTTGTCCCATTGTGCGTCTGTTGAAAGCTCGTTTGAGGTCATAATAAAAGACTTAAATGTGGTAAAAATGATTTAAAGGCGACTACTTCGTTTGGTATTGAAAATATGCCAAATCGGTATGTTATTTCATCTAGTCCCCACACGTAGAGAAAAAAATTTTTAAATATGGTCACCTCCAACCAAACTATTTTAAAAGAAAATTTTAAACATATTATTGTTTAATATAACCATATAATTGTCAGCGACAACCATATTATGGTTAAATTAGTCCTCTATCAAGAACCCACAATGTACCATACTGAAAAATGTTTTTTTCTCGGTGTGTCAATGGCAAAATCATTCTCACTGCTTGTGTTTTACTCACTGCCAAGTACAAAACTATTGCAAACGTTTCGTTTTGTTTAATTTTGTACTCTGGTTTTAAACAGTTATTTCTATACATTTTTATTAAAATCGTGTCTTAAGAAATGTAATTACTTTCTGTTGAAAAAACAATAACAATAAAAAAATAAAATTATTCTCAAAAAGGCCTTTTTAAATTTTAACCATAATTTCATATTTTTCTATAAAAGGAATTTTTTAATTAAAGAATTTTTTTATTTTTTTTTTTTTTGAAAAATCATTTAAAAATGCTTTTTAAACTAAAAGCTACGAAAAGAGTGAACAAAAAAAAAATGGAAAGCACACGCTTTAATTCAAACTATTTTATCGTTGGTGACAATCAGTACAATTTTTCATGGCGTTAAATATGCCACTTCGATAAAAGTGTTGAAACATAAAACCATTTACAGACTACAATAAATTCAAGGAATGCTACTGTGCAGTTGTGGTTGCTTGTTTTTTCTTTTTTCTTTAAAACAAAGAAAAATCGGCGAAAAAATAATCATAATTGCTTTGAAGAATTGATGAACTGTTGACAAGTTTAGAGGATGATGAGGAGAATAATTTTTCACAAAAAATTAAAAAAAAAAAAACTTTAGATAACAACGATTTGTGGCGCAAAAGTAAACGCCTGCAAGATGACCAAGTTTGGTCATTTAAAATATTTTGTTAAAAACACAACATAAAACATTTCAAAATTTTTTAAATCAAACACAAAATGACAAACTCTGACGCCTACGTGAAAATTTTCTTAAAAAATTGTCATCAATAATAACATGATGATGATGAAGATCGTGATGCTTCTTTATTTTTGTTTCCACACTTTTTTTGTTGTTTTATTTTGCAAATGTATGAATGTGGTGGTCAAAGGACCACATGCTTGGTTTGTTTGGTTCGTTTGTGGCTGGTTGATGGTGGTGGCATCATTTGTATGGATATCACATGTCATAAAATAAATAAGCAATGCTGTGACATTTATCACAATCGATAAAACTGCAAAAATCACACAAAAGATCATAACAAAGAATTTGCCAATTCTCGTGTTTCTGTTAACCAAAAACAGAAAAAAACTAAAAACTGATCAAAAAATATGCGCCAATAAACAGACCCTTTTTTTTTTTGGCAAGCAGAGGTTTTAGAGCAGGGGAAGGAAGTGAAAAAGTATGTTTGAGTGTTTTTAGGTTTATTTGCAGGAAAACGTTTTAAATCTACATTTGCAATTTGTGTGATCTTTTTTTTATTGTTATCATTATTATTTTGTTAAGGGATTCTTCTTCTTGTATATTTTGTTGTTTTACTTGTTGTTAAGTTGTAGCAATATGTTGCTGTTGTTTTTGTTCTTATGTCTGCTTGCGTCTGCAACATGTTATGCATATTTTTTTTTTTGTTTTAAAGATTTTAACAATGTTTGGTTAAACAACGACATGAAGCTCCCCCAAAAAAATCGTCATCATTGTGTTTTGTCTTAAAAAAAAAGCAAAAATATGAGTTGTTTTATAATTTTTCCAATATTAAATAAATAGTTTTTAAATTTATCATTTGATTTTTTGACCATTGTTGGCTGTTTTTGTTTTTTTAGCCTTTCAAACACACAACACAATAACTACAAAATTATGCTAAACAGCTGCTGCTGCTCCTGCTGCCGTTGCTGTTTGTTAAAGTCATATTTTGTTTGTCAAAAAAAAAAAAAAAAAATTATATAAATAAATATTCTCAAAACATAAGTTTGGACCGTTGAAAGGGTTCATATGCTGGGGGTCCACCACGCTTTGGAAAATTGACAAAATGCAAGCGAACAGCAAAATTATTACACTGTTTTAAGCGGCGGCTTCTGCAACACACTGTTTATATAAAATGCAAAAAGCATATTGTTCAAAAAAAAAAAAATATGCCACAATAAAAACGCATAATTTTTATTTAAATACAAAGGCCTTTTAAGAGGAGACAGAGAAAAGGGGATCTTCATGGACCAAAAGACTGTTAATAAAAAAAAAAAAAAAAAAAAATCCTGTTTACATTTGGCTGTTGCAGCATCACATCATAAATGCAAACGTGAGGCATGCATGTTTAAATTTTGGTTTTTTTTTTTAATATTTCCATTCCTCTTAGATTTTTTTTTTTTTTTGAAAAAAATCCAATTGCCATTGGTTGGTTGATTGGTTGGTGCATGATTATTGCATGTGTGCCCCAGCATAGACATTCAGTCTGCCACACACTAGTAACAATTGACTACTGTTAAAGCTGGTGGTTACCACGAAAAGGAACTCATTCTTATACACAGCCAACAATAAACTGAAAAATCAAGTAATTTTTCTTTACACTCCTCATCCTACTACTACTTTACTTTAATGTTGCAAGTTAAAACGAACCTGGCTGCTGACTGCTGCTGCAGTCTTCTTAGAATCTTTCGAGTTGATTCTTATATTTTTGGTTGTTTATTTTTTCTTCTTCTTCTTCTTCATCTTCTTAGGAATTCAATAACTAGTTAAATTTCGTAGAAATAGTTAAACCAAAAACTAAAAAAAAACGAACGCGATAGGGATAAAAAAGCAGCATGTTGGTTGTTGTTTTGTTTCTTTAACAATTGATAACATCAACTTACAAATACAACATTTAATTTGAGAGAACTTATTTTCTTGTTGCTTTCGAAAAAAATCCTAATTTATTTAAACAAAACAAAAAAACAATCTTTTCTTGAACTTAGTTTTAATGTCACTGGATTTGTTTGCTTGGTTGTGCTGTCAAAATCTCATCATATTTTTAGTGTTCCACAAGGAACTGCTTCAGACTGACCAAACAACTGCCTTAACTGTTAATCATCACAGTATTAAAAAGCTGTCATAAAAATATTTTATTGTCAAAGATATTTTGAAATGCGTTTTTGTTTTTGTTAGATCAGTATTCAGGCAGTCGCTTTTTCTTTTTTGTCAATGGCACCTCTTGGGAAATACTTTTGGAAAGCTGCGAGATGGTTGACAATCAAAAGACATTGTGTGTTTAATAGCGTTACAGTTTGCTTTTGAAGTAAGTTTAAAAACTGTAAAAAAAAAATACTTTTTATTAAAAAACAGAATTAAAGGTTCGCAAATTTAAGGAAACTATTTTACGTTTTTTCAATAAAATTCCTATAAAGCTTTGAAATAATTTCGTTTAAAAGATTGTTTGTTTATTAAAGGTTTCAAAAATTACGTCTGAACTACTTAAACTTTAAATTTAACCTTAAACTCGAGTTTAGTTAAACTTGGTTTTAGCAAGTTTAAGAAAAAATTTCAACACAGTTTTAAAATTTACAATAAATCTTAATCATAATTGCTTTAGAAAATTACATTAAAAAAAAACAGATTTTTTTTATAAAAGAAAAAGTTATATGTACTAAACTGTAAAAAAAATACTTTTTATTAAAAAACAGAATTAAGGGGTAGCAAATTTAAGGAAACTATTTTACGTTTTTTCGATAAAATTCCTATAAAGCTTTGAAATATTTTCGTTTTAAAGATTGTTTGTGTTTTAAAGGTTTCAAAAACGACGTGTAAACTACTTAAACTTTAAATTTAACCTTAAACTCGAGTTTAGTTAAACTCGGTTTTAGTAAGTTTAACAAAAAATTTCAACACAATTTTAAAATTTACAATAAATCTTAATTATTATTGCTTTAGAAAATGTCATTTAACAAAAAATAGATTTTTTTTTATAAAAAAAAGGTTATATGTACTAATTTAAAGGCCTGGGGGGCTACTGTGCATTTCGATGCGAAAGAAAATGGTAGCAAACCTAGCGATTGGTACTCTTTAATGCGTTTGCGCATTTGTCTTTCGCATCTATTAATTTTTTTCTTTTCGCAAATCATCACTATTTATTTTATACAAATTTTCCAATTTCAAATATTTTTACATATTTTAGCATTTCATTACTGCCAATCTGTGCCATCTTTCATTTTTGTTGCTAGTATTGCTCAATTTTCAAAAAATTTTGCAAAAATGATATGAAGTACCAAGTTGGCATTTAGCTTTCGCTTCGAAATTATTTTCGCATCGCAATAGAGAGTATCCTCGAGTGTAGCTAAAGGCATGTTTACACTTAACAAATGCTAGTCGAAAAAACCCGAAAAAAGTGTATTCAATCCATTTGTCAACAACATTGTTTGTGAGTTAAAAATTGTTTTAATTTACCAAAAATTATTTCTAAAAGAAATCGTAGTAAAATTTTACTTATAAAGTATGGATTGATGTTAGATCTAGCAAATGTTGTGTAAAATCAGACAAATATTTGATAAAACTAGTCATTTGGTTTAGGAAATCAAATAAAGGTTAAGTGTGACCACAGTTTAAAGTTTGGTAATTGGAATTTTCAAAATTAGTACAAGCCTATTTTATGAATTAAGCCAATTTAAGATATTTCTAAGGCCGGGTTTTTGCGATGTGGTTTAAGTTTAAACTTAGTTTAACGTAGTCTGCAACTCGGATTTTTCTGGCGAAATGTTATTTTTTTATTATTTAATTTTGAGTTTTTGGGATGTGGATTAAGTTTAAACTTAGTTTAACGTAGTCTGCAACTCGGATTTTCCGGCGAAATGTTTTTTTTAGTATTTCACTTAACTGTTTTGTCAAAATTTTGTATAAAACCTTGGCAATGGCGGCACAAATCTGTTTTCAGATTAACTAAATCTAGTTTAACTAAGATCTCAAAATTCCAGCCCTGATGTATTTCTTTCGAATTTATCATTAAAACTTTTTGACTATTTCTCTATTATTTATGAGTTTTCTTTAAAATTTTCACACTTTTTCCCTAACAATTTGTATCTGCAAATAAGCAATTCAATGAAATCAAATAACTTTTTTTCAAACAAGTTTATTAAATACTAAAGATTTGTAATTAGAATTCAAAAACTGTACAATTATAAAGAAACGCTATGATTTTTTTATAAACAAAATAACGACAATAACAATATTTAATGTAAAAAAAAAACGCTTTCGTACACACACAGTTTGGCGGTTAAACTTAAAAAGATGAGAAGACACCTTTCGGTATAATAAAGTTTAGTTTTTTTTTTATTATATTGTCAAGCTAAGCGATTCCAAAAGTATAAAGTAAACGTGTACTACACAGTTGTATGAGTTAAAGTTTTTTTTTTTTTTTTTTGCATGGAATGCAAAATAGTTGTGGATGGATCATCATTATAAAGAAAATAAAACAAAAAATAAATAAAGGAATAAAACAAAATATCACGTACTTAAAAAACTTAAAGCTACAATTGCAAATGTTTTGAAACCAGAGAGAGAGAGAAAAAGCAAAGAAACTTTGAATTTGTGTTCTTTTCAACCTTTAAGTTGTTTTAAGTCTTTTAATTACATAAAATGTCAAACAACATGAAATCACGTGTTTGCCACAACGACAAACGGCAACGACATACCGAATACCTCAACAAATCAACAGTCAGTCAGCCCAGCCGGTTACCCAGTCAACCGACAGACCAGCCATCCAGCAGTCAGTTTTAGTTTAAAAGGCCCGATGTGTCAGTCTTTTCTTTTTTAAGCCCGATTTGTTTAAAGAAATCTAAATGGCCAAAGCAAAAAGAAAAAAAAAATTGCTCATTGTAGCCAGCATTTTGAAATTGAAATAATTATGTCATTTAATTACGCAGACAGCTTAACACAACTGCGGCCACAAAGCAGCAAATCAAGTTTACGATGGTAGTAAAGCTGTCAACGCTGAACGTACTTGTGTTCAAACAACTTAGACGTTATGATGACGATATACCGAATGGTAAAACTGATGGATGGACAGACAGACAGACGGACAGACCCACAACACATGGAATTATTGTATCCGCACAAAAACTTATTGCCGCCAACAGAACAGTATTTCTTTAATTTTTTGCTGCTTTTGTAGTTTGATTATATTAAATGTGTTTGAGTATGCTAGGAATATGGACAAAATGTTGTTGTACGTTTAAATATTACAGTTGTTGCCAGTTAAACTTGCAACATTGCAAACATTTAACCAAAGAACAAAAAGCCGCCACTTACGAATCGTTACTAGTTTTACATTGAGAGTGAAATAATAAATAAATAAAAAAAAAGAAAATATGCCCCAACTAATTAAAATATCGCACTCACATTTGAAAGCGGGCGGTCGGTTCTACAGCACATAATATGTGTGTATGCAAAATTATCTACATTATGGGGGGTTTTCTGTGTCATATACAAAATGCATGCAACATCAGCATCATAATAATCAACTACAGATCACAACAACATCTTAAGGCACAAGCCAGTCAGTCCATATAGTCAAGCTGTCAGAAGCTGCCTCTACACACAACTTGCAACCATCCATATCTAAAGATGAGTTAAAAAAAATGTTTATTTGCAAAAGAAATTATGAAATAAAATGGCAAGAGAAAAAAAAGTAAGACATTAAAGGCAGCTCAACAAAAAAAATTTTATATGAATGACCGCTTCTATATAAAATAAATGAATATTTACGAGTTTTTTTTTTTTTTTTTTTTTTTTTTGAGGCAAGAAAAGTCTGCTATTGTTGGCATATTTGTCAATTATAAGAGAAAAAAGAAGAAGAAAAAAATATAATAAAAAAGACAAGCCCACTTTACAAATTAAGTGTTTTTTTCTCTTCAGTTTTATTTTTTCTAAATTGAATGTAACATTAACAACAATGACAAAACTGTGTAAAACATTGAATCTAAGATCGTATGATTTTTGCATTAATTTTTATTTTAAACAACAACACACTCACACACACAAGTACTTTAGCCTATGGTTATCGTTTTTATTGTAGTTTTCCAAGAATTTGGGTCATAATTAATGTTGCATGATTTCAAGACATTTTAATCAAACCAAAAAACAGAAGAGTACGTACAAAAAAGAAAACAAACAACGATACAGCAGGGAATTTTCAAGAAAAACTGGAAAAAAATCTCCCCCTACAAATAATAACTTTGCAACAAAAACAAAAAAAGTGTTAAAACAATGAATTCTTTATGATAATGAAATGATTAATTAATTCATTATTAAAAAAAATAATAATAATAATAATTACCAAATAATGATCAAAAGCAGTTAAGCGCCTGTATGTGAAAAGCAATTGCAAATTTCAGAAAATATGTTTTTTTTTTAAATTTTGCTTAAAATATAAAAACGTACTTAAAACATCATTACAATATATAACTATTACTTAAAACTAACATTTTCCATACTTAAACTTGGATGCAAGTCTTAAACTCGAGTTTAACTAAACCTGGTTTTTAGGAGATTAGGGGAAAATTTATTAAATTTTATAAAGAGCTGGCCGATATTTACAAGATTTCTGTTAAGCAGACTTAAATTATTATGATAATTTATTTGTTTTTAGAGTTAAAAAAAAAAATTTTTTTAAATTAAAGTCTGAAAAAATGTTTAATTTGCTATTTTGAATTGAAATTTCTCCTATACCTTTACAAAATATTTTAAGAATTGTTAAAAATCTTTATATGGTTTAATACATATAAAGATTTTGGATACTGAAACTTTAAATTTAGCTTTAAACTCGAGTTTAACAAAGCTTTTGTTTTCAGAGTTAAAGGGGAAATTTATTAAATTCCACAAAGAACTAAATGATTTTTACAAGATCTTTTAAGCAAATTTGAATTATTATAATTAACTGCCGGTTTAACGATGTCGAACGTCATCGTTCGCATAGAAAATTATATTTAAAACAATAACAAAATTCAAAAATTTGTTTTTGTTTTAAATGTAATATTCTATGCGAACGTTAACGTTCGAAATCGTTGAACAGGCTGTAATTTATTTTTTGGTTTTTTGATTTTTTTTTTTTTTTAATTTAAAACCTGAAAAAATTTTTAAATTTGACTTTTTGAATTTAAAATTATCTTTTAACTACACAAAATATTTTAAGAATTTAAGAATAAGTAAAAAATATCTATAAAAACCAAACTAAACTTTTGAAATTCTTAAACTTTGATTTTAGCTTTAAACTCGAGTTTAACTAAACTTGGTTTTTCAAAGTTTAAAAAGAAATTTATTTAATTCCCTAAAGAGCTAAGTGATATCTACAAGATTTGCTTACGTAAATTTGAAGTATTATAATTATTTAATTAATTTTTAGTTTTTTCAAAAATTTTTTTTTTTAAATAAAAGCTTAAAAAATTTTTAAAATTTGCCATTTTGAATCGAAAATTTTTTTATATCTTTTCAAAATATTTTGAGAACTGTTAAAAAATATTTATATGCATTAAACTAAACATTTTGGATACTTAAACTTTAATTTTAGCTTTAAACTCGAGTTTAGCTAAACCTGGTTTTGCAAAGTTTAGGGGAAAATTTGTCAAATTCCATAAAGAACTTAGCTATATTTGCAAGGTTGTTTAAGCAGATATAAATTTTGTTAATAATTTATTTATTTTTAGAATTTTCAAAAAAAAAAAAATTTTTTAAATTAAAGTTTAAAAAAGTTTTCAAATTTGCTTATACCTTCACAAAATTCTGTTATACCTTTACTAAATATTTTAAGAATTTTGACAAAATATTTATATAAACTACGCCAAACACTTGGGATTTTTAAACTTTAATTTAAGCTTTCAGCTCGAGTTTAACTAAACTTGGTTTTTCGAAGCTTAGGAGAGAATTTCTGTAAAACCGTAAAGAACTTACTATATTCACAAGATTTTTAAAAATTATCACAATTTCTTTAGTTTTTATCTTTTTGTAGATATCTCCATCTCAAAACGCATCCAATTGGGCGTTTAACCCACCAATACAGACCATATGAATATGAAAACAGTCATCGGAGTGATGCCACATTATTATTTCTAAATGAAAATATACATACTGTATGGAGCACAGATTTTCAGGTGTAGAGTTTAAATGACGTATAAATTTTAGTTAAGTTCAACTAAACCAGCATTTAAACATTTACTTATTTATTTGCCATTCAACTTTTATTTAAACTTCATGCTCGAGTTTAACTAAACTTGGTTTTTCAAAGTTTAAGGAAATATCCTTTGAGCTTTTAACAAACTAAAGGGAAAAAACTATTTTTGAAAAAAATAGATTTGTAAAAAAATAACATTCGCGAGTTAAGGCATGACATAAAGTTTTTAAAAACACTTATCCTAACAACAATATTGGAGCTTAAACCTAAAATTTATTAAAAATCTTAAACTTCTATACAACACAATTATGAATAAAAATTCCCTGAAAATTTTCTTCCTTTAAAATTTTTACAGTAAAATTGTGATAAGAGACATGGAAGAAGAGACACATTTCCAGGAAATCTTTATTCATAATTGGGTTGGATAAATTCTTAATTTTCACTTAGACACCTTCGCTAATGCACTTACTAAAATCTTTTTTAAATCAGTATAGTTTAAATCAGTTTTTACTGCTCTTTTAATTGAACATTTTACAGTCCTAGTGCCATTGTCATTGTTGACAATTAAAGCAATTTGTAGTTGCCACACAGTAATGAACAACAGCAATTACAACAAGCATATGTATGCTTCAAATACGCACTTTGCAACAAAACTAATGTTGGCCATAAAGCTGGTAGTTGCGCCAAAAAATAGTCGGAAAACAGTGCAAAAATATTGCAAATGCGTATGTGCATGCCAGTTGCATTGTAATCACCTATAATTTATCACTTACACACATGTACATACAAATGCACATACATACATGCGTGTACTTGGTGCCACCAAGAAAATCCAAAACACAGTGACTGAAGCCAACAAAAGCAAAACAAGGGCTGACGACCGGCTGACTGCCTTGTAACAAATCGCGGGTGTTATTTTCAATTGAGAAGAACTGATTCCCTGGCCATTGGAGAAAAACATCAATTCTAAAAATTTTTATTGTGAAAACTCGCACTTCGTATGCAAAATTTGCTGTTTAAGATAAAAAAAAGAGTAGCCATTTATTAGATGTTGGCCGTATTCAAAAGGCAACTGCTGCAGCTTGTACTGAGGTGGTAGTATTTCATATTGGCCTCCAAACAATGTCACTGGTTTGGTGAAATTAATGAACATTGTCACATTTGCATTCATTGTCATCCTTGGCCACTTGCTGTGTTAGATGTTTCTCATACAAAACAATACACACTCTTTCGTATCTAGACTTTAATACAAATGAGGCAACAGCAGCAAAGCAACAAACAGCCATAACGTTAGTTGCTGTTGTTGTTGTTGCTGCTGCTGCTGTTAGTTTTATTGTAGTTGCAATATTTTGTTGTTCATTTGTTTATTTATTTCTTATTCGTTTAGCATTGATTTAACCAAACAGTCTACAGCCAAAACAGCAGACAATTTGTTTGTCATTTATATCATTGTATGTATTCGTTTTAAATGAATATGATTCAGTCAGTTGCAGCACAAACTGTGTCATTGTTTTGTGCAATAACAAAAAATTATTGATTAGTTCTTTTAAGAAATTTGATTTACAAAATTAATTTTAAAACAGAAATTCTGGCAAACAAATTATGAAATACAATATCAAAGTGGAATTTTGATTATATGTATATATGAGTAGAAAGAGATAAATGAAATGTTCAGTTACAATTAGAGCGATAAGCGATAAGATTTTTTGTGGACCTAATTTGTAATTAATTTTTATGAAATGTTTATTAAAGTTAAATAATAATCGAGTTTAAGCAGACATTTTTTTTAATTTGTATTAATTAGTGATTAAAGTTAAATTACCGCACATAATTTTTGTTGTTTAAACTTAAACTCGAGTTTAACTAAACTTAAGTTAAGCGTGTTTAAGTCAAAAAACGCATAAAAACTAAAAGCTATTGAAAAATTAATATATGAAAATAAATTTTGAAAATATATTTTCAATGTAAACCACGTTTAAAGTAGTTAAACTGTGTATTAACACTATTAAACTGTGCTGATGTATTTACTGTTGTTTTAATCTAACCTTAAAGAAAGGACTTGTAAAATGTGTTTTCAGTATCTGCATAATTTGATCTAAGAGTTAATAAAAGCTAGACTAGATTAAGCTTTATGTCTTGTCTAATCCGAGTTTAGCTAAACGTTGTTTTTAAAAGTTTAGCGAATTTTTTTTATAAATTTCTATAAAATCTTAAGAAATAAATCTGTTTAAAGTAAATGTTTGTAAAAATATGGCTTTTTTCATTTGAGAAAATACATAAAATCGAAGTTTTCTTAATTTATTTTCCATAATAAAACAACAAGTGCTATAATTTTATTGCAACTTGATAAATTGTATTATTTTATTTACATATCTCCATCAAATGGCTGTTTTGCAAACAACATCACCAATAAATAATGTAAATAATATTCAGAAAATTGACAAGTTATGTATGAAAACAGCAACAACTTAAACTCTAGATTATATTGTTACAATCAGCTTTAGACATTTCATATGATGATTAACAATAATTTTTTTCTTCTGGCTGCTTCGTTTTTAACGTAAAAAAATTGTTATTTGAATTTTTGACATTTGTTAAGCTTTCAATCAAGCTCACAGTCATCAAATGACATTTGCAGACTAATGAATTTTAAAATCTTAATTTGTTTTAAACGAACATTGAACGTATAAAAATTGTTTACTAAAAAAAAAAACTAACAGCAGTTTAAAGAAGGAGAGAAAAAAACAACTGACTAGACTGTATGTCTGTCACTTTGTCAAAATACATTACAGGTTTCTTCATTTTTTTTTCGCCAGTTTTTATATTCTGTGGAAAAAAGCCAATGAATTTGAATGAATGATCGTTTTATAATATGACAAACAGTCAAACAAACCAACAATCAAATCATATTGTATGGAGATATTGATGTTTAAAAAAATATTGAAATTGTTGCTGCTGAGTCTGGCGGTACGCATGAATGAATAAGCAGGGAATAAATTACAATAATGGTTTTGAAATGAAATTCAATATTGCTTTCTTTTCATCTTTTTCTTTTTTTTTTTCTTCATTTGTTGGTCTGTCTTGGCTTAAAACTCTTGAATTAAACATTTTGTGAAAAGAAAATCCACGTTAAGTGAATGGAAATATCACACAAATCATACACTTACATAAAATATTTGATCAATCACCGAAATAAACAGGCACATACACAAACTTTCAGGCAGTTAGTAATTTCCCAGATAACACAGCTATTGTATTTTTACTAACTGCTTATTGCACTTAATGCGTTTTTAATCAAATAATAAAAAAACAAGTAGGAAAGTGCCGTTGGTCAAGCCCGACCATATGATATTCACAGCAGTATTTAAATCAAAGTTTTAGAGTACTCTTTTGAGGCCCATGGGCAATTATGGAGCCACCAGAATAAAATTACGTTATGAGGTTTAGATTTATGTAAAAGTGTGCAAAAGTGCCAAATATTATTTAGATATCCTTATTTAATTGAGTTTTGTTTGCCTAAAAGTGATTTTACGAAGGAGGGTTCATACGGGACATAAGGTTATCTTAAAAGTAGCTATCGTAAAAGTTAATGTCGCCAATTTTTACGTCAATACCAACATTAATAAGGAAATTATGGCATCAAAAGCTATTTTCGGGAGTAGTATCTGTATGGTGGTCAAACAACGAACAATTCCAATAATTAATCTAAATGAAAACATAATAAGATAGTTTATGAGCACAAAGACTCTATGCCGCAAAAAAACTTATATGTGGGCTTGGTGAAGGCATACACCTATTCTCATTATTTTCAATAGGCTTGGTTCTTGTGACAATTAGAACCTATATAAATATTTCATCAAATCATCTCTAAAATAGCGATCTGTACTTTGCGCACAAAGGTAATATGAACAGCCAACCTGCCTGCCAGCCGGACGGACGTACATAGTAAGATTGATTATAAGGTGGGTCTAGGGCCAATATTTCTAAGCACACATAAGCACAAACGCATAATAACCTCTCCACTATTTTCTTGTGTATATTACTTATTTTATTAATTAATTGTTAATTTTATAATTTGGTACATTTAAAAAACAACATTTTTCAATTGCTTACTGGGTTATTCAATCATTTCTACATACATAAATAAAAATAAATGAGGATTTTTTGGACAAATATAAAGCAAAAATATTTGCACTGATGCATAAACTTTTTTTCGGTTGATTTTAACGAGACCAGATCAGGGAAGAAAGGCCTGACATGGCCAAAGCGGACTACTCATTCTGTAGAGTAGTTAAAAAAAACCATTGTCTGCTGAGGTCTCTCATGATGATTGTTCATGCAAAAAGCTTTAATGTTGAAAAAACTTTAAATAAAACGGTTAGTGTAAAAAAGTTATTGAAAAAAAATATCAATTTTAGCTGCACCGTTTTTGTAGTGTCAATGGGGAGTTAACTGTCGAAAATGACAGATGAAAATAATTTAAAAAATAAAACGGTTCGTTTGTGTTTCTGTGCTTAACAAAATATTAAACATTTTGTTGTGATTGTTTAATTCTTCAAATAAAAAAAAAAAAAAGTGAAAAAACCTCTTTTGTTTCTGTTTATAGTGTTTTAGGAAGCGTGGGAAGGTAATTTTTAATTTCTTCTTTTTAGCAACAAAGTTTAGCAACATTTTAATGTTGCTTAGTTTTTGTCTACAATAAAAATATTTAGGCCCGTTTTCACAACTAACCGATAGCTGAAAGTAGACTTTAACCGGCCTTATAAAAAGTGTTCCATTATTAAAACTTTACTGCAACCTAAAGTGAGCGATAAAATAAATTAATGGATCACTTTTTATACGGCCGATAAAATCCTACCTTTAGCTATCGATAAGTTGTGAAAACGGGTCTTATTGAGACAGATAATTAAGACCAAACAAATTTATTTAAAGGAAAAATTTTAAGAAAACATTTCTTCTCTCATTTTTATATGGGTAGTGTCGAACGTGACCGCCGTACAAAGTTAAAGTGAAGAAAAAGTTTAAATTAAACGGATTTTAACTTATAGCTCTTAATTTCTTCTTCATATTGTTTATTTTGATAAATTTTTCGTTTTCAACACAATTGCAAAAAAGCAGGTTTTCGCGGCCACCAATTCAATTCAAACGCCGATTTCAGCGATGCCTGAGGGAGGCAATATTAAAATGCGCCAAACTTAAGAATGTTATGTACTAAAGTCTCAAAAAAATGGTTTTTATTTTATCCATAAATGATTTATACTGTTTTTTTAAGTTAGTTTTAATCACTGTCGCATGTGACATGTCGCACGTGACATTATTTACCATCAATTTATTTACGTTGTTTCTGGTCCTCTTTTAACGAAATTATATATAAACGAGCTTAGTAAATATTTTTTAAATAGACAGAAGTTCTTAATGCACTCGGTTAGCCAGGTGGTCGAATTTCAAACACTGAACAGTTGCTGCAAAAATAAATTTTCGTATATATGCACAAATGTCTGTATATGTGATTATTTCTTCAAATAAAACTCACAACTAAAATTTACGAAAGAATAGTAAATGACTTTCTATATACATATCCTTTTATTCGTTACTTTAATTTCGCTATAAAATCTTAAAAAGTTGTAATTCATCAAAAATCATGAAACATTTTCAATTGTTAATTTTCCCTGAAGAAGTCACACAAAGGAAATAGCGGATAAAATGAAATACATAATTTTATCAAAAATAACAGACCTTAAGCTTAATAAAGAAATATTAATTTAAAAATAAAATAAACGACTACAACCAAGGACAAGTGCAGAGAAGCTTTAGTTAGCGAAGCCGGTACTTGTTTTATCAAAGAGGAGAAAATCATTGCGACCGGCTGAAGGCCGGCTATGCATTCGAGTTGTAAGCATGTTGTGGATATTGTGACACTCTACAAAGTGAAATAACGTACACGGACTTTATGACACTGCTCTGATGGACATTTTGACACTTGTAAAAGTGTCATAAGTCAAAGTGTCCACAGACGGAATTTTAAAAATGAAAGATGGCCCGAAAAAATGGGCTAGTTTTCATACAATATTTTTAGGTGACAGAACCAATACGTTTATACCGGTGTGTACATGTGTGTTTGCAAGTAAATGTATGTATAAATTAATCATTTATATAATGTAGTGTATTAAGTTTTACATAGTAATTTATAACATGCGCTCTGGTAACTCTTTTTGTAATTTCATATGTTAAATTAAAAATAAAGATTACTTTTAGATTGAACAAACTTAGAACAACTCGTGTTTTACTTTGTCACATATTAAAACAAATTTTCCAATTTTTAACTTTCACACTTACTATTTCGCACGTGACCAACTTTTTATAAAAACCAAGATCACAAATATTCTTTTTTTTCATTCAGGTTTCTTTTATTTTAATTTAATTTCTTTCTGAATTTACTTTCAACGCACTTACTATTTCGCACGTGACCAACTTTTTACAAAAACCAAGATCACACATATTCTTTTTTTTCATTAAGGTTTCTTTTATTTTAATTTAATTTCTTTCTGAATTTACTTTCAACGCACTGATAGAAAATGTAATTTTTTAATGTCGCACGGGACATCGAAGTATGAGATTATACAAAGAAAAAAAATTACAGTTATTTGCAATCGCGTAGATTCTTAAGCATTCCTTTTTGACTCTTTGTACCCTCCGAAAGATTTTAGTTACAAAAAATCAATTCATAATGTTTCTCTTAAAGAACGTTTGTTAAAACAAAACGTGCAATTGAAATATCCAAAGGAAAAAAGTTGCAATTGTTCGACCTTGCGTTCGGAAATCTCGAAAAAAATATATATAGCAATTTTTTGCAATAACTAAATTTGATTTGTTCCCAGTGAAAATATGCTAAAACAAAGTCTTTTCAAGAACTTTGAACGGTTTATGAAATAATTTTGTTAAGAGTTTTAAACCCGAGTTTAACTTAGATTAGTTCAAACAAGTTTAAGATGCAAAAAATTATTTAATTGTATAATTTACTTTAAAAGTATTGAAAGATTTAAGAACTTTAATTTAAAAAAAAGCAATTTGAACGGTTTATGAAACAATCTTGTTAAGAACTTTAAACCCGAATTTAACTTAGATTAGTTGAAACAAGTTTAAGATAAATTTCGTTCAAAATTTAAAAACTTTTGGCTTAATTAGTGTTTAAATCAACCACGTATGTGATCATCGATATCGAACGATCTCGTTCCCCAAACTTCCATTAAAATTTTGTTTTTGTTCTAAATGTAAGTTAAACGAACAAAATATTCATTCTGTATCGATGAACAGGCACGCAACCGTGAGCTTTACATCGTAAGATTTTTTTTAAAAATTTAATTTTAAAAACCTTAAACAAAAGGTTTTTATAAAAAAAAACAACTTAAAACTACATTTAGAGTTGACAAAAAATCAACCAATTGCGGTCGGGACTGTAAGAAAAGATAAACTTACTGTTTATTGTTGTTGTTTTTGTTTAAGCTTTGATATTGTTACAAGTAAAACTAGGGGCTTATAATTCTTATTCGCTAAACAGTTTTATTTGTACTAGTGTTCGCCTTATGGTCAAAATTCTACCATAATTTTTTTTTGTGAATCGATTTGGCGAGGGAGCAACCTCCGGTTCATATTTTATCTTCTACATGAGTTAATGTAATTTTATAAGTTCAATATAAAAAATATCAATTGAAAAACAAAAAAGTATCCTTTATAGACTGTCATCTACTCAGAACATTGCATGTTTAATTTTATGTTTCTATGCTAAATATTAGCGAAGATTAATCTAAGTACCAGATGTTGAACGAAAAATTACCAAAAAGCTCCCCTAACATGTTCTTATTCACCCAGTTTAACGTATAATTTTATCTTTATATGTCGAATTTTAACGAAAATTCAAAAATTTCCAGATGAAAAACAGAAAGTACCATAATTTTTCATCTTATAGGTTTTCATTCACTCAGGACCCTGCACCTATAATATTATGTTTATAATTTCAATTTTATAGAAAATTTAAAATTATCACGTGCAGCACGGAAATGGAAAATAAAGAAATTTAATTTAACGTATTTCCCCTTTTTAATACTTTTTTCTGTTCATAGAGATTCGGTTGCCAAACAAAGGAGAGCGTTCTTTATTGTTCCGATTTATACATAAGATTTATATAGTCGAAATATTCGAAAACCGGTTTCTGAAAAATGTTGAATAATCGACCACACTATTTTTTATTATTTGATAATTGAAAAAAACTAAATTTTTATTATGTGTTCTGCATATGTGTTAGTATCAAATTTAAACGCTTATAACTCTGAAATGATTGAACAGATTTTAATAAAATATACATTGTGCACTTCTTTGAGTAAATACCTCTCAAATGGTGTATACTGTGTGTTCTGAACTGTTTTGCCTTAGCCGATTTATATATAGATAATATTTTCAGTTTTTCTAAAATCTTTAGATGAAGTTTCCTGACGATCTGGCCTAAGCAACCAGTGAAATGCGCATAGGAATAGCTTATCCCATCAACAATTAATGGTGTTTTCTTTTCTACAAAAAAATGTGACATTTTATTTAAAAAAATACAATTTGGTGTCTGTTTCTTAAAAATTTTACTCCCGAAAGGGTGAGTTTTTTAGAATAAAGCAAGCCACCCTTTACGGGAGCAAAATTTTTAAGCAACATACACCAAATTGCATTTTTTTAAAATAAAATGTCACATTTTTTGTAGAAAAGAAAACACCATAAGTTCTGTTTGTCAATAGTATGAAATGGGAATTTAGCACATTATAACGTAACCTTTTTAATTAATTTTTGAATCCCAAAAAACTTTGATTACAATATTTTAATTAAATTAAAAAATGCCAGTTAAACTCTCGTTTAACTAAGCTTGGTTTTAACAAGTTTAAGCTAAATTTCCTACAAAATATGAAAGGACGTGGACTAATTTCTACAGTTCTGGGAAAAATATATTCTTAAAAGTTTAGTTAAACCAAATTTAAGCTTTAGTTTAAATTATTAAAAATTGTTATTAGTAAATAAACGTTTTTAAACTCACTAAATGAAGCACCTTCTTTAAGAAAATTATTAAAAAAAAATTTCGAGTAGACATTGTGCAGGAATTATAAATATTATGAGGGTGGCATAAAAAAATACATTTTTTCTCTTCGATTTTGTAAATTTTTTACAAATTCATTATTATACGTTAACAATGTGGTTAGGAGGTAGTTTTATTTGGTTTTCTTATTGTGGTCTATTGTTAAGAATTGGTATTGGTGTTTTGTTTGAGCGTTGTTTTTTTTTATTATTCCTTTTTTACTTTTCATACACACAGACGCCCCGTCAATCACTCACGCACCATTTTGACAATTGAATGAATAGTAAATAAATAGAGGGAAGTAAGTAACCAAAAAAAAAACAAAAAACAAAAGTATAAAAAAGTAAAAATTATGGTACGTCATGTTTAACACAAACTTAAACACACAATTCAACAGCCATGTTTAAAAAAGCTTAAGAGGATTATAAAGGAAAAAAAAAAGTTTTAAACTTAAAAATAAAACTTACTGTGTTGATGATAGCTGGGATAATATCTTCTATGATGACCGTTACTTTCCAAGGCATAAAATGCACCCATATCGCTGGTGTCTAAACCTAAGCCACTGCCAGCTCCAGCACCGCCACCACCGCCCAAACCAGTGCTACCGCTGGCCGTTGAGCCCAGACCACCACCTAAGCCATGATGACCCAGGCCGGAGGCAGAGGCTCCCAAACCATTGGTTTGTGGCGAGCCTCCACCCACTAAGCGCGGATTGTCATACCAGCTGCGGGCAGCAGCTTCCGCCGTTGAAGTCATATCCATATCAAGTATAATTTTGAAGAATTTTTTATAACAAGCCCGGGCAGAAGTAAAAAATGTTTTGAGCAATTTCTTTTTAGGGGTAAAAAAATTGTTTTACTTTTTTTATTTTTATTTTTTTTATTTTTGTTTAATTTTAATATTCTAGCTCTTGATTAAAAAAGTTCATTTTCAACTAAAAGAAAGAAATAAAAAAAAAAATTTATTTAAAACAGACAACAAGAGAAAAAACTTTTGGAAATCAACTTAAATGCATTTTAATAGTTGTAATTATGGGGTTTTAAAACGTTTTAATAATTTGTTTGTTGGTTTTGGAGTTTTTTTTTTAATTTTTTATTAATATTTAATAATGCCCTCATATACGCTCAGCCAGTTTTGATAGATTTTTATGGCGTAAAATAGATTAAAATTCATTATCACGTCGAAACACAAACAAAAAAAAAAAAAAAACATTTAAAGAAATTTTATTAGGTTTTAAACATAAAAAAGTTTAGCTAATTCAAAAACTTAAATATATTAAAAACTTTATTGATTTTTTAAACTATTCAATTAAAACTTCCATATATTTCTAAGCTCGTGGTTAACTAAACCTGGTTTAAAAGCAAGTTTAAGGCTGTAACTTAAGAAATGATTATAAAAGAAGGCAATCAATATAAAAACATGTTAATTTTTCTTTTATATGAAGCAAATTTTTAAACTGCAGTTTAATTAACCCAAGTTTAAATAGGTTTAAACGTGTTAAAGAAAAAAAGAACTAAGATGACGTAGAGTTTGTAAAAGAAGAACTACTTCAAGGTTAAGTTAAAATATATATTTTAATTTCGACAAAGAAAATAAAGATTTAACTTAAAGTTTAACTAATTCTCTGTAAGATTATGCCTTTGACTTTAAAATTAAACCAGGAATCTAACTTTCTCTTGGCTTATTAGATCCAGAACTCAGAAAATGACCCCTACTAATGTATTGCATTGTGTGGGAACTAGGAAAATAGGTTACGAGAAGGAGTATAGAGGGAAAAGTGTTTGTGAACATTCGACTTGAACTAATTCATGTTGAAAGTGAGACGGAAGAGCTCAGCAGGAAGGTTTTTCCACTGTCGAACAGTCGGGGAAGAAACTAAGGCCCTTATTATGGTTCACAACTTAACTCAGTTCAGTTGTAAATCAGACAACTGGTTGTGTTGAGTTGAAATTTTTTGATGTTTTGTTCGCCGCAATATAGCAAAGTTGTAAACCATAATACAAAAATTAAAAAAAATTACAACTCAACTAAGCTGAGTTGGGAACCGTAATAGGAGTCTAATTATCCCTGTAATGCGTTGTACGGTTCAACGCCCATTCGAACACAAAAGGATGAGCTCCTGAGGAACAACTTGTATTACGAACAACCGTCGGGTTTCGGCGCCTGATCTCTTAATTCATCAGAACACATCCCCTCGTAGTAACCATAAAACAGGTAAATACAATCCGCATTGCGACGGTGCTTAAGGAAGTCAATAAAATTGGATAGGTGGCATGTCATAACGTCCAGTGTCATAGTGTCCATGGACGTTATGACACTCCAAAAAGTGTCATTAGGTCCATAATTACTAAAGAAGTTAAATACAAAAAAAAATGATCTGCATACGCGCAGAGAAAAACATGTTTCATTATGGTCCGAACCAACAAAACTATTTTTAAAGAAACTAATTTAACCATAATATGGTTGTCGGTGACAATGATTTGGTCAAATGAAACAAAATATGGTAAAAAAAATTTTAAAAATGGTTTTGCTGCTTTTTCTCTGGGTGTATATATTAAATATATAACGAAAACACTTTTGGGCGCAAGGATTTTCTCCTCTATGGTATAACAAATACCGGCTTCGCTAACTAAAGATTCTCTGCACAGCCGGCCTTTGGCCGTTCGCAAGGATTTTCTCCTCTATGGTATAACAAACACCGGCTTCGCTAACTAAAGCTTCTCTGCATAGTCGGCTGTCGTTCGGAAACAAGGCAGATTTCAGAAGCTTTACTTAGCGAAGCCGGTGTTTGTTATACCATAGAGAAGAAAATCCTTGCGGCCGGCCGAAGGCCGGCTATGATCCCAAATTTGTTTACATTCTTGCTTGTAAGAATTTTTGGCATTGTACTTACTTATTTTGATATTTGAAAAAAAATTTTACACATTTTAATATTTTTCATTATAAGTTAAGTTGTGGACATTATGACACGCGGACGCTATGACTTTTCTTTGATCGAAGTTATGACACTGGACGTTATGACATGCCACCATTGGATATCCTTCTATCACCAATGAGAACCTTCGCCTTTTAAGCACCGACTGGCCTTAACATGAGATTTGTATTCTACAAGCGATCAGTTGGAGTAAGCCGAGGAACTTGAATGAAATTGTTTTTGTTTTAAATGTAATTTTCTATGCGAACGTTAACGTGTGACATCGTGGGATTGGCTGTAAGTTAATAATTTAGTCGCTGATCTTAATGTTTAACTAAACCTGTTTTAAACTATTCAATATATTCTTCTTTCTTTCGAAAAACAGGACAATTTTAGATCATCGCTTGTTGTGAGTTAAAAAAAAAAAAACAATAAGGGGGTAATTTTGTTGTTCACTTCACCTTGCGTTGAGAAAATTTTCATATAAAATTTTTTGAATTTTAAAAATGTTAAAAAATTTTATATGAAAATTTTCTCAACGCAATGTGAAGTGAACAACAAAATTACCCCCTAAATTTATCTAGGAAAAATTATGGTATTGGAAACTTTTTTTTAAATATATTTTTAATTAGGCTTAAGTTCATGAAATTTAATTTTTATTAAATTATTTTTGTGAAGAAAGGAATTTTACAACATGAAAATCAATTAAAATTGTTATTGATAATCTTTCATTCTTGACGTGGCTCGGGCTCGAACCCTGGCCGGCAGGTTACCATGACATGTTTCGATCGCAACCACTCGATCTCCTCAGATGGATTTGCCGTCTTACACTCGCAGCCATCGACGACTGCTGACGTCACTAGTCAAACATCAATCTCTAAACCAAATTGTATTTTAACATTTTGGTAGATCGAAATTTGCTTTCCTGAATGATTATCCATCTTAATTGATTTTACATGTTTTTTCCTTTACTTCTGTTTTTTTCGAAGAATGAAAGATTATCAATAACAATTTTAATTGATTTTCATGTTGTAAAATTCCTTTCTTCACAAAAATAATTTAATAAAAATTAAATTTCATGAACTTAGCCTAATTAAAAATATTAAAAATTTGGATTAAAAACCATAAATAGTTCAACAAAATAACCACAATACTAATTATTTTTTTTAAATATTTTAACGTTTTAAAATAAGATTACCCTTGTAGAATTGTAGGGGAATGTTAGAAAAGATAAACTCACTGTTTATTGTTGGTGTTTTGTTTAAGCTTTGATTGATATTGTTACAAGAAAGACTTTTAGTGTTTTTAAAATTCTTATTCACTTTAGATTTTTATTGGTATAATATTTTTAGCTTTTCTAAAATCTTTGGAAAAGGTTTCCTGATAATCGGATCTAAGCAACCAGTGAAATGCGCATGAAGCTAGCTTTCCCTTAACAATAAATTTCAGTGTATTAAGCAAATATGAAAAATTGTGAATTAAGAACGTCATACAGAAATCTTGTTGATAATAAATTTTGCATTGCCGAAAATAACTTTTTACTTGCTTAAACATTAAATGAGCCGTTAACTTGAGTTTAATTAAACTTGGTTTTGGTAAGTTTGTTCCAAAAAAATAAAAATATAAGTAGAATATGGCTCTAACTGTCAGGAGAATAAGACTTCTGGGCAACTATGCACTTGTAGAAATATCTGGGTCCAGACTTAGGCTGAGTTCCCAAACAGTGAATACAAAGCCTCTCGATTTTTTAAATGCACTCTACAATGCAACCGTGTAGAACTTTACAATATTCTTTATTGCAAAGTGCACAAAAAAACTAATCGATGCGTACACAAAATGTGCATCGTTAAGCTTGATGATAAATTTTTGACTTTGACTAGAAAGTTTTGGAAAACTCAGCCTAAACTACCAACTGAGATACGAGATAGAATTAGATTTACATATCGTTGGTCTCATTTAGAAAGGCCCTAACTTACATAACACATTAAAAAAAGTCACTGACCTATTGATTCTGGATTTTAAAATTTGAAATTCGGATTTTCGAATTCGGGTTTTTAAGTTTCTGGTGTACGACCCCAACCCAAATAAGTACATATAAATATTTATAACTACTTTGTAAGAATTACATATTAACTAAAAATTTTAAAACAAAATTTTTCATTATTTTTCGGGGCTTTTTCAACATTTTTTAATTAATATCCATTTTGACTGGGAGTTCTTTATTTTTCGGCTTTTTTCATTCCTTTACGATGAACTGTTTTTGGGATTTGTTTTATTTGTGATTTGGGATTAATTGATTGATTTTTTTTTTGGGATTTTTTTAATATTTCCTGTTTGAAACTTATAAAATTTATTTTGGGATTTATGTCGTTAGGAGTATTTGCACCTAGGACTTATTTCGCGTGTCAGTCTTTTCAAAACGGAGTCCTTTCGACTTTTCTTCGACTGTTTGCGCAAAGTGAACTACCACGATAACCAACTAACTCATACAAGTTGGTCGATTTCGAGCGAAAAGTTCGTTCGCCTAAACTACAATTTAAACAAAAACAAATTTATTATTATTATTATTGTTTTTGTTTTAAATGTTAGTTATGCGAACAAAGTTTTCGCCTGAATTCGATGAACAGGCAGTTACTTTAAGTAACCAAAATTTTATAAAATTATACAACAGAAATGTGTAATTTTTCAAATAAATTTAAAAAACATAACAAATACCAAAAATGTTCTAATTTGTGTATTTTTCTAGATAACAGAAGTTGGCCTGTTATCAATTTTAGATTATTTTTACAATTTAGTGGACTTGTGATATTTGAGACTCGTAACAATTTTTGAAATTTATTTTTTCTTTTAATTGTAATAAAAACATAAATTTTTAGAAAAAAAATCTATAAACAAATTAATACCTACAATGCGGAATTGTTTTCGTAAAGGTACAGCTTAAAAATGAATTTTTGTTTTTCAATTTCTTAAAACTATTATGAGTTTGCGGTTAAAAATAAGTACCAGACAGAAAATAAAATCGTTTAAAAAAAAAGATTAATGATTGTTTTCTGTAAATGCAAGTGACAAAATTATTTTTAAGGCCTATACAACTGTCTTTTGAAACAATGTGTGCAACACCAGACGAACATTCAACAAAAAAAAAAAAAACTGCAGTTTCTTTTTATTTTCAAAAACCTTTTAAAATTGTGTCTCCGCATTGTAATAAATTTTGAAATGCAATTGATTTTCTATTGTTTAATTCTTTTTACCAAATTTCAAACAAAAGACTTTTCTTTGGTTTTATTTCTCTACTTTCTTTTCAAAATTTTTAAACTGGCGCTAAAGCAGAGACAAAAAAAACCTGCCTCTTTGAATTTGTCTTTTGTTGAATTTATGTGTGGGCGTTTTGTATATAAAATTTATTTGGTTTTAAAAAGATAAAAATTAAATGACTTGAAAATTGCATGTACAATGCATTAAGAAAACGCGCTAGATAAAAAGAGATGTTTAGTGATCAACGTAAGCAAGTGTCTTGGTTACGCAATAAAAGATCTTGGACTGGCATTCGATCAATCGGAAAACTAATGCGCCTGGCGGAAAACCGGCAACGATTTGCAAAGAGCTCTCTGAGTTCCGACACATCATTATACTTTGCAGGCAAAGTCAAAAATGTATCGTCAACTTCAAGATGCACTGTTTGCTTATTGTGTACCTACGCATCGCTAGCTTTGTTGGTCCACATTGGGAAAGATAACATTGTAAAATTCTATACGGTTTTATTGAAAATTGCGTTTAAAAAAGCGAGTTGCTTTGCAACTCATCCATCCTGTAAAGGATATTTACTTAAAATAAAGTGAGATTAATTAAAAAATTTGTGTGTTAAAGTTTTTTAAGAAATACGTTTTGAAAAAAAAGCTTTAAAAAAAAGCTTAATGTCCACAATTATTTTTAACCCGAGTTTAACTAAGCTAAACTAATATTTCGAAATTTATTTTAACTAAAGCAAATACGATACCTATTTAAATATTTTTTTCTGGGTCTAGAAAAAAGTTTTGTTTTTTTAAAGCGCTCTCGATTTTTAGTAAAATCATTTGTAACAAAAGAGGTTAAAGCTGGAGACCCATACCACGCGTTCTACGCGTTTGATACTTTCACGACCTTTGTTCAAGACGCATGCGAAGCATGCAAAAGTAGAAAGTTATTCTACTTCAAACGTTAAATGGGCATAGGTATTGTATATTCATTCCTGGCGTGTGATGTGTAACTTGTCAATAAAATTCTACACTCATTCCCATTTTTGACAGAAGCATAAACACATTGAACGTGTGGCGTGGAGCTCCAGCTTTAACGTTAAAGCTGTGTGTAAGAATTTTGTTTAACACATGATTATTAACTAAATTTAATGAAAATCAATAAACATTTTGAATACAAACCTAAAAATAGCCCTAAACTCGAGTTTAGTTAAACTTGCTTTAAAAAAAGTTTAAAAATTGAAAAAAGCCACCGTTTTAAAACACAATTTAAAACTATTTTTAGGTGATCTAAAAAAAAAAAATTTCACATTTAAAAAAAAAAAAAAAATGTCGAAAGCGAATGCCGTTTTAATTTGAAAAACAAAATCATTGAAAATTTTTTTAAAGATAACACGATTTGTTTATTTTGAGAAAACACATAGGTACACAAGTTTATGAACAAATAGGTAACAATTTTTCAAACTAATAAATCAAATGACAGGTAGCACCTCACATTTTTAAAAAAGATAACGTTTTTTTCCTACAAAAAATCAAATATTGTCACATTTCCTTAAAAAAAATTGAAAACAATTTTTTGATAACTACTTTTGATACACAAGACAGATAGCGATCAATAGTTTTTAACAACGTGGAACTACATAAATATTTGTACAAAATTAAAATTAAACAAAACGCTAGATATTTGACAATCGTGACATTAGAAGTCAGAATTTCCAAACTCTTATCTTAAAAAATGTTACTGATTGATAACAAAATTTCAACAGTTTTCATTAAAACGATAACGAAGTAATTTTTGATAAAAATTTAATATGAGTGTGTGTTTTTTAAGATTTCCAGCAAAGTAACAGATTTTAATTTTAATCAATCATTTAACAAATAAAAAAAGTAAACAGTTAAAATGAAAATTTTTATTTTGCTGCTTCCGTCGCCAAATTGTTGTGCTGTTAAAAATTGTATAAATCCAACTCCCGGTACATAATTAGTTTATAGGTAGGTAGGTACCTTTACAAAATTCGTTTAAAGCATATAAAGTTGATTTCCTTGTTGTTTTTTTTTTAGTGGATAAAGTAACAAAATTTTTCTTACAATTGTTTTATCTATAAATTTACAAAACTTCACTTTATTTACACTTTTTTGTTATTCAAAATTTTCTTTTTTTTATAATAAGCACCTTTTGTTTGACTTATTTTTGTTTAGGTACCTATAAACTTTTTTTTTAACAAATTTTCCTTAATTTTTAACTTTTTGTATTTTATTTCACTTAATTATTTTTATTAAGAAACATTTGTCTGGTGTTTAGACATTAACTAGATCATTTATGATGATTTAAATTATTTTTGTTAGCCATATTTTTTCTTAAACTTATCATAACTTTTTTATCTTTTATTAGATGTTGTGATTATACATTTTATAATTCCGTTTATAACTCGGTTATAATTCATACGTTTTAGCGGAAGAATTCTTTTTGTTTGTTTAACGCAATAAAGCATAAAAACAAAACACAAACGCAAAAACCTACACTCTCGCAAGTAAACACGTCAACGGTCGCAGACCAACTAAATTCATAACGATTGATAACATGAAAACACCTTAAACAAAAAAAATAAACAAACACACTCTTACACACACCCTAACAGCATAGTCATAAAGCAGTGTAAAAAAGAGATGACATGATACACTATCTATGCAGCAATCGCTTACAAAAGCTCAGGTTATCTGTTAACATGCTCTTTAAGCAACAAAAATAACAAAAAAATAATCAGAAAAAAACACACAAAAAGCCACTCAGAGGGTTGGTTAGGCTTAACAGTTAAAATTAAAAAAAAAAAACCACACACAAAAATGGTTGCCCCCCTATACGCCCAAAGGAGAAAAAGAGAAAACCTGAGCAATAATCTATAGCTCACTTCTTTACCCTCTTGCATTTTAAATTGTAAGGGCGTATTTTGATCACTCTTAAAACCAGTTAAATTTTTTAAAAAAATTTAAGCTGGCAATACCTCAAGCTCTCTTAGGAAATACTCTCTTTAATTGTTGTTGCTGTTTGTAAACATATTGTTATTTCTAATCTATTTCCATCTCTTTCTTATCATAATTGTCTGTATTCATTCACACCTTGGCACAAAAAAACCCCACACAAATCAATGAAAAATTGCATTGTTTAACAATGACAGGCAGACAGACATAAAGACGTGTACAAATAAACAAACACACAGCTTGCAAACATATTAAAAGAAGGCAAAAACAAAAGACAGCAATTACATTAAAATGCACGCCTGCATTATTATTATGCTCTTTTAAATTAAACTTTGCTCTCAAGAAATAAAACTCTCTTCTTTTAAATACTAAAAAAAACAACTGTTTTTTTTTTTTCTTAAAAACATAATGGTTATTTTGTTTATGGCCTCTCTCTTGTTAACAGTGATTCGAAATGTTATAAAAACAAAAACAAGTCGTCTACCCCTGGCTGTGTATATTTTTGTTGTTAGTGTTGCTGGCTGGCTACTCGTACGTTTGCTGTCAAAAAGTGACAACAATCATCGATCGTTCCGTTTGTGATTATGCGGTTTATTTATGGTTTTAACAATTGCAGATTTGTATAGATTTTAGTAGAAAAACATACACATTCACGCAAACACATAAACTCTCTCTTGCACATTCAAAAACACACACACAACCTTTTGTAAATCATGGTTGTTATTTTTGCTTTATAAATGCAAAGAGTGAATGAGAAGGCTGTATAAATAAATAATATTTTCCTATTGATTTCTACTCTTAAAAATTGTTATTGAAATCATGCAAAAACATTAAATGAAAAAGAAAATGCGGAAGCAAAATAGCAGTAGCATATGTGCATGTTGTTTTTTGAAAAAATCATCTACATACACACTTTCAAACTTTGTTTAGGACAAATATTTAGGTAGGTAGGTATAAACTTTTACCAAAAACAAAAAAAAAATTTACTTGTTAGAAATTTCATGGTTAAACATTATTTAAAAACAAAAAAAAAAACGAATATTGAAAATTTATTTTCTTTAAAACAACATTGCGTGTTTTCTATGCTTGTTTTTTAGTTTTGTTAGTTTATGCATGCCATCTTCTTTTTATTGTCTCCTCCACCATTATCATTGTTGTAAAGCAAACAAAAAAAGTTTTAAAACAAAAACACAATTCTAACGGAAATGGTCAAAAAAGCATTACGACCGACGCCATTATATTATTGTACTTTTTTGCCAGAGTGTTTGTGAGTTGGTGTGTGGTTTTTTTTTTGCAATTAAGTGGTTTGTTTTAAAAGTTTTCAAAACAAAATTAAAGGATACCAATTAAAATTAGCGAAATGACAAGTGTTAGAAATTCCCTTTGATTTTGTAACTAACGAAAACAGAATTATATTAATAGGTACCTATAGTTTAATATGTAGTTCTAAACTTGAGTTAAGTTAAACCTGTTTTAAGAAAGTTAAAAGCTTACCCCCATATTAATAAAATTTTTTTTTGATTTATAAATTTTACATAATAGAAAATTCGTTTCATAAACCTGATTTTTTTTTACAAATATAGGGGTTTTTTTGGAAAAAAAATTAAAGGTAGGTATAAGGAAAAATAAAATAAAATACACAAAAGGTATAAAAAAATTGCCTGAAAATAGTACCTACCTATAACATTTTTGAATAAAAAAAATAGAAGATTTTAACACAACCTCCAATAATATGCATTAAAAGCTTAAAAATATAACCTTAAAATTGTTAAAGATATCATTGCCTTAATGTTATCAGGAATCCTGAAGATTCATATAAGAGTTATTTGTGTCAGATACCTACCTACCTTCCTATTACATATTAGCTTTTGTCTTAAGCTAAGATCCCACTATCAGTAGGGATTGCTGTTCGGTTTTAACCGAAATCGAAACCGCGGTTGTAAGTGCCTAAAAACCGAAACCGAAAACCGACAAAAACCTTGGTTTTAGGATGTACTTTAACAATATAGGTATTTATGCTTAAAGAAATTGCAAATTCTATATAATACTGGAACTTCATATAAAAAAAAACATAACAGCTCGCAACAATGGCAAGGTATTTCAAAATTTTTGAAATTCAAAATAAGTACTAAGAAGAACAAATGTTACCTTTTTAGCTCCTAAGTAGACACCTAATTTGTGTGGCACAAACTACCACCTGGGCCTAGCTGGGACCAATAGTATTTTGTATGGAGTTTTTGTGGCTATAGAAAAAACTCACACTAACGAAGCCCTGGGAAAGCCTGGGACTACTTTTATATGTATAGAATTTTATGGCTATAGCAGGAACATTTTGTCGGAAAGTGGAGCAAATCTTCGAAAAAGCAGCAAAAAAAGAATTCTTATGTGTTGCGTATGCTTTTTGATACGTTTCATTTTGATTTTATTAACTACAGTACATATATAATAGGGCAGGGCCTAGCCAGACCCAGGTGGATACAATATGCACTAATTTTTCATTTGGCCAGTTTTAATTTATTTTTTTTTTAAATATGTATTATATGTAAATAAAAAAACTGGGGAAAAGTCCAAAAGATGCCTGGCCAGGCCCAGGTAAACAAGGGTTAATAAAAGTTCCTGCATTGAAACAAATAAAAAAATATAAATGTTTATGTATGAAGTTTAACTTTGATATTTTCAAAACCGAAATCGAACCGAACCGAAACCGACCGGTTTTAATCATTTTAAAACCGAAACCGCGGTTTCACATTTTTACGGTTTTTAGCAAACTCTAACTATCGGCTCAAATAGCACAATCTGTGACGATTTTTATTATGCTGTATCGGCGCACATTAAAAAACATTGCACAATTTATTCTTGGGGGGTCCCATTATCGCCGCACATTGTGACAATTTTTTCGGTTCATATCGGTCAAAACGCAATTGCGACAATAATCAAATACACTATCGTGTTATTTGGGCCAATTTAATCATATGTTTTGGTTTATTTGCTTGTTGGCAGACATAATTTTACTTTAAAAAAATTCTCCGTCAGAATATTTCATTATGTTTCCTAACAATTTTAAATGGGGGGGGGGTTTCTTTAATACCATGTGAGATAAGGCCGTAATGGCTTTAAATCTCATTGAATAGGGAGATAAAGCCTTTTTTTCATTTGAATGGGAGATAAAGCCATCATGGCCTTAGCTCACATTAGCAATATTAGAAAATGGCTTTATCTCTCATTTCAGTTCCGGAGACACTAAAGTTAAGTATTGAAATCTGGCTTGGCATACTAAAGTTTTTCTGCGTGGCGGCCTGCGGCCAGTAGGACGCGGCAGGTGGCTTTGCTGAATAAAGTTTTTCTGCATGCGTCACAAGAATAAAAAAATGTTTTTCAATGATAACTAGGGATTTTTCCCTTTTACAGAATGTTTACACCATGCATAACAATTTTCTGAAAAAATATGGCTTTATCTCTCATTTGCGAAAAAAAAATATGGCTATATCTCTTATTTCGCAAAATATTAAATATGATCTTACCGCTCAATGATTGGGCAATAAGGCCATTATGGCTTTATCTCCCATTATGGCCTTATCTCACATGGTTTTAAAGAAACCCCCACCCCACCCCTTTAAAATTATATATTAATATAAAATAAAAAATATGTTCAATTTTATTCAAACTTACTGCAATTGTTCTTTTTTTTTGTAATTAGGTGCGTTTGAGTACTTTTACAGTAAAATGCAGTAAATGAGTAAACTGAAAAATTTTCTCTCAGAAAAAGCTGTTGTCCAAAAAAGTACTCGAACGCAAAATTTGTAAAAATTCGTAAAATAAAGGCAACAGCTGATGGAAAATAATTGAAGTGTTGTAAAATATTGACACTTTTGACTACTTAACTCGTTTTCTTAGCGGTACTCGATTAAATACTTTTTATAACACGAACATTTTTGGAAAATACAAACAAACTATTTTATTTAATCTTTCATATTTGTTTGTTTTTTATTTTATTTGACTTTACTAATTTGTAGCGGGTTAAATTATTTAAAAGAACATGAATAATTTTTTTGATATTGATTACTTAAGTACCCAAATACTTCACACTTTTACAACTCTAATGGCCATTTTCTCATTAGGCGATTATCTTTTTTCCCAACGAAAAACTGCACTTTAAAGAAATTTGGTTTTCTCAATGTCTCATTTGCAATCAAATCAATCGCAAAGCTAACCGGCACTCATCTGCCAATTATTTATTTTCCTTTTATTTGCCGTACAGATAAATTCAATCAGCTGACTCCCATCTTTTACATGTATTTTGAGTGGCGTTGCCAGCTGAAAACTTTGTTGTTTGTCGGTATATTGAGAAACCCAAAATCGTTAACGGACAGTTTATCGGTCCAATAAATTTATGTTGACATTAAGTAACAGACAGTTTGTCGATACATTGAGAAAATGGCCATAAGAAATTAACATAACAAAAAAAATTTCAAAAGTTTGTATTTAGCCAAATAAATGTTTCACAAAGAAGTTTAATTAATTAATATTTATTCACTTTTTGTTTTGGTATACAGGGGTGTGCTGGAAATCGCAATCGTAAAACGCAAGAATTTGGAAGTTGTTTTTTATACACTTTTAATCTTATTTTTATAATTTTTGTTATACAATTCTTTTTAATAGAGAAATATTTGTATAATAATCGTCATCAAATTCTTTTATTACAGACATCTTTTTAAAAACCGACGTTTAAAATTCTTGCGGCTTGCGTTTCCGATTTCCAGCACACCCCTGATAATTTTTATTTCAACTTTTCTTTTATTTAACAATTTTTTCACAATTTGTATGCTTTTTATTTGTTACTTTTGTTTGTTTACCTTATGAAACATATGTTTTTTTTGATTTACAAAATTTTACTGCAAAAATTTCTGCAGTAAAAATTTGTAAATACTCAGACAAGAACTGTCACTTTTCGCTCTCAATTTATGTTCTCATTTACTGTATTTTGTGTACTCGAACGCAATTTCGTAAAATGCAGTAAAGTTTAGTAAAAAATAGTAAAAACTTTTGTGTTCTCGAACGCAACTATTGTTGTTTTATATACAGATGTTTACAAACCAGGGATGGCAACATCGATACAACTGCAATGTTTCGGTTAAAGCGAATTGTTTTCTTTTATTTAACAATACAAATGTACTATTTAACGTTTTAATATATACATAAATAATAGAAAAAACAAATGTAGTTTGGGTAAAATTAAGCTCAAAGAAGTAAAATTTTAGTAGCCAGTTGGTGGAATTTAAAAATTTTGTTTTGCCATCCCTTGTATTGGCGCTGATTGGCGACTGTGATCGGCACACAAAAATCGGTACATGTTTAACAATTTGATTGCTCCACATTGTGTAAAAGAGTGTTCACATTATCGGCGCATCAAGGTTAATTTTGATAATCCACAGTCAGCACAATTTCGGCACAGATTGTCGCATTTTAAAAAACTATCGGCACATGAAATAAGACAAAACTTGCTACATTGCGCCGATAGTGAGATATTAGCTTTAAAGTGATTTTAGGGACGGTAGCCAGTTTAATATATTAATATTAATATTTAAAAGGAAGTAATGGCTGTTCCTGATTTTTTCGGGAGTAATATTTGTATGGCAGCTATGGGCAAATGTGTTAAAGTTTGTATGGGGCTATGTAAACTTATAGACAGATTATTATGAGAATTAAAACGAATTTACCAAATTTTATCAAATAATGTAAAAAATTGCAGCCAAAGTACAGTTTGGGCTCAGACAACCAGCTAGCCAGACGGATGGACATCGTTAAATCGATCTAGAAAGTGATTCTTATATGTTTTAAGTATTGTTAAGTTTTGCTTATGCATAAAATTTGACAGTGTATAATAACAATTATCTTTAAACACAATTTGCTTTGGCTTCACATACTAAGTTAAATAAAAATTAAATGTAAAATTTTTTCTAAATTTTAAACCTAGAAAATCTAAAGTGCATGGAAATTAAAAGCTACTTGGAAATGGGTTTTTAAAAAGCAAAGAATAATTTCAATCTGCAGCTCTAAAATTAACTATCGATTTCAAAACGTTTTCGAGATTATTTGAATAAAAACCTGCGGCCTCTTAAAGTTCCAAATTAGGGCATCTCGATTTATTCGAAACTAGTTTTTTCTATTTTCCCGGTTTTTAAAAAGTCACGTTTTTCATATTATTCGGAAAGCCGGGGTTTTTTTCGTGACAAAATATCAATAATTTTATCAAGTATACAATAGGTTCTTTGTAGAAATATGCCTTAAATTTTATGTTACCGCTTTTTGAAAATTCAACACTTATTTGGAAGTCTAAAGTAAAATAAGTATAAAAAATGCAAAACATAAAATGTAATGTCCCCTAAAAGATATAAAACAATAATCTAAGTTTGCAATTAATAAATAAAACTGCTCATAAAATTATAAATCTTATTTTTTACAAGAAGTTTCTTTGTACTTCAATGAAATTAGTACAATATTTTTAAAAGGCAAAAGAATAGGGTAAAGCTAAAAACTCTTACTATAAACAGAGTCTTCGACATCATCACTTTTGATCCATCAAAAAATCGTTCACAAAATGACTTTTGATGACGATAACTCAACCACATCCCAATCTAGTGACCCCCAAGAAACGAAACAAATTCTTACGTTACAAAAATACAAATGCAAGTGAACGTTTTATACAAAATTCTCAAAAAAAATTTAGAAACTAACTTAACTTTTCAAAAAATCAAAAAGACTTTAAAATTTATTTTAAAACTTTTGTAAATGACCTTCGCTCTAATTTCCTTTAAAATTATCACACTACCCTCCATTAACTCGAAACAAAAAAAAGAGTCCTCCAACATGGTTCGTTGTTTTGGATAGTTTGTTTTTGCGCATCCTTGTTGGGACAAAATTTTTTCTAAGTTTAATTTTTATTCAGTGTTTTCTTGCAGTTTTCGATTTTTTTTTAAACATTTTTTGCCTTTCAGTTTCTGTTTTGTATGTGTGAAACATTTCTTCCTTCCGTCCGTCCGTCCATACGTCCGGCCGTTCGGTTCTTCTTGCCAATTCTTCCGTTAAATTTTTTTTATATTTTCAAAACTGCAAGCGAACAGTGGAAAAATGAAATAAAAAAATAAAATGTTGGTGAATTTAGTTTAAATATGAATTTAAGTTTCTTTATTTTTCTAATTGTTGTTGTTGCTTCTTACTTGGTCTGTCTATTGATGTCATTTTAGTAGATGTTGTAGTTGTTGTTTTCTTTTTTTCTTTTTCAAATGGCAACGACCATTTGTTATTTTTTTTTTTTTTTTGTATTTATTTCGTCCTTTTGTTTTGTTGTTCTTGTGTTGACACTTTTATTCATAATTTTTTCAGTTTGAAAGGATTTTTTTATTTTTTGGTTTGCCCTCTTTCTCTTTAGGTTGGAACAGAGTGTTATAATAACTTTTTGTCATGGTTTTTTGTTCGGGATTTGCTTGGTGTCTTTTTTGTTTTTAGTTATCTCGATTAGTTTCTGTTGTGGGCATCTTAAAAAGGGACCTTTGAGTTGAGTTATAAAAATAGAAAATATGTTTTTTTTTTGTTGTCGTCTCCAATGACAATCGTATTATGGAAATCAGTGCTTGTGGTGAAAATAAATGAATTTCAGGAAGGATTAATTTTTAAATTTAGGCCACAGTGGAACGTCGTTTTATAGGTGCCAAGAGAGAGTAATAAAAATAGCAGTTAATGCGAAAAATTAAAGCAATGAATTTAAATGAAAGCTTTTTTTATAAAGATTAGAACATAAAAGTAATTTTTTACGAATTTATGTCATTGCATGATCAGACGCGGCCATCGCGAATAGAATAAATGCAGTTAGTCACATTAGAAAAGTTTAAAGATCAACAACACTCCAACTTTAAGTCAATCATCCTTTAAGTAGCGAACAGAAAAGTCGCTGTAGTACAACGTTGCGAATAGCGCTGCAAGAGTCAGAACTTAAAAACGGCAGTTTCCAGGTAGAATACGCAGTTATAGTAGTCGTTGCATTTGAAGTTGAATCGCAAAGTTCGAAACTTGGAACTTTGTTGCGCTACAGAGCATTCGTCAGCTTCAGCTTCTACTTCAACTACTTTATTCGGTTCCAGGCATTTCGACTGCGATACCTGGAATGCATCAGCGCCCGGAACAAAAACGCAATGCAAGAGTGTGTAAATAGGTGTTTGTTTAGAATTCTTAAATTTTTCCGGCCGAGTAAAATATCTAACTCTAGAGTTATGGTCACTTACACAACAAATACCAATTGACCTGGATATGCAAAAGCGAAAATGAAAGTGATTTTGCCAAACTCTTCGGAAAGAGCCGTATGACTTTTCTCGAACTGCAATCGAATTAAACCCCCAAGAAAGCTGAAGAAGAGGAAGTCCTGCACATACCTGCAGTAGACAGTTTAAGAAAGAGATAACAATGGCAAGAACAAGATGTGATGGAATCAAAAACCTGGAAACAGATTATTAAGTATAGTTCTGTGGGGTTGCTCTGTATCATATTTAGACAAGTAAAGCACGCTACACAACAAATACGTATATTATAATATTTCAATGTTCATTTATGGACTTGGTAACAATTTTGTATTTAAAAAGTCATTTGCGAAGAACATTCTGTTAACGCCAACATTCACAACACATTGTCAGAAGAAGAAGTGGTTTTTAAATGTGGTTATATAAATCTTTACGTGAGCTTTAATCAAACATATCCCTGCAGCTACAAAATTTAGTAGAACATTTTTAACTTTCCTCAAAACAATTTGTGACAAATTTTTGCATAATTCTAACATTTTGAAAAGATTTATGGCATTAAAGGGGTTTTTTTTTTGGAATGGGAGCTTTAATTAAATGTGGCGTATTTCAAAAAGAATTTAATATGTATCATGATTTCTATTTCTGTAAAAATAGTTAACAGATTATTTCACATGATTGTTGAAATATTTTTAAGATTTATTACAACAAAAACCTGTATTCCGGAAGACATTTGTATGGGTGCTAATTTAGCAAACTAAGAGGCCTTTTTAACACGCATCATCCTTATCACAATTACGGCTTATCGTTAAACTATTTGCTAAATTCTGGCCTGGATTTTTCACACAAGGATACAAGGACAGAAGGCCAGCCAACCAGTTTGTTAAGGTGGCTTAGATCGAAAGTTTTTCCAGTTTGATTAGAATACTAAAGGAGTCTAAAACCAATATTTCAATGCCTTATAAACGCATATTATTCTTTCCCAGCATGGAGTCTCCCGGGATATGTTAATTATCAAGAGAATTCATGCTTCTTCATGTTACAACCACTGGAAAAAAGGCGTGGTAAATACCTAGAATCCGAAAGGACTCGAAACTGAGTTAAACCGTTAAGAGTTATTTTTTTTTTTTTTTATTTATCAACATTGTATTTTTTTTTAGCTTAACAGACTAAAATTAAATAATAAGCAATATTATTAGCTTATGTATTACAAAAAACATGATAGGACTAACCTGCAGGAGATTAAGAGTTATTTGTCAAAATGCCACTAGTACAATTACTGGAACAAGAGGGACTAGTGCTAACGGGGCTAGATTTTTTATATAAAAATACTAGTGCTAAAAATTTTATGTACCAAAACTAAATTTTGATACTGCTTCTTTAATTTGATTTAAAATCATTTATTTATGCCATTTTGATTTCAAAAAAAGTTAAAATGCAAAATGCTAATTTTTTCTATACACAAGAACTGGTTAAAAACTGGTTCTTAAGCACCCAATGTGGTCCAAGTGTACTAGTACACATTTAGAATCAAATAGTCCTAGTGATATTCCAAGCACACTCAATGCTAATTTGAACATTAAGATGGTACAGAAAAGTTTGGAGTACTGGATATTTTTGTACTAGTTAAGTACTAGTTCAACCTCCGGCAGGACACGTTTAATGAAACTTACATTAAAAGAAAAGTCAAAAAAATTTTACATTTAATTAAAATCCCTGAATATTCTCCGAAAACAATCGGAATTTGCGTAGTTTGTAGAAAAGACCTGAAGATAAAATGGTATAAAATTGCTAGATGATCGTTCAGGAACGAACGTTAACTTTATCATAATTAAGCAGGAATTCCGGACAAACATTACCATTAAATTAACTAAAACATAATGTTAAACATTTTTCTTCAGTTTTCTAGTGAAGGCAATTTCACTCGTTCAAGTCTAACGGTATAGAATGGAACAAGCTTTAGAAGGGTTCCAAGTTGAGTTACCTAAGCAGAACAGTAAAAATTGTTTTTTTGGAAAGATTCTATTCGATTTATGTGAACATCATAATCAGGATCCCAGTTAATAGAACCATATTTGATGATTGGATTTACAAAGAATGTGAATAACTACTTTGTAATTCTAGGATAATTGAACTCCCTAGCCCAGCGCTTTATGGAAGCAAGTACACCACGAGCTTTGTTTATCATTGTCGGAATATGTTTTAACAAAAATCTAATTTTGGATCTAGTAAAACATCAAGAACCAGAAGACCTTTCACTCGGGACCGCGGAATCAGTAGCCCCCGTAACTTCGGTATTGCAATGACTATTGTGTGAGGCCTTCAAGAGCATGCTCTCTTTGTTAAGAAATGCTTTTTACAATGGAAAGAATGCTTTTACGAGAGGAGTATTTTGCTTGAGTAAAGGTGTCTTTGGATTGAAGACAAATTCTGCGATAAATACATTCTGTGTGTTGCATTGAAATGGGCGATGATGTCCGTTGAAGTTAGTAAATTAATTAATCGCAGCGGCTAGAAACTGTATCTCGAAAGCGGGCGAAGGATTGAGGTACTGGAGAAGATGAAAAGAGAGTACAGTGAAGTAGTGTTGAGTTATGCGATGATTGTATCGATGGCCTAGTGAAATCGACTGTGAATAAGAGTTAATGGATCGGTTAAGATGAATAGTCGAGAGTTGGTTGCGTCGATGGACTGGCGAAATAGACAGAAAAGACGAAGATGTTTGGTTAAACGTATTAGCTGCTGATTGGATGAGTTAGTTTTCCGTGTGCGGATGTAATAAAGTTGCCGGAATGGTTATGTTTTGAGAAGTTGCGAAAAATTGAGAGACTTGTGAAGTTGCCTTGGCGTAGTGCCAAGGTTGCTGTTGGTGCGGATTTGGATTTGGAGTGAATAAAGAGTCAAGAGCCTGGGGTAGAGAAGAAGAAAAAGACTACTCACATAGAATTTATTTGTCACAGAATGATGCCTAGTGACAAAGAGTGCTTTTCTCCAGCGTTCTAAAAACTGCAGTCAAAGTAGAAAATCTGCCACTTCTTCATTTGTCATTACGCAAAAAGAAACTTGTTGCTTCTGCTTCTGTTTCATTAAATGTTAACAGACGCTGTTTGACAGTTTTTGGTTTCGACTGCAGTTTTTTAAACCCAGCTTTTCTCAAGGTGAATTGCTTGTGGCGATCACATAGTGGCAGTTTAAACCCAAATCGCTGGAAGAGGGTTCCTGAATTGCAAGAGAGCGTTCCACTTGTGGAAGGTTGGAGGTCGGTTCACCTCTGTACGCTGTTGCTATCCAACATAAGCTGCTGATATAAACCCAAATAGCTCCAGCTCCTTAACAAGGTGTGAATGTATAATTTAGCGGGATTAAGCCGTCAATTGCTAAATGTGTGTGTATTCCCCGAGCACGCTCGAGGGTGTTTAGTAAACGAATAGTTTGTCACCAGGTGGTTAAGGTTCACAATAAGATTAGGCCAAAAATGGCGGTTCCTGTTTCCTCATCCCCACGCATGGACATTATTAAAGGGTGTATTTCTCTTGTGTCCCCTAATTGTTTTTTATTTAAAATGTTTCGACCTTAAAGTACCTTTGGCCGGATCAACTATTTTATATATAACAAATTCCCTATGCAACTTTAATTATCTCTCTTTAAAATTTATTTACTAAAGATTTTCTTTTTTAACACAATTTTTAATGACCTAATTTCGCTCCTGCTTCTAAATAAACGTGACATTATTTCCACACTTCTTTAAGCAAACATCATGTTTTCAACATGTTCTTAACCGTATTTTATATAAAACTCCAATTGGAAAATAAGCAGGATTTTAAGTTTTTTCGTTATTGTTGCTGCAACAAAAAAACAAAGCTGACAAAATCAAATATGAATCATGACACTCGTGACAAATTTTTGGAAAATGCCTAAGAAACAATACATTTTGCTCCTGGTGGCATTGTTGTTTATTTGGACATGAAGATGATTTTTTTCGAAAAAAAATTTTTTTTACCGATTTAAATAAAAATACAAAGAGGAAAAAACCTCTAAATAAATGTTGACAAAAGCAGATGTTCGTTCAGTTAAGAGTATTTTGCAGGATGAATATAAATACAGACACACATTAATGTGCAAGCGAGGATACGAGGATATAAAACATGAAAAAAACGCGTATCAGGACAATCAAGATTTAAATCAAATATAGTACTAAATATATGTACATACATACATACATTAATGTGGAAGTATAGGTGTGTGTATAGGTTACAAACTCTCACACTCATACATTTTTAAAATCTTGATTAGATTTGGTGGTTGCCTCAAAAAACAACAACAAGCAAATGTACTCGTATCACAAAAGAAATTTTTAAGTATGTATCTCAATAAATATGTATGTACATACCCAACAAACGCGGAGGTTTGATTTCAAATTGAAAATGATTTGGAGTAAAACCGTTTTCTCAAACGACAAACATTTGACAAGCACAACTGGGAATTTTTGGATAAGTTTTTGTTTTTTTTGTATTACCATATTTTTTGATTGAATTGAATAAAGAACATTTCAAACTAAAAACTAAAATTTTAATTTTGTTAAAAATGCTATCACATATAAGAATAAAAGCCGATTCCGTTTACGTTTACTAACCTCTTGCAACTCTAACTAAAAACGAATAAAAACATGTGATATGAATTGCAGAACCCCAAAAATGCTGTAGTAATCCACGTTCGAGTGAGTTCGGATTCCAGAACTCACCCGAATATGTATTTTTTTTTTTAATTGTAAAACACATTTAACTTTATTAGCCATTTTTATATCCTTCAACGAAGGTTTGTTATTTCTACAATATCTGTATGTATTATGGATCATTATGAGAAGTAAAGTTCATATCCGGCTGTCCATCTGTCTGCCTGTCTGTTGAAATGGGTTTTGCGAAGCCCCCAGATATGAAAATTTTCCAGATCGGTCCAAAAATGGCTGAGATATGAGCAAAAAACGACAACTACCTCTAATTTTTCCAAAAATATATACCCTGTTGTTGTTATTTTTTTCATTCCTTTTTTCTGCATATCTGGAGAACGGCAAGAGCCAAAGTTTCCAAATTATGTACAAACATTTAGGTTATCAATAATTAGATTGAAGAAGTGGGCGTGGTACTTCCCGTACAGAAAACATTTTGATCTTTCATATGACCTATGCACGCAAAGAAAAAACATTGTTGTGGTAAACATATTCTAAGAGCAACATATTATGATAAGAATTATGATTGTAGTCACCATATTAAGATTATTATTGAATCATATTATGACTAAATATACTCGTACTATTACATCATAATATTTTTCCCTTAATCATATTATTATTCTGTTAATCATACTAAGTTAAGAAGTAATCAAATTATTGTCATGTTAATCATAATAAATTTAGAAGCAATCATATTATGATACAGCACCTTTCATAGCTGTCATAAAAATACAAAATAAATTTAAATATTTTTGAATCGATTTTTTATTTTGTGGCTTTTTACAATTTTTCTTAATGTTAATCAAATAGCGGAGTTAAATATTAGGCTTGCAAAAGAGCAAATGAAAAATCTGTGGTTTTCATGGGCAACCGCGTGTGTCCATTTTTTTGATTTTAAAGCTGGGATCACACGATTGCCGCAAATGCACCAATATGAAACAATTTTGATTGTGCTTTATTGACGCACAATAATGAAATTGCACCAACCAAATATTCTGAAATCACACGATTGCCCTGTTTTAAACAAATTTAATTGCCGCTTGTTGGTACAAAGCGAAATGGGTACAAAAGTTGCCGCAGCACAGTCACACGATTGTTTCTACTTGTGTAGACTGCGAAAACAGCTGTTGTGGTAGCTTTTTTTATTCTAGTTGGTTTGTTCATTAAAAAAGAGAAAATTTTATAATAAGTATATTTAAACAAATTGTTGTTGAATACTTTTATTTGAGATATTTTAAGAAAAATATATGAAATATTAAAGACAAATATCTGTACAAGAAATATTACTTATTTTTTTTAAAACCTTGATTAAAAATAATCACACTGAATAGCTATGCTTGTAAACATATGTACATATTTCGTTAATAGCAATAATTAAAAATAAAAATTATAACGCATAATAAATAAATTCATATTTATCTTTATTAATTACAAAAAGAAACACTAAAAAGTAAATTTTAATACAAAAATGGCAAATATTGGCGCGAATTGTGTTGTTTGATTGCCGCACAAGAACACAATAAATATTGGTGCTTTTTTGTTATTTTTATTGACGCGCGGTTGCATAGCAAACAGTCACACGATTGCCGCACCAGGGTTGCATTTGATTGGTAAAAGCAAGCACAATATTGTCCTCGATTGGTACATGAGCCATTTGATTGTGCAGTCACACGATTGGGGTATTAAAAAGTGTGAAAATTGGTGCATTGCGGCAATCGTGTGATCCCAGCTTTAGATGTTGATGCCATATTGCCTAATTTTGAACGCTCTTTACATTTTTTTGAAAAAAGATGGATCAATTCCGATTTTTTAACGTAATGACAAAGTTTAAAATGGCAAGACCTAGCCCATAGTTTAATCTAGAATGGTTTTTCGGCATTCCTGAACAATTTTTTTAAGACATATGCGGTTGCTCATGAAAACCACAGAAATATCGTAGCACTTTCATAAAATATAACGAAATCTCTGTGTGTTTTGTTGTTGGATTTTAAATAAAAAACTATGATATTTGGCATTTGCACTATTCCATCACTAATACTTGAATGAACACCGCTAATATTTTAATTTTTTAATTTCTTTAAACTTATTCTTTTTATGGAATTTTATCTTTAAATTGTTTAACCGCTCACAAATAAAAAAATAACGACACAATTTCTTCAAAATTATTTTACAAATGGCGCTAACATAATATGATTTGAGTAAAAAAAGGTTGGTTGCATCTTTAACATAATATGATAAATGTATAGAAAGTTATCATGTTATGGCTATTAAATATCATGATATGGTTGTGAGAAATATAATATGTTTAGAAAGTTATCATAATTAAGTTGTTAGAAAAATAATTATTTTTCGGTCAACAATACTCAAATTCATAATTGCGATAAACATTGATATGTTTACAGTAACTATAATATTGTTGATATTAAATAAAAGTAACAATTATTTGTGTACGACAACAATATATTGTTACATTAAACATAGTGTTGTTGCCGTAACCATGCCCAACCATATTTTTTCTCTGCGTGTGGATATGCCATATTAATCAAAAGATCGAAAATCTTTAGTAGAACATATTTTCGAAAAAAACACGGAAAAATCGGTTCAGATACGAAAAATGTATGACCAAAATAAAATTTTTTTTATAATTGAGGCTATCAGCGCAGAAGTGGTGTAACCCACAATTTAATTTGGTTACGGTTCTGGATATGTTCTTTGCACTGTTCTTTACAGTGCAATAGTCGAGTAAGCCAACTGTTTGTATCCAAAACAGATGGCGCTGAAACATAGTTTTTGCACGGGCCGTAACAACCAAGTACTATAGTGCAAGAGTAGTTTTAACTCCTCATTATCTCATAATAAGTAGTCTGGGGTTACACCACTTCTGCGCTGATAGTCTCAATTATCAAAGTAATTTTTGGATATACAAAATTTTTATAATAATATTTAAAATACCCATTATCGGTAACCATAGATCTTCCCCAGTTCAAGTTTTATAGTCCAGGGCCGTTTTTTTCGGTATATAAATCTGCCAATTCGGTTAAAAAATGGGCAAGTTATTAGTAAAATACGCTAAAAAACATAAAAATGTTTATTCAAACCTAAATTTTAGGGCTGTAATATGGCCTCTGGATACGCCTTAAGTGGAACATAGCTCCGGAAAAACTCTGAAAAATCGGTTCAGATACAAAAAAGTTATGACCAAAATAAAAATTGAAAAATACCCATTTTCGGGAACCATAAATCTTTCCGAGGTCAAGTTTTATAATCCAACACTGATAGAAAAATTCATCATCATATTGATGATGCCCAAACATCAGAATTGTGACATCAATGTTACTACAAATGGCATCAATGGCATCAATCTTCGTACACTTTTGTCATTTCTAACGCGTCATCTATTTTATGGCTATAGTGATGTCTTATTATTGAGAGTTCTGCTGTTAACAAAGGTCGTAATTCAACAAACGTGAAACAAACATATATAACGGGTAAGTAAATAATAATATTCTCTCACTTTGACTTAAGTCAATTCCAATGACTTTGACTTAATCACAAACTGTCATTAATGTGTCCTTTCTCCGATGTTACTACGTCATCGCACTGAGGACATGTTTGTCATTTCTGTGTTGCCGATGTGTCATCCCATTGATGACATAATTTTATTTTGACCCTGATGACACTTTGGCCAAGTGATGTTAAGGTTGACATCACCATGATGAAAAGTGTCATGGCGTCAAAAACGAAGACACTTGTCATAGTACTGATGTCAAAATACATCACCGTTATGACGCCTTTTCTATCAGTGAAGTAAGTGGTAAATTTCTTCTTAAATACATCGGTATTTAAATCTATCAAATCGGTTAAAAAAGGCTGAGTTATAACCAAAATACTTAAATCCCAAAAATGAATCTTTTTTATAAATTAAGTTTGTCTTTTAATAGCATGCAAACATGTGCAAATAATTAAATGCAATAAAGCGATAAATATTAAATAAATATACATGTATATATAAATATATTAAGATATAAGTATATATAAACCATGGTGAAGGGTATATAAGATTCGGCATAGCCGAATGTTTACATTATTTATTTTTCGCTTTAGTTTTGATTAGAGCATAACATTTGATAACAACTTGATATTAAATTGAAAAAACCGTCTGTGCTTATTGTTTATATTCAAATCATTATCAAATTGAATTCGAATATTAAAATCAAACAATTAAGAAAGGTTTGAGAGAATTGCGCTTGATAAAATTTCTTATCAAAGGTTTGATTTCGTGTTTGTTGGGTATACACATAAAGATGTCTGGATATATCTATGTATGTATGTGTTAAATCTGTAAAGTTTGTATAAACAATTTAAAGATGTTCGTTCGTGCCTTTTAGCTCTTTGCTCTTTGTTTATATGTAAAATATTCTATTTTTTTTTTTTTTTGTCATTTATCGATAATTCTGATCAATATTGTCAAAATGTTTTGTTTGTTTGTTTTGAAGAAAAATTTTCAAGAAATTAATTCAAAAATATTTTCTTCTAAGTTTTTTTTTTTATTTCCTACAGTTTCAAAGAAATTAGAATACGAGCGCAGTAGAAAGACACATTGCAATGCCATTAATTCTCTCTGTTCAACGGAAATTTCATTTAATTTTTTTTTTTTTGTTATTTGTAAATATTTGACAGTTACAAGCAGCAGCAACAAATTTAAAATAAATTTATAGTTGAATTTAAAATGTAAAAACATTTAAAATAACATCTCAATTATATGCTGTATTATTCAAATAATTGCTACTGTTATTAACTCTAAAATAAAAAAATTAAATAAAAAAACAAATACAAAAATAACAATTACATACAACATGTCAGTTGGACTGTCTGTTCGTATGAATGTACATTCATATGTATGTCATGTTTAGGTGTCTAGATTAAAAGAAGAAAACCATTAGAAAAAAAACACTTAGATAACTAATTGCTTCAACTAACTTGTGCTCCTTTCCTGCTTCGCTTAACTCATTCTGAGGTATGTTTTTAGTTTCATTTATATTTATTTGATTCACAATTTAATTCTTTTAGAGTGTGTTTATTTATGGCCAATAATTTAAAACTGAGCTATTAAAATGTGTTAAATAAACTAAAATTATACTCGTAAAATAAAACTAGCAAACATTTTCGATAGGGTGTTCAGACGAATAATTTTAGACGAGTAATTGTTCGAATAATTTAAAATTGCTAATTTCGATTTAAGGATTAATAACAGTTATAATTAGTGAGTAATTTAGCTTATATTTTTTACATATTTTCAACACATTTCACAAAAGAAAAAACGACAAAGGTATGTTAACTGAAAGATTTGTATTAATTTACCTAAACAAAAGTTTTTCTAGTTTTTGAATATAATAAACGCTTTTAGAAAAACCGATTTTGACAGCTCGTTAAGTAGTGAAGTTTGCCCCTATTTTTAATTAATAATGGCAATTTAGCCTTTTTTTTTTTTGGTCAATCAAGCGTTTTTATCTCTATTTTTATTTATAACTTGTGGGTTTTATTAAACAAGAAAGCTATCAGCGTAAAAGCTAAGCGAAAGAAAACGTTCCGCCTTCCGCTCTTGTTAAGGTACGGCTGTTTTATATTCCAAGATTAAAAACAAAATTGTCAGAAAATGTAATGTTTTTTTCAGCCTTCGGAGTCTGAAAAATCGTCAAAATGACGATAAATCGTCAAATCTGGCAGCCTTACACGAAGGATAAATCTAATAATGCTTAATGTAACAGGTGCCCAAAAATGTATAAACGTAAATGTTCTTCAACAACTTCACTAATTTACTACTTACACAGTGACTTTAACATAGTACTGGAAGAAGATGCTCCACCAACAAAATCAAAGGGGGCTACAAGTGGTCCAATGAATAAATATTTTAAACAAGATAGTTCGATCGATTCTCAAGAGGAAATTATTTGCAGAAGCATAGCAGAGGATGGAATGTCCGTGAAATGTTTCAAAAAATCCAAAGTTTTATTTAAAAAATAATGGTTATTTACTCAAGTACTAATTTTTTCTAAAATTATCACAAAAAAAATCTCGTAACTTATAAAATTTCTGGATTTAGAATTATTCGATTAATTTTAAAATTTTATTCGTTTAATCGAATAAGTTAAAAATGCCAAATATCGATGCATCATTTAATCGAACAAAAATAGAACCCGATTAGTTGAATACCCTAATTTTCGTTGTTATTTCATCAGTTGTCTTAAGCAAACCCAACTTAAAAATTAGCATAAAAATTAGAAATTGTATTAAGTATGAAAATCATTGCATATTTATTGGTTTGTTGCAGAAGTGCAAAAAATCTAAATTTTCAATAAATCTAGTGCAAATTTGCAATTTTTTTTTTGTTTTTTTACGACAAGTTTCTATACCCTCCACCACAGAAGGAAAAGGCTACATATAAGATTGTCATTCCGTTTGTAATTTCTACAATATTGGTCTTAAGCCCTATAGTATGTATATTAGGGCGGGTCAATTATTTTTTTTCAAAATCGTATAGCAAAAACGTAATCTACATAAAATTCTAAGAAAATTCTCCGAAGAAACCATGGGTCTAAAGTAAAATCCTAATCCGCGCCACTCGAGTTTTTTTTCATCCATACAAATCGACCCGCCCTAATGTATATACTGTGGGTCCTTATGAGTAGCGAACGAAGTTGATTTAAAGATATCCATATGCCCATTTGTCTGTTGAAATAGGGGTTTTGAAGACCCCATATATGATGGACAGCTGGTTGTTGGTTATTCTGTCACAAATGTTCCTTATAATTTTGCTTTAGCCAGGTCGGTCCATAAATGGCTGAGATATTAGCAAAAAACTGCGACTAATATCATATAATCCCATGTTGTTGCTGTTGTTTTTTATACCCATCACCGAAAGCAACAAGGTAATATTATATCGTGTATAAGTTGGTTTTTTATTTTGCGTTTTTAACACATAACACACACATACACGTGCAGCTAAGTTCTTTTAACGATGTCCGCCTGTCCATCTATTTTTCTGTATATCTGAGAGCGAAAAGAACAAAAGTTTCCAAATTGGTACAAGCATCTTGTTTATTAATATACAACATCCGATAAAACGTGGGCAGGATTGGAGAAATGGGCGTGGCACAAAATAGATACATTTATATCTTAAGAACGGTAAGAGTCCAAATTTGGTACACATAGCTGGTTTAATAATACATAATTTCTCTAAAAAGATGGGAGGGATTGGATTAGTGGGCGTGGCAACTCCCGTACAACGCCAGAATTCTGTATATCTGGATAGCGGCAAAGCCAAAGTTTACAAAATAGGTACAATTATCTTGGTTGTCAATAGACTACATCCAATGAAATGTGAGCGGGACTTGATAAGTGGGCGTGGCACAAAACAGATTTTTTTTATATCTAAAGAACGGTAAGAGAAAAATAGTCCAAAATTGGTAGACATAGCAGCGATATCTCTCAAAAAATATGGCCGTGATTGAAGAAGAACGCGAGGCACATCCTTTGCAAAAACAATATAGATTTCTGTAGATCTAGAGAGATCGGCTAAAGGCAATGTTTACAAATTAGTTACATGCATCCTTGTTTTCAATACACAAGACCCGACAAAATGTGGGCATGACTGGAGAAGTGGGCGTGGCACAAAATATATTTATTTATATTTATAGAACGGTATTTATATAACATTTTATTTCACCAAGGTGAAGCCTAATATAAGATTCGGCATAGCCGAGTATAAAACTGTTATTCGTTTTAAAACAATTTAAAGAGAGAACATTAAAATATTGTTGTTAAAAAATCTCTAACATTTTTGTACTTAAACCTCGGCATACCTTTCCGCCTTAACCAAACTGTGTTCTGAAGCTACCACAAGTTCGCGTAAAAGTCATTATTCTATCGGAAGATGCTATAACTTTTGCAAATGGCGTAAAATGTCAGTTCGGCTTTGATGTTTGCGAAGTAACCAGCTACAAAATAAAAGGCAATAGGAAACAGTGCGCTTTAATCATCAAGAACACGGAATAATTGTTTCGATTTTTTTGCGAAACTTTTCAACGAAAATCGTAATAAGCGACCAGGCAAATTTTCCATAAGCAGAATTATCTTTTTTGGTTCAACTAAATGCCGTCATCTAAATGTCATCGTGCCTTTTTTTCGAAAACGCCCAGGGCTAAACGTTTATTGTTAACGGCGAGCATTACAGAGCCATGCTTAACGACATTCTTCTACCTTCATTCTATTACCATTCTCAATTGGGAGAAACGGCGCAAACTGCACGACCTACAAGAAATATTTTGAGATTTGCACTGGCCTTCAAGAACGCTGGATTTAACCATGAATGCATTCTAGACTTCTCTTTGTGGGGTTTCTAAAAGTCTAAAGTTTATGCCAACAAACCGTCGAATCTTGAAGAACTCGAAGAGAATGTCCGTCAGAAATGAGAGAACCTATCGCCGAAGTTTGGGCCCGTATGTTCATCAATTATAGAAGCGGCCACTTGGCCGTTTTAAATTTTTCTACTTTAGAATAAAAAGAAGTAATCTAAAAGCAACTCTTAAGTTTTTCATTTATTAACAAAATTACAGTCACAGAACGTCAGGAAATAACTTTTGCGCTACCTTATAGATAAAATTGCATGGATTATAAATAAATTAGCGAATATTTTAAAGAGTGTATTAAAAAAAAAAATTAAAAACGCTTAAATACGCATGTTAATGATCATGTCTGTTTAAATGCTGTATAAATAGTAGAAACATTTTAATACTTAACTTTTTTCTGTTACATTTTTTGATCAGTATCTAGCAAAATAGCACCCGGCAGGAACAATTAATTCGGTAAAAAATAACTTTAATATGAATCTTAAAACCGAATTTTGTTTTTCTGGGTACATTTTTGCCCATGGAAAACATTTTCTGCAAATTCTACACTGATAGAAAAATGCATCTTCATATTGATGATGCCCTTACATCAGAATTGTGACATCAATGTTACTACAAATGGCATCAATGATTCAAAAAGTAACATCAATCCAATGACTAACGTCTTCGTACAATTTTGGCATTTTTTACGTGTCATCTTTTTTATGACTATAGTGACAAAAATTCGATGCCACATTTTGTATATTATTAACATGATTACAATGTATTATAAGAAGCAAAAGTTCCTATATTTTATTTTTTTAAATTATTTAGTTAAAAACATCAAATTTTTAAAGTAGAATGATTACGAAAACTATGAGAGTTCTGGGTAAGTAAATAATAATATTCTCTCACTTTGACTTAAGTCAATTCCAATGACTTTGACTTAATGACAAATTGTCATTAATTTGTCTTTTCTTCGATGTTACTGCGTCATCGCACTGAGGACATGTTTGTCATGTCTGTGATGCCGATGTGTCATCCCATTGATGACATAATTTCATTTTGACCCCGATGACACTTTGGCCAAGTGATGTTAAGGTTGACATCACCATGATGAAAAGTGTGATGGGGCAAAAAAACAAAGACACTTGTCAAAATACATCAGCGTTATGACGCCGTTTCTATCAGTGTATTGTGGAGGGCACCAAATAGTCCGGCTTAGCCGACTTTCTTACTTTCTTACTTGTTTTCTTGTTTGCTTTTCTTTTTGTTACTTCTTTAGTCTAAATAAGTATTTTAATAAAACAAAAAACTTTACAAACAGCTTTCTTAAATTCAACTAAAAAACATTACATTAAGGAGCAAATCAATCGGCAAATGTTTGCGACAAGTTTTTGCTTAAAACTTTTCAATTTCGCTTTCTTTGTTTTTTTCTAGCTGAGCACGTTTAAAGTAGAGTAGTGTTGTGCTCAATAAGCAAAAACAAAACATAAACGGGATTGTAAGAAGAGATAAACTCACTGTTTATTGTTGTTGATTTTCTTTAAGCTTTGATGTTGTTGCAAATAAAACTGTTGATTTTAATTCTAATTCGCTTAACAGTTTTTTTTGGTTTGGATGAAGTTTCCTGACGATCTGGCCTAAGCAACCAGTGAAATGCGCATAGGAATAGCTTATCCTACCAACAATAAATATAAGTTTATCAATATAATAAAATGGGAATTTATCACATTTAAACGAAACGTTGTTAATTAATTTTTTGAATCCCAAGAAAAACTTTGATAAACCATTCTTTTTGTTTTGTTTTTGTTTTACTCACTACAAAGTACAAAACAAACGGATTGCAAACGTTTCGTTTAGTTTCGTACTCTGATAAAGCCTCCCAGCCGCATTTCAACCTCATAGGCTGGGTTTCTGAAATCTCAGTAAAACTAGGTTAAGTTAATCTGAAAACAGATAAAAAGTTTGTACACAAAATTTTTAACTGAACAGTTAAGTTTTTGCTTAAAATGTTGGCCTTTAATGAAACATTAAACAAATTACATTTCGCCGAAAAAATCCAACTTTCAGACTACGTTAAACTAAGTTTAAGCTTAATCCACGTCTTAAAAACCTGGCCTAAAAAGAGAACTCGTTTTCTTAGTGCCAATTCACACGTTGCAAGTCTTAATGATGAAACAGAACTGGGGCTTAACGTTTTTTTACATGCAGTTTGACATAAAATTATGCCAGAGAATGCGGTCGAGAAATAAAATCAATTTTATTTTGAGGACGTTTTTTCTAATGCTCTCACATAAATACAATTATTCTCTTAACAATGCTACCATACTTTCATTCAATTTCATACATTTTGTAAACAAAGAAAAATAAGAACAAAAGAAAATGAAAGAAATGAGAGAGAATTTGAAGTTACTGCCGACGTTTTAATTATGGGCTTTAAAATGTTTGCTTGAAGTTGAAGACTCAGTTCTGTTTCATCATTTATTGATCAGCTTGCTACCTTATAGGCGAGAGAGAGTGAGAGAGAAACGTTTATTTTCCTCTCTTCACTCTCGTTATAAAGTAGCAAGCTGATCAATAAGACTTGCAACGTGTGAATTGGGACTTAAAGAGCCTTTTAAAAAAAGGCAGAATGAAATAAGTAAAATATCATTTAGAATGTGTTGGTAGATCTTCTTAAAGGCCTGAAAAGTGGAGCGCTTGCCATTTTTCCCACTGGGTAGTGAGTAAAGTCAGTACGTGTGTTTGTTCTTAAAATTAAACATATTTACTTTGTTACATACAAATAAATGTATTAATATCATGTACATATTTACATAAATAAATGTTCATGTATGATCTCTCATCTAAAACTTACAAACATGTACATTTTAGTTAAACTAAACTTTTAATTGTTGTATGAAAAAAAAACCACTGAATTTAAGCTTTTAACTTTAAACAAAACAATGTAAAGATGAATGTTTTGTATTTGTTTAACAAGTGCATGGATGTGTTTTGATTTAAATAAAATAACTTTATATACATAAATAAGTTAAGAACAAAAAATAAAAAAAAGTCATACATGTCTGTTTCTGTCTGGCTTTGTTGGTATGAATATTTCAAACGAGTAGCGCTTTAGTTTATTTATTTGTTTGTTTTAATTATTGTAAAAATTGTCTAAAAAACCTTAAAAACTATTAAATTTTTAGAGATTAATATCAAAAGAAATTACACGCAACGCGCGTTTAAAAAAAATAAATAACAGAATAAAATCATGGAAAAAACCGTTACACAAATTGAGCTCTACAAAAATATAAAAGGGCTAAACAAAATCGAAATTTAATTAAAGTGAAATTAGTTTTTTGTATACTAAAAAATTAAACGTTATTATTGTTACTGATGCATTAAATGTACTTATGTATTGAAAGTAAGAACCACGTTTTAAATACAAAACTAGGTAGTATTCATTGCAAAATTTTCTTATTAAGTTAAAATTTGTATTTGGTAGACATCTTTTATAGGGAACAATTTTTCATAAATGCACAGCAATAAATACACTCGGGATAAATTAAGATTTTTGGAATTTCAAGTAGGAATAACACTAAAACGTACTTAAAACAATCCAAAATACGATTACTTCCGAAAATCAATCCCGAAAATTCTTAAACTTAGTAATAAAAGATCAGGGTTGCCAAACATGGTCTTTTCCGACCAAATTTGGTCGGATGTTTTTGGTTTGGTCGGATGGTAATTTTGGTCGGTTTTAGAAAAGTGGACGGATAGCAGACAATTACAAATCTCATACCTTTTTTACCAAACACCAAAATTTTTTTTTTGATTGTTGATGTAACTAGGGATATGACATTGATATTACGTTACGAGGAAGTTACTTTGACGGTGTTAATTTTTTAAAGGATAGTTTTGTCATCTTATTCGAGCTTACCAAGTCAGATGCCGTTTAAATTTTTCTTCTTATAAAAAACTTTTTATCAACAAACAATATTCCTATACAAAATTTGATCGGATTGGCAACAATTGGTTTTTTGTTTAAGCTTTCATATTGTTACAAGTAAGACTTGGAGTGTTTATAATTCTTATTCGCTTTAGGGTTTTATTTGTTTTATATTTTTGGCTTTTCTAAAATCTTTGGAAAAGGTTTCCTGATGAGCTGGCCTAAGCAACCAGCGAAATGCGCACAGAAGCTAGCTTTCCCTCAACAGTAAATTTCAGTGTATTTATCACACAGAAAAAAATTACGAGAAATCAATTGTCATATTGAATACCATATTCGTCAATACAATTAATTTTTTTAATGAAAAGGCACCAACAACCGAATTTGTAAATATAAAAAATAATTTTGTTAATTCAAATTGTTGATATTTAACAAATATTTTCAACAACGAAGTTGTTATATTGAATAAAATATTTGTTAATAATTATATACAAATTTTAATTACGAGTTTCTCATGTTAACAAAATATTTTGTTAATAATTAGTTTTTTGCCTTTTGCAAGAATATAATGCATTTAAAATATTTTAATTCATTTTTGTTGAAATATGTTTAAAACTGCATCACAAACACTATGAATATTTATTTCAGCATGCAAACTTAAATACTGGATGCACAATAATGTTTTAACATCTGCGTAAAGGCGAATATTGACATCATAGACCAGAATTAAAAGCTAAAATAAACGAAAGACCCATAAAATTATTTTTACTTTTCAAACAACAACTGAACTTACCATAAAGATTTCTTAAGTTTCTCAGTAATCTGCCTGTAGTTTGGACTTTTAGTGATTTAAACCAAAATATTTAAACATTTTTTTTGACATAAAATAATTTTTTATGTATTTATTTTTTAACTGAAACAAATTGTCAATACGACAATTTACAAATATGTTAATTAAGAAAATTGTTAACTATATTTGAAAAATGTTAAAAAATTTTCTGTAATTACTTAATAACTATTGTTATTTTTTCTGTGCAAATATGAAAAATTGGGAATTAAGCACGTCATACGGAAATCGTATTAATAATAAACTTTATATTCCCGAAAAAAAACTTTGATTAACGCCATGACTGGAACTGTTGGTAAGCTTATAGCCTATCCATCGATGTCGAACGTAGACTTCGTTCGCTAAATTACATGTAAAACAAAGACAATATTGTATAATTTGTTTTCGTTTTAGACGTTAGTTAAGCGAACGAAGTCTTCGTTCAAAAATAGATGAACAGGCAGTAAGTCTTACTTAGCAATGCAAAAAATATTAAGGTTCTTTGTGGTAGTATTTAAAGTTTTTTCACATAGTCCTAAAAGTATTTCAGGAATTCTGTTCTGTATTAGGTGTTTCTTGTACAAGATTGACTTCTTAAAGGAAGATGTTGTAAGAATCGTAGAACAGTGGGATGCTTTGATACTGTATTTCGAAACATAGTTTTATAAAGGCCATGGTATAAGAGCCGCAGAACTTGCAGAAAGTATGGATGAGTTCCAAAACAGAGCAAGTTATCAACGCGTATACAATAAGCCAACTAAGCATTGTAAAACTCTCACACAGAAAAAAATCAAGTTAAAAACGTCGAAAACAAGGTTGATTTAAATTTTTTCGGTGGTGATTTTGCTTCATACGGGTTTCATGTTAATTCAACCTGATTTTACAATAACTGCGAACAACATTTTTTTCTTTTGATATAACTATAATTCATGTTAATTTAACATTGCAGTAAAGTTAGAGCAAAATGTAATTTATATTGAAATAACAATCGGAATCACGTTGAATGAAAGTTATTTCCAGTTGAAACAACGTGAATTTCATGTAGAATCAAATGGGTTTGAGTGTATTTTAACAGTGTGAAGAAGCTTCAGACAACATTTGCATTTATGTAAGAATAATTCAAAACCCTGTAACACATGTTTCACTTATTTTGTATTCTCCTTTGTTAACAGAAGCATCAGCAGAATCGCCCGATATGGTCATCATTCTACTTTGAAAACTTGATGTACTATTTAAATAAACAATTTTAATTAAAAGAATACGGGAATTGTCTTCTTTTTATAACATATTTTAAAAGTGAAAATAAAAAATGTACATAATTAAGTAGGTATGCATGTTAATTTAACAAGATAAACTTTTGATTTTAATACAAAATAGGTTTTTATGGGTTCAATATTGAATCCAGATTTATTTATATTTTAATATTTTTTTTTTTTTTATTTTTTAACAGTGAATAATATTAAATAAACGTAATTTAAGGTTATTTTGATATTTTTTATTAAAAATTAATATGAAATAATGATAAATTTAAGTAAAGGGCATAATTTTTCTGAAATTTAACATGATTCTCAATCAACATTTTTCCATGTTAATTTTACATGGGTATTTTTTTCTGTGTGCTGGTACATTTTTTACGTTGTCTGCAAGGTATTAGGATGTATTGGAGCTCAGCCTATGTCTTATAAAGTTTAATACTTTTTTTTTAAATTGTAAAAACTTAGGCCCGTTTTCACAACTTACCGATAGCTTAAAGTAGACTTTAAACGGCCTTATAAAAACTGTTCCATTATTAAAATTTTACTTTAATCAAAACTGAGCGATAAAGTAAATTAAGGTCCATCCTACTTGATAGGTAAAAGTTAAGTTGCAGTAATGGAACAGGTTTTATACGTCCGATAAAATCCTACCTTTAGCTATCGGTAAGTTGTGAAAACGGGCCTTAATTTAATAAATTTTTTGATTCATATTTTATTAGTGGTCTTTATGTGTTATTGCATACGATCAATGAATTATTCTAGTTTATAAGCGTTATTAAATGAATTTGTGTATATACATTTTATTAAAGCTAATCGTTACCAGCAAATAAGCTTTCAATAAAAGTAGGGGTTACGTGTAGGACGTCAAATATTTAATAGGTGTGAACATAGGCTTTCTGTTTTGGTTTTACTATACATAATTGCAAATTACAAAAAAAATAATATGTCGATTTATGGCTTTATTCAATAAAAATTATACTTTTTATCAAAAATACATATACATGCATATCGTCATATAAAATGAAAAAGAGCCTATGATCATTTTAAGAAAAAGAGAGATAACTTAATAAAAAGACAGCTATTGTGATTATAACAACGGGGTTTTCTGGTTAATATCGTTAACACATTACGCATGATTGACACTATCCTGAAAAACTGTTTTTGTAATCTCAGTCGTATCGCTACTGAAATTTTTTTAAAAATTTAGATAGGCCCTTTTGCAGTTTTATGACGATATAATTGTTTTTAAATATTTCAAAAATTTGGTCGGTTTCAAAAGATTTTGGTCGATTTTGCAGACAGTTTTGGTCGGATAAAAATTTTTCAAACGGCAACCCTGTAAAAGATTAAACTTTTCGTTGGTACTTCTACTCTGAGAGTAAAATTACAAAGTGAGCGTTTTAATCTGATTTAACTTATTGTAATTTGTTGCAAACACTAGAACAACACCACACAAGTAGTTAAAAAAGATTTCCTTGCTGAGTGCAGAAACAACAAAAACAACAGAACAAGACTAAAACACATTATTTTCATGTTTAAAAAGTAAAATAGAGAACTCCTGCTTCTCATTTAGTTTATATTTTCAGTTGAATATGGGCAATTCCAGCGAAAAGTCTACTTTTTGTAACGTAACACCAGAAATAATTTATATTATTTTTCAAAAAATTGTATATGTATAGTTTACTTTTTTATATTGTGGTGTAAAGCGCAACTAGCTCTACATTTAGTAACAAAAGGGATAACGGTTGCACAACATGGTCCTAAAATACAACTTTATTTGCATTCTGGCGTTACATTAAAAAAAAGTAGACTTTTCGCTCAAAATGCCCATATTTGCCTTTAAACGAGCACATATTTTTAATTCCAATAGCTTGAAAAATAAATCTGTATAAGCCAAAGCTTACTAAAACGGTTTTATTCAAAACGTTTTGCTCAATTCGCAGTCTTATTAAGTTTTGTAATGCAAGTCAAAATCCACTTCCGTTTTTTTTAACGTCCCGCCAGCGCATATTTTTGCTTATATCTGCAAACCTTACCGTCGATTGCTGGAATTTTTTTCTCAATATAGTGCTACTTCTAAACTTTATATATATAAAAACCCTTTTTACAAATTTGTCTTCTTCATTTAATTTTTTAACATTTTGTGGTACGAATATGACGACACGTCAAAATGGAAATGCCCATATGTACATTAAGTTTTTAAAGTTAAAGCCATATCAGGAATGATGCTGGGGTCTTTTTCGCATAAACTATCGAATTTTTTTGCATACGATAGACACTGACGTATCGAATGAAAACTCGATAAATGTAATGTCGAGTTACTCGATATCGAATGCTTTTATTTCAAATTCAATATATTTTAAGCGATATCGAGTTTCATGATACCAAAACAAATAAGTTCGATAAATTTTGCTCGATATCGTATGCGGTGATTAGACCCCTGGTGTTTTATAATTGAAATTCTGTAAGGTGTAAAACGGGTAAGTAAATAAATCATAATAAAAGTCTCCTTTGAAATTGACTTTTGGTTTATTTCAAGTACGAGTTGGGATAAGATCAACTTTATAATAAGCACATTTTGAAATTAAGTCAATCTTAGTTTTACTTAAATCAATCTCACTTTCGAATTATTTCAAGTACGAATTCGGGATTGAATACGGATAAGTTAAGTATTTCGCGATTTAAAATTGATTCAAGAAAAGCCGTCTCACCGTACTATTAATATTGCTTAGGATTCATTTGAGTACAGTTGGATTGATTTTTCTTTTGAATGTGTTTGTTTCGGTTAAAGGCTTTTTCACACTTGTCAACATTTAACATCTACCACAAATTTGCGAAGATGTTAAAATTTTCCCATAAGAAATACATAGAGCTTAAAATCAAAGTTTGTCAACATCTTAACAAAATAATCCAATTTCATTTTGTTCCCTTAGACTTCTTTCAATTTTTTTAATGTCATCACTTTTGTATAACGCGTTTTTTTAAACATTTCCAATCAAATTTAATTTTCATTAAATTATTTTTATGAAGAAAGGAATTTTTACAACATGAAAATTAATTAAAATTGTTATTGATAATCATTCATTCTTGACTGAATTGAGATTCGAACCCAGGCGGCTGGAGGCTTATTCTGAATTGCGATGCGAAAATCAATGCGATGCGAAAATGCATAAATGCGTACCATTGCTATTCTGTATTGCGATATGCGCAAAGTTTTTTTTAATCGCATTTCAAATGCGAAAAGGTGACAAGTCGGTATTCTACATTGCGAAAACAGATGTCAAATTCGCAAAATTTATTCGACAATAAAATAGCATTCGCAAAGTACAAACATGTTAGTGAAAGATAATATTTTGAATAATATTTTATTCAGAAAAGCAAGCAATAAGACCACCAAACCGCGTCAATTTGAAATAATGATAGAATTTATGAATAAGCACAGCCTATTGGCAAGAGGCCATTTGGAAACACCAAATGCACGTCAGTCGGCAAATACTTTATGGCAAACGTTAACTGAAGAACTAAATATTAAGGGACCACCTATTAGAGAAGCTGCAGGATGAAAAAGGTATGAAATATATAAACCAGTTAAACCATATTTGACTTCAACTTTAATTTTAATAGGTTTAAGTCGATCTTAAAGTACACACAAAACATTTTCATTTTCTTCGTCGTCGAACCACAGTGCCACAAAATCCATTTTTATTATTACAGAATGTCCTAAATATGTATATATTTTTTAAACAATTTTCACAGCCAAACACAAACAATTTATTTATTTTTAATTTGACGTTTATTGACACTGACGTATATTTGAGCAGCGTTGCCACGATTTGAAATAAATTGCGAATGCGGTTGCGAAAGTCTAACAGAATACCAATTTTCTTTCGCATCGCATTTCATTTGCGCATCGCATTGATTTTCGCATCGCAATTCAGAATAAGCCTCCTGGTTACCCTGACATGTTTCGATCGCTACCACTCGATCTCCTCAGAGATATTTGCCTTCTTACACTCGCAGCCATCGACGACTGCTGACGTCAATAGTCAAACATCAATCCTTAAACCAAAATGTATTTTAACCTTAGGTAGATCGAAATTTGCCACAATACTAATCATTTCCAATATATTTTCAATAAAACAAGCCGGCCGAGCGATCTGTCAAATAAGATTTTCCAGCCGAGTGGTATTGATATCGCTTTCTAAATGTTTGTTTCGTATTAACTGTATGAAAATGAGAAGTTTTGACATAAAAAAAAAACAATTGCCACTCCCATTTAGGAAACTTATTTAGTGAAATATAACAGACAAAAGCAGAGCATAAAATCATACCAGAATAAGGAAATTCTTTCTTTTAATTAGCCGTTTTGCTTTGCACCATAGCACAGAGGTATAATTCGGGGAAAACTTAAAAACTTTTGGATTTTTAAAAAAAACATCAGAGGTAAGATTTTAAAACATGTAATTACAAATTGCGATCTCAATGTACAGTAGACTGGTCGCAATTTTTTTTTAAATTTACATGTTTGCGCTGCTTAAAATATGAGGTTTGGTGTAAGAAATCAAGTCCTAATTTTTCAGCTCAATCCCACTGTGCCTAGTCGTGCCAAGTGGGGCCCAAAGTTCCCCATTTTATAAAAAAAAACATCTTTTCTATCAGATCTTTATAGTTATACTAGTTGAAAAGCCGAAAATCAAAAATATGACTACGCTACGATCTTCCGCAGAGAAAGTACTTCAAGTGTGCCAAATTTCAGCTTCCTATGTCATCAGATGGCTTCAGAAAGTTGCGGAAAGAATAGGACATACATGCAAACATCCTGACATACTAAGAAATTATATATTGTATAGATAGATTAAAGTATTTGCAGTTTAATATTTTAGTATGATACGAACGAAAGATTTTTAACTAATTTTAACTAACTCGGGGTCGCTGAATCCAGTGGTGCTAGCCGTTTTTTTAGGTTAGCTTTAGTTTTCGAGATATACCGTTATTTCGAAAATTAAGGATGTTGCACAACATATGTTCGCGCAACTCAAAAACGCTTTAGCTTATTGAAAAACTAAAAAAAACGAAATTCCGCAATAAAATTTACTTTAAGAAAGGTAAAACGTTTTTCTTATATGCGCAGTCGTTTTAGAAACATAATTTTTTTTTTCTGGAAAAAAAAAATAATTTTTTTATTAAAATTTCGGAATTTTTGTTTTTAAAAATTCATAAAAAATTGAAAAATGGAGCTATGCTTCTAATTTTATAGAGTCATATAAAAAACAATATTGCAAACAAAACAAGCTATAAATGATTAAAATCTGTTCACAACTTTTGATTTTATTTATTCACAAAAGACGAAAAATTTTAATTAATTTAAGAATTTTATTAAACCGCCATATGTGTATAATTGAAATTCTTACATTTGGCCCGTGTAGTGCCTAGGATGCCTCAAGAAGGGTCAAATGTATGACCAACTCCACTTTATTTTTCATCTCCATCATTTATTTCTAAAATACCTACCTGCTATCTCCATTCATTAAGGGGCTCCCATTCAAAATTTTAACTACAGACTAGAAATATATTGAAGAAAAAGCTCCATAACTGCCAAGGAGTCAGACCTAGGGGAATATAATGTATGACCGACCTCAATTAGTTTTTTGTCCTAAACATTTTCTCGAGACATACTTGCCCTTTACCTTTACTTTTTAGGGGGCTCTCATACAAATTCATTTAAAATTGGAAAATGCAGCTATGCTTCTACAATAATTTTTTTAATGAAAATTTCGAAATTTCAAAAAAAAGTGTAAATTTATTTGATTGATTTTATTAAGTTGAAAAATTTAAAAGAGAAGATTTGTTGTGGGACGGATATAAATGACGATAGTGCTCAACAACTTGGAGTAGGTACTGCTTATCTGTCTCATCTTGAGGCATCCTAGGCACTACACGGGCCAAATATAAGAATTTCAATTATACAAATATGGCGGTTTAATAAAATTCTTAAATTAATTAAAATTTTTCGTCTTTTGTGAATACATAAAATCAAAAGTTGTGAACAGATTTTAATCATTTATAGCTTGTTTTTGTTTGCAATATTGTTTTTTATATGACTCTATAAAATTAGAAGCATAGCTCCATTTTTCAATTTTTTATGAATTTTTAAAAACAAAAATTCCGAAATTTTAATAAAAAAATAATAAAATAAAAATTATGTTTCTAAAACGACTGCGCATATAAGAAAAACGTTTTACCTTTCTTAAAGTAAATTTTATTGCGGAATTTCGGTTTTTTTTTGTTTTTCAATAAACTAAAGCGTTTTTGAGTTACGCGAATATATGTTGTGCAACCTCCCTAATTTTCGAAATAACGGTATATCTCTAAAACTAAAGCCAATATGAAGAAAAAAGTTTTAACTTTCTTAAAGTAAATTTTATTGCCGAATTTCGGTTTTTTTTAGTTTTTCAATAAGCTAAAGCGTTTTTGAGTTGCGCGAACATATGGTGTGCAACATCCTTAATTTTCGAAACAACGGTATATCTCGAAAACTAAAGCTAACCTAAAAAAACGGCAAGCACCACTGGATTCAGCGACCCCGAATTAGTGAAAATTAGTTAAAAATCTTTCGTTCGTATCATACTAAAATATTAAACTACAAATACTTTAATCTATCTATACAATATATAATTTCTTAGTATGTCAGGATGTTTGCATGTATGTCCTATTCTTTCCGCAACTTTCTGAAGCCATCTGATGACATAGGAAGCTGAAATTTGGCACACTTGAAATACTTTCTCTGCCGAAGATCGTAGCGTAGTCATATTTTTGATTTTCGGCTTTTCAACTAGTATTACTATAAAGATCTGATAGATTTTTTTTTTTTTTTTTATAAAATGGGGAACTTTGGGCCCCACTTGGCTCGACTAGGCACCGTCGGATTGAGCTGAAAAATTAGGACTTGATTTCTTACACCAAACCTCATATTTTAAGCAGCGCAAACATTTAAATTTAAAAAAAAAAAAAATCCCATACAAGATGCGACCAGTCTAATGAACAGCCTACTTTTACTATAGGAGTGCCGAAAAATTTGCTTATTCGATATTAGTTTTTAATAAAATTTAATTTTTAGAAGTTAAATAGCTTTACCACAGCGTATTACAAAGGCTCACCAGTAAGTGCTATGAGTTTAACAACCAAGTTAGGCCAAGTTTTTTTTATTATTACCTTTCGAATGATCGCCATTATTACAAATTCAAATTTATGAAATTGTTACAGTTATTATGGAAAACATCGAGCAAATCTGAAAAATTAAAATATAATAAAACTTTAATACAACACACCCTTCAGCTACTCTAACCACGTACTTAGTTTTTTTGCTTTACGAAAAGACACAAAAAAGTTTTAGGTTTTTTCCCGAAATCTGCCACTGTGCATAGAAGTGAAATGGTCTTTCATTGCTCAATCTTGAATGTTTTTTTACGTTTTAAGATGTTTGTGTTTTTCATTAATGCTCGTCCATATTATAAAACATTTGTTGCAGAAACTTTCTTCAAATCTCTTTTGAGCTGCATTCGTGTACACAAAACAAAACTTTTGTTTTGCACCAATTAAGAATTTTGTATGACTTCTCTCTTTCTTTCAAAAACAAACTCGCAAAAACCGCTTGTACACGTAATAAAGCACACTTTTCCATCCGTCTTTCCCCTTTCATTAACTAAATCAAATGTTTCGCAGCAAATGTTTCGACGCATTAGAAATTATAAAAAAAAAAATCGAAAAAAGAAAATCGATGGAATCGGATTTTTATCGGGCTTAAAAAAACGTATGTAAAAAATATTTTATTTTATTTAAAAAAAAAAAAAAAAAAACAATACATCAATCAAAAATTATTTTGCGTATATGGGTCCCGCGGCTGTTATTGATAAAGCGCATCCTGGACGTCCAGTTTTTGGCCACCTTATTGAGCATTGCTGGCCGTATATCATGAACAGGGAACCAGAAATATGCTCTCAAAAACACGTTTTATGCGCATTAAATATGCAGTAAAAAATGGAAAATTTGCCCTGAAAAATGTTAAAAATATGCCCTGAAAAATGTTAAAAATATGCCCTAAAAATCAAAAATATGTCATTCGAAGACAAAATATTTAACAATTAATAACAAAATTTAAAAAAAAACCTAAAAACCACTTGTACTTTGCGCACAAGGTTAAGGTCAATAGACAACCAGCCAAACGTACGAATGAACATCGTTAGATCACTTTAAGTGATCAGTATACTAAAAGATTGGTCTACATTTCAATGAATTATAAACATCGCATAACATTTATCCTTAAGGACAACCTGCTTTGCCATTAAATGTAGATGGCGAAATTGAATTAACAGAATTTTGAAAAAAAAAACAAAATTATTTTCTGCGAAAGTATCAAAATATGCCTTAAAAAGGCATATGCGCTATAAACTTAAAATATGCTGCAAAAATGCTCGTTTAACTAAATTATGCACAAAAATACGGCAAACGGTCAAATATGCAAAAATATGCACTAACAAATCAATGCCAAAATTCATAAAACGCTCTAACACGGATAAATATATTGTTTGTGACTTCATTGGTCGCATAAGGAAAAACATGCATTTGCATATTTATGGTTTCCCTGATCATGAAACATGTAAATCGCACCAAACAGAGCCTTTTTCTGGATGCAAGAGTCGGTTGTGAATTGGTCTCACTCCGTTATAAAAAAAACAGCCTTGAAGGAAAATTTGCTTAAAAAATGTAGTACAAGCTTAATCAATGTTTTTATAGCCTGGGAGAGTTGCAAAAAATTACTATATCTGACTAACAAATCTCAAATTGGCAACACTGCGACAAATATTAAAAAAATTTAGTTTTAAGACTAAATGACATTAACCGCTTCTTTTAACAAACTCAGTATTTCATTCAACTTATTTCTACAAATTTCTATTTAAAAGTGTTTCAACTTTAGTATTTATTAAAAAAATAAAACCCAAAATTATTAATAAAATGAAAAACATATGATCCCACGACATTTCCAAGAAATTTGTGAAACAAATTTTTACAACGTGTTATCAAAACGAAAAACCTGCCAAATAAAAATGATTTTTTAATTGACCCACCAAAAAAAAAAACACAATAAAATGGAAAACAAATTCGTAACACACTCATTCTAAAAAAAAAATAAAAGGATACTTTTTTTATTTGAACATAGAAATTCGCAAATACATAACAATAACCATTTGGCAGCCATATTACTTTTTGATAACTTTTTAATTTAATAACTTGAAATAATAATAAAACAATGCACGCTCGTGATCAAACATACACATTTAAATCGAATGGATTACCAGTAAATACATACACACACATACAAAGCTATGGAATAGGATACATAACCCTACGGTTCTGAAAAGTGTAATAAAAATAATTTTTTTGTACTGATATCTAGATATTCCCCAGGTTCTTTTTACCAGCTACTTTAAACTTTAAAGAGAGTCGATTGCTGAATCTTAAGGCCCAACCACAAAGTGCTTAAGTTGGCTTAAGCGAATGTAAAATATATGAGGCAAACCAAATTGAACTTAAGGAAACTATTTGCTAAGTTTAATTAAACTATCATTTGCTTAAGCAAGGTACGAATCTAATCGCACATTCCGTACGGAATCAAATGTTTTTTTTATTTTGTTTTTGTTTTCTTAAATACAATTGAGAGACTTTTTGTTAATTTTTGACAGTAGGTTAAGCAAGGCTATGCATATTTTGGTTGAGCGTTTAATTATATTACAATCTGATAGAGTGTCAAACTCACAGTTATCTAGACTATTTGGCAGGGCTGTCAGATATGGCGATTTCCCGTCAAACGTGGCGATTTTGAAACGTGTCTGGCGGTGGGAATTTCCACTTGGCGATTGGCGATTTTTGATATAATTGGCGATTTACTTGGCGATTTTTACAATTTATATTATTTCAGCGATTTTTTTTTAACAGTTTGTCATTTTTTTTGTCATTCCTAATTTAAAGAAAAAATCTGGCAACTTCTTTCACATAATTTTTGTTTTGTTATCATTTTGAGTGAATTTTATATTCAGTCACTATTTAATTATAACGGTATGTATGCAGGTCAAAACACTAGTAATGAAATCGATGAGGCTGAAGTGTACGATCTTAAGGCTCAGTTAGCCGAGCGTAACAGTAACGTTGAAAATCAGCTGACAAACATTTTCGAGTTTTTTTTATATAGACTTTGACGTTTGGTATGACAAAAAATTGTCAGGTGAAGACGCTATGTTATAGGCGAGAGGGACGCGGGGAAAAGAAACGAGTACACAGATGCATGTACTGTCTTTACGTTTTGCATTTTCATTCGTTGTTTAATTTTGTTATTGATTTCAATATCAAAAAAGCACATGTCGTCAACATGACATGAATCATTTGAACGCCAATTCATGTTCAAAGAAGAAAAAGGAAGAATCATATCAATAAGACATGAGCCGTATGAACTCAGACTTATAAATTTGTGTACTTAATTTTAGTTTTTTTAACTGAATACATGATCTCCATTTTATGTTATTTAAATAACAGAAACTAAACAAAATTTACTTTCAGCGACTTTTTTGTATTTTTTCTCAGTTTTTTTTTGGCGAATTTTTACTGAAATATTATAGTAGCTTTTTTGTATGCAAAATTTAATTAAAAAGAAAAAAAAAAAAAAATGTTACGAAAACTGAACAACATTGACGTTTGGCGATTTCTGACATCCGGTTTGACAACCCTGCTATTTGGGATTACTGGCTGGAAAATTATTAAGTTGACAACTGAAGAATTTTAAGGAATACAATGAAGTTCGTAATAGTGAGAAATAATTGAATATTCACGCATATCATACATAAAAAGTGATCAGTTTGCTTATTTTCCTCATACATTTTTTACGGAAAAGGAAACTAATTTCGAGCGAAATTATTTTCATGATAAGGATGATTAGATTATAAAACAGTGTCATGCTCTGTAACTCCCGCGTCGAGAAACATTTCGATTTAAATGTGAGAAATTAAACAAAAATGCCATAAATTGAAAGAAACAACAAGGAAATTACTCGCCAATTTACAGAAAACATGCGTCCGTAAAATTTTTGTAAGAAAGTTCCCTCTAACACTAAAAAATATGTGTGTTAAAAATGCAAAATGCAATGAATATTAACATGGAATTGTTAAATTATTTTTCCTTAAACATTTTTGAAAAATGTTTTTTTTAAACAACAAATATTAAAGCCGCAATTTATATTATTTGGTATAGCCGACGCACAGAGGAGTATTTGGCCTGAAAAGCTGGCCAAAAAGGCAAAACTGAATTTTAAGAAATCTTAAGAACTAAGGTTATAAAATCGGCGATAAAAATATGTAGAGATTGTTATTACGCAGATAACTTGAAGAAAGCTGGTAATGATCCGAGTAAATGTTGGAAATTTATAAACAATGTACTTGGTAGATCGAAAAATAGTGTTGTAAAACTAAATGATTCACAAGGCAATTTAATATTAAATGAACAAGTAAAAGTAGACTGTTTCAATAATTACTTTATTTCGATAGTAAAACAACTAAAAAGTCGAATAAATATCTTTCCTGGGGACTCAATTAATTCCTTAAGAACACTTACTGCAACAAGTTGCCGTTTTGTTCTCAATGAAATAGATATGGAAGATGTTAGTAATATTGTTTTAAATATGAATGCAAATAAATGCCCTGGCTTTGATAACATTACGGTTAAAATGGTAAAGGAATGTTTAAATGTTATTTTACCTATTTTAGTTGAAATATTTAACAAAATTATAAGAACTTCAGAATACCCTAGGGAATTAAAAATTCATAAGATAGTACCAATACCGAAAGCTGTCAATGCAACTACTGAGGATAAATATCGGCCGATTGCTGTGCTTTCAACAATAGATAAAATATTTGAAAAAATATTGTATGACAGACTATTGATTTATCTTGAGCATAATAAATTCTTATACAAATATCAATTTGGATTTAGCAGGACGCTGTATTAAATGTTGTAAGGTATGTTTGCAAAGGCTTAGATGACTGTTTTACTGGAGTTGCAGGGATGTTTTTTGATTTTTCAAAGGCATTTGATCTTATCGATCATAAAATTATGCTGCAAAAGTTAGGATGTTATGGAATTCAAGGGCGAGAATTATTATTGTTTAAAAATTATTTCATGAACAGGCAACAGTTTGTTCAAATTGGACAGCATAGAAGTTTTTTTGGTTCTGTAGATTATGGCGTACCGCAAGGAAGTGGACTTGGTCCTTTATTATTCTCCATTTACATAAATGATTTGAAAAACTTAAATCTAACCGGTCAATTATTCATGTTTGCAGATGATATTTGCTTGTTTTACCCTTTTAAGTATGATTTGGTTCTGAAAACAAATATTGAAAGAGACACTGCTCTATTAGTGGAATTTGCTCGCTTAAATCGTTTATTGCTTAACTCTGAAAAAACAAAGTTGGTGCGTTTTAGACCCCACTCAGCAAGTTTAAATAACAACTTTTCTGTATGTGTTGACGGAACATCAATTAGTGAAACTCATTCGATTAAATACTTAGGCATTACGTTGCAGAGTAATCTGTGCTGGCATTTACATATAAATCAGGTGAAGAACAAAATGGCTCCGGCCATTGGCATATTATATAAGTTCAAAAATAAACTAAGTGAAAAATCAAAATTAATGATTTATAACGGTCTGATACAATCACATCTCAATTACTTGACCAGTGTCTATGCATTTAATAAACATAATACAGTTCAAAAATCTCTACAATGTCTGCAAAATAAGGCATTAAAAATTGTATACAATTTACCAAGAAATTTTTCAACAGTTTTATTATACAAGAATGTAAGCAAAACTATTTTACCAATTTATGGCTTATATCAATACCAGGTTATATTGTATGTTTATAAGAGTTTACTGAAACAGGTGAACATATAATTTTTTTGCAAAACCAGTCATATTTTTATACGAGAAATATATCAAATCTTAGGGTACCAAGGTGCCGATTGGAAAGAACTAAGCAACGTATAGATTATGTAGGTGGTAATCTTTATAATAACTTACCTGCTAATTTGAAATCTATTGAGCGAATATCAAGTTTTAAAAGAGAATGCAAAGAATACTTATATAGCTTATTGGAAATGCTTCTGTTGTAAATATGTACATATGTTACTATAATTATAATTTAATTAATAATTATATGAAGATTTATTTACTTTTATATTGTACAGCTAAGTAAATGTTGCCAACTTGCCTCAAAAATGCCCTTATGGCGCTGAGGCCCAAATTTTAAAATGTAAATATTTTGTACAACTATAATGTTAACAAATAAATATAATATTATTGAAAAAAAAAAAAAAAAAGTACGCAGCTCGACAGGCAACAATATTTTACTTTATATTGTAAATTTTGAAGACTTTTAGTTGCGATTTGTAGCTCTGAGACCCTGCTAAAGTCAGGAAAGTGAAGAAAATTATATGAGATTTAAATGTTTTTTTCGGTTTCTGGATGTTTATATGATATTTTTTTGCGGCTAAACGAATAAAGGTTTAACAAAGATTTTTTTTTTTCGCTGAAAGGTTTGATCAAAAGTTATTTAAAACAGCAAAAAAAAAATTAAAATATGTTGAATATTCATGTTGAAACAATTCGTTCAAAAGCTAAAAAAAAAACAAATTATACACTTTTTTTTTTGCAAAAAAAGGAAAAGAAGAGGTTTTTAAAGGTGAGGTTAGCATGTCTACGAATTATGTTTGATACCACAATAAAATTTGGAATCTCTAATTTTTGACGATTTTTTTAAATTTTCACATTTCGTCTATTTTTGCTCTTCGGGCACTTTTTCTTATACCTTTATGTCGTCATAAACTTTTATGTATTTTGAATTATTGATTTCAACTGTTATTCACATCACTTTGAACACTTCACAATATTAATACCTGCATATCTGTAATTATAAATTGCAAAAATTCTTAATTATCCAAAATAGTTTTAAGGGAATGTCCCACACAAAAAATAGCTTTTTCCAAAAAGAAATCGAATTTTTTGAATAAAATTGTTTAGTAACGTAATTCTTTTGGACTTTATATTTTTTTACAACTCAAAATTTTTTTTACATTAAAAAAAATTTACACCCAAGTAAAAAATTTTTAAGTCGAGAGGCGCGGATAAGGATTTTATTTTAGACCCATGGTTTCTTCGGAGAATTTTCTTAGAATTTTATGTAGATTACGTTTTTGCTATACGATTTTTAATTTTTTTTTTCATCCATACAAATCGACCCGCCCTAATGTACATACAGTCTGTCAAGAATGAGTTTAAACCTTTAAAATCAACATTTGTTAATTGAGTTTTGCGATTTATACCAACTTTTATTCCTTAAGCTTCGTACAGATGATGGTCAGATCTTACAATATTGGTAAGCAGCGTTGCTTAAATTGCATTAAAATTGGCTAAAATGTCTTACAACTGTGTGCACATTGTTAGCTCATTTGTATTTGCAGATGTGCAAAATTAATGCATCTGACAATGGACCATTGTTTAGCTTAAGCAGAATTTTCCGGTGCATCTTCTGATACTCCTACTATTAAAATCGGAGAACACGTTTTCATGTTATGGCAAAATATATAAGGCAACCCAACGATTTAGGGGGTGAAGTATGCCACGCCTTTAAAAGAAAATCCTTAAGTACTAGAGAAAAACGGAAAACAGATTTGAATTAAGGGCATCAAAATCCATATAATCCACATACTTTTATTTCTAGGGTAGAGAGCAATTTTTTTGTTGCGCAGTGTACTTTTGTTGCGCAGTGTAATTTTTTCATAATCTTCCACTAGACTTTTTATATCATACTACACCTAAAACTATCAAAAAACTAAAACTTTTAATTCAAAAAACACGTTTAATAATTTTGGCCAGCTTTTCAGGCCAAATACTCCTCTGCACTCAAAATATTATGTAGTTAAATTCAAACGAAAATTCATTTGAAACAAATTAAAATTCATTTAAAAAACGGATCATTTACATTTCATTTAAAACAAATGATTTTTTCAGTAATTTCTAAGTTTTTTATTTATTGAACATCATATTCGTTAAAATTGAATAGTTTTTACTTTTAAAAAATATATTTTAACCGATAAAAATCAAACAAATTAACAAAAAAAAATACGGAAAACATTATTTTTTGGTAGTTTGTTTTTTTAATAACAAACATAAATGTTGAAAAATAAATTTATTCGTAAAATAACTATATTTTTATTCAATTTTAACAGTACCGAAAACGAATTTAATAACCTACAATCAGTTACTGTAATAATTTTATGAGTGTGTGCGTCGTTGAAAAGTTTAAAATGTTAGTGAATTTTGGTCGCCGTCAATGATATGTGTTACTGACGTTTTCAACGTCTGCAATGTCACATCGACTTCTAGTGCAATGTTATAACATTTATAACGTAGCGATGTAATCTCTTTTGTAAGCTTTCGGCATGAGCAAGCGACACACTTTTTTCTCACTTTTCGAGAAATGATAAAATATCTTGTTTCACAACTTTTCGATGCGAAAAGTTCACAACAAAGTTACAGAACATATTGGGGAAAGAAAATTAAGTCACTACTCAAAACTTAGTGTCACAAAAAAATACATTGAAACCATCAGGACTGCTGGTGTTTTTTCGTATACGTTAAATAAAATTCTCCTAGTTAGTTTTAAACACATAATAAGTGCAAACACCACATTACAACAACTATTTATTTTTATCCAAACAAGTAAATACTACATGAAAATTTATACATTATACTAAAAATACAACAGAACTACCAGACGGACTTCATAGGACAGAGTTTTAAAATCTGGATTCCGTTATAATTTCAAAATAAATAAAATTTCATTAAAATTTTGTATTTAAAGCAAAGCTCCAAAATAATTTGTTTATTGATTTTAAAAACTTTTTTTGGAGGTTTTCTTTGTGTATGGAAACAGTACATTAATGAGCATAAAGAACAGAAAATATAAACTAAATGAGAAACAAGAGTTCTCAATTTTACTTTTTAAACATGAAAATAATGCGTTTTCTTCTTGTTTTTGTAGCTTCTACATAAAACAGCAAATATTTTTTAAACTACTTGTGTGGTGTTGTTTAAGTGCTTTACAACAAACTTTGATAAGTTATATGAGATTAAAATACTCACTTTGTAATTTTACTCTCAGAATGGCACTGTCAACGAAAAGTTTAATCTCTTTTTTACATGGTTTAAGAATTTTGTATTTATTTTAAGAAATTCCGTAATTGATTTTCGAAAGTAATCGTATTTAGTATTGTTTTAAGTACGTTTTAGTGTTATTGGTACTTGAATTTTTGTGTACGACTAGTACTTATAGTACGTATAAAAAACTTAATTTTGTGTGTTTTTCTTCCTGTGTTGGATCAGGTCCTTTCAAGTTATGAATTCGCTAAACTTTCAAGTCCTTCAAGGCCCTGAGACTTATTGTATTCGAACCACAATGGTCGTTTAAACGTACCATTTTGCTAATAAAACAATTCAACACTTAATAACTGCATTGCACGGACAGACTTAAGCGAAATTGTAAAATACTCAATACACTCGCTCGTAAGCACACAAAAATTTACATTTACACAAGCAAAGGCAACAATAACAACAACAAAAAGTTTCAACAATCCGACTAAATCTAGAGAAGAGGCGAAAAATTTAAGAGGTTGGTGCAAGAGTTTACTTGTACTTAGTGTTTTTGTTCTTGTTGTTGTTAAAAAGGCCCATTTCCATGTTCGCACATATAAAAATTGTTATTTTAAGTAAAATGTTGTTGTTGTAATTTCCTGTTAATGTTGTGTGTTGCTTGTTATTGCTGTTTAAGTATTGATGGTAGCCATAGATGTTGTTGTGTTGCAGTTGTTGCAAGCAGCAGTGAGTAGAGCAAAGCAAAGTTTCCATGCCAGTCGTTATATTTTGGCGTCATAAATAAATGGGCTCCAAAAATTAAAATAAATGCAACAGCCAGACCACATTGTGAATACAAATACATGCAGTTAAGTTGCATGTTGGGCAAAAGCTTGCAATTGTTTATGTGTGTGTAAGTTTGCGTGGATGTTTGTGCAAGTGTTCAAGTCCTATTTCCATAATTAACTCAACTCTTAACTATAAAATGACTACAACTTGCACATTCATACGCTTATGTACACTTGCATATACATACGAGGGTGGCGTGAAAATCCTTACAAAACAGAGAATAGATTTTGGCTATTCTGAACGCTGAATTCTATCGGAATGGTAAGAAAAGTACTGAAATATGATTATAACAGAAATATTTTTATTTTAAGAACGTCGATGATCTTTAAGTCTTATCAGATAACAATTGGCAGGAACTATTTTAACATAAAATTTAGGGTCAACTACCCTGGACCGACCATCAAATACCGTTGTTATGAGAATAAAGGCACTTCGTAAGTCTGAGTGCATACGGCTCATGTCTTATTGACAAGATTCTTCCTTTTTCTTCTTTGAACATGAATTGGCGTTCAAATGAAGCTTGTCATGTTGACGACATGTTTTTTATTTTGTTTTATTTGATATTGAAAACAAAAACAAAATTAAACAATGAATAAGAAAGCAAAACGTAAAGACAGTACATGCATCTGTGTACTCGTTTCTTTTCCCCTCGTCCCTCTCCCCTATAAAGTAGCAATATTGTCAATAAGACATGAGCCGTATGAACACGGACCATTATATAAAGAAAAAGAAGACATCATATCTTAGATATATTATGAGCTACTCAAAATATAAGCTGTTATAATCCATAGCACAAGCGAATTTTTAAGGAAAAGCTGCTAGAGGAAAAAAAGAAACAACATGACTAGTATTAGAGATATGGACAGACTTCTGCGCAAAGCAAAAGATAGAGATGCTTTTGCAGAGTTGCTGAAAAATATGTAAAATAATTTTTTTTTGGAATATAAATTATGTTTACAAATTGTTATTATATTGGTCGTTTTAAAATGTTTAAACATTTTTGCTCAAAATATTTTTGTTAGAGATCGCATATTGAACAAGTTGTTTATATGCGTGTTTCCCCACAGTAGACGTTGATTGAAGCCCTGTTTTCTCCTGAGTAAAGAAGTGGAAGAAATGGCAGTTTTTCTACTTTGACTGCAGTTTTTTAAACTCTGGTTGAAACATTGCTTATTAAAAAAAACAGACATTTAAAATTACAATTGGGTTCGTAACAGATCTGTATATATCGGGTGATTTTTTAGCTTTTATCTTTTTGGCAACACTGGTTCAAACAGCTGACGCACGTTTCGTGTTTTGTTTCACTGTCAAACATCTTCAGTTTGGTCTATAATTTAACCATGAATCGTCTTACAAACGAACAACGCTTGCAAATGATTGAATTTTATTATCAAAATGCGTGCTCTGTTAAGAAAAGTTCATCGCGCGCTTCTTGTGTTCAGCGACGAAGCTCATTATTGGCTCAATGGGTACGTTAATAAGCAGAATTGTCGATTTTGGAGTGAAGATCAGCTAGAAGCATTGTAAGAGCTACCAATGCATCCAGAAAAAGTCACAGTTTGGTGCGGTTTATGGGCTGGTGGCATCATTGGACCGTACTTCTTTAAAGATGATGCGAATCGTAACGTAACTGTGAATGGTGAGCGCTACCGTAAAATAATATCCAACTTTTTTTTGCCCAAAATGCAAGAGCTTGACTTGCATGACATGTGGTTTCAACAAGACGGTGCCACATGCCACACAGCACGCTTATCAATGGACTTATTGAGAAGCGAGTTCGGTGAACATTTTATTTCACGTTCGGGACCGGTCCATTGGCCGCCTAGATCGTGCGATTTAACGCCTTTAGACTATACACACATGCACGCTTCAATTGATGCATTGGAAGACAACATTGAAGCATTTATTAATGAGATACCGGCCGAAATGTTGGAAAGAGTATGCCAAAATTGGACTAAGCGAATGGACCATTTGAGGCGCAGTCACGGTCAACATTTGCATGAAATAATCTTCAAACATTAAATTATATAGACCGTACTATCGATTCAAATTAAGATTTCATGCATTTTTCTGAATTTTATGTGTTTTTTTTTTAACTTTCCTATAGCTCTTAAAAATTCACCCATTATTATCTAACAAGGCAAAAATATATCGAGGGCTTATATTCAATACCCGCCATACACCAATTATTGGAAAATGACTTTTTGATGGCAAATTGTTCACTGATGCCAGCTTTATCTCTGACAAAAATTTCAGAAAAAAAAAATTAATATAAGTTGTTTTTTTTTTAAATATTTGTGATACCGCTATCAACCGCACGATTTTTTTTTAATGCAATACCCGCCATACGCCACACATTGGTTGAAGTTCATAGAACGAGCGGCAAAAAATAGAAGAAGTTGTTGAAGGATAATGAAACTTGGCACATAGGCATTTGTTTGAATCAAGAAAAAAATGGAAAAATCAAAATGAACCGCCCACTTTTACGCCCACCTCCCATACAAAGTGAAAATTAAATTTTAACCTACGGCATTGTTTTTTGGCACATAGCATTTTTAAGCAGTCGTCATCATTTGTGTGATATTCAAAAAATATCCGCCCACTTTTACGCCCACCTCCCATACACAGTGAAAATTAAATTTTGACCTATGGCATTGTTTTTTGGCACATAGCATTTTGAAACACTCATAATCATTTGTGTGAAATTTGATTTCTGCCTTGATTTCTAATACATCAACTCAATTTTCACAAAAAATAAATATTATAATTGTAAAATGGGCTCCTGAAAATATATACCTGATCACGCCCACCTCCCATAGAAAAAACAAATAGAAAAAACATGAATACGAAATTCAAGCATAGTCTTTTAATAATTTTTTAACATCATTATCGGGTTGCAGAACAGCTAAATTAACAGTTAAATTATATGCATTTGCATACTGCTCAGTTACCAATCCAGCCTAGTAAATGGAAACATCTTCAAGATTTGAAGCCGGTTATACCACTAGAATATCATTACTTTTATGATAATTCAGTTCAGATGGAGTCAAAGTTATAAGGAGCAATGTGACAATGTCCAATTTGATTTATCTTTTTTAATTATGTTTATTTTTTTTGTTATTGTTTTGTTATTGAATTCTTTTATGCTAGAAAAACGTTAAACAAATGCTTAATTTAATAAAATTACATATAAGAGCAAAAAAACATATTTTTATTACTGTGCAATTACCGCAATACGCCATAAAATATTTGAAGATTTAAAAAATCATAAAAACTTGGAAAATGCAGCTATAGTCCGAATTTTTTCCAGACATATAAAAAAAGATATAGAAAATAAAACAAGCCATAACTGATTAAAATATGTTTACAACTTTTGATTTTATTCACAAAAGACGAAAAATTTTAATTAAATTGAAGAATTTCATAAAACGCAATATTTGTATGGGAGCCTCCCTAAGGGGTGGAAATAAAGGGCAATAATATTTTGAGAAAATGTTAGGACAAAAAAACTAATGTAGGACGGTCATACATTTTATACCCCTAAGGGCGACTCCTTGGCAGTTATCGGGATTTTTCTTCAATATATTTCTAGTCTGTATTGAAAATTGTGTATGGGAGCCCATTAAGCAATGGATATAGCGGGCAGGTATGTAACAAATATAAGATGGAGATGAAATATAAAGTGTGGTTGGTCATACATTTGACCCTTCTAGGGGCATCCCAGCTTTGCAGAGGCCAAATTGAATTGAATTTTTTGTTAAACCGTCATATTTGTATGGGAGCCTCCTAAGGGGTGGTGATAAAGGGCAAGTATTTTTTAAGAAAATGTTAAGGATAAAAAACTAATGGAGGGCGGTCATACATTTTATCAAACTATGGGTGACTCCTAGGCAGTTATGGGACTTTTTCTTCAAGGCCTGTATTGAAAATTTTGTATGGAAGCTTCTTAAGGAATGGAGATAGCGGGTAGGTTTGTTAGACATTTATAATGGGAGTGAAAAATAAAGTAGGGTTAATCATACATTCGACCCGTCTAGGGCCATCTTAGGTGCTGTAGGAGCAAAATTAAAGAATTTCATTACACCGCCATGTTAAAAGGTAATTTTAATGCTAACCTAAAAAAACGGTTATCAGCACTGTATTCAGCATACTCGATTTAGGTTAACTCGACAAGTGCCCGCTTGACAGAAAAAAACTGTAAAATTCTAGCACAGTGTTATTAGTACGCAAAAAAAACATCTTGAAGAATTATAAATTTTCCTGTTAAAAAGAAAAAAATTTAGGGAAAAATCGGATTTTTTTTTATTGATTTCGTTGGTATTTTTGAAATCTTTCTTTTTTTGGCAACACTGTTCATAAGTAAAATAAGTAAAATGTACTAGTTATTTTAGAGCCTGACTGTTGCATGTCTATGTCTTCTAGCGGGCATATACATTTGTAAATGTATTTATGGATTTGTTCTTCTGTGTATGTGTTTATTTGTGTGTTAATTCTTTTGTTTTAAAATTTATATTTAAAGCGCGATTTAAAAGCATACAATTTGTAGTAGTCAACACACATTATTCATAACATAAGACTCTATACAATTACACAAACACGTTTGCATATTTTTTTTTGGGTATACGGAAAATTTACATATAAATACATATTTATATATAACACAAGCATGGAATACAATGCCCAATATGAGAGGTTTTATTAAGAAACAAACATAAACTAAGAGTTAATATTGACACCCAAAAATTAATATTTAATAACATATAAAGTAACTTAATAACACCTTTTGGTTCATTTTTTATTATAGTTTAAAACATTAAGAAAAATTAAAAACTGAATAGATAAAATTATTAAGACAACTAACAGGGTGGCGCATAAGTAACGTTACAATTGACAAAGTGAATACATAAATTAACTTTGAAAAACGTTGGAAATTATGAACGAATGCCTCAGTGAAGTTTAATAAACTAAAGTTGTTAAATTTTCTTTTGGAAGCCAGTTTCGAAATTTATATTGAAATTTATTTTTTGTTCAAAATGCACCTTGAGCTTCAACTATTTGCTGATTCGCTTAACGCTTTTGGCAACAGAGGTTATCTGTGATCTTCCAGGCGACGTTCTTAGCATTAAGTAATGTTGAGGTGTTTATTGCAACGAAATTTCTGCTTTTTTAGTATCGAACTCAATCACAGCTCTCGTCCAACTGTTGGTCTACCGCGCAAAACGTTTGGCGGTTAAATAATCAGCCTAATTATGAGCGCCGCACACTGGGGATTTCGCGGAAAAAAGTCAAATTGTCAACATAGTCTTCATGCAATATGCAGTGATATGTTGCAATTTTAGACTAAATGGTACAATCAAATCAAAAAGAATTACTCCGATCTGACTGCCAGTTTTTTTTTATATCCGTCTCAAACTCAGAACTTGTGTGTTTTACCGAACCAACTTAATTTAAACCTAAGAATTTAAATGCGAATATTTTTTTACTATGTGAGCTAACGTTTTTCTTTTTTTTTTCTATTTAAAGTAGTATATTTCAATATACTAAAATTAAAAAAAAAATCTGCAGAGACTTCAGTTTTTTTTTTGTGTATTTTTATGAACATATAACAAAAATCCCATTTTTCTCCAAACATTTGGACCTGCAATTTGATCTTTACTTTTCTTTAGTTTGAAATCACTACTTATACATTGTCTTATATCTGTTTTAACATTATTAATCAATTTCAAGTGCCACCAGGTGCCACCTCTCAATTTGTTGCAACATTTTTCAGCTGATTGATTCGGGACTCAATTCTGATAAGGCTCTTTTGTTTAACATAACTCGAGAACCACTAGTCGGAGTTTGCTGAAAAAAATTTAGAAAAATTACGAATTACAATTACTTTCATCTGTTTATATAACATTTTGCTACATAAGCAACAGTTTCGCAGTTATAAATAAATGTATGAAGAAAAAAAATATTTTTTGCCCAAAAAATTTAAATTTTTTATTTTTAATTCATAAAAAATCCAAAACAGTAAAAAAAAGTTTCAAATCCTATTACTTTCACGCAAAGTCGCATAACCTATGAAATAAATGAGACATAAATCATGAAAATCGATGAATGCGCTTTTATTAACAATTAAGTGAAGGTATGCATTTCAAAAATTTGCTCGAGATATGCACAAAATTCTTTGCAAAAACATTATGACTTTTTTATGATTCTTAGAATTCAAAAAAAAAAAAGTAATAAACAAAAGGTTATTTGATTTTTATGATTGCGGTAGCAAAGTAATAAGCGGTAATAAATGTGCGTGGACATTTGAAAGGAAAAAAGGAAAGTGCACTTTTTTAATTATTTGGGGTTTTCCGTTGGCTACCTGTATGATTTTTTTACAGAAATTCCACCCACATCTATTAGTGCTCATGTTTTGGATCGTACCTGTCAGTAAAATATTGAAAAATACGTAGTATTTATAGGTGTTCATTTATTGATTTTTGTCATTTAACAAGTGCTGACGAACGCGAAAAGCACAACTGATTTTTCTCCGTTTTTTTTTTAATTATAACTGAAACTAAGGACCAAGAGTTTTACGGCAATGGAAAGTTTTTCTATTTCTCATGGGGTTTCATGCTCGAAGCTTCTGGAATTTGACAAAGACAGAACAAAATTAAAACAGTTTTTGCAACAATTGCACGTTGGCTTAAACGATACTAGAGCATGTGAAATTTTGGATACAATATATAAAAACTTTTACTGTAACTTCAAACAAAGATGGCAGGATTCTAACCTTACGAAGTCGGATTTGAAAAAAAGAATGCAAATTGGCTTGAAGGCACATTTACAATTAAGTTTACTGAGGCTGAATGTTCTACCAGTTCTGCAATTGGTCGGCCACGCAAATCGTTTGAGGAGTGCTGTGATCGCGCCAAACGATACAAAAGGGATGAAGTACTTTCTATGTTTCCTCAAGAAGTAATTGATTTTTCTTCTAGTATTTCAAAAACCAACCACAAAATTTGTACATTAAAAACTTTGGGGATGTTAACAAAGCTTGAACTTACAAAAGAAAAATACGAGTATCTAATGCATTGGTTACAAAATGAAGGATATAACATACTCGTACCATACAAACAACTCACGAAAGAAAAAACTAACAGTTATCCTCTAGAAATTTCTATCACTGAAAGTTCAGGCAGTGTACCTCTGCAAAATCTGTTGGATCATACTGCTAAAAGAGTCCTAGAGACCAAATCAGTAAAGGAAATAAATAATATTGAAAGCGGAAATCTAACAATGTACTATAAATGGGGATGTGATGGGGCATCTGGTCAAAGCGAATACCAACAGAGGTTTTCAGATGATCAAATTTCTGACTCTCATTTATATATGACATCAGTTGTACCACTAAAATTATCATTGAGTGATGACATAAATAAATTAGTATGGAACAACAATAAACCTTCTTCCACACAGTATTGTAGAACACTACAGTTTGCATACGTTAAAGAGACACCTCAAGGTATACGAGAAGAAAAGAGAAGAGTCGATGAGGAGATATCTCAACTAAAAGAATTTGAGTTAACAGTAAATAATCGTAACTTTAAAGTAAAACATGAATTATATTTTACAATGATTGACGGCAAGACAGCACAATCAGTAACAGAGACACCAGCAGCATCTTCTTGTTTTATTTGTGGAGAAACAACATCCAAAATGAATAAAATCGAAGAAGTTCAAGCTATGCTCGTAAATGAACAAGCACTGCAATTTGGTAGGTATGTCACCACTTCATGCGCGTATTAAGCTGATGGAGTGTCTTTTGCATGTAGCTTACAATATTGAATTTAAAAGTGGAAGAGTCGACTCAAATACTCGTCCGATAAGAGAAGCCCGAAAATCTTTGATAAAGCGTGAAATTAAAGAGAAAATTGGAATACAGGTTGATACTGTTAAACAAGGCTCTGGTACGACAAATTCAGGAAATACGTCACGAAGATTCTTTGCTAATCCTGCTTTGATTTCCGAAATCACGGGTCTAGATGAAGACATAATCAAGAGGTTTTCAACAATTCTCGAAGCTATAACCATTACCGAGGCACTTGATTCGAAAAAATTTAGTTATTTTTGTCTGGAGACGGCAAAAAAGTTTGTTGCACTGTACGAGTGGTACAATATGCCACCAACACTCCACAAAATTCTGATTCATGGAAAATATATAATTGAAAAGTGTATTTTTCCTGTAGGCTTATTATCCGAAGAGGCTCAGGAAAGTCGTAACAAAGACTATAAAAAATATCGCCTTAGACACTCCAGAAAATGCAGTCGAATTGCCACGAACGAAGATATTATGCACCGAATGATGGTAACATCAGATCCCATGATCTCACACTTGACTCCTTCATTTAGCCAGAAAAAGCATAGTGATATAAGCGACGAAGGCTCTTTTAGAATAATAAATTAAAAAGTAGATTTAAAATAAATAATAAATTAAAAAATTCATTTAAATTTTTTGTTACTTAGGGCTTTTTACATTGTAGGTAACTATATATCGACCCCTTTGCGCGAAATTATCGTATGTTACAAAAACCAAATTTTACAGATGAGCCATTTTTCTACTTTTCTCTGCTATCACTTGCAATATAAAAATGAAAATATACATTCAATTTTTGGAGCAACGAAGTGGAATACGCCTACAATATTTTGTCAGGCGACGTCTCTTTGAATGTAGAACAAGATTGCATCAAAAACTAAATTTCAAAAAAATTGGCATATACGATAATTTCGCGCAAATGGGTCGATATATTTTTCTAGCTTTCTTTATTTTGATTACTTTTGTGTATAACTATATAAATAAAACTAAGTTTGTGATGAAATTAAAAATAGATTTAAAATAAATAATGAATTAAAAATTAAAAAAAATCTTTAAAATTTTTTTGTTAGTTAGGGCTTTTTACATTGTAGGTAACGATATACATTTCTCTAACTTTCTTTATTTTGATTACTTTTGTGTATTACTATATAAATAAAACTTAATTTGTGATGAAATCCATACAAAAATTCCAGTGTGCGCCGTTGAGTCGAAAACCAGTCGCTTTTAAAATTAAGTATTATGATTGTCGTAAACGACATAAATACGACAAACTTTCTATGGAATATTCACAAGACCCCTTGTATCGTAATATTGGTTGTATGTTGTATTAAAATTCAAGAGTGTATAATGTATTTTAATACAACATACAACCGATACAACGATGCAAGGGGTATTGTGAATACCCCAATAGATTAAAAAAATTCAAAAATTTATAATAATATCGACAAAATTTTTTAACGACTTCAACCACGATAACGACTCTCGCTATCTGAATATTGCTTTTCGACCGATTAAAGAGTAAGTGGTATACCAATAGACCCTAAATCATCCAATAGCTGGATGCCAATATCCAAGAAATCAAGGCGCTTGGACCTAAAGCTCTAAAAAAAAATGTTTATAAGAAATAGGGCACCATTTGAAATATTTTGAGGGGTGTTCTGGAAATCGAAAACGCAAGAAATTTAAACGTCGTTTTTTAATAAGATTTCTGTAGTAAAAGAATTTAATGACAAATATTATAAAAATATTTCTCTATTAAACAGAGTTTTATAGCAAAAATTATAAAAATTAAATTAAAAATGTATTAAAAATAATTTCCGAATTCTAGCGTTTTGCGTTCTCAATTTCCAGAGCACCCTTGTTTATAATCAGGACATATATAGAAGTTATTGCGCTGGGACCTTAAACTGTAAAAAAAGTTATGAGAACTGCCTTGAGAGATGCACTTTATTATGCAAAAAAAGTTAGTGTTCATATTAGTTAACTTACACGTTAAACCCAGCAAAAGTGAATAAGCTTAACACCTAAAGAAAAAACATGTTTAAATATGGTCACCTCCAACAAAACTGTTTTTAAAGAAAATTTTAAATATATTATGTTTAATTTTACCATGTAATTGTCACCGACAACCATTTTATGGTTAGAATAGGCCTCCATCAAGAAGCCACAACCATATTATGGTTGCCTCCGAACATGTTATGGTTAATAATAACTAAAATATGTTTAACATTTATAACAGCATGGTTGTTTTTCCACCGTAGCATGTTGCTCTTGGAAAAAATGAAAATACAATTGTCAATTTAAAAACAAATTATTGTCATATTTAACCATAACATTTTTTAAAAGCAACCATAATATGGTTGTCGGTGACAATTATATGGTCAAATTAAACAGAATATATTTAAAATTTTATTTCTTCTTATTTTAAAGTCAATCTCAAGGTCAAAGAAAATAGAAATAATTATTTAAAATTTTCTTTAAAAATAGTATTGTTGGAGGTGACCGTATTTAAACATGTTCTTTCTCAGCGTGAATGTGAATGTGAACATATTTCCGAACTGGATTTAACGTTAATTTTAATCAATGTCAACATTTAATAAAATCAGAAGAAAAGGTAATAAATTTATCGTTAATTACTCGCCATCCTATATAAATGTAAGACATACAAAATCTATTATAAACTGGGAAGAACGTTTACTAACGCTCTATTTTTGCAACAAAACCCCTGTCAACAAAATCGAACATTTTCTTAATTTAATAAAAAATTGAAATCTATTTTAAACTCGTTACATATCCATTGATGTAAAGAGTTTGACCTTTTGACCTTGTTGAAAATATTTTCCATTAAAAAAAGTAATTAATTATTTTGTCAAAATTTCGTTAAAAGGCGTTATTTTAATTATGATTAAAAATATTTTATTGTTAATAATTTCGTGACATCAAATAAAGATGTTAAATTTTTAGTGACGAATTAAAAATTTAACAACATTTGCAACCAGGACCAACTACTGTGAGTGACAGTAATAAAAACAATTTTTTTTATAGATTTCAGACCATTAAAATGTTCTTGAAAATATTCTAACATAAAATTGCATTTCACTATCTATCAAATAAAAATAGTCACAGGACATTATCACTCTCTTGTGTGTTGTATAAAATCTATAAATATGTAAAATGAAATTAGTTTATACTGGTTTCAAAACTTGTTACCTTGTCAGTGGCTGACAAATTTTTAAAACCATATGTTTCCGCATGACGTCAGTTTCAGTTGGACTTATTTTTATTGTTATATTTATTACATAACGTTTGGTGTAGCATTTGCTATATTGTCTGTAACTGGAACATTTACGGAGCTTCCCACGTGTCGTGGCCAGAGGTGGAGCCGAATTCAATTCTAAACATTTTAGCGCACTCTTACACTTACATATATACTTTCAATGGCCTCAAATTTTCTTAAACTAGTGAACCAACGATAAAGGCAAAATTTTAAACAAAGACAGTTTCATATTTGGGATCTGAAAACACAGTGCAACATTTTTAAAGTCAACGAGTGCAAAATCCTTCTAGTGTAGAATTTCTCGAAGAAATTATCGAAACTAAATCTTTTTTGGGGTTTTCTAGTTTTAGTTGCTGTTCAGATTTTATGGCCTCAAGGACATTTTAGCTTAAAGAGGATTTTCCCGAAGAACATGCAATATTCTCACGTCTATATCTTGGAAACTAAATGGAGGGGGATGTAAGAAAAGATAAACTCACTGTTTATTGTTGGTGTTTTGTTTAAGCTTTGATATTGTTACAAGTAAGACTTATGGCCATTTTCTCATTGTATCAACAAACTGTCTGTTACTTAATTTGACAAAGTTTGGCATGATGGGCTACTCATCAAAATAACACGAATGCTTCCCCAAAACACTCACAAGCTTCTGGAGAGCTATCTAACAGGCAGAACATTCATGGTAAGGTCGCAAGATAAATACTCCCCCCTTAAGAAAATTACTGCTGGTGTCCCCCAAGGCAGCATATTAGGACCGCTTCTATATATAATATACACAGCGGATATGCCAACAAACCTGAGCACGCATACCTCTACATTTGCAGACGACACAGCATTTATTAGCGTTAACCATGACCCAAAAGTCGCATCGCAAAATCTGCAGTCCCACATCAATGAACTAGAGGCCTGGCTAGAAAAATGGAGAATAAAGGTTAACCCGGCTAAATGTGCTCACTTAACTTTTACGCTCAGAAGACAAACGTGCCCAGCTGTAAAAATAAATAACATCACTGTTCCGGTAGAAAACCATGTTAAGTACTTCGGAATTCATATAGATAGACGCTTGACCTGGTCGCGTCATATTGAAGCGAAAATAACGGCTATGAAACTTAAAGCAGCTCAACTACATTGGCTTCTCGGTCAAAACTCAAACGTGTCCTTAGACAACAAAATTCTCTTATACAAGTCCATCATAAAACCAATATGGACATATGGCATCCAATTATGGGGTACTGCATGCGCATCTACCATCCAAAAGCTTCAAAGAAGACAGTCTAGAATATTACGACAAATTGTCTGCGCCCCATGGTATATACGTAATGATATTATCCACAGTGATCTCAACGTCCCCACTATCCAGGAGAAAATTAAAAAATATTCAATAAGTTACATCGATAAACTAATGGCCCGCCCTAACTACCTCGCTCGGGGTCTGCTTCAGTTCGAAGGTCACCAGAGGCTAAAAAGGACCGATACTTTGAGCCTAACTAAAAGACATTTTTAAAATTTGAATACAGCAGTTAGTGGTTACACTGGTAACAACTAATAAACAACAAGTAGAATTAAGATTTGAATACATATTCGAAATTTCGATAAGAAAGATTCAAAAATAAAAATAAATTTAAAAAAAAAACTTAATGTCAACATAAATTTATTGGACCGATAAACTGTCCGTTAACGATTTTGGGTTTCTCAATACACCGACAAAAAACATTGTTTTCAGCTGGCAACGCCACTCAAAATACATGTAAAAGCTGGGAGTCAGCTGATTGAATTTATCTGTACGGCAAATAAAGGAAAAATAAATAATTGGCAGATGAGTGCCGGTTAGCTTTGCGATAACACCGAAGCAAATGAGACATTGCGAAAACCAAATTTCTTTAATGTGCAGTTTTTCGTTGGGAAAAAAGATAATCGCCTAGTGAGAAAATGGCCATTAGAGTGTTTATAACTCTTATTCGCTTTAGGGTTTTATTTGTTTAATATTTTTGGCTTTTCTAAAATCTTTGGAAAAGGTTTCCTGATGAGCTGGTCTAAGCAACCGGCGAAATGCGCATAGAAGCTAGCTTTTCCTCAACAATAAATTTCAGTGTATTTATCAAAAACTGGGAATTTAGCACGTCATACGGAAATCGTATTAATAATAAACTTTGTATTCCCGAAAATAACTTTGATAAATGGAACTTCGTTTGCCTGCTGCTATAGAATAGTTAAAAAAAGTATAAGACAAACTAACCCGAAAAAATAAAATCTAGTTCCTCAAAATTTATAAAATGTCAAAAAAAAAACATTTCTTACATTTTTTTTTAGCATTTTTGGCCCAAAACTGCCAAAATGTGGAAAATCCAGTAATCTTAAGAAAAAATATTCCTAATAATAGAATTTGTAATTCTTTACAACATTATTACACTGGAAAATGTTTTTTTTTTAAATTTTTAAGGCTGAATTTGAATCGAAATTCAAGAAATAACAATAACAAAAAAAATAACAATTGTGGTGCAGAGGTTAGAATTCAAAGAATTCTGATGAAAGAATGTGGTGATTCTTGAAACATGTAAATTCAGCCCGGGTTCGAGCCCCAGCTCAGCCAAGAAAATTATCAATAAATTGTAATAAAATTTCATGTTGTAAAAATTCCTTCCTGCAGTAAAAATAATTTAATGAAAATTAAATTTGATGAACTCAAGCCTAACTAAAAAAAATCAAAAATTAAAAAATTAAGTGTTCAACTAAAAATCACAATTGTTTTTAAAATAGCGTTGGCAAAAGCTCTAATGTTTACATTCGTACTTCAAGTTGTACACAGAAAAAAATTTTTGCGCTAGCAAAAGAATCAAGTGAATTAAATTTTTAATTGAAATATTGTCAATTAAACATTTAATACACTTGATTAAAAGTTTAATTCACCTGATAAAATATTTAATTAAAATTGATTTTATTTTTGATTAATTCTTTTACTGGCGCAAAAATTTTTTTTCTGTGTACAAATAAAATGTCGACGAAAGTGGACAAAAACCATAATAAACATTTATATTCAGGTTTTCAAGACGAAGTCTTGACAGAAAGAATACGAAAAAACAGAAGAAATGCAGGCAACTTGTAAATAAATTGAAAAAAGATAATCATAGCAAATTTCGAACTACCAGTAGTACCACTGGTTAAAGATTGATGTTTGACTGTTATCTGGCAGGCACCGCAGTGTTGCAGAGGTTAGAACTCAAAGAATTCTGATGAAAGAATGTGGTGATTCTTGAAACATGTAAATTCAGCCCGGGTTCGAGCCCCAACTCAGCCAAGAAAATTAATAATAAATTTTAATAAAATTTCATGCTGTAAAAATTCCTTTCTGCAGTAAAAATAATTTAATGAAAATTAAATGTAATTAATTTTTATTTTTTTTTGGGAAATTCATTAAAAAAATTTCAACATAATATGACAAAAACAATTATTAATCTCATCCTTTTAATTGATTCACACGCATCCAGTTTAGCTGATCAGTACCCATGTTCTGTAACTTTAGCGAGAACTTCTTGCATCGAAAAGATGTGAAACAAAATATTCCATCGTTTCTCGAAAAGTGAGAAAAATGTGTGTCTGTAACTCATGTCGAAAACTATCAAAAGCGATTACGTCGTTACGTTATAAATGTCATAATATTGCACTCGAAGCCGAGGTGACATTGCAGACGTTCAGAACGCCATTAACACATATCGTTGACGGCGACCAAAATTTACTTAAATTGAACATTTTTCAACGACGGCGGCGAAAACACAACCGTCGGCTATGCCAAATTGTGTAAAGAGCGACTTTAATGTTTGTTGACATTCGTATATTTTATAAAAAGGTTAAAAGCAAAATAATAAAACAATGAAAAATGTGCCAATAATAAAATATTATTATTATTATTCTTTGCATTTTGCATTTTTAATTGGTTTTTAGTGTTAAAATTTTTTCTCGCCACATTTTTATTCGTGAGTTTATTTGACAGTTCAAAGCGGGAACTTTTCTCACCAAAATGTTAGAGACACACTTTTTCTGTAAATTGGCGAGTAATTTCCTTACGTGACAGCTTGAACTCGCCAAAAAAAAGTTACAGACACAGTTAAGTGAGAAAAACAGCTGTTTGTATCAATTTATGGCATTTTTGTTTCATTTCACACATTTCAATCGAAAACTTTCTCGACGCGAGAGTTACAGAACATGGGCACAGCTTTTGTTTTATTATTTATTGAAATTGGGGTTACGTTCATACAAGAACGGTTTGTTTACTAAACTTTCTTGTTAATTAGTCAAGATTTTTGATGCTCTACTTGAAAGTTGTTAGCAGACAGATGAAATATGTACTCGGTCAGTTCGCTTTGTGTTTTTATTTTTAGGTATTTACACAACGATGGCTGCATGTAAATGTTTTTCTTTTAAATTTCTCTTCGATTCGCTGTGAATAAAATTATTATTGTTTAAAACCGAAAAAAGTTGAAACCGATTGTTGAGTGTGATCATATTGCCAACTTTTAAAAAGGATTTGAAAAGAAGTTGAGCAGCAAAAGTTGAAGCGTATAAGCCCAGACTACCCTTAAACTTTAATCATGAAAAAGCAAAAATAACTAATATGAAGACTTGGCTACACAATTCAGATTCAAATCAGTACTAAAACTGTTAAATTTCATTGATAACTATTTTAAAATAAATATTTTATTCCGTAGCAAAAAAGAAATTCATTTAAGCAAAACAAAAAAAAAAAAAGTTTTTTTGATAACTTTTTCAAACGAGCATTTTTAGGACTTTTTTTCTAGGAAAGCAGAAAGCTTTTTCGAAAATCCTGCTTAAAAGCGATTTCAAGAGTTTTAGAGTATTTGGTAGTTAAAAATGTTAAATACCACCCAGCGGTAAAAATATATAGTAAGCCGGCCTTCTGAAAGGCCTTTTTTCTCAGACACAAGGCCTTACTTATCAAATCCATACTAATACATTTTTTACAAACGATGTCCTAGACAGTCAAGGCCTTCTGCGTTCCCATCTTCAGCAGGCATGACAAGGCGCCTTCTTCAGCAGACATGATTATTTAAAAAAAAAAATTGGATTAAAAACCATAAATAATTCGATAAAATAACCACAATACTAATTATTGTTAAAGCTAAGGCACGAGCTCTATGTTTACATTTCTCCTTCAAGTTGTGCTGAAAAGGTCAACAAGAAAAAATAAAGACAAAAAGATGATAAACGAAAAAATGTACTTTGGACTTCAAGAAGAATTCTTTACAAAAAGTACGAAAAAACAGAAGTAAGGAAAAACATGTAAAATCAATTAAAATGGATAATCACTCAAAAAACAAATTTCGATCTACCAAAGGTTAAAATACAATTTGGTTTAAGGATTGATGCTTGACTATTGACGTCAGCAGTCGTCGATGGCTGCGAGTGTAAAACGGCAAATCCCTCTAAGGAGATCATGTGGTTGCGATCGAAACATGTCAGGGTAACCTGCCGGCCAGGGTTCGAGCCCGGCTACAGTCAGGAATGAAAAAATATCAATAACAGTTTAAATTAATTTTCATGTTGTTAAATTTCTTTCTTCATTAAAAATAATTTAATGAAAATCAAATTTGATGAACTTAAATTTTGATTAAAAAATTTTAATAGTTACCACGTAAAAAATTCACACATCCGCTTCGTTACAGAATTGAGGGAAATCTAATTTAAATTTACGTTTCACTCTTTATTTAAAGTTTTTGTTGTTTTGTCTATGGAATGTGTTTGTTTTTTCTAAAGCCTAGTACTCTGTTCAAATTTGTGAAAAATGTTGAGCAACATTGATTATTCCACATGAAAATTTTGGCATTTATCAATGTTACCAATCTTGCGAGTTTGTACAATTTGACGTTTTTATTCCTTCAAAGTATGCTACATTGTTTCGTGTATGTAAACAAACGCCACATGTATTTTACTAAAATTATTTTTTTTTAATAAAAAATTTAATAAAAAAAAGTAAATATGGATAAAAAACTGTTACCGATTGTGTTATTTTAATTTTTTATTTCTTTTTTAATATTAAGTTCATACTTTTTTGCTTTTGCTTAAAATTCCACGTGAAATAAAGGCCGCTTACATTATTTCGCAGTTGTAAAAAAAATGTTGCCAGAAACATTTCGGTACTTTTTCACAAAATAAACAGAGTACAACTCCATCAACATTATTTCATAGATATTCCGCACAAGTTTTTTTCATATGCATTTTGACAGCATTTCACGTGAAATGTTGAACAGAGTACCAGGCTTTACGGCTACAAACGTAGTAGACGCACAAAATATTTGTTTACCTTCACATTATAAAAAACAACCAAACTATATAGAAGGGAGTAGGTATTCCTTCCATAAGACCTTCCTAAGCAGGCAAGAGAGCATGAGTACTGGATTTCAAAAAGGTCTAGGAAGGTCTTATAGAAGGCCTCCAAAAGTTTACCGCTGGTTACAATTTAAACGAGGGCTGTGGAGTCGGAGTTGAGGTTTTTGTGCCGGATTCGAAGTGCTCATACAAATTCGCGACTCCGACTCCCAAATTTTTCAGCACAAAATATTTAAAAAATGTTCTAATAATTTTAAACTTAACATATGTAAATATATTAAAGCTCAATGCGACACGTGAAAGAATTAAAATATTGATTTGAAATTTTTACAGGATAATTTTCTTGCTATATTTAACCATTTAAAACTGCATTAAGAAAACAGTTTTAAGACAAAACAGGATTCAAATACATTAAGTTTAGGGTCGGAGTCGGACTTAAAAAATGTCAGCGGTTTAAGGTTTTTTGACTATCAGCCATTTTACAGAGAACAATACCGTTCGGAAACGGAATTCATTCCGTATTTTGGTGCTTCAGAAAATGACGGAAACATTTTTCGGAATGAAACCATTTTTATTTTCATGAACGGAATGGGAGTTTTCTGTATCTGAGAGGCCAAAAAACTAATCAAAATACACTTTCTGTCAATAAACAAATATGTTTTCTTCGGTTCCGAACAAAATCATTCCGCACGGAATTGTACTCTGTGATATGGCTGTATAATTACCTCGGCTTTAATTTAAACTCTTCCGTTGATTATAATTAACGATCATTATCATAAAAATATGATGATTTTAGATTTAGATTTTAGGCCACCTAGTAAATAAATCAATTAACATTTTTTACATTTTCAAAGAAACATTAAATACCTTTTTAGGAACATTTACAACAGAAGCGTTATCGCACTTAATAGAATCCAAAATAAAACTTTCTCCAGAAGCTCTTAATGATTTTAATCGTTAAAATTAAAATTAAAACTAAAACTAAGATATTTACCAAGATTAAAAGACAATTTGATTTATTTCTATAAGAATTTTTATGATTTTAATTATTTAAAATATGGTCATTCAACGGCTGAGACACGTTTAAAGTGCCAACTAAACAAATTTATTTATTTATTTGTTTATTTTTATGATTTTACATGAATTTAAACTTGTAAATCACACAAAAAAAGCCATTAAAGTTATTCGAAAAAATTTAAATTTTGTTGTTTTAAAACAATAAAATTTCGATTAAAAGACGCATTTAATTGCGCATCATTAAAAAAAAACCAAAAAAAAAATTTAAGCCAGACTAAAAATTGATTTCAGATGGCTGATGAGGAACTTTTGAAGATTCTAGGAAAAAACCATCAAATAAAAGATATCAGGAAATAAAAGAAAGAAATGAAGAAGAGCAGCGCGCGCACTCATTTAATTTGGGCTAAAGAAGCAGCAACAAAAACAAAAAACATTTAAGCCAACAAAAACAACAACATAGAGACAAAAATTTAACAAAGAAAATTCAAGCATTTAATCAAACTCAAATCTTCAATAAACATTTAAAACTTAATTTTAATTAATTTTTTTTTTGTTCTTTCAATTTTGTTTCCATTTAAGACCAACAACCAACATCAACGGAAATATACAAAGAATTACAAGAAATATGTATATATTTTTTGTATTAACAATCGCAGTTTTTACTGTGTTTCTTTCTCTGTATTGAACAAAAAATTCAAATCAAAATCAAATAATTTGTATGCACAACGGTTACAAAAGTGAATCGTTAAATTCAGAAAGTACAAGTCGTAAAAACGTAATTCCATTAAAAACACGAGCAGAAATACAAAGTAAATAAGCCGCAATTACGGGTCTTTAAAAAGGTTTTGATCAGATCTGCTCTACTATACACACTACGGCCATTTTACTCTACTCTTTATTCATCAACATTAACATCAGCTTTAAATATTTCACGATAAAGAGACAAATCTAAATGTGCTTACCAGCCAAAAATAGAAATAAAAAACAGAAGATTTTCTGCGGAAAAAGTTAATTGTATATACTCGCCAAAAGAAAAAAATTTGTTTTTAAAAAAGTACCTTTTTCAAAAAAGTACCACTTTGAAATAGTACTTGTATAAAAGTACCCTTTTACAAAAGTATGTTTTTTTTTTAAATAAATACTTAAAAAAAAAATAAAACTCTGTGTGCAAAAATACACTTTTTTCGAAAAAAATTACTTTTTAAAGAAAAAGTGCGCTTTTTGCAAAAGTTCTCTTTTTAAGAAAAAATTGCTCTTTTTAAGAAAAAATGTATTCTGTTGGAAAATTGTTGGTGTTTATTCGATGTTTTTGTCATAAAGGTACTTTTTTAAAAATATTACTTTTTAAGAAAAATTGGTGCCGAGATTCAATAAAGTTAAAGCTTTCTTTTGAATAATCATTTGTTATAAGTGCATTCATCGCTGATTTTGATCTCCGATCCAAACAGTAAGAAGTGTCTTCATTTTTTTCTCATTTTTGGAACCTGTTTATGTTGTAACGATATTCTCAAGGCGAATTCATTTTTCAGGTGTCGTTGAAAGCACAGCTGTGCTACTTTTTTTTAAATTAGAGAGAGGAATGTCAAAAGTTACTTGTGTTTTTGACATATCGGCCAACGAAAGCAGCAACAAAATACATTGTTGTGTTTTTGGTGTTGTTAGTTGTTGTAGTTTACATGCATTCGCCTTGGATATTCTTTTTTCAAGAAATTTCTTAATTTTATAAGCGTCACTGGAACAGCAAATGTAATTTATTGTAGCAGGTGCACAGAGCACACAGAGGCATCACAAGACAGAAAATATTGTGTTTTTTTCTGTCTTTTTCTTCGAAATCTGCCCTTTTTCCATTTTTTGTTTTGATCGCGCAATTTGTGTTGACAGTAGTGGCTTTTTTTACACATTGCCACTTCACTACCAAAAAGCGTTTTCTTTCTCTTTCTTCGAAAGCTGCCCTCGCAAATGATTTATGAATTTTTCATAGTTTACTTTTCCTTCATCTCTGTATGCTTTGTGGCAGGGGCTAGTTCAAGGTTTCTTTCAATATCGACAGCCTTTTACGCTGATTTAGAACGCGTCAAAATGCCCAGTTTTTGTTCTAAGCTTATTTGCTTTTTTTTTGACTCGTTGCTGCAAAATATTTAAATTTTACTTTACTTCAGCAAATGTTTTTTGCAACCAGTTGCATTTTTTTTTTTACAAAAATACAGTTTTTTTAGAAAACGAAACTCTGTGTGCAAAAATACACTTTTTTTCGAAAAAATTTACTTTTTAAAGAAAAAGTGCGCTTTTTGCAAAAGTTCTCTTTTTAAGAAAAAATTTATTCTGTTGGAAAATTGTTGGTGTTTATTCGATGTTTTTTTCATAAAGGTACTTTTTTAAAAATATTACTTTTTAAGAAAAAAGCAGTACGTTTACGAAAATGTATTGTATTTATTTTAGTAAAAATGACTTTAATTTGATAAAGGACTTCTTTAAACATGTATAAGTAATTCCATGTCAAATCGATTAAGAGTGGGACTAGACCCCTTTCGATTTTAATGAAAAGGTTCCTGTTATCTTATAAAGAACATATATGTACGAAGAAAAATGTGTTGAGTTTATTTCTTCAATATCTCGCTACAGCGCGTTGGATGCTCCTAGATGGGTCAAATGTATGACCAACCCCACTGTATTATTTATTGCGGAATATTTCTTCAATATATGGTTTGTAGCTCCTCTTTAAAATGACATAAAAATCATCTTCGTATGTAAAGTAGTTTTCGAGATATTGAAGAATTAAACTCAACACATTCGGCTAATTTGGCGAAATTATGATATTTTAAACCAGAGTATGAAAACAAACAAAACATTTCGCAAACGTTTGCAAAATGTACAAAACTATCGGGCATGTTCTACAAATCGAAATGAAGTGGAATTGAAATCGAACGAGATTTTTATTTCAATTAATTACAAAATTACTGTAGTTTTTCTCGTTTTTAAGAGCCGTTCCTGTAAATATAATTGGTACTCAAAGTATGCAGTATATAAAAAGGAATATTTTTATGAACTTTCTTTACAGGCTCGTTTTTAAAATTTGTTCGGTTTTAAATCCACTTCATTTCAATTTACAGAACATACCCGTATACAACATTTTTAAATTGTATTGTGCATGAGCAAAACCAAAACAAAAACTTTTCAAGTGTCAAAGAGAGAAAACGAAACAATTGGCTTTCCACTCATCTGCATTATTTGATTTACCGTTACAATCGTACATCTGAGTACAAAACAGACAGAGAAACGTTTTGTTTTGAGTAATTGATTTAGTTCTTGTTTGGTTTTTGTAGTGGCATAACAAGAGTAAAATCCACAATAACTCGTCCAAAAAATGATTTGTTACGTTATTCTTTATTCTTTTTTCTTTGAATTATGTACTTTTTATTTAATTTAATTTGTTTGGTAGTCAAAATAAGCATTTATAAAAACAAAAAAAAACCTAAAAACCTCTCTTTTTATTTCACTTAAAAACAATAGTATTGAGTAAATCAATTACCAAACGTTTGTCAAACGTTTTTTCTCTGAATGTTTCAATATTGTTCTTACTCTTTTCTTTTCCAGCTGTGTACGTTTAAATTAATGTACAATTTGTGCTCACGAGCAAAAATAATAGAAAACAAAATGGCACAATCATTCTCGTTGTTTTGGTTTTGGTTTTGTTTTTGTTTTACTCACTGCAAAGAACAAAACAAAACGAAAGCAAACGTTCCGTTTTGTTTGTTTTCGTACTCTGTTTTAAACATGACATAACTTTCGAAAAAAAAAAATTTTTCATTTTTTTTCGTTCATATATCGCTCATTTGCTGCAAGACCGGCATAACTCAAAAAATGAAATTTTGGAGTTAGAGATGCGAAATTGTTCGCTTTTCTTTATATTGAGTATTAAATTCATCTTTATATCTTGTATACTTTCCCAGTTTGAAGAGAATGTCTCATCATTTTTTTTAAGTAGTTAGAGCAAATCAATAACTCTAAATGCGTTTATCTCGAAATGGATTTTTTTTGAGTTATGCTGGTCTTGCAGCAAATGAGTAATATGTTCTTTATAAGATAAAAGGAAGCTTCTCACCAAATTTCATTAAAATCGAAAGGGGCCGTGTCCTACTCTTGGGCGATTTGACATGGAATTACCCATATACCTTTTTATAAAAATTTTTAACAAAAGGTTTATTTTATACAAAAATCATTTTTGAGAATATTTTGTAAGAACATTTTTTTTAATAACAGTTTTTAAAGAATCCTTTTTGCAAAAACAATAATTTAAAACAAAAAATAATTTTTTTACAAAAACCTAATTTTTTTAAAGAAGTTGTAACAAAAATTCAATTTTAACAAGAAGTACCTTTTAAACTACTTCAAAGTACTGTTTTAACATAAAAAAACAATTGTTAAGTAAAGTACTATTTGAACAAAAATTATCTTTTTACAAAAAGCCCACAATTTCAATAAAAATTATTTGTTTAACAAAAAAGTACTTTAGTAAATAAAAAATACTTTTAAGAATTATAATATTTCTAACAAAAAGTATGTTGCTTCAAAAGTACAATTTTAACAAAAATACAAAAAGTGCCTCTTCAATAAAATAATGTATTTTTAAAAAAATTTTATTTATAGTAAAAACTATATTTATTACGTACCTAAATGACATTTTAAGTCAAAATGTTCCAACTTAACAATAAGTACTGTTTTTACAAAAATAACTTTTTTAATAGAAAGTTCTTGCTTTTTAAAAACTACAAAATAATCGCCCTGTAAATATTAAGACAAAAATAAGTTAATAATAATATAAAGGAGATTTTAAGCAAACGGGTTGATCATTTTTTTCAAAAATTTCTTGTACATAAAGCAAAAGGTGCTTTTTAACAAAAACAAAAAAGGATTTTTTAAGCAAAAAGTACTATTAAATAAACAAAACCTTTGCGATAAGAAAGTCTGTTCTTTAAAAAAATCCCTCTTAAACGATGCGAGTATTCAATGGCTTTAATATTTAACATTTGCTTATGTCACAAACCTAACAATAAACTCAATATACCAACTTCTTTTTTCATTAAGCAGAATATAAAAACTTTATTTTTAAAGGTTCGGCAAAAAACTTGCTCAGATAAACAACCTTAAAAAAAACTACTTACTCACTATTTACCACGTAATCGCTATCACAAACTAATATTGTTGTTGTTATTATACTTAAGTTGACAACAATCTTGGCATCAACATCGTTGTTGTCATCGTCATCGCTGTTGTCATCATCATCATCATCACCATCATCATCAATATGGACGCGTGCTTGGCTGTCCAAAATATTTATGTTTAACTAAAATCACAAAATCAAAAAGACTAACAAAAAAAAAACAAAAAAGAAGTAGAAAAATAATAAAAAGCGGCAAAAATTTAAAAAGACCTAACAACAACAACGACAACACCACAAAACACAACTAGTATCATAAAAATCTACATTTGAAAAATAACTAACAAAAAAAAAAAAAAAAATCCCCCCAAAAACCGTACAAAAACATTAAAACTAAAATTCAAAACTAATCTTCGCTTCAAATTACAAAGTTTTTATGCAATCGGAGACTCTTTTGTAAAGCGATTTTTTGTAGTACAACACAAATTGCCACAAATCCTCCAGAAAAAGCCATAAATATTTAATCATCAATCAAAAACCGTTTGTGACGTGTTAGAGTTTATTTTCCCAGGATTTACGCAAGCAAAAAGGCCTAATTTGTAAATAGAAACATTAAGTTGGTTAAAATTAACCCGTAAAAGCGGCTTGTGCAACTATGGGAATCGATCTGAAAAGAATTCCGGCAATAGTTTTAAACTATTTTGCCACATTATTCTACTTCTATTGCAACATCACATGCTACTTTATTACGGTGACATGTTATAGTGTCTAGTGACAAAATGTCAATGGGATTTTTAAATTTAGAATTTCAAAATTTGGGATTATTAGGTTCGGGATTGCAAGATTAAGGCCCGTTTTCACGACTTAACGATAGCTAAATGTAGGAAGTTATCGAACAGATATTGAGTCTTTAATTATCACAAGTTCCCTTAAATCTAAAAGTGATTGATAAGGTAAAGATAGGAACGTTCTACACGCAAAGAAAAAACATGGTTTTACCACAACCATATTCTAAGAGCAACATATTATGATAAGAATTATGATTGTAGTCACCATATTAAGATTATTATTGAAACAAATAATGACTAAATATGCTCGTAATATGTCATCATAATATTTTTCCCTTCATATTATTATTCTGTTAATCATACTAAGTTAAGAAGTAATCAAATTATTGTCATGTTAATCATAATAAGCTAAGAAATCAATCATATTATTGTCATGTTAATCATATTAAGCTAAGAAGTAATCATATTATCATCATGTTAATCATAATAAATTTAGAAGCAATCATATTATGATACAGCACCCTTCATAGCTGTCATAAAAATACAAAATAAATTAAAATATTTTTGCATCGATTTTTTATTTTGTGGCTTTTTACAATTTTTCTTAATGTTAATCAAATAGCGGAGTTCAATATAAGGCTTGCAAAAGAGCAAATGAAAAATCTGTGGTTTTCATGGGCAACCGCGTGTGTCCATTTTTTTCGATTTTAAGATGTTGATGAAATATCGTAACACTTTTATAAAATATAACGAAATCTCAACAAAACACTTGTTGGATTTTACAAAAAAACTATGATATTTTGCATTTGCACTATTCCATCACTAATACTTGAATGAACTCCGCTAATATTTTATTTTTTAATTTCTTTAAACTTATTTTTTTTTATGGAATTTTATCTTTTAATTGTTTAACCGCTCACAAATAAAAAAAACGACACAACTGCTTCAAAATTATTTTACAAATGGCGCTAACATAATATGATTTGAGTAAAAATAGTTTGATTGCATCTTTAACATAATATGATAAATGTATAGAAAGTTATCATGTTATGGCTATTAAATATCATGATATGGTTGTGAGAAATATAATATGTTTAGAAAGTTATCATAATTAAGTTGTTAGAAAAATAATTATTTTTCGGTCAACAATACTCAAATTCATAATTGCGATAAACATTGATATGTTTACAGTAACTATAAAATTGTTGATATTAAATAAAAGTAACAATTATTTGTGTACGACAACAATATATTGTTACATTAAACATAGTGTTGTAGTCGTAACCATGCCTAACCATATTTTTTCTCTGCGTGTACCTTTAACTTTTGTCGTAAGGTTTAGGTTTGAGATTGCCATAATAATATGTTCACATATTTTTTATATAAATTAATAACAAACTCGTATTTTGACAAATAAAATTTACAAAATGTTAAATTCGCGTGTACGCGGTATTTTATTAATATTTGCCATTATTAAAAAATATTTGTGCACACAAAAATTTAAAATGAGAAAAGTAAAAGAGAGTGCGTAGTTGCCAGGTCGAATTTTTATTTTGGCAAACATAATCGGTATTTACTTTAGTATTGCCACATTTTTAAAAATGTTAAGTTTATTTTATACAGAAGTTATGAAAGCGAAAAATAGTTGAAGGTAACTTTATTCCTCACTAGTGCTAAAGGTACCATTAACTATTTCGATCTTTAAAGGTAAGTCTTGAAAACGGGCATAAGAATTTTGAAATTCGGGATTTTATTAAATCCTTCGTCCCAGAGCTCGACAATTATGGAATCAACAACTTATTGATTATTATTATTTATTAATTTATCTATGGAATATAATATTTTTTTCACTAAAAAGTGTCTTATAGTATGTTCACATTTGGGGTTTTAAACGCGTTTAAGCAAAATGTTGATTTAGCTAATCAAAGCCGTTCACATTACATTTGAGATGATTAAGATGACAGATGATTAAGAAAAAACACACACACAAGCACACAAAAAAACAACAAACAAATTTAAATTTCTTTAAAGTATTAAAATTGGATAAAAACACTTTTATAAAGTTATCAGAAGATTATTTTAATCAATTTAATGATGAAATTGTGAAAATTAATGAATTATTTAAGGAAAAAAAATAAAAACATTAAGCAGACATCTTGGCCGGTTGTACACAATCTAGCGATTGTACATTATTAGGGTATGTTCAGTGGATTCTATGTGGTTTATGAAGTGATTTAGTTGTAATCATGTCGATTTGAAGTGATTAACAAATCACTTCAATGTATGGGTAATCATCTCGATTTTGAAGTGATTAGAGCTTAATCACGTTCGAACTGCTTAAACGCGTTTAAGAAGCCAAATGTGAACATACTATTAGTGTCCAGAGACAATACAACATTCCCTGATGGATATGGTGACGCTTATAAGGGTGTCACAATATCCGTGGACCTTACGACACTTTTAAGTGTATCATAATGTCCATGGAAATTATCCAAATAAAAAATTTTTAGTTATCAAAGTTTTTCTTGGGACTCAAAAATTAATCATCAATGCTTCGTTTTCTTTAGTTTTTCTAAAATCTTTGGATGAAGTTTCCTGACGATCTGGCCTAAGCAACCAGTAAAATGCGCATAGGAATAGCTTATCCCATCAACAATAAACTTCAGTTTGTCAATTGTATGAAATGGGATTTTAGCACATTATAACGAAAGCATGATGAAAATTTTTAGGTTTCTGGAAGCACGAAAACTACATAAGCGCTAATATATGCGCTGGCTATTACACACTACCAAGAAGCAGCAGAGAAGCGTATCCCATTTAAGTGAATTTTTAATATAATGATTGTATAACTTTGCATTATCCCTTATAAGTAAGCAGGTTGTAAGTCAATAATTAAAATCATTATTTTAGGGAACAAATTCACGAACAATGTTCTAAGTGCTTCTGTTATTCCCTTATATGGTAGCAGGCGCGGATCCAGCTTGAGCCTTAGGGGGGGGGGGGGGGGGGAATTTTTTATGATACAAAAAAAAATTTGTTTTTAAGTTTATTAAAAGCAATTTGTGTATATTATATTAAAAAAACTCAACAATAAGGTTAAATAAAATATTCAATATAAATTAAAATAAACTAATCTTTTTAAATAAGCAATTTATGATTTCCTTGTGAGGCAAATTTAGGTAGTACAGTCTATGTTCAGTTTGTCATTGTTGATCTGAGCCATGTTTTTATTCGACGAAGGGTAGGAAATGACCTCTCGCTCGTAGCATTACTTACGAGCATTGAAACGAAAATTTGAAATATTTTTCTTAGATTTGGGAAGATGTCTTCATCACAGTTTATTAAAGCATCTACAACGTTATCTGATAGATTTTAGATAATTTCCATGTTTGTTGCTAATGCTACAGTTCAGGCTCAAGTTTAGATGTTAGTAGGTGTTTATCCCGAGTTGTGGTTTTAAAAGTTTTATATCTATATATGACTTGATTACACTTTGAGTAGAAGTTTTGGTATGTTCAATACATTAAAGATATCTATTGGAAAGGTGTTTTGAGATCTTCTAAAATAAATTCAATAAGAGAATGAAACCTACAACTCGGTAGAAATCTTCAACATTTTGGATGTGATTATTTCGTTCAAATCTTGTTTTTTAGGTTGGAACCTCGATTTAACTTTAACTTTTTTAAAAATCACTTTAAATTGTTCTTCGGCTTTATTTCTTTTTTCTTCAAGGCATATGATCAAAGTTTTGATAAGGCTTGGTCCTTTTTGAAGATCTATATCGTGCTTTTGTAAAATGATACTAAGCGGCTGTGTTAAAATAAGTATCACACTTAATATGTTAATTCCGCAAATAAATTCAAAAGTTCTAAGTCAGTTCCTTAATATAAGGCTCTTGATGAAGTATTACCTTTCCACTCAGATATTTTTTCCAAAGCTTCTACTATATGATGTACACTTGTTGCAAAGTGTAAAGCTGAGTCGTGACGGTCCACCCATCTTGTCTCGCATAATGTAGAGAGTTTGGCTCCCAAATTCTTTACTAAGAACGTGTTTTGCCTGATTTACGGGAAATAGCAAGGCGTTTGTTTCGCCTTTGTCGCGGTTTCCAGAATTTTTTTACAGCTCCATTTTCTGCTGACATCAAACGACACCCATCAGTTCCAACTCCTATACAATTTTTTAGGTCAAGACTAAAATTTGTCAAAGTTTTAAGAACTGTTGATGATAGTGCCATCGCATCAATTGACACATCAGCGTCATTATCAATATCCTGTGAAGGCTCTTCAAATGCTTTTACAACAAAGCCAAAACAATTCTTGCCTAACAACTTTTTGTTGTATGGTGAAATATCTTAAATGTAAGGAAATCTGGCTTTCCCCGAAAAATCCGTGCTTTCGTCAAAAATTATCGAATAGAATTTTGATTCATATAACACATTAATATAAACATAAATATTGCAAATACCAAGGCTTTTTAATAATTCAACCGCACGCATTTTCAAGTCAAACGTTTACTCTTTGGTTATACATAGATGGCACCTGCTGGGATTGAATGTAGAATAATAAGTATTTGAATACAGTAAACTAGATGTTTCATTGAAAATATTTAATAAATAACTATTAGGATGAAGATTTGGATATTTATTGAAAATTTCGTTAGAGATTCAATAAAAAAACAAAAAAAAAACAAAAAAAAACCTTGCTGGGATTTCCAAAAATTTTGTACATTAAAAAAAGATAATATTAATGGGAACTCTTGTATTACCGAAATAAACAAAACATATTTTTATAATTTACGGGGGGAAATTTCCTTATTTCACCCCCCCTGAATCCGCGCCTGTATGGTAGTACAGTACTTTTCGTTTATAGTCACTACGCCTATAGTCACATTAGCGATTTAGTCCATTTTATCTGCTTATTTTGCCGCTATAAATTAATTTAATGTAAAGTATTAACGTTATAGTCCATTTAGCGATATAAGCACATTTACCATATATGCCATTTATGAACAGTAGTCAAAGGGAAAAGTAAAGCAAATTAATGGCGTTATAGTCACATTAGCAAAATTTACTAAGTTCTTTTTAGTTTTCGAATCAAAAATCCATCCAAAGAAAGAATGAATTAAATCGTTTAATTTTTGCCATCAACTTTCTACTCGTAAAAAATTAGTTTTTGCCGTTGGTATGAGTTATGAAATAGCTTGTTATTATTTTAACTATTTTTTATAGAGTACCATAAGCCTGATGTCGGTGTAATTTATATGAATTTTTTATTTCCTTTATTCACATAACTTGATTATATTCGAATTCGGTTATATGCCTCATAGTGGCATATGCATACTTATGTATGTGAAAAAGCCTTATAGTCACATAAGCGATATAGTTCATTTACATACATTTTTTTATAACGCAATCAGTCATTAAATTGTTTTTTTAGAAAAGAGGAAAAATGTAGTGCTTCCAAGTGTGAATTCGCCATACAAAAAGTATGCCTCTTGTAAGGGGGTATTGTGCTTTTCTCCCTTACAAAACTGCTTACCAGTAAGCTCCATTTTTGACAGGATATGTCACTGAAGATTATGACATGCCATCCTTTATTACTCACTCTCTTGCTATCTTTATTGCTTTTTCTGATGGTTCTATGCTTTTATCATTAAACTATTTGTACAACTACTTAAAATGATAATACAAGACAGAAAATATTGTTGGAATACAATTTTCCGGCATATACCGATCAGTCCAATTTTTGACTGCACATAAAAAAAATGTATTGCAATAAAAAAATGTGTGATATTAATTAAAAATTAATTGATTTTGCACCATTAACATTTTATTTTATTTAATTAGAGTTACAAATCGTCCCCTCAATAAAACAATAGTGTATACGCATGTACACCATTATTTTTTTATTGCATATTTAGAATCTCCATCATTGATTTTATGTCTGGTCAAAATTTCGTCAAATTCTACTTCCAAAAAGTGGGTCAAAATGTCGTTGGAAAAAATAGTGTATAATTTCTTGTTCAAAGTTTTCCTTCAATAAGTGTGTAAGCTCATATGCGCTATTTTACTTGAAATTGCCACTCCAAAATTGTTAAAAGAATAATAGTGTATACGCATTATACTCCATTTTAGTCTGTAGAAAAAAATGCAATTTATGAAAACTTAAACTCATAAAATAGCTTATAATAATATACACTATTGTTTGAGAAATAGTTTCATTCCGAACATCGAAAGCTGCATGATCTCCAAAATTTGTGCCAGAAGAATGTAATTCCTCGTGGCTCGCAGTAATTTTTCTTTAACTTACAAGGTGGAAAGAAGCGAAATTGTTTAGATGAGCCAGATGTAGCAGAGGCAGAGAAAGAAGACGAATGAACTTCTAGTTATTTTTGATTTACGCAATGTATACCTTAATTTCTCATAATTTTTTTTTTTTTTTAAATTAACCCAAATTGGAATGTAATGAATATGTGCCATTGAATCTATGAATTAATCACTGTTTTATAATGATACAAATTGATATTTTTGAGATCAAATATTTTAATAAAAATGCCGTAAAATTATTGAATAAAACAGCGTATACCATACAAAATAAACAAAAAAAAATATATACATATAAAAAATAAAATAGCCTATATGGAGGACTTGCACTTTGAATGACATAATTATGGTCTTAAAGGATGCGTAGAATATAAAAAATTGGTCAATTTAAAGACAAGAAACGGTATTATGTATTCGTCGAAAAATCCAGTATGAAGAATTTTTATTTACCGCGATAATGAGGTTTAAATAGACATCCGATTTGACAAAAACTTTAAACACGATTTTCTCAAAACCCCATAAAAATTATACACTATTGTTTTATTAAGGGGACGAAATACAATTACAAATCAAATTCTAACTTAATAAACCGAGCAATAGTAACGTAGACCTTCAGCCGATTGTAATGAGACAGACCAGTCTCATGCGGGAATCGAAACCGCAACCCCCGCACTGATTGACTGGCTTACTACCAACTAGCCTACCGGGGCACCCCACCATTAAACAACTTAATAACAAAAAGTAATTTCAATTTTTGGGAATACAAAATTTTAATTTCCAAAGGTTTTGTTATTCGTGCTTAATTCCCAGTTTTTATTCTTGATAAAAACACTTGAAATTTATTGTTGATGGGATAAGCTATTCCTATGCGCATTTCACTGGTTAATAACATCAATTTAATATTTTTGGATATTAACAATATTTTCTTCATTCATGTTGTTGATATAAGTTAACGTTTAATTCACTTGATTAAATTTTTAATTAAAAATGATTTTAGTTTTTATTAATGGTTTAATTTATCTGGTTGTATGGCGTCAATGGTGGCTTGAATATTGGCTTCCAATGCTTCAAGAGTTGTTGGTGTGTCGACATAAACCAATGACCTAAGATGGCATAATAAAAAGTAATCGAGAGGGGTTACATCGCACGAACGAGGTGGCCCGTGAACAGGACAACTGCTGGAAAACAAGTTCTCACCAAATTGATTTTGTAATAAATCGATTAATAAGCGTACTGAATATCAAATTTCGTCGTCTTGTTGGAAACAAATGTGGATGTTTAGCAGATAAATTTTTGGGAACAAAAATTCAGTCAGCATGGCTCGATAGCGCTCGCCATTCACATTCACGCAACGGCAGCTCCTTGTCCAATTCAAAAGAGCTTGGAAATCGCACAAAACAGTAAATTTTAATGGTTGTTATACTGATTCGTTAAGAGCCTAAGGATTGTCTTCGCTTCAAATAGGGCAATTTTGCTTATTGGCGTAGCCATTGAACTAGAAACAAGCTTCGTAAGAGTTGTTCGAGCGTTAAACGATTCATGATGACTCGCCAAGTTTCTGAAAAGAAACGTCAACCCAGTTTGACATTCTCAGCTGTTAAAATAAATTATTCGATATCAAAAGTGCTCATGCAACTTAAAAAAAACGTTAGATATAACAGCAGCAAACGAAATTGGAAAACACTACTACTCTTTGAATTTTATTGTTGTGCCATGACTACAACTATTGCTGAAAACCAGTGAAGGAAGCAGTAGTTGTAGTAAAAAAATGGCTCCAAGTTCTTTCCGTCTCTTACACTGATAGAAAAATGGATCATTATATCGATGATGCACTAACATCAGAATTGTGACATCAATGTTACTACAAATGACATCAATGATGCAAAAAATAACATCAATCCAATGACTAACGTCTTCGTACAATTTTGTCATTTTTTACGTTTCATCTATTTTATGACTTTTCATGATTACAATGTATTATAAGAAGCAAAAATTCTTATATGTATGTATTCAATTTTTTTAAATTATTTAGTTAAATACATCAAATATTTAAAGTAGAATGATTACAAAAACCATATGGGGCATGGTGCTGGTGTCTTATTATTGAGAGTTCTGCTGTAAACAAAGGTCGTAGTTGAACAAACGTGAAACAAACATTTGTAACGGGTAAGTAAATAATAATATTCTCTCACTTTGACTTAAGTCAACGCCAATGACTTTGACTTATTGACAAACTGTCATGAAATTGATGCTAATGTGTCCTTTCTCCGATGTTACTGCGTCATCGCACTGAGGACATGTTCGTCATATCTGTGATGCCGATGTGTCATCCCATTGATGACATAATTTCATTTTGACGCTGATGATACTTTGGCCAAGTGATGTTAAGGTTATCATCATGATGAAAAGTGTCATGGGGTCAAAAACGAAGACACTTATCATGGTACTGATTTCAAAATACATCAGCGTTATGACGCCTTTTCTGTCAGTGTAACTAAACTATTTAGTACTGCTTAAAAAGTTTTTAGCAGAGAGCTATTCAGTGAAAGGCATTATTATACCCTTTCGCAAGTTTTGTATGATGCCAAAATTAAAAGTGAATTAATCCTTTTAAACTAGTCAGTCTTTAAATTTAAATTTTTCGGTTGAATTTGCAAGTGTCGACTTTTCGGTGGTATGCGATTAAGTCGATGATTTCAAATATTTCGCAATGTTGATTGCTAAAAATAGCTTTTGCACGAACAACAATAGAACCAAACATAATTGATATTAAATAATTATATAAGCACTGTTTCGATTCTCCTATAATTTGAAAGAAATACCTATTAAGAGTTCATTATATCAAACTAAAGTATAAACATTACAGGCAATAAAACGAACGGCAGATATTTTATTTCTAAGCAGAAAAACTGAAGTAATAAAAAAAATCTAAAATTGTTTTACAGCTAATAAAGATATTTGCAAAATGATTATTATTGTAACGAATAGAAGTCTGTAAGCTGTCGAGGGTTAAAACACGTAATGACACAAATACGCATCATTTTAAAGATGTTTCACTGACATGATAAAAACAATGTTAATATAAAAAACAAAAAGACGTCATTTAAAACAAATAAAACAACAACTACTTAAGCTATTAATTGGGTAAAAATAAAATAAATAAAAATAAAACATTTATTTTAACATTAAGACGACATTGCGTCTTCGTTTACGCCTACAAAATTAGAAAAATAAAGTAGAAAAACTAAGAAATTCAGACGAAATTGAAACGACAGGAAAAAAAGGCCAAAAAGAAAACAGGCATAAAACTACTACGACTTCTTATGCTACTGCTGTCATATCAGATAAAAGTAAAAGAAATTATATGATTAGATAAGGCAAAGCAAAAACACAAACAACATAAAACAAACATCAACTCTCACACCGACTCTAACTATCTGTTGTAAAATCAAGGCAGAGGACGATGCACAACTTTTTTAAACAACAATTTTTTTTAAACAAGGAAGAAAGAAGAAGAGAAGTTTAGACAAATACAAAAAGGAAGAAGCTAAAAATATTATTATGGTCCAAAAAATCACAATACAGATGACAACAAATTAGTACAAATGACAAAAGCAATAAGAACAATAATAAAATAAATACAACTCAGGTAATACAAATAAAAACAACTACAAAAAAGCCATTATAGGCCATCCAAAAATATATTTTTTGTACAGACACTCACACTTCTCACTCACAGATCGAATGATGACAATGACAATAAGGGAAGGCACTTTTAGTTAAGCCTAAAATTATGTCAATGATGACACAAATATGCCGCTAGGCTCTCTTCTTCACTCCACTCCACTTTAGTAAATTTCAATTTTAAAACAACAGAGTCTTGATGTGATGAGACGTTGCAGACCCCAGCAAAACAGCAGAATTTGTTTGTGTAGATTTCAAAAGATGAAATTAATGTGTTTAATAAAACTAAAGCTCAGTCTGTTAATATTTGCGTTGTTCCACAGAAACGAAAAATAGTGTCGCAAAATAAAAAAATTAATATTTTTTTTTTTTTTCGTTGTAAGCAAGAAGTCACATACACCGACTGACAGTTGGCTGGTCTGTTTTAACAAAAAATATGAAAATGACATCCCGCTAAATCACTGCCGCCGATTAGCTCAAAGTTGTACAACAAACAGTCAGCAATTTTAATCATCACCGTCCATATTATGATCGCCCTTTTCATCTTAGTTTTTGTTTTTATCACAAAACACAATCTAAACCAAAATAAATAAAACAAGAAATTGTTTTTGCGCTCGTCCACCTTTAAGTGTAGGGGAGTGAGTTTCATTTCGTCTTAAGTTTGTAACAGAGATCCAAAATAATTTCAATGTTTTCTTTTTTTTTATTTAAAGGCAGATTTGGTTTTTTAATAAAGAATTTTAATTTAAAAGCTGAAATTTAGGGTTTCCCATATCTAAATAACTTCATTTTAAGAGCTTTTTGTTAAGATTATTAAAATAATAACCGAAATTGAAATCTAGATATGGGCAAGAAGACAGCCCTCGTAAGGCTAATACTTACGAATACCGTCAGAACTATACTCTATATAAAATACTAGTAATTCAGATGGGCAACATCACAAAATAATTGCGTCATTCAAGCAAGATGCTCTTCTTATCTATATCTACGCTCTCGCAGAGAAAATTGGCTTCAACTTAACTTAATCTTGGAAGAAGGCTATATAACGGGTCCGCTATCTAACGTTTTTTTCAACTAGTGCTTATTTCGTGAATGGTAACACTTATGGTGTTTTCTTTTCTACAAAAAATGTCACATTTTATTTAAAAAAATGCAATTTGGTGTTCGTTTCTTAAAAATGCTTTGCTCTCTAAAAGGGCAGCGTGTTTTATTCTAAAAAATTCACCCTCACTAATGGCATAAGGCATTGCACTTTACGCCCCGTATAAATCGACAGTGTAAATAATGCCCTGTAAAACAGTTGATTTCTGTTTATATATAGAGCTACCAGACGACGCTGGGAAAAAATCGCCTCTAATCAGGAAATTAAAAATTTTACATTTTAAAAGTTATTTTTTCTATTATTTTATATTAAAAAACCTAACAAAGCATTTCATTGTTAATGGTAGGTTGTTAGTGATAAAAAAATTTATGTAAGTGGATTCGGTGTTTTAAAATTGTTCTAAAGAAATCAACAAATCAAAAAATCTTAAAAACTTTGGCAGTCTGGCAAAGGTATTTTATTGTTTACATATTTTATGAAAAATAAAGTAAAAAAAAATTTGTAAGTGAAAAAGTTAAAAATATGGATATTATTGCAGCCATTACATGTGCAGAAATGATTGTAAACCAATTATTGGATTCATCCTCGTCATCAGATGACGAGGAAGAAATGTGCAATATATTTACACGTAGTGGTCAGTCGCGTGTCAAAGGATTTGTTACAAGTGTAAGCAAAAAACTTCTAAATATATTGATACACAGTATAATTAAAATAAAAATTTCATTTATGTATTTAAAAAAATTTAGTTTAAAAAGAATTTTCGCATTAGCCGAGAAAGTGCCACACATCTTATGGAAAAGTATTTCCAAGCATATTCAAAAAGATCGTACAAAGGAGGAAGACTACAGACAAGTGTTGAAACACAGGTCTTGTGTTTTTTATGGTAAGCTTAAGAAAATCTAATGCAAGTTAAAAATTAATTATTTAATTTAAGGTTTAGTGGAAACAAGACAACTTTTCGGGAAGTTGCCAACATTTTTGACATGTCATTGTCAAATGTCCACACATGCTTCAAAAACGTTTTAAATTTTCTAGTGGATGATATGGCGCCAGAGGAAATAAAATTCCCTCGATCAGAAGAAGAGAAGGAAAAAGTTGCAGAGGATTTTAAAAAGGTTAGATGCTATAATTATATGTATACATACTTTTACTTCATAGTCGAAGAGTGTTTTAGATTTCAGGTATTCCCAATGTTTTAGGATGCATTGATGGCAGCTACATAAATATTAGGGCACCAGCACACAAAATTCGTTCCACATACGTAAACAGACACGATGGAGTGTCAATAACTCTTCAGGGTGTTTGTGATGCAAACTTAAAATTCTTGGACGTATTTACTGGTATTCCTAGCAAAATTCACGATGCACGTGTGTTAAAACTTTCTTTCATTGGGAAAGAATTATCTTATTTATGTTCTCCCAAATATTATTTGCTGGGCGACTCGGCATATCCTCTAAGGGAATACCTTTTGACGCCATATAGAGATTATGGAAACTTGAGTGATTCACAAAAATATTTTAACAAAAAATTTTGTCGAACGCGAGTCAAAATTGAAAATGCATTTGGTCTACTTAAATGCCGTTTCCGGCAATTAATGCGAATGGATTTCCATAATGTGGAAACAATGGCGAAATTTGTTGTTGCGTGCTGTGTTCTTCACAATATTTGTATTGTGCGAAATGAAAGCCTTTCAGAAGAAGTTCATGATACTGAACTTAGCAATAGTAATGACAATCCTATGGAAAGCGATAGAAGAGACATCCTACAAACACAATTAGGCCAAATCAAAAGGGATGAAATAAAAAACATGTTGTTTAGGTCTTCAACTTAATGTTTATATTAATTTATTTTTTTTATGTTCAGTTACTTACATAATTTGAATGATTATTGTTAAACATCATATGCCATAAAAATATATAAAATATAAACCCATTTTTTCAATTCGGGTGGCTTATGATGTTTTATACAATAAGCGCTTCATTTGTATTTAGACTTTAGTTCCTATTAAATAAAAGCTTTTAATTCTTAGTATTTCGTTCCTTATCGTAGTACCATCTGCAGTAAATATTTCCCCTTGTAGTTATATTAACCAAATATGTTTCAAATAAAATGTTCAATTCTTAAAGAAAATACGAAATAAGTTTCCAATACAATAATACAAATAGCTTTTGAGCTGATCTTTTATGTTGAAATACATACAATATTAAAAAAAAAGAAAAATTTATTTCAAGTTTTATTTCAATATGAATTGTTTTTTTTAATATATGTATTTAATATACATATGACAGTCTAAATGTAAATTATTTTAGTAATTATGATTTAAGTTTCTTGTCTGTGTTTTTAAACAAATTTAATTAAGTAATATTTAAATATTAATATTACAGTTTATTTAAAAGGTTCAATAAAATAATAAAACTAAAGTTTAATGCACTATAATCACATCAGTGGTAACTTATTTTTAAATACAAAAACAGAAAGTATAATAATTGAAAATAAACACTTTAAAATTCATTTACTTATTGGCAATATACATAGGTATTAATATTTGTACTTTGTTGAATATTACGAATGTAGAAAGATATTTATATGTATAAGAGAAAGTCTCATTCATCAATAAAGCGATTGCTCTATGACAATTTATCAAGAATTTTTTGAAGAACGTTTTGCATACTCTTAACCTCTTCAAGCTTTTCTTTATGACGTCTCTCCCTAGCTTCTTCTTTTCTATCAGCTAATTCTTTTAAGGTGTTGTTAACATTTATCTTGTTTCGTTCTTTTCTAATTGGTTTTGCATTTCCTAAACTTTCTTTTTTTATTTTCTGTTGGCTGCTGATTAAAATTTCTGGCTCTATAGAATCATCTAGGGCACATATTTTGTTTAGTTCTTCTTCAAATTCTACTGTTTTCCGTTTTGCTCCTGAACTGCCATTATTTTCAATTGCCAGCTTCTTCCTTTTTAATACAGTCTTATACCTTTCTTCACATTGCTTAGGAGTCATATTAGGGATTTCTGTTGAAACGTTTATCCACATTTCTTTTTTATTTTTAAATTTTTTTAAAGGGCCAACTTCTGCCATATATGTTGTGTACAAATCCAAGAGTTTTTTTGTGTCTCCTACTGTCCAATCTGGAAGCAAAAAAATCAATGTTTGAACTTTTATTATTTTATACACATTAGGCACTTGTTGCGATGACCACCAAAAAGAGTATCAATCTATTTTTATAGCGGCGACGATTGTTTCAAAAAGCAACAGCTACAAACAAGACAACGTTCAAAGCAACATGCCTTTGGTTATTTTCGGCTGCAAAAAAGTGGACACTAATGATCCCAGCGCAAGAGCAAACACGAACATTTATATACATATGTGTATAGAATCTGCAAGAGCGCATGGGTGCAGGTGAACATGAAAATCTTGCTTGCATTCCCCTCCAGCACCATTTTCACCTTAAGCGTACACTAGTTTTGCAACCATTATTTTAAGACTAATTTCTACTTACATTAAACTGTTTTCGAGCAAGCTGGAATGTCGTCATTCATTTTTTTTGATGAAATAAAAAAATTTTAAATTAGTTTTGTAAATTATGAAGAAAAAACTTTTTGTCAGCTGTTAAAAACAGGGCATTCCACTTTTTGATAAATTGTGTTTTGTTCTTGTCAAATAACAAATAGCATTGTTACAGGGTGGGCAAGACATTTTTTACATGTACCTTTTAACAAGGTGGTATTTTTTTTGGTAGAAAAGAAAACACCATTAGCTCATGTCTGATTTGACAGATAATTAGTTTTATCCTTCCGCTGAACGAATATGGTTGTGTATACGCTTGAACAACGCTGGGAAATATCGACTTACAGAAGATGCCGATTTTGCAAAAAAAAAAAAATCATCTTTTCAAATGAAGCTCATTTTGATCTTGGCGGGTATGTAAACAAGCAAAATTGTCGCATTTGGGGCACAGAAAACCCGGACGCATACATTGAAAAGTCGATGCACCCAATACGAGGCACTGTTTGGTGCGGATTTTGGTCCAGAGGCATAATTGGGCCATTTTTCTTCGAAAATCAAGGAGTGGCCGTTACAGTCAATGGCGATCTCGTTATAGGGCCATGTTGAACGAATTTTTGTTCACAAAAATTGAAGAGGAGGATATTGGCAACATTTGGTTTCAACAGGACGGCGCTACGTGCCACACAGCCGAGGCTACACTCGAAGTTTTGCGCCCTGTTTCAAATAAAAAGTTCTTTGACGGGCCCTTTTTATAAATCCCAGCTTTAAAACGTCAGATACATACAAAATATTGATTAAACTTGTATTATATATATAATTTCAGTCTCAATATGGCCTCAGGACGACTATACCCTACATAATTTCCTAATAATTGCATGTTCTTAAAAGTCCAATCTCTTTCCGAAACCAATAGAGCAATTTGCTACACATAATTCGATGGCATTCAGACCACACGGTTCCGGAAGTTTAACTTTCTAGATAAGCATGCCCTTGTGCTCCTCTATTTTGTTCATAAAGTTTGTAAACTTGCCACTTTGGTTTTAGATATACCGTCAATGTTGCCTGCCACTAGGAATAACAAATTTATTTTTAGGATTATAAGTTGATTTTTTCTCTCTCTAGGAAGAGAACGACAGGTCCTTCAAAATATCTTGCATTTAAAAAATTCTACACAGAAAACAAAAATGTTGTTGTACTAAATTTAAGTTTTTTCTACTTACTTTTTAGTAAAGCCTAGTACTTTTTGTGAAAAATGTTGAGCAACATTGATTATTCCACATGAAAATTTTGACATTTATCAATGTTACCAATCTTGCGAGTTTATACAATTTGCCGTTTTTATTCCTTCAAAGTATTTTACATTGTTTCGTGTATGTAAACAAACGCCACATGTATTTTACTAAAATTATTTTTTTTAATAAAAAATTTAATAAAAAAAAGTAAATATGGATAAAAAAAACTGTTACCGGTTGTGTTATTTTAATTTTTTATTTCTTTTTTAATATTAAGTTCATACTTTTTTGCTTTTGCTTAAAATTCCACGTGAAATAAAGGCAGCTTACATTATTTCGCAGTTGTAAAAAAATGTTGCCAGAAACATTTCGGAACTTTTTCACAAAATAAACAGAGTACAACTCTATCAACATTATTTCATAGAAATTCCGCACAAGTTTTTTTCATGTGCATTTTGACAGTATTTCACGTGAAATGCTGAACAGAGTACCAGGCTTAAGAAAGTACTTAAAACCGTTAAAAATGGGAATGGGGGAAATAAGCATAAAATTCTTAAATAAAGTAAAGAAAAGCTTGAACTTTTCGTTGGTCGTGCCACTCTTTATTCGTGTGTGCATACGCGTGTGTTTGCAAATGTTTGTTGAAAAAAACAACAATAACAACACTACTACATAAGTAGGTGAAAACGGTTTGCTTGCTTTGTATAGATACAATAACAACACTACAAGCAGTTACACATACACTTTTTTCATGTTTAAAAAGTTAATTAAGAAACAAAAATTCCCGAACTCAATTTGTTAAAATTATTTAATTATATTTATCAAATTTTCAAAGTAGTTCTTCTCTAAACGAATGGGAGAATACAACAAAACAAGCATTTGAAAAAAGGGTGCGTGAGTAAATAAATAATAATATGCAATCTCTCTCTCTCTCTCTTTAGGTTAGAATCAATCAAATTAATCCACATCGGATTATTTCAAGTTCGAATTTGGAATTAAGCCAACTTAGAAATTATTGAATCAATAACAGTTTGACGAAAATTTTATCTCACTTGTACTTAAGTCAATCCCGTTTTCGGATTATTTTAAGTACAGGGAAGTTGAATAACCCGTACTTGAGTCAAGCATACTGTACTCGATTTAGGGAAGTCCGTACTTACCGTACTATTGACACTGCTGTGGTTGGATTTGCCAATGCGTATGTTTAAAAGTTACCATATGGATAAATATAACCATAATATGCTAAAAATAACTATAACTAAGTCGAAATTAATTATATCGGGTGATTTTTTAAGAGCTATAGGAAAGTTTTAAAAAACAAACACATAAAATTCAGAAAAATGCATGAAATCTTTATTTGAATCGATAGTACGGTCCATATAATTTAATGTTTGAAGATTATTTCATGCAAATGTTGACCGTGACTGCGCCTCAAATGGTCCATCCGCTTAGTCCAATTTTGGCATACTCTTTCCAACATTTCGGCCGGTATCTCATGAATAAATGCTTTAATGTTGTCATCCAATGCGTCAATTGAAGCGGGCATGTGTGTTTAGACATGAGCTTTAACATAGCCCCACAAAAAATAGTCTAAAGGCGTTAAATCGCACGATCTAGGCGGCCAATTGACCGGTCTCGAACGTGAAATAAAATGTTCACCGAACTCGCCTCTCAATAACTCAATTGTTAAGCGTGCTGTGTGGCATGTGGCACCGTCTTGTTGAAACCACAAGTCATGCAAGTCAAGCTCTTGCATTTTGGACAAAAAAAAGTTAGATATCATCTCACGTTGTTGAGTAACAGAGGCCCAATTGCTGCGAACGACGACGAATCGATAATTGATGGTCATTAACACTGTCCGATACAGCTGCGATATTTTCTTCACTTCGCACTCTACGTAAGCGTGTTGGTGGTTTAATGTATAACAATGTAAATTTGGTGTGAAATTTAGTCACAATAGCCCGAATAACCGCTTCAGTGGGTCGATTAAACTGACCATAAAATGGAAGAAGCGCGCGATGAACTTTCTTAACAGAACATGCATTTTGATAATAAAATTCAATAATTTGCAAGCATTGTTCGTTTTTAAGACGATTCATGGTTAAATTATAGACCAAACTGAAGATGTTTGACAGTGAAACAAAACACGAAACGTGCGTCAGCTGTTTAAACCAGTGTTGCCAAAAAGATAACAGCTAAAAAATCAGATTGTTGAATAATTTTCAATCAATTGATTGGTTTGCTTAAAATTCACGAATTCTTTTTATTAAATTCTTTTTGAAGTCCATACCACAAAAACGAAAAGAGTGCTGATGAAGGATGTCATATGCTGGAAAATCGATTTCGTGCAGTTTATTGTCGCAACCAATTTTAAGGCTGACTTCCGTTATTATAAAGATTGATTAATAATCACAGATATCATGTAAAGCTCACTCCTGAAATATTCGTACTGTAGGGGGAGGGTATCAATGATTCGGCACAGCCGAATATAGCACTTTTGTTTTTTTTAACTATTTTTCCAAAAAAATTTTCTAAATTTTATTGAAGTTATTTTCAAATATTTAAATCATAACTTGATTTTTTTTTATTTTATATACACTTTTTTTTATTTTTCCTTTTGCCAGAAGACAATATGGCTGTTTATTTGTTCGCGGCCGTTAAACATTTAGTCAAAGACCAGTCATCGGCGGCGGCATTTCATTCTTCTCATCTCTCTAAAGTTGAAAAACAGAGATTTTTAACAAGTATTTTTGTTTCATTTTATCTCGGTTGTAACATCTACTTAATTTCACAGTTTTTTTTTTCTCTTATTATTTTATTTTTTGCTTCATCTTTTAGATATATTTTTTTTGTTTTTTTGCTTAATCTTTTGATGCTTTTGTTGCTGTAGTTGTTGTTGCTGTTGTAGTAGATAAGATGCTGCTGATTTGCTAGTGGCTTTTTTGTTTGTTTCTTGTTAAATTGTTGTATCTCTTTGTATCTGTTGGATTAAATATTTTTCTTGTATGTATTTCTATGATTAATTAGGAGCTACTTAGACATTCTTCAAAAGTCTCGGGCAGCATGCAAATATACCTACACAAGTGTTGGTGGCGAAATTATACTAAGCCAAAGAAATATTTTTGTTTTGTTTTTTGAAATTTATGTTAAAATGCCAAAATTATGAGATCAGTTTTATAATAATTTTAAATGATGTTAAAATTAAAAAAAAAAAAAAAATATTATTCGAAACTTTTTGCCTTTGGTATGACGATAGCTCATTACGTTATGCATTACTAGTGGCGAAATAAGTAGTCAGTTTAAATTATTTCAAAGATTGTTCTAACATCGAAATAAATAGCAAAAACAACAACAATTGTAATAAGTTTCTATGTATGTAAAATCGGTGTCTTTGGGCATCTACTTGACTGTTTGCGCGAAATGAACTTCCACGATAAACCATTAAGTTTTTAATTGAGTTTGTTAAAACGTGCTTTTGTCAATTATTTAACTGACCTTCTCATACAAATTTCTTTAAAAAAAAAAATCTCTTCCTTTTAAACATTTTTTCCCATAAAACAATCTAATTACTGGTACTTATTTGAAAAATAAACATTTCATGTTCAATCACTGATGACAGTCAGAGAGTTTAACGATTCCATTCCAAACATCAATTACAATTTAAGTGACATTTTCAGTGGAAAATGTTTAAAACTCAAATTAATCCATAAAAAACAAACACACACGCATACAAACATACAAACATCTTTCTGTCAGAGCGAAAATGTTGTTTGGCTAAAAATCTAGCTCAAGTTGTAGCTGAACTTCAGACATGAAAACGACTCATCAAAATCAATTGTAAACTGTCAACACATTTACGTTTAAACGTTTGCCTGGGAATAGATTTGAGATGAACCAATAAATGACCAATTGGCTGAATGACTGGTTGGCTGGCTGGTTGTCTAGTTGATGAACTAGTGTGAGTGTGAGTAATGAAGTTAATGTATTTAACAAACGCAACACTTAACTGTAGTTGCGATACATATTTTGACAAGCAAACTAGAGGTTAGATGATACAAAGAGGTCTGGTAGAAATAAAATTAGGCCTTGATCACAGTCCTTAATATAAATTCTTCTTACTTAATATGAGTAAAAATAGCTTTACTAATAGGTATTAGTAAATAATATTTTATATAAATTTCTAAATTTCTTTATTTTTTCTAGTCTTAGCTGAATTGGAAAAGCTCTTAGCTGAATTACCTAATATAAAACTAAATATAATTAAGCTTATTTAAATTGATCATAAATAATTATAAAAATTTATATTAAAACAAGTTAGATAGTATCAAGCCCTAATAGCAAAAATGATGTTACCAACAAAAATAAAATTTTACAGTAGAAGGTTTTTTTTCAATATTTTTGCTTCAAGTCTCTTATTTCGTAACGGTACTTCCCAGAGATATGAGATTTTTAAAGATGATGCAAATGATCAAAAATCGATGTTCATCAAAAAAAAAACCAAATCTAAAATGTGGTTGGTTACATCATTTTTGCTATAAGGGCTCGGTATAGTCGGTCAAGGCTGATCATTCGATAGTCTACACTACAGTATATGTGACGCGACATGACGAAAGGGACCTTATCTTGCCAGAGTAAAATTTTCAGTACAGGCCAAAACGTGAATTAAAGTCGAAATTTCATGTTTTGGGTTTTTGACACCTAACGCTACCTACATATCTCGTCGTTTATCTAAATCACATCATCGGTCATTTTCTTTTGCTTAATGAACTATGTTTGACACTTTAATGGCCATTTTCTCATTAGGCAATTATCTTTTTTCCCAACGAAAAACTGCACATTAAAGAAATTTGGTTTTCTCAATGTCTCATTTGCTTCGATTTTATTGCAAAGCTAACCGGCACTCATCTGTCAATTATTTATTTTCCTTTTATTTGCCGTACAGATAAATTTAATCAGCTGACTCCCAACTTTTACATGTATTTTGAGTGGCGTTGCCAGCTTAAAACAATGTTTTTTGTCGGTATATTGAGAAACCCAAAATCGTTAACGGACAGTTTATCGGTCCAATAAATTTATGTTGACATTAAGTGCCGGTTCACACACGTCAAGTTTGACTCGTCAAGGCTTGAGTTTTTAGGAGAGAGGGGAAAGGAAATGGCATTCTCTTTTCCCTTCTCTCCTAAAAGATCAAGACTTGAAGAGTCAAACTTGACGTGTGTGAACCAGCACTAAGTAACAGGCAGTTTGTCGATACATTGAGAAAATGGCCATAAAACTTTTAACCAACAACAAAATATTGCCGTTCAAAGTGAATTGAGTGCTACAAAAGTGTCTTTAGCGTGTTTTTACATAAAAATTAAATGGATGAACATAAAAATGCCAAAATTATTGAAAATTATATTCCGGGTGATGTGCCGGATAATTTATTTTATTTATTTATCACAATCACAATGTAGTTGGATTTCTCATACAACAAGATATGAAATCTTATGAATTATAGTATTAGAATCAGATAGGTTATACACAATTGAACTAAATAAAAAAAGATTAATAATATAATAGAGAGGCGTATGAGGATTATTTTGTAATTGATGGTAAAGATGCAGATTCAATTGAAGATTCCCATTGCGTTGCTCAAAACAAAAACAATCCACATTATTGCTAATGTCAATGTCGACTTAAATGAAGTCGACACCGCAGTCATGGCATTACCGCCGTCAATATTTACGATAACCGATTACTATTGACAAAGAATTTGTATTAATAACGGCGATTTAACGCCGACGTTGACACGAATTGGCTTTGATTTTGTCAACAAAGTTTTTACCGTCGTCTAGTGAAACTGTGACAAAGTTTTTACAATATATTTAAAAAATAAAAAAAAAAAAATATAAATAATAAATAAATGAAAAAAAAATTAAAGTTACAACTTTAAAACAATTTGAAACCCGTATTGCTGAACTTGAAAATAAGCCGAGTTTGGCAAAAGGATTTCGTCGAAGTTCAACTCCTAACTATTTCAAAAAAGAATGGGAGGAAAAATCAACAAAATTAAATTCAATGGGACCACCAATTAGAGACAGCGAGGGTTGGCAAAAGGTTTGGCTAGAAAATTTTTTAAAAATATAAATTTTAAATTTCGACCATTTCCAATGTTGCCAATTTGATTGTGTTGTAGATTGATGTTGAGCGAGTTATACTCCTCATTGACAGCTCAAGTTTTTTCAAAGCAAACTTAAATGCCTGCTTGTTTAACCGAAAATACTCAATGAATCTATATAAGGAAACAAATTTACGAATTGCTCGTATGAATTTTCCCAAATACAAACCAAATTGTTTTATTTTTCATGTGTTGTCCGGCAAAATAAAAGGATGATCTTAGCCTTTAAACTTTCCTCTGAAGCTTTAGCAATTCTCTATTTTCTTCATCACTACTTTCAGAGTCAAACAAAAATAAAATTTTACACGAAAATTTCAAAATTAAATTACTGTCAAAATACATAGAGATGGGCAATATTTTTTTTTTTAAATATCGATAACATGTCGACATCAATATATACATGCAAATTAATACCGATTTAATGTCGAGTTGACGTCGGCGTCGACTAAATGTGACTTGAGCTAAAAATTAACGACGCCGTCGACAACGAGTTCAGTAATAGAGGGGAATTTTGTGACGGGATATCTAATATGGCAAATTTTAAAAAACCTCAATGACAGCATTTCCCTTTCTTTTCTACCAGTTGGCAACGCAAAATTCTCATGCGATCTTGCATTTGGCATTTTTAAGAAAAAATTTAGGGTAAGCAAGGCAGGTTCCCTGAAACAAGTGGAGGATATTGCACATTCATCAACTCCCACCAGTGGCCTTAACAAAGCTGTAACAACAGGGACCGAGGAAGGAAATGTGTTAGTCCCAGTGTACGATTGGCAGAGTTATTTCAACAAGAAAAAGTGGAAAACAATCACAAAAATTACAACAAATAATCATTTTGATTTTTCTTCTCACCAGAACAACTTTAGATGCCACTCCCATGCGACATGTAGTTGGAACCGTGATCAGGGTTGTCAGATCGATTTTGACCTTTTTCGCCAAATTCAATGTCAAAAATCGCCAAAATCGCCAAAGCCTTTATTTTTAACTTTTTGATAATAAAATATAGATGATTTAAATTATTAAAAATATTTTTTATAAATCTTAAAAAATAAATTTGTTCCAAGTCGCTAAAATCCGCCAAAAATTAAAAAAAAATCGCCATAATATATATTCTTTGATCTTCTTTTTTGAAATACATTGTAAGTGAATTAAATTTTTTCAACGAAGGTAAAAAAGAAGTGCATCATGTAGTATTAACATTCATATACATAATTTATAACTCGTAACACCGCGTCAAGAACTGCATTCTACTTAGAAGGAAAGTTTTAGTGAAGTTCATTATTGAAAATGCATTTTTAAGTCAGTCATTACTAGTTAGATTTAGCACCATATAATGAACAGCCAAAGCAAGTTCTTTAAAATGATACGTACCTGACGTGTCCGAATAGCTATAACCTTTTGGCCAAAACTGATTTAAATATGATGGAATATCATCCAATTTTATAAACATCCAAAAGTACGTTACGATTCATTAATATCTTTAATAACAACGAATTTTGTGTGTGATAATAATTTGCCACATTTTATAATGGAGAAATGTTCGTAAACTTGAAATGAGTATATTCATGCTTTATTAATTCTTTTTTAAATATGAAAAATAATTTTCTCCTGGATTTTCAATATATTCATCAGCCATTTCAACATAACATAATTTAGTTTCAAATACATACTGACTATAAAAGCCTAAAATGTAATACATAAAAACACTAGAATAAAAATGATATAATTTTTTCGTATTGAATTTAACGAGTTTTAAAACAAATACATGGTTCACCAAAAATAGCCAACAAAATCGCCAACTATTTTAAAATATCGCCAAAAAATCGCCATGTCGCCAAATCGAAAATTAGGTCGCCAATCATGCTTGAAAATCGCCACGTTTGGCGAGAAATCGCCACATCTGACAACCCTGACCGTGATGAATGACATTTCAGATTTTCCAGACCCAATCATTTCAGCTGGTTTATCAACTTAGAGAAAAAAAATATTTATATTCCCAAACGAAATCAAAATAAACACATGGGCACTTCATAGGGCAGCCAAAATCCTAAAAAACATTTTTGAAAACATAGTCAAACTTTAACCTCAATTATCTCGAAACTACATCTTAAAATAAAAACTTCAAAATGCTGTAACTTCGTCAATTTTTAAGATTTTTGCATGATTTTGGTGTCATTATGTTCAGAATTTTGTCCTTTATCCATTGGTATCAAAAACCCCTGGCAAGATAAGGTCCCTTTCGTCATGTCGCGTCACATATGTAAACAACTTAGAAAGCGATTGTTGGTCGATCGGCTTTAAGTAAAGCACAGAAAAAATCACAAATTAAATCGTTAATCAAAAACTTAATCAGTTTTAATTAAAAAATGTAATCAAGTGATTTAACGTTTAATTGATACTATTAATTTGCACGAGTAAGCAAATTCACTTGAGTAAACATTTAATTCATTAGATTAGATTTTAAATTAAAATTGATTTTATTTTTGATTAACGCTTTAATTGGTGATACAATTTTTTCTGTGAGGTGCCTAGGATCATTATTTTTCAGTGTTCTATACATCACCACAAACGCATAATACCCAATCCACTATTGTGGTGCGGGTATAAAAAATTAGGATGAAATACATACTGTGTTTTTTTAAATTAGCTGAATTAGAAAATTTTAAGTGGAATTAAGTTACAGAGTGCAGGAAAATAGATTTAAGTTATATAAACAATATTTTCGCCCACTGCTTTATTTGTTAAATTTTTTTTGCACAGTGGTCGAAATTCAACCATAAATATTTATGCAAATATGAAGAAAACCTACATAAAGGTATAACTGAATTAACATGTTTCGAATATTTGTTTTTTTTTTCGTCTTGGTGGGTCGATTTTGCGAGGGACCAACCTTCGGTCCACATGTTGTCTTACACTCGAAGCCGTGAATGTTTAATTTTTTTTATAAGTTCAATAATATAAATTAAAATCAGAAAGTACCCATTGAATGTGAAAAAAGTACAAAAAATTCTCCTCTTATAGTTTCTCAATTATTCTGGACTCTGCATGTTGAGTTTTAAGTTTTTAGGTTCCGTATCAAATAATATATAACAAGTACCAGTTAAAGAACGAAATAGTACTAAAAATATCCTTTTTACATACATATTCTGATTCACTCAGGACTTTGCATGTTAAATTTAATTTTCCTAGGTCCAATATAACGAAAAATCAAAAAGTACCAGTTGAAGAAAAAAAAGTACCAACATTATTCATCACATTGGTTCGCATTCACTCAGGATCATAAAATTGTATGTTTCTAAGTTCAATATGAAAGAATATTCATGCAGCACGGAAAATAAAAGAAAGAAATTTAATTTACCGTGTTTTCCATTTTTCCCCCACTGAGAAATCAAAAAATTTCAATATTTAAGTGGGCCAAAACTAATAAATATGAATGTAAGTATATTTCAATGAATGGAGAAAAATATTCTGTAAAAAAGTACCTAAAATAGTTACGATTTAACCCTTTAAATGTTCGAGTTTCGAAAAATTACCAAATGTATATTTGTGTTTTTAGATAAGTTATGAACAAGGCCCAAAGAAAAGGTCTGCGCAAGAAGCCTGATGATCATTGTTTTCGTTCTTTTGAGCTTTCGAAAGTTGTGTACATACACGTTTTTTCATTTTGCTTTGTATATGTGGTAGTAAGTTTTTGACAGCTTAAAAGAAAAAGTTTTTTGTTTTTGTACAAGTAAGCAGACCTGATAGATGGGCCTTGGTTATGAATTTGATAGGCTTAGTTTTCTTTCTTTGTTGATTGGCTTAAAAAATACAAGGTGTGACAAAGAAGTTTCAAAATAAAAGGGCCAAATTTCAAAAAAGTGCCAGCACCTGTCCACTTATTTTTTTAATGAACAACGATAATTATTAAATTTTTTGGAGATATAAGGTAACTGTTAGTTTTTTTATACCACGCAAATTCTAGTCATGTCCTTCAAAAGCTCGGTTTAAACCTTCTCAAACGCTAAATATTTTTGAACTAAAATGAAGCTGTGTAATTTTGATACAACTTCTAAATAAAAAAAACATTTAAAGACAAAAATGTAGCCCTTACAGAGCCTTGAACACCGATATACAAAATGTTATGATCGGACTAAAAATGGCGACACAGTTAACAACAAACTAAAAGGGCGGTATTTCTAGTCGTGGCAAAAAAATAATTTTTGGAATTGTTTTTACATTGGCTGTACGAAAAATCGCCCAAAGAAAAATGGCCCAAAAAAAAATAATGAAAAATCGCCCAAAAAAATTCCATGTAAAATTGGGCCTGAATTCATATGAAAAGTGACCCAAAATTTGTGGGCTATTTTTCGTTATTATTGGGTGATTTTTCGTTTTTTAAATTTGGTGATTTTTCATAATGAAAATATTGTATGAAAAATAGCCCATTTTTTTGGGCCATCTTTAATTTTTAAAATTTCTTTCAAATCTTACATACTATTTGTCTAAATCATTCATTATCATTATTCGTCGAATTCCTACATGTTATTTGTAAAAATAACTCTGACACTCCAAAAAGTTACACAGTGTCCACTCTTTATGACACTTTTAAGTGTCATAACCTCCACAACATGCTTACAAACTTGAAAGCATAGCCGGCCTCTGGCCGGGCGCAAGTATTTTCTCCTCTTTGATAAAACAAGTACCGGCTTCGCTAACTAAAGCTTCTGTGCACAGCCTTCCTTCGGCCGGGAGCAAAGATTTTCTCCTCTATGGTATAACAAAGACCGGCTTCGCTAACTAAAGCTACTCTGCGAAGTCGGCCTTCGTTCGGAAACAAAGCAGATTTTAGAAGCTTTACTTAGAGAAACCGGTACTTGGTATACCATAGTATACCCAAGGCCGTCTGTGCAGAGAAGCTTTAGTTAGCGAAGCCGGTCTTTGTTATACCATAGAGGAGAAAATCCTTTGGCCCGGCCGAAGGCCGGCTATGCAGAGAAGCTTAAGTTAGCGAAGCCGGTTTTTGTTATATCATAGAGTACAAAATGCTTGGGCCCGGCCGAAGGCCGGCTATGCAGAGAAGCTTTAGTTAGCGAAGCCGGTTTTTGTTTTGGTAAAATAAGTTTCTTTAAAAATTGTTTTGTTGGTTTTTTGCATATTAGGTAATTTTTTTTTTTTTTTTTGGAAAAAAGTCGTTTTTGCTTTTTGGGTCATTTTTCATTTTTTTTTTTGGCCCTTTTTCGTTTTGTTTGGGCAAAATTTCATATTTAACTGTTAGGGTCATTTTTCATGTTCTTTTGGGCGATTCTTCATTTGGGCGATTTTTCATTTTTTTTTTTGGGCCATTTTTCTTTGGGCGATATTTCCTACAGCCTTTTACATTATCTTTAATCCTAGGGGGGGGGGGGGGGGGGCTGACAAACCACTTATTTTACACTTTTGTAAGTAAAAACCTTTAAAACGGTGTACATTTTGTTCAAATCTGTTAACAAACAGAGGAGGAAAGTGTACTTAACGGGTTTACCTTTGCCGATTTATATAGGACTAGCTTAACCGGGTGTGCTTCGCTACCCTCAGTGTTATGAAAGAAAACTGAAAGTATTTATAACATATAGTAACAAAAATTTATTTATTAAATTATTAACTGCTTCGTAGTAAGGGAATTCCGTGGCATTCAGTAGTTTCGTTTTATGAGGTGTATTGCTCTCCCTCCGTCAACCCCGCCATTTTTCTTTTAAAATTTACCATGATAGTGGATTTTACCACCTTTGTAGACTCTAGCTATCATAGTTGTTCAGTAACGCGATATTTAATATTTGCATCCTATGGGAGGTATTGCTCCCCCTGCGCCTACCCGCTTTATTTTTATTTTCAAAAGTGTAGTATACCATTAGAGTGACTTCTACAAAGGTTGAACATTCTCACTATAACAGTTCTTAAGATATGCGATATTAAACATTGGCGTCCTATGGGGGGTACCACTTCCCCAGTTGCTATTTTATTTCAATTTTGGGGCTTAGAAGATCCTACTACCAAAAGTTCAACAAAATGCTTGAAGCGGTTCTTAAAATATGCGATATTTAAGAATGGCGTCCACGAAAATATATGGCACCGCCCCTTTGTCCAATCACACCCTTTTGAACCCAACGACACATTAATTCAGAACAATAGCCTTCTGTGAAAATTTGGTGACGATCGGTTCAGTAGTTTATTAGATATAACGTTTTTTACTTTTTCTATAAAGGGGCGGGGCCACGCCCACTTTTTAATTAAACGTATTTCTATTCATGCCAACAACATATAGGTATACCAAATTGGTATTATCGCAGTAGATCAAAAAATGTCATAGATAACACGATTTTAAATTTTGGGTTGTATGGGCGTGGCATCGCCCCTTTGCCCAGTCCCAATTTTGTATAGCCTTATGTCTCTTCCAGGGTCACAGTTACATGCTGTTAAAATTTCAAGGCCATCGGTCATACATACATACATTCACTTTTAAACCGATTTTTTATTTAGCTTCTTAAAATTTTTAAGCAATTGGTTTTTTACATGCACATAGGTACATATTAATTCATTTGAAATTGCTTCTTAAACAATAGGGAAACTTTTAATATTTTTTTATTTTTTATTTTAAGACAGCTGTAAAAAATTTCAACATTTGTAAAAAATCTATAAAATAATGTATTCAGATGTTTAAGTTTTTGAAAACTAGTCGCTCATATGGTCCATATAATGAATGATCTTACTCATATTTATTTCCTACAAAGGCCCAGCAGTGCTGCAACAATAACCCTTGAGAGAAGGAGCAAAAAACAGAAGAGGTTGGGTCGGTTCATTAAACAAAAGGAAGATCCCGCATATTTATGACAAATGCAAATACATTCTGTGAAAAATATACATGTACATAATGTTCTTATGTATGTATGTGCATATGTATGAAGGTGTGTGTGAACATACTTATACATGTGTTTGTATGACAATTATAATCGTACATTGTGATTTACAAAAAATAAAAAGTGTCACAAAAAGAATGTGCGATACGTTTCTATTTTGTTCAGATTATTCTTTATCAAGATCGAAATTTAAAAAAAAATGTTTGTTGTGTGTTTAAAAAATATGTATGTAGGTAGTTCATATATAAATAAAATATGTATGCATGTACAACAAAAAAAATTTTTTAAATTGTTGTTTTTATTTATAACTATGTAAAATGGTTTATTGCAAGGGATGAGTAGGGGAAGTTATTTAAAGTACCCGGGAAATTGAGAAATTGTACACTTTTCATTTCAAAGTAAAATAATAAAACAAATTTAAGAGTTCGTTAGATTTATTTGTATATTTTTAAGAAAGGTATTGGGTGTATAAATTAAAAATGTAGCAATTTTGGCAAATTTTGAGCCTCTATTGTAAAACCTTATTGGTACAGTACTTGGGCATTTATTTAAAATTTTGGCCATAATTATGATCTTTTCCTCTCTTTCTTTTAACATATTGTTATCCTTTCGAGGCCAAGAACGAATCAGGCCAATTTCATATACCCTGTTCTGAGGTAAACCATCCTGTGAGTTGGTTCTGCATCTGTCAAACCAAATTGGAGTCGGACGGCGCAAGGTGTGGACAATAAAACGAGTTTGGCAAAACTTCCCAACTATTACTTACTTGGTGTCATGGTGGCGTATTATGTCTGATTGCATATACCAGGCGTTTTTTTGACTAATGCTCGTTTCGAGCGATTAAATTTTGTTCGATACAGAATTTCTGTAATTGTCTGGCCTGATTTGATCAGCTTAAAGTAGATGGGACCGTGCTAGTGCCGCTTAAGCGCATTACTTTTGCGCTTGGATTTGAGAAGGTTATAGCATATAGGCCACTTTGGATCTAACCCAATAGACAGTATAACTTAGGCTCATGAATATTAATTCGGTCTGCCTTGACGAAAAATCTCGTGGGCTATGCGTTTTCACACTCGATCTAATTTTTATCGCGACCCAGTAAAAACTTCGCTTACTTTTTCAAAACGAATAGCTTCTTAATTTAGTAGCTTTCTTCTATAACTATATGTATAACAACTTCTATAACTACTTTTTTCTGGATGTAGGTATTTAAGTAAAAAAATAATGACTTACTTTTAAATGCGTTCATTTTGGGACATGCCTTGTAAAATTCATTGGTTATTTCAGTAGAATTGTAAGTAGTGCCTTCATGTTTTTCTGATTACTCAACACATTATTTTGTAGGCGAAGTTTTTACTGGGGAGTAACTTTTTACGCCGTTTAAGCAGCATTTTGGACAAGCATCACAACGTCTCCCGGCATCAACTCGTGTAACACCAAACTACCTTGCTTTTGGTTAAACTATGTGGCTTGAAAACTTTCTGAACTTGCTGATTAAGTAGCTCCTTAATAAGTCCTTATGCTTTTTCAAAATCGTCTTGGGTTCGACAACATGAAATAATTCTAGACTGACCTAAACAGTCTTGTGTGACGATGAAACGTATTCAGAAAAAACTCCTGTATGCAATCGATGCGCTATAGCAGCCCTTTTTTCAAATTGATTAAGTCAAGCAGAACTTCTGGCGAATAATGTTTTGTTGGCAAAAAATTTGAAATTTTTTATATAAAAAACAATCTTTATTATGAAGATATTGAGTGGTTACAATTGAAACATGTGAGGGTAACCTGTCCGTGAAAGCCTGGGTTCGAGCCCCGCGGCCGTCAAGAATAGAAAATTATCAATTAATTTTAATTCATTTCATGTTGCAAAATTCTTTTCTTCATAAAAAAAAATTTAAGGAGAATTAAATTTGATGAACTTAAGCCTTATTAAAAATATCAAAATTTGGATTAAAAACCATTAACAGTTCAACAAAAATAACTACAATACTTATTAATATTATTTACAGTTTTTCCTTCACTGACTTGATAATAAATTACAGAAGCATTAATAATTATTTTTGCGGAAGAAATCATCACTCAAACAAACGCAAAGGCCTGATTAATACTTATATGTTCTATGAGAACTCTGCACTATCAATTATAATATTAAGAAAATCAAGGAAGATGCCCGAAACAAGTGAAAACTTCACGATATTGTGTTGGCCGATCGGAGATTTAAAGTGCAAGAGATTCTAAAAGCCATAGACATCTCTAATGGCTCAGTGGTTTAATTTTAAATAATCACCTGGGTATGAGGAAGCTTTCCGCAAGATGGGTGCCACGTTTGCATACAATCAGTTTTGCGCCGTTTCATAAACTTGGATCCACCACAACACACCAGTTTCCATAGACAGTAGGTTTCTTCAAGTAAATCGGCTTCAGAGGAGGCCAAGGTGGGTACGTCGGCCAACAATATTATAGCGACCATTTTTTGCATGGATTATACAATGCAAAAAAATAAAATGGAACGTACAACTTCTGTCCTTAAAATGTTTGTTAATTTAAAATTTTTAGATTTTTATAACGGCGATGATTCTATTAAGAAGTGCCAAAACTGTACTAGAATACATTTTTTTTTTATATACATACCTAAACAATTCAAACTCTGAACACTGGTTTGATTTTTTTTCACCTGAAAATTCAATAGAAACTGGGTTCAGATTTCATAAAATTTAATTAATATAAGAGTTTTGATTAATACCTATACCTAGTACTATTTTATTAAACCCATTTTGTGCATCTCTAACGTTTGTTGTTGCTATTTGGGATAAAAAAAAATGGATTGGTGTGATGATGACAATAATTCGCCAAAAGAGAGCAAGAAAGGGGTGAGTATATTTTTTCAACACAAATTACTGTATATAGTACTTAGGTACCTACCTATTCGTATTTTGTTTTACTATTGACGTTCAGTGAACTCAAAAAAATTTTTAAACTAAAAAAAATAAATAAAAAAAAAGTTAAAGCGAACACAACAATAAAACCATAAACATCTCATACTCAAATACGACAAGCAAATAACCAACCAACCCATCACATCAAACCAAATCACAACAGAAGTAGCAGTGCTTCAACATGAAGCTGAACAATAAAGAGGTTTTCTGTTCCAAAATTTTAGCTGTTTTTTTTTTGTCCTTGTGACAGCTGTGACTTAAAAAAAATTAACAACAAAATTTTACAGTCAAAAAGACTTATACTTGTTATTTTTGCAATTTTTAACATCACACCGGGCAGGAAGGAAGAACACGGCTCAGAGATCGAGAGCTTTTTTTTTGCTTGCGTTACATTTACAAGCCAAACTACAGCAACAAAATTTTTAATACCAGCCTGCATTCACAGGCAAATAACACAAGCAGCCATGAAGGACATGATACAAACAGATACCGATAAACAGCAACAACAACATCAGCAGCAATAACAACAAACAAAAAAACAACACAGAAGATACGGTTACTAGAGAGACAGATACAGATATAAATGCCACTGTGCACACACGTTTACACACTGCAACAACAATAAAACCAAACTTATATGATGAAAATAAACAAACATCTAATTATACACACGCTATTTTGTATATTTTTTCTCTTGTACATGCTCCATTTTTATTCAGATGTTGTAATAGAGATGAATAGGATGCTCCCAAAACAACAACTACTGCTACAACAACCATACGCTTTTAAATAACAAAAACAACTGAATAAGAAAACCCAACAAAAAAACAAACACCTGCTAAAAATGTGCCCAACACGGAAAAAAATACAAACTTTAAAGCGCAGACTCTGTAAACCAATCAGAGAGTGTAAAGAAAATTAACTCCACCCTCGAAAATGGCGAGTGTAACAAGAGACAGAAAAATGAATTCGCCACGGCAAATAAGAGCACACACTCTCTATTTAGCTCTTTCTAACAACGAAAACAAGATATTTCTTAAATACAAGAGACAAGGAAAACAAGAAAATTTTTCAACTTTACACAGCGAGAAAAAGAGAGATGTTAGTTTTTTCTTATTATTTTTTCTTTCTTGTTAAAAGAGAATTTGCTTTCATTTCCTCTTCACAGCCTCTTAAAAAAGGAAAATTCATGAAAGATTAACCAAAATACCAGAAATTTTATGCCAAAAACAACCAACCGACTTCATTTGAAATCTAAAAAATTTTTGCAAACGTTACAAACAAAAAGGAAAAATCTTTTTGTAATTCGCAATCACAAAGTATTCATTACAAAATTAATTTTTATCTGAAAGAGATGAGATGAAATAGGTATCATGTTGGTTTTGTTATTGTGTGATTTTTCATTTTTATTTGTTTGTTGGCTTTTGAAAGACAAATAGAATGTGGCGTTTGATGTTGCTGGTGAGACAAATTTGTGACAAGCAAAAATAAAATGTAATTCTGCCTGCACAATTGTGACATTTTTTTTTTCTTGGTTCAAGTCAAATGTGTATAAACTTTAAATAACGGTAGGCTGTCTGAAAATAGTAGTAAATCAAGCAAAATTTATGATAAAGAAATAGAAAAAGTTTTTGTTTTGGTGGCAGATTAAGAGGTTTTATAACTAAAGGGAAAATTACATGGAACTTAAAAAAAAAACAAAATTAAAAGTAGTGCAGGCGCACGAAAAAATTAAAAATTCTACTTAAAGTAAGGGATTCTTAAAGTAACTACCAGGCCTACAATGTCGACAAGAACATTTCTTTCGCATAAATTTGTTTTTGTTTTCAATATAAATATACGAAAGAAATGTTCTTGTCGACATCGTGGGCAGAGTGTTTTTGAAAGAATTCTAAAATGTTTTTTAAAAACGCCTACAAACTTTATTTATTAAGGAATTAACAGATTTATTTTATTTTGTGGAAATTCATATAGGAACATACCTACCTACCTAGCAATTTCAGAATACCAGTGCTGGTCTAACTTGATGGTTACACGATCAAGTTTTACCTTTCAAGTTTGAATACCTACACTCACACTTTTTTTACCAATACACTAATAATTTTAGAAATTAAAACGAACTTGCCTTTAAAAATCTCTTTTAAGTTGAGTGTTTTAATTTACGGGCAAGAAAACAGCTGATTACACTGTGCAACAAAAAAAAAAACCAGCCTCAACACTTGCAACGCGAAATGAAAGTACACTACAAGTAGAGCAAATGTGCCAAAGGGTTTGAAAAGTTAGCTCGGGCTCCTGAAATATGGGCCCCTAAAGTTTTTGAATTTTTTAAAAAGGCGTTTGGTACCTATAAGTCCAAAAAAATATACTAAATATACTTCTGAGCTAAAAAATAATTTCAGATATCTTCAGTAGAATCGTATGGCGATTGTTTTCTTAGAATTCATTAACCCCCTAACTCACATTTTAAGGGGTAATTTTTGTACTTTTTCCCAATTCTTACATAAAGGTATACTAAAACGGCATTTTTAAGGGTTAAAATGATTGACGAATATTTTCTGCATCAAATTTTACTAGGGGTCTTCTAAGACTAAAAGTTCGTGTGATTTATTTAAAACGGATTTTCGAAATTTCGGGCATTGGAATTTTTGAATTTCCTAAAAAGGCGTTTGGTACAAGTCAAAAAACTATACTAAATGTACTTCTGAGCTAAAACACTACTTCAGATGTCTTCAGTAGAATTGTATGGCGATTCTTTTAGAATAAATTAACCGTCTAACACTCATTTTAAAGGGTAATTTTTTAACTTCCACATAAAAATATACAAAAACGGCACTTTAGAGGGTTAAAATGTTCTACGAATATTTTTTGCATCAAATTTCACTAAGGGTCTTCTAAGATCAAAAAATCATGCAATGTATGTACATGATAAAGCTTTTCTAAGCGTCATTCCTTTATCTGCTTAATCAAAAATAAAATCAGTTTTAGTTTAAACTTTATTCAAGTGAATTAAACGTTTAGTTATATCAGAAATATTACAGCAGAAAATGTTGTTAATAGCAAAAGATATTTTATTGGTACTATTAATTTTATCAATTTTTTAATTAAAAGCACAAATTTTTTAATTGAAATAAATTTTTGCAGGATCTGTTTTGTCAGAAACTGGCTGGGGTTTTACGTTGAGATCTTTCTATTCTATTCTCTTCTCTATTCGATTTAAATGTATTGGTAGAAAATTTTGGAAGGGGCTCGTAATATCATTATCCCCCTGTAGATTTTACATAGAAACAGACCTTCTTTTTTATGGTACTTTTATAAGAATTCCTTGTAGCCATTCTTCGGGTTATTTTTCTTCTTGCAAATTTTTTTTAAAAGAGGGGAGGATGTATACGGATATTATTTTGGTTATCGATTCTTGTCGCTTTTCCAGGTTTTAGTTGTATGAAAGCTTGCACAATTTCTTCAATAGGCGGTGGTATCTTGCATATGCTTGTATCACGCGTTTCACGTGTGGTTACTCTTTTGTTGGCTGATGATGGCTGCGTTTACGTAAGAGTTTCAGCGTTAAAATATTCATAAAATGGATAGGCCATTATTTAAGTTGATCTTCTCCTTTAGTTAGCATATTTGCTATCTTTAACTTGCCGGGATGTAAATTTAAATTTTCCGGTCAGTTTTCTGGTTATTTGAGAGAATCCGAGGAGTGTTGCTGTGTGAGGCGTTTTTGGCCTGTGTCGCAAGGTCATCTGCCCATTTTCGCTTGTCATTGCGGCCTGCTTGTTTGCCTTGTTTTTGTATATTTCTTTACTGCAGATCCAGTTCATTTTTCGCTGCATGTGTTTTTGCTTGTTCTCGGTTTTTTATTTCTCTGCATCTTTTTATCAGATCTAACGAGAGATCGCTTATCCAGTCGGATTTTTTGCTGCCGTAGTTTAAAAACAAAAAAAAAACCGAACGGAATTAAATGTTCTCATCTTTTTGTTGAGTTGGATAAGAACAGTATTTTTGTATTCGAAATTTATTTATTTCGTTGTATTTTGCCAGAAAAGCTTTCCTTCGGTCTTGTCATTACTCGCATCCGTAGTCTTGCTTTCGCTAACAAATTGTAGGCTTCTACGTCTACGCTATTAAAAGTTCTTACAACAAGTAGGCTATTTTTCTACGCTCTGCTTATGCAGAACAGAAATGGACGATTTGGTTTTGTATTTTGTGTTTGGAGGGTCGCCATGTGGTCTTGTAACATATTTTGTGTCTCTTGTTGTTGCAGAAATCGTATAGATTACCGGTTCCATTCTTTCTGATAACGTGCTTTATGTTTGAGTTCGCATATTCTATTTTAGCATTTAGATCGCCCATTAGAATTATAATGTTTTCTTTCTTGATGAATGCGAAGGTTACCTCTGGCATGTTGTAAAATTCAGTTTTCTTTGCAAGGTCTCGAACTTCTGCACCCTGAGAAAAAACATGTTTAAATATGGTCACCTCCAATAATACTATGTTTAATGTTTGTAACCATATTATGTTTAATTTAACCATATTATTGCCAACAACAACCATATTATGGTAAAAATAGTCCTCCATCAAGAAGCCACAACCATAATATGGTTGCCTCCGAACACATTATGGTTAATAATAACTAAAATATGTTTAACACATATAATAGCATGGTTGGTTTTCAACCAAAGCATGTTGCTCTTGAAAAAGAGGAAAATACTATTGTCAATTTAAAAACAAATTATTGTCATATTTAACCATAACATGTTTAGAGGCAACCATAATATAGTTGTGGCTTCTTGACAGGGGACTAATTTAACCATAACATGGTTGTCGGTGACAAAAAAATATGGTTAAATTAAACATAATATGGTTAAAATTTTCTTTAAACATAGAATTGTTGGAGGTGACCATATTTAAACATGTTTTTTCTCTGCGTGTGTTAGTGCGTAGTTCTGAACCATTGTTGTCATTCGGAATTGGGAATGAAAAGGTCATTATCCCAGGGGATATTGATTTCCGCTCCATCAATGCCTGAACTGCGTCACGACTGAGTAGCAATTCTACACCTTCCGTACGGTAGTTTTAATTGCAAGAGTAAATGGGCGTTTTGCCCGTGTTTGTGTTAAGCTGTCCATTTCCAAACCACCTGCCCTCGCTGCCATTTATTAAAGGGTGTCCAAATTTGTAAATCGCTATAGAGAGATGATCCAAAGCTTTTTATGGCGGAAAACTTGATAATTTAGCCGTAGAGAATATGCGATGCCACTTGCCGCACATTAGGAGAAACAATGGATCTTTTAAAAGAAATCGTGCGATTTGACACCATTTGACAATTTTTGTGGGGTTTAATAAAATCGAAAGTGTACAACAATAATCCCACAACAGTTCAAGAGCTCAAAAATCATTGGCAAGAGTTTATTGAAAATGTGATTAAGAATTTCGTTAAAAGTTTGGGAGCCTGCCGAACCAGTAGGGGGGTCACTTGAACGACTTAATTTTTGATTTTTAACCGGAACCTATTTTTTATGATTTTTTTTTAATGAAAATTAAAATGATACCTCAATTTTGGATCCCTTTATTTAGAAAGTTAACATTTGGAACTCAAGTTATAGTTGTTTAAGTCTACCGTGTTCTTTGAGCGTCTGAACATTCCAGTATTCAATTCGTGTTTCCTTTGTAATGCCAAATATCGTTAAGGGTTTTCGGGGATCATATCGTCACCTAAAATGTAAAAGGGCGTAACAACACTTTTTATAATTTTTTTTTTTAATTTTATAGGAACATGTTATTTAGTCTAGTGCATCATAATCAATCAAAAACTCGATTTGGATTTTTTTTTGTTGTTACGCCCTTATGCATTTTAGGTGACGATATATACATTTTTGTTTCTTGTGTTTCGCTTGTGTTTCGGCCTAGTCTGGTGACAGGGGTGTTGCCTATTTCTTGAAACTCCCAGTTCTAAGATAAGTGGAGGGGATATGCAGACTTTTCTGTAAACCTGCTTATGACTACCAGCCCTTCTCTTACATTTATTTCAAAACCATTGACTTCTTCTGAAAATGTTCGGTTTTTTTGAAACTGTTGTTTTCATAACAATCATATTTGAAACTTTTTAATATGTTCAATAGATTATAATTGTTCGTATACAATAGCGATGTTTTTTTTTCGTTCCAAATGTCCTGTTTTTGTTAACTTTTTTTTTATTATTACGAATATTTTTGTTGCTGTTATTGGTATTTTATGTTTCATGGCGATAATTGGATTTTGGTTCGATTTGTTTAAAACTTTTCGAAAAAAAAAAAATAATAGACACTCATACACACAGAAAAATCATTGACAACAACAGCAACAATTATCGAAAGACAACAGTAGCAACACAAATAAAACAATCGTTCGTTCAATCGTTAACAATTTCCATGATGAGCTCGAGTTTTTATCAACGAAACCAGCAACCTGTTTTTTGTTTGTTGCTTGTTTGTTTTGTGGCATGAACAGGACTGATGACTTCTTTCAAGCGGATTATAGAAATGCGGCTGATGACAAATAATCATTGCAATCACATTTGAAGCTGCATGAAAAAACCACGTTTCAATCCGTCTATTCATTTGAATTCATACAAGCAGATAATTAAAGTAGGAAAATGGTAGACAATAAAAATTTCTCTGTAAATTAAAATTTTAAAATTTGTCTAAAATCATCATAATGTTTTGTAAAGTTTTCTTTTTATTAAATAACTTTTTTTATTGGTTAAAAATTAATTTCTGTTTTATTTGTATGCCACTTGTAGCATGTTCGATTTAGAATTAACTTAAAGTTGTTGAAAATTCCAAACAGCTTTTAATCATGCTAGAACGATAGAGATTTAACCAAACCCACCTTTGGCGGTTGTTGAAGTGGAGTGGCTGTGAATGTTGTTGGTTGGATGGATGGATACTGGTGTTGAAGCTGTTGATGATGTGATGACATTAACTAACGAGTTGGTTGACATGCAATAGAGTTTTATTTTTTTTTTTTTTTCTCTAAATAATTTAGATTTAATGAGCAATTAATTTTAAATTGTTGTAATAAATCTTAAGACAGTATTTTAGGTGCAGGCTTTAAAAAAATTATACATTTAACAGAAAAACTATATATTATTGTCATTCGATTAATCGGTATAAATTCTTCTATTAATTCATTAATCGAAATTAGCAATTTAAAATTATTCAAATAATTAATCGTCTAAAATTGTTCGAATAATCGAACAAGAATTAATCGACTGAACACCCTAGTCATAACATGATTCAATAATAATCGTAATATGATTACTTCAGTCATGAATCTTATCATAATATGTTGCTCTTAGAATATGTTTACCACAACCATGTTTTTTCTTTGCGTGTGAGTCCTTTCTTCGATGTTACTGATTCATCGCTCTAATGACATTTTTTATTTAACTGACTCCGATCCGTCATTTCTGTGATGCCGATGTGTCATCCCATTGGTGACATAATTTCACCTGATGACAATTTGGCCAAGTGATGTTATGGCTGACATCCCAATGATGAAAAGTGTAATGGGGTCAAAAACGAAGACAATTGAGGGGCTTCGAGCTCAAGGGGTTCAAGTGACTTATGGTAAATAATGGTAAATAAAGCGAGTGCTTGAATTGTTCACAATATCTAGCATCCGGATGAGAATCCTACATTCACCTCCGGACGCTCTGAACAACTTCTCCGAACTTCACCTATAATTCCATATGTAAACTCAATTTTAGAAAAAGGCACTTAAGCCCCTTGTGCTTTAAGCCCCTTAATTGTCATAGAGCTGATGTCAAAATACTTCACTGTGTTGATGCCTTTTATATCAGTGTAGATCAATACAATTACAACTTCAGTTTAACAGAAGAAACACCGCTATTCAACCAATCTGAACCTCATTATCTCGTCCGCGACTTGGAATTTTCGAAAACTAAGGCCCAACTTTTATTTTTTAAATAACAAGAGGAACATCTTTTTAAAGAAGGCAAAAATATTTTGTTATTCTGGAAAAGACATTATCAATCCGATCAACTGTAATCCAAAGAACTTCTTCTAGAACTACAGCTGTCTGAGGATCCAATGGCTATGAAACCCTTTGATTCTCATCCAACCTGAGTATGAAAGCAGTGTAGCTTCATAACGGAAAACAATAACCATCCCATATCATTAACTCATGCAGTTTATATGGAAGAGCCCTAGGAAAACATGAAGTTAGTGCCTAAAAGAATTCAGTACGACATTAATGAAGTTTAAGCAAATACAACCAATAGAACACAATAGACCCCTTTACGAATTGCCTAAATATGTTATTTTACACTACGAGTCGTGCTCAAAAATTCAAGTACGAATAACACTAACACGCACTTCAAACAATCCTAAAAGGGAGAACTACTTTCGAAAATCATTCCCGGAATTTCTTAAATAAAGTACAAAATTCTTAAACCAAGGAAAAAAAGATTTAACTTTTCGCTGGTAGTGCCACTCTGAGAGTAAAATTAAAAAGTAAGCGTTGTAATCTCATTTACTCAAGTAGTTAAAAAACGATTTGCTTGTTGTCATGGTGAAATCAACAGGAGGCAGCACTACGCCAGATGACGTTTTTTACTCTTGCATTGTTTGTCTAGATTTATGTCAAAGTTTTGTTTATGTTTACAAAAAGTCCACGTTTTGTGCTGTGATTATTGTATTTTATTAAAGTTTTTGATAATTTTAAATTCAAATAAAAACCAATTTGACCATAATTAAATAAAAATTGGCTAAAAATTTATTTATTTCATCACGTTCAGCGGCACGCTTTGATTTTTGTTTAAAGTATTTTTTGACGCAAACGATGATATAATTTTCATTTTTGTTGTAATGTTGTATTTGTTGCCGTAACGATGCCACCTGCTTATTCCACCATGCTTATTGTGAGTAGAAACAACCAAAACAACAGAACAAGACGAAAATATATTATGTTCATGTTTAAAAAGTAAAATTGAGAACTCTTGCTTCCCATTTAGTTTATATTTTTAGTTATATTTGTACATTAAGTTTTATTTGTACATATCGGAAATGATGCCGGTGTTTTATAATTGAAATTCTGTTAGGTGTAAAGCGGGTATGTAAATCAATTACAATAAAATTCTCCTTTTAATTTCACTTTTGGTTTATTTCAAGCACGAATTCGGGATTCAATCAACTTTATAATACTTGAATCAAGCGCATTTTGAGATTGATTCAATCTTACTTTTACTTAAAACAATCTGATTTTCGAATTATTTCAAGTACGAATTCGGTATTAAATATGGATAAGTTAAGTATTTCTGTACTTGATTCAAGAAAATCCGTGCTCACCGTACTATTTATTCCGCTTCGAATAGATTTGAGTACGGATGGATTAATTTTTCTTTTGAGTGTAAAATAGGAAAACAACCTCTCTTCATATTCAGCAACTTATTTTTAAGGCTCAGAACAGACGGTAAAACGCAACTGCAACGAAACCCTTTAGAAATTTGTGTTTTGAAACCAGTTTCAATCGTTTTCCACACACCCTGCAACCTAAATTGTACCAGAATGTAATGAAATTATCACAATCATTTCGATTTTCTTTGAGAACAGATGAAACGCAAACACGAGTTTCCTGCACGGCGCGCCGGTTTCAATGCACCTGATTTCTCAAATGCATTTCAAACCGGTCTCCAAATGGTCGCGTCGTGTGTGATCCCTCAAAGGAGTCTATGGCATAAACTCAGTTGAAACTCGAAAATAACTAGAAGTTGCAGTTTCGTTGCAGTTGCGTTTCACCGTCTGTTCTGGGCCTATCTGTTTGCTGTTTGTCCATAGAGTTGCCAACATTTTAGTGGATAAATGGCAACAAATTCAAATCGTACGTTAATTTTTAATAAAATTAATAATACCCAATAAAAGGCCGATCCTAGTAACTTTTTTTAATATATCAAATTGCTACAGTTCAAGATTTCAGTTTTTATGTTTTCAAAAAAAATAAAAAAATTTTGAGGCATCTTAAAAAAAAATTTCGGATTTAACAATAACAGTTTATTGCCTTTCACAAAAAAATCTCATGTACGAAATAATAAGATAAGAAAAAATCATATTTGATTGAAATGATAAGACAGGTTTCAACGTGTCTCGCACACAAATTCCACATAAACTTCATCATATTTTTATTGTTATTAGTTTTTCAAAAATTCAAATTTCTTAAATACTTTCATGGTTTAATGTAAAGAACACAACAACAACAACATGACATAAAATAAGAACAAAACAAAAAATAAAAAAAAAAATTACATGCCACAATGGGGTGGTTAATTGGAGGGTTTAAGGTCTATTTAACAGAGAATTTTAAAATTGAGCTGCTTGTAAAGAAGTGATGTTTTTGTTGGGAAACATTTCGGTCTATTTCGTTGTGGAACAAATCGATTTATGATTGTTATTTTATAGCACACCAACTCAATGTATAAATCAGTGTGTGTGTGTATGTGTGTGTGTGTAAATCTACTTGCATCATTTAGAGGCACGTGAGTAAGAATTTGGTTTTGGTTGCTAAATGTTGTATTAATAGTCAGCCAAACCAATTGTTGGTATAAATTGACTGTTTTATTCTTCAATTACATTTCGGGCAACGTTGTGTGTTAGTTATCCTTTGGTAAGGACATCTTTAATGTTTTGATTTGTTGTGACAGTTTTAATGGTGGGAAGTCACTGCCTTAATGAATTTTTCCTCTAATTGCGTTATGGTGCATTTCAATTTTCAATTCATGAATTCAAAATTTCTGATTTTATGTTGTTATGCAAAAATTGAGCATAAAATTTTATTGCAATTTTTATGATTGAGTGGCTGGTTGGATGTCAAATTTTCTGGGCAACTTGATAAAATTTAGCCGTAAATTACATCAGCAATGAGTTTTTAATTGTTTGGGAAGCTCCAACGTTTCAGTGTGGGAAAGAAAATATTAATTATCATGAGATATAAAATTTATTTATGGCTGTTTCTTAGAATTTTCAACTACAAAAGGATTTTGAAAATATTTTTCCATATTTTCTTATAAAGAGAGAAATATTAAAAGGATTTTTTGGATCACTTGTTTATAAAGATGAATACTCTTTTATTAGTATTGGGTTGGAAACAAAGTAATTTCTGCAAACGGAAATAAAAAAAAAATTCTTATTTTAAAACAGGATATTGGGTTTACTGTTGTTTTCGGTTAATTAAGGTCCGCTTAATTGAGTTTCCCGTTTTATTGCACTAAAAATCATGGAACGAAATCTTTTTTTGTAAAACAGTCTATGTAAAAATACCCGTTTAGTTGAGTTCCGTTTAATTGCGTCACCCGGTTAATTATTTCGCAAAATAAGACCGCATTGCGAAAAACAAGAGCAAATGTTTCGTTTAATTGTTTCCGTCTACTTAATACGTTTTTGCCTCACAAACGTAAAAAAATTTTTTTGCGGCAAGAAAGATTGCACGATGAACGTACCAGATTTTTATTTTGTTTTAAAAAAACCTAAACCATTTTCTAACTTAATAAATAAATAAATGAGATTTATTTTCTATCTACACATGGGTGTTTCGCTTTGCTTGCTCAATTAAGCGATTTTCGTTTTAATTGCGTCAGCGATTCAACCGAGTACTGCTTAATTGAGTTCCCGTTTAACTGCGTCAAAAGTCGCGCATTTTTTTGAAACTCAATTAAGCGGAAATAATGTATAATCTTAAATTGCGGGATTTACAATAGATGTTTTTTTTTAGAGTGTTACAACTTTGAGTTGGCATCACTGCTTTACTTGAGCACCCATTTAACAGCTGATGGTTGCTTTTTGTGTAGTTTGCTTTGAAATTTCTTTATGAATCGACTTTGTCAAACTCATCGTGCACTTCTTACATTTTTTGTCGTACATAATTGTCCTTCAGAGCGGCTAATTCGAAGAACAATAGCTCGTTTTCGGACCACATTTGCTGTTAAGCTGGAGGTCCATACTACGCGTTTTCGCCTCCACGCAGCGCATGCTTTTATAACCTTACTTGAGTTCTACGTTTCAAGTTACATGCAACGCTGTTTATGCAGCAGCAGCACAAGTAAAAATAAAATTTAATTTGTCAAAATCAGCTGATTTGTTCGAACGCTGCTTGTGACGCTTACAAAAGTAGAAAGTAAACCTACTTTTCGCCTCAAGGCGTCTACGCTTTTGTGCATGTAACTTACTACGTATAACTACACATATTCTTCTTTTTTGACAGCTGCGTATGCTGCGAAAAAGCGAGTAACGCGTGGTGTGGACCTCCAGCTTTACTGATAATGTGCATCCCGAAGAAGCTGCAGCCGCTGTACAGGAATGCATTGAAGGTGATCCTAATCAATCACTTCGTCACAACTTTCAACAACCGGGGTTGTGTCCTTCCAGTTTGTGGAAGATTTTACGAAAGGATCTTGGCTTAAAAGCTTTCAAGATTCAACAAATTCAGGAATTAAAGCCAAACAAACATCGCATGCGCCGCCAATGCGTTGAATGGGCTGAAGCACAAATTGATATTGATTTGAATTTTAATTAAAAATTGTATTTTCCGATGAAGCCCATTTCTAGTTGAATGGGTACGTAAATAGGTAGAATTGTCGCATTGGGAGTGAGGAGAATCCACAAGCTTTTGTTAAAACACTATTAAATCCACAGAGAAATTAATGTTTGGTGCGCTTTATGGGCTGGCGGAGTCATTGGCCCATATGACTTCAAAAACAATGCTGAATGTTACTGTCAATGGTGAACGGTATAGGAAAATGAAAAGAAATTTTTTCGTAACTAAATTACGTGGCATTAATCTTGCTGATATGTGGTTCCAACAGGACTTAGCCATATGCCACACAGCGGGTGCTACAACTGATTTACTTACAGAAACTTTTGATGAAAAAATAATTTCACGTAATGGCCCAATTAATTGACCACCAGGATCGTGTGATTTAACCCCATTGGATTATTTTCTTTGCGGTTATGTTAAGTTACTTGTCTACGTAGATAAACCACAAACAATTAAACAACTGAAAATCAACATTCGAAGAGTTATCGGCGGAATACGGCCGCAAATGCTGCGAAAAGTTGTTGAAAATTGGTGTTCCAGATTGCGCCTTCTATGCGCCAGTCGTGGCGTGGCGGCCACATGGCAGAAATCATATGTAAACATTAATTTCATAAAATTGTCTTTCCAATTAAGCCCGCTTCATTGATACTAAAAATATATTTCCTTGTTTTATTATGACTTAAGCTTGTGTCACTCTATAAAAAACACACTTTAATTTGGGGGAATAAATATTTGTCATTAATTCTCGCACTCACTTAATAAGCTGCCTAAATAATATATTCTTAGATTTTAAGTTTGGTAAGGTAGAAAGACTGGTTTGAATTCAATCATCACATCCTCACCCACAGAAGTATGGTCCATTGTGATGCCTTGGGTAATAAAAGAAGGCTAAGAAGAAAAGAAAGAAGAAAATAAGAGTGAATGAAGAAGAAATAGTGGAAGATGATATCGGATCAGAAAGAAAAAGACCCAGCCGGCTGTTATACAGCCATGACAAGCCCATTATGAATTTCGTTATATTCTCAAACCCATAAACCTAGACATCTTTCAATTCGCCTATGAACCAACTACCCATCCACCTCTGCCTGCTGTTTTCTAGCGTTGGACAGTGACCCAGAATGTGCTAAACTGTCTATTTTTCCTCTGTACAAAAATACGACGAGTCAGATTCCATTACCCCCACTATCCTGCCTATCATGCAGTGGCCCATGATAACACCTATCATGGTTCTTAAGCACACCTTACTAAACTAAGCACCGGCCATAACATCCGCGTTCTCTACAATTCGCTCTATTCCTCCAGGCCCGAATAGTCCCGTTTTGAATCGATAAAAGGCTATGGGAGGTCTGACTATCTCCCCATAGTCAGGATCCTATATTTACGAACAAAGTCTAGCAAACTCATTGGCCATTTACTTGCCGGTGATGTTGCAGTGACGTGGTACGCAGCGCAGCCTCACTATTCGAGGTCTGACTGTCTCCTCACAGTCAGAACCCTTCATTTCCGAGCAGTCTCGCCAACTCATCGGCCATTTTATTACCGATGATGTAACAGTAACCTGGTACCCAGTATAGCCTCACTACATACTCCCCTAAGACTTTCCTTAGAGCTCCCCTACAATCATTCACTAGCCAGTCGCCTGGCTGTCCACTTATAAGGTGACCTCCGAGCCCCCAGCAACTTTACTCTTTAACAATTCTGCGGCCTTCGAGATCCTCAGAACCTCCGCCTGAAATACTACACTGCAGTCGTCCGGAAGACTATATGACCTTCTAATGCTTAGATCGTCAAGGTAGACCCATGCACCTATGCTTCTCATTCACGAGTCATTAGTAAAAAAAAGCGAATCCCTCAAACAATATGCCACGACCAGACCAGTTCTCCCTAGACAGTAATTCCAACCAGTGCCCATGTTCTGTAACTCTCGCGTCGAGAAAGTTTTCGATTGAAATGTGTGAAATGAAACAAAAATGCCATAAATTGAAACAAACAGCTGTTTTTCTCACTTAACTGTGTCTGTAACTTTTTTGGCGAGTACAAGCTGTCACGTACGGAAATTACTCGCCAATTTACAGAAAAAGTGTGTCTGTAACATTGTGGTGAGAAAAGTTCCCGCTTTGAACTGTCAAATAAACTCCCGAATAAAAATGGGGCGAGAAAAAATTTTAACACTAAAAAACAATTAAAAATGCAAAATGCAAAGAGTAATAATAATATTATTTTGTTCATGGCACATTTTTCATTGTTTTATTATTTTGCTTTTAACATTTTAATAAAATATACGAATGTCTTCAAAGATCATTTGCAAACAACAAACATTAAAGTCGCTCTTTACACAATTTGGTATAGCCGACAGTTGTATTTTCGCCGCCGTCGTTGAAAAATTTTGGTCGCCATCAACGATATGTGATACTGGCGTTCTGAACGTCTGCAATGTCACATCGGCTTCGAGTGCAATATTAACGACGTAATCTCTTTTGATAGTTTTCGACATGAGTTACAGACACACATTTCTCTCACTTTTCGAGAAACGATGGAATATTTTGTTTCACATCTTTTCGATGCAAGAAGTTCTCACTAAAGTTACAAAACATGGGTACAGGGCTTGAAAAACTGCAGTCGAAAACAGCAACTATCGAAAAAAAATTAAAATTTGTGTACAACCTTTGGCTTAATGTTGGTTTGACAGCGACTGTTTACATTTAATGAAGCAGAAGTAAAAGCAACAGTTTTGATTTTGGCCGTTGACAAATAAAGAAGAGGAAGAAATGGCAGTTTTTCTTCTTTGACTGTAGTTTTTTAAACGCTGATTCCACCCTTTGAAAATGCCAAGGGTGATCTTATTATTCTATAATGTCTAATAGACATCCTTTCTCGATATTACTCTAAAATTTGTGTGTTAAAAATTTTGAAAATACTCTTCTTCTCCTAACCAATAAAAAGAGAAAAATAAATCTTTTTGTTTAATTTGTTATAATAGGGAAAATTAAACATACAAACAACACAAAACTGTCACATCATCTTGTCATCTTTAGGGGGACATCCATCATTTATTGAGACATCGTTTTTTGTATGCATTCTAAACAATTTTTCAACTACTCACACCCTCTTCTAAGTTTTTGTTTTTCTATTCTCAATAGCGTCTCTTTGATGTTTCTTTCTTTATTATTTTGTTCTTTGGATTTTCTTTTAGGTTCTGTTTTGAAAATTTTCCTTTCAAGTGTTTATTGGCACAACAAGTGTTTCGTATTACACGATTTTTTTTTTTTTTTTTTTGAAAAAGAATGTTATTGAAAACATTTCTTTTAAAACCATAAACAAAATAAGATGTTTTTTAACAATATTAAAAAAAAATGTTTTTGTTGAATTTGGTTCTTTGTCGTCATTAAGATGCATTCGAAACTGGGTTAAAGTCTCAAGTGTCATTTGCCATTCTAATGATTTCTTTCGTTGCTTTTGATGTTACGAGATGACACTTTTTAAAAAAATTTGTATGGTCTGTAGAGAGAGCTTAATCCTTCATATTGAGCAGGTGAAATTTTTTAAGTTTGTTTATATAAAATATGTGTTATTAAAGACCGTTCGAATGATACCCTAGATAAGATTTATGTTGTTCAAAGAAAATTTATTTGTGGTACCTTAAGAAGCGGTTAAGAAGCTTTAAAGCAGTGGTCGCCGCAAACACAAAATCGTTTTATATGGTGGCAGATAATGAACGTTTTGATTTAATAAGTGAAAAAGTTTTTTTTTTGTATTTTTTCAGAATTAACTTTGAAAAACTTGGGAAGTTTATGCTCAGCACATAACAAAACCCAAAATTGTTCAATTAATATTAGAAGTCAGCATTCGATTATTCAGACACAAAGAACATATCGAATAAGGAGCGATGAGGCCCGTTTTCACCTCTGTCACCAGAACATGGGGCAATTAAAATCTAAGAATAATTGTTGAACATGTTTTTTTACAGAACTATTTGCGGTTAAGGTGAATGGCATTCATTACCGGGCAAAGATTGAATTTTATTTAAGGAAGTCAACCCAGAAATGAAGTCCTAACAAGATGAGGCAAAACATGATTAATACGATTGTTCGAGACCTTGATATTAAATGGAATCGTGGGAATATTGTCGATTTTAATCCCCCTAAGAACCAATGTTGCATGCTGGCGCATAATCAGAATCTCTTGATGTTCTAGGCATTGGCCATCATGCGCACATACTCCAAAGGTGTCGAAAGAAGCATTAAAGTGTCTTGGTTTTTTAAAACGATGTAAGAGATTCTTAACTAAATCGTTTCTCCTTACTGTTAATACCACCTAGAATGAAATTAATGTTTAAATATGATTTCTGCCATGTGGCCGCCACGGCTGGCGCGTAGAAAGCGCAATCTGGAACACCAATTTTCAATAACTTTTCGCATCATTTGCTGCCGTATTTCGCCGATAACTCTTCAAATGTTAATTTCCAAGTGTTCAATTGATTGTGGTTTATCTTAACATAAATCCAAAGAAAAAAATCCAATGGGGGCCATTACGTGAAATTATTTTTTCATCAAAAGTTTCTTTGAGTAAATCAATTGCAGCGCCCGCTGTGTGGCATATGGTTTTCGTCCTGTTGGAACCACATAACAGCAAGATTAATGCCACAATTGAGATAGGAAAAATTTTGAATTATGTTCCTATACCGTTCACTATTGACAGTAACATTCTGACCAGCATTATTTTTGAAGTCATATGGGCCACTGACTCCGCCAGCCCATAAAGCGCCCCAAACAGTAATTTTTTGTATGGATGTAATGGTGTTTCGTCAAAAGCTTGTGGATTCTTCTCACTCCAAATGCGACAGTTCTGCATATTTACGTACCCATTCAACCAGAAATGGGCTTCATTGGAAAACAAAATTTTTAATGGAAAATCTTAATCTATTTTTTATTCAACCCATTCGCCAAATTGGCGGCGCGTACGATGTTTGTTTGGCTTTAATTCCTGAATATGTTGAATCTTGAAAGCTTTTAAGCCAAGAACCTTTCGTAAAATCTTCCACAAAGTGGAAGGACACAACCCCGGTTGTTGAAAACTGTGACGAAGTGATTGATTAGGATCACCTTCAATGCTTTCCTGTACAGCGGCTGCAGCTTCTTCAGTGCGCACTGTTCGGCGTCGCACGGGATGCACAATATAAGTAACAGCAAATGTGGTCCGAAAACGAGTTATTGTTCTTCGAATTAGCCGCTCTGAAGGACGATTATGTACGCCATGAACTGGAATAAGTGCACGATGAGTTTGACGAATAGAACAATTATTTTAATTAAAAATTTCAAGAATTTGCACGCGTTGCTCTGGTGTAAGTAGATTCGTAATGAAATTTCAAAGCAAACTAAACAAGAAGCAACTATTCGCTGTTAAATGAGTACTCAAATAAAGCAATGTGACACAATTTTCCCTAAAGAAGGCATCCTTTGTGTTCGATTGGCCGGTGCATCATACAACGCATTACAGAGAAAATTAATTTTTTGGCCAGACTATTCGTATGCTAAATAACCTTCCTGCCGAAGCCTTCCCTCTTACTTTAAACATGAATAAGTTTAAGACGAATGTTCACAAGCTTTACTCCCTCTATCCTTCTTCCGATTACCTATTTTCCTAGCTCCAACACAATGCAATGCATTAGTGGGGGTCAATCTCTGAGTGCTGGGCCTTACAAAATAAACAAAGAAGGGAATCTTTTATAGCCTTCACAATGGTGCGATAAGAACAGAAAGTTATATATAAATACTGTTCTTGACATATAAATAAATCAACTTTTAGCCACGCCCACTTGTCTAATCCCGCCGACATTTTGTCGGATGTTTTGTATTGATGAAGCAAGATGATTGTACCTCATTTGGAAACTGTGGCTCTTGCCGTTTTCCAGATGTATAGGAATTTTTAATGTCTTTGTATGGGAAGTGCCACGCCCACTAATCCAATAACGCGAGCATTTTGTAGGATAACCAAAATGCTTGTTCCTCCTTAGCTCTTGCCTTTCTCCAGATATACAAAAATCTTTAATGTCTTTGTGAGGGAAGTGCCACGCCCACTTGTCCAATCCTGTCCACATTACGTCGGATGTTGTGTATTAATAATCAAGATGTTTGTACCGCATTTGGAAACTTTGGCTCCAGCCGTTCCCTAGATGTAGAGAAAAATTAAATTAAAAAGAACAACAAGGGAGTTTTGGTTAAAATAAGAGGTAGTTGTGGTTTCTTGCTCATATCTCAGACATTTTTGGACCGATCAGGCTGAGTTTCAATAGCAAGCAATACCGGACTATATGTGACATAAATATATAACTACTAAGTTACAATCATATCTAAGGTCTTCAAAAAGCCCATTTCAACGGACAAACGTTCAGGCGGACATCGTTAAATCAACTGCGCTTCTCCTAAGAACCTAGAATATATACTTTATAGGGTATACGATCTATATTGTAGAAATAACAAACGGAATGACAAACTTATATATACCCTTTTAACTTCGGTTAAGGGAAGTAATGGAGGAAATATTATCGTTACTAACTTTTTTGTGAAAAACAACAGTACATTTTAATGTAAATATTTTTCTTCAAATACAAACTCTTTTACCCTTCACCGATGGTAAAAGGGTACATATAAGTTTGTCATTCCGTTTATAACTTCCACAATATTAATCCTAGACCATATAAATTACACTGCTTCACAAATTTTAAACTGATTGCTATAAGCTCAAAAATTAGATGTTTTGTAAGGTAAATTGAGGCGACTGAACACGAATGTGGCACTAATTTATATCTCTCAAGAAGCGAAAATTGTGTTTTTCTGCAGTTGCTTTAGCTATTTCGAAAAATTGTTCATCTGAATTGTACAAAGTTTAAACTATTGATTAAATACGTTTTTCCTCTTTCAGCACATATTTATACTGTGTTGTTTAGATTTGAAAAACAAAATCAAATTTTTTTACGTTTTGTCAATATTGGATCTATTCAGTCTCTCCAATAAGGTATTTTTTTCAAACTAAGGACCTGTAACTCAGAAAATTTTTATCCGATCAACAGACTTTAAATATAGACTGAAAGAGGGAGAAAATTTATTCAACAATTTTAATTTTGTAGTTCTCGAGATTTTTGAAAATATCTAAAATGACTATAGAAAAACACGATTTTCACGAATATCTCGAACACGGTTCTTGAGAGAAAGAAATAAAGGTACGGTCAAATATGGCAAACAATTGTCAAATTTTGTTTGCCGGCATTTTTAAAAAATTTGTTAAAAAAAATAAAAATTTTATTTGCTGGTCACACTACGCACATTTATTTGCCCATTTTTGTTTGTTAAAACAGATATTAAATAGCTTCAAATAAAAAATGGGAAAACATGTTTGCCCTGTGTTCACATATAAAAATATTTGCCTAAAAAAAAATATTTGAACAAATTGTCAAAAATAAAAATTAAATAAATACATAAAAATAACTAAAAATTATCATTTTGATGCAAAATATTGAAACTTTTATGGTTTTATGGTATAGAAGAGGGAGAACAGCAGTTTTAGAAGTAAAAAAGGATTAACATGACAAATAAAAGGATAAATGCAATTTGGCGAAGTAATTTCCAGTCTAATACAACTAAACTAAACTATATTACGAACTAAAGCAATATTCGTTACGGTTTAGTTACGCAAGCAATAAAGTGTTTTTAGACAGTGGATCTATTGTAAATTATATACCGATCTTCACGAAATTTAGTTGTATGATTTCTAGGCATATAAATTGACTTTGTGCAAAATTTAACGATAAAAGGTGTATTCCCCCTCCAATTCACGTTAGTTTTTGTTACAGAAATATCGATTTTTCGGGAGGTTGTTTCACATTTTAGTCCATAACGCTTTTCCTACTGAACCAAAAGTGTTAAATTTCAATCCAAACTGCTTAAAAGAACTTGAGTGAACTTGTCACCAAAATTTTTATGTTTCGTCAGCATCCTTTTCTTAATCGATATAACAATGTTCATCCGTCCGGTTAGCTGTCCATGTTAACCTTATTCGCAAAGTACATGTCGCAATTTTTGAGATAATCGGGTGTGTTCTAAAATCCGAATTCACTCGAAAGTGCATTAATTCAGCATTTTTTGTGTCCTGCAATTCACCACCACATGTTTTAATTCGTTTTCAATTAGGGTAGTAAGGGGTTAGTGAAAGTAAAACAAATCGACTTTTATTCTTATATTTGAGAACATTTTAAGCAAAAACCGAATTTTGCGAACATCGCGAATTTTTGCAAATTTCCACTGATTTCGCAATTTTTACAGAATTTTTGCCATTCCTTGTAGTGTTAGGGACTTTTAATCAACTTTAAGGCTTATTCCAAACATATTAAATATTTTCGAGCATTTTCGCTATTATTAAAATTTTTTGTTTTTCCAACATTTTGTTTTTTAACCGATACATTTTTGGGTTTGCTTCCAATTTTGCAATTTTTCGTGATTTTCTGCTAATTTAGCAATTTTTTTATCAAATTTTTGCCATTCCTTATAATTTTAGGGACTTTGAATAAATTTGATGGCTTGTTTGAAATATTAAAATTTATCGCTATTTTTGCAAATTTTTTGCAATTTTCGCAAATCTTTGTTGCGTTTTTCGGCAATCGTCGCCATTATTAAGATAGCCCCATACATATATAAACCGTAGTCACCTATTTTACATGGCACTATCAAAGAAAACATCATCAATTTTTTTTCCTGCACAAGAACTTCGAATACACAAAAACATGCGGATTTCAGAACACCAATTTCTGAATTATGCGGATTCCAAAAACACACCTGATAGTAATGAAATGTTGTTTACGTTTTTATCGTCATAAGAGGTGGAAACAATCGGTCAAAAATTTCACATAGCCCCCATAAAAACTTATTTCTGGAGAAGAGTCCTTGTGCCCATAGACAATCTATTATCACCTTATCAAATGTTATTGTAATCGATCCATATTTTACCATGGCTTTTATACAAATACCACTTCTGTAAATAGCTTTTAATATCATAATAATCTTATAAATGTCGGTTTTGGCAATAATTTCTATAATAGCTTGTATGTCGTGTCAAAATTTCGTCTTGATAGGCCGAGAATTGGTTCTAGGTCACTTGCTACAATCAGTTCAAGACGAAAAAAATCTCATAAAGGTGTCTATGTCGGTATATTATTTGGCGCTAATATGTTTTATATAAAACTTAAATTCGTTATATAATTTTATTTTGGCGGGTCTCTGATTGTCCAATGACCCCAAACTGGTACACTCTCAAAAATTGATCTATTTATATAGATACGCCATGCTTGCAATTCATAATTCGTAACATAGGCTCATGGAAAATACCCATTTACTTAAGAAAAATGTATTTTGTAACATCTTGAATCCTATTTACCGCGCAACTCTTTGCTAAAAAGAGAACACAGGAAAAAATTTTTACATAAATAAGTTTTTTCGTCATTAAAAACTTATTTAATTTTGTTAATTTTTTAAATTTTATTTAATAATTTTTATTTTAAAGCTTTTTATTTGCCGCTGTTTGTTCTTACAAAATTTTTGTAAGAACAAATATCTATTTGCCTAAAAACAAGGAAAATATTTAACGTAAATGGTCACATTAGGAGCATTTTTGTTTGTTAACGAATAATTTTGTTTGCCCAAAATCAGCTGTTTTTCTGTTTGCCCCTCAAAAATATTTTGTGGTCAAATATTTGATATTTTTTGACAAATGTTTGCCATATGTGACCGAACCTTAAGTGTCATATTCGTGTGCAGCCGCCCCAATTTACCTTAGAAAACATCTTATATATAATTCTTTGTTTTAAAAAAATTATTATTTTTAAAAAAATTACCTTTCGAGAGAACATAAAAAGTTCTTTCTGAACCTTTTTTATATTATTCTTCGGCGGATGGATTTGTACATTGTTGACAAGTGTCTGTCTTTACTTTGTTGTAACAACCGACACAATAACATTGATTTAACAAAACAAACACGTAAAAAAATGTTATTTGTTGTTCAAAATTTTTGTTTCTTGTTGAAACAAAAAAAAAACCCCTTCCATTTTTCAATTATTTCACAACAATTGCGCATTTTTATCGAGTAAATTTTTTTTGTGAAATTGTAAATTATTAGAGAAGCAATTGATAAATTTTGTTCTCTCATTGCGTTTTTGTAAAACGAAAGAAATAAAATTAAAATAAAGTCGTTGTTATGGCTGACGATAATGCTGTTGTTGTGTTTGATGTTTGTTTATTTTTTGTCTTCAGAGAGATTTTTATCTCTTAAACTACGAGTATGAACAACAAAGAATGAATGAAAGAATGGCTGAATTGGTTGTTACAAAAAGAAAAAAGAGAAGTGAAGATTTTTTCAGATGAAATGATTTAACCAACCAAAAAAAAAGTAATTGCTGGGTCGAAAACAATTATACGGTGTTTCATCTTTTCGTTTTTTTCGCTCTTTTATTCTTCAGATTTATGTTTTCTAAGTTGTTATAATTTTCAAATGAGTGGAGTAACGCTGCTTAGAGATGCCAAGAAAAGGTGCAAGAGCTGTTGTTAAATCTTAAATTGTTTTTTGTCTAATCTTAAATATTGATCTTGTTTTGTTTCTCCTTCACTTGCGATAATTAATTTAGAGGTTGAAGTTTAACTAAATGTTTTGTTGGCGACCAATTAATTTTTCTGATATGTTAATCATAGTTAACATTTTGATAGAAGCGTGAGAGAAAATTTTAAAATAAGTGTTAGAAATTGTTTGATATACATTGATTGTTTTTCAAAAGTCTTAGTGGACGATAATTTTTAATATGATTTTCGATCACTTTGTTATTAATAAAACAAAAATAGATTTAAGAATTTAAAAATGTACTTTTCAAGAAAAATAATTAAAAATGTACCTTTTTAGTGATAAAAGTACATTTTGGGGAATAAGTAAATCTTTGGGGAAAAAGTAAATTTTTGGGGGAAAGGTACCTTTTTGGGGGGAAAAGTACCTTTTTGGGGGAAAGTACCTTTTTGGGGGAAAGTGCCTTTTTGGGGGAAGAGTACCTTTTTGGGGGAAAGTACCTTTTTGGGGGAAAAGTACCTTTTTGGGGGAAAAGTACCTTTTTGGAGGAAAAGTACCTTTTTGGGAGAAAAGTACCTTTTTGGGGGAAAAAATTCGGCTTTTTTAGGTAGTAAACGGGCAAAACCTGTAGTTCGGAACTTCTTTGTCACCCCACCTATCTTTTAAACAAATAAACAGAAATAAAGTTTATTCCAAATTCATAACTTATCTAAAAACTTCATATATATATAAATAAATAAATAAATAAATATATGGTACTTTTCGAAATTCGAACTTTTAACGGATGGAAATCGTACCTATTTTTCGTATTTTTTTTACAAGACATTCTTCTCCATTCATTGACTTATGCATATTAAATTATGGGATCCCAATACAAAATTAAAATGTTTGATACATCAATAGGGGAAACACAGAGGCCAAATTACCGCGTTCGAATTCGATCGAAATTACAATACAATTTAAATGGAAATTTCGATCGATATCGAATGCCGTAAATTGGCTCCTGAACCAAAAAGGAGAAATACGGGAAATTAAATCCCATTCTTTTACTTTTGCATGCTAAAAGTGGTAGTTTTTGAAGTTTTTGGACTTAGAAGCATAAAATTAAACATAAAAAAAACTCTGTAAGGGGGAGCTTGTTGATACTTTTTCATTCTACAGCTGGTACCTTTTTAATTTTCGATAATATTAGACCTAGAAGCATAAAATTAAACATGCATTATCCTGAGATAATGAAAATCTATAAGAGGGAACTTATTGGTACTATTTTGTTCTTCAACTGGTACTTTTGGAATTTCCGTATGTATTGGACCTGAAAATATAAAATTAAACATGCAAGGTCCTGAGTTAATGAGAAACTTTAAGAGGCATATTTCTGGTATTTGTTCATCCTCAAACTGGTACTTTTTGAATTTTTATCTATACTGAACTAAGAAGCATACAATTTAACATGCAGAGGCCACAAAGATTGAGAAACTTTTTTTGAATTATTGAACTTTCAAACTAAAATTAAACATTCACGGACTTGAGTGGAAGATAACATATGGACAAAAGGAAAGTTCCTTGCCAAATCTATCCACTAAAACGAAAAAAAAACAAATGCTCGAAACATGCAAACTCATATATACTTCTGTTTCTATTTTTCTACACCTAACTGTCTACGAACCTTCAAGTTTACGTTTGTGTGTTTGTTAAAAATTGTCTAATATCCATAAGATTAGATTGTCTTCGTTTTTTTTTTCATATTGCTTAGATTTGATTTGATTCTTCTTCATGTGTTTAATTTTCTTTTTGCTCCTTCAGTACATACTCGTCGTATTTATTCCCAGTAAATGTGAGTATTTCGTTGCATATCTTTCTATTTCAATCTTATCTCAATTGTTTAGTTTAACTTTCGTTTATGTACGGCAGATTATTCCTGACAACGAAATACAACTTTGGCAACAAACTTTACTATTTCATTTGCCCCAGCTTCCTTTTTCGAAAACACAAACGCAAACAAACAAACAAACACACACGCACGCAAATAAATTCATTCACATGTACATTCATAAAACTTTATATGCCTGAGCCACACTCACACACAAACATACACTGACATTAGGTTACGATTTTATTGTACTTTTTCTATTTCTATTCTAACTGTGATTCTTTCCACATCTACGACGCTTTGTCTTCCCCGATCCCCTTTTCCGCACAAATGGATTGCTATAATTTAATAGAACGTTGTCAGACGTCAAAAAGCCAAAAATAAAAATAAAATCAGCAGCAAAAGCTGTGGAGGAAGTGGCAGTCTTAAGTAGTGTGCAATAAACCCCCTTAAATACAGGGGATTTGTCACAATCAAGGGTGTCTTAAGCAGCAGGGTTGTATCGTATTGGATGGAATTTGTATTTTCTTTGAATTGTACAAAAATAAAATCCCAACATTTAAAGCAGACAAAGTTGCAAAAAATAAAATTGCTTAGATTTCAGAAGTTACAAGGACTTAAGTTTAACAAGTCATATTTAAAAAAATGATTACAGTTAAAGTTTTTTTTTTAGAAAATTTATCACAGCAAAACATTTTTTTTACCAAATTTATCACAGAGATAAGTTTATTTAAAAAAATGTTCACAGTGATAAGTTTTCTTTAGAAAATTTATATCAGTGATAAGTTTTCTGTAGATAATTTATCATAGTGATAAGTTTCCTTCAGACAATTTATCACTGTGATACGATTTCTTTAGCAAATTTATCATAGTGATAAGTTTTCTTTAGAAAATTGATCTTAGTGATAAGTTTTTTTAGAACATGTATCACAAGGATGTTTTTTTTAAATTCATCACAGTGATGTTTTCTTTAGAAAACTTATCACAGTGTTTATTTTAGAAAATTTATATTTATGATAAGTTTCCTTTATAAAATTTATCACAGTGATGTTTTCTTTAGAAAATTTATTACAGTGATGTTTTTTTTTTCAATTTATCACAGTGATGTTTTCTTTAGAAAACTTATCACAATAATGTTTTCTTTCACAGTGATTGATCAGTGATAAGTTTTTTTTAGAAAATATATCACAGTGATAAGTGTTCTTTCGGAAATTTGTCACTGTGATACGTGTTCTTTAGGAATTTTATAACTGTGATAAGTTTTCTTAAAAAATTAATGAAAGTGATGAATTGTCTTTTCGTTGGCAAATTTTCTTTAAAAAATGTATTACAGCGATAAGCGTTTTTCCCTTAGAATGTTTATCACAGTGATAAACTTTCTTAAGAAATTTAATCATAGTGGCAAGCTTTCTTTAGAAAATGTATTACAGTAATAAGTGCTCTTTAGAACATTTAACACGGTGTTGGGTTTTCTTTAGAATATGTATAACAGTGATTAGTTTTCTGTAGATAATCTATCACAGTGATATATTTTCTTTAAAAAATTTATCGCAGAGATAAGTTTTATTTTTTAAGAAAATGTGTCCCAGTAATAAGTTGTCTTCAGAATATTTATCACAGTGATAAGTTGTTTTCAGAAAATGTATCACAGTTGTCTTAAGAATATTTATCACAGTGATGATTTTTCTTAAAAAAATTTATCAAAGTGATAAGTTTTCTCTAATTAGTTTTCTTTAAAAATTTATCTCAGTGACAAGTTTTCTATAGAAAATGTATCATAATGATTATTTTCCTTTAGAAAATTTTGTGATTTTTTTTATTAAGAAAATTCTTCACTGTGGTGAGTTTTCTTTAGAGAATGTACTACAGAGATTAGTTTTCTTTAAAAACCCCCCTACAGTGATATGATTCTTTAAGTAATTAAAATTTACAAAATGATTATATACTTTTAAGGTTCTGCTTTAGAAATTGTAACCAAATTCATAAATTTTAAACTTAAAGGCAAACAACTCAGCACACATAAAGCGCTTTTCTCCCCTTTTTTCCTTTCTGATCTCTGTAGTTTTTTCCTAAATCTAACTGGTGGTAAAATGTGTGTTAATTTTCATAATTTATAAATGATTTAATACCAACAAAATACAAAAAGGGGAAAAATAGCAACGCAACAAATCAAGATGAGATTCAGATTTAGATGCCACCAAAATAAATAATAGAATTAAAGAAAAAAACACTAGAGATTGCCATGATAAACGATTAAAAACCACAAATTTAAAAACTAATTATGGTTTTAAAGAATGTTTGTAAAAAAAAAAAATTATTAATAAATTCTAGCAAAATAAAAAACTTACCTTTTTCGAAGATTGAAATATTTATTTGTCACGGCAACCAGAGAGCATGAAATGAAAGTTAACCCCACTCTTTAGTCAACTTTAAGTTTGAATCCCTGCAAATAAAAACCAGAGTACAAGAGAAATGAAAAAAATTGTATATGAAATAAAAATAAGAATAAAAATAATAATAAAAAATAAGAATAAAATAAAACATAAACATGAAAAGAAAATGTTTCGTATAAAATGTTATCGGTAAGATTTACGACCCGACTTTTGCGCATCCCTTGTTTTATGATAATAAACGAGTTTTCTCCGTTGAAAAAACACATAAACACACACACACACATCTCCACTTACATATGTACTACATCCAAAGATATATTTTTCTAAATATGCATGAGTGTTGTGTGCAAAAGGATGTGTTTTCCTGATGTGAGTGTATTGTTGTGGATGTTTTGGGGGGTTTTTCAAAAATGGCGCTTTTTTCGTTTGCCGTTATATGCGCACAGTAGTTGGGGTCAGGATTTTACAAACTAATTTAATGCGGAATATTATGATTTTAAAACTAAAAAGTTTTTCTTCTTCTCATTATTAAAATTTTTTAAGGCTTAACTGAAGAGATCTTCCTCTTGAAAAATTTTACACAAGTGGACCATGCTTCGCCTATGTGTTCAGCTGTATTATCGAACGCAGCTTAATTTTTTATTTTCTATGATTAGAAAAAGGTAAGCAGGGGTTAAAATATATAGATAAAAAGCAGTTAAGTTTAAGTAGAATGGAAGAAAACTATTATATACAAATTTTTTTTATATATAAAATAATGTATGAGGGCTGCTTTATATAGCACACAACAATAGTGAAGAGGGTATGATGCATTTGCATATTGGTCCTAGACCCACCTTTAAGTACACCGATCAAATCACTTTTGGAGTCGATTGAACGATGTCTGCCCGTCTGGCAGGCGATATATTTTGGTACAAAAGTCCTCATTGGCACAAGGGCCAAGCGTTTTGAAATTGGGGAGAATCGGCCCGCATACAAGCTTCTTTTCGGAACAGGGTCTTTGTGTCCATAAACCATCTTATAATGTTGGCATTTGGACTAAATTTGGTCCAAACTTATTTTATTGCAATCAAAATCATCTCCCCAAATTTTATAGTGGACGATAGCTCCCATACAGCCAACAACTTCTCCAAAATATAGCTTTTAATTCCATAACTTCCTCAAAATGTTGGTATTAACATAAGAACGGCGATAATAACTTTAACAATAGCTACTATCTCACATGTGCCCATGTTCTGTAACTACCGCGTCAAGAAAATCTTCGATTGAAATGTGTGAATTGAAGCAAAAATGCCATAAATTGAAACAAACAGCTGTTTTTCTCACTAAACTGTGTCTGTAACTTTTTTTTGGCGAGTACAAGTTGTCACGTTAGGAAATTAGTCGCCAATTTACAGAAAAAGGTGTCTGCAACATTTTGGTGAGAAAAGTCCTCGCTTTGAACTGTCAAATAAGCTCACGAATAAAAATGGGGCGAGAAAAAATTTTAACACTAAAAAACAATTAAAAATGCAAAGAAAAAAAAAATAATAATATTTCGTCCTTGACACATTTGTTCATTGTTTAATTACTTTGCTTTTAACATTTTTATAAAACCGTAAAAATGTGAAACCGTGGTTTCGGTTTTAAAATGATTATAACAGGTCGGTTTCGGTTCGGTTTTCGGTGTTGAAAATATCAAAGTTAAATTTCATACTTAAACAAATATATTTTTTTGTATGTAATACAATTTTTTTATTTGTTTCAATTCAGGTACTTTTATTAGACCTTAAGTGTATACCTGGGCCTGGCCAGGCATTTTAAGACTTTTTTCCAGTTTTTTTTTTATAAATTTATTAAGTATATTAATTAGAATGAAACTTTATGTTTTCCTCAATCAAATTGTTCGTTACAAGAAAATAAGAAAAAGTGTAAACACAGTGGGCGTCTCAATTGGCCAAATGAAAATTGTTTGCATATTGTATCCACCTGGGCCTGGCCAAGCGCAGACCTATTTCATATATACTGCATAAAAAAATCAAAATAAAACGTATAAAAAAGCATACGCAACACAAACACATAAAATTTCTTTCTTTACTGTTTTTTCAAAGAGTTATTCTATTTCCCAACTAAATGTTCCTGCTATAGCAATAAAACTCCATACAAATATAAGTAGTCCCAGCCTTGCCCAGGGGTTCGTTAGTGTGAGTTTTTTCTATAGCCACAAAAACTTCACCAAATGCTTGTGGTCCCAGCCAGGCCCAGGTGGTAGTTTCTGCCATACAAATAAGGTGACTATTTAAAACTTAAAAGTGCAACTTTTGTCCTTCTTAGTTCTTATTTTGAATTTTAAACATTTTGAAATACTATTATGTATAAAGTTTTTGTATGTGAAGTTCGAGTATTATGTATTAAGCATAAATATATTGTTAAAGTAAAAGCTAAAACCGAGGTTTTTTTGTCGGTTAAAACCGAACAGCAATCCCTACTTTACAGTATATGGTAAAGCCGACGGTTGTATTTTCGCCGCCGTCGTTGAGCAATTTTGCAATTTTAGTAAATTTTTGGTCGCCGTCAACGATATGTGTTACTGACGCTCTCAACGTCTGCAATGTCACATCGGCTTCGGGTAGAATATTATGACATTTATAACGTAACGACGTAATATCTTTTGATAGTTTTCGACATGAGTTACAGACAGGGTTGTTAGATGTGACGATTTTTCGTCATTTTGACGATTTTTTTGAGAAAATGCAGTAAAATGACGATTGACGATTTTTAAACTAAAAATAATGGTGTTATGACGATTTTCTGGCATCAATAAAATACTTACAAGAAATATTAACTATTATTTAGGGAACAGTTCAAAACGTAAAAATCAATTTTTCGATATACAAAAATAATTGGAAATTAAGCAAAAAAAAAGTACTTCCCCATCACAAAACAGGTGGTTTTCATTAGAAGCACTAGTAATTCGAATTCTACAATAACATATATGTATGTATGCCATCGATACTGCAAAAAATATACACTAGAGCCTAGATTTGCGTCGGTCCTATTTGGTCCGCTTTTTAAAAATTGTTTAAATCCGCTTTGCGTTTTAATGATTTCGTTTTGCGTCGCTACATACGACTTCATTTTTTCGCTGAAGTCATAATCATATGAATGTGAAGAATTTTTCTATTTGCGTGTAAAAAGGCGAGTTCCCATTTAATTCTGTTAGGTAAGTTATTCTAAGTATAGTTGTTAATAAGAAGTTGTGTAGAAAAACAGTGCAAAGTGAAGAAAAAGCACTAGTTTGGAACTAAAATTGGACGCAATAAAACGTTTCAAGTCGGGTAAAAAGACGGTTGATATAGACAGAACCCTTGGTTTATCACCTTCAACAGTAAAAACAATTTGCATTAGTGATAGCGCTAGCTTTGTTATGTTTCTATGAAAATATATTTTTTCTTATGTATTTCTTTTCAAATTATAAATATATTTCAGCCCACTTGCTGAAATAAATAGAATAAAACTTAACCATATCACTTTCTTTATCATATATATAATTTTTTGCTAAAAATGTATTATTAATATTAATATTTGACGATTTGTTGACGATTTTGTTATCTGTTCATGACGATTTTGACGAATTTTGTTAAAACTTTTGACGATTTTTGAAGAAAAAAGCCTAACAACCCTGGTTACAGACACACCTTTTTCTCACTTTTCCAGAAACGATGGATTATTCTGTTTCACATCTTTTCGATGCGAGAAGCTCTCACTAAAGTTACAGAACATGATTATGGTGTTTAAGATGGAGGAATAGGCCTCAGATTTAGTAGAAGAGCGAATACTTAAGACTTGGATTTGGGAAAATGCGTCCTGTACCCATGTTCTGTAACTTTAGTGAGAACTTCTTGCATCGAAAAGATGTGAAACAAAATATCCCATCGTTTCTCGAAAAGTGAGAAAAATGTGTGTCTGTAACTCATGTCGAAAACTATCAAAAGAGATTACGTCGTTACGCTATAAATGTCATAATATTCCACTCGAAGCCGATGTGACATTGCAGACGTACAAAACGCCAGTAACACATATCGTTGACGGCGACCAAAATTTACTTAAATTGAAAAATTTTCAACGACGGCGGCGAAAACACAACCGTCGGCTATGCCAAATTGTGTAAAGAGCGACTTTAATGTTTGTTGTTTGCAAACGAGCTTTGAAGACATTCGTATATTTTATGAAAATGTTAAAAGAAAAATAATAAAACAATGAAAAATGTGCCAAGAATAAAATATTATTATTATTATTCTTTGCATTTTTAATTGTTTTTTAGTGTTAAAATTTTTTCTCGCCCAATTTTTATTCGTGAGTTTATTTGACAGTTCAAAGCGGGAACTTTTCTCACCAAAATGTTACAGACACACTTTTTCTGTAAATTGGCGAGTAATTTCCTTACGTGACAGCTTGTACTCGCCAAAAAAAGTTACAGACACAGTTAAGTGAGAAAAACATCTGTTTGTTTCAATTTATGGCATTTTTGTTTCATTTCACACATTTCAATCGAAAACTTTCTCGACGCGAGAGTTACAGAACATGGGCACTGGATCAGTATTACCACAATATAAAATCATCTGTAGAAAAAATCTTAAGTAAGATCGCGAGAAAGGTCAGTTCTGAATATCGAGCCCATACCTCAAGAAAAAAGCTTAAGCGATTAAAACACAATTTTACAGGAGACGTTTTTTTTATTTTATTTCATAAAATTTTTGTATGAAGGTTGTCGCTTAAGCTAAAATTGTTTTTGCCGTAAAATCTTAACGGTACCTTATGCGACCGTGGCATTTTAGGAGATGAGGCAAGTTTTGCCAATAAATTCATTTATTAAAAAAAAAAACGAAAATTGAAAATGTTGCCGCTTAAGATATTTTTGCGGAAACGGCTCGATATCGAAACTACTTTGCAGGCACAGAACATCTTCAGCTTTTTTGCTGTTCTGTTGTTCAGTTCAGTTTAGGATTAAACATTTTTACTTTATTAATCCATTCTAAACTTTGCGAAAAGCTCTTGATTTTTTTTCTGCTAGAGTGAAATCTTCTATCTGAATCGGTTTTAAAGTATTTTAACCCGACAAGGATTAACACATGTAATTTTGCACTTTCGTAACACTGTGCGCCACTTATTTTTCTGCAAATTTTCTTATTCACAACCAGTTTGTTTTCGTTGTTTTTTTTTTATGTATTATATTTTATTTAGTTTTTATATTTTTTTTCCACATGGAGTAGGAGAAGGAGCACTACAAATCCACGATATGCCAAAATTTCACATACAATCTCACAGAAACTTACAAAGAGATGGGATTTTAGATCTTTTTTTTTTTTGCTAGCTTTAATACAAACGTACATGAACTCCAATAAACAAGCTGCAAATAAAGTTTTTATTCATCTAAAATACATGACGATTAGTTGGTGGAAATAAATGATTCTTGTTACTCGTATGAATCTTCTTCTGCTGAACTCCACAAGCTCTGGAGGGGGAGTTGCAAAATAACAAAAAGAAATGAAAGCAATAATGGATGGATGTTTTAGTACTTTATAAGATGTTGTTTATTGAGGCAAATACTCACTATTTGTTTGAGATTTTGTATGCAGTTCTCTAAGATTGTAAACGAATCATCAATAGTTTGAGTTTCAAACAACAAAATCTGTAGAAGACGATGCAACAACTTTCATACTGTTTTTTATTCTATATATATATAAAAATGAAAAATGTTTTTATGTTTGTTTGTTTGTTTGTATGTTTGTTTGTTTGTTTGATTGTTTGTTTGTTTGTTTGTTAGGATCAGTAGGATCTTCTGAGCCCAAAATTTAAATAAAATAGCAGCGGGGGAAGTGGTTCCCCCATAGGACGCCAATGTTATGTATCGCATATGTTAAGAACTGTTATAGAAAGAATGTTCAAACATTGTAGAAGTCACTCTTATGGTATAATACACCATTGAAATTAAAAATAAAGCGGGTAGGTGCAGGGGGAAATACCTCCCATAGGATGCATTTATAAAATATCGCTCAACTGAAGAACTATTAAAGGGAGAGTCTTCAAACGTGGCTCAATCGACTATTATGGTAAACTATACATTTCAATATAAAAATGGGCGGGGTAGATAGAGGAGGAGCATTACCCGTCATAAATAGAAATATTAATATGAGCCGCTGCACGCATTTTGTTGTACTTTTGGTAGTTGGATCTTCTGAGCCCCAAAATTGAAATAAAATAGCAGCGGGGGAAGTGGTACCCTCCATAGGACGCCAATGTTAAATATCGCATATCTTAAGAACTGTTATGGTGAGATTGTTCAAACTTTGTAGAAGTCACTCTTATGGTATACTACACTTTTGGAGGGGAAATACCTCCCATAGGATGCTCATATTAAATATCTTTCAACTGAAGAACTATTAAAGGGAAAGTCTTCAAACGTGGTTAAAGTAGTGTAGCGAAGCGCAACGGGTTTAGCTAGTAGTTTATAATGTTAAGTTTAAGCTTTTGTAGGACGGAGTTTGAAGACGCTGCGCTGCGGCTTATCTGTAAGACTCTTTTTCTATTTCTACTCCTGGTTTCTTAAAGTCTTTTGGTCTAAGCAGCATTTACACAAACAACAAAGTGGAACTAAACAAAGTCGTATCAGAAATTTTCCCAAGGAAAAAAATTTCCTTTTCTTTCGTATTTTTTTTATTTTTAGTTTCTGGGGGAAAATAAATTCAAGAGATTTTTCATGTGTGTGCGTGGTTTTGTTTTCGCTGGGTTCCTGACGTCCATTTTGCTTTTGTTTCCTTGGAGTATGTGTGTGTGTGTGTGTGCATATTTTATTTTTATTTATGTACAATTTAAGTATCGCATATTTCGCGATTGCACTTTGAGAGACATAATTTATGAGTCTTATTTCTGTGTAACTTTTCTTTTTTTATTTTGAAAAGTAGAAATGAAAGGAGAGTTGAAATGGCCAAATGATTTAGTAGTTTGTCTTACAAGGAAAGATATTTCAGATGTTTATGCATCAAGTTAAACAAAATTTTGTTAGAATTCATATGTTTTTAAAAATTAGATAAAAGAGAATTTCTCCAAAATGTGGGAGCAAATCATCACTAAATCTTACAAGTTAGAAGTTTATGAATTTTATAATTGTTAACAATGTTTCTTAACGAACATTTTATTATTGTCATTTAAAAGTAAAAAAGGGTGTTCCCTAATTTTGTCACTGGAACAACAAGCAAACAATTATTTAAATCAATTGGGAAGAAAGAAAGAAACAAATGATATTCAATATTTCATTTTGTATGCCAGTAAGTGAATTAATTGATTGAATTTCAAATTTAAAAAATCATCTGAGTCGTCAGTGTCAAAATGTTAAAGAAAACAAAAACAATAAAGCAAAAAAAAAAAAACAAAAATCAATCTAAAGGAAAAAGCATTAACGAATTTTAGGTGCCCTTTTTTAATAGCAATCAATAGATATTTTTGTCTGTTTTGAAAAAAAAAAGATTATTTAAACGTAGACGATTTAATTTAAGCGATTTTTTTCTTTCTAACATTTTAAATTTAATAAAAAAGTGCTTAAATATTTTTTTGGCGAGTTTGATTAATTATTTTAGGTTTTTGTAATTTTTTTAAATTTAATCAATTTAAAAAAAAAAAATTGAGCGACTTTCTTTAGTTTATTACTTTTACCTTGTAGAAGTTTATCTGAACAATTTTTTTTTTAAGATTTCTTAATATTTTTCAAACTGGAAAGTTCGTTTAGTCTGTATATTTTCTTAAAGTTTTAGAAAGTGTTTAATTTTTAAATAAAACACTTTTTATATTTCCCACATCCCTTAATCTGGTTTCACACTATAAAAGTTTTCTTTTTTGAAAAATTTTTCAATTTTTCATTCCAGAAAATTTTTCATTCTTGAAAATTATCAATAAATTTTAATTAATTTCATGTTGTAAAACTCCTTTCTTCTTAAAAATAATTTAATGAAAATTAAATTTGATGAACTTTAGCCTGAATAAAATATAAAAATTTGGATTAAAAACCATAAACAGTTCCACAAAATAACCACAATACTCATTATTGTTAAAAGCTAAGGCACGAGCTCTATGCTTACTAGTGCTGGGAAACTATCGATAGTCGTAAACTATTGAAAATATCGACAGGAAAAATATCAATATCGATATTGTTATTTAAAATACAGCTATGACGACATGCTACAGCAGCAATACGCACACGGTTTTTTGCCGCAAGTTTTTACTTGCTATTATTCACCCCTATCGCAAACACCTACTCCCATGAAAATATTCCCATATTTTTTTATTTCGTATTGTGAATGATTCCCATAACAAAGTTTTTGGGAATGAATTCCCAAACTTATAAAATTTGGCATCGCTAATGTTTACTCCCGCGAATTTTATTAATAAATAAATTCCCAACAAGTATTGATGTGAACGAGAAGGGAACATGTAAATTTTAATTTGTATTCTAAAGTAGGACTAAATTAAATTACTTTTTCCTTTTATTGAAGAATTGTACATAAAGAAAATGAAGATAAACACTATTCATTATTTATTTTATTATATTTTTTTTAGTATTTTATTTTGTATATTTTTCTTTCACAATACAAGCACTAACAAGTTACTCACAATAGAGACTTTTGTTTACAAAGCACTGACAAATAATTCACAATAGAAATGTTTACTCCCAAAATATTTGCGATACCAATTTGTTGGGGATGGGAATTTAGGTTTGATCCCATATATCATACTCCCATAACATTCGCGATAGGGGTGATTAATTCGCGCTGAATTACAGCAATGAATACAAACAACAAGAATGGCAGGTGGTATGGATTGCTTAGCGGTGCTTTTTTTACTGCTAACTTAAGGCCTTTATGGCGAAATTTTTATATGTTTACATAGGGACTGAAATGTCATATAATGGGTGATTTTTTAAGAGCTTTAGGAAAGTTATAAAAAAAACACATAAAACTCAGAAAAATGCATGGAATCTTTATTTGAATCGATAGTAGGGTCCATATAATTTAATGTTTGAAGATTATTTCATGCAAATGTTGGCCGTGACTGCGCCTCAAATGGTCCATCCGCTTAGTCCAATTTTGGCACACTCTTTCCAACATTTCGGCCGGTATCTCATGAATAAATGCTTCAATGTTGTCTTCCAATGCGTCAATTGAAGCGGGCATGTATGTATAGACATGAGCTTTAACATAGCCCCACAAAAAATAGTCTAAAGGCGTTAAATCGCACGATCAGGCGGCCAATTGACCGGTCCCGAACGTAAAATAAAATGTTCACCGAACTCGCCTCTCAATAAGTCCATTGGTAAGCGTGCTGTGTGGCATGTGGCACCGTCTTGTTGAAACCACATGTCATGCAAGTCAAGCTCTTGCATTTTGGGCAAACAAAAGTTGGATATCATCTCACGGTAGCGCTCACCATTCACAGTTACGTTACGATTCGCATCATCCTTGAAGAAGTACGGTCCAATGATGCCACCAGCCCATAAACCGCACCAAACTGTGACTTTTTCTGGATGCATTGGTAGCTCTTGCAATGCTTCTGGCTGATCTTCACTCCAAAATCGACAATTCTGCTTATTAACGTACCCATTGAGCCCGATTGAGCTGACCATAAAATGGAAGAAACGCGATGAACTTTCTTAACAGAGCACGCATTTTGATAATTAAATTCAATAATTTGCAAGCGTTGTTCGTTTGTAAGACGATTCAAGGTTAAATTATAGACCAAACTGAAGATGTTTAACAGTGAAACAAAACACGAAACGTGCGTCAGCTGTTTAAACCAGTGTTGCCAAAAAGATTATGGCTAAAAATCACCCGATAGCTTTATGATGTTGTAAAAAAAAATCAAATAAAAATGCAATTGCAATTGCGAGCATAGGATAAAACAATGAACGACCATTAGAGAAAAAGTCAGCTAGATTGATTACCTTTTGGGTTGAGAATCCAATCTAGTTTAGACATGTGTTTATTAGCATCACAATTTTTAAAAACTGTCATCTAAAATAACTTGCGTACGTAGATACGTCTCATACGTACAATAAAGTGATAAACACAACGAACTGTAGCCTGATAAGTAATATCGATAGTAAAATCTGAACTATCGATAAATATCGATAGTAGGAAATATCGATAGTATCCCAGCACTAATGCTTACATTAAATGTAATAAATTTGTCCTTCAACTTGTGCTGAAAAATGTCAGCAAGAAAAAATTAAGACAAAAATATAAAAAACGGAAAAATGTACTTTGGACTTCAAGAAGAATTCTTGACGAAAAGTACGAGAAAACAGAAGGACGAATAAATCAATTAAAATAGCTAATCATTTAAAACAAATTTCGACCTACCAAAACTAAAAACGCCATGTGGTTTAAAGATTAATGTTTGAGTGTTAAACGGCAAACCCCTCTGAAGAGATTGAAAGCCTGGGTTCGATTCCCGCGGCAGTCAGTAATGCAAAATATCAATAAATTTTAATTTATTTCATGTTTTAAAAATTTAATTCTTTATAAAAATAATTTAATGCAAATTAAATTTGATAATCTTGCGATTTTTAATCGATTTTTTATCGCAATGATTTTCTTCTGCTTAAAATATTTTCGTTTTTTTCAATTAAAATTGTTTCCACTTTTTCTTTAATTGTCAGTAAAATATTGTTCACACTTCACAAGCAGCATGACAAACTTAATATGCCAACCGCTCCTCCTAAAGGGTTTATATACTAATATAAATGCAACAACATTGTGATTTATGAATTTTCTCAATACGATGTGACATTTGTAATTATTCTTGTGTCATTTGTCGCTTTTTTGTAAAATTGTTAAAAAAAAAAAAAAAAAAAATGCAGCAGCAGCAACAGCAACAGCAACATGTTGTTTAGCCTTAAAGAGAATATGTTTGCTCCTGGTAAAATTTCATACCTTGTATAGAGTGTCTCGTCTTGTCCTACAATCATAATCAAAGATCAATCGATCAAAAAACACCTTTTTTCTTAAAAAAAAAAAAATAAATAAATAAAAAATTACTTAACAAAAAAAAAAGTGAAAAATAAACTAAAATTGAAATAAAACCCATAATGATGACGAAAATGATGATTATTGGTAGAAGTGAGATGAAGCATAGGAAGAACAAGAAGAAGTGTGCTTTTTTAGATTTATCTGAGATGTGAGTTTATTTGATGGCTCATGCATGTATGAATGTTGTATTTATTTATTTATTGATATCCCACGGGAGCCAACCAGCCACCACAACATAATCATAATCATGATCATCATGATTATCATGCATATAGTTTTAGACAAAAGTATGAGAGTATCGAAATGACACAATGTCATTGACAATGTTAAAGAGTTGTTGTTTGGGCGAGCGAGTGAGTGTGTTTTTTATTTGACTGGTATCACTAAGAATCATCATTATTGTTGTTATGATATTGTGATTATTTATTTATGAGTATTCCATTCCATTTTGTGGCCACATCAAATACTTAAGGAATGTAGTTAATTAGTTTGAGTGTATGGTGCCACAGCTTACCGCAATAACTGCCACAGCCACAGCAACTGCGACAGCAACTGGCAACATCTTGATGGTTGATGGTGGGGTTTCCTATTGAGCATAAATCAACGCTCTGTGTGGCGGCGTTAATGAGAATGTAAAAAGAAGACATAACAACGAACAAAACTGTGTTGGAAATTTTTTGTTTATTCATTTATTTTGTATTGATTTGTTTTTAATTAATTTGAAAATGTTTCAAATCAGTGTGTGACCTTAAGGCGATGGATGCCTGTTACAAAAGGAGTTAATAAAAATATCAATCAAAAATTTTGCAATTAAATTTGAAATGTTATTTAAAGTTTGTGTGGAAGCGAGAGATTATTTATCTACTTCAAACAAATTTTTTTTTTTATAAAAAGCTCTTGGTGTAAGCAACAGATCGATGGTTGAGTAAGTGGCGCCTGTTTTTGGGTGTTGCAGAAAAAAGTATTAAGGTTTTTTCCAAAAAAAATTGGCGAAACTGAGATTTTTGTTTTGGTCTTGGAAACTTTTTTGCTTTTTTCTCGTTTATTACAATTTTATGAAATTACTTTTTTTTGTTTTTAAAATCTTACACAGACAATTACAAATAATAATTCAATAAAAATTCAGCGGGAAATAGTGTAGAACTTCAGCCCGTTGTAGTGAAACAAACGCATCTGAATCATGGAGATGAAGAACATTTAAAGAGCATCTGAATCAAGGACACGCCAGGATCTTCAGACTTCATGTGCGATCTTGAACGAACGATCAGAATAAATAACTCCAGGTACTGATTAAGAAAGAAGGTTCATAGTCATAAGGAGCAAGTGATGTAGGGTTAACCTAATGGGCATATATAACACTATGATATACGTATGTTTCAAAAAGTAACCATGGTGTTGGCTCTGGTGTTTTCTGCGACGAGCCTGCTGTAGGTTTTCCCGCCTTCCCAATGAGTGTAGTGTTTATCAGGCCAAGGTTTTTTTGAATACTACAATGTTTGTGGCAATAATGAAATTTTTATTGAAAGCCAGGCAGCACTTCTTTCAATAAATTCATACAATTTTAAATTTTTATTGGTCAGACAGTGCAAGAATGATCTGTCAAGGCTGGATCGTCTGATGACTTTAATTTAGCTTTGGTCTCTGAAAATGGAGGCTATTACGGTAACGAATAGGCAGATAAGTTAGACAGAATTAGATCTAGTTAAAAGGATCTTCAGGTTTTTTTTTCTTAAAATGGTGGAATTTAGACACATGTAGGGTAGCCAAATTGTCAGAAACGCTCTATGCAACTTATAACCCGCTGGTAGTATCAACAGAGCATTGGACGCTAGTCAAGCATGTAGAACGACTCGGACTTTTCTTCAACGACCACTGTTGCAGTTGCAATGACAGGGAAAAAGAAGAAATGGCCTTTATCAGGACTGTGAAGTCGAAGTTGAAGAGTCGGAGTTGAGGTTGTTGTACCGGAGTCGGAGTCGAAGTACCCACAAAAACTAGCGACTCCGACTCCAAAATTTTTGGCACTAAAATTTTTTCTAAAATAAAACAATTTTAAATATTTTCTAAAATAAAAAAATTTTAAATTTTTTCTAAAATAAAAATATTTTAAATTTTTTCTAAAATAATAAAATTTTAATGGCCGATTTCACCAATTATATTTAAATATCAATTCATATTAAAATATTGTTTATCATATAATTTTATTTTTATTTGACATAAAAAAACTAATTTCAAACATAAATTGATACAGTAGAATCCCGATAATTCGTAATAGCAAGGGACCGGCCATTTCTTACGAATTATAGGGGTTTTCGGTTTAGACGGGTTTCGATTTAAAGGGGTTAAAATAAAATAAATACGAATTAACGGGGTTTTTCAATTTATTTACTAAGACGATAAAAAAAAGCAAAAAAGTATTGTTAAATATACAAATTAATCATTTAACCAACTGATCTTCAGAAAATAAACACACACACAAGCAAAAGCAAAAACCCACGCCAAACAAAAATATTGGTAAACAAAAAAATCATTCTTTTCATCCCTGCAGGAAATGTCACTAGTGAATCTGTACTAATTCACTATTGACACAGTCACCAGTACTAGTGACTTATTATACCCCAGGCAATGTTATTTACAATAGACATTTAACATGTGCGTGTCATTGGAAATTTACCACTGACGTTGGTATTACTGACTAGGTACTGAGTAGGTACTTCCTTTGGGAACATATGTAGACATTGAATCGCAAGTACATTTTAGTAAAAGTTGTCTACACTTTTTGTAAGAATCATAACAATCTTTTTTTTTATTATTTCTTCAACTGTTATAGGAATTGTACTTCTCAGTTGTTATTGATAAAATCTTTTTCGTTTTAAAGCCAAATATAGTGGCAAATGTACTGTAGTGTAGACACTTCGTTGACAATGTCACCAATATAGTAGACAAACCTGGTGACTAGGAGACACTTGCACCCAGGTTTCCTTCAGGGATGTTTCAGTTGTTTTTATTACGAATTATAAGTGGTAGTTAGCAAACAATTACGATTTATAAGAGGTAAAGAAGATTTTATTAAAAAAAAAAAATTACGAAATAGCGAGGGGACCAAAATGAATGGAAATTTTACGAATTAACGAGATTTTTTCAAGGGACTGACAGTTTATTACGAATTATCGGGAATTACGATTTATCGGGGTATGAATTATCGGGATTTGACTGTATTTAAATAAATTGGTGAAATTGGGCATAAGAGGGTCTGTTTTTTACTAATGAAAAGGTTTTTTTTTTTTTTTTTATAATACATTTTTATTTACAATCTATCCATTTAAGGATAATAAGCAAATTGGATACAATAAAGAATTTCATTAGTTGTTAGACTCCAGTGAGAACAACAACTCATTAAGAACATAAATTTATGTTTTTATACTATTATTTACAAATTAATTAGGAATGTATTTAAGAATAATAAAAATATATGTCTATGTATTTGCAGTATTAGCGATATGAGTATTTGTAGTATTAAAGAAACAAAAATAATTTTGAAAGCATTTAATTTATAAACGAAATGGTAAGTCGAGGATGTGATGCCGTTTTAGTCTTTTAACTTCTTCAGTATCATCGAGCAGAGAGATGGCCAGCGGATTGCAGTGGTTACTTAATCTCTCAAGATAACTTGAGCTGAATCTATTGATTTCATCTTTAACCTTTGGAATAGATAAATCATTATGTATAGTGTTGTTTGAAACAAACCAAGGCGCATTGACAATCGACCTTAATGTTTTATTTTGGTACCGTTGTAATATTTCAATATTTGAGGTACTAGCTGTCCCCCAAAGTTGTATGCCGTACGTCCATACTGGCTTAAGAATAGTTTTATATATTAGTATTTTTGTATCTAGATTTAATGGAGACGCAGGGCCTAACAGCCAATAGAGACGTCTAGTTTTAAGTTTCAGGTGTTCCTTTTTAGCTTTAATATGTGTACTCCAGGTTAGCCTTTTGTCAATATGTAGTCCCAGATATTTTACACTGTCTTTTTGAGGGATTTCGCTGTTATTGAATGACAATCTTGGGCAAACGCCTTTTCGCAAAGTAAAAACTACGTGTACGGATTTTTCAGTGTTAACTTTTATATTCCACTTATTTAACCAGATTTCAATTTCATTCAGCTCTTTTTGAACAAGATTAGTAGCTTCAATTGGACATGTGCTCGAGGCCAGTAATGCTGTGTCGTCAGCATAAGTTGCAACTAAAATATTATCTGAAGTAGGCATATCTGATGTGAACAGGGTATAAAGTGTTGGCCCTAGAACGCTTCCCTGGGGAACGCCTGCTCTGATGCTACAAATTTGCGATTTTTCATTATTTACTTTTACATAAAATTTTCGTTCGCTCAAATAGGACTTAAGTATCAAGTAGAATGGAGTTGGAAGTAGTTTTTTAAGTTTAAAAAGTAAGCCCGTGTGCCAAACTTTGTCAAATGCTTGTTGAACATCTAAGAATACTCCAGAGCAATATTTTTTCTTTTCCAATGTATCTCTTATAAATGCTACAATACGATGGCATTGCTCAGGAGTTCCATGATTGTGCCTGAAACCAAATTGATATTCAGGTATGATGTTGAATTTTTCTAAAATTGGTAACAATCTATTCATAAATATTCTCTCAAATATTTTGGAGAATGTGACCAATAAACTTATAGGTCTATAAGATGTCACAACATTCTCTGGCTTATTTGGTTTAGCTACCATTATAATTTCTGCGAGCTTCCATTGTGACGGAAAATAGCTTAGTCTCAAAATAGAATTAAAAATCAGCGTTAAAAGCATAACACCTTTTTTAGGTAGAGATTTAGTTACAAATCCATTTATGCTGTCGTATCCAGGAGTTTTTTTACAATTCAATTTTTTTACTTCTTCTTGGACTTCATTAGGAGATATATGCTTGATAGGCCAATCCATAGGACATGCAATATCTATAAATTTTGATATTTCTTCAATATGACTGGTATTGCTTAAAGAATGTGGCTGGAATGCATTTTGTAGATGTAAAGCAAATGCTTCTGCTTTGCACTTATCAGTTTTGCACCATACGTCATTTTCGTCCTTTATGGGAGCATTTCTTTTAGTTGGACGTTTTAAATATTTGGTAGCTTTCCATAAACTGAATTCATCGTTCTTAGAAACACCAAGATTTCTAAGAAAATAGCAGAGTTGCTCATTTTTTATTTCTTTGAGTTTATTTTTCAGGTCCTTGACAGCTTTGTTAAATCGTCGTTTGTCATTATGATTTCTGCTGATTTGCCAGATTTTTCTTAAGCGTCTTTTATTTTGTATCAATTCCCTGACTTCTGGGGTAATAACAATTTTATCTTGACTATTTAAATTTTGTTCTATTGGTGTTGCTAGTAGACCAGCTTCATGGATAAGGTTTTTGAAACTTTCGACCACGTCATCCAATTCTTGTGGTGATTTAATGGACACATTTAAATTAACGTTTTCCTCAATCCAATTTCCAAAAGTGTTTAAATCTGTTTTACAGTTGACTACTTGATATTTTTTTGACTTGGAATGTAGAAATGTATTAAAATTTAATAGTAAAGGAGAGTGATCGGAATTAAGTTCGTCATTCAATTCATTGGATATTTGTAGGAATTGGCTTGAAATACCAGAGTAAACGACAAAATCCATAATGTCTGGCTTGTTTCTTGGATCTGTCGGCCAATATGTTGGACTTCCCGTAGATAAGACAGAATAGTGATTATTTATTACACAGTTATAAAGCCTTATCCCTTTTGGATTATGCACTCTAGACCCCCACCATGGATGTTTGGCATTAAAATCGCCTCCCACTAGGAATCTTGGCCCTAATCGATGAAAGAAATCTTTAAAATTTTGTGAAGTCACCTTAAAGCGTGGTGGAAAATAAATTGAACAAATAGATACATCACTCATATCACATTTAACTTTAATGCAAACAGCCTGAAGAAAGGGTTCAGTTATTATGTTTGCGACTTCATATTTAATTGAGGATTTTATTACAATTGCAGATCCAGCATGAGCTTTGTCGTGTGGTTGGTTGGCTATTATTAAATCAAAACCTTTTATTTTAAAAAAAGTTTTACTTGTAAAATGTGTCTCTGACACTAAAAGTATATCTATGAAATTTGATTTAAGGAAGAGTTCAAGTTCTTGTGTATGGTTAGAAAGCCCATTAGCATTCCATATTGCAATTCGAAGATTTAAACGCATAATTTTGAAATTAAAGCCGACATCATTGTTAAAAAACTTATAGGATGCTTGTACGTTACTTAGATGATAAAAAAATAAACTTTCATACTTATCAAGTAAAGCAAGAAAGAGCATATAGGGTGGTTGCAAAAAATTTACACCCTACTACACCGACTCAAGATATTAAGTTAGCTATTGAGAGCCTTGGATATCAAGTAAGAAATATTACCAACATTCGTAGTAGAATAACAAGAATACCTCTTCCCATGTTTTATATTGATCTGGAGCCTCATCCAAAAAATAAGAACATTTACGACCTAAAACATATTAATAATGCAATTGTTACTATTGTACCACCCAAAAAATCGAATGATCTTATTCAATGCCACCGATGTCAAGAGTTTGGTCACACAAAAACGTATTGCAAAAAGCAAGTAAACTGTGTTAAATGTGGTTTAGGTCATCTAACTACGGAATGCAAAAAAACTAATGATACTCCAGCTCGATGTGTGAACTGCTTACAAAATCATCCAGCGAATTATAAAGGTTGTGAAATATACAAACAGTCATTAAGAAGAAAATTCCAAAGTATTAATTATTTTAACAGATCTAGAAATACACGATATGCATTTAATAATAATGAATTTCCATCAACAACCAACAATAACAATAACTATTTTAATGAAAATAATAATCAATTCTCTTATGCTGATGCGCTTAGAAACCCACAACAAAGTACAAATAATAACCCATTTGAAAAAATCGAAGTTTTACTGCAAAACCAAATCGAGCTGACAAACTAATGAAAAGGTGAGTTTTAAAAATTAAAAAATTGAGATAACATCTTATTTTGACAGATCTTTTAGCAATTTATGAGAATAAATGTATAAGTTGTATCGAACCATGCCCTTTCCTATCTTTTTATGTGACCTAAAATTTCTGTAACAAAACTCGCTGGTTCACTGTTTTAACCATTCTGTTTGAATTTCACCACGATATCGTTAATGAAATAGAGACGAATTTAGAGACGAATTTAAATTTGTAAACAAGATGTTTTTTATTTATCGTAAATTAACAAATATTTTTGTTGCCATGTTCATATACATATAAAGGGTGGTTAAATTTCAAGGGCCGATGTTGATTTTGAATAAAACACAAACTATTTAGGAAATTATTGTAATTTTATTTTATTATGATATATTGGTATTATTCAATTATGTATGGAACAAAATATCGGCCAAATGGGCGCCGCGACCACGGCGGCACACCTCCATCCGATGGTCCAAATTTTCGATGACCCTGAGGCATAATGGAGGTTCTATGCCGTTAATGTGCCGAATTATCTCATCCTTTAGCTTTTGAATTGTTGCTGGCTTATCGACGTACACCTTTTCTTTCAAATAACCCCAAAGAAAAAAGTCCAACGGTGTCAAATAACATGATCTTGGCGGCCAATTGACATCGCCATTACGTGAGATAACACGGCCATTGAATTTGTTGCGCAAAAGAGCCATTGTTTCGTTAGCTGTGTGGCAAGTGGCACCGTCCTGCTGAAACCACATATCGTCCACATCCATATCTTCCAATTCGGGCCATAAAAAGTTCGTTATCATCTCACGATAGCGAACACCATTCACAGTAACTGCCTGACCGGCCTCATTTTGGAAAAAATACGGCCCGATGATGCCGCCAGCCCATAAACCGCACCAAACAGTCACTCTTTGTGGGTGCATTGGTTTTTCGACAATCACTCTTGGATTCTCATTCGCCCAAATGCGGCAATTCCGTTTATTGACGAATCCACTGAGGTGAAAATGTGCCCATTCACGACGTTTGGAATGGTCAAGAGGCTTTAGTTCTTGAGCCAATTGCACCTTGTAAGCGTGTAAATGCAAGTCTTTATGCATAATGTTCATCAACGACGAGCGTGAGAGGTGCAATTGTTGGGCACGACGACGAGTTGAGGTGGACGGCTCTTCAGCCACACTATCGCGAACAGCAGCAATATTTTCTGCAGTACGAGCTGTACGAGCATGCACTGGTGTTCTCACATCTTCTACAGACCCGGTTTGCTTGAATTTTTCCACGATTTTTGCGATTGTACGCACATTTGGACGATCAAATTGACCAAAAAAATCACGAAGTGCACGATATGCATTTTGATTTGAACGCCCATTTTCATAATAAGTCTGGATAACTTTAACACGTTGTTGGATTGTGTATCTCTCCATGGTTCAAATTGAGTAAGTCTGAAATAGAGAAATGTCAAATAAAATTTGGAAAAAAACTTGGCGTTTAGGTGTGCTTCACATTCAACATCGGCCCTTACAATTTAACCACCCTTTATGACTTGAAATCTGATGTTACTCCTGTGGTGAAAGCATTAAGTGAACTGCATTTTAAGTTCGAGGTGAATTATAATACAAAAAAAAAAGGAAAAGGAACACGGAAAAATACATGACATTGTTCCAGATATAATTTCTATCAATGTGGGGGTTACCCGCATTCTTTTATCTATTCACTTTGGGGATAATTGGAGAGATAATACAGACTTGCAATTTCAAATTTTAGGTCTTGGACAATAATAATATTGTTTATAGAACGGAAAAAAACAATGGCGGGTACACTGAAGAAAAAGACTTAAATTTAGTTCTTTAAAAATTCATATTTTTTTTTGAACTCTGCAGGTGGGAGATAAACGACATCAAGCCAAATTTGGAAAACTTTACAGCAGACCGCAAAAACATGTTGAAAATCACAAATGATTCTGAATTAAAAATTTGACTTTGTCCGAATATGTTATATGATCCTTATATGTTTTATTTCATGTCAATGATATCCTTAATAAAATTACGTCATAAAAGGTTCGTTACCTTCTATGATGGTATTGGTACTGTTCGATGCCTTGAGACAAACAGCACTAAGTCCAACAACAAAAGGGGTGCTATTTCCCAAAAATAAGAGAAGGTTTAAACCTTTTTTTTTTTTACGTTACGTTTCTATTCAAAATGTGCTATAAAAATTGTAGAAATAACAACTGAAAGCGCATCTGCATGTTTAAAAAAAAAATATATTTAATTTTCCTCAGAATGAATAACAAAGTTGGTCGAATGTTTGAAGATTATTTCATGCAAATGTTGACCGTGACTGCGACTCAAATGGTCCATCCGCTTAGTCCAATTTTGGCATACTCTTTCCAACATTTCGGCCGGTATCTCATGAATAAATGCTTCAATGTTGTCTTCCAATGCGTCAATTGAAGCGGGCATGTGTGTATCGACATGAGCTTTAACATAGCCCCTCAAAAAATAGTCAAAAGGCGTTAAATCGCACGATCTAGGCGGCCAATTGACCGGTCCCGAACGTAAAGCAAAATGTTCACGGAACTCGCCTCTCAATAAGTCCATTGTTAAGCGTGCTGTGTGGCATGTGGCACCGTCTTGTTGAAACCACATGTCATGCAAGTCAAGCTCTTGCATTTTGGGCAAAAAAAAGTTGGATATCATCTCACGGTAGCGCTCACCATTCACAGTTACGTTACGATTCGTATCATCTTTGAAGAAGTACGGTCCAATGATGACACCAGCCCATAAACCGCACCAAACTGTGACTTCTTCTGGATGCATTGGTAGCTCTTGCAATGCTTCTGGCTGATGTTCAGTCCAAAATCGACAATTCTGCTTATTAACGTACCCATTGAGCCAAACATGAGCTTCGTCGCTGAGCACAAGAAGCGCGTGATGAACTTTCTTAACAGAGCACGCAAAATTCAATAGTTTGCAAGCGTTGTTCGTTTGTAAGACGATTCATGGCTAAATTATAGACCAAACTGAAGATGTTTGACAGTGAAACAAAACACGAAACGTGCGTCAGCTGTTTAAACCAGAGTTGCCAAAAAGATAATAGCTAAAAAATCACCCATTATTATAAAAAAACGTGTTATGAAAAAGATGTGAATTGGTGTAGTTTATCTCTCCCCTACAGAACTATTGTTACAATTTTTAGCACTGTTTGCATAATTTTAATATATTAATATAACTTTTAACCCTCCATTACTAACCTCTGGGTCGAATCGACCCAGACACGCAAGCTTTTTAAATTAAAAAAAAAAACAAGACGATATTTTAACTCGAGATATATTTGTAATCTAAATTTGTTTATATTTAAACGTTTTTAAACACTAAACATAAGGAAAATTTATGATATTATGCATATAAAATTATTAAAAAAAAACAGCCTGGGTCGACTAGACCCATAGTTAGCAATTATGTAGCAAAGATTTATTATACCGTTATACAAAGGATAAATTTTAGCCATACCAATTTTTCTTAATAACATTTTACTTCTATATTTCAGGTTTCAAATGCACTTTATTTGACGTCAATATCTTAAAAACTCATAATTTTATGCGCAATTCGGCTGGATAACTTTGTTTTCACTTTTTTTTTTAGCTATGCTGTAATGAGTACAAACTTAATTTCAATTTAAATATATAAGTTGTTTAACACACCATTGTATATTAAAATTTAACAATAAAAGACTATAATCTACAAAAAGAAATAAACGTTTTCTCAATTTATAAGTTGAGACGATTTCAATGGATAATACAATTGGTGGGTCGATAAGACCCATGGTTAGTAACTATGCGACATGATTTAAGGTTAGTAATGCAGGGTTAAAATATACTAAAGTTCAATGATCCCATTAGGATTCGAAAGTTCGTAGCAAAATTTGTTCGTTTCAAAATTCAATCCATTATTTTTCTATATTTCAGTTGGTTTCAATCTTTCAACAGTTGAGTTATAAGTCAAGAGTGACATAACACTTAAGAATCAAAAAAGTTCAACTCATTTGGTGCATTTAATCGAGTGCTATATGTTTTTTGCATTTTTTCCAAAAATAAAATAAAATATTTTGCAGCTTTCCTACTCATATGTATGTTAAAAACTAGTATGTTTAAGCTCAATGCGGCGCATTAGAATTCACATATCGATTTGAAATTTTTACAGAATCATTTTTTTGCTATATTTAGCCATTTAAAAGACAGGTACTGAATTAAAAAATAGAGTTAAAAGTCGAATAAGGACAGTCTCATAAATATTCTGCATCATGGTTAGAAAATTTCAACGAAAAAAGTCGGAGTCGGAGTTATAACTATTTCTTGACGACTCCACAGCCCTGGTGGATATTGTTAATAACACTGTGCAACAAAATTTGGGTCATCTGTTCGGGTCAAATCTGCCAAATGCATTTGAAAAGTTAGCTCAGATTCCCGAATTATGGGCCCCTAAAGTTTTTGAAATTTTTGAAAAGGCGTTTGGTATAAGTCAAAAAAAATATTCTAAATGCACTTCTGAGCTAAAAAATATTTTCAGTTGTCTTCAGTAAATTGTATGACGATTATTTTTTTTTTTTTTAATTTATTAACCCTCTAACTCTCATGTTGAGGGGTAATTTTTGTCCTTTTTCCCAACTCTTTCACAAAAGTATGCTAAAACGGCACTTCTTGGGTTAAAATGTTCTACGAATATTTTCTGCATCACATTTCACTACGGGTCGTCTAAGACCAAAAGTTCGTGTGATGTATTTAAAACGGATTTTCGAAATTTCGGGCATTGAAATTTTTGAATTTCTTGAAAGGCGTTTGGCACAAGTCAAAAAAATATACTATATGTTCTTCTGAGCTAAAAAATAATTTTAGATATCTTCAGTAGAATAGTATGGCGATTCTTTTCTTGGAAAATATTAACCCTCTTACACTCATTTTGAGGGGTCATTTTTGTCCTTTTTTTAACCTCCACACTAAGCGGCACTTTAGAGGGTCAAAATGTTCTACAAATATTTTTGCTGCATCAAATTACACTAAGGGTCTTCTAAGACCAATAGTTCGTGCAATGTATGTGAAACGGGTTTCAAGAAATTCAAAAATTTCAAGGCCGCGAATTTCGAAAATCCGTTTTACATACATTGCACGAACTTTTGGTCTTAAAAGACCCCTAATGAAATTTGATGCAAAAGATATTCGTTGAACATGTTAACCCTCTAAAGTGCCGTTTTAGTATACTTTTGTGGGGAAATTAAAAAAAAGGACGAAAAGGACCCCTTAAACAGAGTGTTAGAGGGTTTATATATTCCAAGAAATGGATCGGCATACGATTCTACTGAAGACGTCTGAAATCATTTTCAGCTCAGAAGTACGTTTAGTATAGTTTTTGTTGGACTTATACCGAACGCCTTTTCAAAAAATTCAAAAACTTTAGGGGCCCATATTTCGGGAACCCGAGCTAACTTTGGCAGATTTGCTCTAAAAATATTCTAGTTTAATTTCACGTTGCAAGCATTGAGGCTGTTTTTTTTTTTAATTAATTTATTTAAATTTTTAAAATTTTGCTGATTCTTGGATTCTTTTTTTTAATGGCTCGATTACGGATGATAACTAAACTGAAGTTGTGTTGCCAACGGCTGAATCAGGCAACGCCGCCGATGTTAAAATATAAAAATAAAAATTTTTATTTTATATTTTTACTTCAGCACCGTTGCCTGATTTCGCTGCTACAACTTCAGTTGCCATCGGTAATCGACCTACAAGTTTATCTAATATTTTCGTTTAAGCGATTGTTTTTAATTTTTTGAGATATTTTTTCTATAATGGATTTTTTTTGACTGTAAAGAAGTTTAAAGTTTTAGTGAGATTTACTGCCTCTTTCAAACCAAAACTTTGTTTGCCTAAGTTACATTGAAATGAAAATTAAGCCAACGATATATTCATAAGAAGTCGTGAGACAGGCAGTTCGAAAATTTCTTTAAATATTCGCTTATGGCAACTTTTTCAGATTTTGTTTTTGTAATTATGCTAGATTTTTAGCGATTTTTAGTGAAGTATATTTTTTTTTGCTTTTTTTCTGTTAAATTAATTTAAATTTTAATAAAATTCTTGGTGTTATTTTTAAACTGATTTCAGTTCTCTTTTTTGTTTTAATCATTCAAGAACTTACAAATCTTCAGAAGTTTTTTTTTTCTTTCTTGCTGATATATGATGAACTGCCTGCTACTCAATACAGCATTTGGGCCCCCGTACGAGTTGTTCAAATCTAAACCGCCCACAAACAGAATTTCACTAGACTTTGGTCTCTTAAACTGGCATTGATCATTCATTTATTTATATTTTTTTTTAATTAATTAGTCTAGATCAAACTTATAAAAGAATTAAAAGGGGATTAATAAAAAATCTGATGTTTTTTTTTTTAAATTTGGATATAAATCACAACCAAATTTGGGTGGTTTTTAGAGATTTTTTTTTTAAATTAATTATAAAATCACGTTTATGAATGAAATTGAATCATTGACATTCGTAATTGTTAAATTTGGGTTATTTTAAAATTGTTTTGTATTAACAAGACATTTGACAAAAAACGAATTGTGTGGGATGGATTTGATTGAATGTTTGTTTGTTGGATTTTCGTTTAAATACAGGTGACAAATTACCAAGGTGTGTTCAAAATTATTGGTTGTTGGCTTTTTCTTTTTTTGTAAATAATCAATTTGAATTTATTGTTGTAATTATTCAATATCAACAGATGACTGTTTTCATTTTTCGTTTTGGAGAATAAATAAATGGCGGCTGTTTAGGGTTGCCTTCTAATTAGCATGTCAATTCTAAAAATTCACTTTAAACGAAATGTTCATGTTTTGCCAGTCAGTCAGCCAGACACTCATTAACTGTTCGCTTTTAACCCAAAATTCCTAGAATATTGAAATACCTTCTTTAAACATTATTTCGGCTTTTATTCTGGTTAACGCCCCATTAAATTCAATTTAATTTTTGTTTAAGGTTTTTGAATTGTCATGTTGGTTGGTTGGACAATTTTTTTTTTATTTGTTTATATTTTGGGAAGATCGTCCGTCCAGCGTCAGCTGAATAAAATCCCAAGAGATCCTTTTGTTGGTGTTTTTAGTTAAATATTCATTCACTCACTCACTCGATTTAAGTTGCAATCAATGACTTGCATTAAAATTGTATCGATTTTGCCTTTCGAATTTTCATTACCATGTGTTATGGTTCATTTTGAACCTTTTGTCCCATCGTGATTGGCATAATTTCAATAGTTTTGCTTTTAATTCTAAAGAATTTGTTTTTTCTTAAAGCTAATAATCATGTTTTCGAAAAATATTTAAAATTCTTTTGTGTTATGTTTATTTATTGGCCACTTGACTCAATTATTTTTCAAAATATTATTTTTAAAAAAATATTTGTTTTCGAAATTTCAAAAAAAAAGGCAATTAAATGTTAAAGTGGCTGCCTGCACCTAATTTTGTTTAAAGCAGGTTTAACTTTAGGAGATCCTAAATTGTAAAGCGTCGCTCTTTAGCAGGGCAACGCTAGGCCCGCAAAAATCAATAAATAATTAATTTACTCATTTTTTAATGTGATCTTGAAGAACAACATGACTTTTTCACTGGGAGGATTAGACTTAACATGGAATTTTTAAGGTGTAGAAAATATCCCGCAGGTCCGTCTACACATACTTTCCCTACACTCATAGAAAAATACATCTTCATATTGATGATGCCCTAACACCAGAATTGTGACATCCATGTTTATACAAATGGCATCAATGAGGCAAAATGTGGCATCAATCCAGTGACGAACGCCATTATAAAATGTTGTCACAATTTTATGTGACATCTATGCAGTGACTACAGTGACATCAATTCGATACCATATGTTGTGTTTTATTAACATTATTTTCATCTTTAAAAAGAAGCAAAAATTTCCAAATTCTATTTGTATCAATTATTACCCAGCAAAAACTTACATTGCAAAGTAATGAGTTAAAAAGCTAATATAACGACTCTTCACTACTTATACATTGGCATTTTAACTCATTATTTTAACACGGTGATGTCATTGGAGGCAAGTACTTACCACCCTCGCTTACAAATAGGGAGTTAAATAAGTCATTACCACATTCGCTTACAAATAGGGACTTAAATAAGTTATTACTCCGATGTCACCAAAATTACAACTAACATGTCATGACATTAAAAAAACATTTTTTTTATTATTTTTTTAAAATTATTTATTTTCTATTTTTTCTTATTTTATTTTACTTTGTTTTATTTTTTATTTTTTATTTTTTTTCTGTCTCTGGCGGGATTCGATCGCGCAACCTCGGTGCTGATAGACTAGCTCACTACCAGCTAGTCTACCGGGGCAGTGTAGTTTTTGTATAAAAAAACGATGTTTTTTACTCAATTAAGAGCGTAAATATGAGATTAAATTATTGGAGGCAACTACTTACCACCCTCGCTTACAAATAGGGAGTTAAATAAGTCATTACCACATTCGCTTACAAATAGGGAGTTAAATAAGTCATTACCACATTCGCTTACAAATAGGGAGTTAAATAAGTCATTACCACATTCGCTTACAAATAGGGAGTTAAATAAGTCATTACCACATTCGCTTACAAATAGGGACTTAAATAACTTATTACTCCGATGTCACCAAAATTACAACTAACATGTCATGACTATAACATTTCAGTACAGCATAATTTTTCATATTCAAATTTATTACAAATTGTTTTTTATTTATAATAAAAAAAGAACAAATTGTAAGAACAAATATTTTAAATCAATTTGTATTAGATTTGAAAAAACTTCAACCGTAGATGCATTTTATTACGAATGAATTATAAATTTCGTTAATCAACTCATACACAAGTACTTAGGTATCAGATTATATGTCAGCCATTACCAAACTACTTCTATGTAATGCAGATGGTATGAAGTAGTCATTGAAAAGTAAGTTGTTCAGTAATGGCAAGTCATTACCAAGTTTTTGCTGGGTAAGTTAATTAAACATTAAATTTTCAAAGTAGAATAATTACGGAAGCCATATCGGGCATACTGCTTGCTATCTTATAAATGAGAGTTGTTTTGTAAACAAAGGGCGGAATACAACAAAAGTAAAATAAACGGCGGTTTGCAAAATGACCCCAGGAAATATGGCCCCAAAAGTAAAATGAAAAACGGCCCCAAAATTTTACATGAGACACAACAACACGTAATTTTGGCGCAATTTTTTGTTTTTTTTGGGGTTATTTTTAATTTTTTCGTTAGGGTGTTTTTGCATTTTAAGTGGAATGAAAAATGACCCCAATATCAAGGAATGAAAAATGGCCCGTAATAAAATCACAATTTTTAATTTGGGGCTATTTTTCGTCGACTAATAAAAAATGCAAGTTTTAAGAAATGAAAAATCACAAATTTTATAAAATTCTATGTAAAAGTATGTATACCAAAGTAGAGAAAATCCTTGCCGGTTATGCAGAGATGCTTTAGTTGGCGAAGCCGGTGTTTGTTATACCATAGAGGAAAAAATCATTCAGCCCGGCCGAAGTCCGGCTATTAAGAGAAGCTTTACTGAGCGAAGCCAGAGTTCGTTGTACCATAGAAAAGAAAATCCTTGCGCCCGACCGAAGGCCGGCTATGTAGTGAAGCTTTATTGAGCGAAGCCAGTGTTCGTTATACCAAAGAGAAGAAAATCGTTTCACCCGGCGAAGCCAGTATTCGTTATACCATAGAAGAGCAAATCCTTGCGCCAGGCCGCAGGCCGTCTTTAACGTGAAGCTTTTGTAAGCAAAGCCAGTTTTCGTTATACCAAAGAGAAAAAAATCCTTACGCATGCCCGAAAGCCCAACCATGCTATCAATCGTACGATTTTTAAAACCAAAACTGTATAATTATCCGGATTTTGAAATCGGGATTCTAAATTTGTGATTTTTAGTTTCGGCCATATGAACTCAACCGAAAATGTTTCATGTAACTTTCTTTGTGTTCTTTTTTGGGGTTCAAATTCATTATACATTTTGTGGTGATTTTTCATAATGAAGAATAACCCCAAATTAAGGGTCATATTTAATTTTATTTTTAGGGTTCTTTTTAATTTTTTTGGGGTAATTTTTCATTAAAAAAATGGGGCCATATTGCATTATGAAAAATAGCCCCGAATTTGGTGCCAATTTTTGTTTATTTTTTTGGGGCCATATTTCCTGGGGCCATATTTCGCTGCGCCAAAATAAACATGTGTAACTGGTAAGTAAATAATAATATTCTCTCTCTAAATTAAGCCTAATGAGTCCTTTCTCCGATGTTACTGTGTCATCGCACTAATGACATTTTTTATTAAACTGACTCCGATTCGTCATTTCTGTGATTCTGTAATGCATCATCCCATTGATGACATAATTTCACCTGATGACAATTTGGCCAAGTGCTGTTAAGGTTGACATAACAATGATGGAAAGGGTCAAGGGGTCAAAAACGGAGACTGAGGTAAAGTTCGGTTTTGGATTTAATTTCTTATAAGCTGCTAAAATAAGGTCAGACGGTAACAGGGGACAATACACAGAAAAAAAATAATAATTTTAATAAAAAATTTGTGATATTAATTTAAAAATTAATTAAATTTGCACCAGTAAACAAATTAATAGTATCAATTAAATATATTAACAAAATTTTGTAAAGTAATGTTGATGATTTAAGTAAACGTTTAATCCACTTGATTAAATTTTTACATTAAAACTGATTTCATTTTTGATTAAAAGTTTATTTGAAAACAAATTGTCGAGATTTTTTCTGTGTACCGAACACAACTTATTTGTTCGAAGCGAAAGTTTACAAAAAAAAAAAAACGCTCAGAGCAAATAAAAGCAATAAATAAAGTCGTAATTTTTCTTTCGGTCTTATGTTACCAAACCAATTAAACTCTTTTAAGAAAAAAGGGTTTTGGAAGTTTTTCCCCACCCCACTTGCAGTCCACAACTTGTCCCGTCCGACTTCCGTTTCCGTTTCTATTGATGCGAAACACTCTTAATGGGCATTCGAAATTAACTTGGCTATTTTCTTGGTTAAAGAGATAAGCAGTTCCTTAAACGCAGAGTTAATTTGTTTGCCAGCAAGATCAGAAAAGTTCAAAGCTGGGGGCTTATGGTTCACAAGTAGAGGCTTTAAATTTGAGAAACTATCCTTTCAAAGAAAATCCTTTCAAGGACTTCATGCTCAACCAATTTAACAACCCATATCAGCTTCTTTTGTTTTAAAAAACCCATTTAACCTTTTTTTTCTTCTACTATAAATTTTAGCAAAATCTTTCATACAATAAAATATGTATAATAAAAAGTAAAATAATTTTTAATGCCATCATTTAACGGGCAACATTTAAACCAAATCTAATCTTTGTAGAGCATAATCACAAAATAAAAAAGCTAATTTTAAAGCTTTTTAATAAATCTCGTACTTGGTAATCGCATTGTGTCTTTTTCTACAACAATTTTGTGAGTTTTTCTCATTTTTATGGAGCCATTAAAATCATGGCAAAGCAATTTGTTGAAGATTTATACACGAAGACACGCACTAAAGCAACGATAAATTTCAACTCTTTAAAAATTATATCTCTGCGTGTGTATGAGCTGGGGAATAATAAAAGCTTTGTATGTAAATATGTGATGCTTATAAAATGGAGTAATAAAACAAAATAAATGTAATACGCATTAAAAACAAACGTTGTAAGTTGTTGTTTTTACCGTTAGGGAACTAAATGGCCGCCCAACTGGACGTTTTAAGTAGCGTAGCCGAAAACGATTTAGTAAATTGAAGCAGGTCCGCTGCAAGGCTCTCATCAGACGGGAGTCGTACAGAAGGGCTCAGGGGAGATGGCAGGGGGAGCATACCTGTTTGATGGCCAGGACTCTATGGCCTGGCTATGACGCGGCGAGAACGCGCGTACTACTCGGTCTCGGCAGGGACCGGATGAGAACAGTGATATCGGGTCACTGGGTGATAGGGACTGATGCTAGGAGGATGGGTCTTGCGTATAATGATTACTGTGGGAGTTGTCATGATAAGGTGGAGGAGACGGTGTTTCACTTTCTCTGCCAATGCCCTAGTTTTGGGGGCATTATGTTTAGGCATTTTGGGAGAACAGAATTGCCATGTCTGGACGATTTGTCCAATCTGAAACTGAAATCGATCTCCTTGTTCTGCATAAAATCGGGGTGGTTCGAGACTGCAGTGACCTCAGGGGAATAGTCTGGTGGATACTGGCTGACTCTTGTCACTGGCTAGGGGTATCACAAAGGGACCGCTATAAGGACCCAAGTGAGTCGACGTCGTGACGGCTACCCATTTAACTTAACCTAAATTGAAGCAGGAGTAAAACCGAAGGCTTCACATTAACACACAATTTGAAAAATATCAACAGAGTCCACTTGACTTCTGTACTAGATCAATTAAAATTTTTTTTTATTCGAAACGAATTAAGGATATCTCCTCTTTTTTACTCCCAGAATACTTTTAAAAGTTTCTCGAAGTGTCCTTAGTTTTTTTTCTTACAAATCATTACGACACTCTAACATTTATTTTTTCATCTATACCTTCTTACTAGTCTTTTTCCAAAAGTTTCTATAAAGTTTTTTAAAGAAAAGAAAACTTATCTTAAAGGATCTTCAAAAACTCTAAACTAAAGTTTCCAAATCCGTAAACATTTTCAAGAGTTTCTCATCGAAATGAAGTCGATTTGAAATCGCACAAATTTTGAAAATGAGCCTGTAAAGAAAGTTTTTCAAAAAATTCTCTTTTATATTCTTCATACTTTGAGTACGAATTATCTTCATAAGAAACACTGTTAAAAAAAACAGGCAAAACCACAGTAATTTTGTAAATAATTGAGTTCAAATTCTCGTTCTATTTGAATTCCACTTTATTTCGATTTCTAGATCATGACCGATTATCATAACTGATATGCTCAACCTGGATTTCGAAAGCCCGACAATTTTATGACTAACGCTTCTATGTTCTAGATAAAAGTAAAAGTCTTTTACCAAAAGCGTGTACTAAACTCTCGCTTTTGTGGACACTAACATACAGGTAACAATTCTAGTTCATTAACTTACCTCTTGTTTAGAAGCTGGAGCTAATTAACCTTTAGCGCTACTTCAGGGACATCTGCAAGCAAGTCGAATTTCAGCATTAGTCACGGATAAAATTATTCCTTATCTTTCTCACCGAAAATTGGGTTTAACCAGAGTCGCGAATAAATACGAGAAATGTCCTAATCAAAACCAGCCAATAATCTTTAAGGTCCTTAGGGAAACAGATAGATTTTTTGTCAGAATCTTTCGGATACACTGATAGAAGAGGCATCAAAACGCTGGTGTATTTTGATATCAGGACTATGACAAGTGTTTTCGTTTTTGACCCTATTACACTTTTCATCATTGGGATTTCAGCCTTTAAATCACTTGGCCAAGTTGTCATCAGGTGAAATTGTGTCAACAATGGGATGACACATCGGCATCACAGAAATGACGCATCAGAGTCAGTTAAATAAAAAAGTCATTAGTGTGATGACTCAGTAACATCGCAAAATGGAGTGATTAGGCTCACTTTAATGACAAACTGTCATTAATGACAAACTGTCGTTAAATTGTGTCATTGGGATTGACTTAAGTCAAAGTGAGAGAAAATTATTACACATGTTTGTTTCACTTTTGTTGTATTCCGCCCTTTGTTGACAGAAGAACTTCTAGTTATTAGACACCAGCAGCATGCCCGATATGGTTTTCGATATCATTCTACTTTGATAATTTGATGTATTTAACTAAATAATTTAAACAAATAGAATATGGGAATTTTTGTTTCTTATTTTACTTTTTCAACATAAAAATAATCTTAATAATACACAAAATGTGGCATAGAATTGATGTCACTGTAGTCATAGTAAAGATAGCACATAAAATGTGACAAAATATTCTGACGACGTTCGTCATTGGATTGATGTCACTTTTTTCCTAATTTATGCCATTTGTAATAACATTGATGTCACAATTTTGATCTATGATCTATAAGTAAATCTGTCAAGATACTTTAAGGTCCTTAAGGAAACTAGTTTCCGTGGCAACAGGTTTTTAGTATAGATGACACATAAAATGTGACACAATTTTCTGATGACGTTCGTCATTGGATTGATGTCATTTTTTGCCTCATTGATGCCATTTGTAATAACATTGATGTCACAATTCTGATACTTTAAGGTCCTTAAGGAAACTAGTTTCCGTGGCAAAAGGTATTTTTTTTTTTTTTGAACAGCATTTTTCGGATATCTGCTCAATTTGAAACACCAGAAAAGTTTTAGATAGTTAGAACAATTAAATCGCACACTTAATCATAAACAGCCACAACTAAAATTAAAAAATGTTTAGTAGAGGCAGAAAACTGGTAACTTTTTAATCAAAATATTAACGAAGACAGTGACGCAAACGAAAATTTCGTTGTTGCTATAGATTTAATTTTTGAGCAGGTTAATGTAAAACAAAACGATATTGATAAATTTTGAGGTGTTTCTGTTTAGATTTGGTGTGCGATATGTTCCAACAGTGCAATGCCAAGAAGAAGGTGGAACTCCTTAAGACACATACGCACTTTCCCCGAGGAGGGTGTAACTTAAACTCAGCTTAAGCCAAAATAACCTTGCTGTATAAGTAGCGTCTTCACGACAGCCAAAGTCTAAATTCAAACGAAAGAGCTGATCTTCCCTAGTATGCTCTAAGTGTCCCAAAGATGATCCTAATACTAAACTTCAAAGATGAACGATAGAATATTTTTTTTTGAAGGCCTTGGCGGCTGTACAAGCAGTTGTCTACATGAATTGTTTATATATTTTTTTTAACTTTTTCGCTAGTATATCTTGTTGAAAGACGCATTTTCAATCCCAAGACATGACTAGAATGCTAAGATATGACTACAAAAGGAGAGATGTGATCGACTAACTACAGAAAAGTCGAAAACATAAATTTGTATGCCCAAATAAATGCCAAATATCCAGTTTATTGTGAGATTTTATGTCAATAACGTTGGAAGTTTATATGTACTGTGCACTTAAAGGTGGAGTATGATGAGCAGAGATTGCTTTTATGCCCTCTTTTTTCATGACTTTTTTATTTATGTACATGTGACCAATAATATTAAAAAAATGTTGAACAAATTATTATGGCTAATTTTAAGATAAAATTGTAAACAGTAAATCGCCATTAAAAAAAAGTATTGCTTACAAGTAATCTTCTCGTAACATGGCCAAAATGTAATGGGAACGTAAGTGTAACGTCTAAAGTAATTAATTTCTCGTTGATGATTAAGATTTTTTACGAGTTCTTGTTTGAATTTATTTATTTGATGTTTTGATAAAACTCACATTATGAAATTTGTAAAACGTTTTGGAAGAACAGAGGTTTAAAGGAGTTTATTCAGGAGCAAAATTGTGTTTTCTGAAAGGACTAAGATACAATTTATGTTATTTTATGCGCCATTAAACTTGACAAAGGTTTTGGTTTCAAACGAAATGGTAATCTATGTTCACTTTTTGATATTTTTGATCATTATGAAAAAATTCACGCTTGAATAACGCTTAAGACAGCTTCATGATTTTTATAGCGCTCGTCTCCAGTTGAGCTTAACGAATTTGTAAATAAAAAAAAATTGGCGCATATGAATACATCCAGATAAAAGTTGATGGCCTCAAAATTGGACGGCCAAAATGCGCTTCGTCAATAATAGGCGCAATCCCCATTTGTCTTAAATCATTTTCATATGTAAATGCACACAGAAAAAAATCAATGTAAATTCGTTCAAAACAAGGTTGATTTTACATTTTTCAGTAGTGATTTTGCTTCATTGTTGTTTCATGTTAATTTAACATGATTTTACAATAACTTGCGAACAACATTTTTTTCTTTTAAAATAACTATAATTCATGTTAATTTAACATTGCAGTAAAGTTAGAGCAAAATGTAATTAATATTGAAATAACAATCCGAATCACGTTGAATGAAAGTTATTTAAAGTTGAAACAACGTGAATTTCATGTAGAATCAAATTGGTTGCAGTGTGATATAACAGTGTGAAGACAACATATGCATTTATTTAAGAATAATTTAAAACACTTACCCCTGTAACACATGTTTCACTTATTTTGTATCTGCTTTGCTAACAGAAGCATCAGCAGAATGGCCCGATATCGTTTTCGTCATCATTCTACTTTGAAAACTTGATGTACTATTTAACTAAATAATTTTAATTAAAAGAATACGGGAATTGTCTTCTTTTTATAACATATTTTAAACATGAAAATAAAAAGATCTACATACTTAAGTGTGTATGCATGTTAATTTAACAAGATAAACTTTTGATTTTAATATAAAACAGGTTTTTATGGATTTAATATTGAACAATGTTATTTTAACAGTGAAAAATATTAAATAAACGTGATTTAAGATTGTTTTAATATTTTTCATTTTTAAATTAATATGAAATAATGATAAATTTAAATAAAGGGCATACTTTTGCAGAAATTTACCATGATTCTCAATCAACATTTCGCCATGTTATTTTAACATTGGTATTTTTTTCTGTGTGTGCCATGTAACGGTTTAGCCATTTTACGATTTCAAATGAAAGGTTAAATAAAACGCACATAAAACCGTGATTTTATTTCGATTATACTTTTATTTTTTTTTTTTTTTTTTACTAGCTGGCCCGGCAAACGTTGTTTTGCCACATAACTTATTTCTTTCAGATGTAACAGTGTAGCGAAATTTTAAGAAAAAATTACAGGCTATAGTTCTTTCCAGATGTTAAACAATTTGCCTGCCAAATTTCAAGAAAATTAATTGATTAGTTAAGAAGATATAGGGAGGCGGAGCTTTTACCCCTCTTGCCCTATTTAATGCCCTGCCCTCTTTCCGATGCTACAGTGTATGCATGCCAAATTTTAAGAAAACCGATTGATTAATTAAGAAGATAGAGGGAGGGGAAGCTTTTACCCCCATTTGCAATATTTTGCGCCCTCTAGCGATATAAAATATACTCTACGACCTATTCTCATACCTAACAAATACACATACAAAATTTCATAAAAATCGGTCAAGCCGTTTCGGAGGAGTTCAAAATGGAGGGCACTTTGTGGATATTTCTATGGGAATATAAATACATGTATCGGAATGAATGCAGTGTTCACTAAAATGGCTATTTCATTTTCATTTGAAGACCGTTGATAAATAAAAGCCTAAGCAACCAGGTAAATTCGCATAGAAGCTAGCTTTCCCTCAACAATAAATTTCAGTGTATTTATCAAATATGAAAAATTGGGAATTAAGCACGTCATACGAAAATCGTATTAATAAAAACCTTGGTATTGACGTCACCTTCCACGTGAACTTTGCAGACACAAAATCGGTTCACGCATTCCAGAGAACATCAATTACTAACACAATGCAACTTTTTTTTATATATGTACATTAGAGCAACTCAAGTTGTATGGAAGCAAAATTCGTACTCGATGTACCCTCCTAAAAATGAACCTTGGACATTTTTAAGATGACATTTGAAAAAGGGTCTATTTTTGCATGTTTTGTTACTTTAAGAATTTGTGTCATTACCAACATATACAAGTTGGGTATCGTAAGAAAGGTTTTTTAAGGCGCGTCCAACTGTATATAAAATTTGTCCAAGGACGATCATCCATGTCCTTTTTTTTAAGGATTTTCTGTTAAAAAAACGGTTTTTGAATTTTTTGTTCGGGGTTGTTTGTAATAAAAGTGCCAAATTAACATATTTTAATCTTTAGTCGATTTAATTAAATACGTGTCTCAGCTTTTTTTGAAATTCGTACTAGTTCGCGTTTTGACTAAAATGCAATGGGGTGGTAACCCTTTGTTTTAATTAGGGCAATATGGGTATCAAATTTTATCTTTTGCCAAGTATATCATCTTTGTATGTAAATAATTTAGATTTGTGCAAATTAGATGCTCTGGTGCTCTGGAATATATATAAATGCGATTTTGTAGTAACTCTAATATGATAACGGATTTAGTTTCTAGATCATGTATGGATGAAAATAGGACTAAAGAAAGAAAAAAAGAAATGATCCACGACCTGAATTTTTTTTTAATTTGCGGAAAAAATATGCCGCCAAAAAGTCGTGGATCATTTCTTTTTTTTCTTTCTTTAGTCCTATTTTCATCCATACATGATCTAGAAACTAAATCCGTTATCATATTAGAGTTACTACAAAATCGCATTTATATATATTACAGATTTTATATACAGTTGGACGCGCCTTAAAAAAACCTTTCTTACGATACCCAACTTGTATATGTTGGTAAGGAAACAGATCCTTAAAGTAACAAAACATACAAAAATAGACCCTTTTTCAAACTGGTCCAGCTCATGAGAGGTCAACCCTGGAGCCGAAATATTTAAAATGAAATCTTAGAAAAGTCTAAGGTTCATTTTTAGGAGGGTACATCGAGCACTTTTTTTTGGTGAGTCGCTCTAATGTACATATATAGAAGATATGCTTGAACCCTGCCTGCAGGTGATCCTTTTGATTAAGTTTTAAGACAATTTTACGCACATTTCGGACGGTATCTCGGCGATAACTTGGTTTTCAAATTCTCACACGTTGCGTGATTATCCGTATCTCTACAAAAAAAAAAAAAAAAAATCTAACGTCGTCGAATCGCATGATCTTGGTGGCTAATTGACCTCGCTATAACGTAAAATTATACCTTCTGGAAACTTCTTATGCAATAAAGCCAAAATTGGTCGTGTTTGAAGCGTAGTACCGTCTTGTTGAAACCAAGACTTTCAATAACAGGCCATAATGAGCAAAGATAGGTTGAGATATTGCTGAGAACGCCGTGGAATTGGCAAAATTGGATTATCCTTCACACTTTCACTGAGCCTACAACAGCCTATAATCTTTTAGACTGAGAACTACGCTATCTTCAAAGCCTATGGGGAATGTTTGAGGAATATCGAATAGGCAGGCCGCTCTTAGAGCACTATCTTCTTTCAAACTAAAGATTTACATCTCTAAGCAAACTTAGAAAACGTAATGATCTGAATTTGTTTCGGGTACCCGGCCATGAGGGCCATGTGGGCAACGAAAGGGCTTACTGCTTGACAAACAGCGGCGCTCGCCGTCCATTTATTAGCCCTGAGCCTTTCTTCGGCGTTCCTATCGATCACAGTAAGTGAAAAACACAAACATGGTCCGATAGTGAATTCTTTCACAAATGTATGACTACTTCCGGGTTGAGACAGTCCCAGAAATTTGCAACCCCGACCCGTGGTAAGCCAGGTAAGCGACTTCTACCGCTTTCGAAGGGAGGAACTTAGGCTACTTGTTGGCGTATTTATTCCATCAGTTTATAAAAATACACAGATTTATAGTACAGTAATTTCAAAGGTGCTGTTATCTTAAATGTATTTATCGGCTTTAATGTGCAGGTACACAATTGTGGTTACCTGCATAAAATTGCAGCTAAAGTAAAGTGCTTAAAAGAAGAATAAAAAACGTTTTTATTAAAACATTGATATTTTCATAAAATTTTATAAAATTGGATATTTATATGAAAAAGTGGCCACCATATTTTATTCATGTGTGCAGCTAACTTTGATGTTTTATATGGAAATATTTTAAAGCTGCCCAAAAATACGATAAAAATGCAGGTATACAAAAGGCACGTAAACAAGGTTTTTGAAGAATAATTGCAGAAAATATGTATTTTGGGCAGTTAAGTCAAAGTGCAGCTAACTTTGATTTTTTGTATGAAAATAATTTCAAAATGCCAAAAATGTTGGGCATTTATCTCAAATGTGTTGATATATTTAGAAAGTGCACTTAAAAAAATAATTTGTATGGGATTTTAAAAAATAATAATGTGCCCGTGCATAAAACTGAATTGGCAAATTGGTTTAGTTCGTTGTTTTCTTACAAAGACAATAGAATGAAGCGGTTTGTTTTTTAATTTTGTTTTTTCTTTTAACCCACTTACAACTACAATTCGAGTCGGAAAGAACCCAACCAATTGTAGGGGGATGTAAGAAAAGATAAACTCACTGTTTATTGTTGGTGTTTTGTTTAAGCTTTGATATTGTTACAGGTAAGACTTAGAGTGTTTATAACTCTTATTCGCTTAAGGTTTTATTTGTTTAATATTTTTGGCTTTTCTAAAATCTTTGGAAAAGGTTTCCTGATGAGCTGGTGTAAGCAACCGGCGAAATGCGCATAGAGGCTTGCTTTCCCTCAACAATAAATTTCAGTGTATTTATCAAATATGAAAAACTGGGAATTTAGCACGTCATACGAAGATCGTATTAATAAAATGACAAGAATTATTCATTTTGAGCAGTAAAGTCAAAAGTGCACTTAAACAAAAGACAGTTAAGTCAAAACTACTGTTTCTATTAAAAATTTTTTGATATTAATATTTTCTGCATTAATGTTGTTGATATAAGTAAACGTTTAATTCACTTGATTAAATTTTTAATTAAAACTAATTTTATTTTTGATTATTGGTTTAGTTGAAAAAAATTTCCAAGAATTTTTTTCTGTGTTAAGGTGAAAGTGTCGGTTGTCTTCTCTGCTGCTGTCCCGTCTTGGTGACTACCTGTCGAAAATTTTTCATTTACGATCTTTCACCAAGTAGTGTAATTGGATTCATACGTAGCCATGGCATGGTGAGATGCACGGGCTGCACAAAAGACTCTCTGGGTCAGAGTGTTTTTGGCTCTGGCATGGTGAGATACACGGGCTGCACAAAATACTCTCTGGGTCAGGGTGTTTTTGGCTTTCTACGTATCTATCTTCACTAACAGAAGCGGTATTTTCGGCAGTGAACACATTGCGATGATGCACAGACCTGATTATATCTGTTTCTCTTTCAGTCTCTTCACATTTCTTTACAATCTTGCCAATTCATTGCACAGTAGATCAATTATGATGACCATATCACCCCGTAATACTCAAAAAGTGGACACGTTTGAACCACCACTTTTGGTGAAAGTTTTAACTATTTTTACGCGTCCTTCGGTTGTAAAGCGATCCATATTCTTAAATGGCACTTTAGATAACAGATTTTTAACAGCTTACAGCCTTGCCAGACCGTCGGTTTTGTAACCACTAATTGGATAATTTAACTTAAATCTATTGTGTTATTTTTTACGATTTAAATTTTTATTGGGCTTTAAAAAACACCTTTTATCAGTCTGGAATTTTATTACAAAACTCATATCTAGATGAATTTCTTTCTAGGTTTTAAATAAAAAATAGTTTTTATTGGTATTTAAACGTTTACCCCGAATTCATTCATTATTAAATTTAGCAAACGTTTATTAAGGAAAATTCATTGAAAATTTTGTTTTGTAAATCTTTATTTAAATAAATAACAAATAAATTTAAAATATTTTTATGAATACGGGCATTAGAATTTATAAAAAAATCTATAAAAAAAACCCCAAAAAAGAATCTGGCCAAAAATTTAATATTTCAAAAATGTTTTTTTATGAATTACAACTTCAAGGACCTGATGCTTTCTTTTGAGCTCTCCTTTATTCTAGAGAAAATCATTTTAAATATAACATTTGCTGTCGTTTGCTGCTGTTACCGTACCCGGGTCAAATACTTATATGGGCAACAACAATTAAATGGCTGCCATTTGTTTTATTGCTCCACACTGGAGCTCATCAGATAAACAAATTTTTTATATTTTTTTTATTATTAAGCTTGTTGTAAAATGTACAACAACCATAAAAATGATAGCAACAACAACAACAGCAGCAACGAAAAAGGACAATAAGACATTATTCGGTTACTTTATTTTTAATTTTTCTTTTAAAATAAACAAACAAAAAACAAACAAAATACCAGGATGTGCAAAATGGTTTTGGTATCCTTTTTTCGTAACCTTTTTACCACAACTTCTTTGAATGCTTTTCGTGTCAGGCTGTGTGTTTGCAGGTGTATGTGTTTTAACTGTACTACTCCACATGTTAAAAATATAATAAATAAATATTTTTTATGCTTTTTTTTCATTTTTATATATTTTATTACGACTTTTTTATTTCAAATACACCCGCTTTGGTTTGGTCTTTTTTTTTTTTTGGATATATTGTTGTTAAGGCTTTCAAAATATTACAGAAAACGAGTATAAAATAAACTTGAAAACAACAAAGTATTGTTAAGATTAATTGCAAAAAATATGAAATAAAATATAAATGACTAAATTCAAAAGTTTTTTGTTTCTACGTCCATTTTGTTTTCAAGAAAAACGACCGTAAATGAACAACAAACAAGCAAAAAATATGAAAAAAAAAAAATAAAATTAAAATAAAATATTTTGCCATAAAAATGTCAACCTTTTTGTTAAAATATTGTTTTATTTACAGAATTTTTTCTTTAGTTTCATTTATAGAAATTGAGGTTTTTATGTGTGTAAAAATATGTAAAAAATGGTATCAAAGGAGTAAAAAAACATTTTTAAAACAGGACTTTTTCTTCACTACTTTATTTACAGTAATAACTGCAAATACAAAACCAATTCTGTTCAGACAGCTTTATTTTTCTCGTAACGCTACATCAACAGTTACATTTTCACAATGTAAAAAAATTCAAAAATCATGAATTTGCTAGAAATTTTTTAATATTCAACCAATTTGTGATGTTTTTGTTTAACATTTAACCTTTTGACATGATGTAAACTTTGTAGTAGCATTACCTACTTATTGTTAAGAAAGAAACTTGAAAAATCATGTAAACAATTAATCATTTTTAATAAGATGAAAATGTTGATACATTTTAAAAGTTTGAGGTAAACATTTTAAATTTTACATTTTTACATTATGATTTTAATAATCTTTTAAAGAATCAATAAAAACAATACGAACTGCTTAATAAAATTACAATAATTTTGTGAAAATGAAATGGTTTACATATTTTTTACGCAATGTAAACAATTCAAAATCTTGAAATTGCAAGAAATTTTGTTATATTTTAAAATTTGCTTGATGTTTCTATTGACATTTTACGTTTTTGGCATGATGTAATATTAGAATATTTGATATATTAAAAAGTTTTAGGTGAACATTTAAAATTTTACATTTTTTACATTATGATTTTTGCACAATTTAAATAATTTTTTAAACAATATGAACTGCTTAATAATATTGCAATAATTTTGTGAAAATGAAATTGTTTACATATTTTTTACGCAATGTAAACAATTAAAAATCTTGAATTTACAAGAAATTTTGTTATATTTTAAAATTTACTTGATGTTTTTATTGAAATTTTACGTTTTGGGCATGATGTAATATTAGAATATTTGATATATTAAAAAGTTTTAGGTAAACATTTTAAATTTTACATTTTTTACATTATGATTTTTGCACAATTTAAATAATTTTTTAAACAATATGAACTGCTTAATAATATTGCAATAATTTTGTGAAAATGAAATTGTTTACATATTTTTTACGCAATGTAAACCATTAAAAATCTTGAATTTACAAGAAATTTTGTTATATTTTAAAATTTACTTGATGTTTTTATTGAAATTTTACGTTTTGGGCATGATGTAATATTAGAATATTTGATATATTAAAAAGTTTTAGGTAAACATTTTAAATTTTACATTTTTTACATTATGATTTTTGCACGATTTAAATAATTTTTTAAAGAATCAATAAAAACAATATGAACTGCTTAATAATATTGTGAAAATGAAATTGTTTACATATTTTTTACGCAATGTAAACAATTAAAAATCTTGAATTTACAAGAAATTATGTTATATTTTAAAATTTACTTGATGTTTCTATTGAAATTTTATGTTTTTGGCATGATGTAATATTTGACATATTAAAAAGTTTTAGGTAAACATTTGAAATTTTACATTTTTTACATTATGATTTTTCCATGATTTAAATCATTTTTTAAAGAATCAATAAAAACAATATGAACTGCTTAATAAAATTACAATAATTTTGTGAAAATGAAATGGTTTGCATATTTTTTACGCAATGTAAACAATTCAAAATCTTGAAATTACAAGAAATTTTGTTATATTTTAAAATTTGCTTGATGTTTCTATTGACATTTTACGTTTTTGGCATGATGTAATATTAGAATATTTGATATATTAAAAAGTTTTAGGTGAACATTTAAAATTTTACATTTTTTACATTATGATTTTTGCACAATTTAAATAATTTTTTAAACAATATGAACTGTTTAATAATATTGCAATAATTTTGTGAAAATGAAATGGTTTGCATATTTTTTACGCAATGTAAACAATTCAAAATCTTGAAATTACAAGAAATTTTGTTATATTTTAAAATTTGCTTGATGTTTCTATTGACATTTTACGTTTTTGGCATGATGTAATATTAGAATATTTGATATATTAAAAAGTTTTAGGTGAACATTTTAAATTTTACATTTTTTACATTATGATTTTTGCACAATTTAAATAATTTTTTAAACAATATGAACTGCTTAATAATATTGCAATAATTTTGTGAAAATGAAATTGTTTACATATTTTTTACGCAATGTAAACAATTAAAAATCTTGAATTTACAAGAAATTTTGTTATATTTTAAAATTTACTTGATGTTTTTATTGAAATTTTACGTTTTGGGCATGATGTAATATTAGAATATTTGATATATTAAAAAGTTTTAGGTAAACATTTTAAATTTTACATTTTTTACATTATGATTTTTGCACGATTTAAATAATTTTTTAAAGAATCAATAAAAACAATATGAACTGCTTAATAATATTGTGAAAATGAAATTGTTTACATATTTTTTACGCAATGTAAACAATTAAAAATCTTGAATTTACAAGAAATTATGTTATATTTTAAAATTTACTTGATGTTTCTATTGAAATTTTATGTTTTTGGCATGATGTAATATTTGACATATTAAAAAGTTTTAGGTAAACATTTGAAATTTTACATTTTTTACATTATGATTTTTCCATGATTTAAATCATTTTTTAAAGAATCAATAAAAACAATATGAACTGCTTAATAAAATTACAATAATTTTGTGAAAATGAAATGGTTTGCATATTTTTTACGCAATGTAAACAATTCAAAATCTTGAAATTACAAGAAATTTTGTTATATTTTAAAATTTGCTTGATGTTTCTATTGACATTTTACGTTTTTGGCATGATGTAATATTAGAATATTTGATATATTAAAAAGTTTTAGGTGAACATTTAAAATTTTACATTTTTTACATTATGATTTTTGCACAATTTAAATAATTTTTTAAACAATATGAACTGTTTAATAATATTGCAATAATTTTGTGAAAATGAAATTGTTTACATATTTTTTACGCAATGTAAACAATTAAAAATCTTGAATTTACAAGAAATTTTGTTATATTTTAAAATTTACTTCATGTTTTTATTGAAATTTTACGTTTTGGGCATGATGTAATATTAGAATATTTGATATATTAAAAAGTTTTAGGTAAACATTTTAAATTTTACATTTTTTACATTATGATTTTTGCACAATTTAAATAATTTTTTAAACAATATGAACTGCTTAATAATATTGCAATAATTTTGTGAAAATGAAATTGTTTACATATTTTTTACGCAATGTAAACAATTAAAAATCTTGAATTTACAAGAAATTTTGTTATATTTTAAAATTTACTTGATGTTTTTATTGAAATTTTACGTTTTGGGCATGATGTAATATTAGAATATTTGATATATTAAAAAGTTTTAGGTAAACATTTTAAATTTTACATTTTTTACATTATGATTTTTGCACGATTTAAATAATTTTTTAAAGAATCAATAAAAACAATATGAACTGCTTAATAATATTGTGAAAATGAAATTGTTTACATATTTTTTACGCAATGTAAACAATTAAAAATCTTGAATTTACAAGAAATTATGTTATATTTTAAAATTTACTTGATGTTTCTATTGAAATTTTATGTGTTTGGCATGATGTAATATTTGACATATTAAAAAGTTTTAGGTAAACATTTGAAATTTTACATTTTTTACATTATGATTTTTACATGATTTAAATAATTATTTAAAACATCAACAAAAACGATACGAACTGCTTAATCAAAATGCAAAAATTTCGTGAAAATGAAATGGTTTACACATTTTTTACGCAATGTAAACAATTCAAAATCTTGAATTTACAAGAAATTTTGTTATATTTCAAAATTTTTTTGATGTTTCTACTAACATTTTAGGTTTTTGGCATGATGTAATATTTTATATATTAAAAAGTTTAAGGTAAACATTATGATTTTTACATGATTTAAATATTTTTTTAAAGAATCAATAAAAATAATACGAACTGCTTAATAAAGTTGCAATAATTTTGTGAAAATGAAATGGTTTACATATTTTTTACGCAATGTAAACAATTCAAGATTTTGAATTTACAACAAATTTTGTTATATTTTAAAATTTGCTTGATGTTTCTTGACATTTTACGTTTTGGGCATGATGTAATATTTGATATATTAAAAAGTTTTAGGTAAACATTTTAAATTTAAAAATTTTTACATGATTTAAATAATTTTTTAAAGAATCAATAAAAACAATATGAACTGCTTAATAAAATTGCAATAATTTTGTGAAAATGAAAAGGTTTGCATATTTTTTACGCAATGTAAACAATTCAAAATCTTGAATTTACAAGAAATTTTGTTATATTTTAAAATTTGCTTGATGTTTCTATTGACATTTTACGTTTTTGGCATGATGTAATATTAGAATATTTGATATATTAAAAAGTTTTAGGTAAACATTTGAAATTTTAGATTTTTATATGATAAGGGAAATAACGTGATGTAAAAAAATGAGTTTTTAAAAAATCAATAAAACATGCTTTATAAAATTTAAATAAATTCCGAAAATAAAATTGTTTACATAATGTATACAATTCAAAATTTTCAATTTACAAGAAATTCGGTTTATTTTAAAAATGTTTGATGCTTCTTTAAACATTTTACGTTTTTGGCATAACGTAAACTTCATAATTACATAAACTACTTGATTTAAAGAAACTAAGTAAAAAAACGATGTAAACAATTAAAAATTTCAGTTTATCAATAGTATGAAATGGGAATTAGGCACATGTAAACGAAACCTTGTTAATTAATTTTTTGAAACCCAAGAAAAACAATAATTAGCATTGTGGTTATTTTGTCGAACTATTTATGGGTTTTTAATCCAAATTTTAATATTTTTAATCAGGCTTAAGTTCACCAAATTTAATTTTTCAATAAATTATTTTTATGAAGAAAGGAATTTTACAACATGAAAATTAATTAAAATTGTTATTGATAACTTTGATAAAAAATTTATTCAAAATTCAAATTTAATTTACGTTTTTATATTATTTACATTTTGTTTACATAAGGTAAACAATTCAAACCTGAAAAAAATCTATTACTTTATTCAAAATTCAAATTTAATTAACGTTATAACATTATTTACATTTTGTAAACAATTCAAAACTGAAAAAAAACATTTTTTACTTTATTCAAAGTTTAAATTTAATTTACTTTTTTATATTAATTACATTTTGTTTACATATGGTTAACAATTCAAAACTGAAAAAAACATTTAATACTTTATTCAAAATTTCAATTAAATTAACAATATTATATTATTAACATTTTGTTTACATAAGGTAAGCAATTCGAAATTGAAATAACACACATTTATTACATTTTAATTGATTAATTTTATTATTTAAGACATTCAAATTATATTAATTATAAATTTATTTTCAAAAAATTGCCTATTTGCTCATTGTTACGTCGTGTATACACTTTTTGATGACATATGTATATTAAACAATAACTTAACTTTTTTTAAATAACATGAATTTATCAAAATTCTAAAGTCGTATTGTCTTTTGTCAGATTGTTTACATAAAGTAAACAATGAAATTTTCTTAGGAGACAATTAAATAGAAATCTGAAAATAATTTAAAAGATATATGGGCATTTCCCCAGAATGGTCTACCAGCAAAAAAATGTGACATTTTATTTAAAAAAAATGCAATTTGGTGCCTGTTTCTTAAAAATTTTACTCCCGAAAATGGTGAATTTTTTAGAATAAAGCAGCCACCCTTTACGGGAGCGAATTTCTTAACAAACAGCCACCAAATTGCATTTTTTTTTTAAATAAAATATCACATTTTTTGTAGAAAAGAAAACACCATAAGTTTAAAAATTTTTTAAAATGTTTTACATAATTTTAATACTGAAAATAAATATTAATGCGTTTATGTATAAATTTATTTATATACTGCAAAGCTTAATCATTTACACAGTGAAAATATTTAAACTTTTAATTTACTGCGCTTAAGGTATGTCGCACACTGGTTCAAGAGCGGCATTAATTAATTTTTTTCATGTCTGCTGATCTACCTCTTTTTTCCACAGTTTGTAATTAACACTCTAATTATCATGTATCCAAAATATTAGGCTTATAGCTTTATTACTTTTTTGTCCAGAGACATTCAAAGTTGACCTAAGTGAATGCGTTTGAAATGGCCGTACAATATATGCTACTTTCTATCGCTTCATGCTTTTAAAATACTCTTGTAGCAACACTACAATAATTTTTTTTTTACAATTGGATGTTATATATGCAAATAAAAAAAATTTTGGAAATTAAAAAAAAAAATTCTTTTTCTACTATAAATTGTCCAAAAATATTTATTTTCTCCAACTTCTATGGCTTGCATATATTGATCTCCAACGACCTCTAGCCTGAGACTTATATCAAATTAAAGCTTAAAGTCTCAGCTAACGATACTCATAAGTTCAGCTGCCCATTTTTGCCCCTAAGCAATTCCGATGTAAAAAACTAAAAAAATTAGGACAAATTTCATTCACAAGCATGGTATTGCGCATAGGAATGGGCAAAAATATCAATATTTAAAAAAAATCGATAAATATCGCTGATATTTAAAAAAAACATGGTGAATACCATAAAAAATTCAATGATCCAAATTTAAGTGACAAAAATATTTTTTAACAAGTATTGTTCCTCTCAATTTGAAATGTATTGATGGCACAAATGATTACTGGCGAAAAACAAGGCCATCTTCAACAACTTTTTGTAGGCCAATGAAATTTGAATTTGTAAAAAAAACGGCAAATGTTATTTCTGAAGAAGTTGAAAGAGTGCAAAATGAAATTAAAGATTTGAAAAAAACTGTTGTTAACATTTATGACAAAAGTTTTGAAATTTTACATACTCCTGTTTTAACCTTGATTGATGGAAAAGTTTCGAATACAAACATCAGGAATGGCTGTATGTTTTATATGTCAAGCTAAGCCAAGCGAAATGAACAAAGAAGAGCTTCAGTTTGGAGTTTCCCTTTACATGCGAGAATAAAATTTATGGAGTACATATTGCATATAGCATACAACAAACGTTTTTCAAAGTGGAGAGTAACAAAAGATACAAAACATGAAAGAGAAGTATCAAAAGCGGAAATCCAAAGGAATTTGAAATTGGTTCTAGGCATAAATGTGGACATGGTTAAACAAGGAATGGGCTCAACGAACGAAGGCAATACCTCTAGACGATTGAAGATGTCATGCATATGTTACTTGCGAGAAGGATATATTGGAATTTCCTGATGAAGTAAAAAATTTGTTATGTTAGTAAAGGTACACCAATTACTTTGTTTTTAAAATTTTGTTTTAATATTTTCTTTTATTTATTTACAGATATTTTCATTGAATATGGGCGTGACTGTTGCTGCATTTTATTTATATTTTAATCAAATAAAAAACAAGAAAATTTAAACCTGTGTAGCTGTTTTAATCGATCTAGCTTTGCTAATAAGGAAAATATTGGATTTTTTGTGGTCATTTTGTGTGAGAGGTAGGCGTGGTTGTTAGCAGATTTTTGATAAAATTGCAATGAGCAAAAAATTGTGACTACAATGATTTTTAACTTTTGTGTTATATGGGAAGTAGGCGTGGTTATGCTCGGATTTTCTTCATATTTGCAGTATTCTTTTATCACAACCAAATATTAGTCCATGCCGAAATTCAAGGCTCTGAACGAAAAATTGTGACTCTATAATGATTTTTAACTTTTGTGTTATATGGGAAGTAGGCGTGGTTGTGCTCGGATTTTCTTCATTTTTGCAGCATTTTTTTATCACAAGAAAATATTTGTCCGTACCGAAATTCAAGGCTCTACCATGTTTCCTTATATTTAATGCCGCCAATCGTATGAAGCTGAACCACTGTGTGTCGTTCTTTTATTATTCTTAAAACTTTACATCAAATATTAACCCAAATTTAGCTTCCTTATAGTCCTTTCATTTCAAGCTTTTGGAAAAGTTCAGTTCCATTCCACTATTGCACTACTCATTTGAGTGTTGTTAGTTGTGTACGTACATTCATAAAGCTGCGGATTTTCCATACAAATCTCTCATTCACAGACAAATTCGCAAAACTTTTTTGTTGTTGCAAGATCGAAAATCGTTTAAGCCTTGCCGCAAAAACGATGTCATTTACATTGTTATGCCGCACAATGGGTACAAAAGATATGTTTGCACTGATTTTCAGATTAAACCATTGTATGGACAAATTGATAATGTCATGTTCTCAAGTACTTGTTGTCCATTGTTCGTAGGGCGTCGCAAAATAAAAGAAAACACGCCAGACAATCTTAAACTACTTGTCGCCAGATAAATATTTGCAAAAATACAATAGAGGCGACAACTAAGATTTGCAAAAAAATATATTCATAAATGATAATCCATGCTTAGATTAAGAGTCGGTCGGTCAGTTTATCTCTTTTCCTTGCTTGCTATCTCTTTTTCATTACTCTTACTCTTTAGTAAAATTTGGCATTTATGACCGCTTAATAAGGAACAATGGTAACAATAGAAACATTTAAAGGAAACAAAGAGATTCGTGTGTAAATATTGTGTTGATGGTCTAGTTTTTCTTTCTATTGTCTTGATTTCGTTTTGGTTCAAAGATAATCATTAGCATAAGCCACAGGGATAATCTTTCGCCAGTCATGATAATGATGATCTTCTCTCATACTCTCTTTTAATGGTTTCTTCAAAAAAAAAAAAAAAAAAAAACAAACCTAAAAAGATCTGAGCAAATGATTGTGTGGAAAAGAGAAAAAAGTGTAACAAAATCTTTTAAGATAAGTAAAAGATATGATCAGGTTGAAATTGAAATACTTATATGAGAAAGATTTGCAAAGGAAGAATTTAAGGAGGCGGTTACAATGTCGTCGTATAAAGGACTTTGTGCAGTATGAAGAGTATCTGCTGTATTTTCACTCATGACGACAGGACATTTTTTTTTTGTCTTGCTGCTGATCGTCAAATCAGTGATAATGAGTTGGCACTAACGATAATGATCGTTTTTTTTTTTTGCTGAAATTGAAGATGTAACAATTTCATTTGTATGACATGTATTGTAAAAAGAAAACATATTTCTATGGACGAAAGTCTTTTCAAAAAAAACATTTGCAAATGTTTTAGATTTTTAATTCCATATGATTTGTGTCGCGAGATTATTCTTTTTTTAAAGAGACATTTAACAAAAATGTTTTTTTTTTTTTTGTAATTCTAGAAATTTGCGGATTTGTTTGAGAACATATGCATCAATTTAAATTTTTGATGCATATCATACTCATTCACATATGCACATATATGCTCATTGTTATCAAAATGTGTAAAACCTTCGTTAATCCTTTAGATTTCAGATAACACTATCATAAAGAAACATTTTTAAAATTTCTTTTCAAATCAACGTTATATAAAATGCGTCACCTACGCCCAGAGAAGAAACATGTTTCAAAATGGTCACCTCTAACAAAACTATTTTTAATGACCATTTTTATACATATCATGTTTAATTTAACCATATTATTTTCAACGGCAACCATATTATGATTAAATTATTCCTCAATCAAGAAGACACAAACATATTATGGTTGTCTCCGAACATGTTATGGTTAATAATATATAAAATATGTTAAACAGTTATAATAGCAGAACGAGCAAAAATTGTTGAGTTTTATTTTGTTAGTCAAAATTCAATTATTCAAACCAGTGTTCGAAAATAAACAGTACATTATTAAACGTTCGGCTCACACACCCAGGAACGATATCTATTTGTGTTAGTGATTGTGTAGACATACACAACCCTTAATACAGTTCGTAACTATTTTCAAGAAAGAACCCAACATCGGTTTTATTTATTTTTTTGTAGTGATACTGTAGACAAACATTATATTTTAATGTTCTATAATGTTTTTTTCGTGTGTGTATTTTGTTTTTGTAAAAATGTTTTTTTTACCAGCCAAAAGGGACGAACATTAACGAGCAGAACCGAACACATTGAATTCTCTGGATTTTCAAAAAAAACCGAACGGAATTAAATGTTCACATATTTTGTTGTGTTTGATAAAAACAAAAATATGTGTTCGAAAGATGACTAACAGGAAAACGTTATTTTTTTTAATGATTTTCTACACAAACACTATTAGCGTTTGTGTTTTTTACAAATCTAACGAACCGAACATTAAAAAACGATATTTAGTGTTTATTTTCGAACACTGATTCAAACCCAAAGAAAATTCCGGAAATTCCGAAACACCAAAAACGCACCGTCACGATGTTAAGTACGTAATGTAGTCGCTCGTTTTCAGCCACTGTGAACTGTTAGTGACTTATCTTGGAGGGGAAGCCAGCTTGAACAACGAAGCCAAGATTCTTAATATCGAACGAGTTCGAGAGACCGTAAAGGAGAACCCTGAAATATCGGCTCGTAGACGTGTCACTTAGCCTAAAATGTCTTAAGCTTCACTGCGGAAATATCAAAAAAAAAAAAAAAAAAAAAAAAAGATTGCTGTTTCCTTACTAAAGCGTGGTCCCACCGTAATGTTAATTGTGAATCACACCTTAACGACAAGTTTTCTAACATTTCTTTGTTGCAGTGTTTCAACCATGGAAAGGTACACAGCTGTGCAGCGCGTTTATATTGTTGAAGCCTTTTACGTTCGGCGTTCAAATTAAGATGCATTTGGTGGCATACTTTCACCTCACTGGATTCGTTAACATGCAGAATTGCTGCATTTGGACAATCCACGAGTGATTGTTGAAAAGCCGATGCACTAAGAAAGAGTGACAGTTTTGTGCGGTTTTTGGGCTGAAGGCGTCATCGGGCCGTAATTCTTAGAAAACGAAGACGACCAAGCAGTTACCGTGAATGGTGTTTGCTATCGCAAGTTGTTAACGGACTTCTTATGAACAAAATTGAGGATATGGACCTGGACGATATGTAGTTCCAACAGGATGACGCACAATTGCTGTGTTTTCTCACGGCGTGGCGATGTTAACTGGCCACCACACAGAAAAAAACTGTGCACCAGTAAAATCATTAATCAAAAATAAAACCAGTTTTAATTAAAAATTTAATCAAGTGAATTTAACGTTTAATCAAGCGAACTAAACTTTTAATCAAATGTATTAAACGTTTAGTTGACACTATTAATTTGCACCAGAAAACAAATTAATAATATCAATTAATTAGTTCGCTTTATTAAACGTGTAATTCACTTGATTAAACGTTTAATTCACTTGATTAAATTTTTAATTAAAATTGATTTATCAAAGTTATTTACAGGAATACAAAATTTATTATTAAGATTTTTGTATGACGTGCTAAATTCCCAATTTTCCATATTTGATAAATACACTGAAATCTATTGTTGAGGGAAAGCTAGCTTCTATGCGCATTTCACTGGTTGCTTAGGCCAGATCATCAGGAAACCTTTTCCAAAGATTTTAGAAAAGCTAAAAATATTATACAAATAAAACGCTAAAGCGAATAAGAATTTTAAACACTCAAAGTCTTACCTGTAACAATATCAAAGCTTAAACAAAACACCAACAATAAACAGTGACTTTATCTTTTCTTACATCCCCCTACAATTGGTTGGGTTCTTTCCGACTCGAATTGTAGTTGTAAGTGGGTTAAAAGAAAAATCAAAATTAAAAAACAAACCGCTTCATTCTATTGTCTTCGCAAGAAAACAACAACAAAAAAAACCAATTTGGCATATATTATCAAAGTTATTTACGGGAATACAAAATTTATTATTAAGACGTTATTGTATGACGTGCTAAATAAGAAAAGATAAACTCACTGCTTATTGTTGGTGTTTTGTTTAAGCTTTGATATTGTTACAGGTAAGACTTTGAGTGCCTCAATAAGCTAAGAACAATTGAAGAGCTAAATAATGAGATAATTCGGCATATTAACGACATTAAACCTCAATTATGTCTCAGAGTCATTGAAGATATGAACCATCGGATAAAGATATGCCACCGAAGCCATGGGGAGCATTCGGCCGATATTTTGTTTCTCACATTATTATATAGATAAAAAATATTAAGATAATTCTCTGAAAACTTTTTGTTTTTTTAGCAATTAACATCGTGCGATTTGGTTGGACCACCCTTTACATACAAATGGTTCATGAAATTTCACCACAAGACTATGCAACCCGCCTAAAATTTTTTAAACAAATTGACCAAATTATAAACGGATGATCAGTTCCTTATAACCCACCCTGTACACTTCTACTGGGATGGATTAAGTTCGATCATTGTTTCTATTCAATTTTATTCCCACAACTAATAATCATTTATTTTTTCTCAACCCATAAGCCATTAATTACCCATAATAATAAAATTCTTAATATGGAAATTTTTAAAAAGTATTAATGGTTCCATATTTAGTCTCTATTACATTAATTACGTTCACATAATAATTCTCTACTCTATCAAGTCTTTAAATCAGTTTAATACCAAATAGTTTTTGACATAATTATGGTTAAAAAAAAAACAAATGCCACAAAAATGAAAATTACTTTGAAATATGTAACATTTTTAGACATTCGCTAGTATTTAGTACGAAATGTAAAAAAACGTGCACAATAAATAAAAATATTTTTCTTATCTCAATACTCATAAACAAACAGGGGCAAAACACACAAACGAACAAACAAAGCCAGGCCGATTGGCCACTGACAAAATCCTACAAGCTGGAAAGCCTTTTAAAAGGACACGGAAAATAGTTATAAGTACAATCAAAGGTTTTTCTTTCTCATAAAATAACTTTTTTATAATATTAGCTTAACAGTTGAAAAAAGAACATGTTTTTTCCAAAAAAAGTACTTTTTGTGAAAAACAATTTTATTGTATAGACACTTTTGGTATAAAACTGTATTTTTTTCAAATTTTTTATAAAAAGGCTTTTAAGTTTTTTCTCTTTTTGTAAAAGGTAAACTCTTGTGTAGGAAGGTTTTTGTTGTAACAAAAATACTTGTTTTAAGAAATTAGAATTTAAAAATAGTAATATATCGGCCGTATACCTCACTTTAACATACCAGGTAGGATGAAACTTTCTTCAACTCATCGCTTACTTAAGGTTAAGGTAAAGTTTTAATAATTGAACACTTTTTATACGGCCGATAAAATACTAGCTTTAGCTATCGGTATATTGTGAAAACGGGTCTAAGCCTTGCAAAAGTGTATAGGCTTAATAGATTGGATAACCACACCCAGAGAAAAAAAACATGTTTAAATATGGTCACCTCCAACAATACTATGTTTAAAGAAAATTTTAACCATATTATGTTTAATTTAACCATATTATTGTCAACGACAACCATATTATGGTAAAAATAGTCCTCCATCAAGCAGCCACAACCATAATATGATTGCCTCCGAACACATTATGGTTAATAATAACTAAAATATGTCTAACACTTAAAATAGCATGATTGGGTTTTAACCATAGCATGTTGCTCTTGAAAAAGAGGAAATACTATTGTTAATTTAAAAACAAATTATTTTCATATTTAACCATAACATGTTTAGAGGCAACCATAATATGGTGGTGGCTTCTTGATAGGGAACTAATTTAACCATAATATGGTTGTTGGTGACAAAAATATGGTTAAATTTAACATAATATGGTTTAAAATTTCTTTAAACATAGTATTGTTGGAGGTGACCATATTTAAACATGTTTTTTCTCTGCGTGCAATGTGAGCTTTAACTGTCTTTTGCATAAGACGGTAAGTCTTTAAGTTCATCAAAAAACTCGTTGTTGTAACGTTGTCGGAAAGTGCCATCATTCATTCTTATTGAGCCAAAATCCTTTTTAAAATTTTCCGTTCCAATACATTTATTCTGCTATCGCCCTTTTTGACTATTTCCCATATTTCCGCAGCATAAATAATCATGGCCTTATAATTAATAGACTTATATAAATTTTATTAAAAAGGTACTTGTCTGTGAAAAAGGAACTTTTTTGTATAAAGAGAACTTTTTGATAAAATTTACTTTTTTTGTTTTAAAAAAAATTTGCTTTTTTTTGTAAAATGATACCTTTCGAAAAAGTATTTTTTGTAAATAGGTACTTTTTTGTAAAAAGATTCGTTTATGTAAAAAGATACTTTTTATAAATTATACTTTTTTGTTAAAAGAAACTTTTTTGTAAAAAGATACTCTTTTGTAAAAATATACTCTTTAGTAAGAAGATACTTTTTTGTTAAAAGGTACTTTTTTGAAAAAAAGGTACTTTTTTGTAAAAAGGTATTTTTTTTGTAAAAAGGTACTTTTTGGAAAAGTACTTTTTTGTAAAAAAAAAAAATATAGAGCTTTTTACAAAATGATGTTTTGGGAAAAGATAAAACTGAATATATTTATGTGCAAAAATCCTTGTTCTAAAATCTTTTTTGCAAAAGAGAATCTTTTTTGTTAGATGGTACTTTTTTGCAATAACGATTATATTTCTTAAAAGAAATTGTTTTTAATTAGTATTGTGGTTATTTTGTTGAACTATTTATGGTTTTCAATCCAAAATTTTTAATATTTTTAATTAGGCTTAAGTTCATGAAATTTAATTTTTATTAAATTATTTTTATGAAGAAAGGAATTTTACAACATGAAAATCAATCAAAAAATTGTTATTGATAATCTTTCATTCTTGACGTGGCTCGGGCTCGAACCCTGGCCGGCAGGTTACCATGACATGTTTCGATCGCAACCACTCGATCTCCTCAGATGGATTTGCCGTCTTACACTCGCTGCCATCGACGACTGCTGACGTCACTAGTCAAACATCAATCCTTAAACCAAATTGTATTTTAACATTTGGTAGATCGAAATTTGCTTTCCTGAGTGTAAGACGGCAAATCCATCTGAGGAGATCGAGTGGTTGCGATCGAAACATGTCATGGTAACCTGCCGGCCAGGGTTCGAGCCCGAGCCACGTCAAGAATGAAAGATTATCAATAACAATTTTTTGATTGATTTTCATGTTGTAAAATTCCTTTCTTCATAAAAATAATTTAATAAAAATTAAATTTCATGAACTTAAGCCTAATTAAAAATATTAGAAATTGTTTTTTTTCGCAAAAGGGAAACGTTTCATAAGCACTGCTTGTTTGTTAAAACAGTTTTCTTTAAAAATAATAATGCAAAAAGAAATCGTTTTTGTAAAAAGAAATCCTAATCGAAAACGGAAATCTTTTCTGTAAAATGATGGCCATTTTTGAAAAGAGTTACTTTTATGCAAAAGTAATTTTTTGTTAAAATTAATTTTTTTACAAAAATGTATTTTTTTATAAAAATGTGTTTTTTTTATAAAAATGACTTTTGGTAGCAAGATACTTTGCTGTGGAATATATATCCCCGTAAGTAACGAGATATTTCATAACGGTTAACGCTTAAGCGCCCCAGCGATTTACAATATTATTGGATATGTTTTTGGCCATATTATTTCTATATTGCGCTATATGATTCAATAAGTGGCACACTGGTTTCAACTAAAATATGGAGCAACTTTTAATAAAAAAACAAACATAACCTTAAAAGCAAAACAACATCGTGCATTGTTGCCAACACATTCAGAGTATTTGCACTTCTTTTCGTTGTGCAATATATTGTGTCACCTTCGAATATCAAATACACATTGTCGATATTATTGAACAATACGAAAAATTTAACAATTATTATGCAGGTGTATGAGCCGCTTTAGAAAAGCTGTATCATAAGCAAATATGTAATGAATTTTAGGTGAAGTTGCTTGTTGGCATGTCTGAAGTTTATATTAAACATAAAAGGGGACCAGGGAGTAGCCTTGCGGGACTCCAGCGTCAATTGTCTGGGGAGAACTTAAAAAATTGTCTTGTTAACTAATACAATGTTATTTTGTTGTATGATGATTTTGAATAAAATTTTGTGTATTAATTTAAAATATACTTATGCAATTTTTTATACTTTTTGTTTATTTTAAAGTGTATAGTTTTGAAAATATGGATTTAATTAGAAAGGTACTTTTTACAAAGCTCCGGTGTTGTTAAAAGGAGTACTTTGCAACTTAATTTTTAAATTCGTAGGTAAAAGAAAAACTAAAAAAAGTTTTTTTAAATTTATTTCAAACCATTTTTTTTTTTGTTCAAAGAAAAAGTACTTGTCTTAAGGTACAGTGTAAATTCGGTAATCCGGACTCCACTAATCTGGAATATTCGGTAATCCGGACAGAATTTTGCAGCTCATTGCATATTCTATAATCCGGATTGATTGCAAAATTTGTACTTACAATTTTCTATTGACGACAAATATTTGTCGTTAAAAAGTTACAGAATTACCCTACTCTTTTCTTTCTTTATAACTATTTTCTCGACTGCATTGCATTTTTTTTAAATCTTAACTAAGAAACTACAAAAACACCAACAACAACAATAACAACAAGAAAGACTTCATAATAATGTCTATTGTGACACTGATTGTCAATCAAATTCTTCAAGTTGAATTGATCGGTGACTTTAAATTTGGATGCAGGAACGCAATACAACATCACAAGATAAAAATCTCAGATTGTGTGCATATGTATGTATGTGCGTTTGTCTGTATGGATGCGGATGAAGTGGTACATTTGTGGTTGCATGGCTTGTGGTAGGTAGAGTAAGTAGAACAAATAAATGTGGCAGTAGTAACCATAAAGTGTATAGTGAGCGCCAGCCAACATGGAATCATTTATCATTTGTATACGCACAGAGTCTGTGCTCGTATTTCGTTTTTACATACATATTTACTTCACATGGTTACAATGGAGGTGTGGTACAAATCACACTGGTACTTACGCACACACACACAGAAACACGCAATTACAGAAAAAAAGTGTGAAAAAATTTTCAACAGAAATTCATCAAAAACCACACACATACTCACCACACGAAAGAAAACAACCAAACAAACAAGAAAACAATTAATTTTATTTCTATTGATTTTAAATTCGATAAAATATGATCAAAATAATTTTACAATTTTGCTACCTTTTTAACATTCTACTCAAGAAGGAGGGGTTTTGAAAAGTTAAAAGGAAAAGCAGAGAAAAAAAACGTTTGAAAGAAAGAAAACGAATAGATTTTCTTGCACTCAGGGTGGTATTTTAATTTAGTTGTTGTTTTTTTAAGGAGCATCATTTTATTTGAATGAAAACATTGAACAAAATTTAATTGCCATAATAAATGTTAAGAAAAATTACAAAAAAAAAAAAACAAATAGAAAAAAGCAACAACAAGTCTCTTGAGATGAAGTCTGTTTGAATTTACTGTTTATTTATTGGGAGCAAAATTGCAAACACCCCATAACACCCCTCTCATTTTATTGAACTAAGAGTCCGAATAACTGTTTACAAAACAATTTCTGTAAGTACTCAAATATGAGTATGTATTACAATGTGTCTGTGAGTGTGTTAATAAATTAACAACAACTGTTATAATTTAATTGTAACTGTTCTTTTCTTTTCTCGTCTATTTATTTGTTGATGTCAAGTGCTTGTTTTTGTTTGCAATTCAATTTGCTGTACAAAATCAGAAAAAAAGGGAGAATAAATTAAAAAGTATCCTTTCAACACAGCAAGCAAATTTTGTTGTTGTTGTTGTTGCTGTTATTTTGTTGTGTTATTAGAAAGTAACAACCACAAATTAACTTGTTTGTAAATGAATCCAAAATTGATTTTCAAACCCCATTATTATGCAACCTAATTGAGTCGTAAAACCACATGTTCACAACTCTTAATTGCCACAAAGCGATGCAGCAGCTTCTATTTTATTTTGCATTTATGAGTTTCGAATTTCTCTCTTTTTTTTGGCAATTCAGTGAAAACAAGTTGCGGGCCATAAATTATCAGTGAAGTTCGTCCTTTAGTGCATTGTGGTTATTTTATCAAATTTTTGATAGTAAACATAATTTTACCGTTGTAAAGTTTTTAGAAAATGTTTGCTGCATATGTTGCAATTGTTTCATTATACTGTTCAGTGGATTTAAAACTATGTATGTATGAATGTATAATTTGTAATTGAAATAGAGATTAATTAAAGTAAAAAATTGTGCGTAGTGTTAGAAATTTACAATAAGAGTGGGACACGACCCCTTTCGATTTTAATGAAATTTGGTGAGAAGGTTCCTTTGATCTTATAGGGAACACATATGAACGAAAAAATTTCAAAATTCTTTTTTTTTCGAAAGTTATGTCATATTCAAAATGTCATAATTTCTCCGAATTAGCCGAATGTGTTGAGTTTATTTCTTCAATATCTCGAAAACTACTTAACATACAAAGATGATTCTAATATAATTTTTAAAGAGAATACTTGGGGCTACAAACCATATATTGAAAAAAATGTAATATCTGCAAAATATTAAATTTTAAAAACGGACTAAGTCAAAACCCTATTTTTTATTTGGCTATATTGTGGTTATTTCTTGGCATAAGGTTGCTATATCTTCCTGGAATTTTCCAATCTCGGGAACGTACAGTGGTGGTCACATAATTAGAAACGATGATTTAAGAAGAAAAAAAAAATAGAGTAAAATCTATGAACCCCTTCACTGCAGTTTATAACAACTAGGGATGCGATTTCCGTGCAAAAGCATGTTTTTTATCGATAGTCTAGGAACGATGTCGACCAATTATATTTCCGAATCATCAAATTTCCGTTAAATTGCCATCGATTTCTTTTTGCATATTTTGCATATTTTGACATTTTTAAGTGATTTTATTCAATATTCAAATATACAAAAAAACATTCAATAAAAATTTTAGAATCAACCAATAAATTAATTCTTTTGGACTTTGCTTTAAATACAAGAATTCGACAAAAGATCCTTCTATTTTTTTTCTTCGTTTATTAGAAAATGTCACCAGTGCAATAAGATGTATACATGTACATATTATAATATCTTTTAAATTTAGCACTGGATATAAATATTGGAACGTATACAATTTGAATAACTTATAAAGTATTATACAATAAATTTAAATTTAAAAAAATAAAAATTTAACTTAAATGTATTTATAAATGTGTGTAAGAACTAATTTTTGCATTGTTATTAGTCAAAAATATTTAAAATTGCCGTTTTTAAATGTTCTGCGTTGCTTCTGCTTTGAATATTACTTGGAAGTAGATTCCAGAGCTGTACGGCGTATATAAATAATTGCCGTTCCGACATTAGGTGATGATATCGGATATCAGGCGCGAATCCAGCTTGATCCTTAGGGGGGGGGGGGGGGGGTAATTTTGTATGAAACAAAAAAGTAAAAAATTAGTTTTTAAAAGTTTATTAAAAACAATATGTGTATATTATATTTAAAAAAACTGAACAACAAGGTTAAATAACATATAAGATCAGTTCAATATAAATTAAAATAAATTAATCTTTTTAAATAAGCAATTTATGATTTTCTTGTGAGGCAAATTTAGATAGTACAGTCTATCTTCTGTCACTGTTGATCTGAGCAATGTTTTTATTCGATGAAAAGTAGGAACTGACCTCTCGCTCGTAGCATTACTGACGATCGTTGAAACGAAAATTTTGAATATGTTTCTTAGATTTAAGTCGATATCTTTATCACAGTTTATTAGAGCATCAACAACGTTATCTGATTTTCAGATATTTTCCATGTTTGTTCAGGCTCAAGTTTAGATGTTACTAGGTGTTTATCTCTTTCATCAAATATAATCAGCTCATCAGCTAGTTGTGGTTTTAAAAGTTTTGTATCTGTATATGACTTGATTACACTTTGAGGTAGAAGTTTAGGTATGTTTAATACATTTAGAATATCTATTGGGAAAGGTGTTTTGAGATCTTCTAAAATAAATTCAATAAGAGGAATGTAACCTACAACTCTTCAACATTTTGGAAGTGATTATTTTGTTTAAATCTTGTCTTTTCGATTGGAACCTCGATTTGAACGCAAATAACCTTAACTTTTTCAAAAATCGCTTTAAATTGTTCTGCGGCTTTATTTCTTTTCTCTTCAAGGCACATGATAAAAGTTTTGATAAGGCTTGATGCTTTTTGAAGATCTATATCGTGCTTTTGTAAAATGATACTAAACGGTTGTGTTACAATAAGTATCACACTTAATATGAATATTCTGAGTTCCTTAATATAAAGGTAGAGACACAACCTTTCCAATCAGATATTTTTTCCAAAGCTCCTACTATATGATGTACACTTGTTGCAAAGTGTAAAATTGAGTCGTGACGGTCCACCCATCTTGTCTCGCATGATGTAGAGAGTTTGGCTTCCAAATACTTTGCTAAAACTGCGTTTCGCTTGGCATGATTATATTTAAAAAACTTTTTCGTTTTTTTTAACAAATGATACAACTTTTTGTATTAATGGCACTTTTTTGCTTTTAGGAATTGAGTTGTTTGATTTATGGGAATAGCAAGGCGTTTGTTTCGCATTAGTCGCGGTTTCCATAATTTTTTTAACAGCTCCATTTTCTGATGACATCAGAGGACACTAATCTGTTCCAACTCCTACACAATTTTTTAGGTCAAGACCAAAATTTGTCAAAGCTATAAGAACTATTGATGATAGTCCTTCGCATTAATTGCCACATCAACGTCTTCAATATCCTTTGTAGCCTCTTCAAATGCGTTAACAACAAAGCCAATAAATTCTTCCCTAAAAACTTTTTGTTGTATGTATGTTGAAATATTTAAAAGATAAGGAAATCTGGCTTTTCCCCGACAAATACGTGCTTTCGTCAAAAATTATCGTATAGAATTTTGATTCATATTACACATGCATACATAAATATTGCATTTACTAAGGCTTATTAATAACACTATGCGAAAGTCAAAATCGGGATGGGATGAAACCAACGGGAAATGTTATATCGGTAAAAAATAAGTTATACGTGTCCCGGCGTTTTGCTGGGGCACGTCTAGGAATCGAGATATATCGATTTGAAAAATGGGCTAAAAAACATCAACATTTTTATAAAAACCTAAATTTTAGGGCTGCCATACGTCCTATGGATATGACTTATATACCAAAATATCGGAAATTTGTAGTAGATCGGAAAATTCGGTTCAGATACAAAAAAGTTATGACCAAAATTAAATTTTTTTTAAATACCCACTTTCGGGAACCATAGATCTCCCCAAGTCCAACCTTTATAACTTCTTAAACACGTCCGTATATAAATCTGTCAAATCGGTTTAAAAATGGCTGTGTTATAACCGAAATACTGAATCCCCAAAAATTACTTATATATACCCTTTTTACCTTCGGTGAAGGTATCTCCCGTATTAGCTGAGCAGCTTCAATTGTAAACCAATGATTGTCTCTGTTTTAAATTGTTTTGCTCCTAATTAAATAATGTTTATTACACAAGCTAAGAATATTGCCCTGAAGGAATTGTAGCTGATCATCAATATTAGGTGTGGCATAGATTTGTTCCCATCGTACTACTTGTGTATCTCTTTGTAGTGCATGTATGTTAATACTGTTAAAATCAAGAAAAGTAAGCGTTTGCTTTTGTATAGCCGGCTAATTTATAATTGAGAAAGATTTTAAACCGATGCTGCACATTACATGGTTAATGATTCCAAAGGACTCCGAATATGTTATCCAAAGCTGTTACAAGTTGGCACATAGGTTATACAACGCAAAGGAAATTAGAACCCAATTCGATAAAAATTAAATTTTTTATGAAATGTATCCCTTGATTCCCCTTTTACCGCAGCCAGTAATAACAAAATTGTGGCTTGTCTAGATGCTTCGAATTTTATTCAAAAAACTTTGAGTAATTTAAGAATGTTAGAAGATCTTGTTGATTAAGTAAAAGAAATATAAAATTTAAATAACATCAGAAGTCAATAAGCGTTTGTATTTTCCAATTACGGATATTTTGATAAATCAAATTAATTGATATTTCAGAAAGTAAAATAAACAATATGGAAGGAGGAAAAGCCGGACAAATTTAAATAAAATCCAAAACGTTTTGGAAAAAAAATTAAGGATGCGGAAGAAATATGCCAGCAAGCACTAGACTAAAACCCACAGGGCAACCGGAAAGCGATCGTCCCAATGGACTTGGAGGAACAGTCTGCAAAAAGACAAAAAGGAAAGTGGGGTATATTTGAACGAAATTTTGCGCGCAAGTTTAACATGGCCAGCAAGCCGGAAGGACGGACATCATTAGTTCGATTTAAAAAGTACAAAATAGCTTTTTGGTAACAATTAGAAAATATTTTGAGGTTATTTCGTAAATTACTTTCAAATTATTTTTTTTTAGGAAAAAAATTTAAGAACGGTATTAAAGGAAATAAAATAGTTAAAAGTATTTTTAATTAGGCTTAAGTTCATGAAATTTAATTTTCATTAAATTATTCTTATGAAGAAAGGAATTTTACAACATGAAAATTAATTAAAATTGTTATTGATAATCTTTCATTCTTGACGTGGCTCGGGCTCGAACCCTGGCCGGCAGGTTACCATGACATGTTTCGATCGAAACCACTCGATCTCCTCAGATAGATTTGCCGTCTTCAGAAAAGCAAATTTCGATCTACCAAATGTTAAAATACAATTTGGTTTAAGGATTGATGTTTGACTATTGACGTCAGCAGTCGTCGATGGCTGCGAGTGTAAGACGGCAAATCCATCTGAGGAGATCGAGTGGTTGCAATCGAAACATGTCATGGTAACCTGCCGGCCAGGGTTCGAGCCCGAGCCACGTCAAGAATGAAAGATTACCAATAACAATTTAATTAATTTTCATGTTGTAAAATTCCTTTCTTCATAAGAATAATTTAATGAAAATTAAATTTCATGAACTAAAGCCTAATTAAAAATATTAAAAATTTGGTTTAAAAACCATAAATAGTTCAACAAAATAACCACAATACTAATTATAGTTAAAAGTATCTATCTATCTTTTCCAAAAATCTGTTTTAAAATTCCTTAAATTCCTTTGCAAATCCTGTAACGAAATGACTTTAATTTGTTTTAAAATTATGATTAAATTTCTAAAAAATTAAACAAAAGAAATTATAAATCAGAAATTGATTCATATTTGCATATGAATTTAATTTTCTATACTCCGAAAACAGAAGCCTTTTTCCGTTGTAATCATTTATATATGTATAACAAGACAATCAAAGGGCAATCTGTTTTCAAAGGATCTCTTAGGAGTTTCGTTTGCAAAAACAACATGGTTAAGAATATGCAAGAATACTGCAGATGCATATATCGACTGCACCTTGAATTAATATAGACAACTTTAGAGCATTCTTCGATTCAAAAATTCATTAAACCATTCAAGGAATAAAAATGAAATTTACATGATTTTAGATGTCACAACAAGGCGCTACTGACACAAAACCTTAACAACAGACAGACGGACGGACAAAAAGACGGACGGAAAGACAGACAGTAACTACTAACTACTGCCACAACTTTGTCTACTAAATACTAATTGAATTAATATAGACAACTTTAGAGCATTCTTCGATTCAAAAATTCATTAAACCATTCAAGGAATAAAAATGAAATTTACATGATTTTAGATGTCACAACAAGGCGCTACTGACACAAAACCTTAACAACAGACAGACGGACGGACAAAAAGACGGACGGAAAGACAGACAGTAACTACTAACTACTGCCACAACTTTGTCTACTAAATACTAACCAACAACAACAATATCCAACAAGCATCCAATCCACTAAAAATCCATCCAAATGAATTAAAGAAAACCAACAAGAAACAAAAAATTAAAAAGGAGATTTCAAAGCAAAGATAATGATTATTTCTGTTTCTTTAGTTTATTTTTTTTTTCTTTCCTTCTTTCTGTTTGTTTTTGTAGTCATGGAATCTGTATCTGCATATTCCAACAGTACAGAAGTAAGAAATCTTAAATTTAAATAATGATTATACACAAACAAACATTTGCTTTTACACACACACATTCATCTATACCTTTAAATTCACATATTGTACGCTCGTTTTAATAGTTATAAATGTATCTGAAGTATTTTATTTTCAATACCCTTAACCCTTCTGTCCATAGATCTCTTAAGTTTTACTCCTGTACGTTTCGAAAAGACCAGTGAAAGAGTTGTGAGAAAAATGAAAAATGGCGCATATCTACAGCCAACAAGTATCCTACTACTACTACTTCTACGAGACAACGTTTGTTTAGTTCGTGTTTGTAGTTATGTATGTTCATCGGCTTAATGAAGAACACCTTCCATTTAGACTATTGTACGAGTGACAAGTGGGAAGGTTGATAATTGTTTAACAGTGTTTAAATCAAGCTGTTATAATTTAATACTGCAAATCAAATGCATTGTCATTTTAAACTTTGCAAAAAGGCATCGGCGATTTAAATAATGCGATAGTTGCGTTTCTTTGCATATCAGCTGGAAAACAATGACTTTAGGAATGGCATGATTTGTCAAAGCTTGCACAGTTTAGTTGGTGCCGTGTAATAAAGCCATATGGCCCTATTTCTCAATGAATTGAGAAATAAAGCCATATGGCGTCCGACGGGCGAACGTAGCGCGTGCGGCGGGCCCGCCACAAGATGTTTACAAACTCTAAAGCGTAGCCGGCCTTCGGCCGGGCGTAAGGATTTTCTCCTCTATGGTATGACAAATACCTGCTTCGCTAACTAAAGCTTCTCTGCATAGCAGGCCTTCGGCCGGGCGCAAGGATTTTCTCCTCTATGGTATAGCAAATACCGGCTTTGCTAACTTAAGTTTCTCTGCATAGCCGGCCGTCGGCCGCCCGCAAGGATTTTCTCCTCTATGGTATAACAAATACCGGCTTCGCTAATTTAAGCTTCTCTGCGTAGTCGGCCTTCGTTAGAAAACAAGGCAGATTTTGGAACCTTTACTTAGTGAAACCGGTATTTGCTATACCATAGAGGAGAAAATCTTTGCGACCGGCCGAAGGCCGGCTATGCGAGAAGCTTAAGTTAGCGAAGCCGGTTTTTGTTATACCATAGAGGAGAAAATCCTTGCGCCCAAAAGCGTTTTCGTTATATTTTTAATATATAATAATTAATATATAAGCCCAGAGAAAAACATTTTAAATAAATTAGAATTATATTAAAAGAAAAAAATTTAAATGGGAAATAAGGCCATGTATGGCTTTATTTTATTCCAATGGCTTTATTGCACGGCACCAGTTTAGTTAGAGAATTCGTAGCAATGTTGCACTGCAAAGCAACATGTGCTTAGGAGGGCAGCCTAGCTTAACAATTCGACTAGAGTTAAATATTAGAAAAAACAGAAATACCATAATCAAATACTTAAGTAAAATTTGCAAGGTCTGGAAAGCCCTTATCCGACGTGATCAATTTTAATCCAATCTGTTTGTATTTTCATTTATTTTTCTAAGCTTAACTCTTTAACTGTTCATATTATGGTTAAAAAAAACATATTATGGTCCCTGAAATGGCAACAAACAAACTTTTGTTGACTTTAACAAAACTTTTTACACGATTGATAATATTTTGTTTCTATTAAACAATAAAGTGTTTTCCTCCCTTGAAACTTCAAATATTGTTGAATTAAACATTATAATGTTTTAACAAAATAAAACTACAACTATACACATAAACATACTATGGTTACCTTAACCATATTATTATCACGGCAACCATATTATGATTAATTTAATCTATCCAAAAGCTATAACCATATAACAGTTGCATCTAAAAATGTTATGGTTAATATTTAATAACAATAATATGTTCGAAATTTTTTAAATTTTAAATAATATGATAAGAAAGCAACAAGATACTGGTCGTTGTCATTAAACTTGGTTTGCTTAAAATTCTCACTTATTTTATTAAAATTATTGATTAAAATACATAAATTTACGTAGAAAAAAACTAGTAGAACAAAAAAAATGGTAATGAAGGTCGTCACAGGCTGGAATATGAATCAAAGGGTATTTCTTATAAAAGTGAAACATACATAGGTGTTATGTTTAGGAATAAAAACTTAAATAAAATTATAATTTGACACTTTACAAACAAAATGAATGAAATAAATAACCATTATATGGTTAACATTGACCATATTATTGTTAATTCTGACCATAATATGGTTACTTTTGTCAAAATTCTGGGAAATTTTGACCAAATTATGGTTAATTTTGAACATAAAATGGTTTGTTTTGACCATTATTATGGGCAATATTGACCAAAATATGGTTAATTTTGAATATATTATGGTTGATATCGGGAAAATGTTTGTTGATTTAAATTTATGACATTTAAACATAATATGGAAACCTGCAAACATAAACATTGTTAAAATCCAACCATAGTATGGTTACCTCCAACCATAGTATGGTTACCTCCAACCATAATATTTTTTAAGTGTACCAAGGTTTTCGCAATAAGTGCTCATTAGGGATGTTACCTCTGAGTCGAACTAAAGATGTCCGTCCGGCTGGCTGGCTGTCCATGTAACCTTGTGCGCAAAGTACAGGTCGCAATTTTGGAGATAATTTGATAAAATTGGGGTCATAGGTTCTTATTGGCACCAGGACCAAACCTATTGAAAATGAAATTTAAAGCATAGATATGACACATAAGCTATACAGTTTTTCAAAAATAGGACCGCAAGGGGAGGTAGGGGGCAATTTCTGTCTCTTACAAGCGTTCAAACCGATTTTAATGAAGTTTATAAACATATATAAATCCATATTTATATCGACATATAAGCATGATGTGTTTTTAAATACTGTGGTGTAGGGTATCATATGGTCGGGCTTGACCGACTATACTTTCTTATTTGTTTTTTTATAAAATAATATTTAAAAATTAAAATCTTGATTTCCGTGTTTATTTTAATTATGACTGATAAATTCACCCACCCACCTTTATTCATTCATCTCGTCTCGTAGTGTGTTTCGGTATAGTTATTATTTAGTTAAGATTCAGATAGATTCCATTGAAATTACTCAACTTTGTATGGAAATCTTACGAAAGAGTTAGTTTTAACAATCATTTATTTATTTATCATAGATACGAGCCCTAAATGTGGTTTGCCAGTCAAAACAACCATTCCATTGCTATCGGTCTTTTGAATTTAAGTAGTAAACTGGGGACGTTGGTGATGGCGATGATGACACTGTCATACAAATTTATGCTTCTGGTTGTTCAATAAGTTGTATGAGTATTTCTATATGATAATGTGCCCTGCAGTTTTGAGAGGCAACCGAGAACTATACAGAAAGAAAAAATTGATTTCAATTAAAAAATGTGTGCTATTAATTAAACAAATTATTAAATTTGCCCCAATAAACAATTAAATAGTATCAATTAAATATTTCGAAAATTTTCTGCATTAATGTTGATGATATAAGCAAACGATTAATTCCCTTGATTAAATATTAAATTAAAACAGATTTTATTTTTGGTTAATGGTTTAATTGAAAAAATTTGGCGAGATTGTTTTTGTTTAGTTACGTTATTGATTTGATTTTTGGCTGTTTAGTAATTAATCGTGATTTTTGGGCAATAGGATTGTTATGCCTAATGAAATCTTCGAAAGAGCTTGAAAAATTTGTTTACTGACTTCATAGATCCAAAATACATTTAATTCTGAGTCGAACTAACGATGTCGGTCCGGCTGGCTGGCAGGCAGGCTGGCTGTCCATGTAACCTTGTGCGCAAAGTACAGGTCGCAATTTTGAAGATAATTTGATAAAAATTGCGTCATAGGTTCTTATTGGCACAAGTACCAAGCCTATTGAAAATGGGCCGAATCGTAGGCCCACGAGAGTAGAGAGGGGGAAATTTCTTCCTCTCAGAAACCATCAAACCGATTTTAATAAAATTTAAAACATAGATAGATCCATATTTGTACGGACACATAAGCTATGCATTTTTAAGAAAATAGGACCACGAGGAGAGATAGGGGCAATTTCTGCCTCTCAAACTGATTGTAATGAAATTTAAAACATAGATAGATCCCTATCTATATGGACCCATAAGCTATACAGTTTTTCAAAAATAGGACCACAAGGGGAGGTAGGGGGCAATTTCTGCCTCTCACAAACTTTCAAACCGATTTGAATGAAGTTTATAAACATAGATAAATCCATATTAATATGGACACATAAGCATGATGTGTTATTAAATACTGTGGTGTAGGGTATCATATAGTTGGGCTTGACCGACTGTACTTTCTTACTTGTTTTAATGTACTTTTGTTTTAAGATCGATATTTACAGAAAAGGTATCTGTGATTTCTGACCCCTTAAAGTCAAATATGCAGAAAGTTCAACATTTTATTAAGAGTTTATTACACAAAGAAAAAATTCGCGGCAATTTTTTTTTAATTAAACCATTAATCGGAATTAAAATTAGTTTTAATTAAAAACTTAATCAAGTGTTAAGCGCTTACTAGTATCAAAAATTTTACTGCAGAAAATGTTTAAAATATGTAATCGATACTTATTTACTAGTGCAAATTTAACCTCTTTAGAAGGTAACCCCAGAACTGTCGGGTTTATGTATCTTCCTTTTAGGCAAATAAGTATGTTTGTCTGTAGGTTTCTGTTACTCTTACTTTTGTGAGTAAAAATATTTATTTTTGAGATTTTTAGATTTGATATAAATTTTTTTATGATAAAAATTAATAATTGAATTCTTTTAAAATGAATTTATCATGGGAAATATTTGTTTTAGAAAATAAAATGAATGAACCCTTTTTTAAGATTTTTTGTTTTTTAGAAAAAGAAATTTAAATTAAAAAAATGTACAAAGAAAATAATAAATTGTTAAAAAGATATGGTTACCTTCATTCAATTTAATAAATTTTACAAGAAAGGGGAAAAAGCTAAAATCTTAAGTTCTCAATATTTTTGAAAACTGTTAATGCAGTATTTTTTGTTGTCGACTCTTTTTTGACTTGCAAAACATGAACAACTAAAATTTCAGGATCTTGTTGTTACTATGCTTGTAGATCATCGATAGGGACTGGGGTCTCAGGCCGTCAGTAGTGGAATGGCTTAACACATCGGTCGTGAGACCCATTCTTACCAATGAGTGCTGTGTTTGGCGGGAAGCCATAAGGCTGTCAAGTCGGAAGAACTTTCTGTCTGAAGGCTTGGTAAGCTGGGAGTAACAGTAACTTAACCTTAACGTAATAAACTAAAACCAATCTATTTCTTACAAATTGAGAGGTAACATCTATCATTGCTTTACTTATACCCAGAGAATAAACATGTTAAAATATGGTTATCTCCCACAACACTATTTTATTATGGTTAAAATAGTCCTCCATAAAGAAGCCACAACTATATTATGGTTGCCTCTAATCATGTTATGGTTAAATAAGACAAAAATTTTTTTCAAAATTAACAATAGTATTTTCCTCTTTTCCAAGAGCAACATGCTATGGTTGAAATACAACCTCGGTATTATAATTTTAGTTAATATGGTTGCGGTACGGTTGGCGGTGACAATAATATGGTTAAATTTAACAAAATGTGTGTGCGACAAAATGAAGCAGCTGATTTGCAACGTTACTGTTTTTATTGTCAGCTAAATGGGACTTAAGACATAGCGGTGTGCTTTGATCGGCATGACAGGGGCCATTAGAAGAACTTTTCGAGCGGCTTTGTACGTTATTTCACATCTTCGGCCTAAACACAGAAAAAAAAAACAGCATTATTCAATATTGTCGCCACCAATTAAACTATTTTTAACGAATATTTTTAAACATTTAAGGCCAATAGCACTATGGTCCATCAAGAAGCCACAACCATATTATGGTTGCCTCTAAACATGTTATGGCTAAATATGATTATTATTTCTTTTTGTTATTCTATATAATAAAAATGAAAGGTTGTGTGTTACTGATCGCATAACTTGAGAACGGCTTGACCGATTTGGACGATTTTTTCTTTAAAATGATCGCCATGGTCCAACTTAGGTTTTTATGGAAAGAAAATTTTGCACCGCCCACTTTTTTCGATTTACCTAAAATCAAAAAACGGCTCCATCGATTTGACTAATTTTTCTTTTAAATGTTCGTATTAATCCATTTTACGTTTTCATCGAAAGAAACATGTATGACGCCTACTTTTACGTCCACTTTTTCTATTAAGCGCATAACTTGAGAACGGCTTGACCGATTTAGCCGATTTTTTCTTTAAAATCATCGCCATGGTCCAACTTAGGTTGATACAAAAATAAAATGTTGCCCCGCCAACTTTAACGCCCACTTTTTTTGAATTACCTAAAACCAGAAAACGGCTCCATCGATTTGACAAATTTTCCTTTCAAATTTACGTACTTATCCATTTTAAGTTTTCATCGAAAGAAAAATTTACCACGCCTACTTTTACGCCCACTTTTTCGATTAAGCGCATAACTTGAGAACGGCTTGACCGTTTTGACCTTTAAAATTATCGCCATGGTCCAACTTAGATTTGTACGGAAGAAAGAAAATATTTGCCCGCCCACTCAGAAATCAGAAAACAGCTCCATTGATTTCACTAATTTTTCTTTCAAATGTTCGTATTAATCCGTTTTAAGTTTTCATCGAAAGACAAATTTACCACGCCTACTTTCACGACCATTTTTTCTATTTATTTGACCGATTTGGACGATTTTTTTCTTTAAAATTATCGCCATGGTCCAACTTAGGTTTGTACGGAAAGAAAATAATGCCCCGCCCACCTTTTTCGATTTACCTAAAAACTGAAAACGGCTTCATCGATCATTAGTAATCAAGTACCGGGCGAAGCCGGAGCGGCCAGCTAGTTATTAATAAAATCATGTATTTTTTAAATATTTTTTTTTTTTTTTTTAATTTCCTAAGCTAATCCCGCGAAGCTCTATGCTTGTCTGCAGAAAAGAAACCAGAGTCTCTGGCGGGAATCGAACCCGCAGCCTCGGCGCTTATAGACTGGCTCGCTACCAGCTAGCGTACCGGGGCACCCGAAGGCAACCGTAGTATGATTGTGGCTTCTTGATGGAGGACTAATTTAAACATAATATGATTAGTTGTGACCAAAACAATGTTAAATTAGCCATAAGTTGGAAAATTTTCGTTAAAAGTAGTTTTGTTTAAGGTGACCATATTGAAAAATTTTTGTTCTTTGGATGTCTTATGCCGTACGGGATGGAATGGCAGGCAGAAATCTTCTTAGACTGAGGGAACTTGGACTGTTAGGAAATTTTGCGTATTGACTGGGCATTGGGAGCGGCTTTGGGAGTTCGTTGAGGATGGAATGACCGTCTAGGGAGTGCTGGTTAAGTCAGGTGTTGTGATTCATTCACCTTGAGGAGATAGATATAAGAAAATATAAAGACTAAAGTGTATTTATGGCGGAGAATTTAAGGGGTTTTTAATGCCGTAGAACTGATAAGGGCGTTGATGGGCTGCTTTGTGAATTCCCAGCTAATAGATGATTATAGAATAACTCGAAGAGAAATCGTTGCGGAGTATTTCGTGAGGCTATGCTGAGTACCGGGTCACTAAAAAATCACCTGTAATAAAATGATCGATGAGTTGGCGAGACTGGTGGATACTGACTGTGTGGAAACAGTTAGAGCTCCAATACGCTTTTATATAGGAAAGATTAGGGAATGGGTTCTAAGCTTCAATATGACAATGTAGTCAGCAGGACATTCGTCTGTTTATGCTTCATGGCTATTCAATTTTCGTTTGGCAAATTTCAAGATGCTTTTCTTTAATAGTTACTTCATGTTGGACTAATACATTTAACAAAGCATTGCTCTTCACGTACACTATGAAATTTAATTTTTGAAGCTGTATTATTTTCCGAAAGGCTTGTTTTTAATAAAGTAAATAATCCATATGTGATCCGAACAAAAACAGCTAAAATTAAGAATGTATTTTGATAATTTTCAGAAAAATAATGTACCGAAATTGATTTCAATTAAAAAGTTTGTGATATTAATTAAAAAAATTAATAAAACTTACGCCAGTAAATAGATTAATTAAATATTTTTTGATACAATCAACATTTTCTGCAGTAATGATGTTAATATAAGTGCAAGCTTAATTCACTTGATTAAATTTTTAATTAAAACTGATTTTATGTTTGATTAATGTTTTAATTGGAAAAAAATTGGAAATAATTTTTTCTGTGTAAATTAATCTTATTTTACTTATTTAAAAGTTAACAACAAACAATGGTTAATTTTTTGTTATAAAATTTCATATTAAAAGGGAACTTAGCACCTTTTCTTTAACATTAAATATTGGACTTAGAACTTTTATGTATCATTGCAAAACAACAAATAAAACATATAAAATGTTATTTTTTCAGCAAACAATGTAGTTTTGTATACTCTATTGAACTGCATCAAAAACCAAATTTTCAAAAAATGTGGACTTAGTTGCTTTATGAAGCCAACGAATCCAAGATTTCTTTAGGGAATAAAGTCAAAGATTGAGCCATAGAAAACTCGGAACCTTAATGATTGCCAATCGAAATAAAAGTAGACCATTGGACAATCAAAGCACCCAAATGGTTTTGAAAAGTTCGTTTGAATTGAATATTTATGGAATCCTTAATATCAGCATTTTTTTATAACTCTCATACAACATTTCAAACAATGTTTAAGTCTTATTTATCAATTTAAGAATTATAAAGTAATTAAATCACCTTTGCCATTTATCTTATGCAGTTGATACAAAGTTCTTATCAAATAGCATTGACTTCAACACCAGCGAATCCAAACAAACTCCCTCTGTCCATTTTACCTGCTTCTTTCTGTCTATCTGTGTAATCAATATTATTGCCATAAACTGCTTTCAATTGCCAGGTAACTCAAATTACTGATCAGAAATCAAAATATATACGATAAAAGCAATTACAACAAACATACAATACAATAAATAACAAAAAAATTATAGAAGCAATTACATAAATATACTCATAAATTCCTTAAAATGTCCATTTGAAATAAACAATTTTATTGCTTCTCTCGTTCTCTCTCTCTCTCAGGTGATCTAAAATTTGTTACCTGTTTCCTGTGGCCTTTTGAAAAAAAAAATAATACCTGTTTAAAAGGGACACTTAAATATAAAATCAAAAAAAAAAACTCTTTTTTGCTTAATTTGTTCCACAAAAACAACAAATAGAAGAGCATCTTAAGAATATTCATAAAAATCCCTATAAACACTAACGCCCGCAGAGTTTTGTGACGAAAGATTCTTTAAAAAGTATTTTCTTCTAATGCTGGCGCCAGACTGAATTTTTAAACGACTAAACAAATCCAACCTGTCACACTAACGACTTCTACGAAGTCCACATTTAATGTGCAACACTCGCTCACGTTTACAAAAACAAAACAAAACAAAACAACAAATACAAACAAACACAAAATAGTTAAACCAATCTTTTTTTCTTTTAGCCGAGCTTAGGAAAGGATTTCTTTTTTTCCAAACTCTCCTGATCGGTTTCTCTCTTTCATAAACTGAAGATCATAAATATTATTTTTAGTTTTCAATATCCTGCGGATTTAAATATTTGTTTTGTTTTTTCTTTTTCTACTCATTGTCCTTAACTACGCAATGCCTTTGTTTGGCCTGCTTAAGTCGATCCTGTTACGAGGTTTATGACTGGCCCACACAAAAGGAGCAGCTAGAGTTTTATAACGGTCATTTGTTGATGGTTTTATGATGTGTAGCTCTATGATTTCACTTTGTTTTGCGTAAAATCTAGAGCAAACAGATCTTTTGTTCCGCTACTGTGTTTTTTTATGGCATTTTTGTAAAGAGTCAGTTGACGAAGAGCCACGCAACTGTTTGTTCATGGGTTGCGATGCGAAAGGTTATAAAGGACTTCTAAAAGATGACGTTTAATAAATCGTATTAGAAATTTTTTTTAAATGTGTTAAGTACCTGACTACTTTTTTCTGAAAGAAACTTTTGACAGGCTATGCAATGGTATTACAGTACAGGTTTATATCGAAGGCTTAATATACATAAAAAAGGCATAACTCGATTTTTTTTTTTAAAAATCGCCTGTTTTGTTAATTCTGGTAGACAAATCCCACATGTAATTTGCTTAAAAATTTTTAGGGCAGTAGTAAAAACTTTGTTGTATCTTTTTTATTAAAAATTGCATTAAAAGTTTTTGTATCTTAAATTTTACAAATTTGATTGAGCTTTTTTTCTTCCCCTGTAAACGGAAATATCAAGTACGGTCTTCTTTATATTAAGCCATGGATATGTATAACTTGCGTATGATACCTTATCAGTGCATATATTGTCTTAGTAAACTCCAGTTATAATAAGCGGAAATTTAACTATACTAAATCACATTAATGATTTTTATAACTACCCTGCAAGCAATTTTCATCGTAGATTAATCGCTCGCGAATTGCCGGCAAGTTGCCTAACATCGCTGCGATGCATCGCGTGGAAGCTAAATGCGATCCTCTGGCGAATCGCGAAAACGTTCGCATGTGTCAACCTCGCAACTCGTGTACCGCGATTCGCGTGAACATCCAAACCAGAGATCAGCAATGAATCGCTTTTTCGCTACTCATACTGACTCATGCAATTGTAAGTATAAGTGCGTAGAAATCATTTAAACTAAACTACTCTGATTCACTCATACTCACAAGAGAAATATTTATGAGTGCGACGTCGACATTATACGCATACTCATAAATGACCTCAGCTTGATTTATAATTTCAAGAAAATACTTATAACACTCACAATGATTCAAATCATTTAGCTCATCCATTTACCGTTTTAACACAACAGAGACAACACACAACTTAATAATCAGCGTTGCCAGATAAATTTGCCGAAAAATCGTCTACTTCATACATGTTACTTTAGTAAACTGTAATTGCCAAATCGTCACTTTGCTAATTTGGGGACAAATCTGGCAGCCTCGCATTTTGCTTCGCCTATACACATTGACTTGAGTAGATTCTAAATCAAATACTACAAATGGTGGTAAGTATGAGTACGATGAATAAAACGAAACTTTTGAGTGAATATGAGTTTGAATCACATTGGAATAAGTATGAGTGCGTATAAGTACAAGAATTTATGAGTCATGATTTAGCTCTACTCACTTTTTCACTACTCATTGCTGATCTCTGATCCAAACCAAATGTTTGTTTTCCCGTTACCTAAACAAAACAACAAGAAAAAAAAATTCTATCGAAAGTTATAAAAAAACACTGATGATTGCCGATACTTGTGTGCGCTCGCATATTCATCACCTAGTTGTAAGGCGTAGGCGATGGTTAGCGATTCGCAATCAATCGCCAAAAAATTTCAAAAATATTTCGTCATATTAAATGCAAACGGACGTAACTACACAAAATTTCGAAATGGAGTTTTTTTTATCGATTATGGTTCGTTTTATCAAAATACATATTCAAGCAAAATTTTAGAATCCTACGATCAAAAATGGCGATTTTATTAACGAAATTTAAACGCCAATTACACCTTGTTGTTATTGATTTTGTAAAGTTTTTTGCTTCTCCTGTAAAAAATTAAAAAGTTTAGTTACGTCCGTTTGCATTTAATATGACGATTTGTAGGGTACCGCTCTATAAAATGAACATGTTAATTTGCGTGAGCTTAAAATGTGTTGGCAATATGATTCTACCTTATCATCAGGGAAACCATAAATATGCAAATGCATGTTTTTTCTTGTGCGACCAATGAAGGCGCAAACAATATATTTATCCGTTTTAGAGCATTTTATGAATTTTTGGCATCGATTTGTTAGTGCATATTTTTGCATATTTTACCGTTTCCAGCATTTTTGTGCATAATTAAGTTAAACGAGAATTTTTGCAGCATATTTTAAGTTTATAGCGTATATTTTGCCTTTTTAAGGCATATTTTGATACATGTCCAATTTTTTTTAGACGCTTATAGGAGCTTTCGCAGAAAATAATTTTTTTTCCGAAATTCTGTTACTTAAATTTCGCAATCTACGTTTAATTTTTACTCTAAAATTGTAAGATAAAGCAGGTTGTCATTGAGGATAAATGTGATGCGATGTGTATAATACATAGAAATGTTGACCAATAAAAGATTGTATACCGATCGACTGAAAATCACTTTTTAAAGTGATCTAACGATGTCCATGAGTCCGTCTAGCTGGTTGTCTGCCCTCGTTAACCTTGTGTGCAGGTTACAAGTTCCAATTTTGTAGATAATTTGATAAAATATGGACGAGGTCTGTGTAAACACATATTCCCCATAAAAATTACTTTCCAAATAAGGCGCTTTGTGTCAGTTAGCCATCTAATTATGATGGTATTAAAACTAAATTCGCCCCAAAAATATTTTACTGCAAATTATTTTCGAATCGTTTCACATTTGACCAAAGCTCCCATCCTTCAATAGCTTTAACTTCCTTTAAATGTTGACATTTGCTAACAATTTGCCGGCCGTACCTTTAATCCCTTGAAGACAACAACTCAAACATCTATTATATGAATTTTAACCTAATATGGGCTGAAGCGATAATATTTTTAGGTTTTTTTTTGGAATATTTTGTCTTCAAATTAGCAATTTTTTATTTTTTCAGGGCATATTTTTCAGTTTCACTGTATTTTATGCGCATAAACCGTGTTTTTTAGAGCATATTTCTGGTTTCCCTGCTTATAATGTTACATCATGTGGATAAACATAATGTAATGGTGGTAGCAATCTGATGGACAAGGAAAAATTAAAAACCTTTTTACATTTGGTAACATATCTTGGAAAGTTTATACTAGATCTAGCTGATTTAACCAAAAAGGATGTAAAGTTTATTTGGGGTCCACAATAGAATGATGCGTTTGAACGGCTTAAGCGGCTGGAAACGTTATAGTATTTCAGTACAAAGAATCGACCTCGATTAATAGCTGGAGCAAGACCAGTAGCCTTAGGATCTGTGTTATTACTATTTAAAGAAAATATATCTATTTTGCAAGTAAAAGTGTATCTGAAACATAAAGAACAAGCCGAGAACGAGAGCCTTGCTTAAGTTAGTACTGTTACACGGTTTTATTACTATTTGGCAAACATCGAGACTGAACTGGTGACGGAATACAAAGTTTCAGAGGACTTCAATTTGCGCTATTTTTACAGATAAAATAATGAAGTGAGAAAAGATAAATCGGTTGAGATGTTCTGACAAAGTTTCGGCTATTATGCTTTAATAACACTGTGCTAGTTGGAAAAACTGTCAAGTGGGTCAACCGGCTCACACTGCTTCATATTTTGAGAAAACGTCCAAAATAATTTTTTTTATGTTGTCCAATTTTAAAATCTTTTTATTCATATGAAGGTTAATACTAGTTAACATAGGGAGCCAGAAAATGTTAGCCCTATTTCAACTATTTCAGTGAGAACTGGGTGGTCCAAAATTGACTTTCATAGTATTTGATTATAGTTATGAATTTCTTAGTCAATTTGTAAAGTGGAAATGGTCATAACTTTTCGTTTTTCAAGATTTTTTGACAGAATTAATTTTGTGTATTAGTTTATCTTCTTAACTAGTAACGATTAAAAGCATTAAACTCTGCGACCTGTAGAGCTATTTAATTTGTTTATTTTTTTTTAAATGTCAAAATTTCCCTAAAACCTCTCGCTTGTAGTCCGGACTCTAACCTACATTTCTGTACCCAATTGTACACCGGACATCTCCGACCTTGCAAGCTACAGCAATTTCTTTGACTTAAGGTAAGATATTTAGTTCAAAAAATAAATGCTGCAAGGAAACGATACAATATGCTACCAATTGGAGATCTATCTGAAGAAGCGCAAGAAAAATGGAACAAAGACTACAGATTCTTCCGCGAGTATAATTTAAGATGTTGTACTACTGAAGATCTTATTACTATTTTGTTGTACCCATCGGACCCATAACTGTACAGTTTCGACAAAAATGGAAATCAACCTCAATCGAGGTTTAGAGGAAGAAGCTAAACAACTTCTCGAAAATGAAACTCAAAGCTATTTAGAAGAATTGTTTACTAATATTGTTGTTTTTGATTTAAGTATATATTTGATATAATGCATTAAAATAAAATTCATAAACCAAAAATAAAAGTTGAATTACTTGAAATTTTATCGATAGCCAAGAATACCATTTGGTCATTTTTTCAAAATGTTCTTTTTCAGTTTAACCCTTTTAACAACTCGTCGTGTTCATAAAAAGCCAACCTTTGGCCCCTGTGAATATTGCGACAGAAAAATTTACAGTAGCCATTTTGTGACAAGATCTTAGTTCGAGGATAAAAATAAGTATTTGTTGTTAAATACAAGACGTATAAAAACAAGTTAGAGTGCTATATTCGGCTGTGCCGAATCTTTGATACCCTTCACCGACAGTTCGAATGTTTAAGGAGTAATATCTGTATGATGTTATTATTATCTTAAACTGTGACGATTTGTTATTAATTATGGTTTTAGGCGACTAAACTGTTTTCCGGTAGTAGGGTTTATATGGGGCCTAGGGTAAATTATGGACCGATCATCACGAAATTTCACAGCGTCATTTCTAGTCCTTTAAAACTGTGACGTACCAATTTCTGTTATGATAGCATTATTAATTAGGGTTTAGGTGTACTAAACTGTTTTCCGGGAGTAGGGTTTCTATGGGTCTAAGGTAAATTATGTACCAATCTTCACGAAATTTCACATTATCATTTATAGTCCTATAAAACTGTGACGAGCCAAAATTTGTTACGCTAGCGTTATTTTTTACGGTTTTAGGCGTACTAAACTGTTTTCCGGGAGTAGTGTTTATATGGGGCTTGGGTAAATTATGGGCGGATCTTCACGAAATTTAACAGTGTGATTTCCAGTCAAATAAAACAAATTTTTGCAAAATCTTATCTCATTCCGTGCCTTGTTCCAGCATTTATTTTATTTTTTGTAACAAAATTATCAATTTTCTTAGGTGGTGGTTCCACATTTTGATTCATAGCTCTGGTCTTACTAAACCGATTTTGCTGGATTTCAATCACAAACTGCTTAGGATAACTACAAGCAATTTGGCACCAAGTTTGTTTAGTTCGTTTTAGTATTTCGAAAGTGAGCGTGTTTTCAACAGACGGACAGCCGGACAGACAGACGGACATGGCTAAATCGACTTAGAATTACTCAAGGACCCAGAATATATGTACTTTATGGGGTCTGAGATGAATAATAAAAAAGTTTCACACGGAATGGCAAACTTAATATACCCTCTTCACAACTAATTGTGGTGGAGGGTATAAAAAAAATTGTACATATTTGAAATATACAATTTTTATACTAAAACTCAACAAAAAAATAAAATTGCATTTTAAACTCCCCATAACTTATGTTTCTATCAGTCGAGATTAACATTTTATAGCAAAAACTTAAGGCTAACGAGCATAAAAAATAGCATAGAAAATACCAATCCAGTCAAAAGTTATGGAGTTTTTACCGCCTTCTCGTAAAATTTCTCACTGTGCGGCGCACACTGGGGCCAAAAGCCCTTTTTCGAGGATTAATTCATAGTTCCTCAGCTACAGTAGGGAAGCACGCAACATTTGATGACTCTTAGATCAAACTTCATGTTCTAAAATATTCTTGGGGGTATAAGATGGCGGATACGGGTACCCCCATACAAAAAAAATAGTTTTTATACCCTCCACCACAATTAGTTGTGAAGAAGGTATATTAAGTTTGTCATTCCGTGTGAAACTTTTTTATTATTCATCTCAGACGCCATAAAGTATATATATTCTGGGTCCTTGAGTAATTCTAAGTCGATTTAGCCATGTCCGTCTGTCTGTCAGTCTGTCCGTCTGTTGAAAACACGTTCACTTTCGAACAACTCTAAAGAATTAAACAAACTTGGTGCCAAATTGCTTGTAGTTATCCTAAGCAGCTTGGGATTGAAATCCAGCAAAATCGGTTCAGTAGGACCAGAGCTATGAATCAAAATGTGGAACCACCACCTAAAAAAATTGATAATTTTGTTACAAAAAATAACATAAATGCTGGAACAAGGCACGGAATGAGATAAGATTTTGCAAAAATTTATTTTATTTGACTGGAAATCACACTGTTAAATTTCGTGGAGAGCCTTCCATAATTTACCCTAAGCCCCATATAAACACTACTCTCGGAAAACAGTTTAGTACGCCTAAAACCGTAAAAAATATCGCCAGCGTGATGATCGGTCCATAATTTACCCTCGGCCCCATATAAACCCTACTACCGGAAAACAGTTTAGTCGCCTAAAACCATAATTAATAACAAATCGTCACAGTTTAAGATAATAATAACATCATACAGATATTACTCCTTAAACATTCGAACTGTCGGTGGAGGGTATCAAAGATTCGGCACAGCCGAATATAGCACTCTAACTTGTTTTTTTTATATCTAAAGAACTACAATAGTGAAGCATGTGATGTGCATTACTTTTAGAATAAACTTGATGGTCTTAAAAAACTTTTGGAGGTATAAGAGGGAGGAGACGGGTACCCTCCGTACAAAAAAATTATGAATAAAATATAATTATCTTGAGAGTTGCCCTCCGAATAACCAGTGCGTTTCTTGAGTTTTGCTTATAAATAGGTAATTTTTTCATCTACTGTTTTACAATTGCAATTTTTCAAAATATCATAAAAGCTTTGGCGACTGAAAAAAACAACGCTCGAGGTAATTCCTGCAAAGTTTAAATAAAGGTTGTTACATTTTAAGGGCCGATGTTGAATGTGAACCACACCTAAACGTCAAGTTTTTTTTCTCCATTTCATTTGACATTTCTCAATTTCAGAATAACTCAATTTAAACCATAGAAAGATACACAATCGAGCAACGCGTTAAAGTTATTAAGGCTTATTATGAAAATGGGCGTTCAAATCAATATGCATATCGTGCACTTCGTGACTTTTGATTGAGGCACATTTTCACCTCAGTGCATTCGTCAATAAGCAGAATTGTGGCATTTGGGCGAATTATAATCCAAGAGTGATTGTCGAAAAACCAATGCACCTACAAAGAGTGACTGTTTGGTGCGGTTTATGGGCTGGCGGCATCATCGGGCCATATTTTTTTCCAAAATTAGTGAAATGTGTTGAGGGGTGGCAGGATCGCCATGAAACGTGTAGTGTTTGTGGAATGTTAGTGGTTTTCCCTATAGCCCTTGGTTATTTTTAGTAGCTGGTAGGGTTTCAGCTGATTTACAAGGCGTTCAAAGGAACTGCCGAATTATTTTGAGGCTTTCAATTAAAACACCAGGCAGGTTGTTGCCGATTTAGTATTGTAATTTCAAGCCTGGTTTATTTTGGATTTACAAGCACTTATATACTATACATGAGTTTTTAACTTAGCCATTCTTACTTATTCTACTTATCGATAAAGTTCTAGTTGTCTTTATGGACGAAGGTCGCGGCGGCCATTTGACCGATATTTTATTCCATACATAATCGAACCAAACCAATATTATCATAACAAACTGGAGCTTGTTCCTGCAGTCTCTACACTCTGGTATGACTCACGCGTAAAAAATCACAACATTTGCACCCTAATTTTTTTCTAAAACAAGGCTGACTTGTTCAACCTTTAAAATAAAGTTAAAATCTCTACTTAATTAAGCCTATTTAATAAGTCTTTTTTTTATACGGATCATGTCTTATTGCCAAGATTGCTACTTTATAGGCGAGAGGAACGAGGGGAAAAGAAACGAGTACACAGATGCATGTACTGTCTTTACGTTTTGCTTTCTTATTCCTTGTTTAATTTTGTTTTTGTTTTCAATATCAAATAAAACAAAATAAAAACATGTCGTCAACATGACATGAATCATTTGAACGCCCATTCATGTTCAAAGAAGAAAAAGGAAGAATCTTGTCAATAAGACATGAGCCGTATGAACTCAGACTAACTTTATGTCCACTAGTCAATTGAGAAAATAAATTTTGTTTTTGCATTTTCCATATCAACTTAAAAAAAACACTTTCACAAACAATTTTTTACAAATTTAAGCTTCACATTTGAGCTTGGTGGTTGCATGATTATATAAACTACTTTTTTAATTCACTATTCACCACGCTTGTAGCAATTTTCAACATTAAATTTTCTTTGAATTCCATAAGCGTTAACAGCACTGATTTTCAATAATTAATGTCAGCTGTTGTTAAAAACTTTGCGCCAAAAAAAAAACTAATCTATTATATAAAATTAAGTCGGGTTTTCCTTCCTGACGCTATAACTCCAGAACGCACGAACCGATTTCCACGGTTTTGCATTCGTTGGAAAGGTCTCGGGCTCCGTGAGGTGTATATCATATAAAATTGTTCCCCGCCCACTTTTACGCCCACTTTTTCTATTAAGCACATGACTTGAGGAAGGCTTGGCCGATTTGGACGATTTTTTCCTTAAAGTGATCGCCAATGTCCAACTTAGGTTTATACGGAAAGAAAATTGTTCCCCGCCCACTTTTACTCCCACTTTTTTCGATTTACCCAAAATCAGAAGACGGCTCCATCGATTTGACTAATTTTTTTTCAAATGTTCGTATCAATGCATTTTAAGTTTCCATCGAAAGAAAAATTTACCACGCCTACTTTTACGCCCACTTTTTCTATTAAGCACATAACTTGAGGATGGCTTGACCGATTTCTTCTTTAAAGTGATCGCATTGGTCAAACTTAGGTTTGTACGGAAAGAAAATTGTTCCCCGCCTACTTTTACGCCCACTTTTTTCGATTTACCTAAAATCAGAAAACGGCTCCATCGATTTGACTAATTTTTCTTCCAAATGATCGTATTATTCCATTTTAAGTTTTCATCGAAAGAAAAATTTACCACGCCTACTACGAAACAATCAAAGCCGATTTGGAGGTACGATGATTTGTTGGCAGGTGATTTTTGGCAAACACTTCCAGTGATACCACGATCAACGGCCGCCGATGAATTAAATGTATGTTTGAAGTCGTCTGCTTTGTGGAAACACGTTAGGAAGCTCAAATTGACTCTGAAAATGCGGGTCGAACTGCAAAACAATCAATCTCGAGACGTATTTCCCAAACAATTGCTGGACATAAGAAACGACAAAATCCCGGTGGATATTTCAATTTCTGCCGGTTCACCGAATCAAAGTCCGAACTCATCCGAAAGGTGTTTTCAAACATTACACAAAATTACAGAAATCATGATTTGTTGAGCGAACGTGCTATATTAGCTACGGTGATGCCGACGAACTGAATTTTAAGATTCAAAGTGGAATCGCTGGCAAATTGGAGACGTACAAATCGGTAGATTCCATTACTTCTCAGAACGATGTCGTCAACTATCCAATCGAACTCCCTGGGATAACCCGGATTACCTCCTCATAAATTCAAACTAAAAGTTGGATCGGTAATCATAATGTTACGAAATATAAACCAACCACGTCTTTGTAATGGCACCCTACTTACGGTAAAAAAACTGATGAATAACGTCATCGAAGCAACAATGCTTAAAGGAAAGTACAAGGGAGAAAATGTTTTGATACCTCGGATCCCAATGATTCCAACCGACATGGCATTCAATTCCAAACAAAAAATGTTGTATTTTACAAAGCATTGCAATTAAAAAATTATGATATCCTAGCAAAGCAACCGAATAAGTTTAACTTTTTTTACTGTTTACCTGAATATTGATCTTATCAACTAAAATGTAAATAGAATACTATAAGATTCACAGCATATATATACAAACATATGTAAATAACTTTGATAATATACTTGCATGTACCCGTGCAGAAAACTGAATTGCCAAATTGGTTTTGTTTTGTTGTTTTCTTGCGAAGACAATAGAATGAAGCAATTTGTTTTTTAATTTTGTTTTTTCTTTTTACCCACTTACAACTACAATTCGAGTCGGAAAGAACCCAACCAATTGTAGGGGGATGTAAGAGAAGATAAACTCACAGTTTATTGTTGGTGTTTTGTTTAAGCTTTGATATTGTTACAAGTAAGACTTTGAGTGTTTAAAATTCTTATTCGCTTTAGGGTTTTATTTGTATAATATTTTTAGCTTTTCTAAAATCTTTGGAAAAGGTTTCCTGATGATCTGGCCTAAACAACCAGTGAAATGCGCATAGAGGCTAGCTTTCCCTCAACAATAAATTTCGGTGTATTTATTAAATATGGAAAATTGGGAATTTAGCACGTCATACAAAAATCTTAATAGTAAATTTTGTATTCCCGTAGATAACTTTGATATGTATTTTCAAATCAAATGTAAATCATATATATGTATGTATATGAACAACATTTTAATTTAAAAATACTATTTTCCTATTTTTAACGGATTTTAAAAATCGAACGCAAACATTTTTTCTAATTGGGACAGAACAACGTTTGTCGGGTCAGCTACAAAAAAAAATTTTTCTTCATCTTTTAATCACCACACGAAATGTTACATAAAACGAAGCCATCTGGTGGCGAAACGGAGTTCGCCGGGTTTGCTAGTTATTAAATAAAAGTAAAACAAACGAAAAACAAAAAGTTTTTATATCCATCACAATATAACCAAAAATCACAATATAACACAAATTGTATGCAAACACAAGAACAAATTTAATAAAAACAAGTCAGAGTGCTATATTCGGCTATGCCGAATCTTATATACCATTCACCATGGTGCAATAAGAACAAAAAGTTATGTCGGATGTTGTGTTTTAATAACCAAGATGCTTGTACCTAATTTGCAAACTTTTTCTCTTTCTATATATACAGGAAAATAGATAAATAAATAAATAAACAAAACGCAAAAGTCATATAAATCATTACTTTTTGTGATAGGTATAGCAAGAGAAAATAGTAACATGGAAATTTATGAAAAAAATTAAAGGCAGTCGATCTTAACGGAGCCGATGTGACAGAACTATATAACAACAACGCCCCCGTAGTTCAGATTTCACTATCGATATATCGATATTACTATCGACTGAATGTTTGTACTTGTGCAGGAAAACTTTAATTATTTTTTTATAACGCTAAATTTCGTTGTTTTTATCACTAATGATAAATGATGCCCTGAGGCATAATGGAGGTTCTATGCCGTTAATGTGCCGAATTATCTCATCCTTTAGCTCTTGAATTGTTGCTGGCTTATCGACGTACACCTTTTCTTTCAAATAACCCCAAAGAAAGAAGTCCAACGGTGTCAAATCACATGATCTTGGCGGCCAATTGACATCGCCATTACGTGAGATAACACGGCCATTGAATTTGTTGCGCAAAAGAGCCATTGTTTCGTTAGCTGTGTGGCAAGTGGCACCGTCCTGCTGAAACCACATATCGTCCACATCCATATCTTCCAATTCGGGCCATAAAAAGTTCGTTATCATCTCACGATAGCGAACACCATTCACAGTAACTGCCTGACCGGCCTCATTTTGGAAAAAATACGGCACGATGATGCCGCCAGCCCATAAACCGCACCAAACAGTCACTCTTTGTGGGTTCATTGGTTTTTCGACAATCACTCTTGGATTATCATTCGCCCAAATGCGGCAATTCTGTTTATTGACGAATCCACTGAGGTGAAAATGTGCCTCATCACTGAAGATGATTTTCTTCGAAAATTGATCATTCACTGTTGCCATTTCTTGCCACCATTCTGCTCATTCACGACGTTTGGAATGGTCAAGAGGCTTTAGTTCTTGAGCCAATTGCACCTTGTAAGCGTGTAAATGCAAGTCTTTATGCATAATGTTCATCAACGACGAGCGTGAGAGGTGCAATTGTTGGGCACGACGACGAGTTGAGGTGGACGGCTCTTCAGCCACACTATCGCGAACAGCAGCAATATTTTCTGCAGTACGAGCTGTACGAGCATGAACTGGTGTTCTCACATCTTCTACAGACCCGGTTTGCTCGAATTTTTCCACGATTTTTGCGATTGTATGCACATTTGGACGATCAAATTGACCAAAAAAATCACGAAGTGCACGATATGCATTTTGATTTGAACGCCCATTTTCATAATAAGTCTGGATAACTTTAACACGTTGTTGGATTGTGTATCTCTCCATGGTTCAAATTGAGTAAGTCTGAAATAGAGAAATGTCAAATAAAATTCGGAAAAAACTTGGCTTTTAGGTGTGGTTCACATTCAACATCGGCCCTTACAATTTAATCACCCTTTATAAGACTTATGTATTATTTTAGATGGCAGTTTTTTAAAAATTGATAAGTACCTTTCTGGAGGAACCAAAGTAACAGGGACTATAAGATATTCCGTTGCAACTTTAAAAAATTTTCTAAATTCTAAACCCAAAAAGGTTATCAATCTAGCGGACTTATCCTCTAATGGTCGTTTATTGTTTTGTCTTATTGCATTTGGATTTGCATTTTTTTACAACATTACAAAAATATTTGCCATTTCAGTCCCTATAAAACATGTAAAAATTTCGGCCTAAAGTCCTTTAATTAGAAGTAAAAAGCACTGCTAAGCTATCCATACTACTTGCCATTCTTGTTGTTTGTAATCTTTGCTGTAATTCAGCGCGAATTAATAATAGCAAGTAAAAATTTACGGCAAAAAAGTGTGTGTGTATAGCTGCTGTAACATGTCTTCATAGCTGTATTTTAAATAATAATAATATCGATATTGATATTTTTCCTATCGATAGTTTCGATATTTTAAGACTATCGATAATATCGATAATCTATCGATAGATTCCCAGCACTAATAACGACCCAGAATATATATACTTTATAGGGTGTAGGATCAATATTGTGAAACATACAAACCTCTTACCTTCGGTGAAGGGTATAAAAATACTTGCTTGCATAAAAAAGTACTTTACGCAGTTGCAAAAAAGGGTATTATCTCACACTCAATTATAACTGCGGGTAAGAAATCGAACAAATTTGCCATTTATTGTTGCAACATATTTAGAACGGAAAACGACAACTTTTTACATTTTTGCAAATATTTTAAGAATAGAACAAAAACCCGCACATGGAACATTTTTGCCAGAAAAGAAAACACCATTAGTTTCCACGGTACTTGAAATGACTGTCTTTGTACCCTGTTGGCGGCGGGTTAACTAAACGAATTTTCGCACTAAAATTACCTTTGAGTGAGGCTTATCCTGCTTAAATATTACTTAAAGGTAATTTTATTGAGGAATTTCGGTTTTTTTTTTTTTTTTGTTTATTCAATAGACAAACCCGTTGTTGAGTTAAGGGAATAAATGTTGTACAAACTCCTTCATTTTGTAATTAACTTTTTCTATAAAAATGGGCCATTAAAAATAATCATACGATAAGAACAAATATCATATTAAATAGAAATTAAAAACAAAAGATACACTTGTCACTTAAAAACCCCAAAAAATTAAAATCTTATCGTAATATTATTTCTATATTAGAAAAACTTTAATATGACTTTTAATTGAATAAAATTTCTTTGTCCCAAAATCAAATCTAATCAATTAAAAAACTTAAAGACTGTCATCGTTGAAATGATTTGATAAAATTTCAAGTAACGATTAGATTTAGATTTTTTGTTTAAATTAAATTTCATTATTTCTAAATTTAAAATTACGGGAAATGTAACAAAATTATTTGGTCAACTGAGTTCTGCAAAAAAGAACCAAAAGATAAGATAAACAAGCTAATAAATTGTAATATAAATTCCGTTAGTAATCAATAAATATTAAATTTATTTTATCTGGGAAATTCTATTTTGGATTTTTTCTTTAAATTATCATAAATAAAATTTAATTTTTAAATGATTTTATTTATAAAATTTTTTGTTTTTTCTTGATTGAACGTCTGGGATATCCGAAAAGTAGTTATTGGCAAGTTAAGAACAATAATTTTGAAAGCTTGAATTGTTTTGTCTTGTACATCATAATCAGAGAAGACAAAAAAAAAGCAATATTCAATACTTTTACAGCAAAGAGAAATTATAAAAAAAGCAACAAAAAATTAATAAAACAGCAAAAAAAAGCACTAAAAAATGTTTTATTCTAATTCTGCCACATCATCAAAATTATTACAATATACTTTCATGTGGGCTTTTATGTTTTCAAATTTTAATTTTCTGCGTCTTTGTTTTGTATAAAGAGAAGCTTCTTTCTACAATGTAGAAAGAAGCTTCTCTTTAAAATCTACATCAACGGAGGTTGACGGTGCAAATTTAAATTTGAGAATTTCATTTGAGGACAAACTTTTTACATATTCATCTTTTGGAACAGTACCAGACTCTAAAATATATTTTATTTCCAAAAACTGCTGATATCCGGGATTTCTTTTTAATATTTTCTCAAATTTATTTTTATGTTGTTGGTCCTCGATCTTGCATAGTAGGAATGGGCAAAAAATATCGATATATCAAAATATCGATATTTAAAAAAAAAATAATCGATATATATCGCCGATATTTAAAATACCGATATATCTATGTATAGATATTGAAATACGACTATCGAATTCGATATTTTTTGCAGTCAGTCTTCATTAAAAACTCAAAATTTTAGACGTTTTTCAATATGTTTTTTTAAGAATTGGCATCACTGCATACATCATATGTTTTTTTAACTTATATGAATATCTATAACTCCCCGTCTACAGCTGACTTGATTTGCTGTTACAATGTGACGTTATAAAAGCGTTGTTAAAATATTTGCATTAACAACCGTGTTATACTCTTAAAAAATATCGATTCGATATATATCGATATATTTTTTCAATTTGCCCATCCGTATTGCATAGTCCGTCAAAAACTGTCTCTGAAATTAATAAACCCACAGTTAGCAATTTTTTTTAGCAACCAAAATGTTTGCAAAATTGTATTTTAGAAATGCATGTTGAGAACTTAGTTCGGAGTTTTCAAATATTTTTTTGGATTGCACAATTGAGTCATCATCTTGACTGTCAAGTTCTAAAACAACGGCTTTAACTTCTTCAAGATGTTCAGCGTAGTACATTGCCGCATGTACACAGAAAAAAGTAAAAAACGGTTTTGATCACCAAAATAATTGAAACAAGCAAAAAATTGTTTAATTTTGCACCTATCACCGAAATGATTATACCAATTACTCAAATTTGCAAAAATTGCAAAACAAGGATTTTTTTTCCCAATTAAAAAGTTTTTACATTTTAATTATAAAAATAATTGAAAGAATTATTAATATTAAACAATATTTTAATTGAATGAATTAACAAATTAATTAAAAAAATACCAATATTTTAATTGAATGAATTACTAACGTAATTGATTACAATACAGAAAATAATTTATTTTAATAATTGTATTGATTGAAACAGTGATTGAATTTTTGCATTAAATCGATTAAATTTTTAATTGAATAAATTAAACAGTGTATTTGAAATACATTCTAAATTCAATTACGCAAATTATTCAATCAAACAAATTGTTAATTGAATAAGTTTGTTAAATCAATTCAGTTGATGGTTAAATGAAGTAAAATAATAATATTTAAAATATATGTTTTATTTAAATATGGTTTAAAAATAACTTATTTTATTTGTTTAATTGTAATAGCTCATGCTTAACACGTTGACTGCCATGTGACCCTCCGGTGGGTCACATTTTTTTTTACTATAAGGCCATGTGTACCACCGGTGGTGCACACGTATACTTTACTTGTTCATCAAATAATTGTCGGCCTGGTGATAATAGATAAAAGTTTTATGCAGTGGCACCCTGGTAAAACTATATTCTTTTTACTGTATAAATTTTTTTTCAGGGCTCTGCTCACACAATTCGAATTTTTAACATTGATTTTGTTTTATTTTTTTTTTTTCATTTTATTAGCTATTTATTATTTTTTATTCATTTTTGGACATTTAAATTCATTTTTAACTAAAAATTAAATGCATAACAAAGAAAAAATATAAAAAAATGTAGAAAAGTCACAATATTTATGATTTTTATTGAAGCACTCCAGGCATAAGGCAGGTTCACCACTGCTTTGACCAAAATATATTGTTACTTTTTTAGCCTTTTTTACTGCGGCGCTTCTTCCAACAATAATAAAACTAAAAATCTCAATACATGTGTGACCACCGGTGGTTCACATGGCATTACTTTAAAACACTTATGAGTAAAGTGCCATGTGAACCACCGGTGGTCACAGGCTAAAAACACTCACCAATCGTCAAAAATTACTAAAGACAAGATAAGAACACGAAATAACTCAACAACAATCACCGTGACTCTGTTATTAAAAAAAAAAATATTGGAATGACTTTTTTTTATATGGTGGCAGCCAACGTGTTAATTGTAAAAATTTTGGAAGATTTTTTTGACAGAGGAATTTCATACATACAACAAGGAGAAAGCAACAAAGTGTTCAATTCAAACAACAGAGTTGATTGATTCAATAAAACTTATAATTAAAATAAAGCTTAAAATCAAGTAAAATTTTAGTTGAAAAAAAATATTTTTTTTTAATTCAATCAATTAAGAACGTAATCAAATTTATTTTAAAATTTAAAAATCACTATTAATTGAAAAAAAAAACTGCCAATAATTTTTTCTGTGTAACCAAGTACCCCAACGAGTTGGGCATGGAGACGGTGGAAGTACCACATTAGGATTCGTTTTTAGAAAGAGTTGTTTTTCGGTTTTTGACGTTTCGAAACACAAAGTTTTATAGAGTAAAAGAGCCTTTCGTAAGCATGTGGGAATGTGTGAAATACTTACTTTAAATTATTATCCACAACTAAGGTAATGCTTAATAACTAATTATGACAGGGGTGTATTTTCCTCAAAATACGTAAGACTAGTGTGAAAGTGTAAAGTACCCTTAAATTCCTACTTATTTTTAGAAGCCGTTCTCGAAGCCTTTAAAGAAGATAAGAGATGGCAAGGCCTTGGTCTTCAACGACACGTCGCACACTGGGGATTTTTGTATGGAGGTGAGGAAAAAAGTATATTTTTCAAAAAATATAATGATTTCATTACAAATTTAGTTTTATTTATATAGTAATACACAAAAGTAATCAAAATAAAGAAAGTTAGAGAAATATATATCGTTACCTACAATGTAAAAAGCCCTAACTAACAAAAAAAATGTAAATGATTTTTTTAATTCATTATTTATTTTAAATCTATTTTTAATTTCATCACAAACTTAGTTTTATTTATATAGTTATATACAAAAGTAATCAAAATAAAGAAAGCTAGACAAATGTATATCGTTACCTACAATGTAAAAAGCCCTAACTAACAAAACATTTAAATGATTTTTTTAATTTTTAATTTATTATTTATTTTAAATCTACTTTTTAATTTATTATTCTAAAAGAGTCTTAACTTCGTCGCTTATATCACTATGCTTTTTCTGGCTAAATGAAGGAGTCAAGTGTGAGATCATGGGATCTGATGTTACCATCATTCGGTGCATAATATCTTCGTTCGTGGCAATTCGACTGCATTTTCTGGAGTGTCTAAGGCGATATTTTTTATAGTCTTTGTTACGACTTTCCTGAGCCTCTTCGGATAATAAGCCTACAGGAAAAATACACTTTTCAATTATATATTTTCCATGAATCAGAATTTTGTGGAGTGTTGGTGGCATATTGTACCACTCGTACAGTGCAACAAACTTTTTTGCCGTCTCCAGACAAAAATCACCAAATTTTTTCGGATCTAGTGCCTCGGTAATGGTTATAGCTTCGAGAATTGTTGAAAACCTCTTGATTATGTCTTCATCTAGACCCGTGATTTCGGAAATTAAAGCAGGATTAGCAAAGAATCTTCGTGACGTATTTCCTGAATTTGTCGTACCAGAGCCTTGTTTAACAGTATCAACCTGTATTCCAATTTTCTCTTTAATTTCACGCTTTATCAAACATTTTCGGGCTTCTCTTATCGGACGAGTATTTGAGTCGACTCTTCCACGTTTAAATTCAAGATTGTAAGCTACATGCAAAAGACACTCCATCAGCTTAATACGCGCATGAAGTGGTGACATACCAAATTGCAGTGCTTGTTCATTTACGGGCATAGCTTGAACTTCTTCGATTTTATTCATCTTGGATGTTGTTGCTCCACAAATAAAACAAGAAGATGCTGCTGGTGTCTCTGTTACTGATTGTGCTGTCTTGCCGTCAATCATTGTAAAATATAATTCATGTTTAACTTTAAAGTTACGATTATTTACTGTTAACTCAAATTCTTTTAGTTGAGATATCTCCTCATCGACTCTTCTCTTTTCTTCTCGTATAACTTGAGGTGTCTCTTTAACGTACGCAAACTGTAGTGTTCTACATATTGTGTGGAAGAAGGTTTATTGTTGTTCCATACTAATTTATTTATGTCATCACTCAATGATAATTTCAGTGGTACAACTGATGTCATATATAAATGAGAGTCAGAAATTTGATCATCTGAAAACCTCTGTTGGTATTCGCTTTGACCAGATGCCCCATCACATCCCCATTTATAGTACATTGTTAGATTTCCGCTTTCAATATTATTTATTTCCTTTACTGATTTGGTCTCTAGGACTCTTTTAGCAGTATGATCCAACAGATTTTGCAGAGGTACACTGCCTGAACTTTCAGTGATAGAAATTTCTAGAGGATAACTGTTAGTTTTTTCTTTCGTGAGTTGTTTGTATGGTACGAGTATGTTATATCCTTCATTTTGTAACCAATGCAATGTAAGTTCAAGCTTTGTAAACATCCCCAAAGTTTTTAATGTACAAATTTTTACTTATGAATTCGCGCATCTTTTAAGGGAGTCTATATACCTGTTTCGTGTGCGTTTAAAATTTTTCAAAACGTTCTAAAACATGACCACTCATAAATGTGGGTGCAATTTGTGTAAAAAAATCATGCAGGTAGCCAACGAAAAAAACCCAAATAATTTAAAAAGTGCACTTACCTTTTTTTCTTTCAATTTTCCACGCACATTTATTACCGCTTATTACTTTGCTACCGCAATCATAAAAATCAAATAACCTTTTGTTTATTGCTTTTTTTTTTTAATTCTGAGAATCATAAAAAAAGTCATAAATGTTTTTGCAAAGAATTTTGTGCATATCTCGAGCAAATTTTTGAAATGCATACCTTCACTTAATTGTGAATAAAAGCGAAACGCGTTCATCGATTTTCATGATTTATGTCTCATTTTTTTCATAGGTGATGCGACTTTACGTGAAAGTAATAAAACTTGAAACTTTTTTTTACTGTTTTGGATTTTTTATGAATTAAAAATAAAAAATTTAATTTTTTTGGGCAAAAAATATTTTTTTTCTTCATACATTTATTTATAACTGCGAAACTGTTGCTTATGTAGCAAAATGTTATATAAACAGATGAAAGTAATTGTAATTCTTGATTTTTCTAAATTTTTTTCAGCAAAATCCGACTAGTGGTTCTCGAGTTATGATAAACAAAAGAGCCTTATCAGAATTGAGTCCCGAATCAATCAGCTGAAAAATGTTGTCCTGTGTAATGCAAAAACTTGAGAGGTGGCACCTGGTGGCACTTGAAATTGATTAATAATGTTAAAACAGATATAAGACAATGTATTCGGTGTGATTTCAAACTGAGGAAAAGTAAAGAAAAAATTCCAGGTCCAAATGTTTGGAGAAAAATGGGATTTTTGTTATATGTCCATAAAAATACAAAAAAAAAAAAAACTTAAGTCCCTGCAGATTTTTTTTTTCAATTTTAGTATACTGAAATATACTACTTTAAATAGAAAAAAAAAGAAAAACGTTAGCTCACATAGTAAAATAATATTCGTATTTAAATTCTTAGGTTTAAATTAAGTTGGTTCGGTAAAACACACAAGTTCTGAGTTTGAGACGGATATAAAAAAAAACTGGCAGTCAGATCGGAGTAAATCTGTTTGATTTGATTGTACCATTTAGTCTAAAATTGCAACATATCACTGCATATTGCTTGAAGACTATGTTGACAATTTGACTTTTTTCCGCGAAATCCCCAGTGTGCGTCGCACAGAGGGATTTGTAAAGATGCAGTTCTTTAGACACTGTTCCACTTTGAAAAATCCATTATTGGTTTTTAATAAAAAACCATATTTTGTGCTAGAAAAGTTCTAGCAAAGTTACTTAAATATTTTACCACGCAAAATGATAAACATTTTCATGCAACTCAAGTAGCTTAAGCTCAAAAAAAAATCCAAAGCAGTATTAATAGTACGGATTTTCTGGAATCAAGTACAGAAAGATTGATCAAATTAAGGATAAGGGTGTATTCTTTCACATGTCGCCGCACAAACTTATACATTTTCTGAAAAAAGTCAGTACAGGTGTGGTTGAATCGGTTGCATAAGTCTTGGTGTAAGTTTTGTTAATTATATTGCAGTTATCAATTATAACAGCAATTTGAAAGCTTTAAGCTAAATCAATTGTAGTCGGGGCCGTAAGAAAAGATACAGTCACGGTTTATTATTGTTGTTTTTGTTTAAGCTTTGATAATGTCACAAGTAAAACTGTTGCTTATAATTCTTATTCGCTTAACAGTTTTATTTGTTTGATACTTTAGTTTTTCTAAAATCTTTGGTTGAAGTTTCCTGATGATCTGGCCTAAGCAACCAGTATAAGTATAATATAATTTTCGCCAAAGAAACGTCCATAAAAAAATCGTTTCAAATGGTATATAATTGTGGAATTTACACAGGAACAAAGTATTTTTATGAACTGTTAAACCATGATCGTTTTCAAATGTATTCGTTTTCCAGAACATGACTGAAAATCGGCCCACACACTAGCGATTTGTGCATGCTGGACTTCATGTTACTTGTTGATGGGGCTTTGGGCGCACAAATTAAAAGTAATTGAAAATTTTCAATTTCTTGCGATTTGTTCGATGTGTTAGTGGGCTTGTACGCTAACATTTTAAAATTTTTTCATTTTAGTGTACAACGAAACGTCGAATTGTATCTATGCAGAGTTTTTTAGCATAAAAAAATTTTTTGTGTTCTTTTTCGACTTTCTTCTATTTTTTAATTTCATTTTTTACAAATTTTACACAAACAAATTATCAAAAGTGTAATTGCAACATCCGCTTCACAATTCATGTTTTCTTTTTGACGTTTAAGATTATTGCGGTTTTTTTTCGTCGTGTGTGGAGACTTGGTACGCTTACAAATCACAAACACAAATCACTAGTATGTGGTCAGCTTAACCCATTTCGTCCCAGCGTTTTTTTTTCGAGTAACTTTATAAAACTTAGAGCCACTTTGTGGGTTTGAGATTAAAGTTAATTTTATTCTATAATTAGCTAATCTGAGAATTAAGTTAATCTAGTATCAATTGAATTTGATATTTTTGGGTGGTGGCTTAAACCATGTAGCGCTACCATACTGAGCACAAATAAATGGCAAAATTTTTTTGCAAATATCAACTTTTTATCAAGCAATATGGATGTTTTCAAAGAAGAAGAAGAAAATGCGCGAATTGAATATTGTTAACAAGGTAGACATTTTTTGCGTTTAAAGAAAAAATATATTAAAGAACAAATATAGAATGGAAAAATCATATAAAAGTGCTGAACAATGTTTTAAAATGTATTTTTTGTTTATATTTTTGCAAGTTCTTTATGTTAAACATGTGCATGTTGACAGTTTAGGTTTAAACCACCACCGTTGGCCGCTTAAACTAGCAAAAAAAAAGTTAAAAAAAATACAACTCAAAAAGTAAAGACGGAGATTAAAGTTAATTTAATCGCTAATCTCTAACCCAAAAAGTGGCTCTTAGTGGTTGATAGATAATTTGGGATTAGAAAACATGAATCTGAAGTCCAAATTTTTTTTAGATTTTTTGTTTTTGAGAAAAAACGCGTTCGATTAATCAAGATTGGGCACTATTTAGCATGTTTGTTTTATTGCTCCGACTCGCACAGGACCGTGCTAAGCATTGATTATCGGTTAAAAGAAGAATTTATGGCATTAACTGTATGTAAATGATATCATGGTAATGTTGGCCATGACTTTGTCTGAGGTGGTCCATTCGGAAGGTCCAATTTTGCGACTCATTCGAGAATGGCGATTGGTATCTCGCGAGTAATGTTAGCTTCCAAAGCGTCAATCGTAGCTGACTTATTCCTGAAGACCCCAGACATTACATATGCACAGAAAAAATCTAAGGTGCGATATCGCACGATCTAGGTGGCCAATTTACCATAGCAAATCATGAAATTAAGTGCTCACCAAAATGTAGGGCTCCTAGCGCCGTCTTGTTGAAACCAGATCTCACCATGCGTTTGATTTTCAGGTTGCTCTACTGGCGACCTACTGTCCCTGTTATCGGAAAAATGTTGCTGTTCCATTTACCTTTTTGGCGAAAGTAAGGGAATTACTTAAGATATTTCAAAGGCGTTGGACAGAGTCTGACATGGTGCACTCTTGTCGATCGATTTATAACGAGTTTTCTCAGAGATCGCACTATACTGGTTGTTATAGATGAAGTTTCGTCAAACGAGTTCAAAATTCATTTAGGGGGGCCGCAAGGCTCCGTTCTTTCTCCTACTGTTTATATTTCCTACTTTTCTAAATGACCTCCTATGTCAAACTTCCAACCCTATCTACTCTTTTGCAAATATCAGCAATCTTTGCCATTCGTAATCATTTGATTATAGACCAACCGTGTCCGGCTTTGGTGCTATGAGTCAGAACATGAATGATACGCTTGGCCGATACCGAAACCCGTACGTTTGTTCGTAAAACACGTTTTTCCTCAAGAGCCCATCCCTTGCAATTACAGGGAGAATTCGTTTTTCGGTCGGACTGTGCGTATGTGAAACCTTCCGGCTGAAGACTTCCCTCTCACTGTCAACATGAACAAATTCAAGTCGCATGTTCACATGCACTACTAACTCTTCTCTCCTTCCCATTACCTATTTTCCTAGTTCCAACCCAATGCAATGCATTAGTAGGGGTCGTCCCCTGAGTGCTCTTATTTTCCTCAATTTTGAAAAAATTTGGACCAATGATTACACTCTCAGCCAGTGTTGCCAAAAGATTTTTTGAAAAATACCTACGCATACTAAAAAAAAAACCGATTTTACCCTACACGTTTCAAAAATTTTCCCTACAAAAATCCCTACGCGTTTTAGTCATTAAAGTTTAAGAAGAAACAATAGTAATAAAAAACTAATTTCATTCGCATATGTTTAGTAAAGCTCTAACTAACAACAAAAATAAGTAAAAACAAACAAAAAAAATTATGTACTTTTTTTTAAATTTTAAAATTTTTTTAAATATAATGAAAAAAAGAGGTTTAAAAAAAATATGTACCCCCGTATCCATAAACATTTATGAAGTTTACCAAGCCTTTATTAAAATAAAATTATTTTTATGAATACGGCAGGTATTCTTTATATGATCACTTTAATTTAATTCAGGTACAATAAAACTCTCTCAAAAAATATTTCCTTTAATATACCTGAAACACTTTTGAATTCAGGAAAAGCTGCTTTCATTTTTACAATAATTTAATTAAGAATCTTCGTCGATTTCAATTTCACGTTATTTCGATTCCCATGAAATGGCCGTATATTTATGTATTTCTTTTGAACTGAATTTTCTAAAGTGACCATTAGTATATTCGAAATTTATGCAGCCTCTTCCGTTTTTGTTGCAAAAATTATCTTGTAATACAAATTAAACTTGAAGTTGTGTGGCTCAATTTGTATCGCTTTCTTGTGGTCTCACTGCATTACCATTTGCATTGGGTAAAGCAAACAAAATCCGAGCCAGTTTTGATAAATTTGGAAACACAACCTCGTCATTATAGTTTTTCCATCTTTCAAAACAAATTAGTTTCACAATTTCAGAAAATTAATTTTATGCGATTGTTCTACACTCATACAAAAGATCATTGAGGCTTTAGTTAAATTGTACTTATCTTTTTATGGTCCCAAAATATGTTCGAGACTTAAGAATTCCATTTCTTTAAATATTAAATCATTAATTAAAATTCATTTTTTGCATTTATTTCGTATACAATGCAATATGAGAAAAAATACCTACATTTTGGCGAATATAAAAAATCTGTCCGATTTTCCCTACGCTCCTATTTTAGTAACAAAAAACCCTACATGTAGGGATTTTTCCCTACTTTTGGCAACACTGCTCTCAGCTATAGCTGCTATATTTTCTTCACTACGTGCTGGATGTAGTCTAGCCGGTTGAGTATCATGCACCAATGAAAGCAGGGACTCAATATTGTGAATGATGTTTGCAATAGTGGTTTCAGTAGGCCGATTATGCGCACCGTAAATTCCTCGAATCGCACGAAAAACATTTTTCACAGAACGCTGATTGTGCATAAGCTTTTCATTGATCAGCAAAAACAAAAATTTATATTATGGTAATATGCGATGACTCAGTTAGCCTTTCAGAGAAAAAACAAAAGTGCTAAATAGTATCCAGTGTTCGATAAAGTCAAATAAGAAAAAACACAATCGAAAAACATGGAAATGTTTTTGCTGTTGTTGAAAGTTTAATCGTTTTTCAGTGGAACTACATTTTCACTTTTTTCATTTTCTTATATTTTATACAAAGTTTTCAGTTTTTAAAGTTATGCTAAAATTAATATTTTTTCCCCCCTTGTTTTCGAGTGAAGTGGGAAAGAACTTTTATTTTTATATTTGTAGCTAACCACTTACAATATATTATTGTTTAGATCTTTGTCTTATCTAAAAAGAGTAAAAAAATTACAAAAACGCGTAAAATTTACTGTTCGAAAAATCGAACATTGGGACGATATGGGTTAAATAAATAAAATAAGTAATTTTTTTCCGAAATACCCAAATTTCTTACCACGGAAATCAGTTCCTAATTTAATATATCGAAACACCCAGCTTGAAGTCAAATTCATTTAACTGGCAGCACAGCTCATTAGCATCTTTGAAGGGTTTGCTTGATATTCGTGTTCTTAACGTGTTATTTCTTAAAAGCCACATTTTAAAAAGTAGTTCTATTAAATCTCTGCTTTATATATTAAGTATCATTCCTTCCCCCTCTCTCGCTCTGTCACTCTTTCATTGTTGTAATTGCATTTATTGCTTGCTGCTGTTGTTTTAACCTCAAAACCTTTATTATGTGTAATTAACCCTTAAGCACTTTCACATACTTCGGGGGCACAAATGTTAAAGTGTTCTTTCAACATTTTATTGCATAACTCTACAGCGTCTATTACACTCTCTGAAATATTAAGAAGAAATAATAAAAATAAAATAAAAACGTAAAACAAACAAAATCTTTGTAAGAGTATTTGAAATTCCTTTAGTTTTAAAATCCTAAAAAAAAAAAAATTATAAAGCATTAAAGTGCTGTTCAGGCTTTTTAAAAGATTTTTTTTTTTTTAATAAAAAGCGGATTTTTTTTCTTTTTTGTTCTAAATATTGCAACATTTTCTTTTTCATTTAGGGAGGCAGGCACGTGCTTAAACACTTGAGAACATTTTGTAGCTTATTGTTGAAAATAATTTTTTGTACTTTAAAAGTTGTGAGTTTGTGTGTTTGTGTTCTAAAGAACCAACCAAGTCTTTCTTTTATTCTTTACCAAGAGCTATTTACACGGAACACTTTACTTACTTTACATTTAAACCCTTGCAATCATTTTGAGTTCAATTGCAGGCAGGGAGCTCTGTAAGAGCTTTTGTTTAGGAAATAACGATGAATAAAAAAGAAACAACTTGTGCAGTATTTGGCCACACATGATGAATGACGGAACAGCTTAAGGAAGGAAAAACTTAATAAGAAAATCGAATGGTGTGTGTTTAAACATTTTGAAAAATAAAAACTTCTTTAGAAGTAGGGGTGGTGGTACAAACAAGAAAGTTTGTAACCTCATTGAGATCGTGGCTCGTGTATGTGGTGTAATGGAACGTGTTATTGTGTTGTTATCTAAAAGGCATATTAAACTATGCTTTTTTAGAAAAAAGTGTCAAAGTTTGGAAATTTGATCGCATTGCAAGAGCTATTTAAAAGAAGTGTATTAGAAAATAAATGGATCGATTACGGATAAAAAGATTTTTGTAAAGCGGTTAAATTTTAAGGGCCGATGTTGATTTTGAATAAAACACAAATTATTTAGGAAATTATTGTAATTTCTTTCTATTATGATAACATTAGTATGGTTCAATTATGTATGGATCAAAATATCTGCCAAATGGTCGCCTCATTTTCGGCGGCACACACACCTCTATCCGTTGGTCCAAATTTTTGATGACGCTGAGGCATAATTGAGGTTATATGCCGTTAATGTGCCGAATTATCTCATCTTTTAGCTCTTGAATTGTTGCTGGGTTATCGAAGTACACTTTTTCTTTCAAATAACCCCGAAGAAAGCAGTCCAACGGTGTCAAATCAGATGATCTTGGCGGTCAATTGACATCGCCACAACGTGAGAATACAAGACCATTGAATTTGTAGCGCAAAAGAGCCATTGTTTCGTTAGCTGTGTGGCAAGTGGCACCGTCCTGTTGAAACCACATATCGTCCACATCCATATCTTCCAACTGGGGCCATAAAAAGTTTGTTTTCATCTCACGATAGCGAACACCATTCACAGTAACTGCCTGACCGGCATCATTTTGGAAATAATACGACCCGATGATGCCGCCAGCCCATAAACCGCACCAAACAGTCACTCTTTGTGGGTGCATTGGTTTTTCGAGAATCACTCTTGGATTATCATTCGCCCAGATGCGGCAATTCTGCTTAGTCTGTGTTCATACGGCTCTTGTCTTATTGACATGCTTGATACTTTATAGGCGAGAGGGACGAAGGGAAAAGAAACGAGTACACTGATGCATGTGCTGTCTTTGCGTTTTGCTTTTTCATTCGTTGTTTAATTTTGTTATTGTTTTCAATAACAAAAAAGCACATGTCGTCAACATGACATGAATCATTTGAATGCCAATTCACGTTCAAAGAAGAAAAAGTAAGAATCTTGTCAATAAGACATGAGCCGTATGAACTCAGACTTATTGACGAATCCACTGAAGTAAAAATGTCTGAATCACGAAGTGCACGATATGCATTTCGATTTGAACACCCATTTTTTATAACAAGCCTGAATAACTTTAACGCGTTGCTTGCTCGCTTGTGTATCTTTCAAATTAAGTTATTCTGAAATTAAGAAATGTCAAATGAAAGGCAGAAAAAAACTTGACATTTAGGTGTGGTTCACATTCAACATCGGCCCTTAAAATTGAACCACCCTTTATATTTTAACATCAGCGGCGTTGCCTTTTGTCGCTGCTGGTGACACAATTGAGCGACTGGATTTTAAACAGATGACCCCATTTATATAACAAGGCTTACAAAGTGCATGGGACACAAAAGCAGCACGAATGTCAACAAAAAATGCTTAAAGGAGACAAATGCCACAAATACTCTTTTGTTTTAGGTGCAGTACTAATCTAACCATAATTTTCTTCGCTATAACGAAACCTTCTAAAATTATATTACAACCTCAAAAGAATCTATTCCCTGATTTAAAATTAAATTACACCTTTCCAATAATTTCCTCAATTTCCAATTCCCAAATAGTAGTAAATAGCCAAAAACACACCTCCCATAAATTAAAATTTCGTCAAATATTGTCGATAAAACAAACCACACACATGCAAACACATCACACTTATTAGAGCCATCAAATAAATTCCAATTATTGTAGTGCCACCCGCTTGGTTTATCAATTCAATACAATTGAACTCCGACAGACTGATCCAATAGACGAAGACAGTCATACAAACGAATCGCTGTGTGATGGCATGATACCTTGACATGAAAATAAATGAAAATTTTCTGTAGTAAACCAAAAATTCCTGCAGTAATATTTGTGCTTACAAAAAGGAAAAGTACACAGGAAGAAATGTAACAAAAAAAAAAAAAAAAAAATATTACAAATTTTCTTCTAACTTAATTAACCGAGCGCAAATGTAACGTAGATCTTTAGCCTGCTGTAGTGAAACAGACCAGGATCTCTGGCGGTAATCGAATCAGCAACCCTCGAATTGATAGACTAGACTTTCGGGAATCGGTTGTAGCTTCAATAGCACTGTGCTAATTCGGGTACGCCGAATCCAGTGGTACTAGCCGTATTAAAAACCATTTTTAATTACAAAAAACCGCTAATATCGATGGACGAAAATATATAAAAAAAAATCACTAATTTAAAAAATACCAAAGATTTTTTAGAAAAAAACTTAAAATCAAGAAAAATTTGTGAATAAAATCGTGAACATTTAACTGCCTGAAATAATCACCCCCTTATCGTGGTTGGCAAATTACAAATACGCCTGCGAATGTTTGGTAATAGATTAAAGGAAATAAGTTCACGTTTCTTTTATCCATTAAAAAGAGTCGTAGGCGTATTTTAGATTCGGCAACCACGATAAGGGTTAATATTGGTATATATGTTCACGTCTTTATTGAAGGCAGCGGTTTTCCCATCTCTGTAGCCATGTTCTGTAAGTCTGAGTTCATACGGCTCATGTCTTATTAACAAGATTCTTCCTTTTTCTTCTTTGAACATGAATTGGCGTTCAAATGATTCATGTCATGTTGACGACATGTGCTTTTTTGATATTAAAAACAATAACAAAATTAAACAACGAATGAAAAAGCAAAACGTAAAGACAGTACATGCATCTGTGTACTCGTTTCTTTTCCCCTCGTCCCTCTCGCCTATAAAGTAGCAGTCATGTCAATAAGACAAGAGCCGTATGAACACAGACTAGCTCTCGCGTCGAGAAACTTTTCGATTGAAATGTGTGCAATGAAACAAAACTGCCATAAATTGAAACAAACAGCTGTTTTTCTCACTTAGCTGTGTCTGTAACTTTTTTTGGCGAGTACAAGTTGTGCCGTTAGGAAATTAGTCGCCAATTTACAGAAAAAGGTGTCTGTAACATTTTGGTGAGAAAAGTTCTCGCTTTGAACTGTCAAATAAACTGATGAAAAAAATGGGGCGAGAAAAAATTTTAACGCTAAATAACAATTAAAAATGCAAAATACAAAGAAAAAAAACAATATTATTTTGTCCTTGACACATTTTTTCATTGTTTAATTACTTTGCTTTTAACATTTTTATAAAATATACGAAGGTTTTCAAAGCTCGTTTGCAAACAACAAACATTAAAGCCGCACTTTACATTATTTGGTTAAGCCGACGGTTATTTTTCGCTGACGTCGTTGAAAAATTTAGAATTTAAGTAAATTTTGGTCGCCGTCAAATATATGTGCTACCGGCGTTCTCAGCGTCTGCAATGTAACATCGGCTTCGAGTGCAATTTTATGACATTTATAACGTAACAACGTAATTTCTTTTAATCGTTTTCGACATGAGTCACATACACACTTTTTTTCTCACTTTTCGAGAAACTTAAGTTACAGAACATGGGTGCTGATGTCTATTGTGTGTGTGAAGGGAGTTGACAACATGTGGTGCCTCCGTCATCAAGGAGTACATTTTATATTTGATTTTTACTTTTTTATGTATTATTTCTTAAGTTAAGTTTTTTAAGTGTAACTTACAATTAACAGATATTTCGGGAACCCGAATTTTTCTTTCCATGAAAACTTAAAATGGATTAATACGAACATTTGAAAGAAATATTTGTCAAATCGATGGAGCCGTTTTCTGATTTTAGGTAATTCGAAAAAAGTGGGCGGGGCAAAATTTTCTTTTAATTTTAAAGAAAAAATCGTCCAAATTATAAAGATGTCATTTGTGGTGCAATATGAAAATTGGATTTTAACACGCCCCTCCGCCCGCAGACCGAAAATCAAAAATCAGACTTCACAGTGTCACACGCCTGAATATTCTGAAGATGCCCTGAAAATTTCATCAAAATCGGCCCAGCCGTTTTGGAGTCCATACGTTACATACACACATACTGTTTTGTATATATATAGAAGAAGACAGATAAAATAGAAGTTTATAATGTTTTGGAAAAAACAAGAATGTGTTTTTATATCGATACGATTGAGGAATGAGCAAAAATTGTTGAGATTAATTTCGCTAGTCAAAATTCAACAATTTAAAAAACCCAAGGAAAATTTCGAAATTTTTTTAAACACCAGAAATGCACCATCAGGAATTGAAATCTAGTCGCTCGTTTTCAGCCATTAGCGATCTGTTAGTGACTTATCTCTGAGAAGAATACCGTTTGAAGCATGAGGCTAAGATAATATCTAACGACTACGGGATAGCGTAAATGAGAATCCTAGACCATCGATTCGCAAACGTGCCACTCCGCTTAAATGAAAGAACTCTACTGCGGAGAATGAAAAAAATAAATTATAACTGTTTCCTTGCAAGTAGGGTTTTTTCCCGGGAATTTCACTTATTATATTTCCCGTTTTCCCGGGATTTTTGTTGCGGGATCCCGGGAAATAAAAAGTTCTTCATAGTTTCAGAAAACAGCTATTTTTACTCTGAAATTTAGTTTTCTTTTCTCTAAAAATTAGCATCTGTGGATGGGTTGTCGATTTGATCAATTATAAGAAATGTGTACAAACGTAAATCAATGTTTCCTGCGGCAATAAATCTATTAAAAGCAGAATGGGCAGTGCAACAGTTGATAATTAATAAATTTAGTGAAGTGATGAATTGATAAAGAACATAAATTCAAAATAAGATGCAGGCAGTAAATTCTCATTGACCATGGACAAGTCTTAAAAATAGGATATACATAAACATATCGCTCCGTTATTGCAACATAGTCGTATCTACAAAAAAAAATCGAGCTTGGTAATATATCCGGGAAGTGCGGGAAACCGAAATAAAAAAATAATGAAACTCGTGTAAGTTACTAAAACATACAATTTGAAAAACACATTGTCCTAAAGATTACAGATGGACCTAATGAAAAGAAATAGTTTGTAAGAAGTAGTCCGGATGATGCTATTTTTTGCATCAACCTTGACATTAGAAGCATGCAACAACGGTGCACTTTTAATTATTTGTCCAACCTCGGTAAAAAAGTAAACGAAATTTTCGGAAACATGGTAATCAGTAAACAAAATCAGAAATATACTCTTTGGCGACTCACTAAACGCTTTGAGTGTGTCAGAAAGTAATTTCCTACGCCGTTAAAAAATGTTAATATATTTATTAAAATATTTTATATATTTTATGATTTTACTTTTTGATCTCATATCTTGAGTACCTCAATTGTTATGTTTATTTTATCTTGAACTAGATCATCATAATACGGAATTTACTTATAATAGCCAAAGGTAATAATAATTCAAGTTCCGCTTTCAATCTTCAATTAATTTTTGTAGTATTTAAGCATTTATTTTACTTACTTTGTAAACAAGTTCCCTCACGTTTGTTTATAAAAGTTTTTTTCATTAATAAAACCAAGTTTACTTTGTATTATTTGTATGGAGCGGGATCCCGGGATCCCGGGAAATTTAAAAATTTTTCCCGCTTTCCCGGGAATCGAAAAACTCCGGGAAAAAAACTCTTCTTGCAAGATATAAATGGTACTGAAATTTCGCCGAAACACTTTGCAACCCGCTTAAGATTTGAAACATTCACAAAAAATATTGAAATTAATGCTTTATTTACTAGTTTATTTAAAAAAAATAAGCTTTCGTTTTCCTTTAAGAAAAAATGGCACATTTTCGTGTTTTAGCAAGATCAATTTCAAAAAAAAAATCAAATTAAAAGAAAAATTCTTAGAAAAATTGTGAACATTTTAGTGGCTGAAATAAAATAAAACTGCTTCACAAATTTCGAACTTTTGCCATAACCTCAAAAATAAAAGGTTTCCTCTAGGGTAAATCGGTGCGGCTGAACACGACTATGGGCATTTCCATGAGAATGTCAACCGCGACTCAAAAAATAAAACGCTTGAAACTTTTTTTCAAATATGGTAGAAAGGAAAAAAAAAACACCCAAACTTTACTATGCCGAGGTACTTACAGCTAATTTTCATACCCTCCACCACAATTAGTTGTGAAGAGGGTATATTAAGTTTGTCATTCCGTGTGAAACTTTTTTATTATTCATCTCAGACCCCATAAAGTATATATATTTTGGGTCCTTGAGTAATTCTAAGTCGATTTAGCCATGTCCGTCTGTCTGTCCATCTGTCTGTCCGTCTGTCCGTCTGCTGAAAACACGCTTACTTTCGAACAACTCAAAAGAATTGAACAAACTTGGTGCCAAATTGCTTGTAGTTATCCTAAGCAGTTTGGGATTAAAATCCAGCAAAATCGGTTCAGTAGGACCAGAGCTATGAATCAAAATGTGGAACCACCACCTAAAAAAATTGATAATTTTGTTACAAAAAATAACATTAATGCTGGGACAAGGCACGGAATGATATAAGATTTTGCAAAAATTTGTTTTATTTGACTGGAAATCACGCTGTTAAATTTCGTGACGAGCGGTCCATAATTTACCTTAGGATCCATATAAGCCCTACTACCGGAAAACAGTTTAGTACGCCTAAAGCCGTAAAAAATAATGCAATGATAACAAATTTTGGCTCGTCACAGTTTTATAGGACTATAAATGATAGTGTGAAATTTCGTGAAGATCGGTACATAATTTACCCTAGGCCCCATAGAAACCCAACTCCCGGAAAACAGTTTAGTACACCTAAAACCATAATTAATAATGCTATCATAACAGAAATTGGTACGTCACAGTTTTAAAGGACTAGAAATGACGCTGTGAAATTTCGTGATGATCGGTCCATAATTTACCCTAGGCCCCTTATAGACCCTACTACCGGAAAACAGTTTAGTCGCCTAAAACCATAATTAATAACAAATCGTCACAGTTTAAGATAATAATAACATCATACAGATATTACTCCTTAAACATTCGCACTGTCCGTGGAGGGTATCAAAGATTTGGCATATCCGAATATAGCACTCTAACTTGTTTTAGCTGTAACTCACTTTCTCATTGATTCATTTTTAGTAACTGCAATTGACAATTTTTAATATTCTTTACAAAAAGACCAGCATATTAAATATAGATACTGGCAACCCTGGAATTATGCTTTAAAATTATTTTTACCACAGCAATTAACAAGATCCGTGACGAAAGACCAAATATATAGTTCGATTATTTTTGTGTTTGTTTTGGATGCTATTCTAATGTCACGTACGTGGTGCGAAAACATCATTTATCTTTGTCGTTTGAAATTGGTCAGTCAAAGATATTTCAAAATAAAAGTTCAAAGCAAGATATTTGCTGCAAAATAATATTGATCGGAATTTTTTTTTTAAATTGGTATAATAAAAATTGTATAAGCTTTAAAAGCGCGTCACGTACGATATTGTATGTACTAAAATGCAACTAAATGCATCATCTTATTATGTTGGTATTTAGTTTAAATTTGGTCGAACCATATTTTATTACAATCAAAATCATCTTACAAAATTTTTGTGGAATCGGTCCATATTTGGCCATAGCTCCCATACAAGGCTACTACCGAAAATAGCTTTAAAATAAACACAATAAACATAAAAAATTTCCGACAATGACTTTTACGAATGGTTCTATATTATGACAAAATGTTGTGCGGGTAGGTGCAAAATTAACCATAGGTCCCATATAAACCCCCTTCCTTAAGTCGGCTAGGGGCAAACAAATCTCATATTGATGGAGATAACTTAATAATATTCGGCACAAACAACTTTTATATAATTCTTAACCTCTTAGCATAATTCTTTTCTGGCGATCTTGATTGGCCACGGGCCCCAAGTAGGGTACACTCTCAAAAAAATATTATAGTGTAGGGTATCATATGGTCGGTCTTGACCGAATACGCTTTCTTACTTGTTTGTTTTAAGTTTTTATATACATATATTTACAAAAAATATAGTTCATGCCATGTAAGTACTATAAGAGAAAAATCTGTCACGTACGGTATGTCACGAACGATATAACATTTCGTTTTTTATAAAACTATCCAAAAAAAAAAAATTATTTTTTTCAAGTTAATACTATTTTTGCAAAATTTCTATCTCTCTGAAGGCCTACAAATGTCACGAAAATGCCCATATGGCACTCATTTATTTCTCTCAAGAAAAGTTTTCAAAATATTCGTAAAAATCGTGTTATCCTGCAGTTGTTTTAGCTATTTTGAAAAATCTCAAGAATTGTTTATCTTAATTATACAAAATTTAAACTATTAAATAACTTTGTTTTTCCTCTTTCAGCGCAAATTTAAAAAGTGTTAATCGGATAAAAATTCACTAAGTTATTTTTTTACGTTATTTTTTTTTATTGAACATTTTCAGTCTCTTCATTAAGGCAATTTTTTGTTTAAATCTTAAGACCTGTAACTCAGTAAATTTCCGTAAATTGTCCGATCAACACACTCAAGAATCGAATATCGTAAAAACGCTTCTTGAGAGAAATAAATGAGTGTCATATTTGTGTTCAGCCGCCCCAGTTTAGCTTAAAATACATCTAATTTTTAAGGTTAGGTTAGGTCAAAAGGAGGGAGAAGCATCAGGGATGCAAACTCATATCAGTACGACGTATGATATACACTAAGGCCACTACCGGGCCTGTTGTGCGCTCCTTAAGAAACATGGAAGTTTAGGTGGGTAGTGCTACCGCTACCTATTGGGAGGATTTTTAAGGTTAATTTTTTTTGTGGCGTAGTATAATAAAAACAAACATTCGCATGTTAAACAAATTTTGCTTTAAAAAAATCGCTTAGTTTTTCTAAGAAAAAATAAAATTTAATTTTGGTTTTTCTTCAAGAAAAAATCGCAGATTTTGTTTTAGTGATTTTTGTAAAATGGTTGCAAAAAAAATAGCCAAATTATTTTTTATTTTAAAATTAATTATTTTGTAAACAAAAATTGAAATCGCATATTAGAAAAAGACAATAAAAAAATGTCGCTAACAAAAAACGTTAATTGATAAGTTAAAATTTGCAACATTTCAAATAAGTTATGTTCATTCATTTCATAATAGTTTTAGGCAAAATTAACGAGTTTAAAGAAAAAATCGCTAAATTTAACAAAAGAAAATTCTAAAATTCAAATGGTTAATTTCGAAAAATTTTATATTTTCTAAATGTCTAAATTTCCACGAATTTTAAGTATGTTTTTTTTTTTTGAAAAATCGTAAAGTTCTAAAAACCCAGTTAAAAAAAGGACGTTATAAAAAACCAAAATTTGTGATTTTTTAGTTATTATCTTTTTGGCAACACTGGTTTAAACAGCTGACGCACCCCTAGAGGGAAGCGAACTGACACAAAGGTAGTCCCGTGATAGGTCTGTGGTGGTAGGGATCGGTTCGAGTTCTAACACTTCATATGAATAAGACCTATCACTTTTACATGGGGTTGTCATTGGAGGGGGTCAATTGACGCCATTTAACCAGTCACAAATCTATTCTCAATGGACGTGTTTAGTGACAGTTACTAAAATGTAGTATTATTTCATTACGATGTAGTATTATTTCAATAAAACAAGTCATAGAATTAAATTCAAGAACCACATTTTAGAAAGTCCCAAAAAAATTTATCACACCACCGGTGAAGACTGTACTGTAATTCATTACTTTTTCTACATTTTTGTTCTTCATAAACCAGTTACATGATTGGTTCTCCTTTCACTGGTCATGAGTTCTTTCTTTTTGTACCAGTTCTATTTTCACAACTCCCAGGACCAGTCCGTTGGACCAATTGACACAAATTTCCCGCAGGGACGTTTCATGTTTTGATTCACTGTCAAACATCTTCAGTTTGGTCTATAATTTAACCATGAATCGTCTTACAAATGAACAACGCTTGCAAATTATTGAATTTTATTATCAAAATGCGTGCTCTGTTGAGAAAGTTCATCGCGAGCTTCTTGTGTTCAGCGACGAAGCTCATTTTTGGCTCAATGGGTACTTTAATAAGCAGAATTGTCGATTTTGGAGTGAAGATCAGCCAGAAGCATTGCAAGAGCTACCAATGCATCCAGAAAAAGTCACAGTTTGGTGCGATTTATGGGCTGGTGGCAACATTGGTCCGTACTTCTTCAAAGATGATGCGAATCGTAACGTAACTGTGAATGGTGAGCGCTACCGGGAGATGAAATCCAACTTTTGTTTGCCCAAAATGCAAGAGCTTGACTTGCATGACATGTGGTTTCAACAAGACGGTGCCACATGCTACACAGCAAGCTTAACAATGGACTTATTGGGAGGCGAGTTCGGTGAACATTTTATTTCACTTTCGGGACCGGTCAATTGGCCGCCTAGATCGTGCGATTTAACGCCTTTAGACTATTTTTTGTGGGGCTATGTTAAAGCTCATGTCTACGCACACATGCCCGCTTCAATTGACGCATTAGAGACAACATTGAAGCATTTATTCATGAGATACCGGCCGAAATGTTGCAAAGAGTATGCCAAAATTGGACTAAGCGTATGGACCATTTGAGGCGCAGTCACGGTCAACATTTGCATGAAATAATCTTCAAACATTAAATTATATGGACCGTACTAACGATTCAAATAAAGATTTCATGAATTTTTCTGAATTGTATGTTTTTTTTTAAACTTTCCTATAGGTCTTAAAAAATCACCCTTTATAAAGAGAAATCACTATATTTTTTAGAAATCGTTTTTTGATGTTTGTATTTTGAAATCGCTTATTAAATACAGAAAAAAAATTCCAAAAAAATTTATTACTCATTAATATTAAATTATGTGCAAGACATTCATTTTCAAAGAAATAAGCACAACTTTTTTTCTAAGTGTATTAATTTGTTGAAAGTTGCAAAACCTTTCGAAGCCAAAAAGGAAAATCAAACATTTAAAACTCTGGCTAAAAGCATTTGAAAGTGTAATTTGGTATGTCTAAATATGTGTATGTCAATATGTATATTGTTAACAATATAACAATAATTACTTCACAACTTGATTGTTTTGTATTATTTTTTCTTCCTTCTTCAAAACAAAAAGGAATTATTCGATCAGCGGGGATTCGCCCTTAGGATTATGCCCCTAAGGGCAACATGGTTTTTAGTAAGTTGTTGTTATGCTCGTTGTCTCATAAGTATGTTTTGCTTAGCAATTGTTTTCTATTTGTTTTGGTTTAATTTGGCCTCCTGAATTTCCTTTATATGATTTTGTAGTCTAAAGGAATTTTTGCAGACAACATACACAACACATGGATTTATGGCAACATTGATTTGTAATTTATTGATTAGTTGATGAGCAGGAGCAGGGGCAAAGGCATAGGAGAGTTTCTTTGTATGATTATGAAGTTGTTGTGTTTTGGGAAATAAGTTGTAAAAAAAAGGTGTTTGCAATGGACAATATTGTATGTTTTGTTTTTTTTTTTTAATTAAAACCAATTATTGTCTGACATGTGAGATCTTTATAAAGAAGAGAAATCAAAATATGTTGTTAGATTATGATGATCTTAGAAGGAACGCCCACGAATTGTTAAGAAAGCAAAGAATACATTGAAAAGTATTTTCAAATAGGCAGATATTGTATTAGTCTTAATATGTTAAACGATAATAATAATGAATATGTATTTTATACATATCGTTACCTAAAACGTAAAAGACCCTAACTGAACAAAAATTAAAACTCGACATTATCATTTGCAATCTTTCGACCAAAATTAGCGATTTTATTAACAAAGAACAAACGTTTATCATATACATATCTAAAAAGATTATTATTATGGCTTTATTCACAAAATTTTTTTAAATTTAATAAAGGTTTATATTCTCGTTTTAGTAGGAACTTCAATAGCGGTAAATGTTTAAAAAATAATTTAATAAATATAAAAGATTTTACATATTTTCTACTTGTTGTAACTCAATTTTGTCTTATATCGACTTAAGCTACTCTTACATATCACTATAAATGACATTCAGAAATAGATTCAAAATTAACTCAAAGACAATGTCATCCTTTTGTCTAAAAAAAGCCCCGTTTTTCTTCTGTGTTTTATACTTCATATAAATTATACAGAATGGCATAATTTCGACGGAGTATTTTTTAAAGGCAAAAATTCCCGAATTCTATTTGCTAAGATTATTTTGTTAATCATATGGGCATTTCCACCGAAAGGTCCACCGCAACAAAAAAATTATAAGTTCTTGAAAAGACTTTGTTTTATCATATTTTAACAGCAAAACAATCAAATTTAATAAAAGTAAAAAAATTTTATATTTATTTATAACCCATTTCGAGATTTATGAATGCAAAGTCGAACAAGTGCAACTTTTCTTATTTGGATATTTCTATTGTACGTTTTGCTATGATAAAAGTTCTTAAAGAGAGACATTATACATTGACTTTTTCTCTCTTAAACCTTTCAGAAGGTACAAAGAGTCAAAATAGAATGCTCAGGAAACCATGCGATTGCAAATAACTGTAATTTTGTTCTTTGTATTATCTCATATTTCGATGTCATGTGCGACATTGAAAAACATCATTTTCTATCAGTGCGTCGAAAGTAAACGTAGAAAGCTCATCAAATTACCAGAACAAACGGAGAGTTTTTATAAAATTAAAATAAAAAAAACCTTACTGTAAAATAGCAAGATTTGTGATCTTGGTACATATATAAAGCTTTTCACGTGCGACATCGTAAGAGTGAAAATTAATAATTTTTTGTATATGTATGTAAATGATTTCTTTATATTAATATATACATTTCAATCATTTAAATCTATATGAGCAAAAAAAAGCACTAAATTCAAAAATAAAGTCATATTCTAGCCATTAACAATTATATACGATACGATGAGATTAGACTTTAAATGACGATGCTATATATGTATGTAAAACAAAAAGGGCTGAAATTTAGGGCGTGGCAAACACAATTTTTTTAAAGTTTTTCAAACTTAATAAATATACCTTTTATTCTAGGGCGTGACTGATGAAAATATTATTGTTTGTATTGGCTTCTACCTGATTTAATGTAGAATGTGTGTGAAAAAGAAAAAAGGGGCTTTATTTGTAGGCGTGTCATAAAAGTGGGTATATTAAAATCTAAACATACGTAGTTTAAGAAGGACTTTCTTAGCACGTAAAAAAAATGTACATTTGGGGGTAGGATCCGATATGGCATAAGTGGCGCCCAGAATTTGAGGTCGGATTAAAAAGTCACCCAAGACAAAAATGAAGCCACTATCAAGCCATGAACAACGATATGCAATATGATGAGATCGGACTTTAAATGGCAGCGCTAAATATAAAAAACCAAAAGGGCTGTATTTTGGGGCGTGGCAAAAACATATGTTTCCTATCTTAGAAACTTCATTGACATATCTTTCATTCTAGGAGGTGACTGGCACAACTTTTTTTTTGTATGGAGGTCGACCCGGTCTAATTAACATATATATCATGATGGAAAAAATGTCATGTGCGACAGATTACGTGCGACAGCGATTAAAGCTAAATAAAAAAATGTATACATTATTTTTATTTAAAATGACAGCCATACTAAAGAGACAAGTGTGCATGACATTCTACAATTTTTTGCATTCAAATATTGCCTCAGGTTTCGCTGAAATCGGCATTCGAATTAATGGCCACAAAAACCTCTTCTGTGGTCGTCACGCGCAAATGCCGTGTTTTTTGCAATTTTCTTGAAAACGAAACAATTTATCAAAATGAACAATAGCACCAATTATAGGGCTAATTAATAGCTATAACATGAATCTATTGCCAAAGTAAATATACGTTTTATTTTGACTTTTTTTTACTTTTAATGTGTACGTTGGTCACGTTCAACATGATGGAAATGCCCATATCAAATTTTCAAAATAGCATGATGGCGAAAACCATATCAAATTTTCAAAATAGCATGATGGCGAAAACCATATCAGTTCTTGCTATTAAAAGTAAAAGTTAAACAAATTTCCTATAAACAGTACATATTGGTAAAATTTCCTATAAATATTTAGTAAATCTAAGTAAAATTTCCTATAAATAGTAAATCTAAGTAAAATTTCCTTTAAATAGTAAATCGTGGTAAAATTTCCTATAAACAGTAAATTTTGGTAAAATTTACTATAAACAGTAAATTTTGGTAGAATTTCCTATAAAAAGTAAATTTTGGTAAAATATCCTTTAAAATGTAAATTTTAAAAAAATTTTCTATAAAAAGTAAATTTTAACAAAATTTCATATAAAAAGAAAATTTTAACAAAATTTCCCCTAAAAATTTAATTTTAACAAAATTTCCGATATATAGTAATTTTGGTAAAATTTCCTATAAAAAGTAAATTTAAACAAAATTTCCTGTAAAAAGTTAATTTTAACCAAATTTCCTATAAAAAGTAAATTTTAACAATATTTCCTATAAAAAGCAAATTTAGCAAAATTTCCTATAAACAGCAAATCTCGTTTAAATTTCCTATAAATAGTAACTCTTGGTAAAATTTTCTATAAATAGTAAATCTTGGTAAAATTCCCTATAAACAGTAAATTTTGGTGAAATTTCCTATAAAAAATAAATTTTAGTAAAATTTCCTATAAACAGTAAATTTTGGTAAAATTTTCTTTAAAAAATAAATTTTGGCAAAATTTCCTATAAAAAATAAATTTTGGCAAAATTTCCTATGAAAAATAAATTTTGGCAAACTTTCCTAAAAAGTAAATTTTGACAAACTCTCCTATAAAAAGTAGATATTAACCAAATTTCCTATAAAAAGCAAATTTTAACAATATTTCCTATAAAAAGTAAATTTTAGCAAGATTTCCTATAAACAGTAAATCTTGGTAAAATTTCCTATAAACAGTAAATTTTGTTAAAATTTCTTTTTTCTGAGGACAAGAACATTTCTTCTTATATTTATATTGAAAACAAAAATAAAAAAACTTAAATTTGTTTCTGTTTTCAGTATAAATAATACGAAAGAAATGTTTTTGTCGACATTGTGAGCCAGACAGTAAATTTTACGATCAGTCCAAAAAATCATTAACATTTACCAAAAATTCTTAAAATGACTTCTTTCTGTTTCCCGTATTCTGCTTATCACTTTTAGTTCAATTATATTTTCCCTTTATCGATATTTGTTTTCCAAAAATAAGAAAAAAGATAAAAAAAAAACGTAATAACAACTCAACTATAAGACAACTTTAATCAAAGATAAGACTCTAAAATTAATTATCAAGTGACACATATTTTTCAGTTTTCTTTTTGGGAATTTTTGTGAATGATAACTTAAATAAATCAAGTACATAATTGTGATTATTGTGGCTACTGATGATGAGCTGATTGCCCCAGTGCACAGTCACTCACACAAGCATATTTTCCAGAACCAAAACAAATTGATTTTAAAATTTCGTGTTCAGAAATATTTTGATAAGACTGTGATTTGAAAATAAGATGGATTTTGATTTGATGTTGTGTTTTAAATTTTGAAGAGGTGATATGGGAACAAGTATTTTTGAGCAGACTACAATCTTATTGTTGACAAAAATTTAAAATAAAACAGAGCTAATTCAATAATTTCATTGATTGAGCTTAAATTGTATTTAACCCATTTAGGGCCGCCACAATTATAATTTATATCCGCACTTATTTCATTATATATTTGACTTAATATAAAGGGAATTTAAGGCATTTTTTAATTCAGAAGTTTTAAGCTGTCTAACGCGAAAATTGAATTTAGAGGAGATTATTCGTTAGCAAGAGAGGACATTTTAAGCTATAAAGAAAATTCTCAAGTCGAGAGTTTTTTATACATTGCTAAGAAAATAAAAATTTCTTTTAAAAATGTTTTTTCCAAAATAAATAGAATTTTCTCTATATAAAAAACATAAAAACGAAAGAGAAAAGGCTTTAGAGAATCTAATTTGTTTGAAAGAGGTAGGGTATTTCCCCACACAAAATGGGACTTTCAAAATATTAGTAAAGTGACCTCACTTCTATAAAAATGCAAAATCATTACTGAACAACCTAAACAAAAGCGGCAAGCGTTTTTTTAAACATGAAAATTTTATTTAAATACAATTTCAATAAAACAAACCGACATAGCGATCTGTCAAATAAGATTTATCAGCCGGGTGGTTTCTAATTCGCATTCTAATGGTTTGTTTCGTATAAATTGTATGCAAATGAGATGTTTTGACATACAAACAAGTTAGAGTGCTATATTCGGCTGTGCCGAATCTTTGATACCCTCCACCGACAGTTCAAATGTTTAAGGAGTAACACTGTATGATGTTATTATTATCTTAAACTGTTACGATTTGTTATTAATTATGGTTTTAGGCGACTAAACTGTTTTCCGGTAGTAGGGTTTATAAGGGGCCTAGGGTAAATTATGGACCGATCATCACGAAATTTCACAGCGTCATTTCTAGTCCTTTAAAACTGTGACGTACCAATTTCTGTTATGATATCATTATTAATTATGGTTTTAGGTGTACTAAACTGTTTTCCGGGAGTAGGGTTTCTATGGGGCCTGGGGTAAATTATGTTCCGATCTTCACGAAATTTTCCGCTCTTATTTATAGTCCTATAAAACTCTGACGAGCCAAAATTTGTTATAATTGCATTATTTTTTACTGTTTTAGGCGTACTAAACTGTTTTCCGGTAGTAGGGTTTATATGGGGCCTAAGGTAAATTATGGCCCGATCGTCACAAAATTTCACAGTGTTATTTCTAGTTCTAAAAAACTGTGACGTTCCAAATTTTGTTACGCTAGCTTTATTTTTTACGGTTTTAGGCTTACTAAACTGTTTTCCGGGAGTATTGTTTATATGGGGCTTAGGGTAAATTTTGGAGGGATCATCACGAAATTTAACAGCGTGATTTCCAGTCAAATAAAACAAATTTTTGCAAAATCTTATCTCATTCCGTGCCTTGTTCCAGCATTTATGTTATTTTTTGTAACAAAATTATCAATTTTTTTAGGTGTTGGTTCCACATTTTGATTCATAGGTCTGGTCCTACTGAACCGATTTTGCTGGATTTCAATCCCAAACTGCTTAGGATAACTACAAGCAATTTGGCACCAAGTTTGTTCATTTCTTTTGAGTTGTTCGAAAGTAAGCGTGTTTTCAACAGACGGACAGACAGACAGACGGACATGGCTAAATCGACTTAGAATTACTTAAGGACCCAGAATATATATACTTTATGGGGTCTGAGATGAATAATAAAAAAGTTTCACACGGAATGACAAACTTAATATACCCTCTTCACGACTAATTGTGGTGGAGGGTATAAAAACGCTTCCGCTCTTATTTAGGTAGCTCAGATAGGCTTTTTTAATAGCATTGTGATGGCAAATGTCAAAATGCCTTTATAAAAAATGTAAATAAACAAAAAAGACACGAAACGTCACACAACGTAGTAAAACACTGCGAACAGCTGATACTTATAGTGCATTTACACTTGTAATTTTCAAACTAGTTTACGATCGTAAACTACTTTCATAAACTATACCGTTTACATCAGCATTTTTGACAGTTAAGTTGTTTATCTTTGACAAGTTCTTAGCCCCAATAATAAAAAAAAAAAACGTTGATGCACATTCATACGAACATATAAACAAACCTTTTATTTCCGTTGTCCATCTAAAAGAAAATATGTAAAAAAAACTAACATTTCTTATAAATTTGGAATTTTTTTAAACATTTTCTTTGTTTATTTTATTTTTCTTACTATTGTTTTGGCTTTTTTTTACAGATAAAAGTAAATTCTTTTTACTTTATTTTTTTTATTTTTTAAGGAAATGTCAAATATCACTGGCATTGCCAGAACAAAATTTGAAAAACAGAGTTGCATTAACCAAAACTGGTTGTTTGTAACTAGTTTATCTCAAAAGCTAGTTACAAACTGTTTATAATTTGTATGGATAAACAAGTTTCTCAAACTAGTTTATCATCATAAACAACTTATAACCTGTTTATGGCGTAGGTATAAATGCACTATTAGATCACTTTATAAGTACGTTCTGGGACTTTCCCATAGAAATTGTTATTCTTGGAACAGAGAGAAGACTAAAAAGAGAAAGGAATTTTCTATAAAAAATGTTTTTTATTGGTCCCGAAAGTGAATATTTTCTAGAAAATAGAAAAAAAAACAGAAAAAACTTTAGAAAAGTTAATTTCACTAGCCAAGAAAAAATTTTTAATAGAAAATTTGTAATAAGACTTCAGGCAAAAATGTTTTACTGTGCAGCCAGTTGTCTATGTAAAAATCAGGGCTGTGGAGTCGTCAAGAAATAGTTATAACTCCGACTCCGACTCCTTTTGCTGTAATTTTTTAAGTACGACTCCAACTCCGACTCCGACTCCAACTCCGACTCCTACTCTAACCTATCATTATTTATGAGACTAGTTCTTATTTGACTTTAAACTCTTTTAATTTGTTTTTTAATTCCGTACCTTTTAAATGGTTAAATATACCAAGAAAATTATTCTGTAAAACTTTCAAATCGATATTTTAATTCTAACGTGCCGCATTGAGCTTTAACATATGAGGAGGAAAGCTCGAAAAACATATAGCGCCCGATTAAATAGACCAACTGAGCTCTACATTTTTGATTCTACAGTGTTATGTCATTCTTGACTAATAACTCAACAGTTGAACATTTTAAGCCAACTGTAATATAGAAAAATAATGGATTTAATTTTGGAACCACCGAGTTTTGTTACGAACTTTCGAAAGATATGAGTTTTGATTCAAACCGTATGGGATCATTAAACTTTAGTATATTTTAAAAGTTATATTTATTTATTAAATATATGCAAACAGTGCTAAAAAATGTAACAATAGCTGTGTAGGGATGAGATAAACTACACTAATTCACATCTGTTGGAATTTATAGATGTGTGAATTTCCATAAGTTCGATCTAATGCAGCTTTCGAGATAGAAAAGTTGAAAACAATGCCAAGTCCAATTTGCTAAGACGTTAAGGGCACCAAGTGTACTAAGTATTGTTTACCACAGAATTTGTAGAGACAAAGAACATCATAAGTTCTTTTTTGTAAATTGTGAAGTGAGGTCTTTTGTTTTTAATATACATAAATTCAAACACTGCCGTTTTGGTCTTGTTTTATTTATTAAGTCAAATATTTAGACCAACTTTTTTAATCATTCTCAGGAAAATTAAATATATTTTTATTAAAACATGCAGATGCGCCTTCAGTTGTTACTTCTACAATTTTTATAACACATTTTGAAGAGAAACGTACCGTAAAAAGTTCTATTATTTCTGGGATCATTAAAATATTCGGATCATTAAAAAATTCGGACAAAGGCAAATTTTTAATACAGAAATAGCATCATTTGCGATTTTCAACGTGTTTCAAAATGTGGCTTGCAGAGTTAAAAAAATATGAATTTTTAAACAACTAAATTGAAATCGTTTTCTTCAGTACACCATTACTTTTTTCCGTACCAAGTTCAATATTATTATTGTCAAAGACCGAAATTTGAAATTGCAAGTCTTTATTATCTCTCCATTTTTTCCTAAATTGAGTAGATAAAAGAATTCTGAAATCATTTTTCGGGTTTACCCCCAGATTGATGGGAAATAAATTTAGAACAATGTCATGTATTTTTCCGAGCTCCTTTTCCTTTTTTTCTATTATAATTCACCTTGAAGGTTAGAACTTAAAATTTAGTTTACTTTCAAGTCATATATCGGAACATGGCTACAAAAATATTTGTTAATATACGATAAATAAAAAACAACAAATTTTTAACTTCCTTAATTCGGCTCTATTTCATTAGGGATATCTTGGCGAAATTCAAACAGTGAACCAGCGAGTTTTGTTACAGAAATTTTAGGTCACATAAAAACATAGAAAAGGACATGCTTCGATATAATCTATATATTTCTGATAAATTGCTAAAAGAACTGTCAAAATAAGATGTTATCTCAATTTTTCTAACTCCCCTACTCATATGAAAAGTATACTGGTCATTATCTTCTGACTTCACAAATTCAAAAAGTAGACCCTCCTATTGCCAATTCCACCAATTTATTTAAATATCAATTTATGTTTAAAAATCGTTTTTTTATGTGGAATAAAAATAAAATTATATGAAAAATTATATTTAAATATGAATTGATATTTTAAAAGAATTGCTGAAATTGGTCATTAAAATTTTTTTATTTTGAAAAATATTAGAAAAATATTAGCCAAAAAGTCGGAGTCGGAGTCATTAGTGTTTGTCGGTACTTCGACTCCGACTCCGACTCCGACTCCGGTACAAAAACCTCAACTCCGACTCTTCAACTCCTACTCCACAGCCCTGGTAAAAATTCCTACTGAGAAGAGAAAATTTCGTCAATAAAATTTATCTCTGGCTTAAGAGAAAAATTATTTTCCAATCATTTCCTATTAATAAAAAAATTTGTTTCTTTATTTTCTTTTGGTTATTATTTTTGTTATTAGGAAAAGGAAAAGAGAGTTCTCCACAGTAAATGGCGAATACTCTCTCTAACGAAAACGAGCATGGAAAATTTAGTACTATTGAAGTTTTTTCAGAACTTTTAAGTAAAAAAGTACATTTTCAACTAGAAGTAAAAGAAAATATTTTAAACTTATTTTATATTTTAATAGTTGAATTATTTCCATACATTTTTAAAAATGTACGGTTACACGAGGGTCAGTACAGATTTAATAGACCAAAGTTAACGATTTAATAGGCCTATAAATAGGCTCGGTTATCGAGACAGCTGTTACAAGGATGCTCCGGGATTTGCCTCATGACTGGTAAGGAGTCTTTAATTATAACGATTTTTCCCCAGAATTAGCTTTCCTGAAGACATCTTGAGTTGGAAGCTCTACAACAAATGAATTGCGATAATTTGAATTCTGGGAATTTCATCTTAGAATATCGAATTAAGAAACTAACATTATATTTGAGGCTATCAGCGCAGAAGTGGGGTAACCGGAGACTACTTATTATGAGATAATGATGAGTTAACACTACTCTTGCACTTCAGTACTTGGTTGTAACGGCCCGTGCAAAAACTATGTTTCTAGCGCCATCTGTTTTGGATACAAACAGTTGGCTTACTCGGCTATTGCACTGTAAAGAACAGTGCAAAGAACATATCTTACACCAGAACCGTTACCAAAATAAATTGTGGGCTGCACTACTTCTGCGCTGATAGCCACATTTGTATTAGCAATTTAATTATGTTCCACAAAAGATTAGTACCAACAGTATTTTTTCAAAGTTTTCCTTTCTTTTCCGATCAAGAGTTATATTTCCTTCTAGGCAGAAAGAGATTTCATAAGTCTGGGTTCACACAATGAAAGTTTTCTTTCAGAAAATCTGTGTTTATTGGTGAGAGGGAAGGAGAACATGCTGTTATTCTCACCTCTCTCCTTAATAAACTCAGACTTTCTGAAAGAAAACTTTCATTTTGTGAACCCAGACGTATGAAAGTACATTTTTCTTTAGCCAATAAATAAATTTGGCAGTGAATTTTTTTATCCCAGCTTTTTTTTAGTTTTTTAAGTAGTTTTCGTAATCAGCCTTAATCCGGTTGTCGTTTTCGTAATCGCTCAAGTCGTCTTTTGTAAGAGATTAAAGAACACTGGTTGTGTGTTTCTTTAATCTCTTACAAAAAACAACTTGAGCGATTACGCCAACGACAACCGGAATAAGGCTGAATATTTAAATTGATGAGGCAAATATAAATTTGAAATAAATGAATAAAATAACAGAGAAATTTATTCTTATCGTACTTTATATATTTTAATAGACGGCAGGATATTTAACGTTATTTAGTAAATTTCGTGAATTTGATAAAACAACTAAACGGAGTCACCGACGACTGTACAAGCAGCACGCCTAGTTTTTTGGGAGTGCTACCGCGTTAACCAACCAACCAGTAAATTTCGTTGCATACCTTCTCAAAAAAATTAACTACTAAATCTTCACCTAATCAGTTCTAGATTCGTTTCATTCTATTAAGACTGTTGTCCACAAAGAAAAAAAAAAATTCAAAACACAACAAATTTTAGACCCCCCTCCCAATTTTGTTTACTAATAAATTAAAACATTTTATGGTTATTCTCCAGTAAAACAAATTACCCAAAAACCGTTTTAGAAAAGTAAAATTCCCTGAATAAACAAGAAATTATAAATCAATAAATGTTTATGACTTCTGTTGCCCTTCATTTCTTATCAGCATAATTTACAATTAATAAAACAGACTCGAGTCAAGGAAACTGACTCCACATTCTGTCTTCTTAGTAAATATCTGCTCTTCTCCACTTACTAATTTCTTAAGATGACAAAAAATTAATAATAAAACAAAATTTTTCAAATAAAAAAGCCAAAGACAAAACAAAAAACTAAACGACCATATAACAAATGAATTTGATGAGGGATAAAACGAAAAGATCAATGTGCAACGATAAGATGCAGAAATCAAACTAATCGAAACTAAATGTAGACAAAAAACCCACATCAACTACAGTAAACCAACAAAAAGGTTTGAGAAATTCAAAAATGAAAACGAAAAAAAACTGAAATATAAAAAATACTACAATTGAACTGAAATGAAATGTAAAACAACAATAAATATTGATCACATAACACATCGTTAACATGATGGACCCATCATTATCCGTCTACTACATCTTTAAATGTGCAGATGTGGCAGACGATTGTCTTAATTTTCATCATCAATACAGATTGTTATTGTTGCTGCTGTTGTTGTTGTTCTACGTGAAGTGTGGATTGTGTAGTGAATGAATGCAGTTGTTCTCTCGATCTCATTTCCTAACATGGTCAATTCCAAAACCACAATAATTCTTCGTCTAAAACCATCGAAATGACCAAACGTTTCATATTTAAGCACTCGTACGTTTCGATCTCAGTCAAATGATTATTTTATTTGTTCTATAGAACAGATTTCTTTTTGTTTTCCCTAAAAAAAAAAGAAAAAATATTTAAAAAGTTAATGTTAAAATCGACTTTAATAAACACGTACTACCAATCTACTCTATTGTATTTTATTAAAATGTATGTGTTTTATTGAAACCGAGTGTGTGTATGTGTTTGTTTGTTTGATTGTTTGTATGTATGAGATGTTTGATTATCACTGGACAACCATCTTAATTGTTTCTTGTCATTCACAGTCGTGTTATATGGGATTTTTGTTGATGTTGTAGCACTGTTTTATGTTTTATTGGGTTGGAGAAGACAGAATTTCTGATCATTGTTTCAATCTAGAATAATGAATCATCTAATTGTTTCTTTTAGATACATTAAGCTCTGAAGAAAGTTCCGATTAAACTTGAAAGAAATCTAAAAAATAAAATAAATTAATGGGTTTTTTCTTATTAGTAACCTCATCATGATACACCAAACACAACCTTCGCCAACTAAGGCTTTTCTGCATAGACGGCCTTTGGCCGGTCGCAATGACTTTTTCCTCTATGGTATAACAAACCCCGGCTTCGCTAGCTAAAGCTTCCCTGCATAGCGCTATGATTTTCTCCTCTATAGTATAAAACAAGTAAGAAAGTATAGTCGGTCAAGCCCGACCATATGATACCCTACACCACAGTATTTAAAAACACATCATGCTTATGTGTCCATATAAATATGGATTTATCTATGTTTATAAGCTTCATGAAAATCCCCTTGTGGTCCTATTTTTGAAAAACTGTATAGCTTATGGGTCCATATAGATAGGGATCTATTTATGTTTTAAATTTCATTAAAATCGGTTTGAGAGGCAGAAATTGCCCCTATCTCCCCTCGTGGTCCTATTTTTTATAAAATGCATATCTTATGTGTCCGTACAAATATGGATCTATCTATGTTTTAAATTTCATTGAAATCGGTTTGATAGTTTCTGAGAGGAAGAAATTTCCCCCTATCTTCCCTCGTGGTCCTACGATTCAGCCCATTTTCAATAGGCTTGGTTCTTGTGCCAATAAGAACCTATGACCCAAATTTCATCAAATTATCTCCAAAATTGCGACCTGTGCTTTGCGCACAAGGTTACATGGACAGCCAGCCAGCCAGCCAGCCAGCCGGACGGACATCGTTAGTTCGACTCAGAAAGTGATTCTAAGACGATCGGTATACTTTAAGGTGGGTCTAGGACCAATATTTTAAGGCGTTACACACATTAGCACAAATGCATAATACCCTCTCCACTATTGTGGTGTGGGTATAAATATATTTAGTGAAGCCGGTGTTTGGTATACCATATAGAAGAAAACCTTTGCTCCCGGCCGAAGGCCGCCTATGCAGGGCAGCTTTATTTATCGAAGCCGGTGTTCTGTATACCAAAGTGGATAAATCCTTGCGCCCAAAAACGTTTTCATTATAAATTTGAAAATGAAATAATCCCCCAATAAATATATTGGGGCTTTATTTCATAATGATTTTTTGGGGGATAATTTCATATGAAACTAGCAAGCCCGGCGAACTCCGTTTCGCCACCAGATGGCTTCGTTTTATGTAACATTTCGTGTGGTGATTAAAAGATGAAGAAAAAATTTTTTTTGTAGCTGACCCGACAGACGTTGTTCTGTGCCAATTAGAAAAAATGTTTGCGTTCGATTTTTAAAATCCTTTAAAAATAGGAAAAAAGTATTTTTAAATTAAAATGTTGTTCATATACATATATATGATTAACATTTGATTTGAAAATACATATCAAAGTTATCTACGGGAATACAAAATTTACTATTAAGATTTTTGTATGACGTGCTAAATTCCCAATTTTCCATATTTGATAAATACACCGAAATTTATTGTTGAGGGAAAGCTAGCCTCTATGCGCATTTCACTGGTTGCTTAGGCCAGATCATTAGGAAACCTTTTCCAAAGATTTTAGAAAAGCTAAAAATATTATACAAATAAAACCCTAAAGCGAATAAGAATTTTAAACACTCAAATTCTTACTTGTAACAATATCAAAGCTTAAACAAAACACCAACAATAAACAGTGAGTTTATCTTCTCTTACATCCCCCTACAATTGGTTGGGTTATTTCCGACTCGAATTGTAGTTGTAAGTGGGTAAAAAGAAAAAACAAAATTAAAAAACAAATTGCTTCATTCTATTGTCTTCGCAAGAAAACAACAAAACAAAACCAATTTGGCAATTCAGTTTTCTGCACGGGCACATGCAAGTATATTATCAAAGTTATTTACATATGTTTGTATATATATGCTGTGAATCTTATAGTATTCCATTTACATTTTAGTTGATAAGATCAATATTCAGGTAAACAGTAAAAAAAGTAAAACTTATTCGGTTGCTTTGCTAGGATATCATAATTTTTTAATTGCAATGCTTTGTAAAATACAACATTTTTTGTTTTGAATTGAATGCCATGTCGGTAGGAATCATTGGGATCCGAGGTATCAAAACATTTTCTCCCTTGTACTTTCCTTTAAGCATTGTTGCTTCGATGACGTTATTCATCAGTTTTTTTACCGTAAGTCGGGTGCCATTACAAAGACGTGGTTGGTTAATATTTCGTAACATTATGATTACCGATCCAACTTTTAGTTTGAATTTATGAGGAGGTATTCCGGGTAATCCCAGGGAGTTCGATTGGATAGTTGTCGACATCGTTCTGAGAAGTAATGGAATCTACCGATTTGTACGTCTCCAATTTGCCAGCGATTCCACTTTGAATCTTAAAATTCAGTTCGTCGACATCAACGTAGCTAATATAGCACGTTCGCTCAACAAATCATGATTTCTGTAATTTTGTTTAATGTTTGAAAACACCTTTCGGATGAGTTCGGACTTTGATTCGGTGAACCGGCAGAAATTGAAATATCCACCGGGATTTTGTCGTTTCCTAAGTCCAGCAGTTGTTTGGAAAATACGTCTCGAGATTGATTGTTTTGCAGCTCGACCCGCATTTTCAGAGTCAATTTGAGCTTCCTAACGTGTTTCCACAAAGCAGACGACTTCAAACATGCATTTAATTCATCGGCGTTGATCGTGGTATCACTGGAAGTGTTTGCCAAAAATCACCTGCCAACAAATCATCGTACCTCCAAATCGGCTTTGATTGTTTCGTAGTAGGCGTAAAAGTAGGCGTGGTAAATTTTTCTTTCGATGAAAACATTTGAAAGAAAAATTAGTCAAATCTATGGAGCCGTTTTCGGATTTTAGGTAAATCGTACAAAGTGGGCGTAAATGTGAGCGGGACAAAATTTTATTTAAAGAAGAAATCGTCCAAATCGGTCAAGCCAGCCTTAAGTTATGTGCTTAATAGTAAAAGTGGGCGTAAAAGCAGGCGTGGTAAATTTTTCTTTCGATGGAAACTTTAAATGCATTGATACGAACATTTGAAAGAAAAATTAGTCAAATCGATGGAGCCGTTTTCTGATTTTAGGTAAATCGAAAAAAGTGGGCGTAAAAGTGGGCGGGGAACAATTTTCTTTCCGTATAAACCTAAGTTGGACCATGGCGATCACTTTAAAGAAAAAATCGTCCAAATCGGTCAAGCCATCCTCAAGTTATGTGCTTAATAGAAAAAGTGGGCGTAAATGTAGGCGTGGTAAATTTTTCTTTCGATGGAAACTTAAAATGCATTGATACGAACATTTGAAAGAAAAATTAGTCAAATCGATGGAGCGTTTTTCTGATTTTAGATAAATCAAAAAAAGTGGGCGTAAAAGTGGGCGGGGAACAATTTTCTTTCCGTATAAACCTAAGTTGGACCATGGCGATCACTTTAAAGAAAAAATCGTCCAAATCGGCCAAGCCATCCTCAAGTTATGTGCTTAATAGAAAAAGTGGGCGTAAACGTAGGCGTGGTAAATTTTTCTTTCGATGGAAACTTAAAATGCATTGATATGAACATTTGAAAGAAAAATTAGTCAAATCGATGGAGCGGTTTTCTGATTTTAGGTAAATCAAAAAAAGTTGGCGTAAAAGTGGGCGGGGAAAAATTTTCTTTCCGTATAAACCTAAGTTGGACCATGGCGATCACTTTAAAGAAAAAATCGTCCAAATCGGTCAAGCCATCCTCAAGTTATGTGCTTAATAGAAAAAGTGGGCGTAAAAGTAGGCGTGGTAAATTTTTCTTTCGATGGAAACTTAAAATGCATTGATACGAACAGTTGAAAGAAAAATTAGTCAAATCGATGGAGCCGTTTTCTGATTTTAGGTAAATCGAAAAAAGTGGGCGTAAAAGTGGGCGGGGAACAATTTTCTTACCGTATAAACCTAAGTTGGACCATGGCGATCACTTTAAAGAAAAAATCGTCCAAATTGGTCAAGCCGTCCTCAAGTTATGTGCTTAATAGAAAAAGTGGGCGTAAAAGTGGGCGGGGAATTTTATATGCTATAAACCTCACGGAGCCCGAGACCTTTCCAACGAATGCAAAACCGTGGAAATCGGTTCGTGAGTTCTGGAGTTATAGCGTCAGGAAAGAAAACCCGACTTATTTTTATATAATAGATTAATACCCCAATTAAAAAAATGAAATAACACCCCAAACAAAATGAAATGACTCCCCAAAAATCATTTTTGTTATTCTCTGTACAAACTTTTGGGGGTTTATTTCATTCGGGGGTTATATTTTGGGGGGTTATTTCATGCCGCCATCAATTCGATGCCACATTTTGTGTATTTTTAACATAATTTCATGTTTAAAAAGTAATATAAGAAGTGAAAATTCCCATATTCTATTTGTTTCAATTATTTAGTTGAATATTCATCAACTAACTCTGATTCGTTATTTCTGTGATGCCGATGTGTCATACCATTGATGACGTAATTTCAATTTGAACCTGATGATAATTTGACCAAGCGATGTTAAGGCTATCCTCAAAATGATGAAAAGTGCCATGGGGTAAAAAACTAAGACACTTGTCTTACATTAGCGTTATGAGGCGTTTTCTATCAGTATACAACCTTCTGAAGATGGAATCTTGTTCTTCTTTCTTCCAGGTTAAGTTTAGACTTCTAAACAATACAATTTTTTGAAGTCAGCATTGACACCAAAGGCAAAAATTAAGCCATAGACATGCCATGAATAACGACATGCAATATGTTATGATCAGACTTTTAATGGCGATGCAGTGTAAAAAAAACAGAGGCGTGGCAAACAATTTCTGGAATTCTTTTTAACCAATTTTTATTCCTAGCGGGTGACTGGCTCAATTTGTTTTTTTTTCGAACCACCTTAGTCTACTTAAAAATATTTTGAAGTCAGAAAATAAGGATAACATACGAAAATAAGTATATGAAAGCTTAATGCGGCACGTGTTAGAATAAAAATATCGAATACAAAACCATTTCCTTGCTTTATTTAGCCATTTAAAAGGTAAAGCCAATTAAGGAACATATACAATTGCCTCAAGGTTAAAGTTGGAGTTAGAGATTGAGTCGGAATTGGAATCGTACTTAAAAACTTTCAGCGGATGGATTCGGAGCTGAAGTAAGAACTATTTTTTGACGACTCCACAGTCCTGCCTCTTAGCCATGTTGGCGTGCAAGCTGTTGATTCCAATCCAGTGATTGTCGGGCCCAAGGTCTATCCAATAGGTTTGTGCATGTCGCAAGATATTTATTTGGTTTATTCCTTATGGATTTAACTATGTCAAAAGTTATTTACATTTGGCTTATACATGTATATTTTGGTGTTTTGCCACACTTTTGTTCTCCATATGGTGTAGGAAGCTTTTCACAGCGGCGAGGAATCTTACACGAACAAAATACATGCTGTTTTTTGTATAATTGAAGAGGTGAGCAGACCTAATGGATAAACCTTGGTTGGGCTATATTAAAATGGTTTTCTCAACCCGTGTCCGATCCGTCTCTATTTCCTGTCCCGTATTTCTAGTTCAATGGGTGTTTGCCTAAATCGTCGGAACAGCTCAGCATCTGATATCAATGTGAATTTCTGTACCTTCTGGGATTTCACATCGCCGATTTGTAAGTGTTTTGGATTTGAAATTGTTTACCCGCATTAATTTTGTCTTTTCGGCATTGATTCGTAGTTGGTACTGTACACCCGAAGGTGGGTACAAGTTGATCTTTATCTGTTATAAGATGCGTTTAAATGTTAATTATGTTTTAAGTGCATAAAATACTCTGGTTAGTTTTTATTCCCTCCTTAATATCCGATGTGCAGTGACTGTTGGTGTTGACATAAAAACCTAGAAGTTTAAAAGGAGACAAAGCGAATCTATTTCATTTGATTCAGTTTAATGGTATTTGTTTAGCCTCTCTCTAGCTTAGATCACTACGGCTGATCCGGTGTTCAGTTGGTGACGCCAGGTGTGTCTCCTCTTCTTGACCCACCTTGTGGGTTCCGGTCAATGGCGATTTTAGCTGTGTCATCTGAAGGCCTGCACAGCGTGTGACGAATCCAGCGCCATGATTGTTTGTCTCCAGACTTCCGTATTACATATCGTGTTAGGCCCGAAAACTTTTAATATTCTTCGGAGACATCGATTAAAAAACACTTGTAGGTAGTTAACGTCGTGTTCTGTCGTATACCACATCTAGCATGCATAGAGGAGCACAGACTTGAGACAAGAGTTAAAGTTACCGATCTTAGTGTTCTTAGATATAACAGAAGATTTCCCTACTGACCAAAGAGTACCGAATACTTGGTTGGCTTTTAAGATTCGGTAGCTTCATCTCTTCTGGAGCCGCCTGTGTTTGTTGAGATGCTGGCTGGTTAGCAAAATGACGAGACTTCTTTTAGTTCTATGTTCTCTATGCGAAACCTGTTGGTGTTTACTGTATTGCAGGGCATTACCTTCCTCTTGTTAACGTTTATTTTCAGACCAGCTGTTATGGCCTCTGTTTCGATACGTATAAGTTTAAATGCCATATCCTTATGGCTGTGTAAAGAGAGGCAGATATCGTCTGCATAGCCGAGGCTCTCGAGTTGTTGGTTAATACCACAGTTGATAGCACGATGTTAAACAGCAAGGGAGACAGCACGCAGCCCTGGCGGACACCAGCTACAACATCAAAACTACTGATCTGAGCGTGATTGTGAACAACACGACATTTAACCTTACGGTATAGATTTTGAGTAAGACTTATAATTTTGGGTGGGACCGCTTCGCAAGTAAGAGCGCTCCATATTGCGTTTTGGTTCAGCGTATCTTGCTTTGTCAAAGTCGATAAACAACAGGTAAAAAGTAAAGCGAAGTTCTGTAGATTGATCTATAATAATTCGACCTTTCATGTGGTCTACACAGGATTTTTGGGGCAAGAAGCCAGCTTGTTATAACGAATAAATATGAAATTTTAAAATAACTGAAGTGTTATAGAGTTCCTGTGATATTCCTAAATAAAGATAATTAAAATCCCTTTCTTTCTAATGATAAAAATAGAGCCGTTAATTACCAGAACTATTTTAGTAAAATAATGTTTTAGCCGAATTACTTTCTCTCCAACCCAATGTTCTACATACAACTGCATATAATCAAACATAAATATGAGATGACAACTGCTGGTTTTTACAGCTTCTGTTTTTGTTAGTCAGTTAGTTCGTTGTACGAGTACAAATTCATTTGGTTTCTCTCTATTATGGAAATGTTGGTTTTAATAATATAAATCGAATGTTTAAATAAATTGACAATGTGCAATTTTTTTTTTCTTTACCAACCATAGTGATAGAACTTTAAAAATGATTTTAAAAACGAAATTTATTTTGAAATTGTTAATTAAGTATTTGAATTATTAAGTAAGTTAACGTCTGCGATATTTATTAAACTGTTTGCCAGTATTTGAATTGACAATCCTAATAGCGATTTTGTTTTGAAGCATTGATGTTTCGTACTTAAACGGATTAAGCTCGCAGGCCAAATTGATATAATGTTTTCCGTTTGGTATGAACTCTTTTTATTTAAAAAAACATGGAACCAATTTTCGGAGAGCCATACTTCCTATTTTGATAGATTTTACTTAAAAGCAAAAACGCGAAATAAAAACTTCATTTAAAATAATAAAATCCATTTTTAAATCACTTTTACGATTTACCTCGCATATTTATTAATATTCAAATACATATGTATGTATGTATTTATATTTGTGTTTGTGTGTAAATTTTTAAATCATGTTCAATTAAATTCACTCAACATTTACAATTCATCTACATAAGAAATTTAATACCCAGTTGGCCACGTCATTAAGGCATCCTCGAAGACGGAGTCAAGATAATTTTAATTCCTGCACGACATGTGAGGGCCATCCAGAACAAATCGTCAACGACATTTTCGTACAAGTGTCGTAAAAATCGTGTTCGACATAAAGAAAGACAATGTCGTTCTTCTTGTCGTTTATTCGACGGAAAGATCAAATAAACGACAATGTCGTCTATTTTCTCGCCAACGACAAGAAACAATAAACTCACTGTTTATTGTTGAAGTTTTTGTTTAAGCTTTGAATTGTTTCAAGTAAAACTGGGGTTTATAACTCTTATTCGCTTAACAGTTTTATATGGTTTAATATCTTTAGTTTTTCTAAAATCTTTGGATAAAGTTTTCTGACGATCTGGCCTAAATCAACAATAAATTTCAGTTTATCAAAAGTATGAAATGGGAATTAAGCACATTTAAACGAAACCTTGACAAAAATTTTTTTTTTTATTATTTCAGAAAAATTTTCCATGTCGTTTTTGAAAAATACTACAATTTTATTTCGCTTGTTTTATTTCTGTTACACATTATGTATTCGATTTAAATAAGCAATCTTTCAATTAACAGTGAAGTACAAACCGCATGCCATCCATTTTTCAGCCCGCGGCTACGTTCATCAGCATTTATTTCGATTTTACGAAGTAGTACATCGTAAATTATAGGTTGATATTTTATTAAACAATTAAAAAAAAAAGAATATAAGAATTTTGAGCAAACCAAACGAGTGATTGAAGAGCATTCAACGACGGCAGAAAAAGACTTTCATACTTTCGCCAATAACTTCTTATACAAGACAACTAACTCATAAGACAATGCCGGAAACGCTAAACAAGGCGTTGTCACTCATCCTGTCGTACACGATGATTTTCTCTAAATTGTCTTATAAAGGGTGGTTACATTTTAAGGCCTGAGTTGGAAGATATGGAGGGTTCAGAGCTGAACCGAACCAAGTCATTATATATAATGCATATATCTATTTCAAAACTGGTGTGAAATTCTTGGCAAATTTTAACTTTATCCAGTCCTGTAACGGACCAAATCAAAAAGTGTTTCGTTCCTAAGGTAACGGAACTAAACCCAAGTCAATGGCTCCAGAAATTAATGACAATTCACTTACTCAATTTCAAAATATTATCGAATTTCTCTTTTTTGACTTGGTTCGCTTCAGCTCTGAGCCCCCCATATGGATGTGAACGATATGTGGTTTTAATAGGACGGTGCCACTTGCCACACAGCTAACGAAACAATGGCTCTCTGGCGCGACAAATTCAATGGCCGTGTTATCTCACGTGGTGGCGATGTCAATTGGCTGCCAAGATTATGTGATTTCACACCGTTGGACTTCTTTCTTTGGGGTTATTTGAAAGAAAAAGTGAAAGTCGATAAGCCAGCAACAATTCAAGAGCTAAATGATGAGATCATGCGGCACATTAACGGCATAGAACCCCAATTATAGAAAATTTGGACCATAGGATGGAGGTGTGCCACCATACATAATTGAGCCATACCAATATTACCATAATAAAAAGAAATGACAATAATTTCCTTAACTTAACCACCCTTTAGAAAACCTAAACGATAGGGGACAACTCGTGCATACATCATCGAAGACGATGTCGCCAACGGCAATCTGGCTAACTGGGTATCCATACCCAGTTGGCCATGTCTTCAAGACAACGTCGACGACGCGTACAAGACCCATAGTAAATCCCTGATAACATGTTGGCGACAGCCCATGCAAATCGTCTACGTCTTTTTCGAACAAAGGGCACTTAAGTCGTACACGACAATGTGAGCGACATTATCATGCACATTGTCGTTAATAATCATACGGGTAACAATGTGGTAAAATTTGTCATTACTTTAATAGTGGCGCTTATGAACGTACTGTGGACACTATTAACAGTTCAGTCGCCCATAAGCTGATGTATCGGCGATACATCAGATTTGCCAAATAACCAGGATAAGGGAAAGGGGTAAAGGGGTCTACCATGAGGATATACATATATAAAAGGCTTCCCGACTACTGCAGTATATTTTTAACGGAGGCTCTAGGGATTTTGAAGGCCGTAGAATTGGTAAGAGGTAACATTTCTGGGGCGTGACGGTCACTACATATGAGGACAGCTCTTAGGGCCTTGATGGGCTGTGAATTCCAACTAGTGAATTCCAAACTAGTAAATTATTGTAGAAGAGCTCTAAGGGAAATATTAGGAGAGTATGTAGTGAGTGTATGCTAGGTACCTGGTAACTGCAACATCTCCGCTAATGAAATGGCCGATGAGTTTGGGAGACTGGGCCCGAAAATAGGGGATAGTGGCAGTGTGAAGAAAGTCGTACCTCCAATAGGCTTTTGATTAATAAGGGTTTGGGTCTTGAAATTAACATATGGCATTGTAGTCAGCCGAAACATTAATTTCTTTGTGCTTCTTGGCCCATCAATTCACGTATGTCCAATTTAACAATTGAAGCACCGCCGCAAATAACGTTGTTAGTTACAAAATAATTATTTTTCAGGAGAGCAAAAAAAAACCTTTTTAACAGGCAGGATTATTAATATATATTTTTTTTTTAAATCAAAAATAATGATAACAAAAGCAAAAATCAAGAAATTTTAATTTTCAAATTACATATAAATTTACAGTTTCTACTTTGTTTTTAGTAGAGAACAAAGTAAGCGACCATTGCATGCATTTTGTCATCAAAGTGGTTTGAAACACGACAAAATACATGCAATGGCCACTAACGTTGTCCTCGATAAAGAATTATTCAAGACTAATTTAAAAATTTCTCCAAAAAGGCGTAAATACGATTCTAAACACGACAAAATACGGCTGTAGGAAATATCGCCCAAAGAAAAATGGCCCAAAAAAAAAATGAAAAATCGCCCAAATGAAGAATCGTCCAAGCGAACATGAAAAATGACCCAAAAAGGTAAATATGAAATTTTGCCCAAAAAAAACGAAAAAGGGCCCAAAAAGAAAATGAAAAATTACCCAAAAAGCATAATCGAATTTTTTCCCAAAAAAATAAAAAAAAAAAATTACTAAATTTGCAAAAAACTGTTTATTATTCATATAAATTTAGGTGACATGTCATAACGTCCAGTGTCGTAGTGTCCTTGGACACTTTTAAAGTGTCATAATGTCCATCGAAGACGAGGGCGAGGACGTTATGACACTTTGCAACGTCCGCAACTTAACTTATAATCAAAAATGTGTTTGTTATACCATAGAGGTGTTTGTTATACCATAGAGGAGAAAATCCTTGCGCCCGGCCGAAGGCCTGCTATACAGAGAAGCTTTAGTTAGCGAAGCCGGTCTTTGTTATACCATAGAGGAGAAAATCCTTGCGCCCGGCCGAAGGCCGGCGATACAGAGAAGCTTTAGTTAGCGAAGCCAGTATTTGTTATACCATAGAAGAGAAAATCCTTATTTTCGATATATATGTATATATTTAATATATACACCCAGAGAAAAAAGCTACAAAACCATTTTTAAAAAAATTCTACCGATATTATGTTTAATTTAACCAAATCATTGTCGCCGACAACCATATAATGGTTAAATTAGTTTCTTGAAAAATAGTTTTGTTGTTTGCAACCATAATAAAACATGGTTTTCTCTGCTATGTAAGATTATGGTAGAATTTTAAAAATAGCCCATTTTTTTTGGGCCATTTTTCATACAACATTTTTCATTATGAAAAATCACCCAAATTTAAAAAACGAAAAATCACCCAACAATAACGATAAATAGCCCAAAAATTTTGGGCCATTTTTCATATGAAATCAGGCCCAATTTTACATGCAATTTTTTTGGGCGATTTTTCATTTTTTTTTTTGGCGATTTTTCTTTGGGCGATATTTCCTACAGCCACAAAATACACGTTTTGTTACTTAAGTTGTCGCCATCAATGTTATATAGGCGACAAGTTCAAAAATGTCCTGAAGACATCGTTGACGACACTTACGCCTAAGACCATTTTGCCAACTGGGTACCCATCAATGCAAACACACATACGTACATACATTCAAATGGATGTGTGTAAGTTTAAGTCTATGTGTGTGTAATTATATTCGTTTGTAATTTAATTGTTAAACACTACATAAATGTCATGTTTTACGAAATTTATGTTAATTTTACAATCTCTATGGTAGTATTAGACTATTTTCAACTTATGCAATTAAACATGCACAATCATCTGTGCAAATAATCAATGGAAGAAAATAAAGCCTTTTGAAAGGCCTTATTAACAGAGAAGTTTTCAAATGACTCACAAGGAAGACCTTTAAAAGTAAGAAATAATATAGAATATAAACGGAATCAGTCGAAACTATATACTTTTACTTCTTAGCTGGGTTTCCGCATATACCATTATCGGCGTTCAAAAAACTAAAAAACATTGCTTTTTGTCAATGTTTCGTTTCTGAATCTTTTTCGTTTCAGTTGGAAGCGTTGCAGCAACAACAGAAACTGAAACGGAATTATTATGCGCAACTTATTTAGTTGTCACTGTGAAGGGGAATATTGTGCATAAAAAAAAAAATGTTGATTAAAATAAACTAAAATATGTTGAATATTACAATGTCAATGAAATTAACGAGATGTACAATTGCTGTTGTTATCAAAAGCGTGAAAAAAGGGGAAAATATTCACGTGATATACAAACAGCGGCACAGAGAAGGTGCACCAATATCTTGATTGATCGATATTTGATACATAATTATAATATGTGACAGCGCATAGAGAAAGGGACCAGTAAGGTGAAGGGAACAGTAAAAACCAACTACACAAAACAAGAGGTAGGGACGACCTACGCGCGTTTTCAAGGTTGACCAACAAGGTTGAGATGTGTCGCTTTCAAATGAGACCAATACCAACACGCTCAGTGATGGTACACCAAAAATACAAAGATAAAATCGCTCTGCTTAACAAAACCCTTAGATCCCTTGCCATTTATTGAGTCACATATGAACTTCGAAGAATATTTCCGTTTGAGTCGTAATATTTTTGATTATGTGCTGAAAAGGATCAAATCTACTTGAGAAAGAACACCTACCACCAGGAATAGAGACCAATTTTCTTTTTTGAAATTTAGAACAAAAAAAATGATTTTAATAAATGCCGAACGATGTTTAATTTAATATGTTTAAACAACTCATTTGCTGCAAAATCGTCATAACTCAAAAATATTAGTTTTACATAAAGCGACTTTAAAGTTGTAAATTTACACAGAACATTATGGAAAAAGAACATTTTACTCTTCTCTCAGGAGTTGGGTTTACAATATCTTCATAAGATATCCATAACAATAATTAACTATGCATTAGTGATATTAAGTTAAACTTTACATTTTTTCAACTTATGCCACTGTTACTGCAAAAGAGCGATGTGATATTTCGTTGTTACAGCACCAAAAATAACCGCACCAAAAATTACCTATCCGATGTTGTTTTAGTTCCGCCCCCAAAATGTTATGTTTTCGTTGCAAATCGTCGCTGTTACGTTTCTAATTTTCGTCGCCAAAATTTTGTCGCGGACTTCTCAGAAAAGCGGAAAGCAAATAAAAACATATATAAAAATAAGTTGCATTGTGTTAGTAATTGATGTTCTCTATAATCATGTGGAAGGTGACGTCAATATCAAGGTTTTTATGTATCAACGGTCTTCAAATGTGTATTGGTTCATGAGTTATAGCCATATTGCCATGTTTGTGAACACTGCATTCATTTCGAAACATGTATTTATATTCCCATTCAAATATCAACAAAATGCCCGCCATTTTGAACTCCTCCGAAATGGCATGATCGATTTTTATGAAATTTTATACGTGTATTTGTTAGGTATGAGAATAGGTCGTAGAGTATATTTTATATCGCTAGAGGGCGCTAAATGTTGCAATAGGGGTAAAAGCTCCCACTCCCCAATCTTCTAAACCAATCAACCGGTTTTCTTAAAATTTGGCATGCAGACAATGTAACATCTGAAAGCGAATAGGAAATAGGGTGTGAAATAGGGTAAGAGGGCTAAAAGCTCCCCCTCCCTATATCTTTGTAACTAATCAACCGATTTTTTTGAAGGCTGTAGGAAATATCGCCCAAAGAAAAATGGCCCAAAAAAAAAAATGAAAAATCGCCCAAAAAAATTCCATGTAAAATTGGGCCTTAATTCATATGAAAAGTGACCCAACATTTTTGGGCTTTTTTTCCTTATTATTGGGTGATTTTTCGTTTCGTCATAACGAAAAATCACCCAAAAATATTATATGAAAAATAGCCCATTTTTTCGGACCATCTTTATTTAATATAATTGTAATTTATTTAAAAATAAGTTTGTTGTTTTTTCTCTGGGTCGTTATATATTAAATATATAACGAAAACACTTTTGGGCGCAAGGATTTTCTCCTCAAGGATATAATATATACCGGCTACGCTAACTAAAGCTTCTCTGCAAAGCCGGCCTTCGGCCGGGCGCATGGATTTTCTCCTCTATGGTATAACAAACACCGGCTTCGCTAACTAAACCTTCTCTGTATAGCCGGCCTTCGGCCGGGCGCAAGGATTTCCCCTCTATGGTATAACAAACACCGGCTTCGCTACCTAAAGCTTCTCTGCGTATATGGCCTTCGTTCGAAAACAAGGCAGATTTTAGAAGCTTTACTTAGCGAAACCGGTACTTGTTCTACCATAGAGGAGAAAATCCTTGCGCCCGGCCGAAGGCCGGCTATACAGAGAAGCTTTAGTTAGCGAAGCCGGTGTTTGCTATACCATAGAGGAGAAAATCCTTGCGCCCGGCCGAAGGCCGGCTATGCAGAGAAGCTTAGCGAAGTTTGCGCAGCCGGTATTACTGTCCTTACTGCCGAGCAGCTGTTGAAGATAGAATGCAATTTTTTACATAAAACTTACACTTGTATGGAACTAAATTTATATGAATAATAACCACTTTTCGCAAATTGGGTAATTTTTTATTTTTTTCCGGAAAAATTCGTTTTTGCTTTTTGGGTCATTTTTCATTTTTTTTTTGGGCCCGTTTTCGTTTTTGTTGGGCAAAATTTCATATATAACTTTTTGGGTAATTTTTCATGTTCTTTTGGGCGATTCTTCATTTGGGCGATTTTTCATTTTTTTTTTTTTGGCCATTTTTCTTTGGGCGATATTTCCTACAGCCTTTTTTGAAATTTCGCAGGCAAATAGTGTTACAGTTGGAAAGAACTATAGCCTATAGTTTTTATTATTTAGGGCGAGAATTAGAGCAATCAACCGGTTTTCTTAAAATTTGGCATGCATGAAAAAGGACAGGGCATTAAATATGGCGAGAGGGGTAAAAACTGCGCCTCCCTATATCTTCTTAACTAATCAATTAATTTTCTTGAAATTGGGTAGACAAATAGTGTAACATCTGGAAAGAACTATAGCCTATAATTAATTCTTAAGATTTGGCTAGCAGACACTATTACATCGGAAAGAAATAAGTTATGTGGCAAAACAACGTTTGCCGGGCCAGCTAGTTTATTTTATATTAGTTGAAAGTTGTTCAAGGTTATTAAAAGTTTTATTTAAACATTTCAACATTTCGTTGATTTCCGTTTCATAGCCTTATCGAAACATCTTTTCTTTAAATGTTGTACAATGGCACTGACTATTGAAAAATGTTCTATGGAGAAGAATAGATAGAAATGGCAGTTAGTACTTGACTGACACATGTAGACCCATTGTGATAACATGGAATTCTTCTAAGCAGCATTTTAAGCGTGGAACCAGCCTGGACTTCTTAGGAAGTTCAAAATACACACCAGCATAATGCCAGATACATAATAAAATGCATTAAAAGTGTCAGATTCAACAGTACACTGGAAAGAAAAATCAATCAACACGTACTTAATTCAAGGCAAAGCGATGTTAATAGAACGGTTTTCCTTTAATCAAGTACAGAATGCTTGATTCACATTACTTTAAAAAAAAAAATCCGAAAACGGTATTGACTTTAGTAAAAGTAAAATAAAAAGTAATTTTTTGGGAATACAAAATTTTAATTTACAAGATTTTGTTTTAGTTTATCCCTTCAACAATAAATTTCAGTGTTTTTATCAATAATAAAAATTGGGAGTTAAGCACGACAAACAAAATCTTGTAAGTCAAAATAAAAATTAATCTCAAGCTGTGCTTGATTCAAGAATTTCTAAGTTAGTTTTAATTTCCAATTCGTACTTAAAATAATCCAAAAGTAAGACTGATTTTAACATAAACACTTACTCCAAAGAACCATTGAGAGAGAATGTTAGTCATTACTTACTCGACATACATGTTTGTTTCACTTTTGTTGTATTGCACCCTTTAGAAGAACTCAAAATTATGAGAGGCTTATATAATGCCAGATTCGGCTTTCGTAGCCATACTACATAATTTGAAAATTGTATGTATTTAACCAAATAAATTAAACAAATAGAATTCGGGAATTTTTGCTTCTTATTTTACCTTTTTAACATAAAAAAGTGTATGTATTTCTTCTTTTAGTGTTGTTTTTGTTTATACAAAAAACAAGAAAATCGGTTTACCTAGTTTTGAAGTGATGTTGTTGTTGTAGTTTCTACCACAAATTTTTACAAATACACGCGTATGCACACAGGTAGAAATCAAAAGGAAGTCCTATTTTAAATTGTTTAAATACTTTTTGGTATTGTTTGTGCTTAGATGTTTAAGTACGACTCGTACTAAAACTAAGTGAAAAAAACTTAAATTTATTACGAGTTTTTGCTTTCTGTGTAGTGGTTGAGACAGCAGATAATCTAAGCCAGTCCACAGCTTCCTTGATCGCCAGTATTTCTGCTTTGGAAGCGCTTCAGTAACCCAGAAGTTTCCGCTATATATTAATCCGCTTTTGGGCATCTTATATATTTTAAATTAAAATTTATCGTACGATATTTTTTTTAATATGATCACTAGGGCCATAACTTTTTCACATTTTTTGCGGCATAAAAAATATTATAATTTTTTCGGATTGTTAAAAAAGTTCCCGCAGGAATCGGGTTGAAGTTTGAAAACAACCATATTTATCTCATGGAAATTTAAAAAAATATACACCTGATATTTGTATATATTCTTATACGTATCACTTAAATGCTATTTTGGAATTTATCCACTGCTTTAGATTTAAAAATTTTCCTACGGCTTACAATTCATCGCGGTTCAAAATTCCTTGGAATGTTTTAGAAATTTGCTTCCCCTGCGTGAGGTTATTTTCGCAAGTCGACGGGAGGCAGGTGTTTTCATTACTAAATCATTCTTGACCTTTCCGTGGTACTATGCCAAAAATTTGGTTATAGCCCTTATGATCACGTACTATAATATAATTTGATAGAATCAATCAGTCAGTCTTCTTTCATGTCTTAATACAACCATATTTTGGTTGAGTACTAACAATCATATTAAAGTTGCCTACACCCATGTACATTTTTGGTGTGTTCAACATTAAGTAAATAAATAAAGTACAATTTTGAATTTTTTTATCAATTTTTTAAGGGCAGAAATTATGCAATTGTTTGTGGTAAACATATAAATGGTAATTATAACCACAATATCCCTTATATGATTGCATTTGACATTAATAAAGCCGGGGAAAAATCCCAAGTTCACACTAACGTTTAAGGCATTTAATGACTTTCCTAAGGCAGTAAATAATTTAGCAGAAACAGTGAATCCTTTTAAGGCAATTAATAAATTTAAGGCCTTTCATTTGTTTAGCCCTGCAGATTTATTGAAGTTGTCGAGTATTTGCATACATATCAACAAATTTATGTTAAATTGTCATGTTTCTTTTTGTTTGTTGTTCTTGCTGTTGTTGTTGCACGTTTAATTTATGACTTTTGTTCTTGATGTCACCTGAACAGAAAATCAATTTAACTGACATCCTTTTGATATTTATTTACCAGATATACTACAAACATTTTTGTTTAAATTTAATTTATTATATAGTGTGTATTAGGGGTATAACCAAATTTTGGCCCTAGCACTACGCGATAGCGAGTATTGTTTTACTTACGAAAACAATTTGTTTGGTTCGTTTGAAAATAAAACCACACCCACAAAAGCGATTTTCTACAATCCCACAAGAAAAAAGTTTAAAAAAAAAATTTAAAATTTATTATTAATAAATGAAAAAAAAGTTAAAAAATTTTTTAATTATTAAAGTACATGAATTTTAAATTTAATGTGCGTGTTGTTTTTGCTATACATATATGTATAAGTACAAATAAAACTAAAAAAAATCATTTTCCAATTTTACCGCGTTTTGTAGGTGACCTTCTTTGAAAACCGCGAAAAATTAATTTAATTTTTTGTAATAGTTTTCAACGGACTATTGACTATGCTAGGGCCATTTTGATATTTGCAAAAAATAGTAATAAGTTTTACCCCTAGTGTTTATGTATCTGTAAGAAATTAAGCATCGATTTGCAATTGCAGTTCAAATTATTTAAATATTAAATAGGAAAAACAATTAAGAATTGACCAAAGATTGATAGTGCCAGTTTACATAAAACAATTTTTGTAGCTGCAACAATTGGAAAATTTTTATCGCAGTAACTTTTTATACATAAGAAAAATTTTTCTGTATCCCTTTTAGTTCCTTTAAACGCAATAAAGTAAGAGTTGCGCCGAGAAAAATCTATCAATATAAACGGAAAACTTACAAGTTCATTTTTTTAACAGATCATTTAAAAGTTTATAGTTTTAGAAATTGTTCTTAAATGTTTTTATAAAAACTCTACATTAAATAAAGACGGTTCTACACAGAAAGAAAAACACTCGGGATAAATTAATTTTTTTTACTTACGAGTTCAAGTTCAAGTACGAATAATACTAAAACGTACTTAAAACAATCCTAAATGGGATTTTTTTCGAAAATCAATCCCGGAATTTCTTTAAATAAGTCCAAAGTTCTTAAGCCAAGTAAAAAAAAAACTTTTCGTTGGTAGTGCAACTCTGAGACAGGGTTGTCAGATTTTTTGAGCTTCATCGCCAAGCCGGTTGTCAGAAATCGCCAAAAATCGAAGAACGTCGATTTTGTTAAGTTTTTGTAAAATTTTTTTAATTAATGGTGTTGTCTTTTCTGACAATAATGTTCCATATATGCTACCATTCGTGCGGGTTTTTGTTCCATTCTAAAAATATGTGCAAAAATGTGAGAAGTTGTCGTTTTCCTTTCTAAACATGTTGCAACAATAAATGGCAAATTTGTTCCATTCTTACCTGCACTTATAACTGAGTGTGAGATAATACCCTTTTTTGCATCTGCGTAAAGTACTTTTTTATGCAAGCAAGTATTTTTTTCTTGTGTTTGCGGACAATTTGCGTTATATTGTGATTTTTAGTTATATTGTGATGGATATAAAAACTTTTTGTTTTTCGTATGTTTTACTTTTATTTAATTTTTTTTTTCGCAAAATTTTTAACAATAGCTGACATTAATTATTAAAAATCAGTGCTGTTGACGCTTATTGGAATCGTAAGAAAATTTAATGTTGAAAATTGCTACAAGCGTGGTGAATATCGCTTTTAGTACAAACTTTGCATTCAATATTTAACACGCTAAATACACATTAGTGTTGAGTGTAAAACGTAGCTATTATTTTGTTCCATTGTAATTAAGAAAAATGTATCACTTTGTAAGGGTTCGTGTAACCTAATAAATATATTACACAACTATAATGCATCATTATTTTTTAGAAAAGAAAACACCATAAGTTTTGCATACAAAAAAGCTATTATAATATTGCAGTCAATAATCGACAAAAACTGAAAAAATACAAAAAATACGCCAAAAGTAAATTTTGTTTAGTTTCTGTTATATTTTTTTTAAATAACATAAAATGGAGATCATCAAGTACACAAGTCTAAAAGATCGTACACTTCAGCCTCATCGATTTCATTACTGGTGTTTTGACCAGCATACATGCTATTATAATTAAATAGTGACTGAATATAAAATTCACTTAAAATGATAACAAAACAAAAATCATGTGAAAAAAGTTGCCAGATTTGTATACCCTCCACCACAATTAGTTGTGAAGAGGGTATACTAAGTTTGTCATTCCGTGTGAAACTTTTTTATTATTCATCTCAGACTCCATAACGTATATATATTCTGGGTCCTTGGGTAATTCTAAGTCGATTGAGCCATGTCCGTCTGCCTGTCCGTCTGACACTCTGTCCGTCTGTCAGTCTGTCGGTCAGTTGAAACCACGCTCACTTTCGAAAAACTCAAAAGAAATAAACAAACTTGGTGTCAAATTACTTGTAGTTATTCTAAGCCGTTTGGTATTGAAATCCAGCAAAATCGGTTAGTAGGATTAGAGCTACGAATCAAAATATGGAACCACCATCTAAAAAAATTGATAATTTTGTTACAAAAACTAACATAAATGATGGAACAATGCACAGAATGATATAAGATTTTGCAAAAATTCGTTTTATTCGACTGGAAATCACGCTGTAAGATTTCGTGAAGATCGGTCCATAATTTACCCTAGGCCCCTAAACCCTACTACCGGAAAAGAGTTTAGTACGCCTAAAACCGTAAAAAATAATGCTATCATACCAAAATTTGGTAAATCAAAGTTTTATTGGAGCAGGAATAAGACTGTGAAATTTCGTGGAGATCGGTTTATAATTTACCCTAGGCCTCATATAAACCCTAATCCCGGAAAACAGTTTAGTATGCCTAAAACCGTAAAAAACAATGCTATTATACCAAAATTTGGTGCGTCACAGTTTTATAGGACTTGAAATGACACTGTCAAATTTCGTGAAGATCGGTCCATAATTTACCCTATGCCCCATATAAAGCCCACTCTTGTTAAATAATTAAATACGCCTAAAACCGTAGCAGCTATAGATATTGCAGTAAACTTTCTTCCAACTTAGCTTCATATGGCCAGAAAAAATGTTATGCAATTTTATGATATACGGTCCATAATTTACCTTAGATCCCATTTTAGCAGCCTTCTGAAATGCAGTGCAAACGCTTAAACAAATTGCACCGCTGTATTGAAATTGATGTTTTTTACTACCAATAATCACTCTGCAGAATTTTGGGATGATTGGCTCATAGCTTACCATGGCTCCAATATAAATTGCCCTCCTGTAAATCATTTAAGTTCGGGTTAAGCTGTTACGAATCATGATATTCTACTCAAGCTATTTCAAATTGCTAAAAAACAAGTTAGAGTGCTATATTCGGCTGTGCCGAATCTTTGATACCCTCCACCGACACTTCGAATGTTTTAGGAGTAATATCTGTATGATGTCTATTTATTTTATTTTATTTTTACAAAGATTATAATAATTAGACCTATATAAAATTATTGACCAAAAATCAGAATCAATTTTAAAAAGCTTGAGTAGAATATCAGTTTAAGCTGAACTTAAATGATTTTCAGGAGAATAAATTATATAAAAGCCATGGTAAGCTATGAACCAATCATCCCAAATTCTGAGAACGATTTCTGGTATTAAAAAACATAAATTTCAATACAGCGGTGCAATTAGTTTAAGCGTTTGCAGTAAATTTCAGAAGGCTGCTAAAATGGAATCTAAGGAAAATTATGGACCGTATATCACAAAATTACATAACATTTTTTCTGGCCATATGAAGCTAAACTGGAAGAAAGTTTACCGCGTATTTAATTATTTTACCAGAGTGGGCTTTATATGAGGCCTATGGTAAGTTATGCACCGATCTTCACCAAATTTCACAGTGTCATTTCTAGTTCTATAAAACTGTGATGTATCAAATTTTGTTATGATAGCGTTATTTTTTACGTTTTTAGGCGTACTAAGCTGTTTTCCGGGAGTAAGGTGTATATGGGGCCTAGGGTAAATTATGCACTGATCTTCACGAAATTTCACAGTCTTATTTCTTGTCCTGTAAAACTTATATGTTCCAAATTTTGTTATGATAGCATTATTTTTTACGTATTTAGGTTTACTAAGCTGTTTTCCGGGAGTAAGGTTTATATGGGGCCTATGGTAAATGATGGACCGTTCCTTACAAAATTTTAAAGTCTTATTTCTCGTTCAATAAAACTGTGATGTACCAAATTTTGTTATGATAGCATTCTTTTTTACGTTTTTAGGCGTACTAAGCTGTTTTCCGGGAGTAAGGCTTACATGGGGCATATGGTAAATTATGGACCGATCTTCACGAAATTTCACAGTCTTATTTTTAGTTCTAAAAAGTTTTGATGTACCAAATTTTGTTATGATAACATTATTTTTTACGGATTTAGGCGTACTAAACTGTTTTCTGGAAGTAGGTTTTATATGGGGCCTATGGTAAATTATGGACCGATCTTCACGAAACTTAATAGTTTCATTTCTAGTTTTATTTAACTGTGACGTGCCAAAATTTGTTATGATAGCATTGTTAGTTAGGGTTTTAGGCTTACTATACTGTTTTCCGGGAGTAGGGCTTATATTGGGCCTAGGGTAAATCATTGACGGATCTTCAAGAAATTTTACAGCGTGATTTCCAGTTAAATAAAACGAACTGTTGCGAAATCTTATATCATTCTGAGCATTTTTCCACCATTTATGTTAGTTTTTGTAACAAAATGATCAATTTTTTTTAGGTGGTGGATCCTATTGAACCGATTTTGCTGGATTTCAATCCCAAACTGCTTAGGATAACTACAAACAATTTGGCACCAAGTTTGTTAATTTGTTTTGAGTTGTTCGAAAGTGAGCGTGTTTTCAACAGACGGACAGACGGACAGACAGGCGGACATGGCTAAATCGACTTAGAATTACTCAAGGACCCAGAATATAATAAATATATAATAAAGAGACATCATATAGATATTACTCCTAAAACATTTGAACTGTGGGTGGAGGGTATCAAAGATTCGGCTCAGCCGAATATAGCACTCTAACTTGTTATTAAAAATCGCTAAAATAATATAAATGGTAAAAATAGTCAAGTAAATCGCCAGTTATATTAAAAAAACGCCGAAGAAGTCGCCAGTCGCCAAATGAAAAATTCCACCATCAAACACGTTTCAAAATCTCCACGTTTGGCGAGAAATTGCCATATTTGACAGCCCTGCTCTGAGAGTAAAGATACAAAGAGAGCGATTTAATTTCATTTAACTCTGCGATCGGCAACCTTATACTATTACATTTTGCAATTGTATGCGTTGTATGAACTTTGCATATGTTGTTGTTAATGTTGTAAAATTCTCTTCTATGAGTGTGCACACGTACGTGAAAAAAGAGTATAAAAGAGAATAATAGAGAAAACGCGGCGCCCTGATTTTGCCGATCGCAGATTTAACTTCTCAAAGAGTATTGCAGACACTACAACACCACCACATAAGTAGTTTAAAAACGATTTGCTTCTTGTGTGTACGAATAACAAAAACAACAGAACAAGACGAAATCAAATTATTTTCATGTTTAAAAAGTAAAATTTAGAACTCTTGCTTCTCATTTAGTTTCTTTTTCCAGTTAAATATGTTCATTGAGTTTTTAAAGTAAAAACCATAACGGGAATGATGCTGGTGTTTTATAATTGAAATTCAGTAAATTGTAAAACGGGTAAGTAAATCAATCATAATAAAATTCTCCTTCTAATTTCACTTTTGATTTACATCAAGTACGAATTCGGGACTGAATCAACTTTACAGTACTTGAATCAAGCACATTTTGATATTGATTCAATCTTAGTTTTACTTAAATCAATCTCGTTTTCGGATTATTTTAAGTATGAATTCGGGATTTAATATGGATAAGTTAAGTATTTCGCTATTGAAAATTCGTTCTTGAATTAATCTTAAATCGTTAACAATTTACAATGGCAATTGTGATTAAATTGCTTCGGTAGCCGAAATTGTGGTTATCCACGACAATCATGAACACAACTTAATGGGTGCCGCCGAATTTGAATACGTACTGAAAGCGAAGAAGAACTTGCATACTTTTAAAAGATAAATAAATGAATAGATTTTAATCCAGGAACTATATCTGCAGATTATATTTCTCAACAATTGACAAATTTAAACTCATAATAAAACCATGTACGCTCACCTGGCTTTATAAATCCAGGAGTTTCATCAAAAGGATTTTTATCAGCTCTATTAACAAAAGTAATCAATTTTACAAACTGGGAAATGAACTGGCTCTTAACATTCAATGCATCATACAATTATTTCACATTGTCTAACGTTTGAAAAGATAAATAAAGCAAAAAAATAAAAAACCAGATTTCAGTAAACGATTTCATAATTCAATTACTAGATAAACAGCAACAGATTTATGAAGTAAAAAAAAAAAATTAAAAACGAAAAGAGAAATTAATTATGCATCAATGATTGTGTTGTTTGGCCAATACAAAAGTCGGTTGGTGGGTCTTCTTTTTTATTTTTGAGTTCTTCTTTCTTTGTGACATTTTTTGTTTGCTCTCGCTCTCTTTTTGTATGATTTGCGAATAAAAAAGTATTGTGGCATATTGTAGCTGTCACAAACAGTTTACCACAATTGAGAACAAGAAAGGAAGCCAGAGCAGTCATATGAGAAAAAATGTTAAGAAAAAAATAAATAGAATAGTAGTCAGTAACAACAAAGAGATTAAAAAATGATATTTACTTGATAGGAAAAATGGGACATACATTCTCGTACAGTACGAAAAATGCTGAAAGGATGTTAAATATAATTACTTACTGAATTGCCTTAAAGGGGAGAGAGTATGATTATAGAAGTGTTTAACTCTTTGTGTACTAATGTGCTATTGAAAGTGGTTATAATCTTTTTATCTTTCTTTTGAAAATATGCCGATAATATGTTTGCAGGTCAGAAAGGGCAATATGACAATCAATTCTTCTAAATTTGGATAGGAAAAATTTGCTTGTATTAACAATAGAGGGGAAGATGGATATTACTTTGGATTTAATCGTGGAAGGAAAACTTAAAGTTAGGGTGAATTCCAAAACATCAGTTGCAAAGAACTCGCTTTTTTAAGTGCTTTCTACCAAGCAACCGTGAAAAATTTTACAATGTTATCTGTACCAAAGTTCACTAAAAACAATATCGATGCGTATACAATAATTAAACTAGATATAGTTAAACTCTATGATACTTTTTTGACTTTGACTGCAAAGTATTATGATGTTTAGGAACTCAGCCTTATACCCTATAAAAAAAAAATTTATAAATTTCTTCTTAAAACTAAAGGCTGGTTAAATTTTAAGGACCGATATTGATTTCGAATAAAACACAAATTATTTAGGAAATTATTGTCATTTCTTTTTATTATGAAATAACGGCCAATAGCCGCCACGATATCGGCAGCACGGCTGTAGGAAAAATCGCCCAAAGAAAAATGACCCAAAAAAAAAGAATGAAAAATCGCCCAAAAGAACATGAAAAATTACCCAAAAAGTTATATATGAAATTTTGCCCAAAAAAAAGGGCCAAAAAAAATTAAAAATTACCCAAAAAGCAAAAACAAATTTTTTCCCAAAAAATGAAAAATTACCCAATTTGCAAAAAAGTTTTTATTATTCATATAAATTTAGTTACATACAAATGTAAGTTTTATGTAAAAAATTGCATTGTATCTTCAACAGCTGCTCGGCAGTATGGACAGTAATACTTAATTGAGCCCTCCGCCAAACTTTGTGCACATTGAAGAGTGGTAAATATTAATTAATCACTGCATAGTTATAATCAATTACTCAAAACGGAATATAGCTTTTTGCAAGGTGGCATGTCATAACGTTCAGTGTCGTAGTGTCCATGGACACTGTGACACTTTTGAAAATGTCATAATGTCCATAATTACTAAAGATGTTAAATACAAAAAATAGATCTACATACACGCAGAGAAAAACATGTTTTATTATGGTCACAACAAACAAAACTATTTTTAAATAAAGTTATTTTACCATAATATCCCAGCAAAAACTTACATTGCAAAGTAATGAGTTAAAAAGCTATATAACGACTCTTCACTACTTATACATTGGCATTTTAACTCATTATTTTAACACGGTGATGTCATTGGAGGCAAGTACTTACCACCCTCGCTTACAAACAGGGAGTTAAATAAGTCATTACCACATTCGCTTACAAATAGGGACTTAAAGAAGTTATTACTCCGATGTCACCAAAATTACAACTAACATGTCATGACTTTAAAAAAAATTTTTTTTTATTATTTTTTTTTAAATTATTTTTTTTCTATTTTTTCTTATTTTATTTTACTTTACTTTATGTTTTTTTCTTTCTATTTTTTCTTATTTTATTTTACTTTATTTTATTTTTTATTTTTTTCTGTCTCTGGCGGGATTCGATCGCGCAACCTCGGTGCTGATAGACTAGCTCACTACCAGCTAGTCTACCGGGGCAGTGTAGTTTTTGTATAAAAAAACGATGTTTTTTACTCAATTAAGAGCGTAAATATGAGATTAAATTATTGGAGGCAACTACTTACCACCCTCGCTTACAAATAGGGAGTTAAATAAGTCATTACCACATTCGCTTACAAATAGGGACTTAAATAACTTATTACTCCGATGTCACCAAAATTACAACTAACATGTCATGACTATAAAATTTCAGTACAGCATAATTTTTCATATTCAAATTTATTACAAATTGTTTTTATTTATAATAAAAAAAAAACAAATTGTAAGAACAAATATTTTAACTCAATTTGTATTAGATTTGAAAAAACTTCAACCGTAGATGCATTTTATTACGAATGAATTATAAATTTCGTTAATCAACTCATACACAAGTACTTAGGTATCAGATTATATGTCAGCCATTACCAAACTACTTCTATGTAATGCAGATGGTATGAAGTAGTCATTGAAAAGTAAGTTGTTCAGTAATGGCAAGTCATTACCAAGTTTTTGCTGGGATGGTTGTCGGTGACAATGATTTGGTGCATATATTAAACATATAACGAAAACACCTTTGGGCGCAAGGATTTTCTCCCCGATGGTGCAACAAAAATCGGCTTCGCTAACTAAAGCTTCTCTGCATAGCCGGCCTTCGGCCGGGCGCAAGGATTTTCTCCTCTATGGCATAACAAAGACCGGCTTCGCTAACTAAAGCTTCTCTGCATAGCCGGCCTTTTGGCGGGCGCAAGTATTTTTTCCTTTATGGTATAACAAGTACCGGTTTCGCCAAGTAAAGCTTCTAAAATCTGACTTGTTTCCGAACGAAGGCCGATTTCGCAGATAAGCTTTAGTTAGCGAAGCCGGTCTTTGTTTTACCATAGATGAGAAAATCCTTGCGCACGGCCGAAAGCCGGCTATGCAGAGAAGCTTTACTATGACACTGCACGTTATGACATGCCACCTTTTTGCAATATGTCCCGTTATTTTTACAAATAACATTTAGAAATGTAAGATTTGGACGAAATTTAAAAAATGAAAGATGGCCCGAAAAAATGGGCTATTTTTCATAAAAATATTTTTGGGTTATTTTTCATAATGAAAAATCACCAAATTTTAAAAACGAAAAATTACCCAATAATAACGAAAAATAGCCCAAAAATTTTGGGCTACTTTTCATATGAATTCGGGCCCAATTTTACATGGAATTTTTTTTGGGCGATTTTTCATTTTTTTTTTTGTGCCATTTTTCTTTGGGCGAGTTTTCCTACAGTCCGGCAGCACACCTCCATCCGGTGGTGCGAATTTTCGATGACGCTGAGGCATAATTGAGGTTCTATGCCGTTGAATTGTTGCTGGCTTATCGACGCACAACTTTTCTTTTAAATAACCCCAAAGAAACAAGTCCAACGGTGTCAAATCACGTGATCTTGGCGGCCAATTGATATCGCCACCACGTGAGATAGCACGGCCATTTAATTTTTCGCGCAAAAGAGCCATTGTTTCGTTAGCTGTGTGGCAAGTGGCACCGTCCTGTTGAAACCACATATCGTCCACATCCATATCTTCCAATTCGTGCCATAAAAAGTTCGTTATCATATCAAGATAGCGAACACCATTCACAGTAACTGCCTGACCGGCCTCATTTTGGAAATAATACGACCCGATGATGCCGCCAGCCCATAAATCGCACCAAACAGTCACTCTTTGTGGGTGCATTGGTTCTTCGACAATCTGTCTTAGATTATCATTGGCCCAAATGCGGCAATTCTGCTTATTGACGAATCCACTGAGGTTAAAATGCCCCTCATCACTGAAGATGCTTTTCTTCGAAATTTTATCATCCACTGTTGCCATTTCTTGCCGCGTTGCTCGATTGTGTATCTTTCCATTGTTCAAACTGAGTTAGTCTGATATTGAGAAATGTTAAATGAAATGCAGAAAACACCTTCACGTTTAGGTGTGGTTCACCTTCAACATTGGCCCTTAAAATTTAACCGCCCTTTACAAATAGATGTTTACAAAACGCTATTGCGTTTATTTATCGAAATCTTTTCGAGTTGTTTTCTCTATAATTATTAAGTTTTTAAATATGAATCTTAAATAGGGAAATGTCTTCTAGTTTTTATTTAAAAACGTTGCTGTAAGGTCAGCTTCAGAAATCGGAAAATCAAAAAACTTTGGACATTTTCTGACATGGCACAATAGTCGAAGCCTCAAACAGTCGAAATATCAGATCTCTTAAGCCGGACTGTAGTGTTAAGGGTTGCGTTTCAGGCATCCACGGAGAGAAGATTTCAATTTAAATAATACTTTGAGTGCTGAAAAATATTTCAAGACTCTAGGGTGCCCGGGTAGGCTTGCTGGTAGTGAGTTAGCCTACCAAAAGAAAGACCAGAGTCTCATGTAGACAAGCGTAGAGCTTAGCGAGAGTAGCTTTTTTTTTAATACAAGAAATCAAGGTTTAATTGAAATTTGTAGTATTTTGTAAGTTAGAAACAACTTCCGAAACAGAACTAGCCCGAACTTCTACCGAAGTTCAAAATACACACCAGTCAAATGTCAGAGATATCAAACAATTAGTCAAAGAAGTCGGATCCTTATACGGCCAATCGAATTCTCACTAGTGCAGGACAGTGACAGATGTGATGTTCCATGTCCTCCTCATCGTTTTCGTATCGCAGCTCCGCAGTTATCCATACCTAGATTTTGCGAAAATGTCCGGTGTCATCGATTAAAGAGACATGGTACGCCCGGGATGCGGGACCATATTTGCCGAGCAATCCTACATCTAGTATTCGCGGGCCATTTGCCGTTGGCAATATTGATAATCAATCGCAGAAGTTCGAGTATCCCGGAGAGCAGAGGTATTCCAATGCCTTCCAAGTCCAGGGAACCCGTAAGATTATGTCAAGTTTAAAAAGCTCATTCGCCCTAAAGTTGCTCAGCATGTCCATGTACCCTAGGACCCATATGATCCTGATGTCAAACTGCTCAGCAATTTTGTTAAGAGAAGATCGGCAGTATAGTGCTGTTCTTGTTCGCAAGGAGGGGAATCCAAGGCCACTACGGCGGCAGGGCCATCATTATAAATATCGATAGTAATCGTTGACATAACCGATAAGCTGAGCCTGTCCACAGCATCCTTGAACGCAATATCTCCGTCTGGAATACGATAAAGTTGTTGAGTTGTTGGCTTAGAATATACATTCGAATTAATATGAAAAGTTCAATCTTATCCAAATACTTAGTCTCCTTGTCCTTTTCTTAAGCTCAAATTAGACGTGACATAACCATAATGTCAAAGCCGTAACGGCAAATTTAGAAACCAAAATTGAATTGGTTTGTATGGTATGTTTATGTCGTTTTGGTAATACAGTGGCTGTGGTAATACAGTTTTGGTATGGTTATGTCACGTCTAATTGGACATTTAATACTGTTTTGTTATGACAGCACAAAACTTGTCTCTTTTTTGAATTATCCCTGTATAAATTTTATTTATACCATGGTTAAATTCCAGACTAGGACTTGAGCTGAAATTTAAAGGCTTTGTAAGCCTGCAGATTTTATAAGGACTCATTTGGAATCCAAAAGTCTGTCCAGAGAGTTATCAATATTGTTATGTTACTGCCTTTCAATAATGTTTTGGTGTATTTCCTTTATAATAAACCTCTTGAGTTCTTTGATTGCAATTCCAATAAAACTAAATAAAACACAACACTTTTAACACTGTTAACAATTTACACAACTTTATTGCGTACTAACATAGTTACTTTAAAAACTGTAATTTATTATTGCGACTTCTATTAATAATCTGAATGAATACTGACTTTTGATGCTAGCCGCAAGTATTTATACTGTAATTCAGCCGTCTATAACATTCGAAATGTTTTTCGAAGGTTCTAGGCTTTACTATTCACCACTCATACGTCTATTATGTTTTATGGCGGCACTTATGTTTACATAATTTCACCACTTATACTAGGGTTGCCAGACGGGCTTGATTTGGCTTGATTGTCAAGCTTTTTCAATATTTGTCAAGAATCAAGAAAAAATTTAATTTGCCAAGCTCGCCAATCGGAATTTTAAAAAAATTTTCATTAAATTGTCCAGAAAGTCAAAAAAAAACAAACCAGTATAGATCGTGCTATTTATATTTGAACCAGTGTTCGAAAATAAACAGTACATTATTTAACGTTCGGCTCACACACCCAGGAACGATATCTATTTTTTTTTTAGTGATTGTGTAGACATACACAACCCCTAATACCGTTCGTAACTATTTTCAAGAAAGAACCGAACTTATATAATGTTCGGTTCTTCGTTAAAAAACAGAACAATTGTAGTGATACTGTAGACAAACATTATTTTTTAATGTTTTTTTTGTGTGTGTATTTTGTTTTTGTAAAAATGTTTTTTTTTTACCAGCCAAAAGGAACGAACATTAACGAGCCGAACCGAACAAATTGAAGTTTGTGGATTTTCAAAAAAAAAACCGAACGGAATTAAATGTTCATATCTTTTCTTGTGTTTGATAAAAACAGTAATATTTTTGTGTTCGAAAGATGACTAACAGGGAAACTTTATTTTTTTAATGATTTTCTACACAAACACTATTAGCGTTTGTGTTTTCCACAAATCTATCGAACCGAACATTAAAAAAACGATATTTAGTGTTTATTTTCGAACACTGATTTGAACTGCAGTTAAAATATGTTGTCGAAAAAAACTTTGGGAATTTATATCCCAAAGAATAGTAGAATAATGTATAGCAGAAAGACTATCAGAGTCTTATTTGTATTTTATTAATTATTTTAATTAATTTAATGTATCCATATTAGCCTTAGAAAGCAATTTGGATTTTGATATATAATATGAAAAATCTGAGTAAAATCAAGTTCTCCTATCTCACATGGAATGGGCAGTTATTTGTCTATAACTAGTTCATTCATAGCACAATTTTGTTATTTTCACCACCAGTATTCTACCAATTTTATTTTATGCGAAAGTTGAAAAATAAAATTCTAAAATTATGTATAACCAGAAAATATAAAGATTTATGTGTAGAAATGAGTGTGCCGGTAGACTAATTGGTAGTGAGCTAGTCTATCATTGCCGGGGTTGTGGGTTCGATTCCTGCCAGCCAAAAATAAAAGAAAGAGGCATTCATAATTTATTGCTGATAGCTATTTGTGGCCGAATTTCAATTCCGTACTATGTGCGATATTAATATCTTCTATAGAAAGCCCATTTCAACATACACACGGCCAGACAAACCAACGGACGGATAGACGGACATTGTGAAATCAGCTCAGCTACGTATAATATCAGTATTGTAAATAACAAACTGAACAACATTATAAATTTGTTTGTTCAGTAAACAGAATTTTAAGCTGTCAAGAAAAATCAAGCTTTTTCTTTTTAATGTCAAGCTTTTTGTCAATTTCGATCTGGCAAGCATAACTTATACTGAAGCTTTTTTAACGGTCATTTCGAAGGCTTTCTGCACATTGGGATTGAAGTGTACTAAATTATAGCTATTTTTAATAACAATGTTACCTAAGAAAATTACTTTTGAATACAAAACAACAAATAAATACAAGATAAATAATAATTACAACTAATTCTTAACCAATAATTACAACTAATTCTTAACTTAATACTGTGTTCAGATATGCACCTTAATTGAGTTTTACGCAATAAATGCCATTATTGAGCTCAATTATCCATACAAAATTGCAATTTAGTTATTGCTCAATTAATACGAAATTGTTATAAATATTGAGTAAAATTAAAATGCGACACTGTAACAAGTGTGTTTATTAAGCAAAACACAACTTACTAAACAGTGTTTTGACATTTGGCAATTGAAATTACAACAAAAAAAAAAGGCCCTTCCACTTGGTCTGCGCAAAAACCAGATGTTTATTCCTTAAAGATGTCAAAAGTTGTTTACTTTTTCTTATGCAAGTACATTTTTGTTTACGTTGAATGTTGTATGTAGTAGTAATATAAATTGAGTTAGCTAAATTGTGTATATGTAAACAGAAAGATAATTATGTCGATTAACTGAATATTAACTCAATAAAAAAGGTATATCTGAACACGGTATAAGTTACTTTCGTAACAATATTTTAGAAATGTTAAAAGTAGCGTAAGAATTTATCTTGCAAGTTTCGCTCAAGAGTGAAAATTTTTTATAATGGCGTTTTTTGTTAAAACTGAACTGAATTAAACATGTTAAGGAAGTATAGTATTTATTAATTTGTAACTTTTTTGGATAATTTTATTTATTTCATTGGCCTAAATTATGTCTTTGATCCACTGAATACGAGTTTCAAGTGACTAAAGAAATCCGAAAATGGAGTTTGGGTACGAGGTATTGTGGGGACAAGAAATAGTTTAACGTTTTCAATATCCACAAAAGGTATAAAGCTTTTCAGAACTATATACCGTTTAAACTAACTTTTTTAACACTCCTTAAATTACTTGACCCTTCCCCACCATAATTTTTAATCATTAATTTAAAATTTAGCAATTATTTGGAGTTATTGTAGATTTTCGTCTTAATATGTACAACAACATTCTTGAAATATTTAAATTGAAAAACTACAAGAATCTACACCACAATTTCTTTTATTCTTTTTTCATTTTAATTATTTAAACCACAATCTTTATTTTTGTCAAATTCTGTGGATTTTGCTTTTTTTAAGATAATTATTGGTATCTGCTCTCACTTTTTTGTAGTCTCTATTGGTTTGTTAGTTGTAAATTGGTGTTGTTGTACGTGTTGTAGTTGTTATATTTTGGTTCTTGTTGTAGTTGTTGTTGCTATATAGTTCCTTTTTGCATTCATTCCATGAATAATTCACAATCAGACAAGCGCTAAAACATTTCATTATTGTGCTACACAATCAGAATATTTAATGATTTAATCAGCGCAACAGCCATCACATTTGCAGCATCGTATCGTTGCAGCAAATAAACGAAAAAATTAAGAAGAAAAACAACTGAGAAAAATTAAAACCCAAAAAAAAAAAAAAACAAACGAACATTAACAAATAAAACGAAAACGAAAGAAACACTACACTAAAATAAACATCGAAACTAAGAACCACAAAAGGCAACCCAAACCAAACATTTTGCCAAACAACCAGCCAGCCAGTGTGGCTGTGTTTATTTGGTTACATTTGTTCAAATGTTGCAAGCAGCAAATCCCAGCATGTATGGATATCTGTCTGTCCGTTTCTGTGTATATGATGATGTTCGTGTATGTTTTCCAGACTCGTATATGGCAATGACAAAGAAAAAGTCAACTAAGAACTAAGGAAAAAGAAGAAAATGCATTTAGCACAACCAGAAGAAGTATCACCACCACAAACACCAACTCCAACAGCACAACTACGTAAAGTTTGGTTTGACTACGATCATAGCAGTGATAACTACAAGGTTCACAGATTTTTTAATTTAGCAAAAAAAAAAAAAAAAAAAATATCATAAACAGCAACAAATACAAGTAAAAAAAGAACATGATGTATCCAAAAAAAATAAAGTAATGGCGCGCGACTCATGTTTACACACAACAACAAAAAATATCTCGTAATAAAAATAGCAACAACAATAACGAAAAATTATTGTTGAAGTCAATAGCCCACAGCGACTTATTTTCCCTTTATTTAGGCCACCTGAAACTGGAAGATTTGGAAAAAGAATCGGAAAAATATGGCCTTAAAATAAATGTCTCAAAAACTAATGCGCGTTTTCCATAATTAAGCCCCTGCATAATCCCTGCAAATAATAGAACCAGTCCAAACACGCGTGTAAAGAGTAGCCCACAAGGGACCAGGACTAGTCCCAAAGTAACCCAAACATGGTCTATTTAACATTACGATGTCCTAGGAGACGACCATATAACCCACCTTTGGACTACTAAGGAGGAGTGGTATACACAAGAGGATTAGTTTTGAAGTCGTTTAAAAGCGAAAACATGTCTTTAAAAAACGAAGACATGTCGTCTCACTACAAACACTTTTTAACAATGACATGGTCCATGCTTGCATTACATCAGACCAGTCCATGGAGTAGTCCATTTTATCAAAATGGATCAGGTGGTCCAATTTTATTTGCTGGGATGGAAGCCGTACATAAGACTATGAAAATAAATAACGATCAGTATGCCTACAAAGGGATCTTTAAATCGTTTGGCTAACTAAACTAAACTTAGAGTGGGGATCCATATACATGTCCTTGCATGCAAAATGTGTTACACAGATGCGTACACGCAGAGAAAAAACATGGTTGAAGTATGGTTAAAAAAACATATTATGGTCCCTGCAATGGCAGCAAACAAAATTTTGTTGTTTTAAACAAAACTTTTGTCAAGATTGTTAATATTTTGTTTCTATTTAACAATAAAGAGTTTACCACCCTTAAAACTTCAAATATGGTTGAATTTAACAATATAATGATTTAATAAAATAAAGCTCCAACTAAACTCGTAAACATATTATGTTAAAATTAACCATATTATTATCACGGCAACCATATAATGTTTAATTCATCCATCCAAAAGCTTTAATCATATTATGTTTGCGTCCAAACATGTTATGGTTAATATTTAATAACAATCATATCGACCCCTAAACGCGAAAATAACGTAAGCGACAAAAACCAAATTTTACAGGATAGAGCTTTTTTATTTTATTTCATATGAGGGTCTTAAAGCACAAGGGGCTTAAGTGCCTTTTTCTAAAATTGAGCTTACTAATGGAATTATAAGTGAAGTTCGGAGAAGTTGTTCAGAGCACAAGAGGTGAATGTAGGATTCTCATCCAGACTCTAGATATGGTGAACAATTCAAGCACTTGACATTTAAATACCTGCTTTGCTTGGAGCACAAGCGAAACAACCGCTTTTGTCTCATTATTTAACATAAGTCACTTGACCCCCTTGTGCTTTAAGCCCCTCATATAAATTTTGTATGAAATTTGTCACTTACAATAAAATTGATCTTGCTATAAGATCGTAACGGTACCTTAGGTGACCACGACATTTTAGGAAATGATGCACGTGTTGCCAATAAAGTCATTTATTAAAAAAAACGAAAATTTAAAATCATGTCGCTTACGTTATTTTCGCAGTTAGGGCTCGATATGTTCGAAATTAAAAAATTTTATATTTAAAATATGTTCAAAAAGCAACAACATTCTGGTCGTTTCCATTTTACAATAGTTGCTTGGTTTGCTTAAAATTCTCATTCATTTTATTTTAATTATTGATTAAAATAAATAAATTTACGTAGAATAAATTAGTAGAACAGAAAAAATGGTAATGATGGTCGTCACAGGCTGGAATATAAATCAGGAATAAAAAATTAAATAAAATTATAATTTGACGCTTAACAAACAAATTTAAAAATTTATGAAATAAATAACCATAACATGTTTAACATTGACCATATTATTGAACATAATATGGTTACTTTTTTCAAAATTCTGCGAAATTTTTACCATATTATGGTTAATTTTGAACATAATATGGTTAGTTTTGACCATTATTATGGTTAATATTGACCAAAATATGATTAATTTTGAACATATTATGGTTGATTTTGGGAACACTTTTGCTCATTTTAACCATAATATGGTCATATTTAACATAATATGGTAACCTGCAAACATAAAAATTGTTAAAATCCAACCATAGTATGTTGCTCTTAGAATATGTTTGCCTCCAACCATATTTTTTTTCTACGTGAAGCATGGAACGTAGCCTGTCGCTGTCTTCGCAAAATGGGGAAAGTATTCTGGCCAAACACACTTGCTTACCAACAGATGTGGTCAATAACACGTTATACTTCCATTCAAATCGAATTTAAGCAACGGAAATTAATGTGAATTGGGCCTGCATTACGCAGATCCCAAGATGGCTAGCAAGAAATGCTATTGAATTGAATCCGCAAGGTAATAGATGAAAAGCACGTCTCAGTGCCAAATGAAGACAGCAAGTGGACACCGAAATAGCCGAGGCAAACAAGCCATGAAATGAGCTAAAGATGCCAGCAGCATACAGAACCAAATGAAACAAATTTGTTAAGGTCCAATGTTGCTTATAAGACATTCTAACTCTTCTTCAAAGTTGGCCACAGAATCTAGACCTGCGATCGGCAACCTATACTATTACATTTTGCGATTGAATACGTTGTATTCATTTTACATATGTTGTTGTTAATGTTGTAAAATTCTCTTCTATGTGTACGTAATAAAAGAGTATAAAAGAGAATAATGTAGAAAAGAAAAAACGCGGCGCCCTGATTTTGCCGATCGCAGATCTAGACAGTGTATTGATATTCTGTTTAACTTGTTGTACGATTAACGGCCATTTTCACCAAGTTCGGTTAAAACTAACTTTCAATTAAAGTTCCGTTTACCAATATGTTTTGACAGCTATAACTGATAGTTAATTATAACCGAACTTGGTGAAAATTGCCGTAAGGGCTAATAAATCAGTGCAAAGTAAACTCTCTCTTCTCTCTCTCTCTCTAAAATTCAGTAAACATTTAAACCAGCTGTTAATTGGTGTAATGAATTTGATGTTGATTGTATTAATGATTTTTTTGTTAACTCGTCTGATTCACTAAGTGATGATGTGGATTTTAGCACCTTTATTGATGTGAATGGTTCTTTTTCCTTTAGTGGTGTTAGTGAGGAGGAGTTATTTACTGCGATCTGTAGGGTTAAGTCTAAATAGCTCGGGTTGTTCCTATTCCAAAGTGTAGAAATGTTCGGACACTTGATGATCTTAGACCCATATCAATTCTCCCTTCTTTGTCCAAAGCTGTTGAACACATATTAAAGGACCAAATGTTAAATTCGAGGGCTTATTGTTCCATCTCAATATGCTTTTCGTTGTAATCACAATACTACTTCTCTCTTGCTTGACATGACTGATGATATAAGGAGGAATCTAAATGATGGTGAGTTGTCTTTACTAGTATCTCTTGATTTAGCTAAGGCCTTTAATTCAATAAATTATGCTATTATGATTAGGAAATTGAAAGAACTTTTTAAATTTTCTACCACGGCTTGCAAGATTATATTGTCTTATCTTACTGACAGATCTCAATTTGTAAATGTCAATGATGAAAGTTCCAATTTACTTGCAATTACTTCCGGTGTGCCTCAGGGTTCAGTCTTGGGACCACTTCTTTTTATCTTATATATCAATGACTTACCAGCCCAATTGGATTCTGAATGCTGCAGATCATTGCTATTTGCTGATGACGTTTTGCTCCTGTTTAATAGCAACAGGAATGATGTTGACACTTTTAGCAGTGAAATTAATTATTACCTTGATCGCTTTTCATCATGGTCATCTGCGAATTCTTTGGTTGTTAATACTACTATAACGAAAGCCCTAGTATTTGGTTATGGTGATTTGTATTTGCAAAATCTATGCATTTCTATATCTGGCTCTTCAGTTGTATTTGTTGATAAACTTAAATGTTTAGGTATATATATTGACAAACGTCTAACTTTTGAGAACCATATTGACCACCTCTGTTGTAAAATTTCTGGAATATTACGCAAACTGTACTCAACAAACACCTACTTGCCTTTTCGTATAAGACGTTGTCTTGCTCATTCTCTGTTAATTTCGAATATTCTTTATGGTCTTGAGGTTTTTACGGGTACATTTTCCTATGTGATTTCTAAGTTAAATAGGGTGGTTAATATGATCGTTAGATTTGTTTATAATATTCGAGTACGTGAACATATTTCTGAATATGTTAAACTTTTCCTTGGCTGTTCCCTCCACAATTTGATACAACGTCGAAATTTGATATTTTTTTACAGGTTAATTAAAACTGGGTTGCCTACACCTCTCTGCTCTAAATTTAGTTGTTCTCGTTCTACTAGGAACCCGCAAGTTTTGATTCCGAGAATTAATAATGGATTCTATGAACATTCGTTTATTGTAAGAACTGCGCGTTGTTGGAACTGGTTGCCTCTGGAACTTAAAATTTTTTCTCATTCTAACAATGCGTTCCGCCTAAAACTTTATAGAATACTTTGTAATTAACTTTAATGTTAATTACTGACCGTTTTATTAGATGTATATTCCACTTGATTATTTAAATAAAAATCATTTGTTTATATATACATTTGTTGTGTATTAAATATGTATTTATAAATGTATAATAAAACTTGTTTCCTAAATTTTTTTGGTCTTTATTAATACTTCTGCACTGCTGGGATCTTTTGTTTTCTGTGTTTTTTCTTTTTTATTGATTGGGGAACCGAAAAAAACTAAACCGGTTTGAGGATTAATTTAATTTAATAATAAAATCATTTTTTTTATTATATATTTTTAAAATAATTTTTGTATTATTAATTAATTTATAACTGTATTCAGGCAAACTGCTTTGTAATTAGGGTTCCCAACTTTTTTTGTTGCAATTAAAGTACATTGATTATTAAAGGTTAAGAAAAAAAAGTACAGAGTATAAATATAACGTACAATTAATTTCTTTATATTGGTTTATTTAAAACCGTTTTTTACTGCTTTTCGCGAGTTATATCAAACAATTACACTGTGCTAGAATTTGACACTTTTTTCTTGAGACAAGCCGGGCAACTGGCGCTTTAACCCAATTCGGGTACACTGAATCCAATACCGGTTCAAAAACGGTTCAGTTTATTGAAATAACTAAAGAAAAAACGAAAATCCGCAATACAATTTCCTTAAATTTTTTTCTAATTTGCGCAGTCGTTTTAGAAACATAATTTTTTTTTTGGCAACAAAAATAATTTTTTGCAACATTTCGAAATTTTTGTTTGTTAAAAATGTATACAAAATTCCAGACATATAAAAAACAAAGCTTCAAACAAAACAAGCTATAAATGATTAAAATCTGTTAACAACTTTTGATTTTATACACAAAAATCGAAAAATTTTAATTAATTTACAAATTTCATAAAACGCAATATTTGTATGGGAGCCCCCGTAAGAAGTAGTGATAAGGGGCAATTATGTCTCCAGAAATTGTTAAGGCCGCTCCTTGGCTCCTATGGTACGTTTTTTTTTTAATATATTTCTAATTTGTATTAAACATTTTATATGGGAGCCCCCTTAAGGAATGGCAGGCAGTAATTTTAAAGAATTTTGCACTCGTGTTTTTAATATAGGCAGCTATTGTACTCAAAGAAAACAAACAAGTGATTATTTTTTTCGAAAAATCATCCTGCCAATATAAAAAAACATCAAAAAATGGCCCTGACTAATATTAATTAGTTGTTCTTTAGTTTTTCTTAAAAAAAATATTGTACAATAAGTATTATAATTTTATGACTAATAAAACCCTGACTAATAAAACATGAAACTATTTGGAATTCTAGTTAAATATAATAATGCGAAATATAGTATTTTCGCGTACTTTATTATTCTCATAAAGTATAGAGTACAATTACTCGAAATAACGTACAATACTTTATTATAAAGTACGGTTGGCAAGCCTATTTGTAATATATATTTTAATTGGCCTAGAGTGGCTTTTTATATTACATTTAATGAAATAAATAAATAAATAAATAAAATATAGCGTTTAAATTACCAATACAAACCATATGAATTTGACAACATTAATCGTAGTGCTGCCACATTATTATTTTTTGCACTACATATGTATAATATATGAGACTTTGTTTTCAATAACAGTCCCAGCATTCATTTTTTACTACATTAAAATTGATTTTATTTTAATTTTGTTTTAAAAAGTATTGACAGAATTTTTTTTTATTTTTTCCACTTAAACAAATTGTTAATATGACAATTCATTAACAATTTAATTAAGAAAATTCTTGAAAATTTTAGAAAAGTTTAAAAATTTTTATTAATTACATACAAAATTTTGTTATTTTTTCTGGGTAATTAATTAAAAATTTCTTAAAAGAAAATTTGGAGAAGGATTGACGATCCTCTGTCCATCCTACGCTGTGGTTCAGCTATAGAAGTCTAGATATACCTTAGATCTTCTAATTATTCTGGGGACGCAGATCTGCTTGCTACCCAAAATTAAACAACATGGCGCAGATTTACTTAAGTTTGAAAGTCTGCTTCAAGCGGAGTTGCGAAATCGTCTATCTGTTTTTTTTTTTTTTTTATAAATTTTAGCTAATTTTACCATGAATTCAAATTCAATTTGTTGTGTTTGAAATCTTATTAAAATTAATTTTAAATATTAAGAATCTCTTACACTTTAATTTTGATTAATAAAGAAATTACTCTAATTAAGTTTAAATTTAATTTTAATATTCGTATCGGTATCGCCGATATTTCGTTTGTGTATCGGTAACGGAGGAATACAACAAAGGCAAACAAACTGATGTGCCAGTAAATAGATAATATTCTCTCTCTGGTTCTCTGGGTTTAGTGTTTACGTTAGAATCTCAATCCACCTTTGGGTTATTTCAAGTACGAAATCGAGATTAAAACCAACTCAGAAATTCTTGAATCAAGAACATTTTAACATTAATTTTTACCTAACTTTTACTTAAGTCAATCCCGATTTCGGATTATTTTAAGGTACACTCAAAATATTATGTAGTTAAATTCAAACGAAAATTCATTTTAAACAACTTAAAATTTACTTAAAAAACGGATCATTTACATTTCATTTAAAACAAATGATTTTTACATTCATTTTTAAATTTTTTATTTTTTGAACAACATATTCCTTAAAATTTAATGATTTTTACTATTAAAATTTAATGATTTTTACTATTAAAATTTATATTTTAAACGATAAAAATCAAACTACATAACAAAATAAATACGATAAAACATTATTTTTTGGTAGTTTGTTTTTTGAACAACAAACATAAATGTTAAAAAATAAAATTATTCGAAAAATAACTATATTTTTATTCAATTTTAACAGAACAGAAAACGAATTTAATAACCTACAATCAGTTACTGTAATAATTTTATAAGTGTAGGGTTAACTGGAATAATCCGTACTTAAATCAAGCGTTCTCTACTTGATTTAAGGAAATACGTACTTACCGTGCTATTGACACCGCTGCGGCTTAATTTAAGTACGAATGGATTGATTTTTCTTTTCGGTGTAGTTTATAGACAACTTTTCAGCTTTTTAATGCTACCAGAAACAACGAAACCTCCAAATCGTAACATTTATTGTTATTCTAAAATGGAATTTTTTAGAGAATTTATTATGTATTCTAATTTGGTTTATTATTATTTTTAGACACTTTAAATGGGAAAACGGAAATGCATTGAAAATTTAACACAAAATTCTTCGCAAGTTCATCTATAGATTAGGCGCCGTGTAGGGTATCCGTAAAAGTGCTTAAATACATAATCGTTAATGTATAAAGAGCAAATCACTGTTAAATATACATATGAGGGTGGGTCAATAAGTCTGTGACTATTTAAATTTTTCGCCTTTTAATTGAAAGGGCAACACTGCTCTTGTCACAAGATACATATCTGTCAGTTAACTCCTATTCAAAATTTAGTAAGCACACTACATCGTGATTTGAGGAGATTGAAACAGATTTGACTCCAAATGACTTCAAAGCTGATTTTTTGGAAACAAAATGGTAGAAGCTTTAGACAAGGTATATCAAGCTCAAAGGATACTAAGTTAAAACATAAAACGATTTTTTTTTCAAAAACCTGTGTTTTATTAAAACAAAATCACGGACTTATTGATCGGCACTCGTATAAAAACAAACACGAAATAAAACAATATTTTTGGTGACATTTTTGATCCTTAACATTTGCTAAAGAGTAATGGAAATTTGAATAGATGCACTGCACAAAGTTTGGCTAATTTTTAAAGAACTTGATTTTTTTTTTTCTTTAAACTGGCGCAGATTGTATACTGATGGACTTTTCAAAATCAAAAAATCCAGCCCGGGAGTAAAGTAAAAACAACTAATTTTTTTAAATTTTCTTAATTCCTTTTCTTTTCCCTTCCCTAGAAAAATAATGTTCTAACAAAAAATTTTAGCCTCATAAAGCAATATTTCCATTTTTTTAATTTTCCTTACTGTTTCAAATCTCTTTGCTTAGTTTTATTATGTTTGTATTGAGTACGAATACTCATTCATTTCTTGCAATTCCACTACTTTAAAAACGTTCTACCTTTTTACATACGAACTCGAACTCGTACGAGAAGTTCGAGTACAATATGTGTCTGATTCTTCTAATTAAATAATTCGCAGAAATTCGAATTAATTGCATGAAGATACCAGTGTTTAAAGTTGGAAACAAAAACAAAAAAAAAAAAAACTCAAGGATGTGGTAAGAAAAACTTTTATCCCAAACACGATAATATTCCATAGATGCACTTGTACTCAGCCTGTTCGCCAAACAGCCAGCCAGCCAGCCAACACAGCAAAACAACACCAGGCGTTTAGTAAAGCCAGCCAACCAAGATGAGAAGAAGAAGACGCAAAAGAAAGAAGAAAAAATATATAAAACTAAATCCGTATCGAAATCCAAATAAACATTGTTGCGTGCTCATGTTTTGTTGAAAGATTGTGCGAGTATTTACGATGCAACGACATGGAAAATGTTTGTTGTTACACAACATTTTGTATCTTGTTGTTCTCCTAAATAATAAAAGGTGTATGGATGGAATATTAGCCTCCTTTACAATAAGGCAAACTAAGTACACAGATTATCCTTGTTGTTTTTCTTGCTTGTGTTAGGGATTTTACTTTTGCACCATTCTTTCGAATGTTAAATTAAGACTTGGACTAAAAACCAAACGGCTGAAGCTTTTTCAGCAAGTAAATTTATCATTATTGGCTTGGAAGGTTCGAATAAATAGGGAATTTGTTTTAAATAATAAAGTTGTACAACAATAATGTTTTCGGATAATTTTAACATAAGCGAAGAAAGAGATGCTGCAACTCTTCGTTTGATCCAAAATAGACTTTGATTTGGTCAAAAATCAATATTTTACATTAAAATGTTCGAATATCTTTGAACGCAAAACCTTAAAATACTCTAAATAAATAATAACACAGTACAACACATGATTTCGGGACTCAATTCCGATAATTGGTTATGAAAGTAGACCCAAAAAGAAGAACTTCTGCATCATTAGTTTGGTCATGGTACATCAAATAATAGTTTAAAAATTAATTTGAAGTTAGTAATATTGTATAGGGGAATTTGTCACGTTTTAGGCTCTTTTGTTCGATAACTTTGCTCATAACTCGAGAACCACTAGTCCGAATTAGCTGAAACAAATTGAAACAAATTACAATTCCTTAAATCTGTTCATACAACGTTTCGCTACATAAGCAACAGTTTCGCAGTTATAAATAAATGTATGAAGAAAAAAAATATTTTTTGCCCAAAAAATTAAAATTTTTTATTTTTCATTCATAAAAAATCCAAAACGGTAAAAAAAAGTGTCAAGTCCTATTACTTTCACGTAAAGTCGCATAACCTATGAACAAAATGACACATAAATCAGGAAAATCGATGAACGCGTTTCGCTTTTATTCACAATTAAGTAAAAGTATGAATTTCAAAAATTTGATCGAGATATCCACAAAATTCTTTGGAAAAAACAGTGATGACTTTTTTATTGATTCTTTATTTTGCATGAAAATAAACATTGCGATTCATATTACAGCTATTCTTACACAGAAAATATGCGATTTTTATATCTTATCTATGCATGGAAACAAAATTAAGAACATTTTCAATTATTGTCACTATCCATCCTCGTTGAAGTTGAAGCTTGTGGTTCTGATGACCTTATTTTCTTCGTAGGTAGTTCATATTCATGTACTGAGTCTGCATCATCATCCGAGATAGACGTAATATTTAAGGGCATGTTTTGTTCAGCGTGTCCACAAATTTCAAACTGCATAATTTTATAACTCCACCAACAAACCTCCGCAAGCAATGCATCCAATTTTTTGCCTTTGAATCGCTTTTCCATAGGCATGGTCACCTGGTGGGACCTCTCTCCTTGTTCGTCCGATTCCTGAGGTAATGGTGCCAAAAAGGTTTCAAGGTGGAAATGCAAGAAATGTAATTTTAACGTCATGGATGCATTGATTTTTTCAAAATAATACAGCAAGTTGTCCACTCGTGTCTGTATGTCATCTCGATGTACACGGTTCTTTGCTAAAACGCCTTCGATGACTTGTTTCAATGCGTCCCATGCACATAGGTGGTTATAATGGTTCGAAAGCATATTTGTGAAAGATTCGCTTTTCATTAATTTTCGTATATCCGGTCCATTGAAAAAACATTTACGAAAAAATTATTGGTAATGTCATCACTGTTTTTTCCAAAGAATTTTGTGGATATCTCGAGCAAATTTTTGAAATTCATACTTTTACTTAATTGTGAATAAAAGCGAAACGCGTTCATCGATTTTCCTGATTTATGTGTCATTTTGTTCATAGGTTATGCGACTTTACGTGAAAGTAATAGGACTTGACACTTTTTTTACCGTTTTGGATTTTTTATGAATGAAAAATAAAAAATTTTAATTTTTTGGGCAAAAAATATTTTTTTTCTTTATACATTTATTTATAACTGCGAAACTGTTGCTTATGTAGCGAAACGTTGTATGAACAGATTAAAGGAATTGTCGAACAAAAGAGCCTAAAACGTGACAAATTCCCCTATACAATATTACTAACTTCAAATTAATTTTTAAACTATTATTTGATGTACCATGACCAAACTAATGATGCAGAAGTTCTTCTTTTTGGGTCTACTTTCATAACCAATTATTAGAATTGAGTCCCGAATCAATCACCTGAAAAATGTTGTACAGTATAATAAAGCAGATTTTAAACCAAAAAAAGGGCTCAATTTCTGATCACTACCATTTCAGTCCAAAATTATTTATTTTAAAAGAAAAACCAAAAAATCTTTTATAAATTGTTTAATAATCCTTTAAATGATGATGGATGGACTGCTTTGCATGTCTGAACGATCTGGCAAAAAACAATGTTTGAATTTGTGTTGGGTACCTTGTCATGAGGGCCATGTGGGCAATGAAAGGGCTGACTGCTTGGCAGACAGGTTCGCGCGCCGCCCATTTATTTGCACTGAGTCTTTCTTCGGCGTCTCTGCTGGACACATTAAGAGGACGTTACAAACATGTTCCGAACGAGAATTCCTTTACACATTGACGTCCATTTCTGGGTTAAGACAGTCCAAGAGATTTCTAACTCTGTCGCTTGGGAGGGCAGGTTGTCTACTTCTGCTTGAGAAGTGGGAACTCTAGCCACTTGTTGACCTATTTAAAGGCCACTGTGGTCTTAGGTACTATCAGTTTATAATGTGTAATATTAGTGCCAAAAACCGACGCGAACATGGCACAGCTGTATAATTGCAATTTTATCTTAAGTTAAAGTTAAGTTAATGTATTAATAGAAGTCTAACCCCCATTTTAATAACTTGCCAAAAGCTTAAGGTAGGATTTTTTCGTCCGAACAAAAAGTGTACTATTACAAATTTACTTTAACCGACCAGGTAGGATGAACTTTCTTTTAACTTCTCGCTCACTTTAGATTAAAATTAAGTTGTAATAATGGAATAATGAAATGGAACGGTAAAATCCTGCCTTAAGTTTTTTTTTTAGTTTTATTTATTTATTGGTATTCCTATACAATAGGACTTAAAGTCTTATAATTATAGTACAGGATAAACAATTCGTAGCAATTTCTTATGTGTCACACAATAAAAGATTTTAACAATAAACATTAAAATAAAAGAAATTAATACATTAAAGCAATAGATCAAACAATTTTAAACATAAAGACATTCAAAAGTGTACAATACATTACAAATTTTCAAGTACGGGAATAAAAATTAAAAATACATTTGCTAAACTGCGTTGCATTACTAGTAAATTGAACAGTTGCTGGTAGTGTGTTCCAAAGACGAATACTGTGAACAAAAAACTGCCATTCAGAAACTAACTTCTTGAATCTTATCGGGATCAGATTGTTATTTCTTCTTGACTGCGTAAAAGTAACACGTTCAAATAGATAAGTCGGCACGCCAGTATAGATAATTTAATGCAAAAGAGTAAGGCATCGAATATTTAACATGTCAGAAAAACGCACTCCATAAAGTTTACTTTCATAGGGTGTCACATGTGAGAAACGTCCTAAGTTGAAGACATATCTCAGAATGGCATTATTAGCTATAAGTTAATTGTAAATAATGAACAAAGTCTAGAAAACAATTTACTTTGCTAAAAAAATCTATCTGGTATCCATTTCAGATTCCGAGCTTATCGATGAGATCTGTGACAAAACTAAAACATTGCACTCACGCCTGCCTACAAGAGTCGCGTAAAATAATCGAGAGTGTAATACGCTGCAGTCGTGAACCTCTGCATCAACGTAGTCTTTATGGCAAAAATCTGCTCGAGCTGAAACACCAACAGGAACGCCTTAGGACGCATTTATTGCAGTGCGAAGAGACGAAGTTATTGCTCAATCGCTTGTTAATAGAAAATTTCTACCTTTTTTCGAATGCGCAAAAAATGAAGGCGATTTACAGGATAAATTATTAATTTACTAATTTTCACAAATTTCTGCTTCAGTTTCTGCGCTTATTTCCCGAACACCAGCGTAGCAAATACATTTGCTTGCACGAACATGCCCTATTTTGCTTTAACAATTTGTGTCTGTACGAAACTAATCAAATAATTTATTAAGTTGATGATCAAACCTCGGAACATCTGCTCTGGTGAAGTCCCGCCTTGGGGACTTCCAGGCGGAAATTTTTCGGGTCGCAAGCGATAAGCCAGACTTAAATTTATGATTTTTCAACGGGCAGGGTGATGGACTTTATACGTAGCCTGAACATGACATAGTGACATGCTGCACAAAATATCATTTGGGTCGTGGTGCGTATGGCCTTCTACACATCTGTCTATGACTGTTTTAAAATTTTAAAAACTTTTTTGTTGTGGAACTTATAAAATAAACTTTATAAGATCTGGTCTTTATTTTAAATAGATGATTTGGACGTGCCAACAAACTGCCACACCCAAACTTCAACTTTTGCTGATCATACAGCTTTCCTTAGCGTACACGAAAACTGTCATGAAGTATATCGATACTTACAGGATCACATATTTCAACTAGAATCATGGGCAATAAGCAAAAATGGGTACACATAACATTCGAGAATCATGACCCTCAGGTAATCAGGTAAAACCTCTTCACTCGCAGGCAAAATATATATATCTATATATAAATTGCAATATAGAGGCAAAATTGACTCAAATAAAACTAAAAGCAATTCAAATTAATAACTGGCATATTGGAAGAAATTCTGTCCTTAGTCTCGATTGAAAACTCCCACTTTACAACTCTATCTTAAGGTCCAATTAGACGTGACATAAACATAATGCTACAGCCGTAACGGTGACCGAAGAAACCAAAATTTAATTGATTTGCATGGTATTTTTATGTCGTTTTGGTAATACATTGTTGATATGGTTATGTAACGTCTAATTGGACCTTTAAGGCCAATCTGGTGCTACAGCATTCTCTGCATCGGCTTCAAATATTAAAAATATTCAAAGGCGCTAAACTAAACCTCTTCAGTAAGTTCTTTTGGTATGCTAAAAATTCAAATATTTACAAGGATCTAAATGTCCCATTAGTAAAAACTATGTGGCCCCGGGGGATGTGCTGCCTCTGCCTCTTAGAGGGCGCAGTTAAAGCAACTTGAGAACTCCCTTTTCTGGGGTAAATAAATTCTGACTTAGGTACCGAGTCAATCTAACCTAGCATTTACACATGCCACTGCCAGTTCGAAAAACGCAATACGCTTACCAAGGTTTCGTTATAATGTGCTAAATTCCCATTTCATATTCATACAAACTGAAGTTAAATGTTGATGGGATAAGCTATTCCTATGCGCATTTCACTGGTTGCTTAGGCCAGATCGTCAGGAAACTTCATCCAAAGATTTTAGAAAACTTAAGATATTAAACAAATAACACTGTTAAGCAAATAAGAATTATAAGCCACAGTTTTACTTGTGACAATATCAAAACTTTAACAAAAACAACAACAATAAACAGTGAGTTTATCTTTTCTTACAATCCCGACCACAATTGTACGTTTTTTTATTAATACACTCACATTTTTCGCAATGGCAACTCGAGTTGCAGCAAAAATTGCATGCGAGTGGAAATTTGGCACTTGCATGCCATTAAATGACAAAATGATGAAAAATGTTACCCTGTTAAAAATTAAATGAAAATTTACTGGATTATTTTCAAATTCTAAATAAAGTTTTAACTTGATAAATGTATTATTATGATTAATTTTATGAAACGTGCATTAATAAAATGCAATTGACCGTCTGTCCGTCCGTCATTTGAAATGGCTTTTCCGAAGACCCCAGATATGATGGGGACTTGGTTGGTATATGTTTGTGTCAGATATGCTCATTTAAATTTTGCTATTAAGAATCAGCGACAAATTGTCTGAGCCCCATGGTATATAAGTAATGACATTATCCACAAAGATCTTAACATCCCTACCATCCAGTAGGAAATTAAAAAGTATTCAGTCAAATACATAAACTAATGGTCCATCCCAACTACCTCGCTCGGGATTTAATAAAGTACGACGGTCACCGGAGGCTGAAAAAAACCGACACTTTGAGCCTAGCAGGCTTTTTTGACACTTGAATGCAATTTATAAGCGGTAACATTGGTAATGGCTAATAAATAACAATAAGGATTAAGCTTTGAAAACATATTGTATTTTTCGACAAGAAAGATTCAGTTAAAAAAAAAATTCAGCCAGATTGATTCATAAATGACATGATAAATGGTATATGAGCAAGAAACTACGAATGCCTCTAAATTAACCTATAAAGCCATTGATGCTGCTGTTTTTTATTTCTTTTTTCTGTATTTCTGAAGAACGGCAAGAGCCACAGTTTTCAAATTATGTGCAATCATCCTGCAGCCGTATTCTGTAATTCGCTTAGCTAAAGCTTAATCTCGATCGCTAAAATGCGTTAGAGAATACAAAAGTTAAAAATTTTAGCGATGACATTAAAAGCTTAAATTGGGGCGAATTATATTTTTATGGCATTGCAAAATTTAGCAATGCACATTACAGAAAATTAGCGATAGAGATTTAGCTTTAGCGAATTACAGAATACGGCTGCTGATTATCAAACCTCTGCAAAATAGGCTTGATTAGAGAAGTGGGCGGGGCACTTCCCATACAAACTCGTTATAAATTTCTTTCTATCAGGAGAACGAAAAGAGCCAAAGTTTTTAAATTAGGTACAAACATATCGGTTATCAATACACAGCATCGCACAGAATGTGGTCGGGATTGGAAAAGTGGGTGTAGCGCAAAACATTTTTTTTACATCTAAAGAATGGTAAGAGAAATATTTTCCAAATTTGGTACACGTAGGCGGTTAATTACTAAGCAACCAGAGATGTCAGATTTTTTTGAGCTCCATCGCCAAACCGGATGTCAGAAATCGCCAAACATCGCCAAAAGTAAATTTTGTTCAGTTTTTGTAATATTTTATTTTTTTAATATGATTTTGCATGCAAAAAAAGCTAGTACAATATTTAAGTAAAAAATCACCAAAAACTTAAAAAAAAAAATGCAAAAAAGTCACCAAAAGTATTCAATGAACACGATACAAAACAAGGCATATACAATACAGTCCAGTAGTTGAAATTGTCTGGATACAAAGTAATCGCCTGATCAATCGAATGAGGTTACATATCCCGGGGAATGTTTAAAACAAAATTGATATTTTAAGGGAAAATATGTGAAATTATGCAGTGTAAAAAAAGTATTTCACTTACAAAAAGGGGCAAAAAGTTGCAAAATTAATTAAAAAAAGGTTGCCAATTGCAACTAAAGTCGCACAACGGTAACGCCGCAAACAGGGTTGTCAGATTTTTTTGAGCTCCATCGCCAAACCAGATGTCAGCAATCGCCAAACGTCAATTTTGTTCAGTTTTTGTAAATTTTTGTTAATTAAATTTTGCATTTAAAAAACGCTAGTATAATATTTCAGTAAAAAATCGCCAAAAACTGAGAAAAAAAACAAAAAAGTCGCTAAAAGTAAATTTACCCACTTACAACTACATTTAGAGTTGACAAAAAATCAACCAATTGTGGTCGGGATTGTAAGAAAAGATAAACTCACTGTTTATTATTGTTGTTTTTGTTTAAGCTTTAATATTGTTACAAGTAAAACTAATATGCATGTGGCAGTGTAAATAAAACTGAACAGGCGAAATAAAGTTAAGAAATTTGTTTTATTTTTATTTTTTCTTTACCCACTTAAAACTACATTTAGAGTTGACAAGAAATCAACCAATTGTGGTCGGGATTGTAAGAAAAGATAAACTCAAGTTAACTAAAAATTAACTTTTTAGAGCGACGCATTGACGCTTAAATTCGGTTAACTTATCCACGAGATTAACTTTTCCGAGTGTTAGCTTTTTCGCGATTCTACTGTTATATAAATGGTAAAAATAGCCAAGTTAATCGCCAGTTATATCAGAAATCGCCATAAAAGTCGCCAGTCGCCAAACGGGAATACCCATCGCCAAACACGTTTCAAAATCGCCACGTTTGGCGAGAAATCGCCATATCTGACAGCCCTGGCCGCAAATGATAACAAAACAATAATCATGTGAAAAAATAAGTTATGATAACAAAAATTACAAATTGTTTAAAACAATCGCTGAAATAATAAAAATAGTGAAAATAGTAAAAATAGCCAAGTAAATCGCCAGTTATATCAGAAATCGCCAAAACAAAAAAAAAGCCGCCAGTCGCCAAATGGAAAATCCCATCGCCAAACGCCACGTTTGCCGAGAAATCGCCATATCTGACAGCCCTGTAAGCCACCTCTTTAATATATAGGCGGGATTGAAGAAGTGGGCGTAGCACACAATATTTTTTTTTTAAATCTCAAGAATAGTAAGATAAATATTGTCCAAACTTGCTACACATAGGCGGTTAATTAATACAACTCTTTGATATATGGGCGGGATATAGGAAGTGGGTGTGGCGCAAAATATGTTTTTATATTTTTAGAACGGTAAAAGAAATATTGTCCAAATGCGGTACACGTAGGGGGGTTATTAATACACCTCTTTAATATATGGGCGGTATTGAAGAAGTGGGCGTGGCACCTCCCGAACAACGACATTATATATTTTTGTATGTCTGGAAAACGCCAAGAGCAAAAGTTTTGAAATTAGGTACAAGCACCTTGGTTATCAATACACAACATGCGACAAAATGTGAAAGAAGAGGGCGTGGCTCCTTATTACAAAGATTTTAATGATTTGTATATTGTAATGATCTTTTTACTAATGGTTTGACTCTATAGTACTCTTTAGTTTATTTGAGAGCTTCAGAGTAGCAGACGGCTCTATCTTATGGCAATGTTAATTGCCGAAGTTTTAGGAAAAATAAAACAACTTTGAAGTCAGATTTATTTCTAATTTTATTTACAATTTTCTTCAGCTTATATACTATTTCTTATTCTATATTTAATAATTATCATATTAATTTATTTTTGTTAATCTTTTCAATATTCATACATTCATTAAAACTATCATTTTTCAACCTGCAATTCTAATGACCCAATTCAATAAACACTAGTCACTTGCAATTGCATAATAAAATTTAGGTTATTATTTCTTTGTTTATTTTTATAATTTTTCATTGCTTGCATTTCTGTTTGTATTTCTACATTAGGTGTGTTCATACTACATGCACTACACCCCTACCGCTTAAAAGAAAAAAAAATTTTTTGGAATGAAAAAAAAAATTTTTTTTTTGAATATTTAATTATAAAAAAAAATATTATTTAAAATAATTTTATTCTATTCTTATGTATAGTCATAGGTTTATTATCCTTTAAAATAGTGATATTTACATCTTGTGTGTTTATTACTTTAAATGGACCCATATATTGGTTCTCACTTTTCCTTGCGTTTTCTTTTCTTAAAAATACATTATCTCCTATTTTTATTTGAATGTCGTTAATATTCTTATCTTTAAAAGTTTTTTGTTTTATTTTGTTTTCTAACAGTTTTCTGTTTGCCATTTCATGGGCATGTTTTAATTTTATTTTTAGTTCTGTAATATAATCTTCATAATTATAGAATATATCATTCGACATGGGCTCAGTTGTCATTGATGCCAATCTTCCATATACAAGTTCAAATGGAGAAAAACCTGTGGATGAGTGTGGTTTTGTATTATACGCGAATGTATAATACGGAATCCATTCATCCCAATTGTTCTGTTCCGTGAAAGAACGCATATATTCGTTTAAAACCTTATGATTTCTTTCTATACTACCTAAAGTTTCATGGTGGTATGCCGTTGAAGTTACATGCTTGATTTTCATAAGTGCACATATTCTATTAAATAATTCGTTTACGAATTCAGTTCCTCTGTCCGTCTTTACTGTATCAAAACATCCATATCTCAACATAAACTTTTCTACTAATATTCTTCCTATCTCAGATGCTTCTTTAGTTTCTACCGGAAATGCGTCAACGTATTTTGTTAATTCGCATTGTGCTGTTAATATGTATCTATACCCATTAGATATCCTTAATGGACCTACAGTGTCCAATTGTATAAATTGAAATGGTTTTGTAGGTGTATTAGTTATTTGAATTGGTGCCTTGGTATGCCTAATGACTTTGTTTCTTTTACAAAATTCGCAATGACTGATAAAATCCTTGATCATTTTGTACATATTTTTCCATATATACCTTTGCTTTAATCTAATGATTGTTCTGCGTACTCCCGCATGACCTCCGTATGGGGTTTCATGATATTCTTTTATTATCTCTTTTTGTCTATCTCTTTCTAGTAATCTTTCTGGTTGTCTAAATAATATTATCTCTATAGGTCTCTGCCTATGTTTATCCTTATTCTGCATGCTATTATACATTTTATTCAATTTTTCCTCACGTATGAGTTTAAAAATCGTATCATCTTTTGCTAGCGTTACTGTAAATATTTGATTATCCCGTAAGACCTTAGTTAACTTCTGCAAGACTGAACCTAAATTCGAGTATGCATTCTCATTACAAGATACTACTACGCGATTTCTAAAAATTTCAACTTTTGGCATGCTTTTATTCATTTTATCTATCACAATTTAGAGAACGGCAAGAGCCAAAGCTTGCAAATAAGTTACAATTATATTGGTTATCAATACACAACATCCGATAAAGTGTGTTCGGAATTGGGAAGAGGGATTATTTATATCTTAAGAACGGTATTCATATAACATTCTACTCTTATCGCACCATGATTAAGGGTATATAAGATTCGGCATAGCCGAATATAGCACTCTTGTTTTTTTTAAGAATACCTTAGAGATGCTTTATTAAAAATTTAAACAGCAAGTCTCATCAATAAAAAATCAATGCAAAATTTTCTACGACATGTTATGTGGAAAGAAGATATCGTCCCTATTTTTCACCCGACACTGTACGTTAATTGAATTGAATTTTGTACATAAAATTTAGACTATAATTTAGAAATAGATTTTAAAATCGCTCGAAATTCCTTCCACCTTTTAATAACAATCGTTTTGAAGTCGCTAGATTTTTATCACTTATCTGTCTGTATATCTTTGAAATAAGTGTGCAGAACTTTTTTTATAAGCGTTTAATTAAGATGTTTTCAGATGTTGGTCAGCCTAACGGTCTTTTTGAGCCGATAGTTGCAGATGAATAAACGTATCTGATCACAAATATAAGTTGCAATATTACATTTAAAAAAATTCGTATTGATTTAACAATTAAGAGTGCATGCTTTAATCATTATTAAGTATATAATATTTGCTCTTTTGTCTTAAGAGGAAAGAGTGCAGTGCTCATATCAAATAAAACAGAAGTTAAAAATATTCTTAAATGAGTCGAATACAAATAAACAAAGTGCAAAGAAAAGAAAGCTTTAATTATAATTTCCAAACAAAACAAAAAAAAAAAAACTAACACAGATTAAAAGCCCATCGACAAAAGTCGGATTACGCAGAGCCTAATCATTTTTATAATTTCAGTACGTGTCAAGACGCGAGAGCGATTAAAATGATTTTTAATTAAAGTGTTTATTGAACAAAAAAAAATGTTTGTATAAAAATAAATTTGCGAAGAAACCTCAAACAAAGAAAAACAATAAAATACAAAACAAAAATTTTAATAATAAATAAATCAACAATGATATTCTATACACTTAGTCAGCGTGACTTTTCGCTGCTGCCAATATTGATAACAGCTTTAACATGGCTCTCGGCAGGAGCCCTTCAACTTGACCTTAAAGACACCTGTTCGGGCAGTTCATTGTACTACTGTACACTAACGAATCTAACCAGCTCCTTTGAAGAACCTTTGGTATGGATTACAAAATCTCCAGCAGATCAACTTAATGAGTTGTTGATATACAACTCGGTTATGGGACGTTTGCCCGCATTGGTGTTTGAAATTGCTCCCAAACTGCATACGTTCATGATGCACAACTGCGCTGTGAATAGTATAATGCCAATGGATTTTGAGAAGGCCGCCCAGTTGCACAAGTTGGTGTTGCAAAAGAATCGCTTGTTCATCATACCCGAACGTGTATTTGCCGGCATTTTTGCCTTGGAGGAACTTTATTTGTCCCACAATACCATTCATATGATTCATCGCTATGCCTTTGCACGTTTACAGAGATTAAAGTATTTGGATTTGCATGAAAACGGCATACGTACTTTGCCAGAGGGTGTTTTTGAAGATCTTATCAATGTGGAACATATTGATTTGAGCTTTAATGAGCTAGAGGTCATCAATGTTAAAACATTTTCAAAGAATCTCAAACTGAACACTCTCTTGCTGAACGAAAACAAATTCTCTGTATTTGAGCCCAACTCTTTGATGCATTTGAGTCATTTACATACACTAGACCTAAGCAATACTTTGCTGGAAGAGCTACAACTGCAGTCGGTGGATTTGTTATTGGTCCAGGGTAGTAAATTAAAGCATTGCACAATCAACGGTTCTGTTGTTAAACTAAATGCGGCCAATAATGCTCTTAAGGGTATTACCGTACGAGACAAATTGGCGGTAAGAGAACTAGAGCTACATGGCAATTTTTTGGAAACTTTGGATGATATCGTGGGCATGTTGAATTTGCAAAAGTTGGATGTTTCCAAAAATCAATTGGTTTCTTTGAAAACCTCACACTCCCCCATGTACTTGCCCTTGCCAAATCTCATTTCTCTTAATTTGGCCTCTAATCGTTTGCAAAACTTAACCGCTGAAAATTTTATGTTCCTGTTGAAACTGAAGAATTTAGATTTGGCTTTTAATCATCTGATACGCTTGGACTCGAACATATTCCAGCCTTTAGTTAATTTGGAGAAATTCTATATAGAAGGAAATCGTTTGTTTGAATTTAGCTATGCTGACTTTAGAGAAACGCATTCGTATTTGCATGAACTGGGTTTGTTCGAAAATGATTGGGAGTTTCGTTATCTGAAGCACATGTTGAACTATTTTCGTAATCGGGGCATACACTTACCCATGCGCTTTACCCCGGCCGATTCTTTAAGTTCTCCATCTTCCGGATATCGTGAAACTACGGACTCCTCAAGTTTCAAATCATCTTCCTCATCTTTAAATATACATCGTGATGTTGAAGACGTGGATATTTTAAATGATATGAATCATGCCCGCCAGCTATCTCGTTTAGACAATCGTGTCGAGTCTTATCATCCGCCACCGTCAGCCGGTGTTTCTGGTATACATCCTTATTGGACTACCAAGGATATTTTAGCTTTAACTACATTAATTGTTGTTTTAATTATTTTAATTTTGCAATTCTTTCGCATTTTACAAGAAGAACATTGTTTGCCAGCTTGGTGTCGTTGTTGTTTGGGTTTCGGTACTCGCGAAACGGAACCTTTAAGACCTCGTCATAGACCTTTGGTGGAGGATACCTCGAATGTCTAGATTTTAAGTGAGATTGAGAAAATAAAGTTATTGCATTTTTTTTATACCGATATTGAAATTAACAAAGTTTTTCTTTTTTGCTATAGATTTAATGAGAAGCTGTTAAAAAAAGTCTAGCGATTCCATAACCTGAAACTCTGTTGATTATGTTATTCCAAAAGAGCTTAGGGCTTTTTTTAATGGTGAATTTTTAATGGATATTATAAGGAGGAGTGGCAGTAATAACATTAATAATTTTTTAATTTGAAAGAGTTTGGGATACCTTCATTATGATTCTAAATGAAGAACTACTGCCTTAGGACTAGGGGCACTTTGAAGTTCAAACGATTTAGGCCGACTTTTAAATCAGCTTTTTAATATAACTAAATTCTTCGTTCTTAAGAATCTTACATGTTCTATCAATATCTTTTGAAGTCTTTTGAGTTTCAGATCCAATTTTAAGATTATTGTCTAAGGCTGGGTTTTTGAGATCTCAGTTAAACTAGGTTTAGTTAATTTGAAAACACATTTGTGTCGCCATTTCTAAGTTTGAATACAAGATTTTGACGGAACAGCTTAGTTTTGCTTGAAATGTTGGTACTTAATGAAACAATAACATAAAAAAATCACATTTTGACGGAAAAATCCGAGTTAAAGACTACGTTAAACAAAGTTTAAACTTAATCCACATCTCAAAAACCCGGCCTTAGTCGTCCTAAATTGTTTGAATATTGTTTTAAGGACAGTATTTAGTTGAGTTACTTTTTGTTTAACAAGCATTTTGCATTTTAACCCAGAACTAACAACTAAAATATTAATATTAAGGGTATAGAAAGGACCTCCAAGTACCCCTGATAAAAGAAACCCCCAATAACATCTCCCTCACCATTAAATATGTTCTTATCAAATTAAACTTTAAGATGCAACTAGAGATAATTTAGAAAATTATTGGGATGCTCCATATTAAAACATACAAAAATTTAAAACATAATATTATCATGGTCCGTCCACCTTCCTCTGCAGAAAATAAATATATATACCAAGAGTATGCGGTCGTTTGCTTGGCTGCTTGCTCAAGTGTTGTAGAGCAAACACATTGGAATTAAATAATTTCACACCTTTGATTGTAAAAACCAGTCTCTTAATTCAGACCATAAAAAAAGCCAAACGATCAGAAAAGCCACAATATTCAAAGAAAAAAAATATTTACTCGCCTGTTTTTTATGATCAACGAATTATAATGAGTTAAGGAGTAGAGCGCAAAGCAGTGATAACAGCAGGTGAGCATTGTAGAGCTTGGGTTTCTTTGTTTCAAAGGCGCAAGAACTTTTTAGTGAGACATTTATTTGTATTGGTGCGTATGGACATCTGGTTGCATATCGATATCGATTTTAAATTGTGTATCAATTGAGATTTTTTTTTTTTTTTTTTTTTGTTAAGTTTGTAAGATTTTGTGGGCGTCTCTGAAATCACACGCCCTTTGCATCATATTAAACTGAGGCATGCATAAATTCTGTTGCTGTTCTGTTGCAAATGAAAACATATTCTATATTTAACAGCGGCATTTTATTGCTTTGACTTTCGAATGATATTTTAGTTTCGTAAAGAGGAGATCAATATGATAGCACTATGGGATGAAAACCAAACGTTTCTCGATTGTGTAAATGAAGGCAACTATTTTTCTTATTAGTACATTCAGGTATGTGATGGAAAACGATTTTGAATACCAAACGATTAAAAATCGATAATGTCTTTTTCAGTCTTTAAAAATTGTTTTAACTTTTATTAATTTTCCTCTTTTTCATGTCTATATTCTTTTGAATTTTATATTAAAAGTGTTGATTGAACTGCATTTGAACAAGCATTTAAGACTTTACTTCAGAAATGGATTTTAAAATCGGTCGAAATTTGTCACATCTGCTATAGAAAACCATCGCTGTTCCTTACATACCTGATTATTAAGAGATTAATTAAACCCATGGCAGATTTAAAGATTATCTTTACAACTTCGATAACTTTTTATGCTTAACGAACATTCATGAAGGGTATATAAAATTCAGCACAGCCAAATAAAGCACATCAAGAAATGTGACTCGTCAAGGTTTGAGTTTTTATAAGGGTGGGGAGAAGAGAATGGAAAGGAGTACAGACTTGAACGTACTCGTAAATTTTCTTCTTTCCTTTTGTTTATATTTAAGCTAAAAACAAGAAAATAGACAAAACCAGCCGATTGCGAAGTTTGTAAGCACAATTATTGAATTTTTAGTCAACAAGTTTATTGAGTCAATAAAAAAAGTTGTTAACCAAAATAATTTTATTCAACAAAATGTTTACGGGATTTGTTAAAATAAATTGTTGAAAATGTTGAATAAATTAAACAAAATTCTTATCGAATCTTTATTTATTTATTTATTAACCCTAGAAAGATATGGTACCCCTTTTCAATTTTGTGCTCTTACTTTCACATTTGTTAACATTCAACTTTCTCACGTTCAATAATCTCAGTTGTTAGCAGCACCTAGTTGGTGGTTGCAGTTTTTATGTTGTAATTTATGTATTTTTTGAGAAATAAACACAAATAAACACAACATATGTCTGAGAGACGTATCGTTATCTTTAGTGTTACTTTTGTAGCGAAGATAACTTTGTGTTTTGGTTGAATTTTAAGGTATTGTTTTAAAAATGTGTTGTAAGCGCGGCTTGGGAGACGCAGAAATTGGCGCTATTTGCAAAGCGTGTTGGAGGACTCGGTTTCACTGGAAAGTGTGAGCGAATCGGAAGATGAATAATTGGAGCATAGTCTTCAAAGTGATGTAGAAGATGAGCTTTTGACATCCTTGAGCCTGACGAGAATATACCACCGATTCAGGAAAATCCTTAAGAACCTGAACATTTTACTACTTCTTCCGATAGCTGCGTTATTTCGATATCTCGACCCACTTTAAGAAATAAAAGTGAGTTTTTTCAATGAATATAGTTCGTACGGCAAGAGGACCTACTCGGGAATTCAAATGACTGTACGACCCAACTTCATGCTTCGATATTTTTTACTACCGAAATAATTTCGGAAATTGTTTAATAGACCAGTGCCGAAATTTCCATACATTTTTCAATTTTAAGGTTAGAAATCCCTATTTTATTGAAAACTTTAACCGACAACATTGAACAAATTTTACCAGATGCAGTAAGTAATGATTGAGGTTGTAGTGGAGAACAGCGTGAATCAAAAAAGAGATAATACGGTGGCTTCTGTCCATCAGAAATTAAACTTATGTCCAAAATAGTATGTGGTGTTGTAAATCTTGCACATAATGTTATTCAAATTATTTTTTTTTTTTTTTGTTTATATAAGTTAATACAGATAACAGTATCTACATAAAGTACAAAGAAAATATTTATTTAAGTTTTTAGAACCGAACTGAATCTCCTTTATAAAAACTCTATAATTTTTGCACAGAAAAAAATGAAAATAGATTTCAATCAAAAAATTTGTAATATTAATTAAAAAATTAATTAAATTTGCACCAGTAAACAAATTAATAGTATCAATTAAACGTTTAATTTATTTGATTTGACGTTTAATTCACTTGATTAAACTTTTAATTCACTTGATTAAATTTTTATTTAAAACTGATTTTATTTTTGATTAATGCTTTAATTATTGAAAAATTTTTAAAAATTTTTTCTGTGTGATAATGCTAATCGAATTTTATTTTTATAATAATTTTCCATTTAAAAACTATATTTTTTTAAAAGAAATAGAATAAATAAATGATTTCCACAATAAAATTCATCAATATTATTTTCGGTGATACCCTTTAAAGGATATAAACAAGCATACGTCTTTCAGACGTATCGTTATCTTTTCATTATGATGTGCTTAATTCCTAACTGTTATTCTTTGATAAATACACTAATATTTGTTGTGGGGAAAGAAGCTAGTTCCTATAAGCATTTTGCTGGAAACCTTTTTTCAAAGACTTTGGAAAAACTAAAGATATTATTCAACTAAAACTGTAAAGCGAATGATAATTATTAGCTAAAAATTTACACGAGTTGTAAAAATACTGTCTTTACTTTCATTCAAATATTTTTTTTATTGAATGTCAAGAAATATTTAATTATTTCATTTTAAATATGTTTTATTGAGTGCTATTTTGCAAAGTGTAATTTTGATAAATTTTTTACATTGATTCAAAAAAATAGTTTGTTGAATTAAAATTTTATTTGTGACAAACTGTGTTGTTAAAAATTTCCTTGCGATATTTTTTTCTGTGTGCAGGTCCAAAAGAGAATTTAAGAAAATCTGTTTAGCTAAAACTGCTTTGTCTGAACCACCACCACCACAAAGGCTTCTTAAGACAAATCGGCATACCGCAGGTATCAACCAAGCGGTTAAAAATTTCTAAAAGTTTCTTAATCGATGTATTGCTCATTAGGTTTATCCTCAAAATTGTCTGAAACCTACTAGTGGCTTTCTCAAAGTGCTCGCTTGATGAAGTTCCAATTCAGAACCTCATAGGGCCTTAGGGTTACACTGGTCTACAAATTTGGAAAAATAAATTGACTGTAGAAACTACACAGAAAAAAATTTTGCACCAGTAAAAGCATTAATTAAAAATAAAATCAGTTTTAATTAAAAATTTAATCAAGTGAATTAAACGTTTAATTGATACTATTAATTTGTTTACAGGTGAAAATCAATAGTGTCAATAAAACGGTTAATACACTTGATTAAAAGTTTAATTCACTTGATCAAACGTTTAATTCACTTGATGAAATTTTTAATTAAAACTGATTTTATTTTTGATTAATGCTTTTATTGGTGCAACATGTTTTTCTGTGTTCAAATTGGGCTATCACGTCTTGTTCAATTTTTATCGGATGCTGGCAATACTGTAAGACAGTCAAGTTTACAATTCTTTACTTTTGACGGAAGCCCAAATTCATTCTAAATCTTCATAATAGTAGTGTTTAAGCTTGTCAGGGAGATCGTGTGTTACTCATTCAACTTTTTTTTGCTTTGTGTCTGGTGAATATTTGGTTGGAAAGAAGGATATGCAATATCAGCACAGAAAAAAATGTTGCCCCAGTAAACGCATTAATCAAAAATAAAATCAGTTTTAATTAAAAATTTATTCAAGTGAATTAAACGTTTAATTAAGAGAATTAAACGTTTAATCAAGTGTATTAAACGTTTAATTGACAACATAAATTTGCACCAGTATACAAATTAATAATATCAATTAAACTTTTAATTCACTTGATTAAACGTTTAATTCACTTGATTAAATTTTTAATTAAAACTGATTTTATTTTTGATTAATGCGTTTACTGGGGCAAAACTTTTTCTGTGAGAGGTCTAATCACCGCATACTATATTGAGCAAAATTGATCGAAATTATCGAATGAAAATTATGGAATTTGAAATAATAGCATTCGTTATCGAGTAACTCGACATTACATTTATCGAGTTTTCATTCGATACGTCAGTGTCTGTCGTATACAAAAACAATAGATAGTTTATTCGATACGACAGTATCGAATGCGGTGATTAGACCCCAGAATTTTTAAAATATGCATATTTAGATTATTTTGATTTCGCAGTCAAAAACTTGGACAAACCGTGGACACCGACAATGTTTTCTTCATTCGCATTTAGATTTTTTTCCAAACTAGGTGCCGTGAGCACGAACAAGGGGAGTGTGCTCAACAAGATTTAATGAAAATTTAAAGAATTTATCAAGGATTTTCAGACAAAAGCATGCTGGGAAACTATTGCTGGACTCTAATACGTGTAACCGAACCAACAAAATACAAACGACGTTCAAATAACGCCATTCACTTTTGAAAACTCATTGATTTTTAAATAAACTATTGATTTTTTATGTAAGAAACGTATAAAAAAAAATTCTCGAAAACCTGACGTGATAGAAAAAAACGAATTATAGATTCGAATTCAGCCCACCAAATTACCATATTAGAGATATTTGGTTTCTCCAGTCCAAAACCTTGTTGGCTAGTGTTATGGATTGCTTATTGTTGAGGTGCTTTCTCAGATCTCTTACACACTTTGATTAAAGTTTGATTAATGGCAAAAAAACTCCAACCCCCAAGCTAAAAAAAATTCTTAGCTTCACTATAAAATGTTCATTTCTTTAAGGACCCACAGTGCACTCCATCAAACAAAAGTACTGCAAATTTAGCACAAAACAAAAATTCGTTTCGTTATGTTTGTTAATAAATTTATTTTTTTTTTTTTAGTTGCACGATCAGCCGTTGGTCATTTTGCGCACCCATGATGCCGTTTAACCGAGACAAAAGCTGTTTGGCAAACGTTTAAGTGGACCAGCGTCTAAATGTCTGCTGTAAAAACTCATAGAAATTCTTCTCATAAACTCCGTAAATTCAACAATTGTAAAAAAGTAACGAAATCATTGCACATTTTATAAATTTCAACTACTTTTTCAAAACCCAAAAAACAAAACAAAAAAATCCCGCAAAATTCCATTCGCCCCTTTAAACTTTTGCAAACTGGAAGGGGGTAGTCAAATCGATATTGTTGCATTTATGAATTAGTGTGTGATTTTGGAAAAAGCGTTCTTCTGTGGGTGTTACCTTAAAGGCAGTGCAAAGTGTAAATTTATGTTTAAGTTTCTTATTGGATTTTATCTGGTCTGAGAAGAAAAATGTTTGTATTTTTCCCCGATATTATTTTATTTGTTACAATTGGCAGTGGGAAAGTGTTTGTGAATTTTGGATATTTAACACATTTTTTACACATTTGAAAATAAATCCTTTTTTTTTTTTTTGTGGTTACGCTTAGAGGTTTTCTTTTGCAGGAATACACACAATCTGTCATAAACTGAGTTTTTATTAATGATTTTTTTATTTTATTTTCTTTGTTATCGAAATTTTTATTCGCATTAACATGTTAAGTCTTTGGTAAAGAGTTAAATGGCTAAAGTGTGTTGTAAATATTGTTTAAAAGGTTTTTTTTTATTTAGTGCTACAAATATTTAGTGGGAGTGACTTTAAATGCTGTTATTTTTCTGTGGTGATTATAATAAGAGCGTGTTACATATTTTTATTTTTTTTTATCACAAAAGCCGCATTTTTTGCTGGTTGTTTTTTGCAGGATTTCGAAACCATTTCTCAAAAAAAAAAAAAACTGCATGAATTTTATTATTTTTTTTTTTTAACTATATATTGACTTTAATGGTTGCAACAACAAGAAAGGGGTGGAATCTTAGCTGATTTAACATGAAATCAAATTATGAGTTTTTTTTTATTTTGTGTTACATTTTTGAAAAATGGGGAGTCATCTTAGAAACTTATTGCTTTTTGATTAGATTTTAATAAGATCGTATAATCTTTTAATTTCAAAAAGTACGACAATTATTATTTTGTAATACACTGAAATCTCGATTATCCATAATGGACGGGGCCGGGAGCATTCTTGATAATCAATTTTCGCGTTTCATTGACTAACAATATAAAGAATTTTTGTGCGTGTGTTTGTTTTTTTTAACCCAATAACCCAATAGTTATGGTTCATAATTAGGTTGAATTTTGATTTTTTTTTTTATCCTAACTCAAAAATCAATTGGTTAATATGGACCATTTGTTTCTCCATTACCACCTTCAGGAGCAAATGGCTTCTACAAAGCATCTGTATCTTACACATTTTGTTGCAGTTGCATTCACGTCTCACACTGGTTCAAGAGCGGCATTAATTAATTTTTTTCATGTCTGCTGATCTACCTCTTTTTTCCACAGTTTGTAATAAACACTCTAATTATCATGTATCCAAAATATTAGGCTTATAGCTTTATTACTTTTTTGTCCAGAGACATTCAAAGTTGACCTAAGTGAATGCGTTTGAAATGGCCGTATAATATATGCTACTTTCTATCGCTTCATGCTTTTAAAATACTCTTGTAGCAACACTACAATAATTTTTTTTTTTACAATTGGATGTTATAAATTATATATATGCAAATAAAAAAAATTTTGGAAATTAAAAAAAAAAATTCTTTTTCTACTATAAATTGTCCAAAAATATTTATTTTCTCCAACTTCTATGGCTTGCATGTATTGATCTCCAACGACCTCTAGCCTGAGACTTATATCAAATTAAAGCTTAAAGTCTCAGCTAACGATACTCATAAGGTCAGCTGCCCATTTTTGCCCCTAAGCAATTCCGATGTAAAAAACTAAAAAAATTAGGACAAATTTCATTCACAATGGAATGGGCAAAAATATCAATATTTAAAAAAATCGATAAATATCGCTGATATTTAAAAAAAACATGGTGAATACCATAAAAAATTCAATGATCCAAATTTAAGTGACAAAAATATTTTTTAACAAGTATTGTTCCTCTCAATTTGAAATGTATTGATGGCACAAATGATTACTGGCGAAAAACAAGGCCATCTTCAACAACTTTTTGTAGGCCAATGAAATTTGAATTTGTAAAAAAAACGGCAAATGTTATTTCTGAAGAAGTTGAAAGAGCGCAAAATGAAATTAAAGATTTGAAAAAAACTGTTGTTAACATTTATGACAAAAGTTTTGAAATTTTACATACTCCTGTTTTAACCTTGATTGATGGAAAAGTTTCGAATACAATCATACAAACATCAGGAATGGCTGTATGTTTTATATGTCAAGCTAAGCCAAGCGAAATGAACAATTTGGATGTATTAAGGACAAACCCAGTTTCGGAAGAAGAGCTTCAGTTTGGAGTTTCCCTTTACATGCGAGAATAAAATTTATGGAGTGCATATTGCATATAGCATACAACAAAAGTTTTTCAAAGTGGAGAGTAACAAAAGATACAAAACATGAAAGAGAAGTATCAAAAGCGGAAATCCAAAGAAATTTGAAATTGGTTCTAGGCATAAATGTGGACATGGTTAAACAAGGAATGGGCTCAACGAACGAAGGCAATACCTCTAGACGATTGAAGATGTTATGCATATGTTACTTGCGAGAAGGATATATTGGAATTTCCTGATGAAGTAAAAAATTTGTTATGTTAGTAAAGGTACACCAATTACTTTGTTTTTAAAATTTTGTTTTAATATTTTCTTTTATTTATTTACAGATATTTTCATTGAATATGGGCGTGACTGTTGCTGCATTTTATTTATATTTTAATCAAATAAAAAACACAAAAATTTAAACCTGTGTAGCTGTTTTAATCGATTTAGCTTTGCTAATAAGGAAAATATTGGATTTTTTGTGGTAATTTTGTGTGAGAGGTAGGCGTGGTTGTTAGCAGATTTTTGATAAAATTGCAATGAGCAAAAAATTGTGACTCTACAATGATTTTTAACTTTTGTGTTATATGGGAAGTAGGCGTGGTTGTTCTCGGATTTTCTTCATATTTGCAGTATTCTTTTATCACAAGAAAATATTTGTCCGTACCGAAATTCAAGGCTCTACCATGTTTCCTTAAATTTAATGCCGCCAATCGTATGAAGCTGAACCACTGTGCGTCTTCCCGTGTCAGATTTCCTTGTTCTTGGAGTATTGATCCATTTAGTATTCCTTTTTTGCTTTTTATCAGTTTCGTTAATCGCTTGTTATTTTCAGCTTTAAAAAAACTTCAGTCAAAGTAGAAAAACTGCCATTTCTTCCACTACTTAATTTGTCGTTGGCCGAAAAACAGTATTTGGTTTCGACTGCAGTTTTTTAAACCCTGGTAAACACAGTCGCTGACAAGCGAAATCAAAAAGCGAAAAGTTATACACAAAATTTCGTTTTTGTTCGACAGTTTTTGGTTTCGACTGCAGTTTTATAAACCCTGGTAAACACAGTCGCTGACAAGCGAAATCAAAAAGCGAAAAGTTATACACAAATTTTCGGGTTTTTTCGACAGTTTTTGGTTTCGACTGCAGTTTTTTAAGCCCTGTGCCCATGTTCTGTAACTCTCGCGTCGAGAAAGTTTTCGATTGAAATGTGTGAAATGAAACATAAATGCCATAAATGTGTCTGTAACTGTTTTTGGCGAGTACAAGCTGTCACGTAAGGAAATTACTCGCCAATTTTAGAAAAAGTGTGTCTGTAACATTTTGGTGAGAAAAGTTCCCGCTTTGAGCTGTCAAATAAACTCACGAATAAAAATGGGGCAAGAAAAAATTTTAACACTAAAAAACAATTAAAAATGCAAAGAATAATAATATTATTTTATTCTTAGCACATTTTTCATTGTTTTATTATTTTGCTTTTAACATTTTAATAAAATATACGAATGTCTTCAAAGATCATTTGCAAACAACAAACATTAAAGTCACTCTTTACACAATTTGGTATAGCCGACAGTTGTATTTTCGCCGCCGTCGTTGAAAAATTTTCAATTTTTGGTAAATTTTGGTCGCCGTCAACGATTGGTGCTACTGGCGTTCTGAACGTCTGCAATGTCACATCGGCTTCGAGTGCAATATTATGACATTTATAACGAAACGACGTAATCTCTTTTGATAGTTTTCGACATGAGTTACAGACACACATTTCTCTCACTTTTCGAGAAACGATGGAATATTTTGTTTCACATCTTTTCGATGCAAGAAGTTCTCACTAAAGTTACAGAACATGGGTACTGAACAGTCGCTGACAAGCGAACTCAAACAGCGAAAAGTTATACACAAATGTTCGTTTTTGTTCGACAGTTTTTGGTTTCGACTGCAGTTTTTTAAGCCCTGATTATTCCAGCTAAGTATTAAGATGATCGATAGTATGCTTAAGTTCGGCTAATTACGGTTAATTTTGATCATATTAAGTTTAATTATGAACATGTTATGGTTAATTTTTACTCCAGATTATGATTAAGTTTGACCATATTATGGTTTGTTTTGACCATATTATGATTTTTTTGTTAAAATTTTGGTACATTTCGACCAAAAAATGGTAAATTTTCAACCATATTATGGTCATGTTTATTAACAATTTGGCTACCAAAGTATCAGCATTGATAAAACCCAACCATAGTGTGTTGCTCTTAGAATACGATTACATCCAACCATATATTTTTCTAGGTGTATATTCCAATAACCCATATTCTAACTTCTTTTTGGAATTATCATTATCTAAGCGTTTATTTTTCACGGTTTTTGCAGAGTCTAAACAATTGCAACGACTCTGTTGTAACTTTGGCATAAGTGGGTTTAATCTTAACATTAAGTTGGCAGTCAGTTATTGAGCAATATGATCGATCTATATCAAATGAAATGTTACAAAGTTGGCGTTTGGTAGATTTGCCCAGAGCCTTTTAGGGTACTTAAGCATTCTTCACTTTTTGGCATCCTACGCATCTGTTAAAAAAACAACAATCAATACGTAGCGAGTTAAGTGCACAACAACGTTGGATGCCATGCCGCGGAGAATTCGAAAAGTAGCGTCTACTTTTGTAAGCTTTACAAGCGGCGTTCGAACAAATCAGCTGATTCTGCAAATAGAATTTTAATTGTATCTTGCCGAAGTTAATCCTGACAGAATGAAGGTAAGTGCGGTTCAGAGGTGACGATTTCGACAGACAAACCCCTTCCAGGTAAGTCAAAAAACCTTAATGATAATAAATCGGAGGCATTTGTATAATTCCATTTGCTAGAGCAAGAGATCTATGAGAAAAAAACGCATGAAACTAAAACGAATATCAATTATAACGAATATCGTTATAATGTGCTTAATTCCCATTTCATACTATTGACAAACTGAAGTTTATTGTTGATGGATAAGCTAATCCTATGCTCATTTCACTGGTTGCTTAGGCCAGATCGTCAGGAAACTTCATCCAAAGATTTAAGAAAAACTAAAGATATTATACAAATAAAACTGTTAAGCGAATAAGAATTATAAGCCCCGGTTTTACTTTTAACAATATCAAAGCTTAAACAACAACAATAAACCGCGAGTTTATCTTTTCTTACAGTCCCGACTACAATTGGTTGATTTTTTGTCCACTCTAAATGTAGTTGTAAGTGGATAAAGAAAAAACAAAAATAAAACAAATTTCTTTATTTTATTTTGCCAGTTCAGTTTTATTTACACTGCCACATGCATATTAGTTATCAAAGTTTTTCTTGGGATTCAAAAATTAATTATCAAGGTTTCGTTATAATGTGCTAAATTCCCATTTCATACTATTGACAAACTGAAGTTTATTGTTGATGGAATAAGCCGTTGTCGTTGTCGTTGTCAATAACCAGTCGTTTTTAAAAATTGGTATTATGACTGTCGTAAACGACATCAATACGACAAACTTCTTATGAGTTTTACATTGTCTTTGTCGTAAATTTTAGTTTATATCGGCAAAAATTTCAAACGAGTTTGATCACGGTAGCGACTCTCGTAATAAGTCCTATTATTTTCTTTATTACTCCTAAAAGTTTTAATAATGATTAATAACAATAAAATTATGACTAGCAAAAATTAAACCCAAAGCAGAAAAAAATAGTTTTAGTCTTCACTATGAAATTCTCATTGATGTCAATCAATGTCAAGGCAACAATATTGTCGCTGTCTTGCTCTTAAAAAACAATAATAATTTCTATTGCTAAAATGTTCTCTTCCGAGGCAGGTTACTTTGAAATCATTTGTTGTAGCACAAACAACCCTTTTTATTCTTAAAAAAAATTTCCAAAAGTCATAATAAATTTTCATACCAGATATTTGATACCCGCCGTACATAGAAATTTAATCGTCTCTGGCAGAGCAATTGATGTGACAATTGCTAACGATTTGTGAGAGACTTTTATGTTGGGATTTTTTCGGAACAAATCTTTATAAGCGGATATTCATTACAAGGACCGCAAAGTGTTGTGCCATTTATTACTTCAATGTAAAACTGGCAAGTGATTCACAAAATTTATTGAAAACAAACTCGATTTAACTTGTCATAATGATGCTGTTTTTGCAGGGGGTGAAAAAATCACCCTCGAGTTAGTTGCATGGTTTGGCTTTATTAGACGATGACTTTGCTACAGATGAGTTGAAATGAGTTCGGCACAAGTCATTACAGCAGCACACGTTGGTGCTTAAACAAAATTTTAGCACCCTCTTGATCCGTTTAGCTTCTTTCTGTCATTTATTTAATCGAATATTGTTTGTTTGCTAGTGTGATTTAACATTTTACATATGTTATTTGTATCCCCGTGGGATAGTTTTTGTTACTTTTATTTTTATGCGTGTTGGATTTATCATTAAATATGAATACTATTATTTTTGAAGGGCAAAATGTTTAGCAAATTTTTTAACGTCCTTTCTTTAAACAAAATGTTAGGACTTTGATACTTCGAGATGACGATCATTAAAAATACTCTTTGTTGAAATATTTATATTTTACCACTTGGGAACAAGTTTATATTTTTTTTTTTTTTTGAGGTTATCTCCAAAAAAAAAACCGAATGACAAAAAATTAACTAACTGTTTTCAAGATATTTTCCCACTTTTAATTAACACTTCATGCTGTCTGTCTAATGAAGCCAATATATTTCTAGCTAAAAAATTCTTGCAAAACTACATACGTATATGATGAATACAAACGCAGAAAGATTCGATTTTTTGTCACTCAAATTGTATTCCACCTCCTCTCTTCTAGTACGTAAATGTAGAAATGCGTCGTCCACAAGGAACAGATGCAGGTGAATAAGCTAGTGCTGAAAATGCTTTCGACATCTACAATTCAGTATCGTGATTGTCAAAAATTACATCTCCAAATTTTATCTTCAGAGTGCTGAAAGGAGAAAATGAAGAAATGTTGGTCTAGCTTAATGAAATGCTGAATCATAATCTAAAAGACATTTCGGGACTAATGCCAGTATAAGGTTAGGTTTTTTTTCAGTTGGGACCAGCAGTCAGGGGATAACCTCACTAATGCATTGCATTATGTTGGAACTAGGAAAATAGGTTATGGGAAGAAGGATAGAGGGAGTAGTGTTTGTGAACATTCGAATTGAACCTATTCATGTTGTAAGTGTGAGGGAAGACTTCAGCAGGAAGTTGATTCCACATACGAACAGGAAAACGAATTCTCTCTGTAATGGGTTGTACGATTCACCCGACAATCGACCACAAAAGTATGGACTCTTGAGGTAAAACGTGTATTACGAGCACACGTACGGGTTTCGGGAACCAGCTCCCTAATTTCGTCAGAACACATCCCATTGTAGTAACGATAAAATAGGCAAATACAACCCACATTGAGACGCTCAAGGGAGTCAATAGAATTGTATATCCTACTGTCACAAATGAGAACCTTCGCCCTCTCCTGCACGCGATCGAGAAGCTCCAAAAAAACTTTGAAGCACCGGCTCACACATGAGAGTTGTATTCCGTACGCGGTTGGATACAGGTGGTATAAATAGAAAGGAGATCAGATGAAGTGAAGTATATCCTACACCGTCTTAAAAAACCGAGGCACTTGAATGCTTCTTTCGACATCTTGAAAATATGTTCTGTCCACCGGACATCATATTGTAACTTCTTGCCCAGAACATCAAGAGATTCTGCTTTCCCAATAATTATACCACCCATATATACAGATTACGCACACTGATCTGTCGCGCATTTATGCTACAGCACGCAACATTGAGTTTTTCGGGCATTAAAATCGACCTTATTTGCACGACCCCAGTCCGAGACTATACCAAGGTCTCGGGACTATGTCAAGGTTGGGTAGAAATTACAGTCATTATCCATCTGACACACTAAGACCCAATAATCCATTGTGCTACGATGGAGTTCCACTAAACAGAACTCCCAACGCAGAAACAAACCGAACTTCTATAAAAGTTTAGAATCCTCTTCAGTTCAACGCCGGAGATATCGTACAATCCGTCTAAGATAGCGGATCCCATTTTGGCCCGTCGTCTTCTCGCCAGTACAGGATTGTGACAGAGAAGGTGTTCTACGTTCACCTCCTCATTTTCGTCATCACAGCTGCGGCCTTAATGCCAGTGTGTGGCTCCCAGGCGTTCAACATGCCTACCTTTAAGACGAGTCTCCCGTGACAACAGATACCTCTTGGTCATCGATATGAGAGACATGGTTCGACCATCATTCATGGAGGGCCACAAATGCCTGGCAATCCTGCATCCAGTGTCCGCGCGGCCCAACTGTCGTTAGCAATATCGATAGTCGATTGTCGACATTTATCAGCAATGGTCTATCAAAAAACATGCGAGCCAACTGGAAATTCCGTTCAACAGACATTGTCACAGCTGCCATAAACGTAACGTAAGGACCTCTTGCTTGAGTCTTTAAAAACTCATATTCTTTTCAGTGGTGTGGTCTTGGCGAAACGGGGTCTAATGAATCTTCTTAATTGCTTGTTTGTTTCCTAACAGGCAGTCTCAACGTTTAAACAACTGTGCAAGCATGAGGTCTAATTTTAAAGAAGATAAAATGATGTTTAAATTAACTGTCAATCAGAAAGACGGAAAAAACTTTAAAATCCCTTGGTCGACCTGTTGAAATTATCAGAATATGGTAAAAAATCATGTTGTTGTTTGAGGCTCCGTCCGATCGAAGCCATTAATAGGTCTTAAAAATGCACGTAGAAAAATAAGTCAAATCTACCAACAACGTTATAATCCAAATACTACACATTATTCAAAGACTACTTGAGAAGTCAAACTCAGTATATTGCTTCTATAGATGCATGCTTGAAACTATTTTTCCATTATCGAAGTCGGGTGATCAGAGTACAATCTGTGGAAGTCTACTGGTGCTACGGAAACCAGTATCATTAAGAACCTTTAGATCTTTAGAGTTTTTATTTGGTATTTCCGTTTAAGGCCGTTGTACACAAAGTCTTTAGTATTTTACGAAAATACCACCCTGATCTAATAATTGTTTGAAAATTTTCCCAAAACAAAAACAACTTATAATGACAGGCTTGTATTTTTTCAAAATACGTAAGAGTTGTGTGACAGTGTAAAGCAGCTTTTAATGGAATATTTAGATTCCGTAGTTTGAATCCAAATCAATAAAGAGAAATCTTAAAGATATAGGATAAGTGATGAAGTTTGGCGCTCCAAATAGTCTCTTTGTTCACTCTTGCTGTCTAAAAGAGGTCTGCGCAATTCCATTTGAACGCACATTGAAATCATTAAAAAAAAATTTAACGCTATACTGAAGTGTCGCTGTTACAAACAAATACTGAAGAGAAGTGTATACGAAAAATTTACGTAAGTGTGTGAACGTGTGGAAGCAAAAGACAAACGCTTGACTAAAGTGAAAAACTAGAGAGCTGCCCTCTATATGAAGATAGACCTAAAGACTTCTGGGCTTTAAAGTTAGTTGTAATGAAATTGAGATAAATTTTGGAGAATTTTAAAGAGATTTCAAAAATATTTCTTTATCCTTCAAAATTTCATTTACTGTTTCCGACAAGCTTTTCCATACTAGTATATGCTGCAGTCTGCTAAGCATTAAAAACTACTAAGATCTAGCGAAATCAGCAGACTTTAAATGGACTCAACACAAATTGCCGATGAAAAGACAATTAATAAATATTTGTAGATGCGGAAAGTTATGAAGTAGATTGCTAATTAATGAAAATATAACAAAAAATAAAAACCTTAGAAAATAATTTTATAACTTTTTCAAACATGAGTGAAATTTCTAAAAATTATTAAAGCGCTAATCCCTTGATTTGCTAAACATTATAAGGACAAGTATAAAAATCTCCAACACGAAGCAAAAAAGGGGGAGGATATGTTTTCTCATAATTATAAGGAATATACAATAATATTTAAGACACACAAAATATTGCACTATTTAAAGATTATTTACGACCTCTAGCGAGGTCGTTGCGACCCATCACAAAAGCAAAACGCTCAGAATGTTTGCAAGGGGGGAGAGTTGAAAATATGAATGTATAAAGTCAATTCGTAAAGTCATTCAAAGTTAATCCAGGATGGTGTAAATAATACGATTAACTTCTACACTCCCTTGCACACACAACTTCCAGGCGCGTGTTTGTTTACAATGACTGCTTTTTTGAATTCTTTAAATTTTTTTATTTCATATTCAAACGCTCTAGAGTCAATCCAAAAGTATTAGAGGAAGTTGGCAAATGATGTTGTATGGTTGGGCTGGTGTTTGGCCAAAATAATAGTGCATGGATGTCGATGAAGGTGGTGGTGGTGGTTGAATGATTTGCCTGCCCGTTTAGACAATGAGCAGAAGAAGTTTGAAACCGCTACAAGTAGGATAAATCTACGACACAATAGAGGTCATTGTCGGCTTTTGTAATGAGTTTGTAACAAGCTTAAAAAGAATGTACGAGTGAGTATCAAAAAGGATTTAAAAAGGAGCGTAAGCTACATTGTGCTTTTTCTGTACATTTCATTGTTTGTTTTAAATCATAAATCAAAGAAATAAAATGTAATGATAACAACACCCAAGGCTAAGAGTTGTGTATAGATGGATTTTCACTGGGTGCGGTAGTTCTCTAGTCTGTCTCTCTCTCTTTCTCGCACCACTATTCCTAATCATTCTGCAAAAATAATAATCGTGTGAATTTTTTTCTTTTGATTTTTATGAGTTTTGCGGCAAGAAAAAAATCAAAAAACCTCTAAAATAGTTAGCAAAGTGTTTAAACAGAAACATTTTAATTTCTTTTCCAATTCCATTGTTTGCAATTCATTTATGCTTTTTAGCTTTTAAAATGTCATTAGTTCAATTCTTTTTGTGTCAGTCAGTTGAATTGGAAATAATTTTATTAATTCGCTGACTGCCAGTGAACCTGCGAATTGCTTTGGAACCAAAATGAGCAATTTAATCGTCTTAAGATTGTGTGTTATTTTTTTTCAAGCAAACGTATGATTTTTTTGGCTTAAGGGAAGAAAGAGCACAATGTTATTTGCCTTAAAGGTTATATTCGACACACTTTTCTAGTTGTGTGTGCCCTTTTAGAGAAACTTTTAAGTCAATCCCGTATGTTTGTTGTATTTTATTTTGGGTAAAACTTTTGTTTTGCGCAAATATGTGAAGCGAATTAAAATTATTAGGAAAATATTTTTTGCACTTGTCTTTTGTATCATGGAAGTGTGCAAATTGTAGATAAAAACTGTGCTTCATATAATTAAGTCCTTAAAGTGTAAAGATTTTATAGCCTCAATTTGAAAACAGAAATAACAATTAATATTCTTGAAGGGGAAATGAGAATGGATGGAAATTAAAGCAAACGGCAGTAAACTTCAATAGGTGTATTTGGTTAAGGGATTAAGGGTTCCCTTAGTTAAATAAGCAAAATAATTCAAATGAATCGCCCAAAATAATTTGGTATTAGTGTAAAAATTGGATTGTTTGGAGATTTGTAAAGTCTATCTTTAATATTGATTACATCATTAAAATTTTGAAACCAGTATCTCCAATAAGTTTTTAGGCCCTGGACTGGTTGTTGGTGAGGACTATACAGGAAAAAGGTTGCGGTTGTTGTTGATAACCAAATTCCAGGATGGAAAATTTTAAAGATGTCAAGTTGTAGACTAATTTTTGTCCGTAAAGTTTACCCGATGAGGTTTAGCTTGCTGACTGATCTCTCCGTGTGCTGCTGGGATTCAACAGAAGCTGTTTTTGCAGTGAAGATAAGTTAGCTCCAGTTCTAAGGCAATGAGTAAGTAGCAAATGGTCCAGACTGGTATGTACTAAAATTCCTTCCAGCTGCGTTTATAAATTCAAGATAAACGCAACGCGTTTTATGCGCCATATTTTTTGTTATGACCAGCAGTTGCTTATCAAATAAAAACAATTTTGGCAAAAAAAAAAAAAAATCACCACACAAACATATTTATCGGTAATCATCAAATTTAATTTTCATTAAATTATTTCAACTGAGGGAAGGAATTTTACAACTTGTAATTTTTTATTAAAATTTTTTGATAATTATTCTTGGCTGAGCTGGTATTTGAACCCGGGTTGATCTTTAGATGTTTCAAGAATCACCACATTCTATCGTCGGAAGATCTTTGAGTTCTACCCACTGCACCACTGCGGTGCCCCTTAGCCAACAGTCAAACATCAATCTTTAACAAGTAGTACTGGTGGTTCGAAATTTGCTGTTATTATCACTTAAATTTCAAATTACATGTTTTTTTTCGTATTATTTCTGTCAAGACTTTGTCTTGAAAACCTGAATACATTTGTTTATTATGTTTTTTTTTCACTTTCGTCGACATTTTATTTGTACAAATTAAAGTACAAATCTAAACATTAGAGCTTGTGCCATAGCTATTTTTAAAGTACAATTTTGATTTTAGTTGAACTGTTAATTGAAAACAAAATGTTATTTATTATCCCAGCTATCAAAAACAGCTGACCTTTTTTCAAGACGCATGTGACGCATACAAAAGTGGAAAGTAAACCTACTTTACGTTTTCGATACTTTTGTAAATGCTTTCTATGCGTTTTGCTGTGTAAGTTGTCACATCCATTAACAATGTTTTGCTTTTTTACAGTTGCATTGAACGGAATAACGCAGGAACGAATAGTGTGGACCTCCACCTTAAGGTGAATGCATTGTTTTCATTCAATGGTAAGGCCTCTGCGGAACGAAACCGTAATAGCAGGCATTAATCATGAACCCAAGTCCAAGTTCTTGAAGTCCAAGTACATTTTTTGTTTTTTCATTTTGTCTTTTTCTTTTCTGTTGACCTTTTTCAGCACAACTTGAAGGACAAATGTACACATAGAGCTCGTGCCTTAGCTTTAACAATAATTAGTATTGTGGTTATTTTGTTGAACTATTTATGGTTTTTAATCCAAATTTTTTTTTTTTTTTTTTTTAATTAAAAAAAATTCTTGACAAAAGTACGAAAAAACAGAAGTAAGGAAAAAACATGTAAAATCAATTAAAATGGATAATCATTCAGGAAAGCAAATTTCGATCTACCAAATGGTTAATTTGGTTTAAGGATTGATGTTTGACTATTGACGTCAGTAGTCGTCGATGGCTTCGAGTGTAAGACGGCAAATCCATTGAGATTGAGTGGTTGCAATCGAAACATGTCATGGTAACCTGCCGGCCGGGATTCGAGCCCCAGCCACGTCAAGAATGAAAGATTATCAATAACAATTTTAATTAATTTTCATGTTGTAAAATTCCTTTTTTCATAAAAATAATTTAATGAAAAATTAAATTTCATGAACTTAAGCCTATGTTGGGGTATGATTGGGGCTGGTTACCTGTAGCTTGGGTACGTTGTCCGGAATTACAAAGTGGCCAGAAATCTCACTGAAGTGGTTTGTTGAGACAGGTCAGTTAGCGGCTGGCGCACACACACTCACTCACTTCACGCACTAGAAAAACCCACCCTTATTTGTTGTGGCTCAATGGCACTTTAGCTTGTGGCTCTTTTATATTAAATAACAAAGCACTTTCTTTTAATTTTCCAATTATTTAAATTTAATTCTTTATTTTATTTTTACTTTGGCCCAGTTCACAATTTATTTAATAATTTGTATTTATGTATTTTCTGCCGGCGTCTGGCTGGTTGAAGTTTTATTTTGCAATTAAAAAAGCGAATTCATTCTACAGGTGGCGTTAAAGCACAGCTGAGCCACGTATCACATGAGGTGTTGCCAGATGCCACCACCACATGTAGTCCCGTTGCACACGATCAAAATAGTGGGAAACATAACGCCCGGTTTACACCAGCCAGACGCCAACAGACTAATTAAAAATATTAAAAATTTTGATTTAAGAATTTTATACTTATTTCAAGAAATTCCGGGATTGATTTCCGAAAGTTATCCCATGTAGAATTGTTTTAAGTACGTTTTAGTGCTATTCGTACTTAAATTATAAGGTACAACTCGTACTTTAAGCTACGTTCACAATCACAAAAACATTTTCACTTGGTGTTCATAATAGAGCAACAATTTCTTTTGCAACCACACACATTTTGCATTAAGAAACCGTTTGCAAATTTAAGCCACAACAATATATAAATATGTCCTTTATTTATCTAAATATAAATAGAATTACATTTCTGAACACCAAAAATACTTAAATAAAGTTCAGTGTGAACATGGGGCGTCAACAAATTCTCTCCATCTGATTCTATCTCTGGCAATTGTTTTTGTTTGATTCCAGGATACTCGAGCAAGTAAACATTCTTGTTTAAGGCAACGAACCCAGGTGTTACGGGGCCTACCTTGGCGACGTTGTCCTTGGGGGTTCCAGTCGAGGGCTGTTCTTGCAATTTCTGTTTGTGGTCTTCGCAATATGTGGCCTATCCACGTCCACTTCCGTTTACGAATATCAATGTGTACTGGCAAGGAGTTTGCTCTTTGGAGCAGAGCTTCATTTGAAATACGATCTGGCCAGTGGATGTTAAAGATCTGTCTTAGACATTTGTTGATGAAAGTTTGAATTTTTCTCGTGGTGGCTTGCGTTAAGCTCCATGTGGTGCAGCCGTAAAGTAATACTGACTTCACACTGCAGTTAAAAATGCGGATTTTGGTTTTCCGAGAAATATTATTTCAACGCCAAATTTTAGATAAAGAAAAGAAGGCTACTCGAGCTTTATTAATGCGATCGGTAACGTCAGCATTTGAACCACCATCCTTAGTTATCTTGCTACCAAGATAACAAAAAACATCCACATCTTCAATACGCTGGTCATTTATTATTAATGGGACAATATTATGCATTTATTATTATTTTTTGCAACATTTTGTTAAACTTTTCATTCAAAACTAAATAAAATTATTTTAAAAGTCACAAACAATTTCATTCAAATTGTTGCTGAAGTTAAAGTAGACTCAACTTTAGTTACGTTTGAAAGGAAAATATATTAAATACTTTAGGAAGAAAAATAGATAGAAGAAAAAACGAAATAGTTGCTCTGATTGTGAACAAAGCTTAAAGTAAGTATAAAAAAAATTTAATTCATCCCGAGTGTTCTCTTTTCTGTGTAGTAGTTCTTTTTTAAAACCTTTTCTTTAGCTTCACTTCGGAAAATCAAATCTTGTAACGTTAATTTAACCGCCCTATACTCAATGCAAATTGATGAAACATTGCAGGCATACATATTCCCGATGACAATACACGAAAACATGGGCGTAGCCGGGATAAAATCTAGGGGGAGGGGGGGGGGGGCAAACATTTTTTTTTTGTAAAATGCTTTTTTGACCGCGTTTTACTCAATGCAAATGGATGAAACTTTGCAGGCATGCATATTCCCGATGACAATACACGAATAAATGGGTGTAGCCAGGATAAAATCTTGGGGGGGGGGGGCAACATTTTTATTTAAATGTTCTTTTTTAAGAAAAGTGTTTCTTAAAACAATTTTTTTTTAAATGTTCTTATTTAATAAATACAAACTACAATTGTTGTTATGAAAAACAAAATCGAATGTCTTCAACTAACAACTCAAACACAGAATGTTTATCCAAGTTTTCACAAATACTAATTTCAAAAAAAAGGGAAAAACCCGACCATGTTGTATTCAAATAGCACATTTTTATCCCGCCAGCTTATCACAAATTGAGTTTTGTTGACACTTAATAAAATTTTATTCAATTCCGCAGTGTTTAAACAAATCAATTTTACAAACAAGCCTAAAATTTCCAATTTTCTTGAGTAGTCTAAATACAAAAGACCTTTTTTTTAATTTCTAAATAAAATATCAAATTACAAACACCTTCGTCCCACAACAAACGTCGGAAATGTTTCGTTCGTTATACTGCATTTTTTTTTTCACTAACTCCCTTTGGCATCTCCTTATTGACAACAAATTTCTAAAGGATTTAAATTAAATGCTCTGTCTCTTTCTCTCTTTACATAACCGGTCACGTGTTAAGGATACACTTTGACATATCCGGTAGAGATCTCATGGACCACACGTAGTTACAGGAGCAGTGTGATTTTTTAAGGGTATTAATTAGCACATCACGTGTCATGATTACAAAAAATTAACAATGAAGAGAAAAAACATATCGATTTCAATGTGTTCGAAACTAAATTTTTAGCTCTCTGAAAGAAACTTAATGAAATGAAGAATAAAAATTTTTTATTAAACATTAACTTTATAATGCAATTCTTAAACACTTTAAAGTTACTCTGTTGCTGCGTTCAACCAAATTTATTTCCAGTTACAAAACATTTGCCAACCAAATTTTTTATTATGAATTTTTGTTGTGCGTTGGGAGTTGTTAAAAACCAGCAAAGAGATTCAAAAATGGCCATAGATTTTATAATGACGACAGCGATTATCTGTGTGCTCGTTCGCTTATCAGTTAAAAACTAATTACACTGTTCATGTTCATTCGAATCCACCGGAATAATGATGACGACGATGATGTTAATAGCGGCATCGGTAGCACCAATGGAGCTGTTCAGTGGTCATTGATGGTGTATTTGATACAGTAGCAGACAAACAGATTTTTGTCAGTAATCTGGTCATTGTTGTATGTGGTGGACAAGTGTATTTTGTTTTAAATGTTTTTTTTTTCGGTAAATATTATCAAGTTGCTGTTTATTTCATGAACCTGTGTGCAGTAAAATGATGCAATTAAATGTTACGACTGTCGTATTCATATTGTTACGAACGAGTGAATTGTTTTTTGATACAATATCAATTAAATTTGATATTTTGTTATGAGGTGTCTGAAAAATCGGACAAATATGTTTTCTTTCACCAAATAGTAACAGAGGAAGGAAGTTTTAGGAGTGAAAATTTTTAAATAACAACGAAGGATTAGGGAGTGTTTAGGTTGATAAATTGACAAGGATATCAAAGAGAAGCAAAATAAAAAATTGTTTTACAATCGATTGATGTTACACTCTTAAAAATTGGCAAATTTTTAATATTCAATCTGCTATTACAGCCCTGCAAATAAAACTGGACCACCTGATCCATTTTGATAAAATGGACTACTCCATGGACTGGTCCGATGTAATGCAAGCATGGCCCATGTCATTGTTAAAAAGTGTTTGTAGTGAGACGGCATGTCTTCGGTTTTTAACGACGTGCTTTCGTTTTTAAACGACTTCCAAACTTATCCTCTTGTGTATACCATGGAGTAGTTTTAAAACTACTCCTTAGTAGTCCAAAGGTGGGTTATATGGTCCTCCCCTAGTACATCGTAATGTTAAATAGACCATGTTTTTTCCATACGTTTGGGTTACTTTTTGAGTAGTCCTGGCCCCTTGTGGGCTACTCTTTACACGCGTGTTTGGACTGGTCCTATTATTTGCAGGGAGGAGCCAATAACACTAGTGTTCTCCACTATCTGTTTGATATATTAGTTAACGGACAAATTTTTATAAACTCTGTCCTGCCTCCCAACGGATCAGTTTGTTTTATGCGGCTATTTAGCAGAACTAAATTAACTGTGGAGATTAGATAACTGCAGGGTACGATCATGATCCAGATATCATTGTGATCGAAACGCCACATACATATGTTTGTGTAAATTTAATGCACATGAGGACGACAAAAAAACGTATTAAGTTCGACAATAAACGTATGTAGTAAATTCGTTCATAGAACCCTGTAATAAGAACTTTTTTGTCAAAACTCCAGATTTCGCGATTGATTCATTTTGACAGTGCTGATTTATGTTTTTATAATACAAAAGTACTTGAGTTTATTACCAAAATTGGAAAGGCACTTAAACTTTAATATTGTTTCCTAAAAATAAAAATATAAACTAATCTATGTGTTAATAATCGATATATAAATCGGCAAAGCAAGACAGTTAAGAACACTTTCCTCCTCTGTATGTCAACCGATTTGAACAAAAAAATACATCATTTGAAAGGTTTTTACTTACAGAAAACTGTACATAATACAAATAAATAAAAAAGTTATAAGCGTTCAAATTTGCCACTAACAGCCTGTTGTTAGAACGCGAGCGCAAAAGTGACTCGTTTAACTAACATTTAAAACAAAAACAACATTTAAAAATTTGTTTTTGTTTTAAATGTTTTTCACTTTTGCGCTCGCGTTCTAACAACAGGCTGTTAGTGGCAAATTTGAACGCTTATAACTTTTTTATTTATTTGTATTATGTACAGTTTTCTGTAAGTAAAAACCTTTCAAATGATGTATTTTTTTGTTCAAATCGGTTGACATACAGAGGAGGAAAGTGTTCTTAACTGTCTTGCTTTGCCGATTTATATATCGATTATTAACACATATGCAGAACACATAAATAAAAAATTTGTTTTTCCAATTGTTCCTACATTACTAGTCGATTATTCGACATTTTTCAGAAACCGGTTTTCGAATATTTCGACTGTATAAAACTTAAGGTCCCATTAGCCGACCGTAAATGTAGAAATGTAAATGTAATGTAAACAGCTGATCGTTTCTGTTATATGGAAAGCAATGCAAATGCTTAACTGACTGTAATATCACTTAACCGTAACGTGCCAACCTGTAGAAAATAGAATTTCATTACGAAGTTACGTGACAGTTGTAGATAGTGATGGGCTGCTTATATTTTAAATGGAATGCGGGTAAGATCATTCTTTTTGTTTGGTACTTTTTCAGTTATAATATCTGTGGACTTTTGACAAAATAAGTTACAATCCATACATATTTTCATTTATACAAATATATGTTTAGATGTATAAAATTAACAAATGTATAAATATCCACAAACAAACAAAGTCTGGTTTTTAGTGGTATCAAAACCTTGTTTAGGTGTATGCACATTTTGAATAATACATATTTGTTTTTTGTAAATCTGTAATATTATTATCAAATATTAAATTATTTATTTATTTATACATGCAAGAAATACAGTTTTAATACTATTTAAATCACTTGGTACTTTTTCTGCAAAGCGGTCACCATTTCAACATTTTTAATTCTCATCACTGTGTGTGTTGTTTTATGTATACTAATGCTTTTTTGTTTTTGGTTGTGAAAAACAGCTGACACGTTCTTACATGTTCTATAAGTGCACAAACGAGCGTACAGTACTTTACGGTACTTTACATTGCATTTAATTACATTAACGGTCGGCTAAAGCGGCCTTTATATATAAATCGAAACAGGCAAAATAGTTAAGAATGCTTTCTTCCTTTGTTTGTCAACCGAACCTCAATTGGGAGAAAAATGCGGAAATAAAATTTCTTTATTTTACTATTCCGTGCGGCATGTGATAGTTTTCTATAATATTGAACATAGAAACATAAAGGGTCCTCATGATATCGTTTATAAGTCTCGTAAACTGTGCAAACTGTGCATTCTTACACCCTCGTAAATGAACTGTCAAAAATTGTATGAGAATTCATTTACACAAACTGCTTAAATTTGCCCAACAATTTTGACTCGTAAACTTGCGCTGTTCAATTGTGCATTTATACAGACAAATTTTTTTAATGCTTACCGCCGTTTTCAATGAAAACTTCAAGTGTAAATAAATCACAAACAATAAATTCTTGTAATAATATAAGCATATTAGTCTTTTGGCTTTCTTTATGCATGTTTAAAAACAAATTTCATTTATAATTTACAAATTTCAATTTTTTTATTATATTTTTAATTATTTTTTTTTAATATATTTTTTATTGACGTTTCTGATTGAAATGACATTAATTGTTTAAAAATACACAAAAATTAAAAAGGATCTTCATGAAACGAGTCTCGCAAGTTTACCCATTTGCACAAATGGTAATTTTAAGCAATATCATGAAGACCCTTATAATATTATAGGTGCAGGGTCCTGAATGAATGAATGAGAACCAATAAGATGAAAAACTATGGTACTTTTTGTTTTTCATCTGGTACTTTTTGAATTTTTAATATGAGACATTAAACATGCAATTTCCTGAGTGAATGAGAATCTATAAGAGGAGACTTTATGATATTTTGTGATATTTTTTATATTGAACTGACAAAATTAAATAACCTCACGTAGAAGATAACATATGAACCGGAGGTTGGCCCTCGTCAAATCGATCCACTAAGATGGAAAAAATAAATGCTCGAAACATGTAAATTAATAGATACTTTAGGCCTAACCATAATGTGCTTAAGTTGGATTAAGCAAATGTGCGAATACATGTAAATCACATAAAGCAAACCATATTGAAATTACGGAAAGTTAAAATTTTAATACCAAATTTGGAACGGTAGGATAATAGGAAATATCGCACTGGTTACTCTAAAGGAGAGTCAACTCAAAATTTTATTAATTTTCAAGAGACAAAAAACGGGTTTCTTTTTATACGTACATATTAGACCGGTCCTTATTTATTTTTTTTTTTTAATTTGTATCACGGCAAGCACTAAAAACATTTTATTTGGTCTCAAAAAAAACACACAAAAAATTTGAGCACGATAGGACAATTTTTAGTTCTGCCTCCAAGCACTCTTTATTTTCACTTGGATTGATTTGCAATTATTGAGTCAAATAATTCGTATGGCCATTTATTTAGTTGTTAATGAAACAGCGACGATCCCACATGTTTCATGGATGCCTACGGTTAAGTTTTATGAACCTGTCATTTGATTAAGGAAAGTGCGAAACTGATCAAATCAAATATTTTTTGATTTTGTTTTTTTAAATAAATTTGAGACTTTTTTGTAATTTTTGACAGTGGGTTAAGCACGGCTATGCATTTTATGGTTGGGCCTTTAGACATCGTCGACTTAATATGCAAACCGGCTTATCACTTTCAGCACATTTTACAGGAGAAACAACTTCATATATTTTATATTTGATTAAGACGAAAACCAAATCTATAGTTGGTTTCACACATTTCAAGACTCAAATTGAACAAAAACTACATGCTGTTCGACGAGGCGTATCTTTCTCTAGTACACGGCATCAATTTCTCAATTTACTTAAAAAGTGGATTATTAAGCCGACGATATTATATTTCCTTCATATTTACATAAAAATTTATGAGCGAACTTCAACTGTAAGGCAAACACTAGTTAAGTTTAAAAGCATATTTTAGCAACCACATTTCTTCCCTGTTTATATTTATTGAGAAAACAAAAATTAATTGCTCAAAACTAGGGGTTTAGCAGCAAGGTCACAGAAGATGAAGCTGAATTCAAAGCCATGGTCCTAGTCGTTACACCCGCGGCCCTTATAACGCTGGACGGAGAGAATTTTGTGAAACGCATTTATTTCATCTTAAGCTGAGTTCGGCAGTTCTAATGGATTGCTCCGATGCTCTATCCGTATTATTCTTTTATCTTCTTATTCGCTATCACTCGAACTTAAATAATAATACCGGTTCCACATTTTCGTCTTTAAATTCCAATTATTCTTTTTATTAATTTGACAGTTTTACATCAATGGTGAATATAGGTTACTGTGAAGTGTTGTGGAAATTAACAGCTATTGTAAATTTTGAGGAAAATTACGATCCATTCACAATCGTATGTCATGATGCCACTCTATTCATACGATGAACGGATGAAGTAATTATTTTTCGTACGATTGTCAACACGATTACGGATGTGGCAATTCGAGCCCAGAGTGGTAAATGCAGTTAATTGTTTCATAAACTTTATCTCTCCTTAATTGGTGTAAATAATAAAAAATTTAAGATTTGGATTAACTAGAATAGTGACAAATGGTCGTTTATTAATTTCTTTCACTTTTTTAGTATTTTTTCGCAGTATCGAACGCATAAAATTCGATAACCATATTTTTTTTTTTTTTTTGTTATTGTTGTTAAGAAACCCAAAATTTGTATCTCATGATGAATGTATAATTATTTCGCTGTCTATATCTATAGTTTTGCAGCAAAACATAGTTCGAATTAAAGATTCGAATTCGAATGCTTGAATGATTAAACTTATCCAGTTTTTATACTATTCGATTTGTTTCTTACAATAGTCTTAAAGCATTTAAAGCCATGTAAAATGCGATTCTGGAACAACATTCGTTACTTGCTAATAACTTTATTGAGAAAACAAAAATTTATTACTTCAATTATAAAGCAGTAGAATCCCGATAATTCGTAATCGAAGGGACCGATTGCTTTTTACGAATTAGAGAAGTTTTCGAAATAAAAAGATTTCGAATTAACGAGGTTTAAGTTTAAAAAAAAAAGGATTTATAGGGGTTTGAATTTAACAAAGTTTAAATTAAAAAACAAATGATTTAAAAAGATGACAGCCTAATTCCAAATCATGCTAAGTCGACTTAGCATGTTTTTAATTTGTTTACGTTTGTAAATTGGGTATCAACTTAAATTCTGTAAAATTTTGGTGTTGAACGGCTAATACAATCCAAAGTTATGCATAAAGAAGTACTTAGCATACAACTGAATCTTTAATCGCCCGTAAAATAAATAGCAAAAACAAAAATAATTTATTACTCATAAACGAAAATACTCTTTTAATAATATTAAAATAAGATTTTAAAATTGTTTTTATTACGAATTATAAGAAGTTGTTGACGAGTAAATACGAGTTAGAGGGGTCTCCTCAGACTTTGAATAAAAGAAATACGAATAACCGAGGTAACCAAAATGTAAGGGATTTTTGCGAATTAGAGTTTTTCTAAAGGTTGAGGTTTAAGAATTAACAGCCAATCCCACGATGTCACACGTTAACGTTCGCATAGAAAATTACATAATAAACAAAAACAATTTCTAAAATTTGTTTTTGTTTTAAATGTTATTTTCTATGCGAACGTTAACGTGTGACATCGTGGGACTGGCTGTTAGTTTTAGAAAACTATTTTAAAGAAAATTGTTCGTAATAAGAATAATTTTCTCACTTACAAAAAATAAAATTGGTGCCTTTTGATGTTTAAAACCTTGACCAAAAAAATTAATTTCAACTTGTTGATTATTCATGGAGATTTATGGGTCGATTAGATGGAAGTACAACTGAAGTTGAGTTGCCAGCAGCGAAATCATGCAACGCCGCTCATGTTAACATATAAAATACAAACAATTTTATATTTTAACATAAGCGGCGTTGCCTGATTTAGCTGCTGGCAACTCAACTTCAGTTGCCGTCCGCTTCGACCCTTCAATTTTAAATTTAATACAGTGGTATCCCGGGTTAACGAATTATATATTGTCAGGCCCTTTCGTTATATCGGAAATTTCGTTAAATCACGAAGTTTTTTTTAATACATTTTTATTAATAAAACAACAATATTTTAACAAAACAAAGTAAATTCGTTTATTTCCATTCATTACACAAACAAAAAATAAATACGATTTCCGTATGACGTGCTAAATTCCCAGTTTTTCATATTTGATAAATACACTGAAATTTATTGTTGAGGGAATAAATACTTTATTTCATATTCAATTAAATGAGTACATAGTGGAGATATAAACGGCTGCACTAACTCTTTGTTAGAAGAGAGTTTCTCCCCACTTTGCTTCATTAAACGAATTCCATAGAGTTTTTTTAATCTACAGAACCAGCCATGGCTGGCATTAAATTGTCCACCATAAAATTTTGTGTGTAGATCCAGGGCTTTTGCTTTTAATATTGGACCACTAATAGGAATATTCGCCTTCCTCTTGTTTTAAACCAATTAAACAATTCTGTTTCCATTCTTGGAAACTCGCCTGTTTTAAACGCCCTTTTATTCTTTCCGAATTTAGTCTTTTCCATTTCGCTCAAAAGTTTCCGTTTTGATTTTATAATTTTGCATATTGTTGACTTTGGCAGCTGATATTTATTAGATAAAGCACTTAGTCGCAGGCACTTTTCATAGTCGCCAAAATTGTTTAATTTTTCTTTAAGAATTTAACGTTTTCTTCACAAAACTGAAGTAAAATTTGAAACAGAAAACAAACATTTGTTTTGTAAACAAAAGTAAAAAATTACTTTGTAAAGTTCAAATTTTTATTTTGGAGAGCAAGTATTTTCTTTGCTTTTTGTGTAATAAAAGAAAATACTTCTCTCAACTCGTTGTTTTCAGTAAAATCGCTTTAAAAATATGGTAAAAATGCATACATTAACAAAAGACAAAAAACAAATATGTTTGCATTCATTCTAGTTTGCTTTTGGAAATTTTTTCTGTAAAAATTCGTTGAATAGAGTACAAAAATTTGCTGTTTGTTCGTAATATAAGGTACTCTATAAAAAAATATGACCGTACGTTAAATCGCGAATTCATTAAACTGACTATACGTATACGTTGAACCGAGATGCCACTATACTATAATACCTTATTTTAAAATAAGACAGGCTTAAGAGGTGTTGACAAAGATTTTTTTCTTTGGCTTTTAATTATTAAAATGTAAATTAATTGATTCAATTTCAAAAAGCTTTCTTTGTAGTGATAAAAGAATATTTATTAGTATCTTTGCACAAAACGAAAGCGATGTGATTTTATCACTTAATACATTAAAGCCCGTTTTCACAACTTACCGATAGCTTAAGATAGACTTTAACCGGCCTTATAAAAAGTGTTCCATTATTAAAACTTTACTTTAACCTAAAGTGAGGGATAAAGTAGATTAAGGTTCATCCTACCTGTTATGTAAAAGTAAAGTTGCAATAATGGAACACGATTTATACGTCCGATAAAATCCTACCTTTAGCTATCGGTAAGTTGTGCAAACGGGCCTAAAAGTAAGTTTGAGGAGTTAAATATTGTACAATATTAATATTTACTTTAAATCGATCTTTAATTTAAATACACTAACTTTTCAGACATGTTCAGACTTTGTATTAGGATTACCTACCACTATCAATGACTTGCACATTTTTTCTCCTAAAAGACATATCTTAAACTAGCTGTTCAACATTCCAGCGTTACCCCCAAAAAAATTAAAAATAATAAAATATGTTCTTCAGATGTCGAGCGGCTCTTGACTGAAAAAATGAGAGTTCGAAGAGAGAGGCAACTTTACAGATCCCCGCAACTTAAGATTTTATTAAAAGAGTGCACAAAAAGGCTAAGAAAGTTACTGCAGAATCAGAAAACGGCTTCTCTAGAAAAATATCTTAAGGAACTTGATGCAACTCCACAATCTGACTATTCATTATGGCGTGCAGCTAGAAATCTAAAAAGGCCAGTTATATCTAAGCCACCATTAAGAAACTTGAATGGCAGTTGGGCAAGAAACGATATTGAAAAAGGAAATCTGTTTGTTAGTCACTTGAAAAACGTATTTACACCAAATATTTCTCACAATATTGCGGTCGAGTTACCAATTGCTGCTGCTAGAGCAGCTATTCCCCTCAGAATTGAGATAAGAGAAATCGAAAAGGCTATTTGTGACTTAACACTAAGAAGGCACCTGGTTTTGATAAAATCAGTAATAAAATGCTTTTGGAGCTACCTCGCATAGCAAAGAAAATTATTCTTTTTATTTTTAATGCTATTTTACGCCTTGAATACTATCCTCAAAAATGGAAGGTTTCCTTAGTTACCATGATACTAAAGCCAGTACCGATGTTCTGTAACTTAAGTGAGAACTTTTTGCATCGAAAAGATGTGAAACAAAATATTCCATCGTTTCTCGAAAAGTGAGAGAAATGCGTGTCTGTAACTCATGTCGAAAACTATCAAAAGAGATTACGTCGTTACGTTATAAATGTCATAATATGGCACTCGAAGCCGATGTGACATTGCAGACGTTCAGAACGCCAGTAACACATATAGTTGACGGCGACCAAAATTTACCAAAAATTAAAATGTTTCAACGACGGCGGCGAAAATACAACCGTCGGCTATACCAAATTGTGTAAAGAGCGACTTTAATGTTTGTTGTTTGCAAACGAGCTTTGAAGACATTCGTATATTTTATTAAAATGTTAAAAGCAAAATAATAAAACAATGAAAAATGTGTCAAGAACAAAACATTATTATTATTATTCTTTGCATTTTGCATTTTTAATTGTTTTTTAGTGTTAAAATTTTTTCTCGCCCCATTTTTATTCGTGAGTTTATTTGACAGTTCAAAGCGGTAACTTTTCTCACCAAAATGTTACAGACACACTTTTTCTGTAAATTGGCGAGTAATTTTCTTACGCGACAGTTTGTACTCGCCAAAAAAAAGTTACAGACACAGTTAAGTGAGAAAAACAGCTGTTTGTTTCAATTTATGGAATTTTTGTTTCATTTCACACATTTCAATCGAAAACTTTCTCGACGCGAGAGTTACAGAACATGGGCACAGGTAAAGATCATACAAAAGTTGAGTCTAATAGGCCTATTAGCTTATTATCAAATATGTCAAAGCTGTTTGAGAAATTATTAGTTTCAAAATTAACACCGATTTTAAGTGAAAATAGATGTATTCCAAACCATCAGTTCGGATTTAGAAGAAAACACAGCACAATCGAACAGACTCATCGAATACTAAATGTCATAAGAAAAGCATTTGAAGAAAAGAAATATTGCTCAGCACTCTTCATCGATGTTTCGCAAGCTTTTGACAAAGTCTGGCATGAAGGCTTATTACACAAATTGAAGCAAAATTTACCAACATACACACACAAGCTGCTAGAAAGCTACTTAGTCGGTCGTCAATTTATTATTAAAGAAGGAAATTTTTTAAGTTCACCTCAGCCCATTGCCGCTGGAGTCCCACAAGGCAGCATCCTGGGCCCCCTATTATACTTAATTTATACTTCGGACATGCCAACAAGCAACTATACACAAACTTCAACATTTGCTGACGATACAGCTTTTCTAAGCGTCCACGAAAAACGTTATGAAGCATCGCGTTACTTACAGCATCATATATTTCAACTAGAACTATGGTTAAAGCAATGGAGGATAGAGGTCAATGAGCAAAAATGCGTACATATAACATTCACTTTGCGCCGGGAATCTTGCCCCCCTATTACAATCAATAATCAAATAATTCCTCAACATTCGGATGTAAAATATCTCGGTATACATCTGGATCGGCGATTAACGTGGAAATGCCATATAGAGGCAAAATTAACTCAAATGAAACTAAAAGCCATTCAAATTCATTGGCTTATTGGAAGAAATTCTGTCCTTAGTCTCGATTGCAAGGTTCTACTTTACAACTCTATCTTAAAGCCTATCTGGTGCTACGGTATTCAACTATGGGGCACTGCCTCGGCCTCTAATATCGACAAAATTCAAAGGCGCCAAAATAAACTTCTTCGAATAATCACAGCAGCTCCCTGGTATGTTAAAAACTCATACATTCATAAGGATCTCAATGTGCCATTCGAAATATTTTAAATCATGGCGGCCACACTCGCTTAAGAGGAAGAGACACTGCAGCACTTACCCAATTAGATGAGCGGTAAACATAAGTTTATTTATGAGCGAAATATATAAGTGAACAGAACCCGTGATGAAGAAAATTTTGTCTGGCACTGGCAGGACATAAAATAACGTATTAGGTTAAGATTTGATTAATTATTGTTAGTTCATATTTAATATATGAAGATTCAATAAAAAAATAATGACAAAAAAAAAAAAAAAAAAAAAAGACAAAACTTATCGTTTTTCCTCTCGCGAATCCATAATCTTTAACCATTTCCGGATAAATTATTGGCCATTAACATTATCCTAGAAAATAAACTGCCCCTTTCAGCTGTAAATTTTAAGACAAAAATGCGAAATAAATGTTAAAACATAAATGAAACAGGGAAAAGAAACTAAAATTATTTACAATTTTCATTCAGCCGTTGACACATCTTTCTATAAACAAAACTCTCAACCCCTTCCCACATCAGCTACTTTCTTTCTTCTTTCCGAAGCAAATCTTTTGATTCAAGGGACTTTGTGCAGCAACAAACCCCTTTAATGTTGTAGGCGATAATATTATAAAGGAACGGAAAAAGGGAAAAATTAAAGAAATAAAATGAAAGCAAACATAATGTGGTGGTCATCGTAGAAACAGAGAGATTCTGTACAACAATGTTGTAAGAGTTCAGCTGAATTGTTGTACTTGTTGTTTGTGGCCATTGGAATTGGGATGGATTGAATTGGAGATGGTTTTGCTTATAGTCGTGAAAGTAATGATTGTTGAGATGGCGGTGGTGTTTTTTTTTTCTTTTTTTTTTTTTGTTTTTTGTTTTGGGTAGATGTTGGGTCGGTCGGTTGGGTTGGCTTGTCTGTCTGTCTGTCTGCATGTATGTTTGTTGGTTCATTTGTTACAGTGCAAAACGCGCAAATGTTAATAAATCTTATTTTTATCATTCGGCTATAAATACTGAAATTTTTAGCCATTGCCAATTTATGACCATTATTTATGTACCACAAGGTACCAATAGTTCAACCAACAACATAGAAATAAAAACATATATACGAAATAATATATTTATATGGCGAAAAATAAAAATGGAGAAAGAAAAAAATAAAAAATATGTTCATGAAACACGAATTATTTAATTTTAAACACATATGAGTTCAATATTCGTAGAAAATCGTTTATAAACGATTATTTTTTAATGAATACTGTGAGAAAAATTTGTTGAAATTAGTATGAAGTGTTGCTTTGGGATTATTAGAAAACATCAATGACTGTTAACTGTCAAAGGGAATATTATGCAAAATGTTTTGTAAATTGAAACAATTTTTTTTTTTTTTTTATTATTTTTTACAAGGTGGCGCAAAAAAGTTTTTGCAAATGGCGTCGTACGTCAATCATATCTGATTTTTGGAACTAGGCAGCTGCAGTTTACAAACAGACAAGCAATTGTGTCAACAACGAAGAGAACGATTTTGAGTCGAAAATTATCATGAGCGACGAGACACATTTTCATTTAAGAGGTTACGTCAATAAATAAAATCTTTGTAGCAGGGGCACTGAAAGTCCGCATGTGATGCACGACAATCCGTTACATCCAGTCAAATCCATGTGCAGTATTGGGCGATTTATCTTGGTTAGCATGATCGCCTGATTTAACCATCCCAGACTTCTTTCTTTGGCACTACTTGAAGTTGCGGGTTTATGCCAACAAGCGCCAGACAATCACATCCCTTTACGAGAATATTCGACGGGAATTCGAACAGTTATTGCCAAAAATCTTGCGGAAAGTGCGATGAAACTGGCACAAATGTGTAAAAACATTGGCGACAGCCACTTAGTGGATATCATCTTTTTCTCTTAACATAAAAAATTGTAAAGGTCCAAATAAAGATGTCCATCATTCAAAATCATTTTGTTTTCATTTAGTAAAAAAGTTGTTCAAAAACCAAATTGGATATGTAATTAATTTTGAGCTACCTTGCATTTATTTAAGAATTAAAAATTATATTTTAACTTAATTTGCCGAACAACAGCTACGTATTCCTCGAGCTCATTCCGGTAAAACAAACCAAAGTCTCCAGCGGGCACCGAACTGACAATACCCAAACTGATTAATTAAAAACTAATTAGTCTAAGCAAAATTTTTTTTGCTTTAACAAGCTACAAACAACGTCATAAGTTCTTATAATCCCTAATTACATTTTTCAGAATGCAAAGTGCTATTTTGTTTATGAGTACGCGTGAAGTCCTTAAACTTCTTACACAGAGTGAAAATAAAACGTTTTAAAAATGTCGACTGATGGTCTCAAAACGAAAGCGAAACGTTATCATATTTTGCAACAACATTCGTTATCAAATTTATAGGAAAACATTGTCAAAGCAATAGCGGGAAAGTTAAAAACAACTGGTTTCCAACTACGACAATGACACTTTAAACAAGTTAGAGTGCTATATTCGGCTGTGCCGAATCTTTGCTACCCTCCACCGACAGTTCGAATGTTTAAGGAGTAATATCTGTATGATGTCTATTTGTTATTATTATCTTATACTGTGACGAATTGTTATTAATTATGGTTTTAGGTGTACTAAACTGTTTTCCGATAGTTGGGTTTCTATAGGGCCTAGTGTAAATTATGTACCGATCTTCACGAAATTTCACAGTGTTATTTCTAGTCCTTTAAAACTGTGACGTACCAATTTCTGTTATGATAGCATTATTAATTATGGTTTTAGGCGTACTAAACTGTTTTCCTGTAATAGGGTTTATATGGGGCCTAAGGAAAATTATGAACCGATCATCACGAAATTTCACAGTGTTATTTCTAGTCCTTTAAAACTGTGACGTACCAATTTCTGTTATGATAGCATTATTAATTATGGTTTTAGGTGTACTAAGCCGGTTTCCGGGAGTAGGGTTTCTATGGGGCCTAGGGTAAATTATGTACCGATCTTCACGAAATTTCACAGTATCATTTATAGTCCTTTTAAACTGTGACGAGCCAAAATTTGTTATAATTGCATTATTTTTTACGGTTTTATGCGTACTAAACTGTTTTCCGGTAGAAGAGTTTATATGGGCCCTAAGGTAAATTATGGACCGATCGTCACGAAATTTCACAGTGTTATTTCTAGTCCTAAAAAAATGTGACTTACCAAATTTTGTTACGCTAGCGTTACTTTTTACGTTTTTAGGCGTACTAAGTTGTTTTCCGGGAGTAAAGTTTATATGGGGCCTATGGTAAATTATGAACCGATCTTCACGAAATTTCAAAGATTTATTTTTAGTTCTATAAAACTTTGATGTACCAAATTTTGTTATGATAGCATTATTTTTTACGTTTTTAGGCGTACTAAGTTGTTTTCCGGAAGTAGGTTTTATATGGGGCCTATGGTAAATTATGGACCGATCTTCACGAAACTTAACAGTTTAATTTCTTGTCCTATGTAACTGTGACTTGCCAAAATTTGTAATGATGGCATTGTTAGTTAGGGTTTTAGGCTTAATATACTGTTTTCCGGGAGTAGGGCTTATATGGGGCCTAGGGTAAATTATTGACGGATCTTCACGAAATTTCACAGCGTGATTTCCAGTTGAATAGAACGAATTGTTGCGAAATCTTATATCATTCTGTGCATTTTTCCACTATTTATGTTAGTTTTTGTAACAAAATTATCAATTTTTTTTTGGTGGTGGTTCCACATTTTGATTCATAGCTCAGATCCTATTAAACCGATTTTGCTGAATTTCAATCCCAAACTGCTTAGGATAACTACAAGCAATTTGACACCAAGTTTGTTGATTTCTTTTGAGTTGTTCGAAAGTGAGCGTGTTTTCAACAGACGGACAGACGGACAGACAGACGGACATGGCTAAATCGACTTAAAATTACTCAAGGACCCAGAATATATATACACTATATAGGGTCTGAGATGAATAGTAAAAAAGTTTCACACGGAATGACAAACTGAATATACCCTCTTCACAACTAATTGTGGTGGAGGGTATAAAAAGGCCGACTTTATTCAGCCAATTAGACTTACATATCGTATCCGTAAAAATAATTTACAGGTATAACTTAACGTATTTGTCATAAGAATTTTCGTACTCTTGAATAAGTGAGATTGCTTTTTAATTTATTTAGCCTAAGTTAATTTAAATTTGGGTTCATAAGGCGTTATCTTGTTTCAGAATGGGAACAGTTCATGAAAAGAATGGGGTTTTAAAATTAAAGCGGTGTGTTTTTTCAATGATAACCGAATGCTTTAAAAATAAGAATAATGTGTAGTCAATACAACAACGATGTGTTTTCAAAATAAAAAAATACTTTGTCAAAATGTGAACGGTTGTGGACAAAATGATAAGCAGTCGTTCTCGAAATGTTGATGCCACGCAATGTCAAATTAAACAAACGTAAGCATTTAACAAAAGTATTCAATATTTATTTAAATATAGCAGTGGAAAATAGTTACATGGATACCTGCCCTTAGGTCGATCGCCCGGAGTTTAAGCGCAACCAGCACACCCAGATAGCAATTTGAGTGCATTATTCGGCAAGCTTACACACTCGCCTTGAAGCTATCTTACATCTGCTGCTTTTGGAAAAATACTAGCAGCACCAGGGAATAATCCTCCCTCAGGGCGAACTCCCCAAAAGTGATGAAATATAAGCCCTTTAGTGGGATTTTCGAGATAACCCTTCCCGCGACTTTTTGTGGTAAGCCAAACCATCATGTGATTCCCGAAAGTATATTTTCAACGAAAAAGCGAAACTTCCACAAAGACAATTTTCGAGAAACACTGAAAGCATTTCAAAGCATACTAACAAAGACCTTAACCAATAGTCAGCCCAGCACCGGGGGATATTAACTCTATCAGTTTTCGATTTTTGCCGAATACCAGGAATTGACTGTACCTCATTTTCCCAGAGACTGTAAGAACTGAAGGTGAAATATCCTTTAGATGATCCCTGCAAACCTTTGGGGGTTATTTTAGTACAAATTTCCATTTAAATTTAACAATAAATATTATTACATCCTTTCAAAAACAAAAATTAAAATGCGTTTAGGGTGCACCGGTTCGATTCCCGCCAGAGACTCTGGTATATGTCACTTCAACGGGCTGAAGGTCTGCATTTCTTTTGTCCATTTAATTAGGCTAGAATTTAATTTCTAATTATATTTCTAACATTTATTAAATAGCTAAATGCATTTAAACAAGTGCCTTGAAAAGACCATTACAAATCCATCCATAAATCTGTATAGGAATATTTATGATTGCAGTGCAACGTTAAACATGAAAATCTCTACAAGTGCTTGTATGAATAAATGAAAAATCACTTTAAGCCACAGATAAAAACCTTTAAATATTATTGTGCGAGTACAAATAAAAACAATTTTTTTCTTCTGCAATAATAAACAAAACAAAAGTAAAAATAATTCCTAATCACATAATAGAAGCTGGCTAAATTTCCATTGAAATAATTCCCAGCAAACATTTAAAAGAACAACATCATAATGCCCTTATTCACGCCTATCGTCGTTAATATTTCCTTTAAAAGAAAACCAAAGCTATTTCGACAAAAATTTATTTACGATAAATCTGATTATATCTTGACTTCTGACAATTTTAAAATGCGAAAAGTTAACGCTCGCATATAAAATTTTCGTGAAAGACAACTAGCATTGCAAATGTTCACACTTTGAAAGTTTTCTTGCATTAAGTCTGAGTTTATTGGTAAGAGAAGAGGACAACATGATATTCTTTTCTTCCCTCTTAACAATAAACAAAGTCTTTCTAAAAGAAATCTTTCCATATCAAATTTAATGCGATCTTTGACGATCGAAATATTGAAACAGGCAAAATATTACGTTCAAACAGCATTTAAAAAACTGCAGTCAAAGTCGAAAAAACTTCCATTTCTTCCACTTCTTAATTTGTCATTGGCAAAAAAAAACTGTTGCTTTTACTTCTGATTCATTTAATTTAAGCAGTCGCTGTCAAACCAACTCAAAAAGCGAAAAGTTGTTAACACATTTTCGTTTTTCGTTCGACAGTTTTTGGTTTCGACTGCCGTTTTTTAAGCCCTGCGTTCAAATAAATTTTGAGTGATAACGCCCATTTATTTACTTTTTTTAAATTTCTCATACACGACATGTTGTTTACATCTAACAGCCGTACCTTAACAAGAGCGGAAGGCGGATCGTTTTCTTCCGCTAAGCTTTTGCGCTGATATGCCATACCTAAACAAGAGCGTAAACGCTGTGCCACAAACAGTAGTGTTAAATGTCTTGTTTAATAAAACCCACATACTAGAAATAACAAGTTAGAGTGCTATATTCGGCTGTGCCGAATCTTTTATACCCTCCACATAGAGTTCGAATGTTTAAGGGGTAATTTCTGTATGATGTTATTATTATCTTAAACTGTGACGATTTGTTATTAATTATGGTTTTAGGCGGCTAAACTGTTTTCCGGTAGTAGGGTCTATAAGGGGCCTAGGGTAAATTATGGACCGATCATCACGAAATTTCACAGCGTCATTTCTAGTCCTTTTAAACTGTGACGTACCAATTTCTGTTATGATAGCATTATTAATTATGGTTTTAGGTGTACTAAACTGTTTTCCGGGAGTAGGGTTTCTATGGGGCCTAGGGTAAATTATGTACCGATCTTCACGAAATTTCACAGTATCATTTATAGTCATATAAAACTGTGACGAGCCAAAATTTGTTATGATTGCATTATTTTTTACGGTTTTAGGCGTACTAAACTGTTTTCCGGTAGTAGGGTTTATATGGGGCCAAAGGTAAATTATGAACCGATCGTCACGAAATTTCACAGTGTTATTTCTAGTTCTAAAAAACTGTGACCTACCAAATTTTGTTACGCTAGCGTTATTTTTTACGGTTTTAGGCGTACTAAACTGTTTTCCGGGAGTATTGTTTATATGGACTTAGGGTAAATTATGGTCGGATCTTCACGAAATTTAACAGCATGATTTCCAGTCAAATAAAACAAATTTTTGCAAAATCTTATCTCATTCCGTGCCTTGTTCCAGCATTTATGTTTTTTTTTGTAACAAAATTATCAATTTTTTTAGGTGGTGGTTCCACATTTTGATTCATAGCTCTGATCCTACAAAACCGATTTTGCTGGATTTCAATCCCAAACTGCTTAGAAGAACTACAAGCAATTTGGCACCAAGTTTGTTCATTTGTTTTGAGTTGTTCGAAAGTGAGCGTGTTTTCAACAGACGGACAGACAGACGGACATGGCTAAATCGACTTAGAATTACTCAAGGACCCAGAATATATATACTTAATGGGGTCTGAGATGAATAATAAAAAAGTTTCACACGGAATGACAAACTTAATATACCCTCTTCACAACTAATTGTGGTGGAGGGTATAAAAAGAAGAGAAAAAACCGCTAGATTAACAAAAAAATAGCTAAATTGCCAATATTTATTAACAATAGCGGACAACTTCACGTTTAAACGCGCTGTCAAAATCGGATTTTCCAATTGTAAAGCGTTGACGCCGCGCTATTTAGGGATGCTCCATACAAATTGTATGGGCATGAGAATTTTTGACAGCTAGAAAACGCTTTCCGTTCTTGTTTAGGTATGTCTGTAACTTGTGAACTCACATGTAATTCTGCATGTCTGTCAAAACTATTGTTTTACAGAAGGATATTTGGTTAAAAACATGTTAACTGCTTCTAACCAGTCAGATTAAAAAAAGCATGTCATGTCTGGAAGGCTTAAGTAATAACAAACCTCCCACCAGTTATTGGTAGCCCAACTCGTATCGCTATCGCTCGTTAGAATCTTTATAAATTCTTAAAAAATATCCTGTCACTCGACCTATTTATCGAGTTAAGTCACTTGTTGTTTTTAGTAGAAACCTTATAATTTTACAAATCCATTTCTATTCCTTAAACAATTTTCGTTGGGTTTACGACGTGCTATTCATATCTGTGACAATAAATCAGGTAATTTTCTAAATACATGGTCCGTGTGTTTAAAGCTGTTTTGTAAATGTTTTATTTTTACTTACGATCAAGAAATTATGCGTCAGGGTTTGCGGTCTAAGAAGAATCAGAGTAAAAATTTTTATTGAACTTCATATCCCTCTCGTATCCTCTGTATTTAAAGGAGAAACATAAAAAGCCCGTTAATTTATTTCATTAATTCTCTCTTTGTGGTCAACAATTTCTTCTCTAAGTCAGAGTTGGAATTAAAAAAAATAAAAATTTTTTATTGAGGTTTTTCTTGGGAGTCAAAAATTCATTAATAAGATTTCGTGTTAAACCAGAATATCCCACTTGCAATTCACGGTCATAAGTGCTGTAACGGCTGTAACGGCGTTTCCGTAAATGTTTTGGAGTAAAAACCCAGAGGTGCCCACTGATCGTTTACCAATTGTTGAAGCACTGCACCCATACCGAAATTGGAAGCGTCCACATAAAGAGAAAGAGGAGCATCTTCAACGGGATATGCTAGTAAGCAAGCGTTTGATAATTGATTCTTACAGACTTTAAAAGCAGTTTTGAGTTCATTAGTCCATTCAATCCTGCGTTTATCTTTCTTTTCTGACCTTTTTTAAGGTTATGAAGAACTGCCTGTGCTTCGGCAGCATTAGGAATAAATCGGCGATAAAAATTAATCATACCCAGAAACTGGCTTAGCTCATGAATAGTTTCGGGAAGCTTGTAGTTCTTAACTGCCTCAACGCGTTGAGAATTTGGACAGAGTCCATTTGATGCAACCAGGTATCCTAGAAAACAAAGTTTTGACTTGCCAAATTCACATTTTCCGACATTTATAGTCAGACCATAAGAACTCCATCTCTCAAACAACAGCCGAAGGTGAATTTTGTGTTCGTCCATGTCTCTTGAAGCAATAAGAATGTCGTCGATATACGCCAAGCAGAAATCAAATCCTTGAACCACTTCGTTGATAAATCGCTGAAAGGTTTGTGCAGCGTTGCATAAACCGAAAGTCATTCGCGTAAACTCAAAAAGGCCAATTGGTGTAATGATTGCTGTTTTTGGAATGTCTGCCTCTTCGACGGGGATTTGAAAGTATCCCTTTACCATATCTATTTTAGAAAATACTTTCTTACCATGAAGGTTAAATGCAAAATCATGTATATGATGCACCGGGTACCTATCTGGTACAGTAATCCTGTTTAAAGATCGATAATCACCGCATGGTCTCCATTCATTATTACCTTTTAATACTAAATGAAGAGGACTTGACCACCTACTTTTAGAAGGACGGCAAATACCTAACTGCATCATCGAACTCCTTTTTAACGATTTTAAGCTTTTCAGGCGGTAGCCTTCTTGGTTTGCAATGGACCGGTGGCCCTTTTGTTGTTATATGATGAGTAATTGAATGTTTTACTGGTGGCAATTTGTTAGAAGGTATTAAAATATCCTTGAATTGTGTTAGTAGAGAATAGAAAGGAGAACCTTGCGAAACCGATCGGCATTTAATATTACTCGGAAACTCTTCGTTAATAATAAATGTGGTTGAAAACAAATTAGTTTTCTTATCTATAAGACGGCGGTTTTTAACATCTACCAACAGGTCGTAGTGGTCAAGAAAATCAAAACCAACCATTGCTTGTGGAACATCTGCGATTAAGAACTTCCATACAAAATCTCTTCTTAATCTAAGGTCTAAATGAAGAACTTTTTCACCAAAAGTATTAATAATAGTATTGCTTGCAGCTTGAAGTACTACTGCTCCAGGTTTATAACGTTTATTTTGTGCTGTTGCAGGTATGACTGAGACGTCGGCTCCTGTGTCGATCAAAAATCTATGATTAGAAATATTGTCTCGCAAGAACAGGCGACTTATTTTCAAGTCTCCCGCGTCCGTCACCTTAGACGAAGGAGTTTTTAGTTTTCCGACTGATGTGTACAAGGAGGGCGACATTTTGTTGCTTTTGACCCAAATGTAAAATGATACCAACACAAATTTCTTGATATATTTCGGCTTCTGCTATTGCTTCTGCTTCTATTGCGACTGCGATTTCGTTCATGGGATAGAGGAGATTTAATTCCGTCAAAACGTTGAATAAGTTCGCCTATTTGCTTTTCTAATTGTTCAAATGGATTTTTGCTAGGATTTTTGCTAGAATCTAGCTGATCGTTAATTTTGTCAGCCATGACTGCCAGTTTATCTAAACTATCCGAACTTATTGACAAGACTGCTTTTAAAGTTGCTGGCAACCGTTGGAACCATAAAGATTTCAGCATCTCGTCAGACATCTTACCTGATGATAATTGCCGCATTTCACGCAACAGTGTGGAGGGACGTTTATCACCTACCTGAATATTCTCTTACAATTGCTGCAGCCTTTTTTCTTCCAAATCTTGAAATTTATTAAGTAAGGCGGACTTGAGAGTTTCATACATGTTTTGTGTTGGAGGATTTTCAATTATGTGGCTTACTGCGTTAAGGATATCACTTTCAACGGATCCAACCAGTGCATGATATTTCGTGGCATCTTGGGAAATACCGGAATTAAAAAACTGACTTTCTATTTGACTAAATCACAATTTTGGATTAGTCTTCCAAAACGGAAGAATTTTGACTGAAACACGTGAAATCTCAAGTGTTGGTGTCGTTGGTGTCGTTGGTGCTAATCTAAATTCTTCCTCTGATAACGACATATTGGAATAAAAACGTCGGGGTCACCAATGAAGAACACAATTGATGTTTTGATATGTATTCAATAAATGACAAATTAATACATAATAATAATTTTTTCAACAAACATTTCCGTAAATAAATAAAAAGTAAATGATATTGCGACTATTCAAAATTTAAAAAGTTGAATTTACAACAGGTAGATCCCCACATACTAAATTCGCAATTCTTACTTTTGATAAATACACTGAAATTTATTGATGTTGACGATCTGGCATAAGCAACCAGTGAAATGCGCATAGGAATAGGTCATCCCTTCAACAATAAATTTCAGTGTCTTTATCAATAATAAAAATTGGGAATTAAGCACGACAAACAAAATCTGTTAAATTAAAAATTTTGTATTCACACAAAAATTACTTTGATAATAAACTGGCAAGTGCACGGCTAAAAAAAACTAACTGACAACATGCATTATTTTTGAGAGAGTAATAAAGCAAGTTGTTTTTTTTTTCTTAACCTACTTACAACTGCAATTAATGTTGCAAGAATTCCAACCAATTGTGGTGGGGAATGTAAGAAAACATAAAATCACTGTTTATTGTTGTTGTTTTTGTATAAGCTTTGATATTGTTGCAAGTAAAACTGTTGCTTATAATTCTTATTTGCTAAACAGTGTTTTTTGTTTAAAATCTTTAGTTTTTCTAAAATCTTTGGATGAAGTTATCTGACGAACTGGCCTAAGCAACCAGTGAAATGCGCATAGGAATAGCTTATCCCATCAACAACAAATTTCAGTGTTTTTATCAGAAAAAAAAATTGGAAATCAAGCACGACAAACAAAATCTTTTAAGTTTAAAATAATTTTTAAAAAGAAGAGAAATTCCCGTATACTTTTGATCAAATTATTTAGTTAAAAGCATTAAATTTTCAAAATATAGAGATGACGAAAATTATATCGGGCCATTATGCTGGTGTGTTTTAATTGTGAGGTCTTCTGTTAAGAAAATGGAGTACAACAAAAGTGGAACATGTTGTAACAGGAAACTAAACTACAATTTATATTTTCCATTTTTGACAGTTAGTCTTTTTCCAGACTTGTAGTTTTTGTTGTAGCAATTTTAGTCTTTATTGGTGAGAGAGTTGAGAAGATTAGGGAAAGCTACTTAAGCTTCGTACAGACGATGGTCAGATCTTACAATGTTGTAATTTTTCTGACAATAGTGCCATTGTCAGATGCATTAATTTTACACATCTGCAAATGAACATGAGCTTACAATGTTCACACAGTTGCAAGACATTTTTAGGCAATTTTAATGACAACATTGTAAGATCTAACCATTGTCTGTACGAAGCTTTAGTTTCTTGAACTCTTCAATTTTGTTGTGCTTTGTAATTCTCACACTTTTCAACTTGAAGTTGGGTGTAGATGTATTTGTTTTTTTTTTAATATAAAATATAAAAAGGAAAAGATGAAGGACAAGATAAAAATACAAAAATTGTAAAAATAGAATTTCATAATCTGGACACTAATGCAGCAACAAAAATTGCAAGTCTGGACGATGACTTTGCAATACGACAAAGTAACGATACAACAAATTTGTCTATTTACAAGATCATTAACAAAAATCTTTTTTTTAAGGATAAGCCATACGAAAGAGCTTTTGAGTTAGACATAAAGGTTAATGTTTAAGGGCCGATGTTGAATGTGAACCACACCTTAACTTCAAGTTTATTTCTGTATTTCATTTGAGATTTCTCATTTTCAGACCAACTCAATTTGAAGCATGGAAAATAGTGCAAAATTTTGAGTAAACCGGGTTGATAGGAGATGTGAAAACACCAGCACATGCTCGTACTGCAGAAAATATTGCTGCTGTTCGCGATAGTGAACTCAACTCGTCGTGCCCAACAATTGCACCTCTCACACTCGTTGTTGATGAACATTATGCATAAAGACTTGCATTTACACGCTTACAAGGTGCAATTTACTCAAGAACTGAAGCCTCTTGACCATTCCAAATGTCGTCAATGGTCAGAATGGTGGCAAGAAATGGCAACAGTGTATTATAAATTTTCGAAGATAAGGCACATTTACACATCAGCGGATTCGTCAATACGCAGAATTGCCGCATTGATAATCCAAGAGTGATTGTCGAAAAACAAATGCACCCACGAAGAGTGACTGTTTGGTGCTATTTATGGGCTGGCGTCACCATCGGGCCGTATTTTTCCATAATGAAGCCGGTCAGGCAGTTACTGTGAATGGTGTTCGCTAACGTGCGATGCTAACTAACATTTTATGGCCCGAATTATAAGATATGGATGTGGACGATATGTGGTTTCAACAGGACGGTGCCACTTGCCTCACAGTTAACGAAACAATGGCTCTTTTGCGCGACAAATTCACTGGGCGTGTTATCTCACGTGGTGGCGATGTCAATTGGCCGCCAAGATCATGTGATTTGACACAGTTGGACTTCTTTCTTTGGGGTTATTTGATAGAAAAGGTGTCGTCAATAAGCCAGCAACAATTCGAGAGCTAAATGATAAGAAAATTCGGCTCATTAACGGCAAAGAACCTCAATTATGCCTCAGCGTCATCGGAAATTTGGACCATCGGATGGAGGTTTGCCGCCGAGGTCGCGGCGGCCATTTGGCCGATATTTTGTTCTATACATAATTGAACCATACAAATATTATCACAATAAAAAAAATTACAATAATTCCCTAAATAATTTGTGTTTTATTAAAAATCAACATCGGCCCTTAAAATTTAACCACCCTTTATTAGTCACAATTTTTTAAAGTGTTTAAAATAGCACTTAATTTGGCAATACCTGTATAGTTTGAAATTTTGGATCTGCGTCCCGAGTTAAGCAAAGGTATAACGAAGTATTTTTTCCAGTAATTGCAGAAATTAACATTTAAAAGTGAAACGTTACACATATAAACAATTTAAAGGCGAAATTAAGGAACATAATGACTTTAGAAGAACACAACTGGGAACTTTGTCCGGGATATCTTTTAAGTTATTAAATTCTTTTGCCAGCATTTAATACAATTAAAGCCGGCGATACACTATCCTATTCAGTCGTACGACTTTTCAAAAAATCGTGTGTGATCATAAAGTATGACAGTGTGGCTTAAAAATTAATTGAGTGACAGATTTTTTTGACAAGTCTGCCCGACTTGCAAATGTTTATGAAAATTTTCATAAAATGATAGATTCTATGCCATCAGAGTTGCCTTAGATGTCTACAAGAGCTTTCGAAGCAAATAAAATAAAAAAAATTAATTTTTTTTTCAAAATTCTGGCTTTCCGTTTAAAATATTCATCTGTATACCCAAAGTGTTGCTTTAATATCGCCCTCTACACTTAATTTCTACTCGAAAAATGTAAGACAAAGTAGTTTGTCATTAAAAATAAATGTTATTTTTAACTTTTTTTTATGTATAAGCAAAAATTAAGGACAAATTAATTATATACGTTTTTGGCGATGTGTGTAATGCATAGAAATCCGGACCAATCTTTTAGTATACCGATTGACTTAGGGCTAAAAAATCAGAGCAAGTTAAACTCTCTTTTTGGTTTAAAATATGTTTAAACCAACAAATCTATAAATCACTAAACACATAAAACCTCTTTAAACGCATAAAGTTGGACGTTTAAACTACCAATACAGACCATATCAATTAGATAAGATTTATCGTAGTGTTGCCACATGTTATTTTTTTGATAACATATATAACATAACATGGGACACTGATTTATAGTTGTTGAGTTTAAACTACATATAAGTTCAAGTTTAGTTCAACTAAACCAGCGTTTAAACCATCAGTGATTTATTAGCCATTAGAATCACTTTTTAAAGTGATCTAACGATGGCCATCCGTTCGTCTGGCTGGTTGTCTGTTCATGTTAACTTTGTGCGCAAAGCACAAGTAGCAATCGAGCTAAGAGTCGGTCTATAATTTCACATATTCCCCATAAAAACTTCTCTCCAAATTAGACTCTTTGTGTCCGTTAACTATCTAGTTATGTTGTTATTTAGATTAAATTCGCCCAAAAAATATTTTGCTGCAATTTTAATTCTTTTCGAATCAGTTCACATTTGCCCAAAGTTCCCATCTATAAATAGCTTTAACTTCCTTTTAAACGTTAACATTAATCAACAATTTAGCGACCGTCTCTTAAATCTCTTTAAGACAAAAAATCGCATATATCTCGATAATGTACGTCACAAATAACTCTTATATGAACTTTAACCTCCTAACATAACTTTCTTTTTATGAGCCCATGACTGCCCATTGTTTCCAAATAGAGAAAAATCTCAAAAATTCGTCTGTAAATAATAAGGAGTTTGGGCTTTACCGATTATAATTTTAGGATTAATTATATTAAATGAAACTGCTATTAAATTGTTGAATATTTTGTTTTCAATAGCCATTTTTGAATTTTTTTGGGCATATTTTTAACAATTTTCAGCGCATGTTTTGAAGTTTTTACTGCATATTTAATGCGCATGAAAGGTGTTTTTAGAGCATATTTCTGGTTCCCCTGATTATTACTATATAAATTATCATAAGAAACAAAGAAACCCAATCTTAGATGTCACCTGTTTCACAAAATCCATTTTGAAATCTTAAAGTTGCAGGGATTTTCTCAAAATACTTCTTCTTCGATTAATCAAAGTTTCGCAAACCCTAACGAGAAAATATAACAAAAATGGCAACATGATGTATTTTTAGTTGGTATGACCATAATGAAGATCGTTCGTAACATAAGTTATGTTGTAGTGGATGTATTTATATGAGATTTTTCACTTTGATTTCTTTAGTTCAAGCCTTTTTAGCTACAACTACTCTTTTTCCAACAACTTGCACTGCACATCTTTTTTTATTTAAAGCAAAACAAAAAAAGAAGAGACTCCTTTGTAGAGTGTATTCCATAAAATCGGTTCCTAGTGTTTTTACTCTTGCATTGGGTTAATAGAAACGCCTACAATATTTGTTGCTAATAACGATTTTTCCATTAAATTAATAAATTAATAGTTACGAGAAGCAAAAGGCAATGATTGTGTGTTGCTGTTGTGATCGTTCGTTCATACAAAAAAAAAAAAAAAAAAAACAATCTCCTCAAAGTAAATGATGTCAAATTTTCATACATTTTGGGGTGATTATGAACTAGAAATTATAATTAATAAAATGGGAGGAGGAGTAGGAGAGCAAGATTGAGTTGAGAGTTTTACATTTATAGAGATAACGGTAGTGGAAGGGGTTGCGTGGTTGCCACAAGGCTCCATTTAAAATGTTGTTTATAAAAATAACACCTAATTTTGTTTTGTTTAGATTGAAGTTTAGATCTGATTTGATTTTAAAATCATTATTTGTGGAAATAAAAAGAATTATATAAAAAAAAACATGGTTTTCCTTAAAGAAAAAGCTAAAAATTTGAATTAAAAACAAACTGATTTATCGTACTTTGAATTAAATCCCTTCTTTTTTTTTTTGTCTTTAACTTGGTTCTTACTGCTAGAGCCACACAACCTGATGTATGGAAATGTGCACAGTCAAACTTGAACATACAACGCAACTCACACTTACATCCATACTTCCGTATGTATGACATTAAGATACGAGAACAATTTAAAAAAAATACTCGTAGTCGTAATAAGGGATCTATGTACTCCTCGTATCTGTACGTGATGACAGATTGTATGTGCTTGAACGCTAATTAGTTTTGGGTTGTTGAAAATTCACGGGAACTCACTAGTTGTGGGGTCCTCTTTCACCATCATCACCACCTATACTCATATTTATGTATGCTTACTTATTTTTCTGCTGCAGTTTTTGCTGTTGTCAACATTTGTTTGGGGGTGCCTAGAATTATTTGTTTGCTTGGAGCGTTGAGTATGTGTCTCCTTGGGACTGTATGTTTGTAGGGGAAGAGGTGACGGTATTAGTTGAGTTTCTGCATTATTACGAAATCATTAATTCGTGACAATTGTCGCGTGCATTTTGTGCATGACTCCAAAATTAAAGACTATGGAAAATTGGAAATCTGCCATTAAATCCGATAGGGATGAGCTAGTAGTCATTGAAAACAGATATTAATCCTTTTTTGCTTTTCTTGGTAGTTGTTCTTAAGTTGAGATGATGGTATAATAAGTTTAAAAAGATGTTTGAAACATGATCTGTAAAATGTTCCTTAAGGAATTAAGAGAAAAAGTGCCCCTTAAGTTCGATTTTATGAGCACTGAAAAGACAAATCAATCCATTCGTACTTAAATTAAGCCGAAGCGGTGTCAAAAGTACGGTAAAGGTGTTATGATACTTGCTATTTTTTGTATTGGAATTTTTTAGGATTGACTGAATGAAACAACAAATGCGAGAAAGAACAAGAAATACAATTTGATAAAATGTAAACAAAACAAACAATACTGCCCACGTTTTTTCCCCACAAAAAACCGTCATAAAAGCTAAAAATCGCAACAAAAAAAAGTTAAAAACCGTCAAACCGATCAAAAACTAAAAAAATTGGCAACAGTGCTAACAATTAATCTGGAAATGTCAATTTTAAGCTAAAAAATTTTATATTTTTTTTGACAGTCTTAGATTATTTATCGATAACACATGTATATTTGTTTGACATTTCAAGATGTTTTATGATATAATCATACTCTTTACACTTAGTCAGTTTTCCTATGCAAATATATTTGCACTGTTCTCCAATATAGAAAAAATACAAAAAATACAAAAAATAGCAAGTATCATAACAGCTTAAGTAAGAATTTCCTTAAATCACGTACAGAATGCTTGCTTGAAGTACGGAGTTTTTAAGTGTCCTGTACTTAAAATAATTCGAAAAATTGAAGAGTGACTTAATTAAAAGTGAAATTAAATTAATCGCAAACTGTGCTTGATTTATGAATTTATAAGTTGGTTTTAATCCGATTCGAACTTGAAATAATCCGAATGTGAGATTAGATTGATTCCATTTAACCTATACGCTTACCCCAGAGAACCAGCGATAGAGAGAGAATATCATTATTTACTTGCCCATTACACATCTTAATTTCAATTTTATTGTTATCCCGCCCTTTGTACGCTATGGTTTTCGTAACCAATCATCTTTAAAAATGTTATATATTTAGTTCATTATAAAAAAATACAATATGGGAATTATTGCTTAATTTACTTTTTAAACATGTAAATAATCTTTAAATTTTTCTTCTTGTTGTGTTTTTTCATTTTGTTTCTAGACAAAACAAGTAAATCGTTTTCACCTTCTTTTGTAGTGTTGTTGTTGTTGTTGTTTCTACAACAAACTTTTACAAACACACACGTATGCACGCATATTGGTTTTCGAACGTGCTATTCCTGTATATCCTTTTTTGGATTGTTTAAAGTACTTTTTAGTGCTGATCGTACTTGAATTTTTAAGTACGACTCGTACTAAAAGTAAGTAGAAAAAATTTAAATTTAGTATGAGTTTTTTCTTTCTGTGTAATTACAACTCTTTTTCTTCTTTTATTGCCCATCCAATTTTTAATATAAGTAGTAAGATTATTTTTTAATTTACTTATTATTTGCTGCAACGTCGTCATAGCACTCTTTCACATAAAACAGGATTTAAGACAACGAAGGAATTTCGAAGAGGATTTTCTTGACAAACGCAAATAACACATAACTACGGGCATTAGGAACGGCTCTTAACTAAGGGTAGGAAGTCCCGAATGAACCTAAAGCGTAAAAAGTACTAATACTTAAATTAAAAATCCAAAAACTTTTTTAAGGCTCAACCTAAAAGCGCGTTCCGAAAAAAGTTAATTTCATCAAGGTATTCTACTTTAAATTCTTGTCTAAAAATCACTCCTATTATGAAAGGCGACGGCACCTGAACAGCAATCGCATTTTCTGAGTCGTTATTGACAATAAACGATTGCTATTGGCAGTCAATTCATATTTTCTAAGGCGCTTTTAAGTCGAAGTCGAGTAGAATTGTCCCTGTTTTAGACGACAGGAAATTTTCATCAAGGTTTTTCACTTTAAATTCTTGTCTAATAATCACTCCTATTATGAAAGTCGACGGCAACTGAACAGTAATTGTATTTTCTGAGTCGTTATTGACACTAATCGATTGCTATTGGCAATTTTCTAAGGCGCTTTTAAGTCGACGTCGAGTAGAATTGTCCCTGTTTTAGACGACAGGAAATTTTCATCAAGGTTTTTCACTTTAAATTCTTGTCTAATAATCACTCCTATTATGAAAGTCGACGGCACCTGAACAGCAATTGCATTTTCTGAGTCGTTATTGACAATAAACGATTGCTATTGGCAGTCAATTGATATTTTCTAAGGCGCTTTTAAGTCGACGTCGAGTAGAATTGTCCCTGTATTAGACGACAGGAAATTTTCATCAAGGTTTTTCACTTTTAATTCTTGTCTAATAATCACTCCTATTATGAAAGTCGACGGCAACTGAACAGTAATTGTATTTTCTGAGTCGTTATTGACACTAATCGATTGCTATTGGCAGTCAATTGATATTTTCTAAGGCGCTTTTAAGTCGACGTCGAGTAGAATTGTCCCTGTTTTAGACGACAGGAAATTTTGCGAGTTGAATGAAAGTTAAAAAAAATTTTAATGAAATGTAAACATATTTATTAAATACGTTTCAAATAGAAAATGCAAATTTAAAACAAGTTATGGGTACACATTTTATAAGTAAATTTAACGCGAAAATTCGGAAAAGTTTGCTAAAGTAGTGAAAATTCAAGAAAATGATTAATTTAAGACGAACGCCACAAAGAGCGAAAATTCGGAAAAGTTTGGCAAACATTCAGTTAAAATTGTAAAATTAGCGGAAATTCGCAAAAATTTGCTAAGAGCGACAGGATAGAAAAGATTTATGTTTATTAATAAACGTTAAAGCTAAAAAGAATCTGAAAACTTACGGTAAAAATATCTTTACGAAAACATGCTAAAAATTCGCGAAAAAATTCAAAATTGGAAACAAACTCTACACTTTGAAAAAGTTAAATCGGAAAAAGAAATTTGTCGAAAAAGAGCATAAATAGCGTTAAAAAGTGAGCTGCAACGATGAAAAACAAAAATGATAAAAAAAATAATTGGAGATGTGATTTTTTTATTGTAAAATTTTCGATAACTAGTCGACGTCGACACAACATTCTTATAAAATACCAAATTAACGTCGAAGTGATGTAGTCGTCGACTTGATGTGACAAATAATTTAAAACAAATGTCGACGTCGACGTCGACGACGACTTACATAATAGGGGTGAATGTGTTGTTGACGTCATATGCCTGAATATATGGGCATTTCCCTAGAATGGTCTACCAGGATGAAAAAATTTAATTCTGATTATCATCGTCTTTTATTGTTTATTATTATAAAAAAGTCTTTGTACTTATAAAAGAATGGTTTCATAGCATATCTCAGCTGTTTTACTTGAGGAAATTGGGCTGGAAACTGGAAAATTTTAAATTTTTCTGTATTTTCTACTTCTAAAGACATTCTTATATACTTAATTTACATGCAAGAAATATGTTATGTTTACAATCTTACTTCATAATCTCTCCATTACAATCAATTGTAAAAGGAGTATTAAGTTTTTTTGTTACGGAAATTTGAAGACATTTATGGGAAAATGCGTGGTGATAATAATAAAAAAACATATCGAAAAATCGTACGTTCGCGACCGGTAAATAAGCTAATTAAACAAAAACCAAGAGAGATATTTTATTTTGTAAGTACTGGATAGAGACCTACATCCAAAGTTGACTTCTATTTTGCGTACGTTCGTGACCACACGTTTATAACTCTTATTATGAAAACTTAAACTCGATGAATTCCATCTTTTGCACTAAACATACAGCTACCCAAATGCTATAGAATCGATAAAAAATGCTAGGAAAAGATTTGTTTTCTATATTAAGGTGCTATCAGACGGGATGTATTTTACATATGTACTGTCAAATTTTCCATCTGTAAAAGTTGTACACATCGTGTGATACATATGAAACTTTGCATGTGTAAAATACATGTGGAAATACATATGTAACTTTTTCGATTAGAACACGCTCTATTTTCCTGTGTCAAACATAAACAAAACAGCTGGTTTGTTTTGAAACGTAAACAAAAGTCAGCTTTTGTTTACATTTATAGGTTATGTCATAAGGAATAACATAAGCAGGTGTGATAGAATAATTATGAATCGTATGTAAAATGGAAATTTTGACATACATACGAAATTACATATGGGGAAGAAAAGTGACAGTACATATGTAAAATACATCCCGTCTGATAGCACCTTTATTTGTACATCAAAAGCGTACGAACGTACGTTCGTGACCCCAGGAAACACCCATATAAAAATGTATCTATTTATGTTTTAGAGTGTTTTTCCAGTCCCTACTGATCGACTTCTTTTAACTATTAAAGGATTTTGAATTTGTCAAAAGCAACAAAATTATCTAAACCAAAATGAGTTTTTAAAAAGATGACAATTGAAGATTAAAAACTTCGATTAAACAAAAAATTACTTTAAAAATGATTTAAATATATTTATGTATATATTGAAGTGCCTTTTAATACAAATAATGACTTGTGAAATTTGCTTATTATACTATACATGAGTTACCTAAAGAATATTTTCAAAAATTTTATTAGATATTTGAAACTCCAGTGATCCTTTTGATTCTTCTTAACTTCAATTACATAAACCACCACAAATTTTACAAGACCACATTGTTTATAATACGAGTGCAAAAGAGATAATCGCATATAACTTGTATTCGTATTAACATGTTCGCGGGCATTTCCCGCCAAACGAGCTGCAAAGTTGTGACCTGCTATTTGTGTATGAAGATTTAAATCGCAATAAGTAGAAATATATTAAAGAAGAAGAAAAAAATAATATCTCCGCCTTTCTTAGTTTCATATGCAGACACACACATATTTACACTCTTCTCCCCTTAAGACAGAAACTTTGATTATTATTAATGCCTTAAGAGTAGAGTTTATCGTAAATTTGTTCTTAAAAACAAGGTGGTGTTGATGACAAGTAGTAGGGTTTATAAGTATTTGCCAATAGACACAATTTTGATTTAAAGTTAAAACAAGGGGGGGGGGGGGGGGAGGGGTACTCCCTTTCGCGATGTGAATGCAATTTTAATACGAAAGCTAAATTCAATAAGAGGCCAATTTGGTAGTCCACATCGCTTTCGCAAAATTTGGTTAAAAACCAAGCACCACTGGCAATAAAATTCAAAGATGATGCAGATTGACAGTTATTAAATGTCAATATGTAGAAAAAATTAAAAAGGAAAGTTAAGGAAAGAAAATTTAAATAAAAAAAATAAATATGATTTGCGAGAAGGAAAAGAAGCCCCTAATCATCGTGAGAAACTCTCTCAAACCTTCTTAACGTTTTAATCAATGAACGTTAAACTGCCTGTTCAACGATTTCAAACGTAAACTTTCGAATACAATTTTATCTTCAAAACTAAGTGTTAACGTTAACGTTAAAAATCGTTGAATAGGCAGTGCATTTTTTATAAGAATAAATTATAGAATATTGAAGTTGGTAAAAATGATTTGCAATTCATTTTCAATTCAAATGAATTTGTCAAATGAATTGCAATTCGTTTCTAATTCAAATGAATTTGTAAAAGTCAATTGCAATTTTTGTTTAGTTTGCTTTGAAATTTCATTATGAATCGACTTACACCAGAGCAACGCGTGCAAATTTTTTATCAAAATAATTGTTCTATTCGTTCACTTCTTCCATTATATGGCGTACATAACCATCCTTTAGAGCGGCTAATTCGAAGAGCAATAGATCGTTTTCGTACCACATTAACTGTTACTGATAATGTGCATCCCGTGAGACGCCGAAGAGTGCGCACTGAAGGAGCTGTAGCCGATGTACAGGAAAGCAGTGAAGATAATCCCTAATCAATCAATTATTCGCCGTTCTCAGCAACTGGGGTTGTGTCCTTCACCTTTATGGAAGATTTTACGAAAGGATCTTGGCTTAAAAGCTTTCAAGATGTAACTTGTGCAGGAATTAAAACCAAACGACCATCGTATGCTCCGCGAATTCTCAATTACTCAAAGAAACTTTTGATGAAAAAATAATTTCACGTAATGGCACAACTAATTGGCCACCAAGATCATGTGATTTAACCCCATTGGATTATTTTCTTTGGGATTATGTTGTCACTTGTCTACGTCGATAAACCACCAACATTTAAACACCTGGAAGTCAATATTCGAAGAGTTATCGGCGAAATACGGCCGCAGATGCTGCGAAAAGTTGTTGAAAATTGGTGTTCCAGATTGCGCCTTCTACGTGCCAGCCGCGGCTGCCACATGGTAGAAATCATATTTAAACATTAATTTCATAAAATTTTCTTTCCAATCCAGCCCGTTCCATTGATACTTAAAATATATTTCCTTGTTTTATTATGATTTAAACTTGTGTCACTCTATAAAATAAAAAAAAACCCTAATTTTTAATATTTTTAATTGGGCTTAAGTTCATCAAATTTAATTTTCATTAAATTATTTCCATGAAGAAAGGAATTTTACAACATGAAATTAATTAAAATTTACTGATAATTTTTCATTCTTGACTGAAGCTGGGCTCGAACCCAGGCGTTTTTTACGGACAGGTTACCCTGACATGTTTCGATTGCAACCACTCAATCTCTTCAGAGGGCTTGCCGTTTAACACTCGCAGCCATCGACGACTGCTGAAGTCAATAGTCAAACATCAATCCTTAAACCAAATTGTATTTAACCTTTGGTACCCTTTTTAAAACCAGGGCTGTGGAGTCGGAGTTGTAGTGCCGGAGTTGGAACTATTTGTTGACGCCTCCACAGCTCTGTATGAAAAACAAACATTGTTTCTACATTTGTCCGTTATAGACTATTAAACCATCCAGATGGTTTTAGGCTTTATATTTTTTCAAACCTCGGACTACGAGGGGAGTTAGATGGCAATTTCTGCCTCTCCGAAACTAAATAAAAAAACATTTTCTTTCATTTTGTCAGTGATACCACAATAATATTATAATTTATTGCAACTTTCTAGTGTTGACACTTAAAATATCAAAAGATAATTAGTATTGTGGTTAATTTATTGAACTGTTTATGGTTTTAAATCCAAATTTTGATATTTTATTCAGGCTTAAATTCATTGAATTTAATTTTCATTAAATTATTTTAATGAAGAAAGGAATTTTGCAACATGAAATCAATTAAAATTTATTGATAATTTTTAATTCTTTACTGAGCTGGGAACCGAACCCAGGTTTTCATGGGCAGGTTGCCCTGACGTTTCGATTGTAACCACACAATCTCTTCAATTCTCTTGATCGTCGCCATTGACGACGGTGATCGAAATATGTTTTTGAATGATTTTTAATTGATTAACATGTTATTCCTTGCTTTTGTTTTTTCATTAAATTATTTTAATGACGAAAGGAATTTTGCAACATGAAATGAATAAAAATTTATTGATAGTTTTTTATTCTTGACTGAACGAAGTAAAAGGGAACAAAATGAGATAGGAACATCTTGGGAAAGATGTTGATTTATATTTCTTATGCGAAAATTTTAACATCTACACAAATTGATGGTAATGGGTGATTTTTTAGCTATAGGTACATAAAATTCAGAAAAATGCATTAAATCTTTCTTTGAATCGATAGTACGGTCCATATAATTTATTGTTTAAAGATTATTTCATGCAAATGTTGACCGTGACTGCGCCTCAAATGTTCCATCCGCTTAGTCCAATGTTGGCATACTCTTTCCAACATCGGTATCTCATGAATAAATGCTTCAATGTTGTTTTCACATGAGCTTTAACATAGCCCAACAAAAAATAGTCTAAAGGCGTTAAATCGCACGATCTAGGCGGCCAATTGACCGGTCCCGAACGTAAAATAAAATGTTCCCCGAACTCGCCTCTCAATAAGTCCATTGTGCTGTGTGGCATGTGGAACCGTCTTGTTGAAACCACATGTCATGCAAGTCAAGCTCTTGCATTTTGGGCAAAAAAAAAAGTTGGATATCATCTCACGGTAGCGCTCACCATTCACAGTTACGTTACGATTCGCATCATCTTTGAAGAAGTACGGTCCAATGATGCCACCAGCCCATAAACCGCACCAAAGTGTGACTTTTTTTGGATGCATTGGTAGCTCTTGCAATGCTTCTGGCTGATCTTCACTCCAAAATCGACAATTCTGTTTATTAACGTACCGAATAGCCGCTTCAGTGGGTCGATTAAACTGACCATAAATTGGAAGAAGCGCGCGATGAACTTTCCTAACAGAGCACGCATTTTGATAATAAAATTCAATAATTTGCAAGCGTTGTTCGTTTGTAAGTCGATTCATGGTTAAATTATAGACCAAACTGAAGATGTTTGAGTGTGAAACAAAACATGAAACGTGCGTCAGCTGTTTAAACCAGTGTTGCCAAAAAGATAATAGCTAAAAAATCACCCGATAGATGTTAGATATTGACAAGTGGGAAAAGGCTATTAGACTTTCTGAAAAAAAAAACTTTCATAGTGTAAAGTCAGACTAAAATACATAAGAATTTCTTGTGAATTTATTAAATGGAGTTTTTATTTTTCTTTTTATTACTTTAGACTTTATATTCTGAACCTGAGATATTTATATTTTTTTTTTTTTTTTCTTAACAAAAGTAAGATTTAAAAGTTTATAATTAATATTAACCTAAATTTATGCCTTAATTATAATCAGTGTTAATACTGCCAGAAGAAAAATTTTCTGACGACCTTATTATAAAGAGATGTTTACGTACTTTCAAATTGACCCACCTTAACTAAAGCCAATAAGCACGTTTCCTAAGATTATTATACTGGCCCCATTCCTATATGCATTTTTAAGCAAAACTACACGCAATTGCAAAAATAATTCACTATTTATTATGGACGTAACTCAGTCATATAAATGATGAATTTCATCAGCAGTAACGAAAAAATAAAATCGTTAAACTAAAACATGGCACATCAGGTTTTCAAACAGTTTTTTTTATTTTTAATAACTAACATTAGTTTGATTAAATGAAAATAATGTTAAACAAAAAAAAAAAAAACCTCCACCTCCTCTTTTGATTCAGCTGACTAAGTCTCTAAAATAAGACGGTCAAACAAACCTGTGTGCGTGCTTAGGAACTGGCCACAATTGTAACACAACACGTCCTTGTTGAAAGCACAACAATAAAAAAAAACCAAACTCGATGACTAAACAGACAGACCATTTGACGTATTAAGAAAGTGAGTGAACTAAATTCCATGATTTCGGGACTGCATGTTGCACATGTTAATTTTTGGTGTGGAAAGTAAATAAAACAAGAAAAAAGGAGTAAAATAAGTCTTCCTTATAATGGCGACGAACTTTAATTCAACCATAGAAACTGAAGAAAGCCACTTGCACACAACTCGCAGGTATAACGAGTAACTACATATAAGCAAGATTAGTGTATTGATTCAGAGATGGACAACGAAAGGGCCTTAAGGGAATCTCATTTCATAAAATAAGCAGAAACATTTTTATCATTTTACTTAACAACAGCACACAAAAAACCAACAAAATGTAATGAACATCTTTTAAATACAAAATACTTTTAATGCCAAGCAACCAACCATCCATCCATCCATCGATCTGCTACAATATTTATTCACCACCTTTTCAAAGCCAGGAATAAGTGTGTTTGTGCCAAACGTGGTACCAAATGTTGTGTTGTTCAGCAGAAAAACACAAGTTTTGTCGGTTATTGAAAACAACACGTTCATCCACTTCACGTATTGAGGGCGTAGACTTTATAACGAGGCTTTTCTGTTTGGGTACGGATGGATTGATGGTTGGTTGCTTAGGATGAATTGCCTGGTATTTAGATATACTTAGTAGTGGAGATACTTGAGTATCCCCACAACTAAATCCACTAATATATATCTATAATCGAATTGAGTGTGTGTGTGTTTGGAAGTGAATGCATCACCTTATAACACGTTTAAGTGCACAGAGACAAGTACCTCTCGAACGTTGCATTTAGCAGGTACTGGTGAGTACAAGTATCTACGAATGTTTTCCTTTATTATCGCAATGGTTGTTTCTTAAAGATTTTGCACCTTTTTTATTGTATTTATATTGACGTTGCACTTTTGTCTGTGACTGCTGCTGCTGCTGCTGTTGCTTCTCATGACGATGTTGTTGATGATGAAAACCGCGGATATGATGATGGCGTATTTTATTGCACTTTGACGTTACAACACCATATTATTGCAATGATGTACAATTACAAAATAATCTCAAGATGAAGAATAGTTTTTTACGCGATGTATTGGCAAAAATTTAACAATCTTATTTGGTTTGCTTTACAATTTATTTATTTGATTGACTGAATAGTTAAAACATTTATTGAAGTTTTTCATAAGAGAATATATAGATATAAAGGGTAGTCCAACCATAATGCATGATGTTAATTGTGATTCACAAATTAAAGTCAAGTTCTTTGCCCAACTTAATTTTCGTCAATACGCCGAATGGAACAGATAGAAATGAATGGTGACTTTACAAAGAAAATCATCTTCAGCGAAGAGGCACACTTTCACCTCAGTGGATTCTTTAACAAGCAGAATTGCCGCATTTGGGCAAAAAAGAATCCAAGAGTGATTGTTGAAAAGCCGATGCATCCACAAAGAATGAGTGTTTGGTGCGGTTTATGTGCTGGCGGCGTCATCGGGCCGTACTTCTTCGCAAATAAGGTCGGCCAGGCAGTTACCGTGAATGGCATACGCTATCGCGACATGATAACGGAATTCTTGTGGGCAGCAATTGAGGATATGGACCTGGACGATATGTGGTTCCCACACTTGCCACACAGCCAACGCACACTGGCTCTTTTGCGCGAGAAATTTTAATGGTCGTATCGTGGCGATGTTTATTGGCCGCTACGATCATGTGATTTGTACGTCAATAAGCCAAGAAAATATGGACCATCAGATAGAGGTAAACCACCGAAGCCGTGTCAAGTATTTGCCCGATATTTTGTTAGATTTCATAGATTCTTCTCAAACATATTCACCCCTATTATGTCAGTCGTCGTCGACGTCGACATTATTTTTTAATTGTTGTCACATTAAGACGACGACTACATCACTTCGACGTCAATTTGATATTTAATAAGAATGTTGTGTCGACGTCGACTAATTACACTACGCGACAATTTTTTGACCAAATGAATTTGACACCTAGTCTTTGTGTAAAATTTTCCGCTGAATCCGAATATGAAGTCAGAATTGTCAAAAGTTAAACAGTTTTTGAGATATTCCAAAATAACCGTTATTTGTGTTTTTAGAAAACCCCTAAAATCACTTCAAGACGAAAAATCTCATATAGATGTAGATACCTAGATATGTTAGGTTCCATGGGCAGCTATCAACAGACAGCTCATTTGGGTCCTTTATCGGTCCCTTTGTGATACCCCAGATACCTAGATAATAGAGAACTTTTATTACAGAACATTACAGCAATTCGTGATTTCCATGATCAATAGTTTCTCTTCTTCTCTTCGGTATAAAGTTTTGTACAGTCTAATACTGTTGTTATTTAGATTTAATTCGACCAACATTTATTGTATTGCAACTCTATTCATCTTATCATCTTGAAATCTGTCCACTCCCGAAAACAGCTTTTAATGAAGTAAAAATTTCGAAAATAAAGTGGGATTGAGTTTGAGCCACACTTAAAAGAAACGTCTAAGATGTCAGTATTAGCATTCGATTTGTTGAAGACAAATCAAATATTGTGGAAGGTTCTCTTCAAAGCCTATCAACCCCATTCGTCTAGTTACCACCGCGAGGCATTTTTTAAGAATTTTAGATTTTTGTAAATCATCATAAAACTTTGTCACTTTTAATTTAAAATTATATTATTTCATGCAATTATAAATTTAGTCAATTAACATTTACTTAAATCAAGTCTAAACTAATTAACAGCAAGCACTTATTAATTTAAAGTAACACCAAAACGTATTATAAAAAAAATCGCAAAGCGCCACCAAATTGTTTTAAAACAATTTAATACACCCATTTCTACATTGTTACCATACTAATAATGTAACATTGAAATTATTTATATGCACAACATTTTAGAAATCAACGGTTACATTTAAAATTATTCCTATGAAAAAATCAACGGCAACATTTAAAAACAACAACTCTTCCAAAAAGAAAACAAAACAGTTAAAATTGTCTTCTCTTTTTTCTTATTTTCTACTGTTCTCCAATTAAAAGCATAGGAGAGAAATCGAATGGTGTTGTTCTTTTTACTATTTTTACACAAAAAAAAACTCTGTTTCTGTTGTGTTTGTTTACATTTTTTTTGCTCACACGTATGTGAGTATTTTCTATGGATTAGTAACACTTTCTAACGCCTATAACTCCTGAAATACTAAACCGATTTTAATAAAATTTACTTTGTATCTTTCGAATGATGTATCATTTGTTAAAATCCAATGAATAGTATAGTTGTAAAAGAGAGCAAAAGAAATTAACTTGCCTATTAATATATAAGTATGTACATATGATGATGATAAGGCTTTTCTATCAAGCCGTTGTTAGCAAATTTTTGCGAATTTCCGTTAATTGAGCAATTTTCACTGAATTTTTGCCATTCCTTAAAGTTTAAGGGACTTTTAATCAATTTAAGGGCTGTTTAAAATGTTAAAAATTTTCCCGAATTTTCGCTATTTTTGCATACAAATTGTTTTTCCGACATTTTGTTTTTTTTTAGCTAATTTCAAATAAATTTTAGGGTTTGTTTCCAAGTTTGCAATTTTCACAAATTTTGGCCATGTTCGCGATAGAAGCGATTTTTTCCTATAATTTGTTTGCGAATTTTCGCTATTTTTGCAAACTTTTCCGAATTTTTGCAATTTTTGCTCTTTGCGATCGTCTTAAATGGATAATTTCGCGAATTTTCGCTATTTTAGCAGACTTTTCCGAATTTTCGCGTTAAATTTTCTAGTAAAATTTGTGCCCATAACTTTTGCATTTTTTATTTTATACGTTTATGTTTACATTTCATTAACTTTCATTTAAGTCGTTGCAAAATTTACTGTCGCCTTAAACAGGGCCAATTCTACTCGACTTCGACTCAAAAGCGCCTTTGAAAATTACTATTGACTGTCAATAGTAATCGATTATTGTCAATAACGACGATGATTATGTTACATATATGCGGCATTGCACGCCAAATCGGATGATTTTAAAATATTTTTTTTTGTGTTTCCCTTATTTTGTGATATTTTTTAGTACATTTCGAAAGGTCCTTCCTAATAAATTCTGATATTTTTTCATTACTTCTTTAAATGACTCTTGTTTTAGTTTTTTTGTTCATTACCAGGAAAACCATAAAAATGTAATTGCATGTTTTTCCTAGTGGGGCCAATGAAGGCAGAAACAACATACATATATATCCGTTTTAGAGATTTTAATGAATTTTGGCATCAATTTGTTAGTGCATATTTTTGCATATTTTACCGTTTACAGCATTTTTTGCACAATTAAATTAAAAGAGCCATTTTCTAATGAAAAACAAAAAGTGTTAAGTTTTTACAAGCCACCAGTTTGTGTGCGTTTTCTTCTTCAATAAATGTTATGATAGAAATTTCCATCACCATGCAAAGAATTTTGATTAAATGTTTACCTTAAGGCGTTAAGGCTGTGCGATGATGAATCAGTCAGGCAGTCAATCAGTAACGTTATGAAAATTGCGTCTTAAGCCTGGTACTCTGTTCAACATTTCACTTGAAACGCTGTCAAAACGCATATGAAAAAAACATGTGCGGAATATCTATGAAATAATGTCGATAGAGTTGTACTCTGTTTATTTTGTGAAAAAGTTCCGTAATGTTTCTGGCAACATTTTTTTACAACTGCGAAATAATGTAAGCTACACTTATTTTACGTGGAATTTTAAGCAAAAGCGAAAAAATATGAACTAATTTTTGAATAAGAATTAAAAATTAATATAACACACCCGGTAACAGTTTTTTTATCCATATTTACTTTGTTTTTTATTAAAAAAAATAAATTTTAGTAAAATACATGTGGGCAGGGCCGTTGGAAATTTTCGAAAAGGGTCACAAAAAGGGGATTTTCCAGAAAAAGGGGTAAAAAAAGGGCATTTCAATAAAAAAAAAGGGTCAAGAGTTTTAAAAGCAGTATTTCCCATTTTAATATATATAATAAGACCAAGTTTTTTTTATAAACAAACAAAAAATATTTATTTCAGGTAGGCAGTGCTTAAAAACCTTAATGTGTTTCTGATTTTAACACCTGAAAAAAAGTTTGTTCTTCATCATTATAGCTAATTTTTTTTATACTTTTTATATATTTTATTCGAAATTTTTTTTACCGATTTAGCGATTTCAAATAAATTTTAGGTTTTGTTTCCAATTCTGCAATCGTTCGCGAATTTTTTCCTGCACGAAAATCATCTTCAGTGATGAGGCACATTTTCACCCTTTAGCGGATTCGTCAATACGCAGAATTTCCGCATTTGAGCGAATGATAATCCAAGAGTGATTGTCAAAAAACCAATGCACGCACACAGAGTGAATGTTTGGTGCGGTTTATGGGCTGGCGTCATCATCGGGCCGTATTTTTCCATAATGAAGCCGGTCAGGCAGTTACTGTGAATGGTGTTCGTTATTGTGAGATGATAACGAACATTTTATGGCACGAATTATAAGATATGGATGTGGACGATATGTGGTTTCACACAGCTAACGAAACAATGGCTCTTTTGCGTGACAAATTCAATGGCGGTGTTATCTAAGTGGTGGCGATATCTATTGGCCGCCAAGATCATGCGATTTGACACCGTGGGACTTCTTTCTTTGGGGTTATTAGAAAGAAATGGTGTACGTCGATAAGCCAGCAACAATTCAAAGGCTAACAGATGAGATAATTCGGCAGATTAACGGCATAGAACCTCAATTATGCATCAGCGTCATCGAAAATTTTGATCATCGGAGGTGTGCCGCCGAAGTCGCGGCGGCCATTTGGCCGATATTTTGTTCCATACATAATTCAACCATTGTAAAATTATACATAATAAAAAGAAATGAAAATAATTTTCTAAATATTTTGTGTCTTATTCAAAATCAACATCGGGCCTTAAAATTTAACCACCCTTTAGAACAGCCAGAAATCGTAATAAAACACAGGGAAGCAGTGAAAGCATTAAATAAAGCCTTAAAATGGGCTGAAAATGAAAAGGTCGACCAAACTGGAATAAGGGTTTTGAATTCTCAAAGAAAAGGCTGTACTTAAAATGGTAAAACAAAGCACATACCAAAAGAAGATAAGCGATTTCTTTGTGTAAAAACTAAGACACGTCCTTTAAAGGGATATTAATTGTTTTTTTTTTTTAGTTATTTTAATCAATTTTTATTCAGTTGCCAAGAATTACAGAGAATAATTACATTTGTTAGTACATACATATGTATGTACATTAGGGATATAACTTTTTAACAATTTTTAAAATTTCAAAATTGGCATAGCACACAGTGATGTTAGATGTTTTTTTCGAACTATCGTCAAAATTTAAAAAAAAATCCTCATTAGCTCTGAAAAACCCCGTCAAAAAATCGCTTTTTTTATCAACGCGGATTAATTACTCTTATTAAAACATAAAAAAATGATTAAGTATAAAACTATACAAAACCAAAAAATATAGAATTTTTAATACTTAAGACGATTTGGTGGGGCTTTGATATTGCTCTCCGGAGATTTTCGTCAAACACTTCCTGTCATCCCCAAATCTTCTACTGCGGATGAACTTAACGGGTGCCTGTAATCGTCGTCTTTGTGGACGCATGTCCAGAAGTTGCAATTGACCACAAACATGAGAGTAGCGTTGCAGAACGACCCATCGGTTGCTAAATTCTCGGAACAACTGCTGGAGCTTTGCAACCAAATTCCTGTTGATGTTTTGAATGGATTGGTATCGTTCCCTGAAAATTTTTGTGAACTCACATCGTCCAAGGAGGAACTCATCAGCAAAGTGTTCCCTGGCATTGCACAAAATTACAAAAATCTCGATTGGATTCGTGAACGGGCAATACTAGCAGCGAAGAATAAGGACGTCGATAGCTTAAACTTAATTATTCAAAGTCAAATCGCAGGACAACTGCATACGTACAAATTTGTTGACTGCGTGACCGACGAAAATGAACCGACCAGCTACCCGTCGATATTTTTGAACTCGCTTGATGTACCAGGAACTCCGCCGCATAATTTACAGCTAAAAGTGGTATCGATCATAATCATGTTGCGGAATATCAAAATCCTCCAAAAATGTGGAACGGTACGTGTTTGTCCGTCAAAAAGCTAATGAACAATGTGATTCAGGCGACAATCATCAAGTGAAAATTCAAAGGAGAGGAAGTCCTTATCCCACGAATTCCCATTATTCCAACTGACCTTCTATTCCAATTCAAGCGGATTCAGTTCCCCGTTCGATTGGTATTTGCAATGACAATCAATAAATCGCAAAGCCAATCACAAGAAGTCTGTGGGATTAATCTTGAATTTCCCTGTTTTCCGCACGGTCAGCTGTACGTTGCATGTTCGCGTGTTGGGAAACCGTCTTCGGTTTTTGTTTTTGCGCCGGAAAACAAATCGAAAAACATTATTTAAATATTTGTGTTGTATTATTACTCTAAAGTTTGTCTGAAGGCTTAAAATTGGGACGAGGCGAAGTTCGTCGGGTCCGCTAGTATAAATACATATTCGCCTCTACACACATATACAAACTAAGAAAAAACTTTACTTTCCAGATTGAAGTGTTATAAAATTGGTGCCAGATTAAAGTATAAAATAAATTTATTGACGGGATTAAATCGTCAAAACCTAAGTGACTCTACATTAAAAATCGTCAATCGTCATTTTTGTAAATTCATCGAAAAAATCGTCGAATTGACGTAAAATCGTCACATCTAACATCCCTGATAGCACAGTCCGATAGAGCATAAGCAACTATAAGGGAACGTAAATTTATTTTTTCGCTAAGGTCAAAAATGTTCACGCACCAACTGCGATGAAGTTTTGAAAATTTTTAATTTTCTTTTTGGTTAGAAAAAATTAATAATATGTTTATTTAAAACAAAAAATAGCTCAAGTATGAAATTTCATTAATATTTGGAGATGGTAAGAGATTTTTCCGCAAACTAAAACGTATCTTTAACATTTTTTAACAAAAAAAAAAAATTAAAATAGAATAAAAGACACCGTATAAAATTATGAATATTCAATATTGCATTGGTTTAGAAAAACCAATTGGTGCGTGAACTTTTTTGAGCAAAATTACAAAAGATTATGATTTTCGTAGTTACTAGGACATGGTTGACCTCATGGTACTATGCCAAAAAAATTGGTTATGCCCCTAATGTACATATGTATTTGAGTTTTTTGTTTTTTAGAAGTGAAAAAGTACAATGGTATAAACACAACTGGAACGAACGACGAACTTCGCATAGTACATCGAATTCGTCGGCAAGATTTTGTTGCATAAGTTCGTCATATGAGACACAATAAGTGCGTAAACTCCAGGTATATATTCACATAATAAAATATATTAATGTGAATTTTTGCCATTCATTATAGTTTAAGAAACTTTTAATCAATTTGATGGCTTGTTTTGAATATCAAAAATTTTGCGCGAATTTTCGCAATTTTTGCAAGTTTTTTTGTTGTTATTTTTCGACATTTTGTTTTTTTTTTCACCCATTTAGCGATTTCAAATAAATTTTAGTGTTTGTTTAAGAATTTGCAAATTTTTGCGAATTTTAGCAAAGTTCGCAATAGAAGTAATTTGTCTCTGTGATTCTTTACAGCTTTCACGATTTATAATAAATAGTAGACTGCTATCATGCCGCTGTTAGCAAATTTTTGCGAATTTCCGCTAATTAAGCAATTTTTACCGAATTTTTGCCATTCCTTATGGTTTTAGAGACTTTTAATCAATTTAATGGCTTGTTTGAAATATTAAACATTTTCGAGAATTTTCGCTGTTTTTGCAATTTTTTTTTTTTTTGTTAGTTTCCGACATTTTGTTTTTTTCTTACTAATTTGCGATTTTAAATAAATTTTAGTGTTTGCATTTTATTCTGCAATAGAAGCGATTTTTCCATGTGATTCTTTGCAGCTCTTACGATTTTTAGCAAATATTAGACTTTTATATCATGCTGCACTGTCTCTTTCCCAATTTATTAGTCGCTTGTCTGCGTAAGAAATAGAAATAAAGCTATCGCAGAGTTCGTTACGCACGACGAATTTCGGTCTACGCAATGATTGTGTGTACTTTCATATACACCAATGTGTTCTATTTCTAATGACGAATATTCGTTGCGAATAATTCGTCGTTCGTCCCAGTTGTGTTTCTAGCATAAAGATATTATTTTATCAAATAGAAACTGGGAATTATTTCTTTTCATAAGTTACTTAATATTCAACATTTTTTATTTTTCGAATTTATTTATTACAAAAAAGCTTTATAATTAATATTTTATTTTTGTAAAGTGAATATGTAAATGAAAAATTAAAATTTTTTATCCAATCTTAAAATTTTCAAAATCGAAAACGTGAACCAATTTGAAAACGTGAACACCCTTGATAAAAATTAGTTTCCGCGAGTTCACGGTATATGCAAATTTATTGGAAATAATATTTTAGAAAATAATAAATAAATATATTTAAAAATCTCACGTTCCGGTAAAATTTTAATTCATTAAAAATTGACAAATGGAATAAAAAATCACAATTTTCGTTTGACAAATCGTCAACTCATTACTGGTTTGACCTACCGACCATTTTTAAAAAAAATGAGTTAGGTATGAGGAATATATTTTTTTAATACCCTCTTTCTAAATCAAAAACCTGTTTCTCGAAAATTTTTATGGTTTCTGAGATATAAAGCATTAATTTTGCTGCATATCAACTGTTTCAAAATTTTTTAAGTACTGTTTTGCTCTACAAGCCATTGTTTGGCGATTGCAGCAAATTCTTCATACATAAACGTACAAAATAAATTTTACTGTTGCTTTGCTGCATTGCCGTAAGAAAAAATATAGTTAAAGCAAAAGCAAAATAAAATGACAACAAGAAAATTAATTTGTGAAAAATAGTTTTCTAAAATAATGGACCCAACCAAGTGTACGGTTTGCTATGATATGCAAAGTGTTTTTAGCCTACCTAAGGGAAATGCTTCAACATTTTACTACTAACGAAAATTGAATATGTGCAATCTTACAGCAACCATTATTATGCCAAATATACCAACTTTTACTTATTGTGCCTTGTGGACGGAAGCTCATAGCGGTCGGAGTGGTAACGACATTGCTAGTGCTTTAATTCAAATTTTAAAATGAATTAATAAAAGATTATCCACTAATAAAAACTGTGACATTATGGAGCGATTCTTGCGTACCTCAAAATACAAATCAATTTAACGCAACCGCAATCAAAATGTTCTTTAAACAAAATAATATTGATGCCGTAATACAAAAGTCTTCAGAACCAGAACATTCTTTAATTCAAGAAGTGGACTGTGTCCATGGTGTTATTGACCGGTACTTAAAGAATATTGAAATTCATAGTCCTCTTCATTTACTAAATTTGCTTAAAACAATGCCAAATAATAAAACAAAACTTAAAGTTATGGAAATGCTTCCGGAAAATTTTTGCTAAAATTAAAGTATTTTCTATACAGATAAAATAATGATTTATGTATATATTATAAAACTTCTACCAGAGAGGAAAAATATAAAAATGCAATTTTGGTTAAGTCTGCATCAAAAAATTGTTTGAAAACTCCTGAGAATTTGTTGACGAATGTTTTGAAAATATCGAAACCATCATTTATTTCCAGCGATTAAAATAGAGACATAAAAGACTTGCTTATATTTCTTCCACGTGTTGATAAAGCTTATTATAAAAATTTACTCAATATTAAGTTTTAAATTTTCTTTTTACTGTTGCATTATTTAAGTTGTTTAATTTGTGGCTTTTTATGTACCTTTTCATAACAGTAGAACTGTTTTTCTGTTTTTTGTAAAGTAAAATCAAATAAAAAAACTATAAAAAAAAATCAACTCAACAAGTTACTCAATAGACAGCAATAAGTATACGTATGCAGCACAAAAAGCCACTTTTTTAATTTTTTTTTAGAAAAGTGGCGTATGCGGCACAAAACAATATTTTTCCTTTTTCAAAAAAATACTATTAAAGTCTAACTTTATTCATGAAAGTGCGCAAAAATTTGCATTTTTCTTCAAAACATATACCGGAAGCAGTGGTAAAAATATAAAATAATTCTATCGGGTACAATTTTAGTAATCTTCATGTAAATCTTCTTTGTCGTTTTTCTCCACTCCGACTTTTTGGCATATGCGCCAAACCAATTCTGAGCTGACGAAATGGCAAATGCCAAATGGGATTAAAAATGTTCCAGCGTTGCTAATTAAGGCAGAATTATTTACCAGGTAGTCACAGTTACTTGAAGATGTCAAATTATTAAACACAAATCGAATTCACTTTATATGTACTTGCCTTGCTCATACATACACAATATAACTTGCGTATTGAGATACAAAGTTGACAGCTACAAATAAAAAAAAGGAATCAGCTGTGGAATGAAGAGTATATAGTAAATGTATCTGCTTTGGTTGCTTATGTATTAAAAAAACCCAGTTCTGTTAAAAAAAAAGTTTTTAGTTTTAAAATAAGTGCTGAAGCTCTCGAATTTTTTGATTTGTTGCGCCAGGTAATAAAAAAGTTATTCAAAAAACGGGACAAATGGCGTCCAGTTCAGAGTATCGACGGGGCATGGGACATTCCACTCTAAAACCCGGCGAAAACTGGCCAGTTGGCAAGTCTATATGTATATGTATGAGTTATGTTTGCTGTTAGGGAAATCGTACTTTAATTTGTACTTTACTATCGAAAATCAAATTTAGAAGACGTACAAAATCTTTTAACACAAAACTTTTTACGAATACTAACTAGTTTTTAGGAATTTGCGTTCTATATTGTGGTATTAAATCTTCACTTGAAGTCTATTCCTCCATCTCCGCTTATTTCGAAAACATTTTTTTAGCACTAACGTTCAGCATTGTTCACAAAAAAACAATATATGAGTGCTATTTCCAAAACGGGTCAAAAAGTGTCACAAAAAAGATGAAAATGATACAAAAGTATAATTTAAAGAAAGGGTCATAAAAGGTATCAAGACCGTCGAAAAGGGTAAAATTGATACTTAAGTATCATAACGGTAACGCTGTATGTGGGCTTTGTTTACAAACGTGAATCAATGTCGCATACTTTTCAAGAATAAAAACGTCAAATTGTACAAACTCGCAAGATAGGTAACATTGATGCATATAAATATTTTCGTGTGAAATAATAAATGTTGCTCAACATTTTTCACAAATTTGAACAGAGTACTAGGCAAAGTATAACCAGCGTTACCGTTGTGATACTAAAGTATCAATTTGACCCTTTTTCGACGGTGTTGATACATTTTATGACCCTTCTTTTAAATTATACTTTTGTATCATTATCACCCATTTTGTGACACTTTTTGACCCTTTTTTGGAAATATCTCTCACATTTTGTTTTTTGTCAACACTGCGGAACAGAAGTGCTAAACAAATGTTTTTGAAATAAGCATTGCTTGATATAAAATAGACTCAAAGTATAAACTTACAATTCCATGCTTTCTTCTCCTTGATTTTTGATAGTAAAGTACAATTTCCCTAAAAGCAAACATAACTCATATACATATTTGTTATTTTTTAGGATGGTTTCTTTTCAAAACAAAAATTTGACATTTTATTAAAAAAAATGCAATTTGGTGTTTTGCTCTCTTAAAGAGTAGCATGTTTTATTCAAAAAAATTCGCCCTTAATAATGGCAACAGGTATTGAACTTTTCGCCCCCTTTTGAATCAACAGTATTGAGAGTGCCCTAACAGGAATGAAAACAAGAGAAAAATTGCTCAATTAGCGGAAATTCCCAAATATTTGGTAACAGCGGTATGATAGCAAAGTCTAATATTTATTAAAAATCGTAAAAGCTTAAAAAAAATCTGACACTTACAGGAAAAAATCGCTTTAATCGAGAAAATGGTTACAATTCGCGAACGATTGCAAAATTTAAAACAAACACTAAAATTTATTTGACATCGCTAAATCGGAAAATTACATAAAAAGTATTAAAAAATTAGCTATAATGATAAAGAATAAACTTTTTGTCAGGTGTTAAAAACAGGACAGAGCATTCCATAAAAAAATTAAATTCGAAAATTTCCAACGGTAACCCTGAGTATAACAAGTAACACGACTCTTTTTTTAAATTTTATTCTCTCACATGTACATGTCCTGTGTGAATTCAACACACTTGAGAGAAACAAAAACAAAAGAAATGTCACGAATTTTTTCGTCAAATATTTCGGAAAATTGGGATTGTTCCACATTTTTATCACAAAACATCTAATTATTTTAATTTTTTATAAAAATTTTTCACATTTTAACAAATAAAATTAGTTAGCACAAATAAAAAAAATAAAAAATATAATTTTTGACGTAAAATTTTTTTATGGTAGATTTTAAATTAGTTTATCAGAGTTGCTAATTTTAGTATTAATGTATTGAAAAAAGGGATAAAAAATAAAAATTGACAAAGTTTACATAAACCTTTTAAATGCTTAAATTACATTGTTCAAAACATAATTTCGAAAACAAACCTATGGTTATTGAAATGTGTAACTCTTATTTCAGAAAAACACACAGACGGACATCCACTTCGCTTATCATAAGGACACAGAACATATATACTTTATAGTGCCTAAGATCAATATTGTAGAAATTACAAACGGAATGACAAACTTAAATGCATACATATGCATACATATCCTTTTTCACCACCTGCGGTGAAGGGTATAATAATGGCTTACTTTCTAATGCATTCATTTTGGACTTCCCTTGTAAAATTCATTGGTTCTTTTAGTAGAATTCATTGGTTCTTTTAGTTGAATTGTAAGTAACTTTTTTACTTTTTTCTGATTACTAAACAGATTATTTTGTAGGCGAAGTTGTTACTGGGTTCTGTATCGCCATGAATTGCAAAGGAATTTCTTTTATTGCAGAGTAACATTTCTATAACTCTATCTAATCTTGTCCGTTGAACTAGTTGACTGTCTGAGTGTTAATGTTACATCAGTGTATAAAGTACTTTAAAGTAATTTGATGTAGTTTTGTAACAGGGTATATAAATTAACAAAATATTTTTTTTTATAAAATAATGTAACGTAAAATTATCAAAAAACTTAAATTGCATTTAATAACTCATCAGCAAAAGGTATATGAATTGGCTTTTTTACAGAACACCACCAGTAATTAAATGAAATATAATTAAAAATAGTTTTAAAAACACATTTTTAATGCACTATAATAGTTTTAAAACTTTACTTTTTAAATTTGGTTTCGACATCGAGGTAAAAAAAGGTGATAAAATGTATTCTTAAAGATGATATTAAAGGTAGCAAAAAATTTTTTTTTACGGTACATTTTTTTTAAATAATATTTTCTATAAAACGATTTTTGTATACATGTACATTAAAATACGGTTTTCTGTTAAATTTCTACGTTTTATATAAATCATATGCATATACGTACATATTTCAAACTTAATCAATGCGATTTGAAAATATTTTTGCAAAAAAAGTACTTAATAAAACAAATAAAATTTTAACATATTTAATGAAACCCTGTATGTCTGGTGAAAAATAAAAATGTATCAATACATGTACATTTTTTTCACTAACACATATTTGAGTTATGTACTACTAGGTACCTACTGAGAGGGATTGTCAAAGAGTCGTGTTACTTAGTATACTTTGGTACTAGGCATTAGTGAGCCTATTTGGCGAGAGACCAACATCCGGTCCAAATTTCAAGCTTAAGGCGTTAAGGCTGTGCGATAAGAGATAAATATGGATGGAAAAAAAGTACCAGTTTAATTAAAAATGTACCAGTTAGAGAACAAAAAGGTACCAAAACTCCCTCTTACAGATACTCATTAACTCATGACCATGCATGTTTAATTTTTTGTTGCTAGTTCCAATGCTAACGGAAATTCAAAAAGGTTCCAGTTAGAGAACAGAACAGTACAAAAAAGCCACTCTTACAGATTCTTATTCGCGCAGAACAATGTAAGTATATTTAATTTTATGTTTCAAGGTCCAATTCTAACGAAAATTCCATCACAGGAACCACTCTGGACATTGCATGTTGAATTTTAATTTTTTTAGGTAAAATAAAAAAGTCCCAGTTGTAGTACCAAAAATCTAAAGAAATAAATTTAATTTCCCGTATTTCCTTTTATGTGTGTGAAGTTAAATTTTAAAATTTATAACCCTAGACACATTCTGTTATGTTAACAGAACAATGTTAACTACTTAACAGACTTAATGTTAATGCTGTAATCATGGATAAGTCCAGATTTCTGGAAAAGGAGTCAACGTGGGCGAAAAAAAATTATAAGGATTTGTGGACAATACTATTCTCCATCGTTCTCCATCCCCAGAATTTTTAACAGAGCGAGTTGGACCGACTTATGGCCAATTTACTCTTTTGAATGCTCTAGCACGTTGACTGCCATGTGACCCACCGGTGGGTCACATTTTTTTTACTATGAGGCCATGTGTACCACCGGTGGTGCACACGTATACTTTACTTGTTCATCAAATAATTTTCGGTCTCGTGATAATAGATAAAAGTTTTATGCAGTGGCACCCTGGTAAAACTATATTTTTTTTACTGTATAAATTTTTTTTGGGGCTCTGCTCACACAAGTCGAATTTTTTACATTGATTTTTTTTTTTCATTTTATTTAACTATTTATTATTTTTAATTAATTTTTGGATATTTTAATTCATTTTTAACTTCAAATTAAATGCATAAGAAAGAAAAAATATAAAAAAAATGTAGAAAAGTCACAATATATATGATTTTTATTGAAGAACTCCAGGCATAAGGGAGGGTCACCATTGCCTTGACCACAATATGTTGTTATTTTTTGAGCCTCTTTTACTGCGGCGATTCTTCTAACAATAATAAAACTAAAAGCCTCAATAAATTTGTGACCACCGGTGGTACACATGGCATTACTTTAAAACACTTATGAGTAAAGTGCCATGTGAACCACCGGTGGTCACAGGCTAAAAACACTCATAAATCGTCAAAAATTACTAAAGACAAGGTAGGAACACGAAATAACTCAATAACAATCACCGTGAAACTGTTATTAAAAAAAAAATTTGGAATGACTTTTTTTTTATATGGTGGCAGCCAACGTGCTAGGGGATGAACCCAGATTTCTGGAAAAGGAGTCAACGTGGGCGAAAAAAAATGATTAGGATTTGTGGACAATACTATTCTCCATCGTTCTCCATCCCCAGAATTTTTAACAGAGCGAGTTGGACCGACTTATGGCCAATTTACTCTTTTGAATGCTCTAGGGGATGAACCCAGATTTCTGGAAAAGGAGTCAACGTGGGCGAAAAAAAATGATTAGGATTTGTGGACAATACTATTCTCCATCGTTCTCCATCCCCAGAATTTTTAACAGAGCGAGTTGGACCGACTTATGGCCAATTTACTCTTTTGAATTCTCTAGGGGATGAACCCAGATTTCTGGAAAAGGAGTCAACGTGGGCGAAAAAAAATGATTAGGATTTGTGGACAATACTATTCTCCATCGTTCTCCATCCCCAGAATTTTTAACAGAGCGAGTTGGACCGACTTATGGCCAATTTACTCTTTTGAATGCTCTAGGGGATGAACCCAGATTTCTGGAAAAGGAGTCAACGTGGGCGAAAAAAAATGATTAGGATTTGTGGACAATACTATTCTCCATCGTTCTCCATCCCCAGAATTTTTAACAGAGCGAGTTGGACCGACTTATGGCCAATTTACTCTTTTGAATTCTCTAGGGGATGAACCCAGATTTCTGGAAAAGGAGTCAACGTGGGCGAAAAAAAATGATTAGGATTTGTGGACAATACTAAATACCATTGTGCGAGCAGAATACAGAGCAACTAAATAATTTTTACATATACATACATATTTGCAATACTTAAAACTTCATTATAAATGAAATTTAAAAAGCGAAAACTGGTAAATATTTTTTTTAAATCGTTTTTAAAACACAAAAAATTTAAAAAAAAAATTATTTTTAAAAAACCAAGATTCGAACCAGGGAACTCACAGTTTCCAACTTAACACACCCCCAAGACAACTGAACCATGAACGAACGCTATTTAAATATCATTAAAATGATATATGGACCGTTTACTGTGCACAACTTTACTATATTCCTTTCACCGGAATATAGCAAAGTTGTAAACCATAATACAAAAATTACAAATAAACTTATTTGAGTTGTGAACCGTGAAAGGGGCCTATATTCAACAAAATAGTCTGTACCATGTATGTGTGTTTGTTTGTTTTCTTTTTGTCAAGGCACTGTTGTCATACCGTAGATTTATCGCTTTTGGCGAGTTTTTAAGTAGCAAAAAACTCAAAAATTCCTAGTTTCTATTTGTTAAAATTATTTCGTAATTTTTGGGATTTTGGACGTGCTAAAGAAGAAATTTGCCAGTTATTTTGGTTATAAAACTTGGACTCGGGAAGATCTATGGTTCCCGAAAATGTGTATTTTTCAAAAAAAAAAATAAATATTTTGGTCATAACTTTTTCGTATCTGAACCGATTTTCCCGAGTTTTACAGAAAATATTTTCTACTAAAAATGTCCGATCTTTTGATATATAAGGCGTAACCATAGGTAAAATTTAAGTCAAAAAATTCAGGTTTTTATACAATTTTTGATATTTTTTTGTATGGGAGGTACCACGCCTACTTCTCCAATCCCGCCCACATTTTGTGGGATGGTGTGTATTTATAACCTTAATGTTTGTACCTAATTTGGAAACTTTGGCTCTTGCCGTTCTCCAGATATACAGAAAAAGTAATAAAAATACAACAACAAGGGATTTTTGTAAAAAATTAGAGGCATTCGTGGTTTTTTGGTCATATCTCAGCCATTTGTGGACCGATCTTGCTAAATTTAAATAGCAAGCAATGGTGGACTATATGTAACATAAATGTAAAACAACCTAGCCGCTATCATGTCTGGAGTCTCAAACGTTAGACGGACGGACAGACGGACGGACAGACGGACGGACAGACGGACGGACATCGTTTAATCAACTTCTCTCCTCATAAGGACCCAGAATATATATACTTTATAGGATCTTAGATCAATATTGTAGAAATTATAAACGGAATGACAAACTTTTCCACCTGAGGTGAAGGGAATAAAAACAGACAAGCCCGGCACATGGCGTTTTAACATAATTCGGAAATGCTAAATCCAGTGGTGCCCGCCGTTTTTTTAGGTTGGCTCTGGTTTTCGAGATATACCGTTATTTCGAAAATGGAGAAGGTTGCACAATATATGTTAGCGTAACTCAAAAACGCTTTAACTTATTGAAAAACTAAAAAAAAACGATATTCCGCAATAAAATTTCCTTTAAGAAAAGTAAAACTTCTTTCTTATATGCTCAGTCGTTTTAGAAATGGAACAAAATATTATTTTTTTATCAAAATTTGTTTTTTAAAAATTTACAAAAAAGACATATAAAAAACGAAGCTGCTAACAAAACAAGCCATAAATGATTAAAATCTGGTTAGTGACTTTTGATTTTATTCACAAAAGAATTTCATACAACGCAACATTTGTATGGTAGGCCCCCTTAAAAGTGGTGATAAGGGGCAAGTATGTTTAAAGAGAATGTTAAGAACAAAAAACTAATGGAGGTCGGTCATACATTTTATCCACCTAGGGCGACTCCTGGGCATTTATGGGACTTTTTCTTCAATACATATATTTCTAATCTGTATTGACTATTTTGTATGGGAGTCCCCTTAAGGAATGGAGAGAGCGGGTAGGTATGTTAGAAATAAATGATTTAAATGATAAATAAAGTGGGGCTGGTCATACATTTGACCCATCTAGGGGCATCCTAGGCAAAAAATTTAATCCCACATACACGACCGCCACAGTAAAACAAGGTAGTGGCAGTATAATGGCTTGGGTTGTTTTTCGGGACAAGGGATTGGTCCAATTCACCGTGTTTCGAACATAATGATGGCCAACAGTCTACTTTTACAATCAGTTCTGCTTCCATCTGCTGAATTTCCTGGACATTTCAGCAAGCTCACGATCCGAAACAAACAGCAAAGATTGTAAAAGCTTGGTTATTAGAAAGTAAAATAAATGTATCACAACCCGATTGGGAACATGTGGATGATAACGAAATCCAATATTGGGGGAAAAAAGCCTTTCGTAAAAGTGATAAAATGTTCTTCGAGATTGAGAATCAGTGGAATGCAATAACTACCCTATTATTGTGGTATTTTTCCAATAATCAAATTATGCGTTCGTGTTGCGAAATAAACTAAAATTCAGTGAAAATTAAAACAGAGTTTATAATTGCAGATATTTGTCGCTCAATGAAGTTTAATTGGTGGAATACCACAATGAAGGAATGCAATTACTTTATACTATATTGAAAAGCTCATGGTTTTAATGGCTAAAATATGTTCGAAAGTGATATAAAACAAGGGATATGCAACTAAATACTGTCGTCATGCAGTTTTTCTGTTGCTTTCGTTTAGTAGCATTTAGAATTCTATGTTTTAAGCAGTAGAATTATGTTGTTAACCCTTCTGCATCCCTTGGATATGTGCCCTTCCTATGATCCTTTGGGTCAATATGACCCAACAATAAAATGTTAACAGCATTTCATATTTAAGTGTAATAAAAACAAAAGCGATTCTATTGATTATTTGACCGAAAAAATTATTGATCGATGATTCTGAATGAATATGAACTCAATTCAATAGAAAACAAATTTTAAAGTGGAATTAAACTTGCAATATCGCATGTTGGGTCATATTGACCCAAAGGATATTAAATGTGTGTAAATCGTGTTTTTTGGAGGGGGAAGGAAAAACTAAAATTTTATTATTTTCATTTAAATTTATAATTTTTGTCCCTGTAATGGATAAATTGAAGTTTCACGTCCATATCTTATATTAAAAGGGACAAATTTTGCGTTTGAAAACCAAAATTGGGTCATATTGACCCAAGGAGTGCAGAAGGGTTAAACCCAAATTTTAAGTTTTAGTTATTGGAAAAGTTGTTGTGTTTGTGATGTAAGAGAAAACATTAAAATATGTACCTATAGGTATATTGAAAAGTTTTGAAATACAGCATAATTTAATTTTTAATAATAAAAGTATGATCATAGTTGCACGGCGCATGTACGGTTGCAAATGTTTTGACCACTACTGTGTATATTTCAACTTTAAAGGTCCAAAACTCAAAAACTATCCGTTTGCGCCACTTTCTATATTCTTTTTAATTTTCTATCTCCGTATGTTCTAGATTTTTTATTAAATTATTAAAATTTTGGAAATAAACGATAACGAAAAATTTAAGTTTCGGCCAATAAATTGAATTTCTGAGCCACTGTGCTGTGTGGTGACACAGATATTTTACTAATTTCTTAATTAACCTAAACATAAAAAAAAATTGAATTAAAATAAATAATTTTGCACTTACATTTGGCCAAGAAGTTGACGATTTCCTTTGGAAGCCATCATCCTGTTAAGAATATTGGCAATCACATTGTTTATCAAAACGCACATTAAAACACCAAGGTTTTTGTTTTTTCTTTCTTATCCTACACATTTTTAAAAATTTGTAATGCTTAATGAATATTTTTCATTTTTTTATTTGTTTTTTTTCATTTTTTTCACACTGATCACTTTTTTGTTAAACTACACTCATACTTTTGACATTTGCAAGAAACAAAAGAGGAAACAAATTCAAAAGTACCGTTAGTCATTATACGAATTACCATACTTTTAAATTTTTTTATTATGTTAGTGCTTTTTCAGCTTATTTGTCAAGTAGAAAGCAGCACTTTTCTTGTTTTGTTTTTATCTTTTGTAATTTCTGACATTTAAGTGCTGCCAAGTTCCTCAATGACAATTGGAATTGTGCCAATTCAGTCATCTGGAGGAAATTTTTATTGGATTTTCTTTATTTTGATTTTCTGCTAAGAACTATTTATGAGAAAATTGTATATTTATATAAAATTTAAAGTGAAATATTAAAAAAAGCTTATTGTAATTTTATTCAAAAACGTAAAACAACAAAGTGTTTATTGAAATTAGGCTTATAAAAACAAGGAAATGTGAACAGTTTTAACTAATGAGGAAAATATCGGAGCACCCCCAGCACACGCATACACAGGCATAACGTACATTTAGAAAAATTACCTAGAGTTGATGGATGGATAATAAAGAACAAGCAAGCAGTCAGCCAGCAGTAATCAAAAAAACATTTTATTGCAACCATTTAAAAGGGGGTTTGCTTGGTGAATGGGTCGGTGTATATAGAGACGACCCAACGACAACAGCCGAAAAAAGAAGAACAAGAACATTACGTGAGTGCGCAGCCAAAAAATAATAGAAATTTTTAAAAATTAATAAACGGGGGACAAATAAGTGGACTGACGGTGTTTTCTACAATTTGCCACAAGAAGACAGGGTAAAAATACTATTCGTAGTACAATTAACTACAACTGTATTCCAATACAAAAAATTCAAGGGAAAAATAACAACCAAAAACAGACCAACATACACTTTCCACTCGACACGGCTGACAATTATTGAATTTTTCTTTGATTCTATTTTACTTCCTTATTCAAAAAATTAACAACAACAATTTACGCTGAACATTTTTATGCTTCTTCGGTGGCGGCACTAAAATTTTTCAATGATCTGAAAAAAGTGACGGTAAGTGGCAAAAAATTTCAACTGCAAATGTTAAATAATTAACAAAATCTTTAACCAAACTATTTTAGCTAAAAGTGTCAAGAAAATTTTCTATTTACCGGAAAAACACGCAAGACCGCACCCTTCACTTTACTCCCCCCACTTATTTTTGCTACGACGTGCAGCAGAAACTTATGAAAAATTTCCTTTTTTACTTTTATACAACTTTAAGGAAAGATTGTTGATTTCCTTTTGGGGATTATTCCTAGCCAGCAGAACGTTATGACTTCGCCTCTTTATTATCTGGACATTTTTGAATTGAGACCATTGATTACAAATTTCAATTGCAAATTATCGACCATCACGGAGTATGATTGTCACAAACAGCTGCTCTGCTTGGTGTCTGAGGACAATGACATTGTGCTGCGTTACACCAGTGAGGGTGGTCAAGAGGTTTTAAAATTAATTTCCTGGTTTCGCCGCACATCACGTGTTATACATGATGTTTGTTTCGATCCATCGGGAACGTGGTTGTTGGTTTTGTGTAAGTATTAATATAAATTTTGCAACAAATTAAAGTGAAAAAGTGTATAATTTCGTTTTAAAATTTATTAAAAGCTTAAAGAGACATAACTGATTATACCTAGTTATCAAGTTTTTAGAGAAATTGTTGGCACATAACACTTATTTGAATTCTTTACTTTATTTCCATCATTTTTTAAATCGTTTGTTCTATTATCTTTACAATTTTAAATATATGTCAAGAGTATCGTTATTCTCACAACAGGATACCAAAGTAATGGTGCTTATATTGATTAAAATACTTAGAAAAATGTGTCTAAATGACCTAAAAACACTTTATTTTGAAATGCAAACAGTGTGCAACTTTATCCCCGTCTACATAAACCATTATTAATTTGAACAAACGTTTATTAAGAATAATTTTCATAGTAAATTTGTTCTTTAAACCTTTATTAAATTTTTTTATGAATTCAGACAGCCATAAATCTTTTATTAAGGTTATGAAAGAATGCTAAATTGGAATTTTTGATAAGAACATTAATATGTCGCATTATGTTCAATGCTAAGATTTTTCAAAGAATTTTGAATTCAATCATTAGCGGTACAGAAGGTAACGGATTTAAGAAATTAAAAAATATTGCGAAAGTGTTTGTTATAAATACCCTGCAAATAAAATTGGACCACCTGATCCATTTTTATAAAATGGACTACTCCATGGACTGGTCCGATGTAATGCAAGCATGGACCATGTCATTGTTAAAAAGTGTTTGTAGTGAGACGACATGTCTTCGTTTTTTAACGACACGCTTTCGTTTTTAAACGACTTCAAAACTAATCCTCTTGAGTATACCATGGAGTAGTTTTAAAACTACTCCTTAGTGGTCCAAAGGTGGGTTATATGGTCCTCTCCTAGGACATCGTAATGTTAAATAGACCAGGTTTTTTCCATACGTTTGGGTTAGTTTTGGACTAGTCCTGGTCCCTTGTGGACTACTCTTTACACGCGTGTTTGGACTGGTCCTATTATTTGCAGGGTAGGGATGCGATTTCCATGCAAATGCATGTTTTCTGTCAATAGTCTAAGAACGATGTCGACCAATTATATTTCCGAATCATTAAATTTGCGTTAAAACGGCACTGAGTAGTTTTTGCATACTTTGGTGAAAATGCTTATTTTTGCATATTTAGGATTTAAATGCATATTTTAACATTTTTTAATGATTTGTTTTTTAAGTTCCATATCATAAAAAAATTTTAAATACACAAAAAAACCTTCCAAGAAAAATTTTAAAATCAATAAATAAATTCTTTGGAGCTTTGCTTTAAATGCAAGACTTTTATTATTTCTACAAATGACTTGCATGGATGGCACATGAGTTATACCGCGTTGCAGACGGAATTAGAAGCCAATTCGATAATATTGAATTTTTTTAATGAAATTTAATGATTTAATGATCGTTCTTTCTTTTAAGCGATTATTTTTTATAACAACTTTTTTCTTAAAAAAGTTTTACTCTTTTAAGGAAAATATTTCTTGTATCAATTATTTTTTTATAAAAAGTTTTCCTATACAAAACACTTTTTATATTGACACATATGGAAAAGACACGGTGCTTTTGAAATACTTTCTTAAAAGCATTTTTTTTTTTCTTATATGAGATGTTTTTATATTCGTTATCTACCCATTTTAAATAATTTAAGTAATAGCTTAAATAATTAAATGAACTGTTATATTACCAAACACGAATTGTTTCATCATTTATATTCAATCTATCCTGTCCCTAAAAACATTAAATTCATTTAATATTAAGATGATGTCGTTAAATTGACAGGCAGATTTACAGGCAGATTTGTACTTGAAGTACAAAAGTGGAAAGCTTTAAAAAGTTAGGATTTATAAATTGAAGAAAGGGCTTATTGTTAAAATATCATATTTCGCAAGAAAATTATTTTGAGAAAATCGACTTTAAAGTAAAATAATAATTAAAAATGTTTCAAATTTATTCTATGAGCTAAATTTCAGTTATGTATTTTATAAAGCTTATTTGTAATAGTCCTATTTCTTAAATTTTTACGACTGACTTTATATACACTACCAGACTTATATTGTATCTTCATGTTACATTATACCTAAGCTATCCTTTGGATAGCAATGAAGTATATTGTAGACACCAGCAGAATGTAATGCATTTTCTGGCCCGCTACGGCCTTCGTCAGCATTCTTTGTGTCAGTCACACTCGATAGTGATACTTTATAAATTAAATGTATTTAACTCAACAATTTTAACAAATAGAAACTGGGAAATACTTCTTTTTCATATAATAAAGTAACATATGAAAAAGAAATAAGTTTATATTTAAATAAAAATGTTTTAAAAAAAAAAAGTTAAATATCGTCTAAATCAGAAATTAATTAGGAAATAGCTTAAATCTTCTGAGCTGATGTTGGGAGGGGAATCAATAGGAAAATCTCTCATAAACCCATTTTTTCAATTCGGGCGGTTTATGATCTTTTTACAATGAGCCCTCCAAATATTTTAGAAATAATTTTGTAGCATATACATAGCTAGGAACTAAGTCTACGGAAGTTTTTTTTTTATTATTATTCATTTATTTGTACAAAAGTTTATTATTTACATATAAATTTGGTCCCAGCGCCCAGAGGCATTGTTGGGAAAAGTTGGCAAGTATTCTACTTTAAACTTAGTACAATTTTTAAGAATGTGTAAATATTTTATAATTAAGTTCTAGGTATAATCGGGCATGTTCTACAAATCGAAATGAAGTGGATTTAAAATCACACAAATGTTGAAAACGAGCCTGTAAAGAAAGGTCATAAAAATATTCCCTTTTGTTGTATACTTTGAATACCAATTGTCTTTAAAAGAACCACTGTTAAAAACGGGAAAAACTATAGCCATTTTGCAAATACATAATTGAGTTCAAAATTTCGTTCGATTTCAATTCCACTTCATTTCGATTTCTAGAACATGCCCGAGTATAAGAAAAAATAAAGAGAAAATGAATGAAAATTAATACAAATACATGCTACAAGAGTGTTTCGAAATTGTCTAATAGTTTTTGTTTGCAACGCGATTTAAACAAAGAAATACTGTTTATGGATTTTAATTCTATAGGCAAGTTATTAAATTTTACACTTCCAACAAAATCAATTCTTTGTTTGGTTGTTTCTAGCCTGCATCGAGGAGTTCTTAAATTTAATCTATTTCTGGTGTTAAAGTGTTGTTGGATTTGAGAAAATGATATGGTATGATGACCAAAGCGGTTAATACATTTAAATACAAACATTAAAACTTGATACTCATGTATCCCATAAATCGGTAAAATTGTTTTGCTTATTTCCTTATATAAAGAGATTGTTGAGTATGTTATCGGTAGTTTTTACACCGTTTTCAACGCTTTGTTTTGCATACTCTGAAGAGATTTAAGTGCTCTATTATTTTTATTATGCGCGTATGCAATTGCAAGATACCTTAGATGTGACTGAATTAATGAGTTGAATATCATAAGTTTTGTACGAATGCCGAGTTTATTTTGAAGTTTCTAAAGAACTCCAATGGCCGGTGCTATTTTCCTTTTCAAACCATTTATATGAATATCCCATGACAAATTACTTTGAAGAGTAATCCCCAAGTATTTTACAGAATGGATTTCATAAACAGACTTACCATCAATGTGACCATTGAAGTTGTTGTTAATGCTTAAATCATGTGGCCTAAAGCGAATAAGTTTTGTTTTATTGGGATTAATAATTAAGCGGATTGCAAACTCAATTAACCGTGCAAACTCAATTAACAATGCAGAATCTCTTTCTATATCCGTTTTTAATACCAAATCAAATTTGTATGGATAGAATAGGGAAACATCATCTGCAAACATAAAAAGCTTCCCTTTCAGATTTAAATTCTTTAAATCATTCAGATAAATTGAAAACAATAATGGACCCAATCCACTCCCCTGCGGAACGCCATACCTAACAGACCCCATAAAACTTTTGGTATTACTTACATCTACATATCGTCTCCTATTATTAAAATAATCCTTGAATAACAAAAGTTCACGGCCCTGAATACCATAACACACCAATTTTTGCAGTAAGATTTCATGGTCCACTAAATCAAAAGCCTTTGCAAAATCAAAAAATACACCAGCAACTCCATAGAAGCCCTCATCCAGTCCATTACACACATACTGAATAACATTCAACACTGCATCTTCCGTGCCGCAACCTCTTCTAAAAACGAATTGACAACTGTATAAAAAATGATTTTCTTCAAAATATATCGAAAGTTTGTTAAATAGAATTTTCTCAAAAATTTTATCTATTATATCTGAATCTTTAAGATATTAGGATAAACTGAATAATTAGCCATTTTATTAAATAGGATAGTCAAAATTGGTACTAGTTCACATCTACATTCCTTAAGAAACTTTGGCGATATATTATCATATCCTGGGCTTTTATTACTATTCATATTAAGAATTATCTCATCAATTTCTGCATCACTAACATCATTAAGTGCAAAACAATACGGAGATGTATTAAGAGTTCTTAACAAATTGAAGTTGTCACCTGGTTGAGTTTCGATGTTCCTTTTCAGATCTGATACACTTGTAATAAAATAACACAGTACAACAGCCAATCTGGGGGGTGAGAAATTCCAAGTCAGGGTGATGGTACTAGGTCATTATAGTAAAACCCTCAAAGGGTTTGGCGTTCGTATGTGTCAGTTTTTTTTCATGACATTTTAAATTTTTTCCTTATCTTGATGTTTTTTTGTTTAACATAACTCGAGAACCACTTGTCCGATTTTGCTAAAACAAACATAAAAAAATTTAGAATTACAATTTCTTTAATCCGTTCATATAACGATTTTCTTTATAATCAACAGTTTTGCCGGTAAAAATAAATTTGTGGAGAATTATAATTGATAAGTGCAAAAAAATGTTCAAGCCTGGATGTATGCAGCAGATTTTATCACAAACCTGCACTGCAATTTTTGTGACTTTTTTTAAGCGATCGGTGAAAATCGTCGAACTTTTGTTTGTTATTTGAAAGAATACACCCACATTCAGTGATGCCAACAGTAGGGGATTTCCCCTTTTCTAGCGATTTTTTTTCGGAAAATTTCAACCGTAGGGAAAAGAGGACACAATTTTTTATTTTAGGGCATATTTATTTATTTAATCAATGGATATTATCCTTACTGACTAATAACAATATTGACTTAAAATTAATGAATAACAATATGCATTTTAAAATATACTACAAATTTACAGAATATATGTAGTACATAAAAATTTACGAATAAAGAAAAACAATAAGAAAAATCAACAAATTGTGATATAGAATTAAATTGTCTACATAACCTCGAAAAAGGATCAGCAATAGCGTAATTTTCTCTAAAAAAATTTAACAAAAAGCAGATTATAATGACGCGTATTGCGACAAGGTATATTAAATTTAGCAGACTCTACAGAAAATCACAACAAACATTACCATTAATAAGATTAACCATAAAAGAAACATTTAACATTGTATGACGACTTTTGAGCGATGGTAATTTTATTAATGCCAGTCTTCTAGCATAGGAAGGAAAGTTTGTCGAGTAACTCCAATGAAGATCACGTAAACAGAATAATAAAAATTGTTTTTGGACCGATTCAATACGAGAATTGTGAATGTTGTAAAATGGATCCCAAATGATTGACCCATATTCTAAGATTGGTCTAACGAGTGATACGTAAAGTTGCTTCGTTATGTATGGATCGGTGAATTTTTAACCCAGCGCTTAATAAAGCCAAGAACGCCTCGAGCTTTATTAACAGTTAATGTAATATGAGAAACAAAGTTTAATTTAGGATCCAGTAAGACTCCAATATCAAGAAACGAATCAACCAACTCCAGTTGATGACCACCAAAAGCATAATTAACAGCAATACAGTTATTTCTATAAAAACGCATGCTTTTGCATTTCACAAGATTCAGCTCCATCATATTATGATTACACCATAAAAAGAAGTTATTAAGATCCGATTGAAGATAAAAATTATCCGAAAAAAAATCCCTAGAAAAGGGGAAATCCCCTACTGTTGGCATCACTGAATGTGGGTGTATTCTTTCAAATAACAAACAAAAGTCCGACGATTTTCACCGATCGCTTAAAAAAAGTCACAAAAATTGCAGTGCAGGTTTGTGATAAAATCTGCTGCATACATCCAGGCTTGAACATTTTTTTGCACTTATCATTTATTTTTACCGGCAAAACTGTTGATTATAAAGAAAAACGTTATATGAACGGATTAAAGAAATTATAATTCTAAATTTTTTGGAGTTTGTTTTAGCAAAATCGGACAAGTGGTTCTCGAGTTATGTTAAACAAAAAAACATCAAGATAAGGAAAAAATTTAAAATGTCATAAAAAAAAACTGACACATACGAACGCCAAACCCTTTGAGGGTTTTACTATACTGACCTAGTACCATCACCCTGACTTGGAATTTCTCACCCCCCAGACAATAATCCCAAAAATGTTCCATAGTGTAATCAGCCTTAGTCTGCTCCGATGTTATCATCTGACCTTGAGAATCACTCAAGTCAATTTTATTACTTTTTCCCCTTCCCAGAATGCTATTAACAAATTTCCAAGATTTTTTAGGGTCATTAGCAACCCTTGATAAACTATATATGTAATAATTATCCCTGCACTTTCTAATAACAATTTTTATAATCTTACTTATTCGTTTTAAATTTTCCTTCACAAGCTGTCTATTCTTTGCCTTACGCCTTTTACCCAATAGCCTTTTCTTCAGTAAAATCAGAGCCTGGATGTTTTTGTTAATCCATGGAGTGATTTCAAAACGTAGCTGTTTCCTATGTCTCGAAACAACAGTAGAATTGTCAACCGCATCCTTCAAACATTCAATCAAACTATTTGCTAGTGACGAGGGATCTAGCGTTGTGATATTAGCAGATAAGTTATTACATAAATATTCACGCGCTTTTTCAATTACAGTGTATTTTCTCATACTCCATAAAGTACATGCACCTAACATCAGTTACAAATTTGCATGAAATCAAATTGTGATCAGACAGGTTGCACTCCACAGAATCGATAAAGATTTTTTCAGAAAAATTACTAAAGACATGATCAATGCAGCTATTGCCCAAAATCCTAGTTACTAATCTATGAACACTATCGCAATCATAGTTTCTAAAAGTATTTAATAGGTCCAGAGAATGTGTTCCTTTAATAAGGTCAATATTGGAATCACCAACTATAATAATAGGGTTACGAGCACAGTTCCTTAAAAGCTCATCAAACTGATTTAAAAAATCATGAACGCTACATTTTTGCGATCTATAAAATGAAACCAAATTTATTGGTTTGTAATCAACTTTAACATTTCTCAATTTAACGAGTGTCTTAATGAAATACCATAGCTACTCACACTATAAGTGGGACGCATAGAAAAAATCTTATGTTGCTATGTTTGGAACTCAAAATAAAAGCCTTAGATAAATTTAAGAAAAATTGTGATTTTTAGTTGAACTGTTAATTTTTGATATTTTTTTTAGTTAAGCATGAGTTCATCCAATTTAATTTTCATTAAATTTTTTTTTTACTGAAAGAAGGAATTTTTTAATTAAAGAATGTGGTGATTCGTGAAACATGTAAATTCAACCCAGGTTCGAGCCCCAGCTCATCCAAGAAAATTATCAATAAATTTTAATAAAATTTCATGTTGTAAAAATTCGTTCCTTCAGTAAAAATAATATAATAAAAATTAAATTTGATGAACTCAAGCCTAAAAAATATCAATAATTTAAGAATTTTTATTAAATATTCTTCGTTCAGATCTGCATAAAATAATTAACATTAAGTGTGTAAACTAAGTACTTTTATAAGGTGTCTCACTTATAGTGCTTGAGCTGTATTTATCTAGAAATTTATTACGATTCATAAACAAAATATAAAAGACTCAATTTTATTGGATATATAAAAATTTTTCAATATACAAAAATGTTTCTAGAAGGATATTTTTTAGGTAAAAAAAAGACTTATTAAAGATTTTTGCATTAGAAATCGTGTTTTAGTATCAGTTAACTGTTGCAGAATTAGCCTAGTGTTCTGTAATAAAAAGAGCTTCTATAAAAAATTATTTTTTTAATAAAATTAACTTTTTTTTGCCAATTTGAATTATACACCTTTTCTCTTTCCAGGTTTCGACAACACCCTACACATAGTACCAGCCTTAGCGGTAGTGGATAAAACCTACTTAGAGAAAAATGCCAACAACACTGGCTACCCCCAATCGCATTACAGTCTAACACAAGTAACTTCATACATAATACCCTTTGTGGGCCCACATGAATGTCCAAACTCGAAAAAGTGTCCCAATCAACTAACAAAAAAACGTCTCTCTGCTCTTAACACACAAATAACTGAAGAACGCGCAACAGAAAAGCCTTCTAATAGCAATGAGTGTGCCGAACCCGAAGATAAAAATGAAGGAAATAATATTAAAATGTTGGTAGATCAAGTAGAAAATCTTAATATAAGCGAAAGCAAGAATGAGCAAAAAGAAGCGGGAGTAGAAGATGTAGTAATGGTCGAAGCAGCGGCAATGGATGAGGGTAATATGGAAGTTTTTAGTCACGATGTACCTGCCGAAATGTTGGCAACCTCAAGTGCTCCCCATCAAGTGGATGATAAGACAGGCAATAGTCATTTGCCCTTAATGAGCATGTCTTTCATGGCCTCCAACACATGCCCATATCCCCTGTCCGTAGTATGGTGGCGTACTTTGGAGGGAGTTAATCGTGCCGTTATTGGTTATTCAGATGGCTCAATATGTTTCGTCGGCCTTAGTCCCAATTGCCCGTTTGTGGCGAGCACTGCTGTGGAAAGTGGTTCAGTGGTAAAATTGCTTATATGTCGGGACAATACCTTCGATAGTGTGATGTTATTGGTAAGTAATAAAGAACGAACAATGAAAATGTTTATATCAAATTTTATATTTTAGATAACATCCTCTTTAAAACAACAATTCAAATTGCTTTTGGAACAAAAAGCCATTAAGTATATTTACCCCGGAGAAATGTCACCCACAACTTCGCAGCCCAAAGAGAACGATTGGCAAATTGTAATGCCTTTAAAGAATACTAGTAATTCATCTGATCCCGCTTCGGAAAAATCTCAACCAGATGAGGATGTTTTCATAAGTGATGATAAATTGCAAAATGTAGCAAATATCTCAAGCGCAGCTACAGGTGAAACAGCCACCTCTTCAATGACAGTGACTTCAGTACAATTACAGGCAATGTCTTCAACAACAGCAGTTCCTACTAGGCCGCTGCAACCACCACCTGCACCACTTGGTGCCACATCTACAACATCTAGCGATTTAGCCGATAATTCCCAACAGCAGCCCCCTCCACCTTCCTATTCCGTAGCTATAACAAGACATTTGGACAATAAGGCCTCCGTAACTACTACAGGTTCAAGTGCAAAACAGTCTGTAAGCACAACAAACCAGGGGGCTAATTTAAATCAGCAAGAGCCGGTTCAGCAGCAGCAGCAACAACTGTATAATAATTTAGTTAACGATTTGGATGACTCTAATGGTCGTGCTGGCATATTGCCGGCAGCTCGTGCACGTTTGGCATCTTTAAAATCTTTGGGTTCGAAAAAATTAAACGCCATCAAAATGCGCCTGTCGGATAATCGCCAAAAAATTGAAGAATGTAAGTAAAGTTTTTGGAATTTTGAAATAGTTTATGTATCACTGCCTTGTTGACCATGTTAAAAAATATGTAAGAACAGTTTTGAATAATTTTACACGGCTTTCATAAAAAAGTTACAAAAAAGAAGAATTCGTATTAATTTGATCAATTAAAGAAAATTAGTCAGAATTTGATAAATTTCGTTAGATTTTGCTGGATCGTTCGAAAATCGCTTAGATTTCTACAATTATTTCTTAGAGAAAAATGTTCAAAATTCGTTAAACTTGCAACAGAAAAATTCGTTAGAATTTGATAAACTTTTTAAAGAGAAAATTCATTTAAATCGGATAAGTTTTCTAATAAGTAAATTAAAGAATTATATATATTGTATATTGATCCTATGGTTCCAGGCTAGACCAAAGGGCCACAAAAAAATTCTTCTATTCAGTTCTGTTGAGAGCCAGCGTTTTAATTTCAGAACAAAATGTTCCCATCAAACGAATTTATTTTTGTACCAACCGTCTCCAGATGTTAGATGGCCTATCATCTACCCAGTAGGAGGGCTCCGAGGGGAGCCTTAGGGGAGTATCTGCTAAGGTTATGCTGGGTGCCGGGTCATTGCGACATAGGCGGCAATGAGATTGCTGATGAGTTGGCAAGACAGGGCTCAGAGATGGAGGATCCTGACTGTGTGGAGGCGGTTAGGCCTCCATTGGGCTTCTATTTTGGTAGAATTAGGGAATGGATACTGAGCGTGACCAATCGGGCCTGGGGGAGCCGAACGGACTGTCGGGTATCACGGACACTGTGGCCGGTGCTTAGGAAGTCCGATTCGGTGTCGCTGTTGGGCAGGAGCAGGGTATGCGTTAGGACCATGATAGGAATTATCACGGGCCACTGTATGATAGGCAGGATGGCGGTGAGGATGGGATCCGACTCGTCGGATATATGCAGGTTGTGCGAGGACCCTGAGGAGTTGGAGTCAGTTGAGCACTTTCTGTGCCACTGTCCCAGGTTGCAGGGTAGCAGGTTGAGGTGGCTGGGCAGTAGATTCCTGGGCGAATTAGGGGATGTCTCGGGTTGCGGACTCGAGAATCTGATAGGATTCGTAATGGGGATGGCCTGGCTGCGCGAGGGGAGACTGGGTGCTAACCGCACGTAGGGCGGATTTGGTTTAAGTGGGATTTCTCTCGGGGTTGGTCCTTTACCTTCTTTTCTTTCCTTTCTTTTCTACCTATCTTTCGGATCTGTCTTATGCTTTTGCTGCTTATTTCACCTACTTTATACCTTCTTAGCTATCTCTAATTAAGGCGTCACAATGGACCATATTGGTCTCTGGGTGAAGGTGTGAAGGAAACTTCACACCGGCCTTTCTACCTACCTACCTACCTATCATCTACCCAATTGCCTTGTTAAAACATGACCAATCCAAACCAAATAAAACTGTTAAGCGTATAAGAATTATAAGCATATATTTGGTTTAATATCTTTAGTTTTTCTAAAAGCTTTTTGGATGAAGTATCCTGACGATCTGGCATAAGCAACCAGTGAAATGCGCATAGGAATAGCTTATCCCATCAACAATAAATTTCAGTTTTTTTTTATCAAGAATGAAAATTTTGAATTTAGCACGAATAACAAAATCTTTTAAATTAAAATTTTTTATTCCCAAAAATTAATTTGATAATAAACTAGCAAGTGCACGGCTTAAAAAAACTTAAACTGGCAACATGCTTTTGCAAGCTGTTTTTGTTTTCATTTTGTTTATTCTTAACCTACTTACAACTACAATTAATGTTGGAAGAGATCCAATCAAGTGTAGTAGGGAATGTAAGAAGAGATAAACTCACTGTTTATTGTTGATGTTTTTGTTTAAACTTTGATAATGTTAAAAGTAGAACTGTTGCTTATAATTCTTATACGCTTAACAGTTTAATTTGGTGTCTTATGTTTACATTGATATTCGGAATAGATCTTAATAAATATTTCATATCGCTAGAGGGCATACAATAGGGCAAAACGGGAAAAAAGCCCCCCCTCTCCCAATATCTCTGGCCGGCAAATAGTGTAACATCTGAAAGGAACTCTACACTATAATTTTTATAATTCAGAGCGTGAAATATGGCAAGAGATGTAAACGTCCCCCCCCCCCCCTCCCAATATCTACGGAGTCTTCATGCAGACTGTGTAATGTCCAAAGGAACTGTAAGATATAAATTTTTTTGCAAATTCCAACAATTAGGGCATAAAATAGGGGAAAAGGGGTAAAAGCTCCCTCTACCCATGTCTTCTTAATTAAGTATCCGATGTTAGTTTCAGGTCTTGAAGGAAGTAAAAATTATAAATTTTAACATTTGCGGCGTAAAATACAGCAAAAAGGGTAAAATTAATTTTCATACTTCAGGAAAAAATATACATCACTTTTTCATAATTAACTTTTGAATATGCAACGAACAGAAATAAAGAATTAAATAGCTATTGCGTTTTGTTTTCATCGCCGATCATGGTATAAAGTGCTTCATTCCTCTTTCTTTCACTAGAAATAAGTTATGTGGCAAAACAACGTTTGCCGGGTCAGCCACAGAGAACAACATCAAATACACTCATTTGTGTTCATGCAATCAAGCTTTCTCAGCCACACACATCGTGGTTGTTTTAAAATTCATTCAAGTCATGCACAGCGTATTGGCTGTGCCATTCATACTATGTTTAGCTTCGTTCGCCGATTATTGCTTTGGTAAAAAACATAAACAAAGAAAAATACACAAAAATCATTGCTCTGATGACTATTCAGCAGCTGAAACAGTTTCCATAGTAACAGAAGATGTTTTTATTTTTTATCATTTCTTAAAAAGTACAGTAGTTCTGCATGAACAATGTATTGTTGTTATTGTTGTTAATTTTATTGTCGCTTTTTGCGCTTTTAAAAAACTACCCTGCAAATAATAGGAGTAGTCCAAACATGCTTGTAAAATGTAGCCCACAAGAGACTCGGACTAGTCCAAAAGTAACCCAAACGTATAAAAAAACATGGTATATTTAACATTACGATGTACTAGGGGAGGACCATATAACCCAGCTTTGGACTGCAAAGAAGTAGGTTTAAAACTACTCCATGGTATACTCAAGAGGATTAGTTTTGAAGTCGTATAAAAACGAAAGCATGTCGTTAAAAAACGAAGACATGTCGTCTTACTACAAACACTTTTTAACAATGACATGGTCCATGCTTGCATTACATCGGACCAGTCCATGGAGTAGTCCATTTTATCAAAATGGATCTTCAGTGAATTCCAGTTGTTAAGAAATAAGTTTGACTTTTCCGGGTACAAATTATGGAAGTCAATATCGATCTAAACATAAAAATATAAATTTTTTACTTATATATTATATAAATTTAAATTTTCTACCAAACGATATCCGTTACTATACGCATATAATGGCCAGTCAGAAAGTATAAATTGTAGCAGATGGATATTAATGTCCTGGCGCCGAAGAGCAAAGCTGGAGTTCCATTTCAATTCCACCGTCTCCCAAGGCGAATTTCTTGTTTTTAGCCAAATTTTATCTTCTGAATCGATTCCTGATACCGAAATAGCACTTACTTATTCACTTCACTTCAACTACTGTCGCTTCTAAACACAACCGACACTCTTAAAACAAAGAACATAAGTGAAACTAACATGCAATTAATGCATACTCATTATCCATATGTGAACGCATTGTTCATAATCTATGCATAAATGGGCACAACTTATGAACAAGATACACACATATCAAAATATTGGGCAAAATCTATGCACAAGTAGGCATAACTCATGAACAATCAGTGTTAATAGTCGTTCATGCACAATGTTCATATATGTATTATGATCAATTGTGTTTAATTTTCAAATAATAAAGCTATGAACAATGTTCACAAACTGTGCACATTTTTTGTGTATAACTTATGCACAATTTTAATAGATTGTGCAGAATTTATGATTATTAGGCATAATTTATGCGCAAAGTTGCATATTCAAAAATGTACCCAAACATTTTATAGTTATGAACAGCTTGTGCATAAATAATGCACAACAGTTTTCTCCATGTGCCCAACAATAAATGCAAACAAAGCACTTTCAATAAAAAACTCACACATGCATAAATCAAATGTGTACAAAACGATGTCAAAATTACCAACGTTGAACTTTATTTTGCAGGCATAGAGTTAATGTAAATTATAGCGTATGAGTAAATCAACAAAAACAGTGGATTATGCAGTTCTCTGGTCAGCTAGTACTTTTCTTTGGATTATCAAATTCCCCTATTCTTGATTTTTAAAATAAATTGTTTGCTTTTTTTTGCCAAGCTGATTTTCTTTTTTTTTTCCTTCCTGCCTGGCAGGGGCACGCTTAACAGCTAGTAATAAATATTTGACATTTTGATCTCAGAGGTCTAAAAATTTGCGTAAACTTTTTTTTTTCATAAAAACGAACAAAAATAAATCAAAAACTCGTTTTCGAATTTTTGCGTAGTTCTGTCTGTTTGCATTTAAGGCGACGATATTCTAAAATAAATAATAAATTTAATTTTGTTTTTTTTTGTTCGATAGTTTCTTTTCAGTCTTTGCCTTCAACTGGTCTTTTTAAATATTTAATAAAGTTTTTAGGTATAAGACTTATTTCCATTCAAAGTATTTTCTCTTATAGATGTCCGCTAAATAGAATTGTAGTTTTAGTTTGTTTTAAACCGCAAATATTCTGTTAATACTGTAAAAAATCATTCACTAGATAAAGAATATTCGGGCATATTCTAGAAATCAAAATGAAGTGAAATTTAAAGAGATTTTAAGCTCAATTATTTACAAAATGGCCGTCGTTTTTCCTGGTTTTAAAAGTTGTTCTTCTAAAGCTAAAGGCTAGTTTACACTATTATACTTTGTATTTATACATGTCAAAAACTCAAGTAATATGTAAAAGTCTGATAGTGTGAATGCATGTATGATGACAAGTATTATGAAAACAAATTTGACATCCCATTCGACTTCATCGTTTTTTTTAAAAATTTCTAAACAATAATACTTCTCATTTGATCAGGGTTGCATTTTGTTTCATGTGCGAGTGTTTATACTTTGTGTGATGGTGTGAACACAAACTGTCATGTTAAATTAGATTTTTTGACAGTCGCAACAAAACTCATTAAGATTTATATCTCACAATGTATTATGGAATACGTAAGACTTGTGAGATAGTGTAAACTAGCTTTAATTGGTACTTACAAAATGAAATTCATAAAATAGAATTAATTTGTATGAACTTTCAGTACAGGGTCGTTTTTAAAATGTGTTCGATTTCAAATCCACTTCATAGAACGTGACCGATTAGGTAAATTTTTTCGATTAGAGTAGACAGCTCCTTTAAACTGCAGCAAAAAGCACTTACACCATCACCAAAAGTTGTTGCTAAACAAGTAAATCTCTTAATCTTCAAATTACTATAAAGATTCTTTTTTTTTTTTTGCATTTTTATTTTTCTATTTTTCTTTCTATTCTTTAAAATAAAAAAAAAAAAAACAAAAATTTCGAAATAAGATTTTAAATGTTTTATCATATTTCTATATAGAATGAGAACAAAATTTGGTGAGTTTTTTGTACTCAAAAACCAATTATCAAAAAATAGAAATAATCGATTGTTAAAGCATCTCATAAAATTTTGCCAAAATGTTAAATTGTATTCTAGAAAGAAACGTTAGTAACATAGCAGCAATCAATGTTAAATCAATAAGGTTTGAAATCATCAATACATTATTGTTGGGAGTTTAATTCATTCTTAGTACTCGATTTTAAGCTTCAAAAAAATTCATTTAATTCTCTTAACGTCTTTACAGATATGCCTGACAACTCTTTGGGTTCCTCATTTGCCATTGTGGATTCGCCCTCCTTGACGCCGGAAATGCTGGCCAATTCGGTTGGTTCTTTCTATACCATACAAAACTTACGCAGTACTTATTTGCTAAGTGCTTTACACAGTCAATCAAACAGCTTTACTGTCCACAGCATAGATATACATTTGAAACCATTGTTTCTGTACAAAATCCCTCCCGATTGTGTGGACATATTAATAAGTTCAAATATTTTATACTCCATACAATACGTCGATTATTACAACGACTCTCCAGTGGGCAGTAGCAGTGGAATGCCGAAAGAATGCGAAGTGATGTTAAATCAAAATACAGATAAAGAAAATCGCGATATGGATGTGGAAAAGCAAGAAAAATACGCTGAAGTTACAAAAATAGAAAGTCAAGGTGTTGGCAGCGGTAATGCTGACAGTGAGATTAAAATTTTACCCGCATCAGCTAAAGCTGAAAGTCCTGCTGATACTAGTGCCGCCTCAACCACAACTAACGAACAGTTTAGTCGTGACTGTTTGTCCCCCAGTAATTCTATAAATGCTGTTGGTGTTATAAGCAGTGCCATGGCTTCTCTCCGTACAGGCAATGAAGATGTTAGTTTATTTATTAACTTGCATTCCATTTGATTTGATTTGTAATTTGTTTTTTCTTTTAGAGATTCAATTCAGCCTCCCAATTGGGTTTGTTCCGTTTCGAAAACGAAACAGTATTGAGTCTTTATCAAATGGCCACTTACCGTCCAGCTTTAACCGCAAATGAAGTCATATCAAAGGATGAGAAAACCAAAGCATTCGAACACAAAGACATCAAATCTCCAATGGATTATGTCAAATTTTATGAAACGGCTGATGTCCAAGAGGAATACTCATTAAGGCAAATGGAAATTATGCAAAATGAATTTCCGAAAATTAACTATGATCCCTGCTATGTGGTTACAAATAAAAATGTTTTTTATTTACAACTAAAGTAAGTTATTCACCGAGCTCTATTTGCGATTATATCGTTAGCGACAATTTATCGAAATTTAGTTTTTTTTCTTGCAAATAGGTTGTAAGTACTCGTTACAATAACGAACAAATTCATAGACTTTGAATTTGTACCGTTGCGGAGAAAAAGCCCATCTAAATCCAAATAAAGTATTGCAATGCTTACCTTGCGGCCACACGTTCAAGCTGTTCTTGATAGTCTTTTACATAAACTGTCAAAATTTACATAAATTGAAAGCTGTGACGTAGGCTGCACTCAATTTGTAAGAAATTAACTTCCAAGATGTCAACAACAACACAATTTATAAAGGCAAACTAGTACTCAGCTGTTAAATTGAAAGTAAAATTGCCAAACAAATGGAAAGGTAAAATTGAAAGCCATCTCGTGGTCAATTTAAAAAGTGTGAGTGTGTTAGTAAAAAACTGAATGTGTATGGCAAATTGAAAGGAATTGAAAGGTAAAACTTGATCGTGTGGCCAACAAGTTAGGAAAAAGTAATAAAAACCCTTCTCCTGTAAAATTTGTCTTGTCGCTTACAATATAATCGCAAATAGGGCTCGATGTTACATAGAAATATTGACCAATTTCTTCAAATAAGTTTTCTCATTGAAAATTTCCTATATTCTATCCATTATTTCTTATTGGAAATTTCTCAGATCGATACGAAATTTTTGGCGGGGTGCAATAACGCCTTAAGAAATAAGGCCTTTAAGGCTTTATTTCTCAATGGAAAGTGAAATAAGGCCTTTATTTCCAAAAAGGTTTTATTGCACTTTGAAAGTAAAATAAAGTCGTAAAGGGGTTATTACACTTAAATTTCTTTTTAAATGTGCTTGACATTAAAATGTACATAAAAGGAAATGTCTGGAAAAAAGCATACACAAATGTTAATTTAACTGCAAAAGTATTGAAAATCTTTGCTTTATAAAGTTTTTCTGCGTGGCGGCCTGCGGCCGGTGGCTTCGCTGAATAAAGTTTCCCTGCTCCCGTCACACTACGGTTGATAATGAGTCGCGCGCAGGAAAACTGTATTCAGCGAAGCCACCTGCCGCGTCCCATGGAGGAGAAAACCCCTAAGAGCGGCCGCAGGCCTCCACCCAGAAAAACTTTATAAAGCAAAGATTTTCAATATTGTTGCAGTTAAATTAACATTTGTGTATGCTTTTTTCCGCAGCAGCGAAATGCTGCTACCAACAACAACAAAAATCGATAAATTGAACAGTGTAACAAAAGAATCAAAAAATATAAAATAAATGGTTTATTGCACCATTGGCTAAATTCCAATAAAGGCTTTATTTCACTTTCAATTGAGCAGTAAAGCCTTTTTCGCAAAAAAAAAGTCTTATTTCTCAATTGAAAGTGAAATAAAGCCTAAAAGGCCTTATTTCTTAAGGCGTTATTGCACCCCGCCGAAATTTTTTAATAGAAAATATTTTTATTTTATAATTAACGTTGCAGAAAAGAACCCTTTGCCATCTTTCTCGATTCCGCCTTAGCCGGCGAGTGGACGCAATGTCGGGACTTTTGCAACACTTTCGATCTCACATACGAAGCTTGTATTGAATTTGCGGGTGATTATCTATTACGTCGTAAGAAGGTCACACAAGCTTTGCTCACTTATAATACGGCACGCATAAAACCAATACGTACGGCACTTAAATTGGCAATGTTCGGTCAGACCACTGCTTTAATGCATCTTTGTGCTATGGCTTTAAAGCTTACTCATGTTCTCAAATCGAAATATTTTTGTCATCCCATCATAAAGACACTCTTGCCCGACATCACCTACCGGCACTCGGAGGATGTGCGCATAATATTGCCGCCCACACCAGCTGAATACGCTCCTGATGGTAAGGGAGTTAATGTGAATGACGGTCTGCCCTGTGGTGATTACACGTATGGAGTGGATGAGTCTTTGAGTCAATTGCAAATGTCACCATCTTCTCAATTTCATTTGGCTAATTTGCTGCTCATTACACTGGCCGAAAAAGCTGTTAATGATAAAAACTATATACCTCTATGGTGAGTGCTTAAAGGTTAGGCTGAATAAGTTTTATATATATTTTTGTTATTTTAGGAACTTTCTGGTAACCAACGGCAAATATCATACCAACATGACGAGCATAGTTTTATGTCAGAGTGGTTTATTTTCGGCGGCTTTACTGCTGGCCAAGGTACGCGGTGTTTGTATTGATACCTTTTTGGCTTTAAATAGTGTAGTTGGCCAGGAATTTGGTAAATGCTTTAATTGTCCTTTGCTTTCAAATAGAATTGACAACTATTTTGTTCTTAGGTTGGTATACAGAACTTAATGTGTGTCTTTACAACTTGAGTGAATCTATGTTTACCGAAACCATAACGTATTTGCCCAGCATAGCTGTTGATTATTTTACTTTCATACAAGAAAAATTGCCACAAATCAGGCCAAGTGTTTTAAAGGTAATAATTTAACGGGCATGTTCTGAAAATCGCAAAATGCTAAATATTTGCGATTCCGACTTGGAATTGATTGTTGGGTGTGGAGATTTCAAGTCGTGCGATTGTCAGAACATGGCCGAAAGTTAATTTTAGGCAAGACATTTTTAATTCTGTGTTTCTGTTTAAAGCGTTTGGAGCAACAGCTTAATCCTTTTTCGGCCACGTTAAGGCCTATTATCTCTCATACATCATCATCATCTCAATCAAATGACAATAATAGCTATTTGTTGGAATTTTGTAAAAATCTAATTGAAACCTATTTGGCTGTACTCATACACTTGGAATCCCAGCGCTCAAAATGTGATCGGGTATTGAATGCCCTTAATACGTTTCGTTTAACTTATGAAGACAATCAATTTGCCATCGAAACCTCGCGTTTCAAGCCAATATCGGCTGGTTGTGCCCACTGCGCCTGCGTAGTGGATGGTGTAGCCTACTTTTGGGGCTCTAATGGTGTGCCTTGCAACTATAGTGTTAATAAATCTTCGGGTAAATTTTAAAATTTATAGTGATATTCGTTAGAGTTATTATATTTTTTAATTTTTCTTTTAAGATACTCCTGAACCCCCTTATGCTGTAAAAAGTTTAGATTTATTGTCCCAACTAAATTTAGAGGTACATGCTGTTAAATGTGGACGTCAACACACTTTAGTTCTTACAAATAATGGAGTAAGTTCGATATATAATTATCTTTATTTTTTTTATTAAATATTTAACATTATTTTTAGCTCTATACTTTGGGCAATAACAATTTATGCCAACTGGGTATAGGCAAACAAATGCAAATGACCTTGCAGCCCATGTTGGTTAAGCAGTTCGATGGTAAAAATATAACTATACTTGAAGCTGGACAATATCATAATTCAGTTGTAGCAGACGGTTTACTTTATACTTGGGGGTATGTTAAAAATTATTTTTACAACATCAAAAACAACTATGTAACAATTACATTTATATTACAGTTGGGGAGTGTACGGACAATTGGGTCATGGCAATACCGAAAATGTAGCAGAGCCAAAAGTAGTCTCATTTCTTAAATATAAGGTATGTTATATTTAAATTATATAACGAAATATGTATTAGAATGAATTTTATATTTTTTTTAGAAAATTCTACAAGTTTCATTAGGCCATGCTCATAGTTTAGTGTTATGCGAAGGCTCTAAGCCAAATACTACAGAGTTGTATGTCTTCGGTTCTAATCATTTCGGCCAGCTAGGCTTAGGTACACCTAAAACCGAGGGATCTTTAGATAACAATAGTAGTAGCAGACAACCAGATGATGAAATGAACTGTGCGGGTCAAGTTAAATATTTATTACCCCAACGACTAGAAATTGGCACAGCGAAAATAAGACTGATTCATACAAAATTCTTTACAAATGTGAGTAAAAAATTTAGAATGCAATTAATATTTAATTTTAACTCCTTTTAGAAATCTTCTGTATCATTTATAAATTAAAAATACAATTAATTTTTGTTCTCAATATAAAAAAAAAAATGTTGCCATTAATTAAGTTTTTAAATTAATACTGAAAATCACGATGGGTAGTGCAAAGTGTGCAAACGATGCAAATGCGTGCAAAAATACACACATTTGCACAATACAACAACAAAATTTACGTATTTGCAATTTGCTTTATTTTACTTCGTTTGCACTAAAAAAAAACCATGAGCAAGATTAGAAGTGCATATTTGCTCCGTTGCAAACAATAACATATGATATATTAAGTGCCATATTGTTTTTAAAGAAACTTACAGCCTGTTCGTCGATTTCGAACGCTAACGTTCGTATTGAAAATTACATTTAAAACAACGACAAATTGTCGAATTTTGTTTTTGTTTTAAATATAATTTTCTATGCGAACGTTAGCGTTCGAAATCGACGAACAGGCTGTTATAAATTTAACACTTTCGCGGGTTTTAATATAAAATAGAGCATTAAATTTAAATTTATTAAAAAGAGAAAATTTATTTTAATATGTAAACAAATTTAGATTTTTTACAGTGCTGCCAGAAGTTTTTGGTGTTGCCAGAATAAATTTTTAGAAAAATAGCACATTTGCACAAAAACTAAAAGTGATATGCTCACGATCAAGGCGAATTCATATACAGGTGGTGTCGGAACTACAACAATCCAAAAACAACAGAAAAAACATACGGTTTTTTGCATTGCACTGTTAGTTCCATTAGCTCGAAATGTCAACCATTATTAGCAAAACACTAACAAATCAAAACAAATAAGCCCGAGCTGTCAAAATCAGATGCCGTTTCGACACCACCTGTAGTTAATTCGCCTTGCTCACGATCAATCATATTATGCACTGCAAATTTACACAACGACCGTCGTGATTACCCTTAATAATCAAATTAACCTTTTATACTTCTTTCTTGAAATTTTGTAAAGCACAGAATTGTTGTTGTACTTATTGCTAAAGTACAGTTACAACTGTAATTTTTATGTTTCATCTTATTTGCTTATTATCATTATGCACTGCAATTAAAAAATTATTAAAAAAAAAAACAAAATATAAAATAAAATTTTAAATTTTCCATTTTATTAACAAACAGACAGTCGTTGATGAAAATGAACGTATGTATACTTGGGGCTCGTCGCCCCAGGCTTTACGTTTAGCCAACCAAATCAAGAGAAGAGCTAATGCAAAGCAAAAAATTGAAGAACACCAACGACGTGAAATGAGTCGTCGTTTTGAGGCTACTATTAATGCAGCACCTTCCTCTTCCTCTAGCACATTTGAAGCTGAAAATATATGTTCCGAATCGACGGCAAGTACAAAAGATAATGTGCCCACAGTAACAATTACCACACCAGGGCTGGATGTAATAAAACCCGATGATAATAATGGGATCATAGTTCCAGATGTTAATACTTTACCTTTAGACGATAATATTATTGCCACCGAAGATGCTACAGCTAATATCAATATACAAATAATCGATGATGAAGTCGTAGGAGATGTACCCGTATTAAAAACTCTCTCAGAAGTAGATAAACAAGAAAATAAAGCTGCTAAAATTAACACAAACGTACCTGCCGCTCCACCACCGTCTGTGCAACAGCAACCTTTAGCCGATACTGATCCTTGTGAACATATGTCACCACATTTAGTTGATACCTCCGAAGTAGCGGGACAAATATTACAGGTAATTTAATGTTACATATTTTTTAAAATCAGGAATTATTTTCGTATGTACCCACCCACTCCTTGTTTTTAGGTTTCAAGTGGTCTTTTCCACTTTGCTTTGATCTCTTCTTCCTGCACTTTATATACTTGGGGCAAAAATTTGGAACATCAATTGGGCACCGAAGATAAAGAACGTCGAGCGGTTGGCAAGCCCTCACCTTTGGACAATATCGATCGACCCATGTATGTGGATTGCGGTGCAGATTTTACTCTAGTCATGACAACGGATTATGTTGTTAAAGCCTTTGGTGGCAATTCAAATGGCCAGGTAGCTTAAAAATCACAGTGATCTTAGAGAATTCAGATTATATATTTTTTCTGTTCTAATTTTGTTTTCAGTGCGGTCGGGATTTGGGAGCTTGCATCGACAAAATGAAACAACGTGTCGTTTGTCTTCCCACTACCAAACGTTTAATGCGTTTTGAAAGCCAGTGCATAGAAATACCGGTCGAAATCAATTTGCCACGTCCCCGCATACGTTTGGACACTGAACCGATACGTTATCTTAAGACAATACCACGTTATAAGTACTACTTTTTACAAGAGGCTGACATAGATTTTGAACAATTTGAAGACTTGAACGTCCGACCATCTCCTTCACCTCTCGAATACAAGTCAACAACTCAAGCCGACAGTTCGGCTAATGTTGTAACGGGCCAAGAATCAGATGATCTTATTTCTTCTCTTGAAAACCTAAGTCCAAATGACGCCTCTTCATTGCAGTTATCGCTGAATACCCCACTACTGGCGGATAATATTTTAGACCAAAATCAGCAGCAGACAACAAATAGCTCTTATGAGTGTACGCCCGATGAACAAAGTTACGCGCGCCTACCAAATGTCGACATTGATAATGGCAGCTTAACAGACGATAATGGTCATAACAACTGTATAGATTTTCAACAAAATACAACAAATATAGCAGCCACTACTAATGCAGAGGGCAATGCGACAAACAGCGGTAACAGAAATAACGAGCACGTAACCTCCGAAGATAGTGAAGAGTTGCAAAATCTCTGCAATTACATACACTATTGTCTGTACATATTCCATGGCCTTTATAGTCCCGATAAAGTGCGTGAATTTTCAAAACATCGTTTGGAATATCGCATAAGAACTTTAATGTTAAATTTCAAATACGTTGATGCCTTCACCTTATGCCTGGAGAGCACACAAAGTTCTCTGTGTGCTTTAAAAATATTTGAATACTTTTCCAAAGACACCGGCTACGTGCCACTCCGACGAGCCGATCTAAGATTTCTTATATACTATTTGCTCAGTCACTTTGTTAACCATCAATACGACTTGGCCGATTGTGAGCGTTTCTTTTTGGCCGATTTAGACTATTATTTATTGGAACTGGCCTATGTGCTCTATTTCAATAATAACAACACTGATCTGGAACAGAATCTCAATGAGAAATTTAAGACTCTTATAGCTAGAACTGAAGGCGAAACAAATTCAAATTTCTATCAACAGCAGCAGCAACAATTTCAAGCCGAGGCGGATCACAATCACCAAAATCAGCATCATCATGCTACACATAAACTAGAGGATACTGATGTGATATTTGAAATGCTGAGTGTTAAATTTAAAACGATTGTTTGTCAGCGTTTGCTTAAATTTTGTAATTCTTAAACTTTCTTCCTGCGTTTCTTTTTGAATAGTTAAACAAGTTTAGTTTTTAATTTTAAATAGTTTTTGTTTGTTGTAAATTTGTTTCTTTTAATTTTTTTTATATATTTTAAGATTTGAAATGATTTTAAGTTTTAGTTTTATAATTTTTTATTTTTCTTAGAATTAAAAATGTTTGTAAGTTTGTATTTGTCTTTTTTTTCTGCTTCATTGTTTTTTGCAAAATTTTTAGTGATAATTTTTATTTTTTTTTTATATACTAATTAATACTGTTTGTTTATACTTTTATTATTTAACTAATTGATCAAATCTAAATTGTTTATTTGTAATAAGAAAAATATCTAAAGTAAATTATTGAACTCAGATTTAAAAAAAAGTTTGATTTTTTTATTATTAATCAAGGCGAATTCATAACAGGTGAACTCGAGAGTTCATCTGACTATTTTCTGCTCCGTGCATTTTGGTTGTGGATATAATGAGTTTGCCTTGGTTTTGAAATTTAACGAAACAATTGATTTTGACAAACTAGTAGTATTTTTCAGAGCAGCTCAAAATGTCAACCATTTTTAAACAAAACATTGTTAAACCAAAACAAATTGGTTCGTACTGTAGATCTCATTTCGCTGCCACCAAGGCAAATTCGTAACAGGTAGACTTGCCCATATTCGCTCTAAAAATATCTGGTTTATTTGTCAAAATCAGTAGTTTCGTTAAACCCAAAGCAGGTTCATAAATTGATAAACTTACAAGACAAATTAGATCGAAATGCATGGAGCAAAAAATAGTCAGCTGATCTCTCGAGTTCACCTGTTATGAATTCGCCTTGGCTGCCACCTTTTATAAACTCGCCTTGTTATTGAATTATATTTTAAAACATTTGATGTTATTTTTTAAAACGGCAGAAAAATTAATTTTTTTAAAGGTATTTTAAGAAAAGAGCTTTTTAAATATACTTTTTATTTCATAAAAACTTTAAATTTGACTTAAAAAAATACTTTTAAAGATTTTTTTCGTTTTTTAAATTTAGATTCTTTTTAATTGAGAAAATGATTTTGTTTAATTTTGTTTTTTCCCTTCTCCCAATTTTCTTATGTATGTAAATTCAATTGTAAAAATGGGGGAAAAATCGCGGGGAATTTGTATTCATAATTGGGCTGATTTTGGTTTAAATAACCATTAAAATTTTCTTTCTTATAAAATCAGTTGCCTAATCCTGGCATCACGACGATCGACCACTTTTTTGATTTGAATGCAATTTTATTTGCTTAAGCAAATTGCAATTTCATAAAACTTAACAAAAAGTTTCCTTAAGTTCAATATGGTTTGACACATATGTACATATCTGTGGCATTTTGACAAAACATCTTAAATCGAGATGAGATAGCAAAAAAAGTTAAAAAAAAATTCGTCGAAAAAATCATTTATATCAAATCAAAATGTATTAACAAAGTGACCCCAATACTACAACAATGAAATAATAGAAAATACAACAGGCATTTTGTTGCTAGAATTGAGACGGTAAATGTCAAAATGCCTTATTAAAAAAAGTAAATAAACAAAAATAATGACACCAAACGTCACACACGAAGAAAATCACTGCAAACAGCTGCGCTTGTGAGGTCACTTTATTAGTACATTCTGTATCAAATAATTAAATAAACCGAAATTAAAGAAACATTTTAATTACAAAATTTTAAAATCGTAAACAAAAATGGTTTTTGAAGAAAAATTCGTATGATTAACAGCATTTTTTTCAACTTTTTAAATTTGACTTAAGATGTTTTGTCAAAAGGCCACAGATATGATTTACATGTATTCGCTAAGTTGCTTAAACCGCGTTATTCACATTCAGGGGGGCTACTCTCTATTGCGATGCGAAAGAAAATGGTAGCAAATCTAGCGTTTGGTACTCTTTAATGCGTTTGCGCATTTGTCTATCGCATCTATTAATTTTTTTCTTTTTGCAAATAATCACTATTTATTTTATTTAAATTTTCCAATTAGAAATTGGGAATTATTTCCTTGTGAAGGTTACTTTATATTATTATAAACATTTTTTTCATTATGAGTTAAATTTCAGTTATGTATTTTGTAAAGCTTTTTTCGAATAGTTCTATTCCTTTAATTTTTCAGAAATGACTTTATACACTACCAGACTATTATATATAAAAAGAAAATACAATATAATAGTCTGGTAGTGTATAAAGTCATTTCTGAAAAATTAAAGGAATAGAACTATTCGAAAAAAGCTTTACAAAATACATAACTGAAATTTAACTCATAGAATAAATTCGAAAAATGAAAAAAAAATGTTTATAATAAATTTTCCAATTTCAAATATTTTTACATATTTAAGCATTTCATTACTGTCAATCTGCGCCATCTTTAATTTTTATTGCCAGTATTGCTTAATTTTCAAAAAATTTTGCGAAAGTGATAGAGAGTACCAGTTGGCATTTAGCTTTCGATTCGCAATAGAGAATAGCCCCCCTGGTTGGGCCTTTAGCCACAGAAGGCAAATACCATGACATTCGATACCGATCGAGATTACAAAAGACGACCATCGGCTCTATGTATCGGAACGACTACAACGACCAAGAATTTTAAATTAGCAACACAAACATTACGCGTGTCGCTGCTAAAACAACAGCAACAATACAATTAAAATGCAAATTTCTAATGATATCGAACGCCGTTATTTGCGCCCAGTAGTTCTGTCGACCATTTGCTGACAATCGCACGATTTTAAATCGCAAAACTCCAGATTTATTTTATGGTGTTCCGAAACTCGATCACTTTGCTTGCGATCTGCCATAGTTTCTTACCAATATTCTAGTTCTCTTGATCATGCTTTTGCAATTTGATGTCGCCAAACTTCGTGCGATTTACAAAACACCTATTATGAGATTTCAAGTCAGAATCGCAAATGTTTAGCGTTTTGCGATTGTCAGAACATGCCCGGTTATCTTCAAAGGAGTTGTTCTTTTTAAAAGGTACTTTTTCAAATTTTTAGTACTTCTTCAGTAAAAGATACAAACAATTTAAATTTGTTGTTTAGTACTTCTGCAATAAAAGATACAAACAATTTAAATTTGTTGTTTAGTACTTCTTCAGTAAAAGATACAAACAATTTAAATTTGTTGTTTAGCAACCTGCAGTCTCCTAAACAAAAGAGCTCCTTTTTAAATGTAAGGCACTTTTTTATTAACTTTGCTTAAAAGGCGACTTAATTACAAAGTCTTTTAAAAAAAAACTGGTCAAAATCAAATGCTTAAAAATTTTCTTTCAAATACCAGGGAATGCAAATAACGATTATTTTTAGTTTAAACCAGTGATAGCCATTCCATAGCCTCGCGAGGCAGTCAATAGCCGTATTTTTCACACAGACACGGTCGGCAATTCACATGTATACAACAACTTTGTTCGTTTAAAAACATCAGACTTTCATCAGTCTCTGCGACCGCGCAAAAGCGCATAATACCTTTGTGTGCGTGCGTTCGGGGCTTGGTTATCTATGGTTTAAACTAAAAAAATCAAATTGAAAGAGAAGTGCTGCATGCATAATTAAGATAATCTGCATTAATTTTTATGTTTTATAATTTAATTTAGCAAATAAGAGTTTTTGCACGGATTCTGGAGGTCAATTCGATCTAATACCGGTTTATATTAATCTAAGGGCCGAAAAGTACTTTTTTCTAAACAAAAAATAAAACTCAATAATAATTTTTACTTCCTGAGGAATAAGTCAAAATCAAGAAACCACTTTTGTTTCTGAGAAATAAATAAAATTCAGAAAATTACTTTTATTTTTTAACGAAAAAAAAATCAAAAAAATGATTTATAAAAGCAAGTTTTTAAATAAAACTTTATAACCGTTACGGTCCCTGAAAAATACTGGTTTCAAAAAAAGTTATTTAGAAAGCTACTAAAAACCCCTTTCATATAAGAACTTTTGTTTTAATAAAAAGGCCACAAAAAAGTACATTTGTTTTAAAAAACGTACACAGAAAAAATTCTTAAAAATTGTTCGCCAATTAAAGCATAAATCAAAAATAAAATCAGTTTTAATTAAAAATTTAATCAAGTGAATTAAACGTTTAATCAAGTAAATTAAACGTTTTATTAATACTATTAACTGGTTTAATTGATACTATTAATTTGTTTACTGGTGCAAATTTAATTAATTTTTTAATTAATATCACAAATTTTTTAATTGAAATCAATTTTTATTTTTTTCTGTGTACTTAAAAAGATAACTTTTAAAATTTAGAAGGAATTTGCTTTTTATTAAAAACATAAACTTGAATCTGATTTGGGGATTCTTTCGAAAAAATTTTCATTGAGAAAAATTCAATTCGAAAAAACGTACAGGGGCCAAATAACGGCATTCGATATTAATCGCAATTTCTATTTCAATTGTATTTTAATGTCCATCGATATCGATTGTCGTAATTTAGCGCCAAGTTAGGCACAACAAACAGTAACATTAACTTTAAATCATATTAAAATTATTTAGCAACAACTAATGCGCATTGAGATCTACATATAAATTGGAAGGAATGAGGAAAGAGTTATATTGGATTTTTTTTATTTCGCCGCCATCATTCTTTATTATTTTGTGTTATTTTATATTATTTCATTTAACGTAAAATATACTTTTTACAAAATTCACATACATAAATGTAGTTTTTTTTTTAAATTTTTATATAAACGGTCATGTCCTGGAAATCGAATTCGAGTGAAATTAAAATTTTCAAAACGATCCTGTTATAACGGTTCATACAAATATTACTCATATTTTGAGTACCACTTATATATATTGAATAACTCTAAAAATCATGAAAAACTACGGTAATTTTTAAAAATTTAACTGAAAATTTCCTTCTATTTCAATTATACTGGATTTCGATTTCTAGAACATGTCCCAAAAGTTTTGTTTTCATTTCAAACTTCATTAAACCGCTCCAAAAAAAACTTAAAAAACCATAATTATTTAACAAAAAATGAATTTAAAATTAGAAAAACACATCAAATATACATATAAACAAAAAAAAAAAACAAAAATTTGTTAACTTTAATTATAAAACCAACTAGTATTTTCTAAATGAAAATTAATATTAAAAAAAATTACTGCTTATCGATTATTTGTTTTTATTTTACATATTTATTTTTTTGCAATAAACTTTTAGTACGCACTATTGAAAATTTTAAATTTATATTAAATAAAAAAAAAAAACACACACACAAAACAAACTTAAATAAATAAATTTAATAAAACATAAAATGCTTTAAATGTTTACAAGTTTTATAAATTAATAAATTATTAAGTAATAAAAATATATAACCAAATAATTTTTTAGTAATTATCTTCACAATGATTACACAACAAAAAAACAACAATGATAATAATAATAAATTATAATTTTAATAAAAAAAAAACCATTTAAATTTTTTGTATATTTCCCAAAATAATAAAAACAGAAAGAGTTTCATTTTATTTTTTAAAATATAAATTTTTTGTTTTTTATTCTACACTAGCCGGCCGCCCCGTCCCGGCTTCGCTCGGTAGCTGATGATCGATAGAGCCGTTTTCTGATTTTAGGTAAATCGAAAAAAGTGGGCGGGGCAAATTTTTATTTCCGTGAAAACCTAAGTTGGACCATAACGATTATTTAAAAGAAAAAATCGTCCAAATCGGTCAAATAAATAGAAAAAGTGGGCGTAAAAGTAGGCGTGGTACATTTTTCTTTCGATGAAAACTTAAAATGGATTAATACGATCATTTGAAAGAAAAATTAGTCAAACCGATGGAGCCGTTTTCTGATTTTAGGTACATAAAAAAAAGTGGGCGTAAAAGTGGGCGGGCCAAAATTTTATTTCCGTGATCAAGTTATGCGATCAGCAACACACAACATTTCATTTTTATTATAAAGATTAAAATTTTTGGCTTAAGGTAGAAGTACATAACACGCGTTAGTTCGCTCTGTCGTCTTCTGTAAAAAAAGTTAAACTAGTTTATTTTCATAGAACAAGCTACATACAAATATATTTTGACGCGATTGCGCCAGAAAGTTGGTTAACTTTAAACTTTTTAGCGCGTTGTGTATTTTTTACAACTAATCAGCTGACAATAAAAGGAATAATTTAACAAATTTGTGAATCATGAAAGAACAACTTATTAAAGAGCTTAAAAAACAAAAAATATTTATATAAAAAGAATAAATTCAATAAAATAAATTCATAACAAAATCTTGATATACGCGTCCCAGGCCGAAAAAGACAATCACCACGACCACAGAGCATACAGAGGCGTCACGAGACAGAAAATATTGTATTTTTTTCTGTCTTTTTCTTCGAAAGCAGCCCTTTTTGCATTTTTTGTTTTGATTGCCACATCACTACCAAAAAACGTTTTCTTTCTCTTTCTTCGAAAGCTGCCCTCGCAAATGATTTAGGCATTTTTCATACGTCACTTTCTTCATCTCTGTATGCTTTGTGACCACGACGCTGTGCTGACGATGCAGGGGGTACTATAGGGTAGCCAGATTTTAAATTCGGAAAAACAGTACATTGAATACATAAAAACAGTACAATCAAGAAAAAAACAGTACATTTTTTTTGACGACAACATTACCATTTGTTTTAATAAGCAACCCCCAATTTCACCAAGTTCAGCTATAATTAACTATCAGTTCAAGCTGTCTAAACATATTGTAAGCTGGAAGTTAAAGTAATAGTTAGTTTTAACTGAACTTGGTGAAATTGGGGTAAATATTTTAAACTTTTGATTGAATATGCAACAACAATTATATAAAGAAAGAAATACACTTAAAATGTGTAACGTCAAAGGAATTATTTCCAGTTTATGGCATTTCATAAATATACATATGAAATTACTCCATTTGCGTTTAAAAAGCAAACACTACAAACGAAGCATTTGGCCAGGAAAACCATAACATTGCTGTAAGCCATAAAGGAAAGGAGAAAAGCCTTACTTAGCTCAAAGCAATCAACTCATTGATTTTGTAAGTACGATTTTCTTTAAACATATTCGTATTTAAAGCAATTTAAACTACACACATAGTTGCACAAATCATATTGAATTTGAGAAAATGTTTGTTTCCTAAATTAATTTTCCAATTTTAAATAATTTTTAAATTATTTACGGCTAATTTTACCAAGTTCAGCTATAATTAACTATTACTAAAACAATAGGTTTTTTGACTTTTATAAAGAAAGTTAATTAAACCTGAACTTGGTGAAATTGGCCATTAATCTATAAAATCCAAAAAAAATAGTTTGGTTTATTTTTATTTCACAAAATCTGAAAATATTTAAAATCAAGTGCAATTGAAAACGATGAATACATATTTTCAAAAAAAAAAAATTTTGTCTTATCTTTTTCTTATTTCAGTAGTTTAGGTAAAGAAAAGTGGTCCTCAAAAGTATTAGGTATTTTTATAAATTTTGAATACGGATAATTTTTTGTTTTCAATTTTACCTGATTTCGATTTCCAGAACATGCCCGAAAATTAAAAAAGTTCTAAAAATTAACGATAACTGTGTCGGAATAAGTATTTTTTTAGTACTTAAAAAAAATTTAGATTTTATTTTTGTCTTTCTCAGGTGTGGAAAGGGAAAGACTATTGGAAGAGGTAGCCATAAAATCATAACAACATGAAAATATACCACTGCTACGAGCCACCCATTATAATTTAGATTTCTACTGTGTATTTATGAGAAAACAATGACCACAGCGTAAAAACTCTTATTATTTTAGAACTTTTTTTTTAACACAACATAATTTTTTGTAAGCCAGTTCTGTTAAATATAGACTGAGCAAAAAAAAAACAGTACAAAGTGTAAAAAACAGTACATTTGCGTACTGTCTTAGGAGTTGTGCATAAAACAGTACAATTGCAAAAAATCAGTACATGTACTGCTTAAAACAGTACGTATGGCAACCCTAGGGTACTATCAACATCAATAAAACTTACTGTTTACCAAATGTACAATGGTGTCGCAATATTAAAATGAAAGTGCCGGTTCACACGCGTCAAGTTTAACTCGTCAAGTCCTGAATTTTTAGGAGAGAGGGGGAAAGAAATGGATTTCTCTTTTCCCTTCTTTCCTAAAAGCTCAAGACTTGACAAGTCAAACTTGACGTGTGTGAACCGGCACATAACGCCAAATGTGCGTCTTCCGACTCTTCTTTTTAGTGTTGTCACAGTACTGTAAATCTAAATTTATAATATTGGATTCACGAATTTACAACGTAGTCACAACCGTCTTTCGACTCTTATTTTCAATATTGTTACAAATTCAAATTCGCTAAATAAACAAGCAACAATTTGCATATTTTCTAACCTAAAATAGTTTTTGGGTTTTCATTTTAATACGACACTATTAAATTAATAAGACTAAATTTTTGTATAAATAGCGTTGTAGCGGTATAGAATTATTTTAAGCACGGTATTAGGAAATAAAGTTTAATTCTTTTATGTACAGTGTTGTAGCGGTATAGTTTTATGGTAAATACGACTTTAAAAAACTAAAGTCGTATATTTGTATTTAGGGTGTTGTACCGGTGTTGAATCTTATTTAAAAACGGTATTAAAAAACTAAGGTTGTAATTTTGTATCTACGGTGTTGTGATGGTACCATAGTTTTGGTAAAGTCACAATTTTGTATTTACAGGAGGCTTATTCTGAATTGCGATGCGAAAATCAATGCGATGCGCAAATGAAATGCGATGCGAAAGAAAATTGGTATTCTGTAAGACTTTCGCAATCGCATTCGCAATTTATTTCAAATTGTGGCAACGCTGCTCAAATATACGTCAGTGTCAATAAACATCAATTTAAAAATAAATAAATTGTGTTTCGCTGTGAAAATTGTTTAAATAATTTATTTAGGACATTCTGTAATAAAAAAAATAATGAAAATGGATTTTGTGGCACTGTGGTTCGACGACGAAGAAAATGAAAATGTTTTGTGTGTACTTTAAAATCGGCCCAATCCTATTAAAATTTAAGTTAAAGTCAAATATTTTTGAACTGGTTTATATATTTCATACTTTTTCCATCCTGCAGCTTCTCTAATAGGTGGTCCATTGATATTTAGTTCTTCAGTTAACGTTTGCCACAAAGTATTTGCCGACTGATGTGCTTTTGGCTGTGCTTATTCATATACAGCCCAATTATGAATAACAATTCCCGGAGAGTTTTCTCCATTTTCCCATTTTCCTATGTTAATTCAATTGTAAAAATGGGAAAAGGGAAAAAACTCCCGGGGAATTTTTATTCATAATTGGGCTGATATTCTATCATTATTTCAAATTGACGCGGTTTGGTGGTTTTATTGCTTGCTTCCCTGAATTAAATAATAAATATATGATGAATAAATAAATAAAATATTATCTTTCACTAACATGTTTGTACTTTGCGAATGCTATTTTGTTGTCGAATAAATTTTGCGAATTTGACATTTGTTTTCGCAATGTAGAATACCGACTTGTCACCTTTTCGCATTTGAAATGCGATTAAAAAAAAAACTTTGCGAATCGCAATACAGAATAGCAATTGTTCGCATGTATACATTTTCGCATCGCATTGATTTTCGCATCGCAATTCAGAATAAGCCTCCAGGGTTGTGGCGGTACATAATATTTAAAAGAGTCGTAATTTCTGCCTGGGGTGTTATGTACTTCCACCTTTATTCTTTGTAGTTATAACCAGGGGTGTGGAGTCAGAGTTGAGGTTTTTGTACCGTAGTCGGAGTCGAAGTACCCACAAGAACTAGCAACTTTTCGGCATTAAACAATTTTTCTATTATTTTCCAAAATAAAAATTTTTCGAAATTGACGATGCAATATTTAATATGTATATCGTTCTGAAATTTTTAAAAGAATAATTTTCTCGCTATATCAAACTATTTAAAAGGTACTGCATTAAAAAAAAAAGATTTTAAAGTCAATGTAAGAGTAGGCGCCGGAGTTATAGTGTGAGTCGGAGTTGAGCTTAAAATATTTCAACGTTGGAGACGGAGTTAGACGGAGTTAGACCTTTTTTCTGACGACTCTACAGCACTGGTTATAACGTCATCGGTCGACCAAACCCCAGGTCTACACTAAAGATAAATATCTTAACAAGTTGGCAATAACGTCGGCAGAATAGCAGAGCAATATTTCTTATTGCTCAGCTTATGTTAAAGGGTTGGCATGTCATTACGTCCAGTGTCATAGTGTCCGTGAACACTATGCGAAGCCAGTGTTTGTTGTACCAGAAAGGAGAAAATCCATGACCATGGACACTATGACACTGGACGTTATGACATGCCACCGTTAAAGGCATGGGAAAACGTATTTATGTTAACTCATAACAAATTAATATAAATTTAAATAATAAAGTCGAATAAGAAAGAATTTATATTAATAAAAATAATTTTTGCAAGATAACGCCAGTTTTTACATTGCACCTTCTTCCTTGATTTGTTTCAAGTTATGAGTTAACATAAATTCGTTTCCCCATGCCTTTAACAAAAGCTGAGCAATAAGAAATACTGGGGGGTTACCGCGTATTTCGATTCGGAAGAAATCATTTACGGATTCGAACAATTTGTACTGTGTATTACGATTTTCGTAATATTTGTTTCGAATAAACGGACGTTTTTCATAACTTATTGAAAACAAAAAATCACTTTGTGCTGGTTCACACAGGTCAAGTTTACTTGAACAGTTTTATTTAAATTTTCTTTTGAACTTGCGTTCACGTTCATGCACAAAATTAATTTTTGTTTTCTTTTCCTTCAACTTTGTAGCTATTTATTATATTACGGATGAAAAAAGAAAAGAAAAATACAAAACTGACTGGTACGGTCAAGTATGTACCCCTTTCCATTCTCTTTACCCCTCTCTCCTAAAAGCTCAAGACTTGAAGAGTCAAACTTGACCTGTGTGAACCAGCACTTTCTTAAAAGCCACTCTCTATTACGAACAAAAAGTGTTCATCAAACTTCCCATTTTTTTTAAAAATACAACCTCTGTCATCGATTCGAACGATTGCGAACATCGTAATACACAGTACAAATTGTTCGAACTCGTAAATTTTTTCTTTCGAATCGAAATACGCAGTAACCCCCCCTGCTCTGTTATGACGACGTTTAACAACTTGCTGAGATATTTATTTTTAGTGTAGACCCCTGGGTTATACATACATTCTTCATCCGTTTCCTGCTACGACTCTGTGTTGGTGTTTTCAATATGTAATCCGACAGCTCTGTCTTTTTATAAATGTCAAATTAGTTCGCGGTTTTTTACGGTCTTGCAAAAGCAAAATTAAAGCTTTTATTGTCAACTAAATAAAATTTTGATATCTGTTTAAATTTTAGAAAAAAAATGGTGTAGTAAAAAGTTAAATCTATAAATTTTTAAAAAATTGATTTAGTTACGAGAAAATTGTGAAATTTAACCCCCGTATTCATAAAAACAATTTTTTGTTTATAAAAGGTTTATTGAACAAATTTTCATAGAAAATTCGTTTCATAAACCATTTATACACCTGAAATGTTTTTTTATGAATACGGGGGTAAGTGTTTAAACTATATGAATATGAAAAAATAAATGCGTAAAAGTATATTAAAAACAAATTTGTATTGGAATTTACCAACGTGCGGAAATTGCAGGAAGTGTGTTTTTTAATAAAAAATATCTTTTAATGAAGGCTGATAATGTGTTGTGAAAATTGCTAACGTTTTATTCCCACTCTTAGAACTACATATTCGTTTAAATTTGCACTTAAAAGAAAATAAATAAAAATAATTTGGGTAATATGAATTGTTGGTGATTTTTTTTATCTAAATCTGATAAAGAGTCCTCTATTTTCCGGCAAAAACTCTAATAGAATTTGGGCGAAACAGCTTAGTTTTCAGCAGCAAAGTAAGTAGATTCAGATATTTTCTTATTTTTTCATTTAACTTATAAGCAGCTTAGAATTCTGAGAAGTTTAACGTGTTTTAGGTCAAAGAAAAGATCATTCAATCCGAAGACTTAATCCATCGTAACATGAGTGTTGTCGTTAACTGGTCATTTAAAGAAATTGGTATTATTGTTATTGTCGTAAACAGCGCTGCCAGAAGTAAGATTTTACCTTATTTTTTAAGATTTTTTAACCGAAAAAAGATTTTAAGATTTTTCCCCCAAAAACAAGACTTTTTGCTGTGTCAAGACGAAGGTAAGGTTCAATTAAAAAAAAACCTTCTTTGGTCCCATTTGAAAATGTTTAAACTTAATAATGCATCATTGCGGTTTACTGGAAAAAAATACTTAAAAAGCAACCTCTGTTGGGCGTTCAAAGGGGATTAATCAGGTGTAAGCTTTGCGCGCTTTTCTTTGCAGAACAGAAAATATTGCAAGTTAGACTAAGGTTCGAAAAATTAAATAATAGCAATGTTGAAGATATTGTGGTAAGATACTAATTTTTGGGGACTCCAAACATAAAACGTGTACAGGATTATAGAACATGGGAAAAAAGCCAAACAAATCCTTAAATTATTTTTTCGTCTTATTTTTCGATTTTCTGTCAACCTATATATTTTGTTTCTTATTTAGAACTCCTAGATTTATTTTTCTTTATTTGTCAAATATCCTTTGTTCTTGGTTAAAAAGGCAACAAAAATAAATTCATTGTTGTTGCAACAATTTAGCAGTTGGTTGACAAGAATTAAAAGCTCATCTGGTGAGGATGAACTATTTTGTAAAATATGCAACGTTAGCTTTAAAGGAAGTGGTGGTAAGTCTGACCTTATACTACACTAAAATACAAAAAGGCATAAGGAATAGGCCAGTTGTATTAGTGGCAACTAAACAACAATAGACAAGGAATTTCGAAAAAAAAAACGGTGAATTAAGGTGCGTGCAAATTTAAAAATTAAATTAAGTGCTTTTATAGCTGAACATAATTTACCGTTTGCCTGTATGAACCACTTGTCCTTGTTTTTAAAACAATCGATACCAGATTCAAAAATAACCCCGAAAATTTCTTTTGACAGTAAAAAACGACTTGTCTCGTTAAAAACGTAGTAGGACGTGCTCAGTTTGATTTTGTTTGCAACATTCTACGGCAGAAATAAATGTACAATTTAGTATAAGAAATTGAATTTTTTGTTATGTTTTTTTTGTTTATTTTATGTATTAAATAAAATATTCTAAAAATAAGATTTTTTCTTCAAAAATAAGATTTTTTTTTGGTGAAATTAAGATTTTTTGCCGAAAATTTCTGACCCTGGTCGTAAACAACATAAATGCGAGAAAGTGTACATGATTTGTAGCCCCAAGTATTCTCTTTAAAATGACATTAACATCATCTTCGTATATCAAGTAGTTTTCGAGATATTGAAGAAACAAACTTAACACATTCGGCTAATTCGGCAAAATTATGACATTTTGAATATGACATAACTTTTGAAAAAAAAAAAATTTTAAATTTTTTTTCGTTCATATATGTTCCTTGTAAGATAAAAGGAACCTTTTCACCAAATTTCATTAAAATCGGAAGGGGTCGTGTCCCACTCTTAGTCTTTTTGACATGGAATTACCGTACTAAATAATCTCCCGAATTCTAAATTCCTAAGATCATTTGTAAAATTTGCTAAAAGGACACATAGTACGATTCAAATTCGGTACATTCAATTAAATTAGATTTTTAATATACATATCGCACAGCAAAACAAAAACCTTAAAGGCATATGAAAAAGAATTTTAAACTGTTTCATTACAAAAAGTATACAAAATAGCACGATCTTTTTACAGCGGCTAGATATGAATATTACATGTCGATTTTGAAAAATGTGAAAAAATAAAAAGTGCGATCGATATGTGTGCATATGCATACATACATTTATTACGAAAAATTATAACTCAAATAATTTTAGTATTTGATAAAAAAAAAAAAAAAAACATTTAAAAAGAATGTAGAAATAAAAAATATTGAATATTAAAAAAATTTCAATTTAATTAACAATTCAAAAAAAATTTAACAATGTTTGTAACAAACCTTAAAACTACTTAGTTATTGCAATTTAAAGCATTCTTCAACAGAAATGAACCCTTTCCTTAACTTAAACTATTATTTAGTTTTAATTTTATATTGTCCGTCGTCCATCTTTTAGTTTGAGCTGATTTCAAAGCATTGTCACAATAAAATTGCTCCTCTGAACGTTCGGGCAATGAGTCTCTTAAAAACGTTAATTGGCCAATGTCTTTTAAGCCTACAAGAGCATCTATTTCTGCCTTAATACATTTGACCTTCTTAGCCAAAGACAATTTGTCATTGTTATTGGACAAACGCGAGAGGAATAAATAGAGTATTGTGGCCGGGGCTTGCAATTCAAACAAACGCAAAATGGCCAATTCCAAAGAAAAACTTATGTGAAATTGTTTTTGTTTCATGGGATGCCAGGTGGATAGCTGCTCGAAAATATGAGGTAGATCAGCATAAGCTTGGGCTAGAGTACGCTCATTTAAGGCACACCATTCAAATTGACTTGCAGATATTTGTAAATCAGCAGCGAAACGATAGGGAGATATAGTTTTTAGCATATCCTGTTCCTTCCAATTGTTGTATTTCGAGCAGCAAGCATATAAAACTTCCATGGGACTTGAGTCTATGTCAATCATATTGTTTAGAGAATTTCGTTCCTTTTCCACAATATTTAGTAACTTCATATTGGCATGTATTATTTGGGGAAACAAGGGACAAATAGCTGGATAAGTTTCCATTATTTTTTGTAACTTTTCTTTGCGCTCTTTTAAATTATCCGCTTGATAAACGTCTTTATAAAGTAATAGCAATGATTCCTGAGATTTGCTCAAGTCTTTTAACAATATAACAGCTTCTTTGGGGTTCTGTAGCTTGAGTAGGGCTAAATAATGTTGTAAGGCTTTGGGTCTATCAGTTAAAATACTGAGGAAATCGTGTTTATTTAAAGTTCTTTCTAAAAATAAAACCACACTTATAATGGCATCTCCGGCAGCACCAATATTAAGAACGGCATCAAGTAATTGCTTTTTGTCATGCAAAGATTTGAAGACCTCAAAATTAACCATGACACCTTAAAAGTGAAAAATTTTAAAATTAAATATGGTTAAAGGTTAGTAATGCAATATTAAACATTTTAAATATGTAGGTATACAGAAATTTTTAAAAAAATCTTTAAAAGAAGTCTTTACTTAATTGTTTTTAAGCCCCTAAAGATGTCTTTTCTTACCGCATAACAACTTTTGAGCCGTCGAATCCGGCGAGGGCGTGTACAAAGTATTTTGTATTTGTCGTCTTAATAATTTCAATTCTTCCTCCACGCTCATGCCCTTTGGTATCAAACGGTCATCCATGGATTGTTCATCCAATATTGTTCTTAGAGCTTCATCTGTTAGCAACGTTTTAATAGATAAATTTAAGGCTCCACTGGCTGCACTATTGTCAAAACTGGCCTCCGAAATGGTGTCATCATTTAGTATACCACCAAAATCTGTCGACAATTCATAGCCGGCTGCTACACTTTTGAAGTCCAACTCATCGTTGTCATCATCATCAAAGTTGAATGCTTTGCTCGAGGAACGATTCCAATAACTTTCGTTGTCGTAATTTGTTGCCATTTTATTTGTTTATTGTAAAAAAATTGTATTAAAATAAAAAATTCATTCGACAGCAAGAAAATTCTCACTATTATATCTGTGGGAGAGGGTTTTGTTATGACAGCAGCAACAACAATGTAAACAAAGGCACAGAAAAACAGTTAAAAGAATGCAATAAAAACAAAAGTTGTGGAAAAAGATGGCAACGTTGAAGTTAACAAAATGATTGACGCAGGGTTCCAAGTTTCATTAGAAGCCTTATCCCCAATTTGCGATTTCTCATCCCCAAAATAGCTATTTTCTTATCCTCAAAAATCGCCAAATTTTCTAAAAAATAACATACATAATTATGTCAATGGAAAAATATGCATACATTGTTTTATTTAAATAAATCCATTTGGGCTTAAATCTGGTTTACCGACGCAGCTCCAAATAAAAAAAAGTACCTAGGTAGATAGAAAATTAAAAAATAAGAAGAAAAAACTAAATAAAAAAGTTGGCGGAAACGCATAGTTTTCGAGTTATGGACGTTTTAAGTTTTTATATAAAAGGGTGATTTTCCACTACATTTTTATCTTTATATGGTCAATATTGGTATCATTTTAAAGCTTTTGACTTAGCGAAGCCGGTACTTACTATCCCAAAGAGGAGCAAATCCTTGCGCCCGGCCGAAGGACGGCTATGCAGAGTAGCTTTACTTAGCGAAGCCAGTTCTTGCTATACCATAGAGGAGAAAATCCTTGCGCCCGGCCGAATGCCGGCTATGCAGAGAAGTTTTACTTAGCGAAGCCGGTTTTTGCTATACCATTAAGGAGAAAGTCCTTGCGCCCGGCCGAAGGTCGGCTATGCAGGAGTGTTTTCGTTTGCGACGCCCATGTTTATAATTTGATTACGTTTGTATTACACTTTTATTTAAATAAACTACATACTAACCTGGTACACTTCTGTAATATTTTGATGTAAAATGCAAAAAGAATGTAATGTGAGGTAAAGAGATAGTAATTTTCAAATAAATTTTGTAAATCTAAAAAGATATGGGCAAAAGCTTTGAAACGATACCAATATTGGCCATATAACGATAAACATGTAGTGGAAAATCGGACCTTTATATAAAAACTTAAAACGTCCATAACTTGAAAACTAAGCGTTTCCGCCAACTTTTTTTATTTTATTTTTTCTTCTTATTTTTCAATTTTCTATCACCCTGGGTACTTTTTTTTTTATTTGGAGCTGCGTCGGTAAACTAGATTTGTTCCAAATTATTATTCAATATTTATCATTTAAAAAACTAGGGAATCAAAATCGTCTGATTTTTCAGACAAAGCAATTTTGTTTTACATGTTAAGGGTATTCATTTCAAAATTTTTTTGGTTGGAAAATTGGAAAAAAGGAAAATTACACCTTATTGACGTGAACGGTATTTTTTTTTAGTTAACTGCCTGTTCAACGATTTCGAACATTAAAGTTCGCATAGAATATTACATTTAAAACAAAAACAAATTTTCGAATTTTGTTATTGTTTTAAGTATAATTTTCCATGCGAACGATGACGTTCGACATCGTTAAACCGGCAGTAAAGGTACAAAACTGTCAAAAACAAAAATCTGTCATATAATTCTTGGAAGTAATTGATATTTTTCAAGATGCCAAATAAAAGAGTTAAAATTGAATTAATTGATTATTTAATTGTCACGTCATTTTTAAGTTTTTTTTTATATTTTTTTGTATAGAATTCATTTTTAATTTAGTTTTGAAAAACGACGTTTTAAAAAAGTAAAATTTGATTTAATAAAAATGGAGTTTAAAGAATCATAGTTGATTATCTTAAAAAGAGATGTAAATTTTAGTGCTTTTTGTGAAAAATAACAACATTTTTAATATGGTGGCAACTACACTCAATTGGACGTTTGTGAATTGCCAACTCTTTAAAAATTGTAAAATTGTAATTTTCCAATCTGATTTTTTTACACTTGGTTAAAGCTTGTTTAAATTGCAACTTTCGGTGGAAAAGTTTTTCCTTGTGTTTGTTGTAACAAAAATTACATTTTTCCACTTTTCCATTTTTCCAACATATAAAAAAACTGAAATGAATACCCTTGTTGTTTGTTTAAAAATTGCATTTGAGATGATTGAATAAATTTGTCACAACAAGTTGCATTATTTTAAAGTGTGTACATATTTATTCTAAGAAGAGTTTTAATAACTCATATTGCATTCTGTTGCAAATATTGATTTTGATTGTATTCATTATAGAAAAAGACCAGTTCAACAGAAATAACGCTTGTTGGTACAAAAACTATTTCACCAAGCTCTTGAAAAGTTTTTAAACCGCAAAAAAAATACTTAAATTTGGGCGGGTTATCTTTTTTTTTTTTAATAAGGGTATAGCAAAAACGTAATCTATAGGTGATTCTGAGAAATTTTGCTCAAGAGACCATAGGTCATAGTCGGGTGTGGAGCCCCCCAAAATAGATATTTTTCCATATTTTAAAAAATTTTCTTCGAGATTTTTTTTTTTTTTGTAGATTATGAAACTTCAGATAATTTCCAACAACTTTTATTACGATAAATTTTTTCATTTTCGAACTCCTTTTTGTAGGAAAATCGATCGAAAAAAAATCGAAGAAAGTTCAGAATTTATTAGTTAAAAGTTCATTTTAGGCTGTTTTTCGACAAAATATTCCTAATATCTTTACTAAAAATGAAATGAACCTTTCAAACAAGCCCAGATTGAGAAATCTACTATAATTCTACCCGATTTTATGACGAATTTAATTAAATTATTCTATGTATATATGGAAAAATATCTATATAAAAAGTGCTTTTCCTCAAAAAATCTCCTGGGGATTTTCACGAAATTTGTATCCCCAATTACAAAAAAATCCCCAATGCTAATTGGATGGGGAAATATTTCCTGTTTGGTAATAGATTAAAGAGAACTTAAACTTATTTCCTTTAATTTATTAACAAACGCCAACCACGTTATTAAACATTTTATAATTTTTTAAGTAGATTTTTGAACTGTTCTTTAACTTTATTAAACAAAATTTTTACATTTCGTTTTTCTAATTATTTATGTATTTTTAATATGAAAATAATCACCCTTATTGTGCTTGGCGTATTTAAAATACGCCTACGACTTTTTCTTTAATCTATTACCAAACTGTCGTAGGCGTATTTTAAAGACGCCAAACACAATAAGGGTGAATATCTTTTATTATTATTTGATTAAATGCCTATTTAAGGAATTTAACCCAAAAAATATGTGTGGTCATAAAATAAACTTCTAATTTCTTCCATTTTTCATAATCACAATCTTCATATATCAAGAATATGATAGAACAAAAATTAATCGGTTCTTAATTTAAAAACGTTCGGTTAGATCGAAAGGGGGATCTTGGATGATTCGTCCTTCTTTCGACCTAACCTAACCTTTTTATTTTCTTAAGTTTACGTCCTGCCAATGGCGGACGAAATTTCTATTAATCACGGTTCTTGTCCACAAAGGTGATTAGCGCTCTTCTAATCGAATAAGCACTGCCATATCTTATCCTTAAAGGCCGTTACACACTATCCCACAAAGTCTTACGTATTTTATGAAAATGCAGCGCTGGCATGATAAGCTGTTATTGTTTTTTGAAAATTTATAAACAATAATTAGATCAGGGAAGCATTTTCATAAAATACGAAATACTTTGTGGGATAGTGTGTAACAGCCTTAAGCGGGTATGGACGATATCATTACAAATTTTTCGAGCTAGTGGAATTGGGCCATGTTCGTCGATGGAATATTCGGTTTACCAATAAGCATAATCAAACATTAAATACTTGCACATCTGATACATTAAAACGGAGAAAATTTTAATTTTATCAGGTTCATCCGCAACGCAATGTGATCAGCAACGTAAACGTTTTTTTAGGAGTTACGAGGCCTTTAGAGACATAAAAAAACCTTGTAAAAAGGTCAGGCGCAAAAAGAAATGCATAAAATTGTTTTTAAGAATTTTGGAGACAAAAAAAAAAAAAAAATTTAAAGATGAAACAACTTCTTTCCCTTCCTAGAGAAGGGAGTAGGGAAGGTCACTAAAAAATTAAACTGAACAACTTCCTTTCTCTCTTCTTAAAGAAGGGAGTAGCGAATGTGTACTGAATATTTGGGAAGGTCTTTCGAAAAAATGTATACCTTCTGGAAGGCATACTTCTGAAGGCAGTGAATCTTTTAGAAAGAAGTATAGAGGCCTTCAAAAAGGCCTGCAACTTGCGATGGGGACTTTGTAGTTATATAATTATGTAACATATACATACAAAATTATGTAACATATACATACATATGTAGTCCTGAATTGTTTGCTATTGAAATTCAGCCTGACCGGTCCTCAAATGACTGAGATATGAGCAAAAAACCACGACTGCCAATAATTTTTACCCATTGGATGTATTAATACACAACATCCAACAAAATGTGGCCGAGAATGAACTAGTGGACGTGCCACTTCCCCTACAAATAAATTGTAGATTTTTGTAAATCTGGAGAACGACAAGAGTCATGGGCGTGGCACTTCCCATATGCCCACTTCTTTAATACAAGGAAGATCATTTATTTATATATAAAGAAAGGTATTTACATAACTTTCAGTTCTTATGCACCATGGTGAAGGGTATATAAGATTCGTGATAGCCGAATATGCCACTCGTACCTGTTTTTATTTTATGTTAGTGTTTTGAATTTGTATACCCTTCACTACAGGGGGAAAGGGTGTATGTACGTTTGTCCTTAATTTCTACAATATTGATTTTATAACCTATAAACAACATATATTTATTCTGGATCCTTATGATCAGCTTAGTTGATTTAACGACGCACAGTGGTGCCATTTGAGTTTTTTTGTTGCAAAAATCATATCTTTTGAACCGAACAAGATAATTGAACAGTTTAAACTAGTCTTGGGCTTAATCGTTCATTTAGGTGACCGGTCATTAACGTTCAATTCAAAACAGTGAACGAGTTCGTTCACTTCGTTCAGTCGTTCATTTCGGGTCACTTGTCTTTTGGGTCAGTTTATCTTTTGTGTCAGTCGGTCTTTTGTGGATTTCGTTCATTCATTCACAATTGATTGAATAAGGCAATGTGTTAAAAGAAACAAGTATAGCATATTTGTTTGATGTTACACTCAAAATATTATGTAGGTAAATTCAAAATAATATTAAGTTTGAAAAACTAAAATTTCATTTAAAATAAAGGAATTTTGCGGCTATTTTTTAATGTTAATTTTAAAACGAAGAAATTCTTTAAAAATTAATAAATTTTTCTGTTATTTCAATGTACAAACTACAAAAAATACATTCAAAGGTTTTTTCAATTAATTTTAACTCAATTTAAATTACATACTAAAACAGCTAAAACAGTATTTATACCTGTCATTATTACCTACCAAATCAGCGAAAAATTTGTGTTTTTTAATTTATGTGCACATGTTCCTATAAGTATGTAAATAATAAAATAATTTAAAATATCTTTGCAGTTAAGTATTTCAGTTTTATTTTATGCATAAAAAATAACTGAACATATATTTTTTGGAGAAACATATAGAAATAGTTGAAGAATTAGTTTAATTATAAAATAACAAATTTTATTAAGTTTTAACTCTACGGAAAATGATTTTAGTAAATTACATTCAGTTACTGTACAACTTTTTGAGTGTACCCAAAAATAGAAAACAATAAACGAAAAATTCTGAGTTGTTTTTTCGTTTACCCAACAACTGATTGAAAAGAAACAATACTATTAAAATGTTTATGTTGTACCAGTATACTATATTTGTTTCTTTTAACACATTGCCAGTGGCAATTTGCCACATTGTTTAGAAAATTTCATAGTACAATCTGGGCTGCCATATGTAGTGATTTCTCGCTAAACGTGGCGGTTTTCATACTTGTTTGGTGTTCTCATATTCTAACAGCCGTATTCATAAAAAAAATCATAATTCAGGTTTTAGATGAATTTTAGTTAAAAAACATTTTAAGCCTAAAAAATCTTTTTTTTTAATTCGTATTCATAATCAGCATTTTAACTAATAAACGTTTTACCGTATTTTTTAATTTGATGGTGGCAACGCTATCTCTTTTATTTGTCACATGAATCATAATAATGTAAAACAGTGGTTATTAATTCATACTCGTATTCGTATCTAAAATTTTTTTTGCCGTGTGTGAGAAAAAAATTGTTTTTTATATATGAATAGTTGTCTCTTATATTTAAAAAAATAAAGAGTTCAAACAAAACAAAACAAAGTGCAATTTAGATGATGATTTTATTGCTGATATCAAAAAGTATTCAAATAACGAGTTTTATTTTATTTGTTTTGATCGTTTACACATCACTAGTTCATAATGTACTATTAATAATTTTTTGAGCTTTAATTTGTGAAATTGAAAAATATATTAATAATATACATTTTTCATACATACATATTTTTGAATTTCATTTTATTTTTAATGTTTAAATACATAATAATATATTGTCTTAAAATTTCTCGCAAAAATGTTCAAAATGACCATAAACACACAGCAAAAAGCAAAAATGTCATTTTAAAATAGGTTTAAACAAGGGTCGAACCAATTTTAAAATTCGCTTATTTACACAAGGTTTAAAATAGGGTTTTTAAGGTAATATTCGTTTATGAATACAATTTTAACGATTTATGCTTAAAACAGATTTGAAATGGAGTTTATGAATACGGCTGTAAATGTTTAGGTAACTTTATTTAAAGAGAAATAATTACTTAAAAAATGTTACTGCCTGTTTTTCGAACTTATAATGTCATTAATCAATTTATATGATATAAAAGCATGTTGCTTGTCAATACATGTTAGATGTATAATAACTTTACACAGTAAACCATGCATTGTCATCCAAACTGAACATATGTTACAAAATGTCAGCTAAATCGGTTCGAGTAATCTGCTTTAAATTTGAGTTGCAAGATTTTACCCACAAACATACATTGCAAGTTAAATAAAAGCAATTTAAATGCATAAGTAGATTCTTATAAACTAATATTTTTTTTTATTTTACCAGTCTTTTGCCTGTAATTTCTACAAAAAGAAATCTAGCAGTGCATAGTAATTAATAGTGTAAAAGCTGTCATTTTTTAATGAAAACTGAAGGATAAAACATATATGCTAAATGATTGTTGAAATAGGTAAAGATAAGTGCCGGTTCACACACGTCAAGTTTAACTCGTCAAGTCTTGAGTTTTTTGGAGAGAGGGGAAATGAAATGGCATTCTCTTTTCCCTTCTCTCATAAAAGCTCAAGACTTGACGAGTAAAACTTGACGTGTGTGAACCGGCACTAACTGTTAGGTACGAACACGACCAGCTTTCTTTTTTAAAAATTAGGGGCATCATTAATAAACGAATGCTTTAGTTATATCTACATTAAAAATGGGCTTTCCCTAATAATTTCGTGCTCTAAGACTTGACTAAGCTTTAATTAATAAAGTTGTAGAATATTGAATTTGGTTATTTATTTTAAGGTCTAATTTAAAAAATTAATTAAATAAATAAGTATACAATTTTTTGCTCAAATAAAAAATTTGCATTTGGCGGGTTTTATATTAAGAACAACTGGCAACGCTCATGTAAAATTGTGAATAGCAGCCAGGGTTGTCGGATTAATTTTGATCTTTTTTGACAAATTTATTGTTCAAAATCGCCAAAGCCTCTTTTTGCGTTTTTGACAATATAAAATATATCTTTAACAGTTTTAAAAATATTTTTTATAAATCCTAAAAAATAAATATCTTCCTATTTGCTAAAATTTGCCAAAAATGGGAAAAAGTCGCGTTGATACATAAATTGTTTAATTAAAATATTTGGTGAACACAAAAAAGGTACAATAGTTTACAATAGTCTAACTAAAGCAGCAAAACGATTTCTTGTGGTTAGTATTAAATAAATATTGGATATACATATATCTAAAATGCTATACATTTCACCGGTAAGGCATTCTTACTGTTTTTTTGGAAAACAATGTGTACGATTCAGTTATCATGTGAAAGTATTAACGTGCTATTTACATTCATATAATTTATAGCTCGTAATAATGTGCCAAGAAGTTTATACTGCACTCAATTTTGAAAGCGAGTTTTAGTGGAGTTAATTATTAAAAATAACTCTTTCAACACAGACATTAACAATTGGAATAACATGCACATAAAGAGTTCTTTAAAATGGTACGTACCGGACGTATCCTTATAGCTATACTATATTTTTTCAAAAACTAATTTTTATTACATGGAATACCACATTGAAATAGTATTTCCAAATAACAAACGGTAAATTTGTATACGAGTCTCAAAACAAATTCATGGCTTATACTATGCTCACACTTGGGTTCTTTAACTCTGCTTAACGTTTTTTTTTTCTTAAATAATTCATAAATTTTTACAATTTTATCATTAATATGTTTAAAATAATCTTCTGATAACTTTATAAAGTATTTTTTATCCATTTTTAATACTTAAAAGAAATATTAATTTGTTTGTTGGGTTTTTTTCTTAATAATCTGTCATCTTAATCATCTCTAATGTAATAACATTTAGCTTAAACGCGTTTTAAAACCCATTAGTCCCAATTTACACTGGGGACATTTCTTGCTGTACAGACGAAGTTTGATGGCGAGGGGTCGAAAAGGTAGAGTGTTTAGTACATGACAATCTGTACTAGACATTTATTTTCTTTTTATTTACTTTTTGTAGTTTACATACAAGTATTAATTTCCGTCTGACTTCTAATGTTTCATATGTAAACGCTTCAGGTAAAATTAAAAGAAAAATATCCGGCAAGAAATCTCCCTAGTGTAAATTGGGACTAACTGCCTATTTCACGATGTCACTCGAACGTATACGTTCGCACAAATAACATATAAATCAAAAACAAAATTAAAAAATTTGTTTTTGGTTTACATGTTATTTGTGCGAACGTAAACGTTCGATTGACATCGTGAAATAGGCAGTTAGTATTATCAAATTTACAACAAAATCGCCATATATTTTAAAATCAGCCAAAAATAAATCGCATGTCGCCAAATTGAAAATTAAGTCGCCAAGAAACTTGACAACCCTGATCGTATTATGAAAATGTGTAAAAGAATGTGGCAATGAGTAAATGAAATAAGAATATTATACTGGCATCACATATACATCACAATAGTATTGTTGTTTCTTTTCAACCAGTTGTTTGGTAACCAAGTGACCGACTGACTAAAAAGACCTAAGTGATCCATGCAAGTGACCGATTGAACGGAATTGAACGATGAAACTGAACGGCCGTTCATCGTTCATCTGACTGACCCGTTCAATTGAACTAGTTCGTTCATGACCGACACAACTCTAGTTTAAACAGCATAAGATAGATAACTGTTTAGCCTATGAAATGAGCGAAAGGGTGCTACGCTTTGTAGGGGCCCTCTTATGGGTTATCAAAGTTAAAATTAGTAGAAAAATCAATGTTATGGTAACTAAAAAAAATTATTTTTACATTTTTAGATTGTTTTTATTTTTTTTTTTCTTTAGGACTTTATGTTTTAAATTATTACCCAACAAATTAAAAAAAAAACAAGTAAGAGTGGGGCGATTCTATTCTGACGGGTGCAACATTTAGACGCTTTAAACGTCTTTTACTAATAGAAAGAAACACATTTGCAATTAAGTTATTTCAAGAAAGGGTAACCTTTTTATACCCTCCACCACAATTAGTTGTGAAGAGGGTATATTCAGTTTGTCATTCCGTGTGAAACTTTTTTACTATTCATCTCAGACCCTATAAAGTATATATATTCTGGGTCCTTGAGTAATTTTAAGTCGATTTAGCCATGTCCGTCTGTCTGTCCGTCTGTCCGTCTGTCCGTCTGTTGAAAACACGCTCACTTTCGAAAAACTTAAAAGAAATCAACAAACTTGGTGTCAAATTACTTGTAGTTATCCTAAGCAGTTTGGGATTGAAATTCAGCAAAATCGGTTCAATAGGATCTGAGCTATGAATCAAAATGTGGAACCACCACCTAAAAAAAATTGATAATTTTGTTACAAAAACTAACATAAATGGTGGAAAAATGCACAGAATGATATAAGATTTCGCAACAATTCGTTTTATTCAACTGAAAATCTCGCTGTGAAATTTCGTGAAGATCCGTCAATAATTTACCCTAGGCCCCATATAAGCCCTACTCCCGGAAAACAGTATATTAAGCCTAAAACCCTAACTAACAATGCTATCATTACAAATTTTGGCAAGTCACAGTTAAATAGGACTAGAAATTAAACTGTTAAGTTTCGTGAAGATCGGTCCATAATTTACCATAGGCCCCATATAAAACCTACTTTCGGAAAACAACTTAGTACGCCTAAAAACGTAAAAAATAATGCTATCATAACAAAATTTGGTACATCAAAGTTTTATTGGACAAGAAATAAAACTGTGTAATTTCGTGAAGATCGGTCCATAATTTACCCTGGGCCCCATATAAACCCTACTCCCGGAAAACAGTTTAGTACGCCTAAATCCGTAAAAAATAATGCTATCATAACAAAATTTGGTACATCAAAGTTTTATAGAACTGGGAAAAAGACTGTGAAATTTCGTGAAGATCGGCCCATAATTTACCCTAGGCCCCATATAAACCCTACTACCGGAAAACAGTTTAGTCGCCTAAATCCATAATTAATAACAAATCGTCTCAGTTTAAGATAATAATAACATCATACAGATATTACTCCTTAAACATTCGAACTGTCGGTGGAGGGTATCAAAGATTCGGCACAGCCGAATATAGCACTATAACTTGTTTTATATACTATTGTTATCTATTTACAAGAATTTATATGAAACAATCAAATAGCCACGAGAGAGCTTTAAAGTGCATGACGGGTGCAACCAAATTGGCCCACTTTCATAAGATCATACCACAAAAACACAAAACTCTGTTCATTTTTAAACATTTATTATATTATTCTTTTTTATTGTGAAAGATGAGATATCAGACGATGGTTATCAAATCAAACATCGTAGAGAAATATAATCCAACAATAAGAAATTTGCTCTTTAAGCCATGACGGGTGCAACATGCAATGCATTTTCTGTTCGCGCCAAATCTATGAATCTTAATGATTCGAAGTGCTCAACAAATTTATATTTAAGCTTACGTCTAAAAAAATCATATTATTATAAAATATAGATATTTTACTTTAAATTGGCATCAATAAAGTGTCAAATAGTGTGATTTGAAAATTGATGTTAAAAGTTGTCTAGAATAGAATCGCCCAGTGCTATATTCGGCTGTGCCGAATCTTATATACCCTTCACCATTGTGCGAGCAGAATACAGAGCAACTAGACAAAAACTAAATAATTGTTACATATACATACATATTTATAATACTTAAAACTTCATTATAAATAAAATTTAAAAAGCGAAAACTGGTAAATATTTTTTTTAAATCCTTTTTAGAACATAAAAAAATAAAAATATTAAAAAAAAAAATCTTTTGAAAAAACCAAGATTCGAACCAGGGAACTCTCAGTTTCTAACTTAACACACCCCCTAGAAAACTGAACCATGAAGTAACGTTAATCGAATATCATTAAAATGAAATATGGCACGTTTACTGTTCACAAAATTCAACACAGTTGAGTTGAAATTACTTTTGTTGTTATTGTTCACCGCAATAGCAAAGTTGGGAAATATATTCACCAAAATAATTTGTACCATGTATGTTTGTGTGTTTGTTTGTTTCTTTTATCTTTTTGGCGAGTTTTTAAGTAGCAAAAAAACACAAAAACGGACAGACGGACGGACATCGTTAAATCAAGTTCTCTCCTCATAAGGACCCAGAATATATATACTTTATAGGGTCTTTGATCAATATTGTAGAAATTACAAACGGAATGACAAACTTATATATACCCTTTTCCACCTGAGGTGAAGGGTATAAAAAGAGTAATTTTTGGGATTTCAGTATTTTGATTATAACTCAGCCATTTTTAAACCGATTTGACAGATTTATATACCGACGTGTTTAAGAAGAAATTTGCCAGTTAGTTGGGTTATAAAACTTGGACTCGGCAAGATCTATGGTTCCCGAAAATGGGTATTTTTCAAAAAAAAATTAATATTTTGGTCATAACTTTTTCGTATCTAAACCGATTTTCTCGAGTTTTTTAGAAAATATTTTCTACTAAAAATTTCCGATCTTTTGATATATAAGGCGTAACCATAGGTAATATTACAGTCAAATAATTCAGGTTATTATACAATTTTTGAAATTTTTTGTATGGGGGGTACCACGCCCACTTCTCCAACCCCGCCCACATTTTGTGTGTTGGTGTGTATTTATAACTTGAATTTTTGCACCTAATTTGAAAACTTTGGCACTTGCCGTTCTCCAGATATACAGAAAAAAGCAATAAAAATACAACAACAACCCAGCGGGAAAATACGGAATTGATTACATAAATAACTAAAAAATAATGTATTATTTTCGAAAGAATAATAATGCATTCATGGGAATCGAGAAGGTTATTTTATTGCACAATAATTATGATTTGATTACCAAGTATATTCTCACATTTGCAGAACAAGGAATGTATTGTTTCTGTTCGTAAAAATGTTTCGCGTTTTTTCTTCTCTTCGTGACAATTATCTTTTTTTTTAGAATTATTTAAGTCATTCCCAGTATACATTAAAATAATTTATTACAATCCTAGGACATGGTCTGTGTTAAGAATAATGAATTCTGGAATCAAATATTATACAAGATATGTATTACTTTCTCGATTCCTATTAATTCCATTTTCCCGCTGGGAAGGGATTTTTGGAAAAAAATTAGAGGCAGTCGTGGTTTTTGGGTCATATCTCAGCCATTTGTGGACCGATCTTGCTGAATTTCAATAGCACGAAATGGTGGACTATATGTGACATAAATGTAAAACAACCTACCTGTAGGGACCATAAGTCAATATTGTTCTTGACCATTTGTACGCCAAAGTATTGTTTAAGTGAGGTACGTACCTGCTAATTTCAATGAGTAGTTTTTTTCAAACTATTAGATCAAACTACTGTCAGTCAAAACATATAAGGGATGGACGCCATACAATTTCTGCAACCATGTCTTTTTAAACATTTTTACCTCTAGAAGCCAAACGGGCACGCACGGGCAGATACAACCTTTTGAATTATGTAAAAAAATAATCAAAGAACAGGTTTTGCAAATATGGCAAATATAGATTTTTTTTATTTTCCGTCAAAGTTGAAAAATAGTGAAAAAACGGATAGTTTTTAAATGGTGATTTACCAGGAGAAACACAAAGCAAACAGTTAATTTTTTTTTATCATTATACATTTAATAAATACATCAATCAATACAAACAAAAAATAAGGCGATTCGTTACCTATTTTTCGTGATATTACACCTGAAATCGCAACAAATTGACTAAAAATTTTTTGTTTTTTTGAAAACCGAAAGTCGGTCAACTTTGAACGGTTATATCTTCTCAACTAAAAATGTGATATTATAAAGAGTGGCATATTTGAAATCGTTGAAAAGTTTCCTATAACATGGGTTTATTCAAAACTTCGTCGGCGCTCATGAAAATTTTGATTTTTGCAACCTCGTTTGCTCAACGGGCGCCACTGTGCGACGTCCGCCTGTCCGTGTGTATGTTGTAATGGGTTTTCCGAAGGCCCAAGAAATTATGTCACATATACTCCGTTGAAGTTTGCTATTGAAATTCAGACAGATCGGTCTCCAATTGGCTGAGTAATGAGCAAAAAACACGATAGCCTTTAATTTTAACCATAAATTCCTTTATGTTGTTGTTTATTAATTCCTTTTTTATGTATATCTGGAGAACGGCAAGAGCCAAAGTTTCTAAATTACGTACAAGCATCTGGGTTATCAATATACAACATCCAAAAAATATGGGGGGATTAGAGAAGTGGGCGTGGCACTTCCCATACAAACACATTATAAATTTCTTTATATCTGGAGAACTGAAAGAGCCAAAGTTTCCAAATTTCTAATTCTTCCATAGTTCTTATTTATCCACAAATACTTATTCATCAGTAAATTTTAGCAACCTTGTATCTCCTTGGCTCTACAAGAACTCGTTTCTACTTCCTTACAGCAACTTTTTAGAAATCTGGCGAATGGGTTCCTCTTAAGGTCAAAAAGAGTTAATTGAGCTTAAACGTTAAGGTACCCAGCGGGAAAATGGAATTAATAGGAATCGAAAAAGAAATGCATTGGCATTTTTCAAGTACAACCAAAGTTTTACTTTTGATAAACAAACAAATATTTAAATAAGTTATTTAAGTTTTTAGAGATATTTGATTATCAATCGGGCCTGTTTTGAAAATCACTTGCTTTTAAAATCACACGTGTGACTTTGTGGTGTTCTGAAAGTCATACGGTTTTTGTGTTTCTCGGTGTGCTTTCTGCAATTGAAGATCACACCAAAACACACAAAAACGGGACGCTAAAATAACACACATGTGATTTAAGTAGGCACATGTGATTTGAGTCAAAGTGATTTGCAGAATAGAATTAATATTTTTTATTTTTGTTTTTAGTAACATCAAAAAATGATTTTTTATGGAAACTTTTCAAGTTTTTAGTGCATATTTTTTTTCAGTGCAAATTTTGGATTTTTTATTGCATATTTTAAGCGCATTTTTTCGATTTTTTAGTGCATGAAAATCTCATCCCTTTTAATAAGTATTTCTGCCGAACTTGTCGTCCTAAAATGAGTCCCAGCCCTCTTTTGAACCTCATAATATTATCCAAAATAATTTCTTTTTAAAAAACTTTAACTCAAACGACTTTATTTATTAGTAGAAGTCGTTGCAGTTGAAGTCTATTGCCTTGAGCAGAATGAATTTACCTTGGGTAGATCGAATTACTACATAGAGAAAAAGTACAATTCTATAATAAGATATTCTCACTATTTATTTAGTCCCTTTCAAAAGTCTTTCTTTCAAAACTAAAATGCTTTGATTTTTATGTTTTTTTTTTTTTAATTAATTGTTTATTTATAATTAAAATAAATTTAATAATTAAATAAGTTTATACCTAAAATTAATGTAAAAAAATATCAAATTTTCAAAATTATTTTAAAACTATTTTCATAATTTTTTATTAAAAAAAAAAAACAGTTTTTATTATGAAGCAATTGAATACAGTATTAATCGATTTTATGCAAACCTGTAAAGGAATTACCCTTATTTACAAAGCCTTCATTAAAGCATCACATAAGGTGCGTTCGAGTACTTTTACAGTAAAATGCAGTAAATAAGTAATTACTGAGTGAACTAAAAAAATACTCTCAAAAAAAGCTGTTGCCCAAAAAAGTACACGAACGGAAACTTTTTAAAAATTTCGGGAACATCTGACGGCAAATAAATGTAGTATTGAAAAATTTTTACACTTTTGACTACTTAACTCGTTTTCTTATCGGTACTCGATTAATGCCCGTAATTTCAACAAACAGATACCTAGTCGTGTTCGTACCTAACAGTTTTCTTAACCTATCCTGTAACACTACTTTTGATTCTTTCAATGTAAATTTTCCCTACGCGAATAAACTATCGAATATCGATGATGTAAAATACATTATAATTTTACCCGTAGGTAAGAAATACGTTTTAAAATTATGAAAACCATAGATATCTATACACAGCTAGATATCTATTTGTAGAAATTACGGGCATAAATATTTTTTATTACATGACCATTTTAGGAAAATATAGGAACATTATTTTATGTCATCTATTTATTTATTTATTTTATTAGATTGTGCTAATTTGTGTTCAGTTAAATTTTTTCAAAATTATAAGAATACTTTTTTTGCTATTGACTACCTACTTTTGGCAACACTACTTAAAAGTCAAAATACTTTACACTTTTACAACTCCAAATTAAAATTAAAATATTTAAAAAAAAAGTTCAAAGTTGGTATTGCTAGAGTTTCCAATTATTTGACTTTTGGTTTTGTTAGAGTAGGGAATAAGTCGATTTTTAAATTTTAATCTTGCTCGAATAATATTTTTAATTCTTTCGAATATACTCGAATCATTCAAATAATTGTTTGCAATGGGAAAACATACATGTCTGTTTGAGGGGATCTATAACAAAATCAGATCAAAACGCAACAAAATCACATACATACATACATCGTACTGGCAAAAAATAATTTTTTTATAACCTCCACCATAATTAGCTGTGAAGAGGGTATATTAAGTTTGTCATTCCGTGTGGAACTTTTTTATTATTCATCTCAGACCCCATAAAGTATATATATTCTGGGTCCTTGAGTAATTCTAAGTCGATTTAGCCATGGCCGTCTGTCCGTCTGTTGAAAACACGCTCACTTTCGAACAACTCAAAAGAAATGAACAAACGTGGTGCCAAATTGCTTGTAGTTCTCCTAAGCTGTTTGGGATTAAAATCCAGCAAAATCGGTTTAGTAGGACCAGAGCTATGAAGCAAATTGTGGAACCACCACCTAAAAAAATTGATAATTTTGTTACAAAAAATAACATAAATGCTGGAACAAGGCACGCAATGAGATAAGATTTTGTAAAAATTTGTTTTTTTTTGACTGGAAATCACGCTGTTAAATTTTGTGAAGATCCGTCCATAATTTACCCTAAGCCCCATATAAACACTACTCCCGGAAAACAGTTTAGTACGCCTTAAACCGTAAGAAATAACGCTAGCGTAACAAAATTAGGTACGTTACAGTTTTTAAGGACTAGAAATAACACTGTGAAATTTCGTGACGATCGGTCCATAATTTACCTTAGGCCCCATATAAACCCTACTACCGCAAAACAGTTTAGTCGCCTAAAACCATAATTAATAACAAATCGTCACAGTTTAAGATAATAGTAACATCATACAGATATTACTCCTTAAACATTCGAACTCTCGGTGGAGGGTATAAAAGATTCGGCACAGCCGAATATAGCACTCTAACTTGTTTTTTTTTGTTTATTTATCCAAAAATTGTAAAAGTGGAATTGTTCCGTATTTGCGATCTACCATGAGATAAGATTATGTGGCAGGTGCTTATGTAAATCTTTTCCGCAACTATGTAGGTACTTCGGTTTAACAGACTATAAAATGATCTGAAAGCCAAAATCTAGTAGAAGGCGATATCCATTTACATACATTATAATTAATTGTGCCCCGTCTGTTTAACTGAAGGATGGTATACATACATTTTAAGATGGGTCGATTTAGCAATCGATATTATGCCATTCGATAGCTTTTGGCATGAGGAAAAAAGGTCCACAACGACACACAGTGGTATTTTTTTTGGCAAAAAGTTTTTTTTTGCAGTTATTTTTTAGAAATCTTATGATGGAATTTTGTAGAGAAATGTTTCATTAGTAGAAAACCATGATTTGTTTTCGAAAAAAATAAAATTTTGTATAAAAGAGAGTATGGTAAAGTTATCTAAATATTATACAACGAAAACTGATGCAAATTTTACTACATTTCAGTTGTTTATACAATAAATATGGTTTAACTACGAATAGTTTTAGAGCATTCTTATAAAAATATAGTATTTTAAATTAAATAGGAAAGAAACATTATTTAAATTACATATATAGTTTAAGAGATCTGAGCAAATCAAAATGACTCCAAAAAATTTAGCGTTTGCAGTTTTCATTAGAAAAAAAATAAGTTAGCTCGGTCTACCTCCGTGTTAGTACTACTACTAAATTAAAGTTTGGAATGTTTTCTTTCATTTTATGTAAAAAAATTCTGCGACTTTTTGCGATCGCTGAACAAACTTATAAATTTTGTGATAAAACTCACGTATTTTTTGTGAATATTTAAAATAAATTGCAATGCATATTTACAGTAAAAGGTTTTGTATACTTTTAGGCTTTTACTTTTACTTTTTAATAACTGATTGACAGCAATATCGAAAAAGTGCATAACAAAAAAAGAAAAACAAAACTATGTATATGATTATTTGAAATAATAATATATGCCAAAAAAAGTTTAAGAAAACTATTAAATCTAACTAATTTTTAAAATGGGTTCCTTTTGTGTTTCATATAGTGAATTGTGCAAGGAACTTATAAATTGCAATAATAATGTGGATTTATTAACTGATTTCATTTTGGGTTCAATGGGCGGTGGGTGGAGGGCGTGGCCAATTTTGATTAAACTTTATATTTTTCTTAATTGGGCTAAATGAAGGCTCAGAGCAAAATTTCAAAAACTTTGGGCCAAAAAAAATTTTGGGTTCTATGGGTGGTGTGTGGAGGGCGTGGCCAATTTTGATGAAACTTTATTTTTTATTTAATTGAGCTAAATAAAGGCTCAGAGCAACATTTCAAAAACTTTGGGCAAAAAAAATGTTGGGTTCTATGGGCGGTGGGTGGAGGGCGGGGCCAATTTTGATTAAACTTTATATTTTTTTTAATTGAGCTAAATAAAGGCTCAGAGCAAAATTAACTTTGGGCCAAAAAAAAATTTTGGGTTCTATGGGTGTTGGGTGGAGGGCGTGTCCAATTTTGATGAAACTTTATTTTTATTTTTGAGCTAAATAAAGGCTCAGAGCAAAATTTCAAACACTTTGGGCCAAAAAAAAAATTTTGGGTTCTATGGGCGGTGGGTGGAGGGCGTGGCGAATTTTGATGAAACTTAATATTTTTCTTAATTGAGCTAACCAAAGGCTCAGAGCAAAATTTCTACGAGCACTCCTTATATTTTTTGCCAAACCTTTTATGGACAAATCCCTCTGTGCGACATATCAAAAAAAAAAATTATTTTCGGGGCGCCCAAATTTCTTTTTTTTTACTTTTTCTCAACATTTTTTTTAAAGGTTTTTTTTTTAATTAGTTAATAAACAACATTTGGCGGATTTTTTTTTTAAATATGTATGTATTATCTTCCGAAGGTAATATTGTACGCTAAAAACGATGGCAATAGCAGTTTTTCCAAAAAAAATTTTCTTTTTTTTACGCGTAAATTTTTAAGGTTTTTTAGTAGGTATGTTGGAACAACAATTCCCCGATTTCAAATATTTTTAATATATCCTATCCAAGGTAAAATTTTACACTTAAAACGATGGCGATATCTTTTTTTTTTTTTGTTTTTTTAATCAAATTGTGGACTGGTATTTAGAACGCTGAATATATTGTGGCGTTGAAAATTCTAAAACGCAATATTTTTGATTTTGTTTTTGTTATCAATGTAGTTTTTGGCGTTGCGTTATACACAATTTGGGCCTTAGGGTACGTTCGTAAATGCATCACTGCGCTGCATCAGAAAAGCAAACTTTTTAATGGCGATAAAAAATAATTATAATTTTTTTTTTTATTGTGTGACTATTATTTTTGTGGAGTATTTCACAATTTGGTGGTCCACATTTACTTCACTGATAAGTATATAACAATTTGAAATCACTGATGCAGCGCAGTGATGCATTTACGAACGCACCCTTAGTTTTAATCAGTTTTCGAAAATAAACACTATCAGCCGTATGCATAACAAAAAGTTAGCCACAGGTTGTACACTACTTACAACGAGCTGCTAACTAGAATGCCGATTAAGCCCAGCAGCTTGTAAGCGCAGAGTTTATTCATAACAAACTTTTGTCCATCTGCTAACTTTTAATAAATCAACTCTGAATTTTAATCATGCCACATTATATCACTCAAAAATGCAACACGTTTGCATTCATCATCGCTGGTTTTGTCATTTTTTTGTAATTTTTTTTCTTTTTCCTCCACATATAACAATTTTAAAAAGTTTTTTTTAAAATTAAAATAAAAAAAGATAGAAAAATAAAACGAAAATTTAAATTAAACCAAACAAATTGTTTTACATTAAACAGCTGTTTTTCAAAAGTTGACAAACGTTTGACAGCTCGTTAACAAGAGTTTAGCAAATCATTAAGCGGCTCATACACTTGCAATAAAATTGTTAAATTTTACGTATTGCACAATTATATGACCAATGTGTATGTGATATTCGCAGGTGGCATAATGTATTGGCAGCAATCAAAAGACTTTTAATTTTTATTGCACAACGAAAAGAAAGTGAAATGTGTTGGTAACATTGTACAATGCTGTTTATGTTATTCCTATAGGTTATGTTTACCTTTTTATTGAATGAATTAAGCCAATGTGCGGCTTATTGCATTATATAGGATAAAATGAAAATAATATGGCGAAAGTCATACACAATAATATTGCAAGTGTATGGGCCGCTTTAGCCAGATTTTGGTAAGTGTATTATAAACAAACTTTGTGCTAACTTCATGCCAAATTTTCATAATGAATACGGCTGTAAATATCGCTCCTTAGTGTTCGGCTCGGTAGTTTTGTGGAAAACACAAACGCTAATAAAATCATTAAAAAATAACGTTTCCCTGTTTATCATCTTTCGAACTCAAAAATAATACTGTTACCACAAACTTCATTGTGTTCGGTTTAGCTCATTAATGTTTGTTCGTTTCTGTTGTGCGTAGCGCCCTTTTGGCTGGTAAAAAAACCAAAAATTTTTTACAAAAACTTAATATAAACATTTATCAAAATGCCAGCAAAAAAAAAAAAAATACTTCACAAACAAAACACATACACGATACACACACAAGTTGTTCGTGCTGGGGCCAAATTATGGCAGTCGTGATCGAATACTTTTTCGATTCGAAAGCAATTTTATTTCTGTCAATACTGAACGAATCGTAATTATTATTTCAGTGCTGTACAAACACAAATAAATGCTTTACAACACTAAAAAAATAATACAGGTATGTGATGGAAATCGATTTTAAAAACGATACGATTTGAAACCGAAAATATCGTTTTCAGTATCTTTTGAAATTGATATTCCTTTTATTTTCAGTCTTTATTCTTTCAAATTGTATATTATATACGTTAACTGAAGTGTATTCTGAACGAAAATTTAAGACTATCAGGTGTGTGATGAAAATCGATCGATTTCAAAACGAACGTTTTTAAAAGTTGTGATGAATTTCGAACGGTTTTAAAATCTATTTCTGAATTAAAGTCTTAAATTTTCGTTCAGAATACACTTTAGTTAACGTATATAATATAAAATTTTAAAGAATAAACACTGAAAATAAAAGGAATATGCATTTAAAATCCATTTTAAAAGATACTGAAAACGATATTTTCGGTTTCAAATCGTATCGTTTTTAAATCGATTTCCATCACATACCTGTATAATTCAGAAATAGATTTTAAAATCCTTCGAAATTTATCACACCTTTTAAAAGCGTTCGTTTTGAAATCGATCGATTTTCATCACATACCTGATCATTTCGATCCGTTCAGTATGGACAGAAAGAATTAGAAATAAAATTGCTTTCGTATCGAAAAAGTATTCAATCACGACTGCCATCATTTGCCCCCTGTTTGTTCATTTCTTTATCAATGTAAAAAAATAAATATTATAGAACATTGAAATATGTTCTACAGTACCACTACAATTGTTCTGTTTTTTAAAGAAGAACAGAACACTACATAATACAAAAAAAAAAATAGTTACGAACTTTATTAAGGGGTGTGTTCGTCTACACAAACACTTAAAAAAATAAAAGATATAGTTTGGGTTTGTGAGCCGAACGCTAATTTTAAGTTACAAAATAACAATTTTTCAGGAGAGCAAAAAAACGATTTTTTGACAGGCAGAATTATTTGTTAAAAATTTTTTTTTTCTATTATTAAAAATAATGATAATAAAAACTTTAATGCAAAAGGCTTTTAAAACATTATTCCGCACTGCAAACCATTTCGGTTTCATCATTTTGTTAGTAACTTGCAATGTTCTTCCACTGGCTGACACTTTGTATGCCATTTTGAAGACGTTAAGGTGATTTGATGTTTAAACTGTGTAAGAGAGTAAAGTAAACAGTTATCTGCAAAAAAACAGTTTTTGCAAAATGTGGCGTTTACAACGTTATTGGCGGCTGTGCTTCAATTATTATTATGTAAAGCACCGCGACCCAAAGGATCTTTTGTGCACCCAAAAAGATCAGTGAACTAGATTAATGCTAGAAATAAAGCGAATTGTTCGAAACGGTAAGAGATTGTATACTTCACATAAAGTCATTAAGATAACTCCATTCTGCTTGGATACCTATTCTTAGAGCCAATTTGCATTATACGTATTTTGTCGTTGTGATTCCTACCTTATAGTCGAGAGGGGAGAGGGAATTTAAAGGGGTACACAAACGATTCGTTTTGTTCATTTATTTTTAGTTTTAAACATGAAGTTAGTTAGTCTGCGTTCATACGGCTCATGTCTTATTGACAAGATTGCTACTTTATAGGCGAGAGGGACGAGGGGAAAGAAACGAGTACACAGATGCATGTACTGTCTTAACGTTTTGCTTTTTCATTCGATGTTTAATTTTGTTATTGTTTTTAATATCAAAAAAGCACATTTCGTCAACATGACATGAATCATTTGAACGCCAATTCATGTTCAAATAAGAAAAAGGAAGAATCTTGGCAATAAGACATGAGCCGTATGAACTCAGACTAAAGGCTCAGTTAGCCGGGAGTAACAGTAACAGTAGCCTTACCGTAAAAAAGTAAGAACAATCTATTTCTTATGCTGGGTACACACTATGCAACACGTTTACGCAATCCAGTGAATTAAATTCATTTTCATTTATTTCAGATTGCATACACATCAAAACGCTTTGATATTTTGAGGTTGCATTGAAACAGTTTCCATGTAGGTTTCACTGTGTGTACCCAGCATTACAGATTGAGACGTAACATCTTATGCTGGGTACACACAGTGCAACCTACATGGAAACTGTTTCAATGCAACCTCAAAATATCAAAGCGTTTTGATGTGTATGCAATCTGAAATGAATGAAAATGAATTTAATTCACTGGATTGCGTAAACGTGTTGCATAGTGTGTACCCAGCATTACTGCAAACTGTAATCGTTCTAATTGCTTTACATACAACAAAATGAATCAGCTGATTTTCAACTTTACTGTTACTCCCGGCTAACTGAGCCTTTAGTTGCCAAAATTTATGCACATATACACGCAAAGTTGTGTGTAAACATTAAAGCGACTTCAAAGAAGAAACGACAAATATCGTAACGACAAAAATCGTATAATGTAAATGGGCACCAGGGCTGCCAGATAAATTGTGAGGAAATCGTCAAAATTTAAATTTTTTTAACAATTTTTGTTCGATTTTTATAAAAAAAAAAACATTCAAACAAAAACATTATTACTTTTTATCCAGCTAGCATTTTTAATCGAGCAAGTGATACTGTTAGTCTCACGAAGAGCGTCTTTGTTCGTCGATGTCCGCATTTTTTAATCGTAGAAGATTCCTCACACGGGATGAACTGTAACACTAGTGAGATTCTTCCATAGCACAGCGAAAGACGCTTCTTCAATCGTTGTGGTAATCGTTTAAGACGTGGATAAGGATTATCTAACAAGTCTCTCATGTCAAGAATCGTATGAGACTCATGTAGATATAATCTTACAACTCGTGGCATGTTCGCCTTATAATTGTTGAAAATATGTTTTATAAAGAGAGTCGTAAAAGGTTCATTCGATGATTGTTTGACGAAAAATAAACAAAGTGTTACATTGTTCTTTTTATACTCTTAAAAAATATCCATTTAAAGATTTTCTTAAGACTTGCATATTACAGCCGTACGTAAACAAAAGCGGCACGCGTTTTCTAGTTTTTGAATAGAGTGGCCTCCACGCTTCGCAAATGGAAAAACCGATTTTGACAGCTCGTTTAATAGTGAAGTTTGCCGCTATTGTTAATTAATAATGGCAATTTAGCTGTTTTTCGGCCAATTTATCTCTATCTATTTATTTTAATCTCTATTTTAATTTATAATTTGTGGGTTTTATTAAACAAGAAAGCCATCACTACTGTTCGTGACACAACGTTGACGCTCTTGCTTTGGTATGGCTTATCAGCGCAAAAGCTAAGTGAAAGAAAACGTTTCGACTTCCGCTCTTGTTAAGGTACGGATAAAATTCCAAGGTTAAAAAAACGTTTTAGAAGATTTAATGTTTTATTCAGACTTTGGACACTGAAAAAAAATCGTCACTTCTTAGAACTAAATCAGCAAATCGACACTTTGCAAATTCCGGAACAAAACAAATCGTCAAAATTACGGCAAATCGTCAAATCTGGCGGCCTGATGGGCACATACATTTTGCTCTTTTACTTAGTAATTCAGTGTTGTTTGGGAGAACAAATTTTCGCAAATGCTGCAGGTACCTAAGCCCCAATTTACACTGGGGACATTTCTTGCCGGTCCTTTTTTGAATTCTCTTTTAATCTTACCTGCAGCGTTTACATATGAAACATTAGAAGTCCGACAGAAATTAATACTTGTATGTAAACTATTAAAAGTAAGAACGAGAAATTAATAAATGTCCAGTACAGATAGCCATGTACTACACCAGTGATAACGAAGCCCCGAACTAAAAAAGCCCCGACCGCACGCACACAAAGATATTATGTGCTTGTGTGCAGTCGCAGAGACTGATGATAGTCTGATGTTTTGAAACGAACAAAGTTGTAATATACATGAGAATTGCCGACCGTGTCTGTGTGAAAAATACGATTATTGACTGGCTCGCGAGTCTATGGAGTGGTATCACTGTACTACATACTCTACCTTTTCGACCCCTTTTTCAATTTAGAGCTTTTCTTAATTTTATTTTGCAAACTGTTTGCGAAATATAAACTTGAATTTGGTGACCTCGAATGTCTTGAGATTGGCGAATATATTAGCTAAAGCTAAATCTCGATCACTAAAATGCCTTAGAGAATACAAAATTTAAACATTTTAGCGATGACATTAAAAGCTAAAATTGCGACAAATTAAGTTTTTATGGCATTGCCAAATATAAAAATGCACGTTACAGAATTGCATTCGTAGCCAGAAACCGCTTTATCAACATTCTAGATTTTTAGCAACAGGGAATTAGCTCGATTAATGTAATGTCGAGTTACTCGATAACGAATGCTATTTTTTCAAATTCCATAATTTTCAGTCGATATCGAGTTTCATGATACCAAAATAAATAATTTCGATCAATTTTGTTCGATATCGTATGCGGTGATTAGACCCCTGTTGAAAATGCCTAAAATTTTTATTTTATCAAAACTAAATTTGCTAAATTTAAATTAAATTTCGAACGTCCTTGTACACATGCACTTTTGATGCAACTCAATAAGATTTTATTTTTGAAATGCATCTAAGCGATAAATACTGTATTGTTTTTTCTTAATTATTTTTTACCAGTGAGCATCTTATACTTATTATTAAATATTATCTATTTAGTTTCGTTTTTGTCTTTTAATAAAGCACCAAATTTTAATAAATATTTAAATATATTGTTCTTGTTGTTCTAAGCTTATAAGTTAATTTTAATTTAGTTTAAATAAATTATTTGCAAGATAAAGCTTAAAACCCGAAAATCATATAGTTCAAGTAAGTGTCTTTTCATATGCGAATACTTTAAAGTGTATAAATCCAATTCTATTGGTTAAAAAATGGTGGTGTGGCATCATGCACTTGATTATTTACAAAAGTAATAATTTGTTTTTAATGTATTCGATTAATACAAAAGAGCAATAAATTATTGAGACAATGCAGACTACAACATTTCTAATTTGTTTTAATTCTAATGCAATTTTATCATTTATCATTCATTTAAGCCGCCCTCATTCCATTTTTGTGTGGTCGATTGTGTTACAGGCTCCGATATGGACAATAAATTGGCATTTGAGCCAGACGTCGTTTGCGTTGAGCTGGTCAGAACAGACTGTGTCACGTTTTGTGCTTCTGCTGTACTGACGGATGGATTTGGTATAAGTGCCGCTGTTGCAACCACAGGCACTATTGTGGGCGGTACATTCTCAGCACCCGGTGCGGCACTTATTTGTCGAACGAATTTTTGCTTTTGTCTTTCCAAACGTTCTTTTTCTCGTTCGGCTTTAAGTTTTTCAAATTCATCGGTTTCTACTTGGGCATTGGCGGCCGCTATAAGATCATTTGTTGAGCGCATTTCAAAGTCTTCAACTGGGAAAAGAAACACAAAGTAAAATTATTATTAATTAAAAAGCATTTGTTACTGAAGAATTTTGTTACAAAACAAGAGTTTTTTTAGTAAGTGCTGTTTTACATTCTTCAAGGTTTAGCCGTCAAGTCTTCAGTTTTTAGGAGAGAACGGAAAAGAAATGGCATTCTCTTCTCCTTTATTTCCTAACATGGGGTCTTCAACTGACAATTATTTGTCAAAATAAACGTCAAACTTAAAAAAAAACGCTGACAAAAAGTTTTTATATAGACTGACGTTTGGTATGACAAAAAATTGTTTGGTGAAGACCCCATGTAAAAGCTCAAGACTTGACGGCTAAAACTAGAAGAGTGCGAACAAGCAATTAGTTGTTTTTCTTTTAAGATGTTAATTTTGTAAATAATAGAACAGTTGAAACACATACATTTAGAGAAGTCGATGGTTAATTTACAAATATTTAAAGTTAAAATTAAAGTATTAAATTCGACTTGAATTAAACTCATTTCAAGTTCCAATTATTTCTACTGCAAAGGCTGTAATAACAACAACTCTAAAAATAAAAAAAATGCCATTAATAGGCAGTAAATCCAATATAAAAATTAAACTTCTAGTTCGATCTGTTGAAACCTTAGTAGAAGAGTTGCTTTCAATATATTTATATATACCAGTAGTTAACTTTTTTTATTACACTACATGTAAAATCAACCTTTAAACTAGAACTTTAAATATTTATAATATAATTTTAAAACGTTTAAATTTACTATCAAAAGAGTGCAGGACATCTAAAAACGTTTATATATCTTAAAAGTTTGAAGGCAAAACAGTCTTAAGTCAATTTCAGTTTTTGATTACGTTTAAATAATTTTTTGTTTACTCTTTAGGAAAATTGCTTCTAATTGCTTATTATTTGCTCTTAAGGAAATACATATTTTAAATGACAAATAAATAATTTTCATAATTATAAGTGTCGATCGACCTTTTTTGATTACTCTTAGTAGTTTATATAGTTTTCTATATACAGGCTTTCAAGGTCATTAATTTAATGTAAAGAAAAGATTATTTATTTAATTTTCAATAAAATCCGACGTTTCGTTGGTATTCTTTCCAACTTCTTCAGGGATTGAGTTTTATTAAAATCTGGCAACATTGTATTTTAATTTAACATTACGAAAAACTAATGGCGTTTTCTTTTCTAAAAAAATGTGTTGCATAAGTGTTACATGTAATTTGGCAACATTTTTAAATACTCCCCTAATTTTTAAGAAGTGCTTCATATTTTACGTTTACAAAAGAACACAAATTTCGCCATTAAACAATAAAGTACAATTCATGGTGGAATAAACAGGTGGCAGCACTACGCCAGATGACGATTTTTTGCTCTTGCATTGTTTGTTTAGGTTTATGTCAAAGTTTTGTTTATGTTTACAAAAAGTCCACGTTTTGTGCTGTGATTATTGTATTTTATTAAAGTTTTTGATAATTTTAAATTAAAATAAATAACATATGGACCATAATTAAATAAAAATTTGCTAAAAATGTATTTATTTCATCACGTTTTGCGGCACGCTTTGATTTTTGTTTAAACAATTTTTTGACGTAAACGGTGATATAATTTCCATTTTTGTTGTAATGTTGTATTTGTTGCCGTAACGATGCCACCTGCTTATTCCACCATGGTACAATTAGCGCAAGGTAAATTTAATAACAGGTGGTGGCAAGACTACAAAAATCCAAAGCCAACGGAAACAACAGATGTTTTTTGTATTGCATTGTTTGTGTTTACGGCTCGAAAATTGCCACCACCTTGTACTGAATACGCTTTGATCTAGTGCTGCACTCATGCCCCTCTATTTAAATAGAGTGTTGAACATGTAGCATTTTTTTTAATTTTAAAGGGAACATCATCAGAAAAGAACACTTTACACTTTAAAATAACACATGTTTTTCAGAAAAGAACATAAAAAAATGTAAAAGGCAAAATGAATGCAGAATTTTACTCAGAAAAGAAAACGCCATAAAGTTTCTGACTTAAGACCTTTTTGCCTAACTTCAAACATTTACTGCCAGGCCCACAGCGTCGACAAGAACATTTCTTTCGCATATTTATGTCGAAAACAATAATAAAAAAATAATAACATTTGTTTTTGTTTTCAAAAAAAAATATACAAAAGAAATGTTCTTGTCGACATCGTGGGGCCAGGCAATTAATTTAATTAAATTATAAAAAGTCTATTTCACAAATCACAAAATAAATTTTAAAAATTTTATAAAAAATACAGCCCTTTTCTTTATTTCAAACCAATTAAAAAATGCCAATAGCCCTTAAGTTTGGATACGGATACTTCGACGGATGGTATTAAAACGACAACGCAGCGTTGTCAATATTTTCGAAAAAAATATCACACGTTGTCAAATCAAAAATAAAATGATGTCAAATTGCGAACGAAAGAGTAAAAAATATCACACGTTTTCAAATCAAAAATAAAATGTTGTCAAATTGCTAACGAAAAATTAACAAATATCACACGTTTTGAAATCAAAAAAACAACCTTTTGTCAAATTACGAATATCTTGTTGTCAAATCAAAAACCATACATTGTCATCGCGCTACTTTGTTTTGTAGTTTTAGCTTTCAATTATTTTGTGATTATTATAAATTTCTTTGCAATTTGAAACCATTTAATGAAAATCTAGGGATTAAAATGTTTTCGAATAATTCTGTTATTGCCAATGTTTTAAAAAGGTAAAAATTGGTATGTAACAATTTCTTTCAAGAAGAACTTATAGCATATATTTTAGATTGCATAGCAAAAATAATACAAGAGACATAATCTTTAAATTAAAAACGTGAAAATGTGGCCTACACGTTTTCTTTGACTTGGCGAAAATTATAATAATAACAAGTTAGAGTGCTATATTCGGCTGTGCCGAATCTTTGATACCCTCCACCGACAGTTATGTATGATGTTATTATTATATTAAACTGTGACTGTGACGATTTGTTATTAATTATGGTTTTAAGCGACTAAACTGTTTTCCGGTAGTAGGGTTTATATGGGGCCTAAGGTAAATTATGGACCGATCATCACGAAATTTCACAGCGTCATTTCTAATCCTTTAAAACTGTGACGTACCAATTTCTGTTATGATAGCATTATTAATTATGGCTTTAGGTGTACTAAACTGTTTTCCGGGAGTAGTGTTTATATGGGGCTTAGGGTAAATTATGGACGGATCTTCACAAAATTTAACAGCGTGATTTCCAGTCAAATATAAAAATTTGTTTACAAAATCTTATCTCATTGCGTGCCTTGTTCCAGCATTTATGTTATTTTTTGTAACAAAATTATCAATTTTTTTAGGTGGTGGTTCCACATTTTGATTCATAGCTCTGGTCCTACTAAACCGATTTTGCTGGATTTCAATCCCAAACTGCTTAGGAGAACTAAAAGCAATTTGGCACCAAGTTTGTTCATTTCTTTTGAGTTGTTCGAAAGTGAGCGTGTTTTCAACAGACGGACAGACAGACGGACATGGCTAAATTGACTTAGAATTACTCAAGGACCCAGAATATATATATTTTATGGGGTCTGAGATGAATAATAAAAATGTTTCACTCGGAATGAAAAACTTAATATACCCTCTTCACAACTAATTGTGATGGAGGGTATAAAAATAACACCGTTTTTGTAATAATCAAAACGTTGTCAAAACAACAGCAACAGCACAGTGGAAAAACTCAGAAGGCCTTCTTACTCCAGGCCTTTAAAGGCCTGCTTATAAATTTTTTTAATTCAATTACCTGCTAAAGAATGCCACATAGAAGGCTTCGGCTATTTCGTATAAAAGATAAGATACACATTACACATTCCATTTTATGAGAAGGGAGAAGAGAAGGAGCACCATTTTTTGTTTTGTTTTTTGGCCAAATCAAAAGAATTATACCCACACCACAATAGTGGAGAGGGTATTATGCATTTGTGCTGATGTATGTAACACCTTAAAATATTGGTGTTAGACCCACCTTAAAGTATACCAATCGACTCAGCATCACCTTTTGGCTGGCAGGCTGGCTGGCTGTCCATGTAACCTTGTGCGCAAAGTACAGGTCGCAATTTTGGACATAATTTAATGAAATTTTTGGCATAGGTTCTTATTGGCGCAGGGACCAAGCCTATTGAAAATGGGCCAAATCCGACGACCACGAGGGAGGATAAGGGGGGGGGGGAATTTCCTCCTCTCAGAAACTATAAAACCGATTTTAATGAAACTTAAACCATAGATAGAACCATTTCTTCATGGACACAAAAGGGATGCATTTTTTAAAAAATAGGACAGGGACACTTTCTGCCTCTCAAACCGATTTTAATGAAATTTAAAACATAGATAGATCCATTACTATATGGACACATAAGCTATACAGTTTTTCAAAAAAAGGAACACAAGGTGAGATAGGGGGCAATTTCTGCCTCTCACAAACTTTCAAACCGATTTTAATGAAGTTTATAAACATAGATAAATTCCATATTTATATGGACACATAAGCATGATGTGTTTTTTAATACTGTGGTGTAGGGTATCATATGGTCGTGCTTGACCGACTATACTTTCTTACTTGTTTTTTTGTGTAATCAAGACATAAGTATGGAAAGGAGCGAGCAGGCCTTGTATCTCCAAAAGAAGGAGTGAAGAGGCCTTCTTCTTTTTCCTGCTGGGATGTGTTCGGATTGAGTAAAATATTTTGTTAATTTAATTGTCAAAATAAGAACAATGCTTTATTAAAATAAGTTTAAGTGTAGACATACAAACAGTTGTTCATTTCGTTTGTTTTCTACCGGACTTTTTTCTTTGTGTAAAGTTAATATTTTATCAGGGTTTATTTTAGAAACCAACTATATACACAGAAAAAAATAATAAAAAAAAAAAAATTGTGATATCAATAAAAAAATTAGTTAAATTTGCACCACTAAGGGCTAAAAAATCAGATCATGTTAAACTCTCTTTTTGGTTAAAAATGTGTGCAAGCCAACAAATCTATAAATCACTAAACATATAAACCATCTTTAAACGCATAAAATTGGGCGTTGAAACTACCAATACAGATAGGGTTCCCAACTTTTTTTGTTGCAATTAAAGTACATTGATTATTAAAGGTTAAGAAAAAAAGTACACAGTATAAATATAAATTACAATTAATTTCTTTTTATTGGTTTATTTAAAAACGTTTTTTACTGCTTTTCGCGAGTTTTATCAAACAATTACACTGTGCTAGAATTTGACACTTTTTTCTTGAGAGAAGCCGGGAAACTGGCGCTTTAAACCAATTCGGGTACCCTGAAAAACGGTTCAGTTTATTGAAATAACTGAAGAAAAAACGAAAATCCGCAATACAATTTCCTTAAAACGTTAAATGTTTTTTAAACTTGCGCAGTCGTTTTAAAAACATAATTTTTTTTGGCAACAAAAATAATTTTTCGCAACATTTCGAAATTTTTGTTTGTTAAAAATTTTATAAAAAATTCCAAACATATAAAAAACAAAGCTTCAAACAAAACAAGCTATAAATTATTAAAATCTGTTAACAACTTTTGATTTTATACACAAAAATCGAAAATTTACAAATTTCATAGAACGCAATATTTGTATGGGAGCCCCCTTAAGAAGTGGTGATAAGGGGCAATTATGTCTCCAGAAATTGTTAGGGCCACTCCTTGGCTGTTATGGTACGTTTTCCTCAATATATTTTTAGTCTGTATTAAACATTTTGGGGGCTCCCCCTTAAGGAATGGCAGGCAGTAATTTGAAAGAATTTTGCACTCGTGTTTTAAAAATAGGCAGCTATTGCACTCAAACAAAACAAATAAGTGGAATAGTGTTATTAATTTTTTTTTTCGAAAAATCGTCCTGCCAATATAAAACAACATCAACAAATGGCCCTGGCTAATATTTATTAGTTTATAATTTTATGACTAATAAAACCCTGACTAATATAACCTGAAACTGTTTTGAATTCTAGATAAATCTAAACATGCGAAATAAAGTATTTTCGCGTACTTTATTATTCTCATAAAGTATAGAGTACAAGTACTTGAAATAACGTACAATACTTTATTATAAAGTACGGTTGGCAAGCCTAAATACAGACCAAAGCATTTTATAAGATTACAAATTCATGGGTTTTTCGACTTTCAGAACACCCCTGGTAAATTCAAGTTTAATTCAACTTAACCAGCGTTTAAACCATCAGTGATTTAGTCTGAGTTCATACGGCTCATGTCTTATTGACAAGATTCTTCCCTTTTCTTCTTTGAACATGAATTGGCGTTCAAATGAATCATGTCATGTTGACGACATGTTTTTTATTCTGTTTTATTTGATATTGAAAACAAAAACAAAATTAAACAACGAATAAGAAAGTAAAACGTAAAGACAGTACATGCATCTGTGTACTTGTTTCTTTCCCTCTCGTCCCTCTCGCCTATAAAGTAGCAATCTTGTCAATAAGACATGAGCCGTATAAACACAGACTTATTAGCCATTAGACTGGGGTTTTGAGACCTCAGTTAAACTAGGTTTATTTAATTTAAAAACAGATTTGTGCCGCCATTACCAAGTTTGTATACAAAATAAAGGGTGGTTAAATTGTAAGGGCCGATGTTGAATGTGAACCACACCTAAACGCCAAGTTTTTTCCGAATTTTATTTGACATTTCTCTATTTTAGACTTACTCAATTTGAACCATGGAGAGATACACAATCCAACAACGTGTTAAAGTTATCCAGACTTATTATGAAAATGGGCGTTCAAATCAAAATGCATATCGTGCACTTCGTGATTTTTTTGGTCAATTTGATCGTCCAAATGTGTGTACAATCGCAAAAATCGTGGAAAAATTCGAGCAAACCGGGTCTGTAGAAGATGCGAGAACACCAGTGCATGCTCGTACAGCTCGTACTGCAGAAAATATTGCTGCTGTTCGCGATAGTGTGGCTGAAGAGCCGTTTACCTCAACTCGTCGTCGTGCCCAACAATTGCACCTCTCACGCTCGTCGTTGATGAACATTATGCATAAAGACTTGCATTTACACGCTTACAAGGTGCAATTGGCTCAAGAACTAAAGCCTCTTGACCATTCCAAACGTCGTGAATGGGCAGAATGGTGGCAAGAAATGGCAACAGTGGATGATCAATTTTCGAAGAAAATCATCTTCAGTGATGAGGCACATTTTCACCTCAGTGGATTCGTCAATAAACAGAATTGCCGCATTTGGGCGAATGAGAATCCAAGAGTGATTGTCGAAAAACCAATGCACCCACAAAGAGTGACTGTTTGGTGCGGTTTATGGGCTGGCGGCATCATCGGGCCGTATTTTTTCCAAAATGAGGCCGGTCAGGCAGTTACTGTGAATGGTGTTCACTATCGTGAAATGATAACGAACTTTTTATGGCCCGAATTGGAAGATATGGATGTGGACGATATGTGGTTTCAGCAGGACGGTGCCACTTGCCACACAGCTAACGAAACAATGGCTCTTTTGCGCAACAAATTCAATGGCCGTGTTATCTCACGTAATGGCGATGTCAATTGGCCGCCAAGATCATGTGATTTGACACCGTTGGACTTTTTTCTTTGGGGTTATTTGAAAGAAAAGGTGTACGTCGATAAGCCAGCAACAATTCAAGAGCTAAAGGATGAGATAATTCGGCACATTAACGGCATAGAACCTCCATTATGCCTCAGGGTCATCGAAAATTTGGACCATCGGATGGAGGTGTGCCGCCGTGGTCGCGGAGCCCATTTGGCCGATATTTTGTTCCATACATAATTGAGTAATACCAATATATCATAATAAAATAAAATTACAATAATTTCCTAAATAGTTTGTGTTTTATTCAAAATCAACATCGGCCCTTGAAACTTAAACCCCTTTATTTAGTTTTGCTTAAAATGTTGGCCTTTAATGAAATAATAAAAAAAAAATTACATATCGCCACAAAAAATCCGAGTTTCAGACTGCGTTCACTAAGTTTAAGCCTAGTCCACATCTCAAAAACCCGGCCTTAACAAATTAAAAGAACCAAATAAATATTTTCTGCATTAATGATATAAGTAAACGTTTAATTAACTTGATTAAATTTTTAATTAAAATTGATTTTTTTTTTAATAATGGTTTAATTGAAAAAAAAAAAAAAAATTGGAAAGCTTTTTCTGTGTATATTTGTAACTTTGTATGTAAAATGAAAATATCGCAGTCCTTTTGTTCGCATTTACCTTTGCATTGAAAAGATTCACCACTGAAAGAAAATGCGGCCCCAGTGAGCTTGTTTACATGGCAATAATTGCTAAAAAAAAAATAAATTATAATAAATCCGCCTAAGAAGGACAATAGCATTAATCAATGATTTTTAAAGTGGGGCTCGATTTACAACAAGAGGGAATAAAAAATCCAAACAGTGAGAAAAGATAAAAACATGCAGGAGTCTAGCGAAATTATGGGGTAAATTAGGGTAGCAGCAATATTTGAAAATATATTAAAAAAAAACTCCTCTCTACTGGATTCTGAAAGAAGAATTCAAGTGCCTTGGTGTAAGAGATACCATCTGTATTCGACCGAGAATAGAGTACAACTTTCATGTTTGGGCCGGCGCTTCAAAGTCTATTTTGGAGCTTCTCGACCGCGTGTTTGTTATACAAAAGAGGGTAAAATCCTTGCGCCCGCCCGAAGCCCGGCTTTTCCGGATTGAGAAATTTGGAATTTGGGATTTGGGATTTTAAGTTTCGAGCGTATGACCCCAACCCAAATTTGTATCTAGGCGTTAGACTACTTTGTAAGAATTATTAAATAAAAATAATAAGTTAAATAAAATAATAAGTTATTTTGTTGAACTGTTTATGGTTTTCAATCCAAATTGATATTTTAATAAGGCTAAAGTTCATCAAATTGAATTTAAATTAAATTATTTTTTATGAAGAAAGGAATTTTACAACATGAAATTAATTAAAATTTATTGATAATTTTTTATTCTTGACTACCGCGGAAATCGAAGCCAGGCTTTCACGGACAGGTTACCCTTACATGTTTTAATTGCAACCACGCAATCTCTTCAAAGGGTTTTGCCGTTTAAGACTCACAGCCAGTCAATAGTCAAATCGATATTCAGTTTTCTCAGTAAATTGTGAATAAAATCAAAAGTTGTGCACCGATTTCAATGAAACAAACCTCATTTCATTTTAAATTATGTTAAGCTAATGTTTTATACCAAAACTGTGATTTTTGTCGCGTCTTTATTTTTTATGAATTTTTAAAGAACAAAAAATTGGTTTATTTTCAAAATTTTCCCATTTTTTCTTCAAAAATTTAACGATATCTCTGAAACTACAGGGCATATTTAAAAACAATGCAACCACGGCTTAAAGATAATATTGTTGCCGAGTTTTGGATTTTTAACTGAATATGGTACACCGTTTTCAAGTTATTCCAATATATTTATCTCGCAAACAAGAGCTGATAGAGAAAAATGGAGATTAGATTTGAAATCAGCGACCTCAAATTATTAAAACAATCAAATTGCAGATCGCAAACTTACTGTTCCGCACTGTTATCTTCCTTACTTCGGTTTTTATCGTACTTTTTGTCGAGAATTCTTCTTGAAGTCCAAAGTACATTTTTCTGTTTTTCAATTTTTTGTTTTAATTAATTTCATGTTGTAAAATTCCTTTCTTCATAAAAAATAATTTAATGAAAATTAAATTTGATTAACTTTTTAATACTTTTTGGGCCATTTTTCGTTTAGGGGATTTTTCTTGCAGCCGCTTAAAACAAGTTTCGAAAATGATTCCCAGAAATGCTTAGAAAGTGACTTGTTTAGAAACAAAAATAAAACTTACAGACTGTTCGTTGATCACACAGATGATAAAAATGTAAACTGTCTCTTAAATGAGTTGTAATTGATCAGAAACAAGAGCCATAAAATACTCTTAAAGAAGAGTCTGGAGTGTGGGGTACCATTTTCTTCCGAAAGAACAGTAAGACTTGAATACGACAAGAATGAATAAGAAAAGATAAACTCACAGTTTATCGTTGTTGTTTTTGTTTAAGCTTTGATATTGTAACAAGTAAAACTGTTGCTTATAATTCTTAGTGCCGGTTCACACACGTCAAGTTTGACTCGTCAATGGCAAGTGGCATTCTCTTTTCCTTTCTCTTCTAAAAGGTCAAGACTTGAAGAGTCAAAATTGACGTGTGTGAACCGGCACTTATTCGCTTAACAGCTTTATTTGTATAATATCTTTAGTTTTCTAAAATCTTTGGATGAAGTTTCCTGATGATCTGGCCTAAGCAACCAGTGAAATGATCAACAATTTCATATAATGCTTAAGGCCAGTTTACACGGTAATACAATGTATTACGACATGTCGAAAGATTATGTAGAATGAGAAATATCTTATCATGTAAAAGCAAAATGTATTGAGTAAGAGAGAATACGGATACAAAATCTGACAAGCGGTCGGTAAATGGTTTTTTTCTAAACCATTTTAGAAACCTATGTATTCTTATTTCACCAGAGGTGTATTTTAACAGAATATATTGAAGGTGATAGCATTTTTACAAAAACAACTAAAATCAACTCAGAAAATTTTCATGTTGTTTTTGTAAATATTTAAAACTGCAACCATCTGATTTTTTGTTATTATTTTGGATTTTACTTATACCATCCGTGTAAACCATAGCTGGGGAATTTGGATTAGAATTAGAAATCATTACGATTAGAGAAATAAAATAATCTAATCATTAGAATTGAATTTTGATAAAAATTTCAGATTACTAATTGATTTGATTAGAAATAATCAAAAATCTAATCACAATTAGTGACGATTAGCATTTCTAATCAAATCTAATCAAAACTAATCCAAAAAATTATTGATTAGATTTCTTGATTAGATTTGATTAGAAATGCTAGTCGTCACTAATTGTGATTAGATAAATAAAAGAAAAAATCCGTGCATTTTTACTTACCAATAATTTTGAACACTTTAATTTGAATAAAACAAAAATTACAATCTTACAAAACAAAGATTTTACTTTCAATGTTAAGTAAACAAAAAAATTATACTTGTACTTCCACAAAACAGGTTGAAAATTGACATTAATAATAACAAAACAACGAAGTGAACCAGCTGTGTCAACAGTTTAGTTTAAGAACAGGGTGCACCGTATGCAATTTTATGCGATATTCAAAAACTGTTACATTATGTAAATATAGCAACAAATGTGATAAATAAATATTTTCTTTTCACAGAAATAGTTAAAAATGGTTGATCTAATCAAATCTAATCAAGAAATCTAATCAATTATTTTTTGGATTAGTTTTGATTAGATTTGATTAGAAATGCTAATCGTCACTAATTGTGATTAGATTTTTGATTATTTCTAATCTAATCAATTAGTAATCGTCTAAAATGGCTAACTAGTCATAATTAATCAAGTTTTCAGCACAATTAAAATTTCTAATCCAATTGCTGATCATTAGGATTTCTAATCATTATTCCCAAGCTATGGTGTAAACATGAATTATACTTACAAAAGATTTTTATTTTTTTCTTTAAACACGGAGAGAATTTCATAATATATTTTTTCTACAAAGTCGTAATACATTGTATTACCGTGTAAAGTGGCCTTTACTGGGATATTACGCAACTTATTGAATAGTGTGGAGCAAAACGATAATAATAACAATGAAGTGCTCAATAATAATGCGTAGTCGGCGGGTACCTTAAAAGTTATTCAGCTTTATTGTGGTTGTCGTTTTATGTAATAGATTAAATTAACACACAACCTACGTTGTTTAATATACTACAAAAAACGACACAGACGTTTACGACAACGACAACCACAATTAGGCTGATTAATTTTAAAACTTGGCAAATCGTAATCGATTAGTTAATATTACTTTTAAAATTTCTCAGAACTAGTTTCAACTATACTAAACATTTACTCCCGTATTCATAAAGGACTATTAAATTTAACAAACATTTATTAAGTAAAATTTTCATACAAAATTTGTTTTGTAAACCTTTTTTAAATTAAAATTATTATGTATTATGAATACGGCAGTTTAACTACATACGACAATTCTTATCCTAAGAACACTACTAGGAAAATTTTTAATAAATCTTATTAAAAAGTTGTCCTAAAATTAGTACAAATAACATGCCAAACTACAAACAAACGAACAAAAAAAAAAAAAAAACAATAACTATTAAAACTATCAAATAAATAAAATTTTCCCAAATCAAAACCACAACTAAACAAAACGTTAAATGGAAAATAAAAATTTGTTTGCTTTTGAACTTTACCAGTTGTTAAGAACCACAAGAATTGGTGCGGAGCATCAGTACGTTCTATTAATGTTATAAGTGATTTAGAAATTATTAATGTCCTTTGACACACATTATTTCGAGGGACTTAACTAGGACCCTTTTAAAAGCAAACTTACCCGTTTCACGGCTACCGCGATCTTTATTATCACGATCGAAAAGAGATTTTGTGCTGTCAATTATCGGCGAACTGGGAACAGTACGAGCCATGGTCGGACTTCCGGCCGATGGAGCAGATGTACTCAGTAGTGCTTCTACACCACCGGTTGGAAATAGACTAGGCTCGGCAGTTGACAGTGTGCGCATGTAGATTTTATTTTTCATTGGTATATCCATTGGATCTGTAGGAAGCTGTTGTTGTTGATTGCTTATACTGGCAGTTGATCCAGAATTTTTCCCGAAAATATCACGAACATTTGGCCTGTGATCATTAGTACGTTGAGAAGTTATGGTAGTTTGTTCGTCAACTTCTTCAATGACTTGATCGGTAATGCGCATACTGCCAACTGGTTTATTGGCAGGTGGAGCCAAACTATTCGAGCTTGCACTTCCTGGGAAACGATATTTAGGATTTTCTTCATTTGGTGTTATGGAACCAGGACGAGTGTCATCGCGACTCAGGAAACGCTTAAGAGCCGAGGCTACGGTATTGACACGAGACAAAGTACCACTAAGACTTACTAAACTTGGTGATGAGCCCGGTCTCGCTTTGCCATTACCAGCTGTGAAGTGTATACCACTGGCATCATCAGCCTAAAGCAATGATTAGAATGTTAAAAGTAAGAAAGAAAGATTAGTATAGTTTTATAATAATCATAAAGATAGAGAGAGAGGATGTTTTTGTATAAAAGCGGTAGCGGTAATTCAAAGTTTTAGCTATTGTTCCTGATGGAGGCCTTATTTAACCATTAAATGGTTGCCGGTTACAATAATATTGTTAAAGACACCACAATACGTTTAAACATTTTCGTTAAATATAATTTTGTTAAGGGTGACCATATCGAAAAATGAGTTTTCTCTGCGGGAACACAGAAAAAAAATGTATTTCCAGCTTCTGGTACAGGAGAAAATAATAAATCAAAGGGTGGTTCCAAACGCTAAAAGGCCCAACTATAATATGCATAAGCTGGCTTAAGCTACTGTAAAAATTAACAAAAAACTTGAAAAAATAAAATCAAAAAATATTTTATTCCTTGCTCAAGCAAATGCCAGTTTAATAAAATTAACCAAAAAGTTTTCTTAAGTTCAATATGGTTTGACACATACGAAGCACATGTATTCGCACAATTGCTAAAGCCAACTTAATCATACATATTACAGTTAGGCCTATACTTTTCAATTACTCCGCCTCAAACTTTTTGTACACAACAAAAACTGCACCTCAATTACGAACTTGTTACACATTTTCGCTTACATGAAGAGCAAGAGCAAAACCAACAAAAATTTGAATTAATTCATTAAGTGCATCTGATATAATCCATCATCTCTTTGATTTATACGAATGCAAAAACAACAAGAGTTTTCTATTCGGCTATGGCGAATCTTATATCCCCTTCACCAAGGTGCGATAAGAACAGAAAGTTATGTAGATACCATTCTTTAGATATTAATAAATATTTTTGTGCCACGCCCTCTTATAAAATCCCGCCCGCATTTTGTCAGATGTTGTGTATTGATTGACCAAGATGCTTGTACTTTATTTTAAAACATTGGCCGTTGCCGTTCTCCATATATACATAAATCTCTAATGTCTTTGTACGAGAGGTGCCACGCCTACTTCTCCAATTCGGTGCTTATTTATAGAGAGTTTTTGTATTAGGAGCCTAGCTATGCGCACCGAATTCCGGAAATTTTTTCATTCGTTCTTTAATTATAAATAAATATATGTTGTGCCACGCCCACTTCTCCACTGCCGCCCACATTATGTCGGATGTTGTCTATAGATTTCCAAGATACCAAATTCGAAATTTCAGCTCTTGCCGTTCTCCAGATATACATAAATCTATTATGTCTTTGTATAAAAAGTGCCACGCCCACTTCATTAATCCCACCCACATTTTTTCAGATGTTGTGAATTGATGCTTATACCTACTTTGAAAACTTTGGCCTTTGACGTTCACCAGATATACAGCAAAAAACAAGGGATTTTGAAAAAGGGAATCAAATTAGAGGCAGTCTTGGTTTTTGCTCATATCTCAGCCTTGTATGGAGCGATCAGGCTTTAATAGAAAAATTTAGCGGAGAATATGTCACATAAATATATGCCAACCATATCTGGGGTCTTCGGAAACCAATTTCAACATACAGACGGATAGCGTTAAATCAATTTTGCTCCTTATAGGGATCCTGAATATTTTTACTTTACAGGGTTTAAGAGCAATATTGTAGAAATTACAAACGAAATGACCATCTTATATATGTATACCACCTTTCACTATGTATACGTCCGTGAAGTCAATATTTTTGTGAACAGTGAAATATCTTCTGCAAGAGTCCAACTTCTTGGGACAATAACATATCGGACTGTCTAGATAAAATAAATTTAAAATATCCCTAGACTATAGACCACTACTTAATTATGTATTTTCGCTTACATTAGGGGCAAAGAAAAAGTCAATAAAAATCCGTCTCATACATCGTCGCGTTTCTTTTTTAACCACTTAAGCGCCAACAACTAATTTTTCAAATCAAATTTATAACTTCTTAAATATGGGTCTTAGAATAAAAATGTTTTTACGAAACACCGTTTTGCGATTCTCTGAAGGCAACCCAGTAAAAAAAGGAGCTTACTGGTAAGCAGTTTTGTAAGGGAGAGAAGTACAATACCCCTTTCGAAACTGACTTACACAGAAAAAATTATTTTTCCAATTCAAACAAAAAATTTGTAGAATCAAAAAATTTTTTGTCTGAAATCGGTCCTATAAACAAGTTCGCATATTCAAACAATTTATTTGCATTTTGTTTATTGAAAAAAAAACACTGATTTTTTCAAACAAATAATTTTACTGAATCAAACAAAAAGTTTACTGAAATTCATATACTAAATTTCAAAATCAAAAAAAAAAAAAACAGGTTTTGCACAACCAATGATGCGCACACAAGCAGACACTGTATTAGAAGATGATGGCAGAGAGAGCAGAGCGGCCGGCTGGCTTTGAGACACATTTTTTTTGGTGGAATAATTTTTGAACGAAGTTCTATTTTTTTTCCACACAATGTTTTTCGTCATCACTCACTGTTGCTGTATCCTTTCCTTTGCTAATGAAGAAGAAATGTAACCCAAAAACGGCGACAGACCGACTCGATATGTTTTTCGTCATCATTACATTTTTGTATTTGATGTATTTAAGCAAACAGTTTGAAAAAATTGAATACGGGATTTTGGTTTTTTTTTAACCAACTTTGAAACCAACCAAAAATTTATTTTGTTTCTTATAATGTTATTGTTGTTTCTGTTGTTTAAAAAGAGTGAAACGTTTTTTTACCTGCTATTTTTTTTTTTTTTACTTCAAACCTCTTCATCTTTCTTACTGTTGTACTTTTTTAAAGTGTCCAAAAATAGACTGCATGTGTTTTTTGTTGTAGTTCTTATATTTTACATAAAGAAGTGTTGCTTACGATCAAATAAAAAAATGCAAAAAGACGACAACATTAAAAAGCGTTAAATATTTCATACAAAATTATGAAAACTTGAAACCAATAACGCGTGTATTATATTTTTGAATGGTTGTCAACATTTTTGTTGGTTAAATAAAAATCAAACAAAAATCTTAATTGAATCAGTAAAAAAATTTGTAGAAATTAAAAAAATTTTCAAACAAGCGTTTGTTTGAAAATAATTCGGCAATAATTTTTTCTGTGTACAAACCTAAATTGTAATGACGTTATAAGTTGATACATACATTGCAACTTAAATGAAAGCTTTTAGGACAGGCGGTCTCCCAGATCAGTTTGAACTTCTCCCAGTGCAAATTCGTTAATTTAAAATCGTTGCAGAACATCTTGAATTTCAGCAGTTAGAAATCTAAAGTTAATAAGGTATCGCCTTCTTTGGATAACAAAATGTTCAATAGCCTTAAACTATAGATCGCATGTCTTTTGCAAAATTGTTTCTTATTTTGTTGAAAAGTCAATAAAACTTTTGAATTACCGCTACAAGAAATGATAAGAAATATAATATAATATAATATAATATAAAAGATATAGAAGGTAGTTACAATTGTGCAGTGCAGATAAATAAATATGTAGATATGCCATTTTTTAGAAGAATGCATAACGTGCCAGTATTTTAAGCTGCGTGAAGTCTTTGAAAGCGTTATTATACTTGTTTTTTTTATTATTTGTTACAGAAGAAACAATTAGAATCAATGGTTAGTAGATTTTGCAGATGTTTTCAATTAATAAAAGGTAAGAGCATGGACTCTTATCCTTTTCAAAAGAGCTTGTTAATCACATTATTTCTTAAGGCAAATATATAAAATTCATTAGTCAATATTTTAAAATAATCATACCATTTTGACCGGCTTAAAACTAAAAACATTAAGTAGTTTTCTTTAAAAACATATATGTATACAAGAGTGCCGATATAAAACCAATCACCTTTTTATAAGTGGGGCTCAGGGGTGTTAAGGGAAGTTTTGAAGAAAAAAAAAATAATATTAATTTTTTAATTTAATTTGATTTTAAAGCAAAACAGACACTTAAGAGTCTCGACATTTTTGAATGACCATTTTTGATTCTAACCTCCTCTTCTATGTTATTTTCGGGAAATTTATAGCTAACTGCCTGCACATTTGGAGTGTTTGGTTTTGTGTCGGAAGTAGTACCAACCATATCATCGATGCGCACACTTGACATAACGGTCGGCATGGCCTCAGTCTTGGACACTTCAATTTTGGCTGTCGAGGGCTCGGGATGTTCTTCACGGAAACGTTCCGAGGCTATGGTATAGGGTAATTCATTGGGGAATACCTCGTCCCAGTACTGATCCTTAATGAGTTCCGGATGTTCATGATGCATTTCGTCTACAATCAGATAGGAGACTTGTAAATTACGATCCACCATCCAATTGACCTCAAAATCATCATCGTCTTCGCCGAAGGGATTAATCAAAGACTCGGCCACTTTAAGCCATCCCATGTAGAAGAAAAACTGCAATGTTGTAAAGACGGGAAAATACAAATCAATTTTGTTTACATAATTGCTATTGGCCACAGTTTTTCCCTCGGTCCACTGCTGGCCCATGACGGAACACATAAAAAATGAATACACAGCCAAAGTCACCACTTGAGTGTATACCAGGGGCACACTTATCGTATCATATGAAATCAATAGACCACATTGACCCCTAAACTTGTTCAGCTCATCTATTATAGTCTTTACCGCAAAATCATCGCGTATGCGTCCCTCTTTACGGGCTCTGGTTATAATACTAGTGGCCCATACTATCGGCAGCCAATGTTTCGAATGGCGCGGAAATCCTTTGTTCATACTTTCTATAATTTCTTTCTCATTTTCGTTTAACAAACCCGCCTCCACCAAGTTGCTTAGATTGGGAAATCTTTTCTTAACACGCGGTGATATGTTGGTCATTACCATGGTCAGACACAGGCACACATAACGCATAATGGTACGCCTCATAACACGTCCTCTTTCATCCTGGCCATGAACATTAGCACTGACAAATACGGCAATGGGATCGGGCCAAGGTATGCTGGTATATTGACCCCACCATCTGGTCATCACAATGGAGACATAGAAACCCAGAACAAATGATAGGGGTATGAGATCACTATAATTGTAGCAGTATTGCGCGATAGCCTCGAATTGTCTGGAATGTTATAAATGATTAGGAGTTCTTGCGTATACATTTTTACTTAAATTAATGAATACTTACATCTTTTGGTCCGCATTAAGTACAAAACGATAGATAATATTAAGTAAATAGTAGAGGAATAAGAAAGCTAATAAGTCCAGCCATACCAGCTTATAAATACTACCGCGCCATCTAAAAAAGATAAAGAGAGGTATTTAATTGAATTCGTTTGTCGGGTTATTAAAAAAAGTTATGGATTTATCAAACTAAACTGTGTAATAAAGAAATTATCTAAGGGATTTCATTTAATATACTTAGGCCTGTTTTCACAACTTACCGATAGCTAAAAGTAGACTTTAAACGGCCTTATAAAAATTGTTCCATTATTAAAACTTAACTTTAACCTAAAGTGAGCGATAAAGTAAATAAAGATTCATCCTACCTGGTAGGTAAAAGTAATGTCGTTATAATGGAACACTTTTTATAGGGCCGATAAAATCCTACCTTTAGCTATCGTTAAGTTGTGAAAACGGGCCTTAAACATAAAAATTTTTTTTCAAATATTGTGAAAAATTTTCTTGTGAAATTTAAATCTCCTGATTAACTTGAAATACTTAGAAGTCATGACTTTTTTCTATAAACTTCAGATGAACGACAAAACGAAAACTTGGGAAAGAAACTTGAACGACGTTTTCTGGGCTCTTATGCCTAAAACAGTTCTTAAGCAATACAAACCATAAAATTGAATCTGTCTTAGGACATTTTAATGCATAAAACGAACATTTGAATGCCTTAATATCAATTAAATGATGACATGACATGAGGTTAATTTTGTATCCACGATATTTCTAGAAATGGAAGAACAATTTTATGCATATAACGTTTTTAAAAGTAGTTAAGTCCGTGTAATTCAGTGTTGCCAATACATAATACGGAAATAAAACATGACTGTGTACAAAATTACACATACAAATAGAAAAAGTAGCTTTGATAGAACGAATCCAACTCGCAAAACCTTATTTATATTCTATATTTGCAATTAAATAATAAATCTGTCATTTACAGAATCTTAATCAAGCTTATCGTTAGCTAAAATGCAAAAGGACGTAACTAACAAAAATATAATTTTACAGGAGAAGCAAAAAACTTTTTTAAATGAAAACTATAAACATGTCAGAAAACATGAGTTAATGGGTCATCCATGGAATTCTTTAAACAGTTTTCAAATGAAACCATTTGATTATATTTTGTTTAAAAAAATGAGTAATTACGTAGTTTTTCATTTATAAAATAAGCACACTTGTAGTTAAGTGCCTTTTGTTTTTTGTAAATAAAAACGCAATTTTTGATCCCAGAAGTGTAAAATTTTGTGTAGACATGTAGTTCAATGGCATTTATAATAATCAATCAAAAACACGATTTTGAATTTTTTGTTAGTTACGTCTTTTTGCATTTCAGTTAACGCTATGCATATTATAGTTAAGCCTTAAGCAACATAAATTTTGAAAATTCGCTTTGAGTGGTTCTGTTTGATGCAAGCAAACTTATTTACTTAAAGTACCCATCTGCAACACAATATTATTGAGTACTTTATTGCTTTTTTTATTGTCGTTTGCTCATCACTATTCAATAAGTTGCCCAAAATAAAAAAATTTATATAAAATTACACACTTTTATTTTTATTAAATAAACAAAAAAGAAATTAAAATCAAATTTGACAGTTTATGATAAACATAATTTCTTCTAAAAATGTTTTAACAATTATTTTGCGATATATCGATGGTTTTCTTCCGCAACCTCGTAACTCAAAAACAACTACTTTTCAGGAGAGACAAAACACTATTTTTTCACCAAATATTTGAAACTTTTTGTTACATATTCTTTTATAATCCAAGAATTGGGAAAAGTTCCGATATTTCGCCAAACAAAAAAATTGCAAAATTGTAAGGCGGTATTTACTGATTACTTTTTCGGTTAAAACAAAAAATCGGAAAAAGTCGAGTTACGTGGTTGCGGAAGAAACCCATCGATATGCATGTGTGCTATATAATGGTTTTGCGGTCTTCACATGGACATTTGGTGTAAGTCTGGGTTCACACTATGCAAGTTTATTATTGAGAGGGAAAGAGAAAATGCTATGGAAAGTGAAAAAGTAAGGGTTTAAGAAGCGAGTTCGACTTTGATAAAAACAGATAAAATGATTATAATTTGACGTTCGAAAAGTAAATTTGTTAAAAATTAATGAGAAAATAGAACTTAAAGTCAAATTACACACAGATGATACATTAAACTAATTAGACATGGGCTACATAGGCAAGTAAAAAGTACACACAATATGACATGGATTGGCAACACTGGTGTATTTAAAAACCAAGGCTGTGCAGTCTTCAAAAATAGTACTACTCCGACTCTGACTCCACCCGCTGTAATTTTTTAAGTCCGACTCCGACTCCCAACTTCTACTCCGACTCTTATATTGATGCTAAATGTATATGAGACTGGTCCTTATTTGACTTCAGACTCTTTTTATACCCTCCACCACCACTAGTGGTGAATGAAGGTATACTTAGATTGTAATTGCGTGTAAAACTAAGTCGATTTAGCCATGTTCGTCCGTTGAAAATACGCTCACTTTCGAAAAACTCAAACGAAAAGAACAATGTTGGTTGCTTGTAGTTTCCCTTAGCAGTTTGGGATTGAAATCCAGCCAGATCGGTTCAGTAAGATAAGTGTTATGAATCCAAACACTAATTTTGTTCCAAAAATTAACATAAATGATGACATAATGCACGGATTGATATAGGATTTTGCATCAATTCTTTCTATATGACTAGTTATCATATTTTTGTCTATGCTCTATGCTTGTCTGCAGGAAAGAAACCATAGTCTCTGGTGGGAATCGAACCCGCAACCCCGGCGCTGATAGACTGGTAGCGAAATGATAATCATAATTTCGTGAAGACCGGTACGTTATTTACCATAGGCCCCATATAGAGCCTACTCTCGGAAAACAGTTTAGTTCGCCTTACACCGTAACAAATAATGCCACTGTTATAAAATTTGATACGTCACAGTTTTATAGGACAATTACTCACACTGTCAAATTTCGTGAAGATCGGTCCATAATTTATCATAGGTCCCATATAGAGCCTTCTCTCGGAAAACAGTTTAGAACGCCTAAAACCGTTATATAATGCTACTGTGCATCGCAGTTTAATAGGACTAGAAATCACACTGTCACACTGGAAATAATTTTTATACGCCTTAAATCGTAGCAGACATATTTATTGGTTCAAAATTTGGTCCTTCAAAGCTTCATATGGCCGGAAATAATATTTAATTTTTTAATAATCGATTCGTAATTTATCTTATGCCCCACATTAAGCAGCCTTCTGAAACCCACTTTAAAACTATGAAACGCTTTAACAAATTTCACTACTATATCGAAATTTGTTCTAATTTAGGATTTTAATCACTCTACAAAATTTTGTGATGATTGGTCCATTATAAATTCCCCTCTCCAAAATAATTTAAGTTCGGCGAAAACTAATACGAATCATGATATTTTGCTCAGATTTGTTTAAATTAAGTTTTATATGACTAGAAAAAAAGCTTTAAGCCCTCTGATTGTCGGTCAAAAGTTCAACATATGTAGGTCTAAACCGCACCAATTTTAATACTGACGTCCGTTTTTATTAAGATTAATACATAGTTTATAGATCTAAGTATAAAGTGCCCAAGCCTGAAAAATTCTAACTGTCGGTGGAGGGTATCAAAGATTCGGCACAGCACTCTTACTTTTTTTTAATGCAGTAACCTTTTAATGGTTAAAGATAGCAAGAAAAGTATTCTGTAAAACTTTCAAATCGATATTTTTAATATTGCATCGCCAATTTAAAAGTATTTTTGTTTTGGAAAATATTAGAAAATTATTTTCAATTTTTTATGCCGAAAAATTTTGAAGTATGAGTCGCAAGACTCCGACTCCGACTTCGGTACAAAAACCTCAACTCCGCCCTGTTAGAAACTCTAATACTGATGCTGGTTTACAGTAAATCTAATCGGACATCCTAAAATTTGTTCACCAAGCTAAGCGGACACGATTTTAAAAGAACGACGCACCTTAAAGTAAATAATCACAATGCTATTATCTTTTTGGATTCTCTGAACCATGACAACGGATGACTACGATAATCTTTAAACAGTTTTGTTTTTCACGTTAAAATGTTGGCTAATTGGTTAACCAAGCTAGAAGTCCCAAATTTGATCGGCTTTATAGAATTAACGTTACTGAGCGGAAGACTTTCTATTTTATTGTTTGAAATACCACGGACTGTTTAAATTGGCCCACTTTTATTAGAACTCTTAGGTTTTGCAAATAAAATTTTGCTTAAGTCGATTTAAGCAGTTTTTCCTTTTTCCCCAGAGAATTATATATAATTTCATAATAAATACTATAGTATAAGTTATGAAATCTTTGATAGATTCAAAAGATCATCGCATTTCAAATATACCCTCAAGAGCAGATAATATTGGACTATGTGATCCATTTTGATGAAATTATACTGGTCCAATGTTATGCAAGCATGGACCATGTCAATGTTAAAAAGAGTTTGTAGTAAAACAACATGTCTTCGTTTTTAAATGAAATGTTTTCGTTTTAAAACGAAGTTAAAACTAATCCTCTGGAGTATACTATGGAATTGTTTCAAAGCTAGTCCACTAGAGTATGTATGAACATGGAGTTGTTTTAAGACTACTCCGTTGTAGTGCAAAACTGGGTTATATGGTCCACTCCTAGGACATCCTAATGTTAATCGACCACCTTTTAACCGTATATTTGGCGTAGTTTTGGAGAACTCCTACTCCTTTATGGACTACTCTTTACATGCATGTATGGACTAGTCTCGTTATCTGCAGCGATGTATGTACATTAGCGTGGCCGTTAGTTGTATGGAGAACTTTTTTTTTTTGATTTCTTATATTCTCCCCCCCCCAAATCGGTTCAGTTTTATGTAAAAAAAAATACAAAAAAATTTCGTAGCGATACGTTGTGTTTTAGGGGGAGCGTCGGCCCCTCAAAGTTTGCCATCAAGCCATTTATTCAAATGTAATTTGTTTGCATATGACTATCTCTTAAAAACAACATTTTACAAGAACATGGTATATGGCAATATTTTAGCTCTTCTAGTCAACAACATTAGCCTCGAAGAAAGTTTTGTGCTAAAATTAATATTTAAGAAAATAATTAAGAAAATAACAACAAAATTCCAAACATTTTATATACGTTTTATATATATAAAAGAGGGATTTAATGTCAAGTGAACTAATTTTGAAATCGAAATCTTTCGATTTGGATGAAATTTGCACCACCGTTAGTCCCATTGAATAGTAGTTCAGACACAAATTTTCAACAAGATCGGTCAAAAAGTTTCTGAGTTTGGGAGGGTCAAAGTTTGAAATTTTGGCCATACAGGTGTTCTTTCACATCCTTGTAACTTATTACCAATTGGGGTTAGCAAAATTTGTCTCAAGCAGCTTAGATAGCTATTTAATCAATCTTTTTTTTTTAAGAAAAATTTTTTGGTTTTTTTAAAAAATTTTTTAACATATTTTTTTTATATTTAAAACTTTTTTTTTTTGCCAAGTTGTAAATTTAAAAAAAAAATTTTAAAAAATTCAAAAAAAAACAAAAAAATTTTTTTTTTAAAGATTGATCAAATAGCTATCTAAGCTGCTTGGGACAAATTTTGCTAACCCCAATTGGTAATAAGTTACATGGATGTGAAAGAACACCTATATGGCCAAAAATTTCAAACTTTGACCCCCCCAAACTCAGAAACTTTTTGACCGATCTTGTTGAAAATTTGTGTCTAAACTACTATTCAATAGGACTAACGTTGGTGCAAATTTCATCCAAATCGAAAGACATCGATTTCAAAATTAGTTCACTTGACATTAAATCCCTCTTTTATATATATAAAACGTATATAAAATGTTTGGAATTTTGTTGTTATTTTCTTAATTATTTTCTTAAATATTAATTTTAGCAAAAAACTTTCTTCGAGGCTAATGTTCTTGACTAGAAGAGCTAGAATATTGCCATATATCATGTTCTTGTAAAATGTTGTTTTAAAGAGATAGTCATATGCAAACAAATTACATTTGAATAAATGGCTTGATGGCAAACTTTGAGGGGCGGACGCCCCCCCCCTAAAACACAACTTATCGCTACGAAATTTTTTTGTATTTTTTTTTACATAAAACTGAACCGATTTGGGGGGGGGGAGAATATAAGAAATCAAAAAAAAAGAAAATAACGGCCACCCTAATGTACATATGTAGTATGTATCTATCTATGTATATCACACAAAACACTTGACATCCTGTTCACATGCTTCTAACATGTTCAAGTATGTTTGACAACTTTATTCGGATAATCAAGTGTTTGTTTAAATTCTTTTAACCCTCTCATTTATCACTGCTCGTCACATGGCACCCACATACACATACATACATTTACCCTCAAATGCAGTGTGGCCATATCCAAAAATATTTTACAGCTAAATCGGCTTTCAAATAATGCTAAAAAATGCCAAAAAAAATCCTAAACTGCCAAAAAATAATGCTAAAATTTAATTTGTATTATTGTTTTGTTATTTTAGTTTATATACCTTTATATATGATTTATTTTACATAATTTTTCCCTATAATCATATTAATAGAACAAACTGATTAAAAAATAAAAATAACATATTTATTAAATATAAAAAGTCTTAAAACTATAAAACAAATATATTTCAGTCTTTATATACGTATGTACATAAATGTTTTCAAACAAAATATACCATACCATAACAAAACATCAAAGAAACTTGACGCATAAATGGCTATTATTTAGTATTTTAATAAAATTTATATAACAGTTTTAATAAAAAATTTAATTTTATAAATTAAATACGTCATCAAATGAATAATCTTCTTCAGCTATTTAACGTCATTCTATTTCGAATTTTCGTCTTTAAGAGATTTATACCACTTAAAACCTATTTTAACTTCCACGTTGCTAAATGGCAAATCCAACAACTTCGTTGCAAAAGAATTTAATTCAATGAATGGATTATCATTTAATGCATTTTTATATCCATATACATTTATCCAGAAATCAACTGTTGAGATCTTATTTAACAATTCATATGAATTTTGTTTCCGCCGCTGATGTTCTAAAGTCGTTATTTCTTCTACAGTGAAATCAATCATTTCTTCTTTAAAATGTTAGCTTAGTCTGGGATCACACTATGAAAGTCTTCTTTTAGAAAGTTTGAGTTTTTTGGTGACAGGGGAAAAGAACATATTTTTCTTCTCTTTTCTCTCACCCAAAAACTCAGACTTTCTGAAAGAAAACTTTCATAGTGTGAACCTAGACTTAATTTGCATTTATTAGTATTTTCTGCACAAAAAATTTAAGTATTTGTTAAATTATGATAATTGCTTGGCAACCGTTGTCTAAGTTGACTTATTAATTGAGCTATAAAATAGCGGCATGTAATTCGTATATCTTTTTCTATTTTAAAATTATGGTATCTCTTTTCGTTTCCAAAAATTTTTCAAAATCGTAATTGAGGGAAAAAATCAGCTTAACATGAATTTAATGGATCAAGCTGTTCAAATTTTAAAACAATTTGATATGAAAGATATTTTAAAAGATTGTACAGTTTCTATAGCAAAAGAGTAGGGATTTGTATATGCATTCAACAAAAAAGTGTGGTAGATTTTCAAAAAAAGATTACTTGAATACTCTTAAATTAAATAATGCTAAAAAATGCTAAATATGTAGTTGAAAAATGCTAACTGCTAAATGAAAAACTTGCAGCTAAATCCGACAAAAAAATGCTAAATCTAGCTGCAAAAATGCCAAAATGGCCACGCTGCTCAAATGCATACACAGCTAACAACAAAAACAATTCATTGATACAAACAAACTCTTTCAGCCTTATCATTAAAAAATGTTTCTATAATAAAATTTTTTTTTTCTTCGAATTTTGATTATATGACCAAATGACGGACTGAATAATGATTTGGCGCCGTCAGTCGGTCTGCCAACAAATAAAAGCATTAATAAAAAAAAAAAAATAATAAACAATCCGTACTCATAATAATACACAATTTACTTTATGTTGTACTTGATGAGGTTTTTGCTTGTTGTTATTTTTGCTGAAACTTATCAACCACAATGTCAAGTAAAAACTGATACTTTTAATCAAAGAAGAAAAGATTATAATAGAAAGAGAGCAAAAAAAAAAACTTAACTCAGCTGTCAAAAAAACCTAAACTTCATATCTACATAGTTGGGTTTGTGTGAAGTGTGTTACAAATACTTAATATTTTTTTTTTAATTTTTCAATTATTAAGATTGCTTCTTCTCTTTACTTTGTATGACCAACTTACGAAGAGTGATATCATACTCATAAGATAAGAGAGAGAGTAAAAAATGGTGCCAGAACTTTTATAACAGAAATATTTTATTATCATATTCACTGTGTTTCAAAGTTTTGGTTTGATTTTGACTAGACAGTAATATATTTACTTATACACTGAAAGAAATGGTATTGTAAAGGTTGAGGTATATTCATGTTTGAATAGTGTGGAGATGTAATTTAAAACTGGTTTTTATATTTTTCTGCGATGACCTCATAGTTTGAACATTAAATTAATAATAAATCAGATTGTGATTTTCATGGTCTGCTGCCTACATGCTAATTGTTTGGAATTTCAAGCAATAATATTTGTGTTGGCATAATTTAAATGGACGTTATTGTTTAACTAAATATTTAATTTTATAATTGATTTTTTTTAGCCAATACTAAAAGCTTTAAGGCCCAAACACACTGATCAAAATGCTCATCAAGTCACACATGTCAAGGTGTTACACATACAAACACATTTTCACTAATACATACATACACCATAATGCTTAATGAGAAATGCATTTTTGGTTGTTTATTTTTATTATTATCGTTATTTAACAGATATTTTTATTTTTTATTGGGAACAACTTTTTTTTTGTTTGTTAAGAAGACAGCTTCCAAGACAATGTCGCTCATATTGTCGTGCTTAGAAGTTGATAAAGGACACCTTACAAGACACTGTCGGTCATGTTGTCGTGCATACACTTTAATACAGGACAGCTTACAAGACACTGTCGCTCATACTGTCGTGTATAGTTGTTGATAGAGTAAATCTTACAAGAAAATGTCTGTCATGTTGTCGTGGATAAGTTTTAACAAAATACAACTTGAAAGACAATGTCGGTCATGTCGTCGTTTATTAGCTTCTTCAAAAGACAGTGCACTAGACAATGTCGAGTATTTTGTCGTCCACGACATTTTCCTCAAAATTGTCTTTGGATAGTTTCTGAGAGGAAGAAATTTCCTCTTCCCTCGTGGTCCTTCGATTCGGCCCATTTTCAATAGGCTTGGTCCCTGTGCCAATAAGAACCCATGTCCCAAAATTTATCAAATTATCTCGAAAGTTGCGACATGTACTTTGCCCACAAGGTTACATGGACAGCCAGCCACGGACGGACATCGTTAGTTCGACTCAGAAAGTGATTCTGATTCGATCAGTATACTTTAAGGTGGGTCCAGGACCAATATTTTAAGACGTTACACACATTAGCACAAATGCATAATACCCTATCCACTATTGTACAAGAGCAAGATCTTTTTTTCAGCCAATTCTCACTAAAGTTACAGAAAATCCAATTTGTTTCTAAACAATGTAAAAAAAAATTGGAAGTATTGATGATTTTTTTTTTTTATTATTAATTAAAAATAAGCAAATTTTTCTTACAGAGGTTTTGCGTATTTGGCTCTTAGTTTTGCTGTGTCGGATGAAGCTTCAGTTAGTAGTACAAGCTTATCTAAATCTTAAAATTAGCCGCTCGCTTCTAATCAAAGGTTTATATGGTATCAAGGGATCCAGTTGACACCGGGACTTTTTTGTACTTAGAAAGATTATGTGCACTAGATTTTGCGTCGCTAGACGTATTTTTGACAAGTTCTTAAGACCTGGGATAAGCTCATATTAATTTAACATAACCTAAAATTTTTATGGATTTGCCAAATTTTGCATTGTTTTGAAATCTAAACAATAATTTTGTTCAGTGTAGACACTTATGGATGCAAATTCATTCATAGAAAATTTTCATTAGAATCGAAGGTCAGTATTGAAACTTAATTTAACTGTTTATATAACACGATTAATGCTTCAATAAATTGTCTAGATCTTTTCTTACTAAAGTATATATTAAAAGTTATTGTGTGGTTTTAAAAAGATTTTGAAATTTTCAAACATTTTTTTTTAAACAATGGATATCTAATTCCTACAAATTATCTCGGTAATAAAAATTTTCCATTTTAATCCAAATAATATAATAAGTTTTTAACTTAAATCAAATTGATTAGATAAAGTCGTTTCTAAAATATTTTTTTTTTCTAATAAACGTAAAATTAGCTTTTTCTTGATGATTATGATGACAATATCATGACAGTTGTTATAGCAGAAATTCCTACGTCCGTAATACGTATGTATGTTATTTTACATAGAGAAATATTTCTACCCAACAAACACGAAAATGAAAATGATTTTTAATGTTAGTGACATATCATGAAGTGAAAGACCGCTTAAAGCACAAAGACAAGATAATATTGAACAAGATTGGGAGAGCTTTAATGAGAACCTTGAAGCATCGACTCTTAAATCACTCAGTTTCAACCAAGGTATATTTATAGCAGGTATCCGCGAGATTACAACAATTGTACAATAAAACAAACAACAAGGCTTTTTATTGTTGTTTTGTGATACGAACTGTCAAACAGCAAAGGGGTTGAAAAGAGACAAAAGATACAGCAAAAAACTTGTTTACTATACAACTTCGACAGTTTGTATCACAAAACAAGCAAATAAAAAATAACCAGCTGGCTTTCCGAAACTACCTGCTATAAATATACCTTGGTTTCAACCGTCCAGAATAATGGAAAAAATGTATTGCTGATTTCGTATAAGATACCAGTGGTACATGAAATTTTGCGGCACGACTTTTTGCAAATACGGCCCGCCCAGTATTTTTACAAGAAATTTTTCTTTTATTTTAAAAGACGTTTACTTTTACCATTTATTATACGCTTTAGTGTTCCAAGTAGTGCTGGGATACTATCGATATTTTCCACTATCGATATATATCGATACTATCGATATTACTATCGACTTAATGTGTGTAATTAAGTAGGAAAAAAATTAAATATTTTGTAAAAACACAAGCATGTCCTCCTTATTTGATTTAAGGCAGAGTCTCCTTTTATTTAATACTAGCTGACCAGACAGACGTTGTCCTGTCCAAATTAGGAAAAATGTTTTCGTTCGATTTGTAAAATCCGTTAAAAAGATACGAACATATGAAAGAAAAATTAGTCCAATCGATGGAGCCGTTTTCTGATTTTAGGTAAATCGAAAAAGTGGGCGTTAACCTCTTAAGACCCGAGCATTAACCTATTGAATTTTTACATTTCTTATATATTATTTACACCTTTTGGGGAGCAAATAAGACAACTGTATATTTTTTTTTTAAAAATTTTATTTGAATTCTTAGAAATTAAGGGGGCACATATGTGTACCTCAGTTCTTAAAATATGAAAAATTTCAACGTAAATTCTTAATTTCTTAAGATCTGAACTGAACCGATTAAGTAAAGGGCTTATTAACTATTTGTGTTATCTTACGAGGTGTAATAATAATTTCGGTTTTTATTATTTTTTTAATTTTTTTATTTAAAGTGGTAGAAAAAGAGTGTATGTGTACTTCAGGTCTAAGCGATTAGTTATTGAGAAAAAATATCCCAACAGTATGGTTTTTTCAAACTGTTAAATTCAAATGTAAAAATAATGGCTTAAACTTCTAACCCTGCCATCTTTTGATATGTCTTTGAAGCGCAGTAGCTTAAAGCAAGTAATAAAACTGTTTCTATTGGTCACACGATGTCGCTAGTCTTTAAAACTTGTAATAAGTTAAGGTACACATATGTGTACCCATGGTCTGAAGAGGTTAAAGTGGGCAGGGCAAAATTTGCTTTCCGTTAAAACCTAAGTTGGACCATGGCGATAATTTTAAATATGAAAAAATCGTCAAAATCGGTTATGCGCTTAATAGAAAAAGTGGGCGTAAAAGTAGGCGTGGTACATTTTTCTTTCGAAGAAAACGTAAAATGGATTAATACGAAAATTTAAAAGAAAAATTAGTCAAATCGATGGAGCCGTTTTCTGATTTTAGGTAAATCAAAAAAAGTGGGCGGGGCAAAATTTTCTTTCCGTTAAAACCTAAGTTGGACCATGACAATCATTTTAAAGAAAAAATCGTCCAATTCTGTCAAGCCGTTCTCAAGTTATGCGCTTAATAGAAAAAGTGGGCGTACAACTAGGCGTGGTAAATTTTTCTTTCGATGAAAACTTAAAATGGATTAATACGAACATTTGAAAGAAAAATTTGTCAAATCGATGGAGTCGTTTTCTGATTTTAGGTAATTCAAAAAAAGTGGGCGGGGCAAAATCGTATAAATCTTAGTTGGACCATGGCGATCAATTTAAAGAAAAAATCGTCCAAATTATATAGATGTGCAATATAAAAATTGGATTTTGCCACGCCCCTCCGCCCGCAGACCGAAAATAAAAAATCTGACTTCACAGTGTCACCCGCCTGAATATTCTGAATACCACCTGCTATTCTTTTTGTTTAGATACATTACTGTTATTCAGCGCGAATTGTTGTAGCTGCAAGACCTGAAGAACAGTTGCTGCTGAGCTTCGAGTCGTTTCGGTGCGTTGAACCGATTGTCGTGGGAGCGAAAAACTGCGATTATAGCTGCTGTTACATGTTTTCATAGCTGTTTTTTTTTAAATAATAATATCGATATCGATATTTTTCCTATCGATATTTTAAGACTATCAGTTAACATTGAAGAAAGTTAGAGATTTGTGCTTGATGTGCCAATGATGATGTTATTTTATATTAAAGGTTTGACTTCGTGTTTGCTGGGAATTTACATTTTTTTCATAAGTTAATTTTAAGATTTTTTTTTTGACACATTAATATGTAAACAAATTGTCGTTTGTATGTCATTATTATTGGATACATATAGAAACTTCAATCATAAATAAAAATATAAAATCTGTCATTAACAGACTCAACTGATTTATTTTTCATTGTTGTTATTTTTCTTTGTAAGTAGATATGTGTGAAAAGTACATATGTATAATAATTGCGAAAAATAAATATGTCACGAGATACACCACTGCTCACTGATTTTGAACAGATAGAGGAATTTTTATGAAGTCAGCTTATCTTGAATTTGATGCGCCCACTTCAAGTAGGAAAGCTTTTAATGCGTATTAAATATTAATTATTTGAAATAAAAACCGAATTTACTGTTAAACTAACCTTGAAGAGATACTGTCGGCTTTATTTGTCAGAAATTTTCATTTTGTTTTATTACAATTTTTTTTTTCAGTTGTATTAAATTTTTCAATGTCATTCGATATTGTTTCTGAACTTCTTTAGAATAAGGCTGTGCACGTGATATGATATTTTCGAGTCACGCGTGAATCGAATGACTTAAAATTTTGTTTAGGAGAGGGAGCGTGATTCCAATGTTGAATTTGCTTGCATAATCGTACATTATTAAAATTTAAAAACGATCATACGCGTTCTTACGCCCGCACTAAAACTTTTTAAGAAAATATTGAAAATTTAATTGTCTTTTTGACTAATTTTCAAAATTTTTTGAATTTTTATTTAAAAATACTTATAAGAACTGAATTGAATTAAAGTTTCGTATTTTACTTAAAAAAATAAAATATTTATTGGTTCTGCGTGATTGTCTGACTTGTGAAATAATTCAAAATAAGGGAGCGTTTGTTAGTGAGCTTGCGTGATCTTAAGAATTTAAAAAATTCCTAGTGATTTATCGTAAGTAAAACAACAATCACGCGCGCTGCTCTAGTTAAGATATAAATTAATGACAAGTACTTTTTTTAAAATAAATAATACAATAATTAGGTATTGTGTTGATTTTGTTGAAATGTTTATGGTTTTTTCAATCCAAATCTACTTTGAACTCCAAGAAGCATTATTGACAAAAAGTACGAAAAGACAGAAGTAAGGAATAACATGTAAATCAATGAAATAGATAATCATTCAAAGCAAAATTTCGATCTACTAAAGGTTAAATACAATTTGGTTTAAAGATTCATGTTTGACTATTGACTGCCAGCAGTCGTCAATGGCTGTGAGTGTTAAACGGCAAATCCCTCTGAAGAGATTTAGTGGTTGCAATTGAAACATGTAAGGGTAACCTGTCCGTAAAAGCCCGGGTTCGAGACTCGCGGCAATCAAGAATGAAAAATTTTCAATAAATTTTAATTAATTTCATGTTGTAAAATTCCCTTTTTCAAAAAGAAATTAAAATAATGTAATGAAAATTAAATTTGATGAACTTAAGCCTAATAAAAATATCAACATTTGGATTAAAATAATACCGTTTGTAAAAATGTATTTTGAAAAGTTTTCCTTCAAAAAAAAAATTCTATATGAGGGGCTTAATGCACAAGGGGTTTAAGTGACTTTTTTTTTAAATAATGAGACAAAAGCGGTTGTTTCGCTTGTGCTCCAAGCGAAGCAGGTATTTTAATGTCAAGTGCTTGAATTGTTTACCATGTCTAGCGTCCGGATGAGAATCCTTCATGCATCTCTTGTGCTCTGAACAACTTCTCCGAACTATACCTATAATTCCATATGTAAACTCAATTTAAGAAAAAGCCCCGTGTGCTTTAAGCCCCTCATATTATTCAAACAATACCATTTTCTAAAAAATAAATTTTTACAAGGAACCTTTTTGCCAAAAAGTACCCATTTTTTTAAAACCACATCGTGGGAAAAATTACAAAGCTGGCTTTTCACATAAATTAACTTTTCATAAAAAGTTCCATTTCACATAAAGTACCTTTTCACAAAAAGTACATTTTCACAAAAAGTAACTTTTCACAAAAAGTATCTTTTAACAAAAAGTACCTTTTTACAAAAAGTACCTTTTTACAAAAAGTACCTTTTTACAAAAAGTACCTTTTCACAAAAAGTACCTTTTCACAAAAAATACCTTTTCACAAAAAACTCAATTTAAGAAAAAGCCCCTTGTCCTTTAAGCCCCTCATATTATTCAAACAATACCATTTTCTAAAAAATAAATTTTTACAAGGAACCTTTTTGACAAAAAGTACCCATTTTTTTTAAAACCACATCGTGGGAAAAATTACAAAGCTGGCTTTTCACATAAATTAACTTTTCACAAAAAGTTCCATTTCACATAAAGTACCATTTCACAAAAAGTACATTTTCACAAAAAGTAACTTTTCACAAAAAGTATCTTTTAACAAAAAGTACCTTTTTACAAAAAGTACCTTTTTACAAAAAGTACCGTTTTCACAAAAAGTACCGTTTTCACAAAAAGTACCGTTTTCACAAAAAGTACCGTTTTCACAAAAAGTACCTTTTCACAAAAAGTACCTTTTCACAAAAAGTACCTTTTCACAAAAAGTACCTTTTCACAAAAGTACCTTTTCACAAAAAGTACCTTTTCACAAAAATTACCTTTTCACAAAATGTTCCTTTTCACAAAAAAGTAAGTTTTCACAAAAAGTAAGTTTTAACAAAAAGTTCGTTTTTGCAAAAAGTATAAAAAAAACCCTTTTTCAAAAAAAAATTATCTTTTAAGAAAAGATAGATATTCGTATTCATAAACATGACTGATATAAATTTTTTCTCACACAGTTAACAAGAAATTTTCAACCAAATTTTATTTTTTTAACCACAATTAAATTCAACCTTAATATGTATTTCTAATTATTATTCTAATAATATTTAAAGCAGATGACACAATCCGAATTAATTCTACTTTAAAATTAACGAATTAAAAAATAAATAAAAATAAACGTTTTTCTTTATCTAGGGAAAATACAATAATAAAAGACAAACAAAAAAAAAAAAGTCAACAAATGAAATAATCAGCTTAATGAAATCGCTGAGATTGCATTATACGAGCACTTGTCGCACAGATACTCATTAGTATACTTAACACAAATGACATAATTTTAATACTTTTATAGCATATTAAATTTATAATCTAAAAAAAGAGTATTAAGAAACCAATTAGGACGTTTTGAAAAACAAAGTGTTTGAATACAAGAATGAAAATAGAGTGTGCGTTTAAAAGAAAATTTTGATTGATTAAATGGCCGGCGCTGGTAAGCGGAATTATCGTTATCACTTAATCGAGTTAGGCGATTTATAGTTTGCAAATGGAGTGAAATTTTTTGGTAAGAAAAACAAGTTGAATGTTTTAATTTTCAAACCCCTTAAACAATTTTCCGGCTAATTAAGTAAATAAATAAATAAAAAATATGTAATGGCATTTGGAAGTGGAGTAATCTACTTTTGACGAAAAAATCCTTTTGAAAGAATTTAATCTATTTTGAAATTTATTAACAATACCACTAACGCAAAAACTATTTTTTGTTATGATAAACTGTTAATGACATCGATATTAACAAAATAAATTGTAATCATCAAAACCTTTTGAAAAGTAAAGCATTACTAACATTTAATATAATAAAAAACGAAAAAGTTACTCCATTTATCATTGTTTATTTAATTCTTTGCTTTCTCTGCTAGGAATTAATTAAACTTTTTAAACCATAAACTAAAATTTGATTAAGTATGATACTTGTTAGCAAAAACATATTGCCGCCAATGACTAACCGTTTCAAAATAAACGATCTTTCCTCTCCAAAAAAAACGCTCTCCCAAAATTTTATAGACGCAATAATTATGACTGTTAAGAGTCATATAACCGCCAAGACTTTTCCAGAAATAATTATGTAACTTAATTCTTTTTTTGTTTAATATTTATACTATTCCGTTCTCATTAAAAGTTTATTTTGTAGGACATGAGAGAAATATAATAGTATTTAGCGGATTATTTGAGTCATGCTTAAATGATTTTAATTTTAAACTAAAAAGTAGTTTAAAAAGATAAAACTTTACTATTTTTATACCCTACACAAATGTGCTCCGGCAGGCTAGTTGGCAGTAAGATAAAATCTTCATTAACTCATATTTTTAATGAAATTTTACAAATAAATACACGCAAAGAAAAAACATGGGTGTGGTAAACATATTCTAAGAGAAACATATTATGATAAGAATTATGATTGTAGCCACCATATTAAGATTATTATTGAATCATATTATGACTAAATATACTCGTACTATTACATCATAATATTTTTCCCTTAATCATATTATTATTCTGTTAATCATATTAAGTTGAGAAGTAATCAAATTATTGTCATGTTAATCATAATAAGCTTAGAAATTAATCATATTATTGTCATGTTAATCATAATAAGCTAAGAAGTAATCATATTATCATCATGTTAATCATAATAAATTTAGAAGCAATCATATTATGATACAGCACCTTTCATAGCTGTCATAAAAATACAAACTAAATTTAAATAAAGGGTGGTTAAATTGTAAGGGCCGATGTTGAATCTGAACCACACCTAAACGACAAGTTTTTTTCCGAATTTTATTTGACATTTCTCTATTTCAGACTTACTCAATTTGAACCATGGAGAGATACTCAATCCAACAACGTGTTAAAGTTATCCAGACTTATTATGAAAATGGGCGTTCAAATCAAAATGCATATCGTGCACTTCTTGATTTTTTTGGTCAATTTGATCGTCCAAATGTGCGTACAATCGCAAAAATCGTGGAAAAATTCGAGCAAACCGGGTCTGTAGAAGATGTGAGAACACGAGTGCATGCTCGTACAGCTCGTACTGCAGGAAATATTGCTGCTGTTTGCGATAGTGTGGCTGAAGAGCCGTCCACCTCAACTCGTCGTCGTGCCCAACAATTGCACCTCTCACGCTCGTCGTTGATGAACATTATGCATAAAGACTTGCATTTACACGCTTACAAGGTGCAATTGGCTCAAGAACTAAAGCCTCTTGACCATTCCAAACGTCGTGAATGAGCAGAATGGTGGCAAGAAATGGCAACAGTGGATGATCAATTTTCGAAGAAAATCATCTTCAGTGATGAGGCACATTTCCACCTCAGTGGATTCGTCAATAAACAGAATTGCCGCATTTGGGCGAATGAGAATCCAAGAGTGATTGTCGAAAAACCAATGCACCCACAAAGAGTGACTGTTTGGTGCGGTTTATGGGCTGGCGGCATCATCGGGTCTTATTTTTTCCAAAATGAGGCCGGTCAGGCAGTTACTGTGAATGGTGTTCGCTATCGTGAGATGATAACGAACTTTTTATGGCCCGAATTGGAAGATATGGATGTGGACGATATGTGGTTTCAGCAGGACGGTGCCACTTGCCACACAGCTAACGAAACAATGGCTCTTTTGCGCAACAAATTCAATGGCCGTGTTATCTCACGTAATGGTGATGTCAATTGGCCGCCAAGATCATGTGATTTGACACCGTTGGACTTTTTTCTTTGGGGTTATTTGAAAGAAAAGGTGTACGTCGATAAGCCAGCAACAATTCAAGAGCTAAAGGATGAGATAATTCGGCACATTAACGGCGTAGAACCTCCATTATGCCTTAGGGTCATCGAAAATTTGGACCATCGAATGGAGGTGTGCCGCCGTGGTCGCGGCGCCCATTTGGCCGATATTTTGTTCCATAAATAATTGAGTAATACCAATATATCATAATAAAATAAAATTACAATAATTTCCTAAATAGTTTGTGTTTTATTCAAAATCTACATCGGCCCTTGAAATTTAACCACCCTTTATTTTTGAATCGATTTTTTATTTTGTGGCTTTTTAAAATTTTTCTTAATGTTAATCAAATAGCGGAGTTCAATATAAGGCTTGCAAAAGAACAAATAAAAAGTCTGTGGTTTTAATGGGCAACCGCGTGTGTCCATTTTTTCGATTTTAAGATGTTGATGCCATATTGCCTAAAGGCCGCTTTAGCCGACCGTAAATGTAATTAAATGCAATGTAAAGTACCGTAACGTACTGTAAGCTCGTTTGTGCACTTATAGAACATGTAAGAACGTGTCAGCTGTTATTCACAACCAAAAACAAAAAAGCATTAGTATACATAAAACAACACACACAGTGATGAGAATTAAAAATGTTGAAATGGTGACCGCTTTGCAGAAAAAGTACCAAGTGATTTAAATAGTATTAAAACTGTATTTCTTGCATGTATAAATAAATAAATAAATAATTTAATATTTGATATTAATATTACAGATTAACAAAAAACAAATATTTATTATATCATATTCGTACACATGTTCTTACATTAATTTCAAAATGTGCATACACCTAAACAAGGTTTTAATACTATTAAAAACCAGACTTTGTTTGTTTGTGGATATGTATACATTTGTTAATTTTATACATCTAAACATATATTTGTATACATGAAAATATGTATGGATTGTAACTTATTTTGTCAAAAGTCCACAGATATTATAAATGAAAAAGTACCAAACAAAAAGAGTGATTTTACACGCATTGCATTTAAAATATAAGCAGCCCATCACTATCTACAACTGTCACGTAACCTCGTAATGAAATTCTATTTTCTACAGGTTGGCACGTTACGGTTAAGTGACATTACAGTCAGTTAAGCATTTGCATTGCTTTCCATATAACAGAAACGATCAGCTGTTTACATTACATTTACATTTCTACATTTACGGTCGGCTAATGGGACCTTAATTTTGAACGCCCTTTACATTTTTTTGAAAAAAGATGGATCAATTCCGATTTTTTAACGTAATGACAAAGTTTAAAATGTGCAATATGCAGCCCATAGTTTGATCTAGAATGGTTTTTTGCCTTTCCTGAACAATTTGTTTTAAGACATACGCGGTTGCCCATGAAAACCACAGAAATATTGTAGCACTTTCATAAAATATAACGAAATCTCTGTGTGTTTTGTTGTTGGATTTTACAAAAAAAAAACTATGATATTTTGCATTTGCACTATTACATCACTAATACTGGAATGAACTCCGCTAATATTTTAATTTCTTTAAACTTATTTTTTTTTGGAATTTTATCTTTTAATAATAAAAAAAAACGACACAATTTCTTCAAAATTATTTTACAAATGGCGCTAACATTATATGATTAGAGTAAAAATAGTTTGATTGCATCTTTAACATAATATGATAAATGTATGGAAAGTTATCATGTTATGGCTATTAAATATCATGACATGGTTCTAAAAAAATATAATATGTTCAGAAAGTTATCATAATTAAGTTGTTAGAAAAATAATTATTTTTCGGTCAACAATACTCAAATTCATAATTGCGATAAACATTGATATGTTTACAGTAACTATGATATTGTTGATATTAAATAAAAATAACAATTATTTGTGTATGACAACAATATATTGTTACATTAAACATAGTGTTGTTGCCGTAACCATGCCCAACCATATTTTTTCTCTGCGTGTAGACTTTTTAATGCTTAAAGAGCCCTGGAAACTATCAAATTAACCCACCAATCAGTGCATATGTGTTAGCAGGCGCGGATCCAGCTTGACCCTTAGGGGGAGGGGGGGGGGGGGGGTGTAATTTCATGTGATACAAAAAAGTGAAATACGTGAAACCGAACCTACAAAATATAAACGACGTTCAAATAATGTCATTCACGTTTGAAATTCATTGATTTTTAAACAAACTAGTAATTTTTTATGTAAGAAACGAATAAAAACATTCTTTTATATCTCGAATACCTGACGTGATAGACCAATTACAGATTCAAATTAAGCCCACCAAATTACCTTAGAAAAGATATTTGCTGGCTCCAGTCCAAAACCTTGTTGGCTAGTGTAGTTTGATTAATGAAAAAAAAGTGCAACTAGTTTAAAATAAAGACTAACCAGTAAACTTTTAGCTAAATACTAGTTACTTTGCCTGCAGGGCATTAAGAGTATAAAGAATACAAATATAATATAAAGCTCTTCTCTCTCCCCTCTCTTGACGATTAAAAACTGATGCGTGTGAATCAGAACTTAAGGAGTGGATACTGGGCGTGACCGATCGGTCCTGGGGGGCCGAACGGACTGTCGGGTATCGCGGGCACTGTGGCCGGTGCTTAGGAAGTCCGATTCGGTGTCGCTGCTGGGCAGAAGCAGGGTCTGCGTTAGGATCATGATAGAAATGATCACGGGCCACTGTATCATAGGCAGGATGGCGTTGAGGATGGGATCCGACTTGTTGGATATATGCAGGTTGTGCGAGGACCCTGAGGAGGTGGAGACAGTTGAGCACTTCCTGTACCACTGTCCCAGGTTGCAGGGTAACAGGCTGAGGTGGCTGGGCAGTAAATTCCTGGGCGAATTAGGGGATGTCTCGAGTTGCGAACATGCAGGGTAGCAGGCTGAGGTGGCTGGGCAGTAGATTCCTGGGCAAATTAGGGGATGTCTCGAGTTGCGGACTCGAGAATCTGATAGTATTCGTAATGGGGATGGCCTGGCTGCGCGAGAGGAGACTGGGTGCTAACCGCACGTAGGGCGAATTTGGCTTGAGTGAGATTTCTCTCGGGGCTGGTCCTTTACCTTCTTTTCTTTTCTTTCCTTTCTTTTCTACCTATCTTTTGGATCTGTCTTGTGCTTTCGCTGTTTATTTCACCTACTTTCTACCTTCATATAGCTATCTCTAATTAAGGCGTCACAATGAACCATATTGGTCTCTGGGTGAAGGTGTGAAGGAGACTTCACACCGGCCTTTCTACCTACCTACCTAAATGAGAACTTTTCATTATTATTATAATTTTTCTTATTAATTTCATAAATTCATTATAAATTTTCCTTCGTCTGAGTTTATTGGTGAGAGTGGAAGAGACCTCTCCCCTCTCACGCATAAGATCAGACTTTCTGAAAGAAAACTTTCATAGTGTGAACCCACACTTTTTTTTATTTTCTGAAATGCAAATATGTATGTATATTTCAATTTAAAATAATTATAGAAAATGCAATTACATTTTCCAAGTATAAATAACTTCACAATTAGAGATCGCATGTGTGTGTTTAGTTATTAATTTCTGTTTGTATTGTATTTCAAAACTCACCTGAGTAGTAATTTTAAAAAACAGCCAAAACCTCGACACGTTGCAACTTCTCCTGTGTATGTAATTGTCATTTTGTTTTTGAAATACTGGCACTTTGTTCTTAATTATTATTTATTTAAAATTATTATTATTTTACTTATACTTAGAAGTATGTATGTGTAGTTAGTATATAACACTTATAATTTATCACAAAATATTTATATATGTATACACACATATAGACAATAAGTACAAAAAGTATCTTCTAGTACTAATTGTTAAGTCTGTTTGAATTTAAAATTGAAAATGTATTTGTACAAAAATATCTTTGATCTGGCACTGCGGTCGTCGTCGTCATCATTCTAATCATTATTAAAGTTTGTTATTAAAAAACGCATTTATATATATTTTTTTTCAATTTTCTTCTTAAGTTTTTAAGCAGACATCAAGATTATGCTGAAATTAAAGAAAAGTAAAAATATTTGATAAGAAATATTTTTATGAAATATCCTTAATCTTTATTAATAACCATTTTGTATTCAATACTTATTGTCCAATAATTGGAGCATAGCCGCGAAGAACGTTGTAAAAGTCACTTTTTGCAAAGTCAGTTTTTTTGCAAACTATCGTTAACATTACTCTCTTTCATTGTTTAAACATCTTATCAACCAAAGTTATGCACCTTAACCTCTTCAAAATGACATACAAAGAGTCAACTAGTGGAAGAACGTTGCAAGTTACTACAAAAAAATGATATGTACAATTTAATGGTGTTGTAAATTGGAATAACGTTTTAAAAGCCGCTTGCCGCTTGCGTATTGGAAAAACGTTTTAAATGACATTGCGATTGTGGATATGAAACGTTTTTCCACTAAAAGAAAAAGTTATAAAAATTTTTATGTTGTTTTAAATTCAAATTTCTTCTTAAAATTTTGCGTACAAGTTTTTATTATCATTAATTTTGATAATCTAAAAAAAAAAATTAAAAATAAGTAATCCCGCCTTTAAAAAACGTTTTTTTTTGCTCTCCTGAAAAATAATTATTTTGTCACTTACAACGTTATTCGCGGCTGTGCTTCAATTGTTTCTCAATTCTACGTAATTAAATTTAATTTGCTAAATAAATATAGAAATGAATTGCATTGTAAATCACACACGATGTTAAACATATTTTTTTCTGATTAAAATTCAGACTAAATGAAAGGGAAATAAAGCAATCAATGTTTTTTTATACGCCGGCAAATATTGTAAATCAATCATTTGGGAATTTTTTAATTGTAGAATAATGTTTTTACTACATTCATAAAACAATTTTCTATAATTTGAGGCCCCTATTACGGTTCACAACTCAACTCAATTCAGTTGAGTTGTAATTTCTTAATTTTTGTATTATGGTTTACAACTTTGCTATATTGCGGCGAAGAAAAACATAACATAAATTACAACTGATCACAACCGGTTGTCTTAATAACAACTCAACTGAGTTGAGCTGTGAACCGTACTGGGGGCCTGAACCTCTAATTAGACGGTGAAATTAGATGCAAATGTTTGTTCGTTTTCCAACGTTTGGATATTTTTCAGTTTAAAACGTAGTTCATTAACACGAGAAACCACGCTGCTAAATTGTATAGAGCGGTCCATAATAAATCAAAGGCCCCATATAAAGCGTATTTTGTAAAAAGACTTAAATGCGCCTAAAACCACAACGAATTATAAAACCGTGAGGTCAGTTTTTATTAATATTGATTTACGATTTTAAGATATAAAACCCCTCCCTAAAAATTCTTACTTTGGGTGAAGGGTACTTGACAGTTCTGTCATGATAATATCAATACATGCAAACTTGCTAATACGTGCGCACTTTTTCAACTGTCTTGTCTAATATCTAGAAAATTTAGAAGACAGTAAAATTGGACTGGTATTAATATTTCGTCAGCTCATTATTGGTTTGGGGCAAATAAGTTGTAGTGGATTAAAACGACAATTTAGGTTTACATGAAATTTTCTGAAAATATACCCGATAGAATTTTTGTATTTTTACCACTGCTTCTGGCTTGTGTTTTGAAAAAATTGTGCGAAATTTTATTAAAATTAATATATTAAAATCGAAAATTATTGTTTTGTGCCGCATACGCCACTTTTCTTAATTTATACTTACGTATACTTTCTGCTGTGAATTGAGTTGTTGACATTTTATTTTACTTTTGCTTTTAAGGTTCAATTAGACGTGCCATAACCATACCAAATCTGTATAGCCACTGCATGACCAAAACGACATAAACATACCATACAATCCATTTAAATTTTGGTTTCTAAATTCGCCTTTACGGCTGTGGCATTATGTTTATGTCACATCTAATTTAAGCTTTACTACTTTTTTTCTTACGGGAATCAAGCGAATCAAGAGTGAAATTTATTTTGTACGTTTTTGTATGAGGAATTTGCAGCATTCGCCAAACAGTGGCGTGTAGAGCAAAACAATACTAAATAAACTTTAAAATAGTTGATATGGCGCAAAATTAATGCTTAATATCTCAGAAACCATAAGAACTTCGGGAACTGGTTTTGGAATTAGAAAGGGGGTATCCAAAATATAAATCATTTTTTTTTTAAATGTTCGGTAGGTCAAACCAATAATAATCTGACGATTTGCTGACAGTAATTTGAAGTTTTGCTCGCAAATAAAATTAAATTATCAAGTGAAGATTAAATAAATATATCCTGCTTTGATTTTTTATGTTTTAGGTAAATTGTATCTATGTTCACCCAATTAAGTCGCTTTGACCTACTTTTTTTCTTTTTCTGTTTATTTTTTAATTTGTTTAGTTCATATAAAACACGTAAAGCTGCAACGTGCACTGCAACGTTCACGTTTGACATTTTTTTTTTAACGAATTATCTTAATTTCTGTCTGAACTAAAACGTAACAAAGAAAGTGAATAGTGTTTTAAAACAATTATATGTATTTTTTTACTGTCTTTACAGCACTGTCAAGTGTAAACGCTTTGTTACTTGTTAGCAGTGTTGCCAAAACTTTTTGAGGAAAAAATGCTAGATTTTGTTAAAAAAAAAAAAATTATAAATAAATGTTAGAATAAATGTTAAAAAAAAGTATATAAAAAATGTAGAAAGATCTTCATTAAAGTAAGGGCCAATAAATTTTTTATAATATGCTGCATATTGTCCTTCAGGTTCAACGAAGAGCTGTCAAATTGCTTTTAATAAAGGCTTGTCAGATACTCGACAGGTGCAATCGAACTATTCGCAGTCTATAAACTTAATGTCGCCTCTGCTGAACATTGTAACAAATTTTTTAAAAAGGGATAGGATTGTTTTAAGTTATGCCCGTAACACTTTTATGCTTTCTAATTTCTGCGTGTAGCTCCAGGCCAATAATTTTAGACAATATCGCATTTGCAATAATTGCAAAAGTGTTTTTTCTAAGTCATCTGTTTCTTTCACCCATTCTTTTCACTTGCCACAATCTTGCGAAACTTTTGCAAAAAGGTTTTTACTCCTATTTTGATTTTCATTTCAGTGAAACATTAATGAGCATTTACATTGTTGCATTTTAAGATCTAATTAAATGTTAGAATATTCCGTTTGTTTATTTTATATTTGTATTAAACATTATAAAAATTTAAAATATTAGAAAAATCACAAGAAATAAGAAATGCTAAGAAATAATGCTAGAAAAAATGACACATGCTAAATAGGTTTTTTCATGCCAAATCACTTTAAAAAATGATAGATCTTGCATGAATAATGCTTAATTGGCAGCACTGCTTGTGAGTCATACGATGTGGCAAAAAAATCGTGTATGCTCATAAAGTACTTGTATGATGGTGTGACCCAAAAATGCAAATTTGTAACAGATTTTTTTCTGTCGGGGAAACCTGCAAATGTCTTCGTAAAATGAAGACTCTGTGTGATCAGATTAGAATTTTTATTGTAAAACAGCTGTGGCATAAGCTTTTTTAGCTTTTTGTGTGATAGTGTGTCATGGACAACAGCCCAGCGGGAAAACTCAGAAGACCTTCTTACTTCAGGCCTTTTCAAAGGGTCTGCCTAAGAAATTTTTTGATTCAATTACTATTCTTATCTAACTGTTAAAGAATGCCTCATAGGAGGCCTCGGCTTTTTCGTATAAAAGATAAGATACACCTTCCACACTCGCTCCTATGAGAAGGGAATAACCTTTTTTGTATTGTTTTTTTGCACAAGCAAAAGAAAAATTAATTTTTTTTTGGTCCAGTTACCATTCTTATGTACCTGCTAAAGAAGCGATAGCGGAAGGCCTTCCTTGCAATGACAACCGTGTGTAAAAAAGATATGAGAATGGAACGGAGCGAGCAGGTCTTGCACATCTAGAAGAAGGGGTACAGAAGCCTTCTTTTTCCCGCTGGGAGATTTTGCAGACATTTTTTATGTCGAAAAGTTTTCTATTAGATATTCGTGTCAAAGAATCGTATGATTGTGTAGGAAAGTAAATCCCGGCTTTTGCTAGTACTAAATGTGCATGTTAAAAGGAAAATGCAAATACAAAATTTTTGCTTTTGAAAATTTAAATAGACAACAAATCACAAACCCCATCACCGCATACGTTGTCGAGCAAAATTGATCGAAATTATTTATTTTGGTATCATGACACTCGATATCGAATGAAATGTATTGAATTTGAAATGATAGCATTCGATATCGAGTAACCCGACATCACACTTCTCGAGATTTTATATTCGATATGTCAGTGTCTATCGTATGCACAAACATACGATAGTTTATTTATTCAATACAATAGTTTACTCGATATCGAATGCTGTGACCCCAGATAAGGAACCTCCCTTATTTGCTTTTTTTTTAAATTTCAATATGATTTTAAAATAGAATGCGATGCCCCGTTAGGCTAGTTGGTAGTGAGTTTATTAGTGCCCGAAAAAAATTCTCGCCAATTTTTTTTTCAATTAAACCATTAATCAAAAATAAAATCAGTTTTTATTAAAAAATTTAATCAAGTGAATTAAGAGTTTACTTATATCAACAAACTAACTGCAGAAAATTTTGTTTAAATAAAAGAATATTTAATCGATACTATTAATTTGTTTACTGCTGCAAATTTTTATAATTTTTTTTTTAATTAATATCTCAAATATTTTTAATGAAATCAATTTGAATCCCGGTTGATACTCTGGTCTGGAGTTGTGTCGTTCCGGAACGACCTAGTTCCATTGAACGATTCTCTAAAAGGAACGGTGCGGACTTTTTTAATAGTTTCTTTTTTGTCGTTCCTCGTTCCGCAATTGCAATCCATTGGATGATCGCATGTATTTCTGTAGGTTCATAGTTTGTGCATTGATTAGTGTTGCCGTCTTTTGTGTATTGTTATCGTGAACTAAAAAATTACTAATGTGACCCAAAGCAATATATTTTAGCAATATACCACTTATTATTATTTATTTTTGCAAACATTTAAAAAATACATACATAATTCTTATGTATGTAGTTGTTGCGCCACAATAAAAAAACAAGCAATAACAAATATTTGATTGTGGACGATTTAGCGAACGTCAGAGAAGATTTCTCGTACCTCGTTCAAAAATTGTTCAAAGTAAAAAACCGGAACGATGAACGAAAGGAACGACCTAGTTCCTTTGATCATCCGGATCGGTCGGAACGATTCCACAAAAGGAACGATTTTGCCCAACTCTACTCTGGTCTGTTTCGCTAAAACAGGCTGAAGTTCTTGCTCACTTTTGCTCGTTTTATTTAGTTATAATATACAGTGCAACCTCGTTTTATGCAACCAATAGAAATTTAGGCTGTTGCGTTAACCGAGTCAAAAATGTCTATGCTTATTTTACGATTAAAGCGCTTATGTCAAACCAAGTCGGAAGTATGCATAATAAAAATAAAACACATGTAAGCTTTTAAAAGAAATGAATTAATTTTGATTAAAATCCAATAAAACACAAAAAAATATTATAATTAAACAAAACATACATGTTCTTATGTATTTCAATTTATAATGACAGTTCTAATCAAATAAAGATTCATGTTTATAACGAAAAATTGGGAAATTTTCGATCACATTTTTACATTAAAAATTTCTTTGATCTGCAGTTTCTCGCAGCTTCTTCATAACATAATGGTTCAAAGCAGTGTTCGAAAATAAACACTAAATATCGTTTCTTAATGTTCGGTTCGGTAGATTTGTGGAAAACACAAATGCTAATAGTGTTTGTGTAGAAAATCATTAAAAAAAATAACGTTTTCCTGTTAGCCATCTTTCGAACACAAAAATATTACTGTTTTTATCAAACTCAACAAAAGATGTGAACATTTAATTCCGTTCGGTTTTTTTTTGAAAAATCCACAAACTTCAATGTGTTCGGTTCGGCTCGTTAATGTTCGTCTCCCTTTTGGCTGGTAAAAAAACCAAACATTTTTTACAAAAACAAACAACACACACGAAGAAAACATTATAGAACATTAAAATATAATGTTTGTATACAGTATCACTACAATTGTTCTGTTTTTTAACGAAGAACCAAACATTATATAATGTTCGGTTCTTTCTTGAAAATAGTTACGAACGGTATTAAGGGTTGTGTATGTCTACACAATCACTAAAAAAAAGATATCGTTCCTGGGTGTGTGAGCCGAACGTTAAATAATGTACTGTTTATTTTTGAACACTGGTTCAAAGAACTGCTATGCTCATCCGCCCATTGCAGATAAACGTTCAAGCTTTCGATAGCATTCTGACATTAAATTTTTAAGTTAATGGACCTTAAGATTTAACTGCATGTTAAACTAAAAGGGTTGCGTTTACCGAGGTTACACTGTAATTTGAAACTGTATGTATTTGTAACTCTTATGGCCAATTTCACCAATTCGATTTACTTAAATATCAATTTATATTTTAATATAGTTTTTCACATAATTTTACGAAACCTTGTTAATTAATTTTTTGAATCCCAAGAAAAACTTTGATAACTATTATGCGTGTGGCAGTGTAAATAAAACTGAACTGGCAAAATAAAATAAAGTAATTTGTTTTTATTTTTGTATTTTCTTTACCCACTTACAACTACATTTAGAGTGAACAAAAAATCAACCAATTGTAGTCGGGACTGTAGGAAAAGATAAACTCACTGTTTATTGTTGTTGTTTTTGTTTAAGCTTTGATATTGTTGAAAGTAAAACCGGGGCTTATAATTCTTATTCGCTTAACAGTTTTATTTGGTTTAATATCTTTAGTTTTTCTAAAATCTTTAGATGAAGTTTCCTGACGATCTGGACGAAGCAACCAGTGAAATGCGCAAAGGAATAGCTTATCCCATCAACCATACATTTCAGCTTATCAATAGTATGAAATGGGAATTAAGCACATTTAAACGAAACCTTTTTAATTAATTTTTTGAATCCCGAGAAAAACTTTGATAATTTTATTTCACATGAAAAACGAATTCTAAAAATAAATTGATATTCAAATAGAATTGGTGAAATAGGCCATTAATAAAACAAAAGAAATAAAAATAAAATTTTAACTACAAATACTTTAACTATGAAATTAAAAAAAATGTCCCACCTAAAACACCTTTTCATTAATTCCCTTAAGATTTGACTCCCCCCATTTATTGTTAATAAAAAATAAATTTACCAGACGTTTTATAAATTTATCAAGTGTCATCAAACTAATTGATGGTAGTTATGGGGATTATTAACCTCTGCCGTACCCTCAAACGGCGTCAACCATCCAACAGGTTGGAAAACACACCTACGAAATTTTCGAAACAAATAAAGAAAGTAAAAAAAAAAACAGACATCAAAGGAAAATATTATTCGCTATAGAAATAATTTGGTTTATTGTTTTGGTAGAAGACTACACTCATAAAATTATTACAGTAACTGATTGTAGGTTATTAAATTCGTTTTCGGTACTGTTAAAATTGAATAAAAATATAGTTATTTTACGAATAAATTTATTTTTCAACATTTATGTTTGTTATTAAAAAAACAAACTACCAAAAAATAATGTTTTCCGTATTTTTTTTTGTTAATTTGTTTGATTTTTATCGGTTAAAATATATTTTTTAAAAGTAAAAACTATTCAATTTTAACGAATATGATGTTCAATAAATAAAAAACTTAGAAATTACTGAAAAAATCATTTGTTTTAAATGAAATGTAAATGATCCGTTTTTTAAATGAATTTTAATTTGTTTCAAATGAATTTTCGTTTGAATTTAACTACATAATATTTTGAGTGTACAAAATTATATAAAATACAACTAAAAGGACGTTGTTTTGGCAGAAACGGGCATTGATCTCTCAGGCGAAAATGTTGTTCACAACCCTGTAATTGTGTAATTCAAAGAGGATTTAATTGTAGACCATGTGCACAGAAATAAAAACTCTCGGGATAAATCAAGTTGTTTATGGTTACTTTAAGTACGAGTCGTACTGAAAAATTCAAGTACGAATATAACTTAAACGTACTCAAAACAATCCTAAATGGGACTACTTTCAAAAATCAATCCCGGAATTTCTTGAAATAAGTATAAAATTCTTAAATCAAGTAAAAAATATTAAACTTTTCATTGTGTAAAACTCTTCGACTTACGCATGTTTTGATTTTCCATACACATTGAAAAAAGGTCTTGCCAGACTCATGTGTACCACGAAGGGATAAAAAGTAAATGTTAACTCTTGCTTCTCATTTATTTTATATTTTTGGTTAAATATGTACATAAGATTTCTTAAGAAAAAACCATATCGGGCATAATGTTGGTGTTTTATCATTCTGTAAGGTGTAAAACGGGTAAGTAAATCAATCATAATATTTTTTTTTTTTCTAATTTTTTTTCAAGCACAAATGCGGGATAAAATCTACTTTACAATACTGGAATCAAGCGCATTTTGAGATTGATTCAATCTTAGTATTTTGTACTTAAATCAATCTCATTTTCGAATTATTTTAGCTACGAAATCGGGATTGAATATGGATAATTTAAGCATTTTGCGATTGAAAATCCGTTGCAAGAAATGTAACCCCAATCAAGCGGACAATTTAACGCGCTCCTTACAATACATCGACGGATATAGAGACCCTTATCAGAGAAAAAAGGAAGTTAAGAAGACAATGGCAAAACAGTCGTTCCCCAACCACTAAGGCCCAACTACAATTATGCCTGACTACTCTTCGCAACAAATTGAGACAGAACCACGAGTCTGCAATAGAAGGCTATCTAAACATCCTAGACGCCACAAAAAATTCCAATTATAGCTTATGAAAGGCTGTACGGCATATGAAATGCCCTATAACCCAAGAATCTCCATTAGGACTGGAAAACCGAACTTGGGCCAAAAACACACATGAAAAATTAAACGCTTTCGCGGGCGACCTTGAGAAAGTTTTCACGCCACATGATGCACATACTTGTTCCTGTCGTCAAATCATTCCTGATAAGGTAAACCATCCATTAAAATTTAACATTACTCAAGTAAAATCTGCAATAGAAAAAGTGAATATTAGAAAATCTCCCGGACCTGACCGCATCACAGGGTCAATGATAAGAAACCTACCATCGTCTGCTTCCAGAATCTTGCTGCTCATTTTTAACGCTATATTAAGAGTCGGATACTTCCCATCCTCATGGAAGAGGTCTATAATTGTTAGGATTCCCAAGCCAGGAAAATATGCTAGCCAGGTTGCGTCGTACAGACCGATAAGCTTATTGTCAATCCTATCGAAGCTTTTCGAAAAAATATTCGTTTTAAGTATAACTCCTCATCTAAATGAACACGACTTCATCCCGGATCACCAGTTCGGATTCAGAGCGAAACATGGTACAATAGAACAAGTGCATAGAATTGTCACCCTTATTAGATCGGCGTTTGAGAAAAAGCAATACTGCTCAGCCCTGTTTATAGATATTTCCCAAGCATTTGACAAAGTTTGGCATGATGGGCTACTCATCAAAATAACACGAATGCTTCCTCAAAACACTCACAAGCTTCTGGAGAGCTATCTAACAGGCAGAAGATTCATAGTAAGGTCGCAAGATAAATACTCCCCCCTCAAGAAAATTACTGCTGGTGTCCCCCAAGGCAGCATATTAGGACCGCTTCTATATATAACATACACAGCGGATATGCCAACAAACCTGAGCACGCATACCTCTACATTTGCAGACGACACAGCATTTATTAGCGTTAACCATGACCCAAAAGTCGCATCGCAAAATCTGCAGTCCCACATCAATGAACTAGAGGCCTGGCTAGAAAAATGGAGAATTAAGGTTAACCCGGCTAAATGTGCTCACTTAACTTTCACGCTCAGAAGACAAACGTGCCCAGCTGTTAAAATAAATAACATCACTGTTCCGGTAGAAAACCATGTTAAGTACTTGGGAATTCATATAGATAGACGCTTGACCTGGTCGCGTCATATTGAAGCGAAAATAACGGCTATGAAACTTAAAGCAGCTCAACTACATTGGCTTCTCGGTCGAAACTCAAACTTGTCCTTAGACAACAAAATTCTCTTATACAAGTCCATCATAAAACCAATATGGACATATGGCATCCAATTATGGGGTACTGCATGCACATCTAACATCCAAAAGCTTCAAAGAAGACAGTCTAGAATATTACGACAAATTGTCTGCGCCCCATGGTATATACGTAATGATATTATCCACAGAGATCTCAACGTCCCCACTATCCAGGAGGAAATTAAAAAATATTCAATAAGTTACATCGATAAACTAATGGCCCACCCTAACTACCTCGCTCGGGGTCTGCTTCAGTTCGAAGGTCACCAGAGGCTAAAAAGAACCGATACTTTGAGCCTAACTAGAAGACATTTTTAAAATTTGAATACAGCAGTTAGTGGTTACACTGGTAACAACTAATAAACAACAAGTAGAATTAAGATTTGAATACATATTGTAAATTTCGATAAGAAAAATTCAATAATAAAAATAAATTTAAAAAAAAAAAAAAAATCTTTCTGTACTAGATTCAAGAAAATCCGTACTCACCGTATTATTAATACAGCTTCGGCAATTTTTTTTTTTTTTTTGTTGGGTCAATTGAAGTTACAAACTTAACATACATTATACAAAAAAGTAGAGTACTTTCCTTAGCAAATAACTTTGTAGTCAGTTGACTTTTCAGCCAATTTTTTTTAACCTTTTTTTCTTTAATTATTAAAAGTAATTAAAACGTTTTTCTAACTCACGCGAATTGTATCGCCTTGATAAGGTTTTTTTTTTTTAAATAATTTCGTTATTAAAAAAATATAAATTCGCTAAATTTTGTTAAACATTTTTTAAAATGAAACACTTTTAATAAAAAAATGCAATCAATTGAAATTGTAATTCTATTCATTGCTGTAGGGGAATTACTACTGTAATAAAGCTGCCACTTGTTGTAATTGTTCAAATAACAGTAACAAAAAAAATGTTAATGACTTTTTCTTTGCACAATATTTTATCTCTGCTCTGGTACATTTTGTGTCGTCAGTGGCGTTTAATTTAATGACAGGGTTTATTTGTTTTTCTATTGAACAGTTTTAAACAATTTTTAAAATTAAACGACAAGTACAAATATGTACTTGTTATACCTACCATTTCATAATTTCAGTACTTAAAACACTGATAATGGATAAGGACTATTGAGTTTCCAAAATGCTTGTACGTTTTTTTGTGAGAAATAATGTTTGTTGTATGACCAGAGACTTAAAAGAATGTCTTCTTTAGAAAGTTTTAAAAAAATGTTTAAAACAAAATCTGATAGTTACTATGAAACTTAATGCAAACTAAATTATTTATTGCAATTTACCTATGTAATCTTTAACCAACAAATACGGAGAATCAAACCTTTTCTCAAACATTAAATGTTTGATAATGATTTGAAAATTATTTAAAAATCATAGCATCAAAATGGGGAAATTATTTTCAAATTGAGAAATGTATTTATTTTCAACTTGCTTTCAAACGTTATTCTCAAATGTTTTTCAAATGTGATTTTCAATACAATGTGGAACAGAAATGAAAATTATTTTTTTTTAGTTTGAATCCATTTATTATTAAAATAAACTGTCAGCTTAACATTCAGCGTCATAGCTAAAAGATAATTTAGTGTTCTTTCCGTCCTCAATTTCTTGGAAAGACGAAATACTTGGCTCCTTTTTATTTAGGATTGTCATGGCATACCACCGCGATCGTTCAACAAACTAATATTTTCTTCACTTTCCTATTTTACTCTTATTCGCATTCTTATGGCCATATTCTCATTAGGCGATTATCTTTTTTCCCAACACTGAAAAAATTTTCTTCACAGATCCAATGAAATTTACATTAAAATTCAACCTATGTAACCTTTCATTGGATTAATGAAGGATTTATAAAATCAATGAAAAAATTTTCATTGATTTTTTGAATTCTCATTGAAAAAATGGATAAAATAAACGTTTGTCATTAAACTAATGCAAAATTTTCATTGATTTTATGAAACATTTCATTAATCCAATGAAAGGTTACATAGGTTGAATTTTAATGTAAATTTCATTGGATCTGTGAAGCAAATTTTTTCAGTGAACGACAAACTGCACATTAAAGAAATTTGGTTTTCTCAATGTCTCATTTGCTTCGATTTTATCGTTAAGCTAACCGGCACTCAATCGCCAATTAAATATCCTCTTATTTGCCGTACATATAAATTCAATCAGCTGACTCCCAACTTTTACATCTATTTGAGTGGTGTTGCCAACTGAAAACAATGTTTTTTGTCGGTATATTGAGAAACTCAAAATCGTTAACGTACAGTTTATCGGTCCAATAAATTTATGTTGACATTAAGTAACAGACCATTTGCCGATACATTGAGAAAATGGCCATTACACTTTGTAAATAATTTTTTACTCACAAATAATTTTTATTTTTTTCACAAGAAATTAAGGTTTTCTAGCAGCGAATTCACGTTAGGTAACATTTAGTTTCTCTTTAATTGTAAAACACATTTCACTTCAATCGCCCTTTTTCAATGTTTACATTTGTTTATCTCTTTAGTGTGCCAAGTTTATTTTTGATTTGAGAATAACATTTGATAACAATTTGATATCAAATTGAAAAAACATTGTATGTCAAATGTTTATATTCAAATCATTATCAATTTGAATTCAAATGTTAAAATCAAACAATTGAAAAAGTTCTGTGAATTGTGGTTGATGTCAAATGATAAAGTCATTTCATATCGAAGGTTTGACCTCGTGTTTGTTGGGTTTAGGATTTGCTTGAAAAATCTTCATAAACATCGGGAAGGCGTTTTGTTTTTAATATTTCTCGAATATGAGTGAAATTGGCCATTTATCTAGTTAGGATAGGTACACTCTACGAAAACATTTGGAATTTATTCAAGTTCTTTTCTTCAAAGTTTAGGTTGCGTTGCGTGCGCCAAATTTGGATGAAGTTTACTACCCAGTAAATACTTCGCCTGCAAAATAATGAGTTGAGTAATCAGAAAAACATGAAGGCACTACATACTTACAATTCTACTGAAAGAACCAATGAATTTTACAAGGGATATCCCAAAATGAACGCATTTAAAAGTAAGTTATTATTTTTTTACTTAAATACATCCAGAAAAAAGTAGTTATAGAAGTTGTTAAAGATGTAGTTATAGAAGAAAGCAACTAAATAATGAGTTAAAGAAGCTATTCGTTTTGAAAAAGTAAGCAAAGTTTTACCTGGGTAGTGACTCGATTGTCGCATTTGAATGACTGTTGAATGAAATGATGCACAGGGCACAACTTATTCAAAAAAAAGAAAAAAGATTTGCTATCATTTTTCTTTCGCATCGCAATATAGAGTAGAGTGGCCGTGCGATTTATCTCCTTTAGAATTCATTTGACTTTAATTAAAACGCTGGCCTGTGCGAACAATGATAAAAAAGTTGCAGGCTAAACTTGAAAGCGAAGTTCCTTTATTGGAAAACTCACGCTTTCGCCTCGGACGGAGGACATTTAAACGATGTCATACTCGATAAATAATGCCATTGATTGCAATCACATCCCTAATTAACCCACAATTCTTTTTTTTTGGTGTAAATTAAGCAGTGCTCGAAAATAAACACTAAATATCGTTCTTTAATGTTCGGTTCGGTAGATTTGTGGAAAACACAAACGCTAATAGTGTTTGTGTAGAAATTCATTAAAAAAAATAACGTTTCCCTGTTTGTCATCTTTCGAACACAAAAATAGTGCTGTTTTCATCATACTCAACAAATGATGAGAACATTCAATTCCGTTCGGTTTTTTTGAAAATCCACGAACTTCAATGTGTTCGGTTCGGCTCGTTAATGTTCGTCGCTTTTTGCTGATAAAAAAAAAACCAAACATTTTTTACAAAAACAAAATACACACACGAAAAAAACATTATAGAACATTAAAATATAATGTTTTTCTACAGTATCACTACAATTGTTCTGTTTTTTAACGAAGAACCGAACATTATATATATATAATGTTCGGTTCTTTCTTGAAAATAGTTACGAACGGTATTAAGGTTTGTGTATGTTTACACAAACACTAAAAAAATAGATATCGTTCTTCGGTGTGTGAGCCGACCGCTTAATAATGTACTGTTTATTTTCGAACACTGAAATTAAGTGTAAAATTAGTTATTTTCATCTTTATAGAATCAACAAATTTTCAGCTCTGCATTACCAATACATATTTGTACTTCCATTTACATCTTTACACATATTAAAAACCTACGAATAGAAATACTAAAGCAAAAATAATTAGTACAACAAATAAATATCGAATGGTGGATATTTTTTTTTTTTGTTAAGAGAAATAAAGAAAAAATACAAACTAAAGTACCCATGCACAATAAAAATCATAAAAAACAAAATCAATTCACAAGGTCATTGACACATTTATGACTTATTTCTTTTATATATTTTAATAATGACGTCACAGTAGCTTTTTATTTGTATCAATAAAAAGTAGAAAATCACAAAAGAAATATTGTCTGCTAATTGTTTTTTTTTTTTTTTTTTTTTTTTTTTTTTTTGGTTAAACGTGAAGTGAAAATGTTTTCACACGGAAAAGAACTAGCGAACGAACAAAAAGATTTCTTTTGTACATTGACTTTTGTTTGACATACGAGTGTTTTTTTTTTCCTTTTCTTTTTGGTTGTAAGAATATTTTTCGTAGTTTTAACAAAATTATTTTATATATTTTTTGTTTTAAATTAATCATTGTTGTTTTTATATTCATTGTAGCGTAATAATAATGCATCTTGCAACATGTTTCAAAAGGCATGGTCAGATTGGGTGAATATTTGACAGAATATGTATGTGTAATCGCAATTTGTTTACTTTATTTATAAAATGTTACAATTACAATTAAAAAATATCAGGTCTGTCTCAAATTCCGATGGTATGCACGATGTATATTAACGTCAAGTTTTTTGCCCAACTTAATTTGACATTTATTTGTTTCCGTGTTTGACAAATTCAACCATGGAAATTTACACGGTTGAGCAGCGCGTTAAGATTGTTGAAGCCGTTTACGAAAATGGACGTTCAAATCAAAATGAATTTCGGGCACTTCGTTATAATCGATCAAATGTGTCCGCAATCATGAGAATTGTACGGAAATTTTAGCAAACCGGGTCTGTGGAAAATGTGAAAACACCTGTTTGGTGCGGTTATCGGGCTGTACTTCTTCGAAAATGAGGTTGGCCAAACTGTTACCGTGAATGGTTTTCGCTATCGTGAGATGATTTCGGACTTATTGTGGCCAGAAATTAAGGATATGGACCTGGACGTTATGTTGTTCCAACAGGATGGTGCCACTTGCCACATAGCCAACGAAACAATGGCTCTTTTGCGCAAGAAATTCAATGGCCTTATTATCTCACGTCGTGGCAATATTAATTGGCCGCTACAATCATGTGATTTAACACCATTGGACCTATTTCTTTGGGGATTTTAAAAAGAAAAAGTGTACTTCAATAAGCCAAGAACAATTCAGGAGCTAAAGGATTAGATAATTCGGCACATTAACGACATTAAACCTCAATTATGGCTCAGACACATTGAAAATAGGGACCATCGGATAGAGGTAGGCCACCGAAGCTGTAACGAGCATTTCACAGATATTTTGTTTCACACATAATTGACATAAATCCTTTAATAATAATAAAAAATATTAGGATAATTCTCTGATAACTCTTAGTTTTATTAACAATTGACATCGTGCGTTTTGTTTGGACGACCTTTTAATAGTTTTAATTCCGATCAATTTTTTGTGTTTTGGAGATTAAAAATACGGAATTGCCTCCACTTTCAATCGGAACTGAGTTCTGTGACAGGCCTGTATATGAATACTTAATTTCGAACCCGCAACCCCAGCACTGATAGACTGGCTGACTTAGTTGTTGCATATGGGTAATTCCAAAGAGTTGAACGTGACAGTCGTACGCATCAAAAATGCAATAACATTTTAAACAACAAATATTTTTACGTTCTCTTAACCCTTAAATTAAAGCACTAAGAAAGCACTGTTATCTATGCTAAAGTTTATGGAGGGCGCGATTCTAGGTCAAAGATAATGGTAAAAGAAGTTGCGGTTCGAACGTAAAAAAATAGAAGTAGTTTTTGTGGCCATGTATAAAAAGGCGTAATTAAGCGAAACCTGGCACAATTTTTTAGTCAAACTACCCAATAAAAAATTTTATCATTTTGCGAAGCACTAATGGTACATTTAAAAGAATAAGCGCACAAATATGCGCTACGCTATAAGACATACAGAAATGCAGTAAAGTAAGTGAAAGAACTCTTAACAACTTTTATAAAAAAAAAAAAATAACATTTAAAGTGCTACGGCATTCCCTTACTACGAAGCAGGTTTGTAAGGGAGAATACTAAAAAATAACTGTATCAAAATATTCTGTGTGCAAAGCTGATCGTTACATCCAACAATTTTTATATGCGCTGAATAATGCGCTTTATGTGTCAAAAATGTATTGCTTCAAAGTGGGAACTCGCCATATAAAATTCATGCCTTCTGTATGCGCAATGGTAAGCGAAACGTTTATGTTTCTCCCTTACAAACCTGCTTCGTTGGAAGCTCCATTTTTTATTGGGTACTTTCAGAATTTTACGTAGCAATGTAACATTAAAATGTCTTTGGTTTAATTCGAAAATCTTCTGTATTTTTTTTAAAAGAAAATCTGGGTCGATACGTGACATTTCGAACGTGAACAAAACAAAAATGTACCGTTAATACGAATAACATATTTCCTTTTGAACTCTTCCTTAGATTACAGACCATGTAAGAAAATTTTTTTGGAATAATTTTTATCAAATATCAACTCTTTTAAGGAAGATAATATTAAAGAAAACATACAATAAAAGATTTTGGAGTCTGATTGTTCATGTAAGTGAACAAATTTATGGGTTAATTTATAAAATTAGTAAAATCTTAATATTTCTATATAACAATATCGTAAAATAATCAGCTTTTAATAACTTTTAAATTTTCGGCCACGGTGGACCTTTTGACTGAACTGACCATATTTATAGTCATATGTTTTTCGAGAACATGGATTTTGTATATTTTTCCCAGTCCATTTTCTTATCATCCATTTTGTAAATAATTTCATTTTGATCGTTAAAAAGTTCGGTATTTGCGGATTATTCTATGCAATCCAAACGTTTCCTTTAAATTCATATGTGCATAAGTTGAAATCGTTATGTATTGTTAGGAGATTTTCTATTTCCAAACACTCGTCTTCAAGCCAGTTATGCTTTGCTTCTCTTATCTTTCTTCGTATAATTTGTTGGAAATGACAATAGAAATTACAATTCAAATGACGTGTGGCGCAGTCCAGTGGTTTCTTAGTTTTGTTCAAATATTTGCTTGTTTTGCGTATAGTTTTTTTCTGTTTCTATGGTCCCAAAAAAAAATGCCACAGGGGAAATTTAAATAAAAATAGAAACAAAATTGGAAGTATGTAATTCAAAATTCTTAGGGTTGGTTAGTGAAATCTTATACCTATTTGAAATATATATTTCTTTTATATTAACTCGGGGGAAAGTTCCCATTCACCCTAATCGTGGTTGGCGAATTTTAATTATGCCGGCGACTGTTTGGTAATAGATTAAGGCTGTAGGAAATATCGCCCAAAGAAAAATCGCCCAAAAAAAAAAAAATGAAAAATCGCCCAAAAAAATTGTATGTAAAATTGGGCCTGATTTCATATGAAAAATGGCCCAAAATTTTTGGGCTATTTATCGTTATTGTTGGGTGATTTTTCGTTTTTTAAATTTGGGTGATTTTTCATAATGAAAAATGTTGTATGAAAAATGGCCCAAAAAAATGGGCTATTTTTAAAATTCTATCTTAATCTTACACAGCAGAGAATACCATGTTTTATTATGGTTGCAAACAACAAAACTATTTTTCAAGAAACTAATTTAACCATTATATGGTTGTCGGCGACAATGATTTGGTTAAATTAAACATAATATCGGTAGAATTTTTTTAAAAATGGTTTTGTAGGTTTTTCTCTGGGTGTATATATTAAATATATACATATATATCGAAAATAAGGATTTTCTCTTCTATGGTATATCAAATACTGGCTTCGCTAACTAAAGCTTCTCTGTATCGCCGGCCTTCGGCCGGGCGCAAGGATTTTCTCCTCTATGGTATAACAAAGACCGGCTTCGCTAACTAAAGCTTCTCTGTATAGCCGGCCTTCGGCCGGGCGCAAGGGTTTTCTCCTCTATGGTATAACAAACACCGGCTTCGCTAACTAAAGCTTCTCTGCGTAGTCGGCCTTGTTCGGAAACAAGGCAGTTTTTCGAAGCTTTACTTAGCGAAACCGGTTTTTGTTAGACCATAAAGGAGAAAATCCTTGCGCCCGGCCGAAGGCCGGCGATACAGAGAAGCTTTAGTTAGCGAAGCCAGTATTTGATATACCATAGAAGAGAAAATCCTTATTTTCGATATATATGTATATACAGTACTTTTCGTTTATAGTCACTACGCTTATAGTCACATTAGCGATATAGTCCATTTTATCTGTTTATTTTGCCGCTATAAGTTTATTTAATATAAAATATTAACTTTATAGTCCATTTAGCGATATAAGCACATTTGCCATATATGCCATCTATCAACAGTCATCAAAGGGAAAAGTAAAGCAAATTAATGTCGTTATAGTCACATTAGCAAAATTTACTAAGGCCCTATATTTGTAAAACGAGACGCCAAAAATTATATTGAAAGCAAAAACAAAATCGAAAATATTTCATAATTTTGTAGTTGTTTTCTATAGAAATGTATATTGAATTTTTAAATTTTAAACGCTGCCTATCTTGTGGCGTTGATAATTTTAAAACGCAATATGTATTTCTGTATAAAGCAACAACAAAATTTTGACAAATTTTTGACATTGTTTTTGCTTTCAATGTTATTTTAAGCATTGCATTGCGTTTTACAAAATAAGGGCCTATGTAAGTTCTTTTTAGTTTCCGAATCAAAAATCCATCCAAAGAAAGAATGAATTAAATCATTTAATTTTTGTCATCAACTCTCCACTCGTAAAAAATTAGTTTTTGCCGTTGGTATCAGTTATGAAATATCTTGTTATTATTTTAACTATTTTTTTATACAGTATGCAACTCTGTTGTAAAACCATACGCCTAACGACGGTGTAATTTATATGAATTTTTTATTTCATTTATTCACATAACTTCTTGATTATATTCGAATTCGGTTATATGCGTCATAGTGGCATATATGTGAATTAGCCTTATAGTCACATTAGCGATATAGTCCACGTTATGGTTGCAACTAAAGGATGTGACTATAAGCGAAAAGTACTGTATCACTTGAAATTTTAACGGTATTTTAAAAAAAAAATTACACATTCTTGATTATAAGTTAAAAAAGTGTCATAAAGTCCAAGGACACTACGACACTGGACGTTATGACATGTCACCTAAATTTATATGAATAATAAACACTTTTTTGCAAATTTAGTAATTTTTTTTTTTTTTTTTTTGGAAAAAAATTCGTTTTTGCTTTTTGGGTAATTTTTCATTTTCTTTTTGGGCCCTTTTTCGTTTTTTTTGGGCAAAATTTCATATTTACCTTTTTGGGTCATTTTTCATGTTCGCTTGGGCGATTCTTCATTTGGGCGATTTTTCATTTTTTTTTTGGGCCATTTTTCTTTGGGCGATATTTCCTACAGCCATAGATTAAAGGAAATAAGTTCACGTTCTCTTGTGATTGTTTGACAACGGCTCATTTTAGATATTTTTTGTGCAATTTTTGTTTACAAAAAAATACAATAAAAAAAAACTTCCTTTGATAATTATTTTAAGATTTTGCAAAGTTGGAGTATTAGAGTCAATTTAAAATAATTAAAACCTCATGTCATTTATGTTACTTCACCGAGTTTAACGTAAACAATATTAAGATAGATTTTATTTAGGTTTGCTTAATTCCAAGAAAAGTACAGTGGAACGATTAAGCCAAAAAAAATTATTAAATGTTGAGCTCTGTTTTTTTTTTAAGAAATCAAGTGGATAAAACACAAATTGCGATGGAAAAGACCAAAAAAAAAAAAAACTTTTTCCCACATTCTTTTCGAACATAAAATTTTTATATACCTACTAGATTAAAAAAAAAATGTTTTTTATTATTCTTTTTTTATCTTTTTGCTAAAACTTTATTAAAATTAAAAAAAAAAATTTAATTAAAAATCGAATCGAAAAACCTTTCGTCCCACTGTTTCCTCCCAAAAACAACCAAGAACATTACCGATAAAGTTTTCATTGTTCGATAAAATTTTATGTTTTTTATTTGTTTTATTTTTTATCAACGAGTCGTAAATGAAAAATGTCAACTTTATTTTTAACGCGATTTAATTCCTAAAGAATTCTTTGTTTACTTTAGAAATTAAGAAGAAAAAAATTAATGTAAACTAAAAATATGAAAAAAATAAAAAATTAAATGAACTTGTCAATCCATTTTTTTTTTTTTTTTTTGTTGGGGTTTCCGTCAAAAAACAATCCAACAAAAACAATAAATAATAGGGAAAAATAAAATAAATTAAAAAAATAAACAAAACAATAAAAAAACTCATTCAGTGTTGCCCTGACTGTTTGATGGGAATATGCCAAACCTTTGCAAAATCGTAAGTAAAATGAAGAAAATATGCTAAAAATTAAAACCAAAAATGTTCAATATTTTAAATTTGCAAAAATAAGCCAAATTTTAACAAAAAAATAAATACGCTAAAAATCGGCTGTAGGAAATATCGCCCAAAGAAAAATCACCCAAAAAAAAAAAAAAAAATGAAAAATCGCCCAAAAAAATTGCATGTAAAATTGGGCCTGCCTTCATATGAAAAATGGCCCAAAATTTTTGGGCTATTTTTCGTTATTGTTGGGTGATTTTTCGTTTTTTAAAAAATAAAAAATCACCCAAAAATGTTGTATGAAAAATAGCCCATTTTGTTGGCCCATTTTTCATTTTTTAAATTCTACCATATTCTTACATAGCAGAGAAAACCATGTTTTATTATGGTTCCAAACAACAAAACTATTTTTCAAGAAACTAATTTAACCATTTTCATTTTTTTTTTGGGCCATTTTTCTTTGGGCGATATTTCCTACAGCCCTAAAAATCTGCTGAATTTTTATAAAAATAATATGCTTAAAATCTGCTAAATGAAAAGGAATTTTTATAAAGATATATTTAATAAAAACTTGTATTCAGTGTTTAAAAAACTGCAGTCGAAACCAAAAACTGTCGAACAAAAAACGAAAATTTGTCTGCAACTTTTCGCTTTTTGAGTTTGTTTGCCAGCGACTGTTTAAATTTAATGAATCAAAAGTAAAAGCACCAGTTTTTTTTCGCCCATGAGAAATGAAGAAGTGAAAGAAATGGCAGCTTTTCTACTTTGACTGCAGTTTTTTAAACGCTGCTTTTATTTAAAAAAAATTCTGCTTTTCTAAAAAGTTAAAATACGCTAACAAAAATCTGGTTTTGGACAATGAAATACGTATGTATAAACGCATATTGAGGCCCCTATTACGGTTCACAACTCAACTCAGTTGAAAAAGGCTATAGCAGGGATATTTTGTCGTCAAAAAGAATAATTCTTTGAAAAAAAGTGAAGAAAGAATTTTTATGTGTTGCGTATTCATTTTGATACGTTCGTTTTGATTTCATTTACACCAGTACATATGTTTATAATAGGACAGGGAATGGCCAGGCCAGGCCCATGCGTAACAATATGCACAAAATTTTCATTTGGCCAATTGCAACGCCCTCTTTTTTCTCATTTTATTGTAAAAAACAATTTGGTTGAGGAATACGTAAATACGTAAATATTTATATGAAAAAAAAAAAATTGGAAAAAAGTACAAAAATGCATGGCCAGGCCCAGTTATACACTTAAGGGTTAAACAAATATGCAATTCCCCAACTCAATAGGCTAAATGTAGCAAAAAATATGCTAACATGGTAACACTGAACTCATTCCAAAAGAAGCAGCGTTGCCACTCTCTAAAGAATTTTTTAAAAAATTGTACAGTTTTTGCAAAGATTAATTGATTGTAAGTGTCGGTATAGCGGCTTACAATTATTTTCATTTAAAATGATCGCCATGGTCCAACTTAGATTTATACGAAAATAAAATTTTGCCCCGCCCACTTTTACGCCCACTTTTTTCGTTACCTAAAATCAGAAAACGGCTCCATCGATTTGACTAATTTTTCTTTCAAATGTTCGTATCTTTTTAACGGATTTTAAAAATCGAACGCAAACATTTCTCCTAATTTGGACAGCACAACGTCTGTTGGGTCAGCTAGTAATTTATAAAAAGAAAGAAAAATTCCGGATTTAACCCTGGATGGTTACTGTTCGTCGAATCGACGAAGTTCATTTACTTTTTATCATATAACTTTTTATGAATGTTCAAATAACGCCCTTTTCGTTAACAACGTTAGCTGTTGCCGAAAGCTCGTAGTGGGTGGACGTACGCTAGATCCTCATGTTTTTAAAGTTGAAATTCAGAGGTATGTACACGTCGCAACGACGAAGAGTAGCAACCTTAGTGTAAGTTTTTGTGTCTATTTTCTGGAATTTTAAATATTTTAATATGTTCAATAAAGATCGAAAACCCAAAGATTGACGACAGTACCTGAAAAATATTTATTAATCTCTCGTGGCTCCCTATTTAAGAGGCAGATTCGAAACACCTACCAAGCAGACCTTAATTAAGGAAAACATTAAAATAAAATACCTAATCGACAAGAATCCGTCGAAAATGTTGTCAAAGAGCCCAAAGAGCGTAAAATTTGTCACCTCAGTGCTAATAGCAATCTCAGTATTACGAAAAGTACTTGTAATATATGCAAGAAAAACAACTGTTGTGAAAATAAAATTGAACTTTGTATCTAATGCGTAAAATAAGGCTAAAACCTAAATATTTTTTTCTTTAGTATTATTTGACTGATTATCTTTGAAGGCTGAGTTTAAGACTGATTCAGAAAGGCTTCCGATTTTTTTGGGGGTACCAAACCGGTAGTATAAGGTGACTGACAATATACTAAATATAAGTCCAGAGTTTCTTCTTATCTCCTTTAGCTCCCAGTGGAGCATAGGGCATCGACGTAACTTCACAATTCTTATCTATTTCGAGCGGTGATTTTTGCCCGAATTTAATTGTATCCCATTTTTAATATCATCTTCAATAGTTTGTCTCCATGTATGCTTTGGCTTTCCGCGTTTATCTTTCTTGAGCTTGTCCGAATATTTCTGTAGGTGTGACCCATCTAATTCCATCGTTTTTATTTAATTTCGATTTATATTGCACTTTGGTTGCATATCTCGAGAAGTATTTTGTTGGATATCTTAGTTTGGCACCAGATCTTTAAAATGTTCCCTACCCATTTGTTTACGAAAATTTTAACTTTCTCTTTAAGTGCTTTCGTGATTAGCCAGGCTTGACATCCGTAGAAAAGAACCGATTTTACGTTTGAATTGAAGATACATACATCGCAAAATGCCAGATTTAGTTTATGTTGTTCTGAATCTCGTGCATTTAGCTTGCGATCTGGCATAGTTTCTTACATATATTCTAGTTCCAAAAGCATAACTTTGCAATTTGAAGTCGCCAAACTTCTTGCTATTGCGATTTACAGAACACCAATTATGCGATTTCAAGTCAGAATCGCCAATGTTAAGCGTTTTGTGATTGTCAGAACATCCCCGATAATTTTACGTATTTTTAAGTCCAGAGCTTAATAAGTTTCAAAAATACTTTTCCAGGGAATATTCGGAAAGTTTTTCCACATAGAAACCGTTGGATTCAAGCAAAGTACAAAAATGTCTCAAAATATTTTTTTGCTTGATTTCATATGCTTTTTTTCCGGGGAATACCCTGGAAAGTTTTTCCAAATAGGAACCGTAGGATTCAAGCAAAGTACAAAAATTTCTCAAAATTTTTGTTTACTTAGTTTCATATGCTTTTAAGCTTTATTTTAGTGGTGGTAACACTTAATTGAATAGCAAAAGAGTGCAAAAGTAGAAGCAGCATAAGAACCGCAACAAACTCTAGAAAAGCACAACAACAAAGAGTAGTAGGAGTAGATGGTGCCCTGACACTGATACATTTTATTTACATTCATATACACCAATGTTATAAATATGTAAATGTGTAATGTCTGTATGTAATGAATTTTGTTGTTGATGCTATTAGAATAATGATGTAGACGGCAAACTTATAGTATTAAACACAAACAAACAAAAAAAAAAAAACAGTGTCAGAGCTTGAAAGGAGTGAATTTTCCCGTTTTTTCGTTTTGTAACTTCTGCGTCAAGAAACTTTTCGATTAGAATGTAAAAAATGTAACCAAAATTCCATAAACTGAAACAAACAACTGATTTTGTCACTTAACTGCTTCTGTAACATTTTTGGCGAGTAAAGGCTGGTGTGACACCTTCACCCAGAGACGAATATGGTCCATTGTGACGCCTTGTTTAGAAATAGGTATTAAAGATGGAAAGAAGGTGAAAACAAGAGCGAAGGCATAAGACATAAAAAATATAGATAGAAAAAGAAGCTTTCGGACCAAACCCGAGAGAAATCATTCTCAACCAAATTTGAACTACGAGCGGCCAGCACTCAGTCTCCTGTCGCGCAGCCAGGCCATCCCTATTTCGAATCCCATCAGACCCGCAAACTGAAAGATCCCCTAATTTGCCCAAGAATGTATTGCCCAGCTACCTCAGCCTGCTGCCCTGTAGCCTGGGACAGTGGCACATAATGTGCTCAACTGTCTCCAACTCCTCCGGGTCCTCACACAACCCGCACATACCCGACATGTTGGATCCCATCCTCACCGCCATCCTGCCTATAATACAGTGGCCCGTGAAAATTCCTATCATGGTCCTAGCGCAGACCCTACTCCTGCCCAGCAGCGACTCCGAATCGGACTTCCTAAGCACCGGCCACAGCGTCCGCGATACCCGGTAGTCCGTTCGGTTCCCCAGGCCCGATTGGTCGCGCACAGAATCCATTCTCTGATCCTTCCAAAATAGAAGCCTATTGAAGGCCTAACCGCCTCCATACTGCTAGGATCCTTCATCTCTGAGTCCTGTTTCGCTAACTCATCAGACACCTCATTGCCACCTATGTCGCAGTGATCTGGCATCAGCACAACCTTAACACATAATACCCTAAGACTTCCTCCAGAGTCCTCCTACAATCATCAACTAGCTTGGAGTTAACATAACGGACCCTTACGGCCATAAGAGCCGCCTGGCTGTCCACATTTATAGTGAGCTCCGATCCGCTATCAATATTGTCCCTCATCAGTTCCACGGCCCTCAATACCCCCAGCACCTCCGCCTAAAAAACACTGCGTCGTCCGGAAGCCTAAATGATATTCTGGTGTCCAGATCCTCAATGTACACCCCCGCATCCGTGCCCCTCATTTTCCGGCTTCACCAAAGTTACAGAACATGGGTACAGGTATAATTTAAATTATTTCATATAATTCTATCGTTACAATATTGGTAAATATGACGAAAAATGACTATACTTAGCCACCAAAATACATGGTTGCGTTTGATTGGCACACAATATCCACAGGAACTTGTTTATTATCGATCGCTTCTTTTAAATTTTTTTGTCCTTTAAATTGATAAGGTACAGCTGTTTTGTTTTGATTTTTGTTTCAGTAAAAGCGTTCCATATCCACATTAATGGGCATCTGCATAGTTGCATTTTATTATATTTAATTCGATGTTTAAAATTTTACGGTTTTTTTTCATCTTTTAAATTTTTCTACACACTCACTTACCTGTTATTTAGAAACAGCGCATTAAACATTTTAAAAATTAAAATTTTAAAAACACTACAAGAATTAAAAAATGCTTAAAATTTTTGGTTAATGCTAAAAAATATGCTACATGCTGAATTAGTTTTTTTTCATGCCAAATGACTTTAAAAAATGCTAGATCTAGCATGAAAAATGCTAAATTGGCAACACTGGTCCTAACTCACATAGTTTAAACTTTCTGTATGAAATGTAAAATTGCTTGTCAAACCGTTATTTTTGACACTATTGCATTAACTTTTTGTGATAAATGAGGGAAATCACATAAACTCAATTTCGAAACAAACCCAGTTACGATCTACTACATGAGATACTGTGAGCGCATTTTTTCTCTTCTCTTTATTTCATTAAATACCTATTTGCTGAATGTGAATAAACTAATATGTATAAAATTTTGCATCTCCCAACTTTCGATTTCATTCTTTCAATGTTCTGATATGTATGTAAAAAACCTTAGACCAAACAAAATATTAAAATACATGTGTCGTCATAGGATTGAATCATACCGCAACACTAACAACCAGTAAGCGAAATATTAAACGTAATGATATAATAAAACACACACACAACTTAGCAACAACAACAGCAACAAACCTAAATTAAAATTAAAATTTGTTTTAAAATCATCAACAAATAGGGGGGGGGGGGGGGGGGGGGGGTATAAGAGGTCACATTCGGAAAATTAGGTATTTCCACAACATTTAATTAAACATTCAAATGGAATAGGATTTCATATAAAATAATATCTATTATTGTATTTTTAACATTCTAAAGAAGGTTTGAATTGTAAAATTGTAAAACAACAATAATAAAATGAACGAATATTAGATACGAAACATGCCCGACAGACCGACTAACAAAAAGATAAATGTTAAAAGAAATGGTCAGTTCCGTGTTTGTTTTCATTTTTTGAATTGTTTAAAATTTTTACGCAACAATTTTGACGTTGATTACTATACGCTCACACACACAAATGCTTTTTTTTTAGACTTTATTGCTGTTTCCCAACAAACAGGTAGTCAAACTTTTGATATGAAATGAATTTATCATTTGACATCAAACACAATTTTCAAACCTTTTTCAATTGTTTGATTTTAACATTTGAATTCAATTTGATAATGATTTGAATATAAATATTTGACATAAACTGTTTAATAATTTTGTTATCAAATAACATATGATTTATTTTCAAATGAAATATATAAAAAACTTGGCAGCACTGAAACAAAGAATAAATGTAAACACTTAAAAATAGCGATTAAAGTTAAATGTGTTACACAATTAAAGAAAAGTTTTATATTACGTAAAGTAAATTCGTCTTCTTATTAAAAAATATAAATTATTTGTGAGTAAAAAGTTAATTTCAAAGTGAAAGAATGTGAAACGGAAAAGTGAAGAAAATATTAGTTGTTGAACGATCGCGGTGTACGCCATGACAATCCTAAAAACAAATAGGAGCCAAGTAGAGGACGGCATGAACACTATTTCTTCTTTAAGCTATAGTGCCGAAAGTTTATCTCACAGCTTATTTAAATAAATAAAAAATTTGAATTAAAATGAAAAAAAAACATTTTGTTTTATGTTCCACATTGTATTAAAATCTTCATTTGAAACAAATTTGAGAATAACGTTTGAAAGCAAGTTAAAAAAATGCATTGCTCCATTTGAAAATAATTTCGCCTTTTTGTTGAGAAAGCTATGATTTTCAAATTACAGTGTAGTCTCGTTGAACGCAACCCTCGAAATGCGCAAACCCTCGCTTAACGCAACACCCAATTTCGTAACATTGGTGACTCTGAAAACGCAACTTTTCAAAAAACAAGGCTTCAATTAACGCAACTTTGCAAAAGCAAAACAAGTAACACGTGTGTATGTAAAATCTTATGCTTAAGTGCAATAGTCTTTTTGATTTACCGTTATTCAAAGAATGACAAATATTTTGTGCGTATTATGTACTTCTGTTTGCAGTTCAAAAAAATATGACACAAAAACTCAGTCGAAAATTTCAGACTTTTTCCCTTAAAAACATGAATCTCGATAACAACCATCAGTAAAAATTAACATACATTTAAATGTGTATTTTATTATTTTTACTTAGATGTATATTTTGTTTTTTTTTTATTTTTTTTATTTCAATCAAATAAATACAATTATTAAAAGCTAACCTTAGTTTTTTTTTTTTATAAAATTCTTGATTGGTTCACAATAAGCTTTAACATAGAAAAATGTGACTAGAAACTCAGTTATCGCAACAGCCAAACATTTCTATTGGTTGCGCTTAGCGAGGTTACACTGTATTATCAATCCTTTGTCTTTTGAGAAAAGGTTGATTTAAAATCAATTTTAATTTGGAATCAAACCTCCATGTTCGTTGGGTTTACTCCTTAAACATTTGAGCACTCGCTCATTTTATACACTCCACTACTGGCAGTGAATGAGGGTATACAACGTTTGTCATTTCGTTTCACACTTTTCAACATCAGACATCTACCATCAATTTGCAAAGATGTTGAAATTTTGCATTGTACATCTTCCTATTATTTAAGTGTCATCACTAACAAAGTGGCAATAAATTTTATTATTATTGTGGCATCACTGACCAAATGGTATTTGTTTTGAAAGCAGCGTTACCATTTTTCATATTTTTCCTTTTTTGAAAGACTTTGTTTATTTTTTTTTTATATTATTAAAGAAAATGAATTCCAAATACATTTTTGTGTTTTCTTTTACAATTTTGGCGTTTTTGTAGAAGAAAAGTATTTAAAAAAGTTTATTTTTTGGAAATGGTGAAATTTTGCTTTGATGTTTCAGGTGTGAATGCATGTTATCATATTTTTAACAACTTCCATGCGATCCTCCGAAATGTATGTAAAGGTAAAAAGGGTAGAAAGTATCCATTTATATTCTGCGCCCTTGAGTAATTCTAAGTCAATTTAGCCATGTCCGTCTGTCTGTTCGTCTCTTGAAAACACTCTCACTCACACAACTCAAAAGAATAGAACAATATATTGGTGTCAAATAATTTCTAGTTCTCTTTAGCCGTTTGGGATTGAAATACAGGTGAATCGGTTCACTAGAACGAGAGTTATGAATCCAAATATGGAATAACCTCCCTAAAAAATTAATTTTTTTTTACAAAGACAAACAAAAGTTAAAATTAGTTTTTTAAAACTAGAAATCAAACATTAAAATTTAGCGATGTTCGTTTCATCATCTTCCATACGCCCCATATAAAGCCCACTCTCGGAAAACGCTTAAGAACGCCTAACACCGTACCGAATATTGCATTGTAATATAATTTGGTCTGACATTGTTTTATTAGACTAGAAATCAAACAGTAAAATTAAGCAAACGGAAAACACATTGGTATTCCAACCCCGTAACGAATAGTGATATTGTAATAAAATTTGGAGTATCATAGTTCACAGTATGTATCATTAATGTTAAATTTCGTGAAGATTGATATATCATTAGCTATAGGCCGCATATAAAGCCGACTCTCGGAAAACACGCCTAAAACCGTTATAAATTGCGCGAATGTAATACAGTTTGGTCTGTCATCTATAAGACTAAAAATCATTCTGTTTAATTTACTGATATTCGCTTCATAATTAACCGTACGCCCATATAAAGCCCACTCTCGGACAACACTTTAGTACGCCTTAAAGCGCAACAAATAGTGATATTGTATAAAGTTTGTTCTGTTGTCAGAGTTTGATAAGACTCTCAATCACTGTACAACTTTTGGTGAAAATCGGTCCATAACATACCATAGAATCCATATATAGCCCATTCTCAGGCCTAGTAACTTACAGATCCCATATAAGACCTACTCCTTAAATATTCTAACTCTCGGTGGAGTGTATTAAAGATTCGACACAGCCGAATATATCACTCTATATTGTGTTTATCCAAAATGTGTTTGATTTGTTTGAGCTTTATTCTTGAATTTCGTTTTCTTTTTGTTTTTGTTTATTTTTATTATTTAAACACACAATCTTTGAAGCATTACCAACAATAAAGGAAAAAACAAAAACAATAGTCAGCGAGTAACAAAAGAAGATGAAGAGACTTCTGCATAGAGATGTACAAAGGGGTTCACATGTACCTTCGGATGAAATACAATTTAGGCCTGAAAAAGTACCAATACCTGTTTTAAAGAATTTAACGTCCTTTTAGCAGTTTCTGGAACTTTTGTGAGGATTTTCAATAAGTACATAATTTTATAAATTATTTTAAGTTAATTTGGAAAATCAGACTATTTTTTTTAAATTAAATGGGGGCCTTATATCTTTTTATTGATAAATCCTAGTTTTTTCTATAAAAAATGCTTCCACTAGTTTTTATTACATACTCTCAAATGTCGTTTGGTTATTAATTTTGTGGGAATGCGCCAAATTAGTGCTTCAAAATTGTCTATTGTTAAGTTATGTGGACTTCCTAAAAATATCTTCCGGATCCTCATTAGAAAAGAGCTCGTAAACAAATTAAGATACGTAGAATGGTAGAAAACCACTTGACTAATATGTAGAAGAAAAATGTTTGTTTAATTTATTAATAGAGCCTTTTTTACAATAAAAGAACTCCAGATAAAGAAATATCGCATCAATCTCCAACAAGATACATAAATATAAATAAATCTATATGTTTTTTTTTTAGCGAGAAGTTTTAATAAAGCTCATAGAAAACTATCTATACTTACAATTGCTACACTTAAAACAAAATATTGGGGAAACCGTACTTATACCATTCCAGAGCGGTGATAAAAGTACCGTAAGTACGTATTTTCTTAAACTGAGTACAAAATCCTTAATTCAAAAATGGATTTTAGAGAGTAAAATACTTTGTTAATCGCTTTGTAATCCTAGATTAGGATTAAATTAATCTGACATATTTCTTAATTTATGAAATCTTGTTTTGATTTAAGTATGAGTGCTTAGTTGATGTGAGCCTAAATTAGGATTGATTTAAAGATTTTACGAACAAAATTAATCACAAATTGCTCGTAATTTATGAACTTTAATCTCGACTTAAGGTCCAACTATAATATGCATAAGGTGGCTTAAGCAACTCTTCGAATAAATGTAAACCAGGTATGTCAAACCATATTGAACTTAAGAAAACTTTTTGTTAAGTTTTATGAAACTGTCATTTGCTTAAGCAAAGTGCGAAGATGTTTGTTGACTTTGTTTTTTTAAATGCACTTGGGAGGCTTTTCGTTAATTTTTGACCAAAGCTTAAGTTTGATCTAGTTGGGCCTTTAATATAAATAAAGGCTGGGCAAATTGAGGGCGCCGCGCCTATTATTTTCCCTTTTATAACGAGATGTGCACACACATTGAAGATAATTTAACAACATTAACACCAACATATCGTCAGCTCAGAATTGGTTTGACGCTTTTTAAGGTTAAATTACCGTGATATGCGCCAAACCAATTCTAAGCTGACGATATGTAGAATTTATACATTGAATACAATCGCAAAATGTAATAGGGGCCCTAGTGGTTTAAAAATCCACTTGGGCTTTAGTTTAATTTAAGACTTACCCGATTAGGTAAAGAATAAGCATTATTTTTAAATATGACATGAAATTAATTATTTGCATTTTTAATGTCAAATTAGCATTTCTAGAGACCAACAAGATTTTTTTAAATCGTATCCGTTTAATTTAACAGACTATCTAATTTCACTTGCAGTGTTCGATTTAAATTATCTTCATTCTTATTAGTTCAAACTTTTCGCTTAAACTATGCTTATTCGAATTTTACGATACAAAATGATCAGCAGGGCTTGGAAACCGAATCTGGAAAATACAAAGCTCTTTATGTTGTTGTGCAAGAAAATTCACAATAAGCACTTGTGACAAAGTCATATATTGGATGACCATCAGCGTTATGTTAGAGTACACGCCGAAAGGTTTGCGATAATATAAAGTGGGAAACAGAATAGTCGCTGTAGTACAACGTTACGAATAGCGCTGCAAGCTGTGAAAAGTTAAAAATGGCATTTTCAAAATGGTGCCCATAGAATACGTAGTTGTAGTAGTCGTTGCAGTCGAAGTTGAAGCTCAAAATTCGAAATTTTTAACTTTGTTCCGCTACAGAGCATTTGTCAGCTTCAGCTACTACTACAACTTCTTAATTCTGTTCCAGGCCAAACGCTTAGTTTCGCTACAAATCACAGCGTGTGTTTTCTATGTGTTCATTTAACGGATATGATTGTGAGAGCGAAGCTAAAGTAATTGCAAGCTACAAATACCCTGTAGCATGTTGCAAGTAAATTTCTTGATGTTTATAGCATTGTTGTGTGTGTGTGTAATCCTTTTAATCTGGCTTGTTGCTGTAACTCTAACCTATTTTAACATTGTAATATCACATATTTCATGGTTAGAGATCAGCTATGATCGTTTCTCACATTGCTAAGGGAGAGAGAGAGAGAGAGAGAAAGAAAGAGAGATGTTTTACTATGCTTCCTTTTTAATTTTTTTGAAACGATCAATTGTCAATTGTCTCTTTTATTACGTGCATGTGCGCAAACATTGAACAGAATTTAACAACGCATACATTCGCAAAAAATTTATAGGTTGCCTATCGCGTGCAAGGTGACGTAAACTGGTCACCGAGATCGTGCGATTTAGCTCCGTTAGACTTGTTTTGTGGTGTTTCCTCATATTGTGGAGCTATGCGTAAAATCCACAAACGACAGCGGCCTTCAAATCCAATTCAAAGCATGCCACCGGCCAAATTCAGCCTTATTTTGCTCGCCAGACTCATAGAACAATTCGGATACGCACTACCCAGCGAAGACCGGGAAAACTAGCGCTAATAAGATTTCGAGAGATTTATTCTTAAAGAGACATTTTGAAACCTATAACTCTACACTGAAAGAAAAATGCTTCATATATTTAATGAATCATTTTCATAAAAAAGTTTTCCTTGGGTAAATGAAAATTTTCATTGTCTAAATGGAATTTCATAGGTTTGATGAAGTATTTTCGTTAAAATCGCTTCATTAGATTTCGTAATTACGTTAAAAATTTTCATTGGATATATGAAAACTTAAGGTTGTCCAAGTTAAACAAAAAATTTTAATTGGGAACTTTAAAAAACAATACACAAACATAACTATATTCATAAATTAATACAAAATTATAGTTTCCTTAAAAAAATGTTTAATTGTTATTTAAAAAATGTAAGATTTAATAACTTCATACATCTAATGTTACATGTATGCCATTAAATTTATGAAATCAAAAAATTTTTTTATAAAAGCAACATATTTCAATAATTGCCTTCATAAATTTAAATTTTCATTATGACAATAAAAATGTCATTATAGTAATGAAACAAAAACTTTGAATCCACTTTCAATCAACGTTGTTATTGTTTTTATGGACAATTTAATCTCATATTTACGGTCTTAATTGAGAAAAAAACATAGTTTTTTTATACAAAAACTACACTGCCCCGGTAGACTAGCTGGTAGTGAGCTAGTCTATCAGCACCGAGGTAACATGTTCGAATCCCACCAGAGACAGAAAAAAAAATAAAAAATAAAATAAAATAAAGTAAAATAAAATAAGAAAAAAGAAAAAAAATAAATAAAAAAAAAAATAAAAAAAAAAAAAAATTTTACTTTATTGGAAGAATTCATCCAATGAATAATATTCATGGATCTAATGTAATGTTTCATTAAGTCCTTTTAATGAAACAGGTTTCATTGATCCAACGAAGCGCTGCATAGGTTCCTTTATAATGCAATTTTTCATGGGATTAATGTCAAAATTCGTTAGTATTGCGAAGAAAATTCTTTCAGTGTATCATAATTGTATAATTGTATCAAAAATATATGTTTTCAAAGCACTTTTAGATGCAGTTTTACACTCACACCATCTTATTTCAGAGTTTATTATGCGTTTGTGCTGATGTTTGTAACAGCTAAAATATAGGCCCTAGACCACCCTTTTAGCATACTGATCGACTTAAAATTACTTTATGAATCGATCCCTCGATGTCTGTCCGTCCAGCTGGTTATCCGGGGAAATCTTGTGCATAAAGTACAGGTCACAATTTTAGAGATAATTTGATGAATTTGTTACAAAGATCACAATCCTATTGAAAAATTGTTGAGCATCAATCCATAATTTCACATAGCCCCTACACATTAAGGTTAAAACTTAATTTATTGTAATCTAAATCATCTCCCATACAAATACTACTCCGGAAAAAAGCTTTTAATGCCACAACTTGATTATAAATGTTGGTAGGTAGGTATTGACTTAAAATTTGGCAACAGTAACTTTGACGATAGCTTCTGTGCCGCGTTGCAAGGTCCAGAATGAAATATAGGTCCTTTATAAACCCACTTCCCTTAACCACTTAAAGACAAAAAATCTTAAGGCCCAACTATAATATGCGTAAGTAAGCTTAAGCAATTGTGCGAATGCATGTGATTCATATGTGTCAAACGATATTGAACTTACGAAAACTTTTTGTTAAATTTTGTGAAACTGTCATTTGCTTAAGCAAAGTGCAAAACTGATCGCACTTTCCGTACGCATCAAATATTTTTTTTTTAATGCATTTCAGAGGTTTTTTGTTAAGCAAACTTATGCATTTTATAGTTGGGCCTTTATATAGATGAGATTTCTTAAAAGTTTTAGACACAAAAAACTTCAACATTAATCTTTATCTTATATCCATGATTGCCCATAGGTCCCAAATAGGATACGCTCTCAAAAATGTGTCCATTAATATTGTGGTGTAGGATCTCATGTTTCCGGGATTGGCCGACTATAATTTCTTGTAATTTTTTTAATTTTCCGCCAAGTTGGTAATCTTGGTGAATTCAAAAAAAAAAACGCTTTTTTGACAAATAAATACCTATTGTTTGCTTAACTGTACTGACACAAAGTAGTACTATTTCTTTTTCAGCTGGTACATTTAGTCAAACATTTAACACATCCCTGTTGCTTCACCATAACAATAAGAAACAAGAACAAAAAGTAAAGATTTTTTGTTTTTAAGACACTTCGAAAGCTGAAGCCAAATTAAAATGAAAGGAAAATAATTAATCATACACTTTTGTTATTTGCTAAAAATCGTTTTTTGTTAAAACGAGTTTTTAAATTAGCAAATTTCCCTTTTTGTTTCATTTACTTCGTTCTCAAAAGATTTTTAATTTTAATTTTTTTTTTCTTAGAATTTTGATTTCACACAAAAAAGAAGACTAGATATTAAAACCAATTTATCGAATTAACACTCATACACTCACATTTTTTATTTTTTACAAAAATTAACTTGGTTATTTAATATTTTTATAAATTTTATTTACAACAATTACACAGCAATGCAAATTTGTTTTTTCTTGTAAAATTATTAAGTGTAGGTATTTTTATTATTTGTTTAGTTCTGTTTTTTTTTTGACTGCAAAACCAACAACAACAAAAGAACTTTACACGACACGCTTTGTGACACACTGACAACAACACGAAAACGACATTTAATATTTTTTGTAGAAAAAAGGCACAACCACTCGCAACCGCCGACTTTTAAAGACTGAATAACGGACTCAATTGTATCTCAGAGAATTGTGTTCGTGTTTTGCAATTTATGTTTGCATAAAGAGTTGCCAGATAAGAGGAAGAAGGTTAAAAAAAAAAACGTTAAATTGAATTAGTGAACAAAAGAGTTAAATAATAGATTTGTTTTTGTATTTTTAGTGAATGAGAATAAGCAAAATTGTAAAGTAAACAAAAGCTCTTTTTTTGTTTACTAAAAACATAAAGTTTTCTCAGTACTTTAACCGATAATTTTAACACGTTTTTTTTTTGTTTTACATTAGTGAAAGAGAAGAGAAGGTATTACATCTTTTAACTTTATTTAATATGTGATAGAAGTGAGGGTTTTTGTTAAACAACAGTGAAAGAAGCTCGAATAACATTAAGTACAGTATTTTCTCCCTTAATGAGCACCTTCCTTAAGCGGAAACCCTTTTTCGACAGGCTTCATTCGCTGGTCCCGAAGACGTTCCATTGGGAAAGCATTGAATTCTTTCAAGAGGACTCCCTGTTTTACCCCCGGGAATATGTTGTACCTCTAAATGGGTGTAGTAAGCCATCTTGAGGATCTGCGACCTCTTGATGTTACATCTACTGGCGAATAGATACCTAGGTGGCTTCAAACAACCAAAATAACCGGGCTTTTAAAGTTCTTTAATTTTTCAAGTTCGAAGCTTTACCAAAGTCCTTAACTCTGGCGCTACAGGAGTCAGTAGCCACCGGTGAAACGGCAGCGTACTGACTATTGGTTGAGGCCCCCTTTAGTATGATTTTTGCGGAAAATATTTTCTGTCTTTCATTTGGATTGTCTTTGCCTTGCTTTTCGAAGAAGGGTACTTTCTTGACAAAGGGATACTTGCGGGGATCACGAAGTGGCTGTCAATGAAACAAATAAACAAGTAAGAGTGCTATATTCCGCTGTGCCGAATCTTATATACCCTTCACCATTGTGCGAGTAGAATAGAGAGCAACTAAATAATTTTTACGTATACATATACATACATATTTACAATACTTACAACTTCATTATAAATGAAATTTAAAAAGCGATAACTGGTAAATATTTTTTTTAAATCGTTTTTAGTTTCTATTTGTTAAAATTATTTCGTTAAATTTATGAAATAATAAAGAAGGGTGATAACGAAAATCATATTGGGCATTATGCTAGTATATGTAAACAAATACGAAGGGGGGTGAGGGGATAGGAAGAAGAGACGACAACCGGATTTGAACTTCGCTTTGCATAAGGACCCAGAATATATATACTTTATAGGGTGTAGGACCTTCTGTGAAGGGTATAAAAAACAAACTTAATTATAAAAAAAGAGTAATTTTTGGGATTTCAGTATTTTGGTCATAACTCTGCTATTTCTTAACCGATTTGACAGATTTATATACCGACGTGTTAAAGAAGAAATTTGCCAGTTATTTTGGCTATAAAACGTGGACTCGGGAAGATCTATGGTTCCTGAAAATGGGTATTTTTCAAAAAAAAAATTAATATTTTGGCCATAACTTTTTAGTATCTGAACCGATTTTCCAGAGTTTTTCAGAAAATATTTTCTATTATAAATTTCCGATCTTCTGATATATAAGGCGTAACCATAGGTCATATTACAGTCAAAAAATTCAGGTTTTTATACAATTTTTAATACTTTTTGTATGAGAGGTACCACGTCTACTTCTCCAATCCCGCCCACATTTTGTAGGATGGTGTATATTTATAACCTAAATGTGTGTACCTAATTTTAAAGCTTTGGCTCTTGCCGTTCTCCAGATATACAGAAAAAAGTAATAAAAATACAACAACCACAAGGGATTTTTTGGAAAAATTAGAGGCAGTCGTGGTTTTTTGGTCATATCTCAGTCATTGTTGGACCGATCTGAATTTCAATAGCAAGAAATGGTGGACTATATGTGACATAAATGTAAAACAACGTAGCCGCTATCATGTCTGGAGTCTCCGGAAAACACATATCAAACGTAAGACGGACAGACGGATGGACGGACGGACGGACGGATATCGTTAAATCAACTTCTCTCCTCATAAGGACCCAGAATATATATACTTTATAGGGTCTAAGATAAATATTGTAGAAATTACAAACGGAATGACAAACTTATATATACCCTTTTCCACCTGTGGTGAAGGGTATAATAAATAAATAAGTAGTGGCTGTGGATTATACCCAAAACCGCGGAAAAGGGAGAATTCCACATGAAAACGGATTTTCACTTTTGTGACATGTTTTATAAGATAGTAAAAATGTGTCTTGCGTTGGAATGGATAAAGGTTATGTTGAAGATTTACTAGTCAGTTAGAAGAAAGTAAAGTATTTTTATTGGTTATACGTGTCCCCAGGTTGACCGGTGAGGACTCTGAAATTCAAAAAAGGTGAAGAGTTGAGGTATCGGTGTGCATTGGTGGTTGCTGGTTACGCGTTGGTTTTTGATTACTATCATGAGATGTACACAATAAAAAATAATATGAGAACATTTTCCACAACACCGTTTGTCAAAAATAAAATTTTAATTCCACTTTTAAAGTAAATAATTCAACAATTTTTATTTGATTCATCGAAAATATTTATCAACATTACACTTTGCAAAATAGCATTCAATAAAACATATTTAATAATGAAATATTTAAATATTTCTAAATATTTAATAAAAAAAAGTATTTGAATAGAAGTAAAGTCAGAATTTATACTACACTGATAGAAAAGGCGTCATAACGCTGATGTATTTTGACATCAGTACTATGACAAGTGTCTTCGTTTTTGACCCCATGACACTTTTCATCATGGTGACATCACTTGGCCAAAGTGTCATCAGGGTAAAAATTTAATTATGTCATCAATGGGATGACACATCGGCATCACAGAAATGACGAAAATGTCCTTAGTGCGATGACGCAGTAACATCGGAGAAATTAGCATCAATTTAATGACAGTTTGTTATTAAGTCAAAGTCATTGGAATTGACTTAAGTCAAAGTGAGAGAATATTATTATTTACTTACCCGTTACATATGTTTGTTTCACGTTTGTTGAAAAACGACCTTTGTTTACAGCAGAACTCTCAATAATAAGACACTAGCACCATGCCCCATATGGTTTTCGTAATCATTCTACTTTTAGATGTATTTAACTAAATAATTTAAAAAAATAGAATATAGGAATTTTAGCTTCTTATAATACATTGTTATCATGAAAATAATGTTAATAAAATGCAATATGTGGCATCGAATTGATGTCACTATAGTCATAAATAGATGACACGTAAATAATTACAAAATTGTACAAAGACGTTAGTCATTGGATTGATGTTACTTTTTGCATTATTGATGCCATTTGTAGTAACATTGATGTCACAATTCTGATGTTTGGGCATCATCAATATGAAGATGTAGTTTTCTATCAGTGTACATACTTTTGTCCGTTTTTTAATATTATTGTCCTTTAATTCAGAAATTTTTGGGCAACAACTTTTTTATTGACTCAATAAACTTGTTTGTTGACTAAAAATTCAATAACTATACCTAAAATTTTTTTTTATCAATACCACAAAAATCGTCACCGCAGAAAATTCAAGAAGTCTTTAATCAAATATGCAATTTTCGTATTCAAATATGAAAATTATTTTTTTTGTGTGTTTTCGATGGGAAAGTTCGGCCTGTGGGGTTCTCCCTAGGTGCTGTTGCTATTCAACAGATTCTGCTGTCTATTGCTAAATCAGAGGAGGTTAGTTAGCACCAGCTCCTTAGCTTTGGGCTAGAGTATAATTTTTTGTCGAACTATACGCTAAAATTGCCACCAGTATATGTGCTAAACAACACACGAGAGCGTTTGGTAAACACATAGTTTGTCACCTAGTCGCTAAGATCCACCATGGGATTAGGCCGTAGGGCAGGTGGTCATGTATATCATTTCCACATTGTACGGATACGTTTAAGTGGTCCCTTTGGTGTCCCGTCATGAAAAAATCCTAATAAAAAATGGAGCGCTGGACGTATCAGTTATGTCCTGGAGACATGTACTAGTTTCTCGGAAGGGATACATTTTATTTTGCCACAAGAATACTTGGAGATTAATATACACATACGTACACGTAGAAAAAAATATGTTTGTAGGTAACCATTTTATAGTCAAATGTGATCATAGTATGGTTAAATTAACCGTGATATGGTTCATATCAACCATATTATGATAAAATTTGAACATAATTTTGTCAAAACTAGCCAGAGTTTGGTGTAAAATTACCATATTATGGTTATATGTATATAAACATATTTTGTCGAAATTAACTAAAATTTGGTAGGAATCATTATAGTTTTGTCAAAAATAATCATAGTTTGGTCAAAATTACGCTTGATTTGGTCTAAATTAACCATATTATGGTAAATTTGGCATTTTTATTACAAACAACCCCGAACAAAAAATTCAAAACCCGTTTTTTTTTACAGAAAATGCTTAAAAAAGGACATGGATGATCGTCCTTGGACAAATTGTATACATAGTTGGACGCGCCTTAAAAAACCTTTCTTACGATACCCAATTTGTATATGTTGGTAAGGAAACAGATTCTCAAATTAACAAAACATGCAAAAATAGACCTTTTTTCAAAATGGTCCAGCTCACGAGAGGTCAAGGCTAAAGCCGAAATATTTAAAATGTCATCTTAAAAAAGTCCAAGGTTCATTTTTAGGAGGGTACATCGAGCACTTTTTTTGGTGAGTCGAGAAAAAACACACACACAAACACACAAAAAAACAACAAACAAATTTAAATTTCTTTAAAGTATTAAAAATGGATAAAAACACTTTTATAAAGTTATCAGAAGATTATTTTAATCATTTTAATGATGAAATTGTGAAAATTTATGAATTATTTAAGGAAAAACATAAAAACATTAAGCAGAAATCTTGGCCGGTTGTACTCGACATGTTGGCGATTCTACATTATTAGGTATGTTCAGTGGATTCTATGTGGTTTATGAAGTGATTTAGTTGTAATCATGTCAATTTGAAGTGATTAACAAATCACTTCAATGTATGGGTAATCATCTCGATGTTGAAGTGATTAGAGCTTAATCACGTTCGAGCTGCTTAAACGCGTTTAAGAACCCAAGTGTGAACATAGTATAATATACATAAGTAAGTATGTATGTATTTAATTTGAATTATGCAATTTATAATGTTTATTTTTATTATATTATTGTTAAAAACAAAAATGTTATTGATACATATTATGATACCTATGGTTGTAGCTTAAGTTTATTTAAACATTCTATTGTTAAATCCAACCATATTTAAAGTTACAAATAAGGTAATCATTTTATTGTTAAATTAAAAAAAAATTTATTAATCGTTATGCTAAAAACAAAAACGGTTTGTTTGTGGCTATTGCGGAGAACATAATATCATTTTTTTAACCATACCTCAACCATGTTTTTCTCTGCGTGTACGCTGTCGCAAATGTATCCCCTTCTTTTAAATGAAAAGGAAACGGATGTGTTAGCAAAAACAAAAAACACCAAAAGCTCTACAGTAAAAACTTATTTATAAAAAAAGCTCTTAAATTCAATGTGCATGATAGTCATGCAAACTTTGACCCCTTATTTTTAAATGATTACACAAGGGAACAAATTAGTGGTCTGAAATTTGATTACAAATTTTTACTAATTTGAGGTTGCTGATTTCAAATCTAATTTCCATTTTGCTCTATCAGCTCTTCTTTTCGAGATATACCGTTATGTCGAAAATTCAGGCACTTTCACTGCATATATTGGAATAACTTGAAAACGGTCATTTAGCAAACAATCCGAAATTCGGCAAAAGGGCTATCTTTAAGATATCGTTAAATTTTTGAAAAAAAGGAAAATTTAAAAAAAAACAAATTTTTTGTTCTTTATAAATTCATAAAAAAATCGAAATGCCGCAGAAATCACAGTTTTGATCTAAAAACATTTATCCTTACATAATTTCGAATGAAATGGGGGTTTTTTCATTGTAATCGGTGCACAACTTTTGATTTTATTCACAATTTACTGAGAAAACTGAATATCGATTTCCATACAAAAATAAACGTTTTTACCTTTTTGTATGGCAATCGATATTCAGTTTTTCTTGTAAATTGTGAATAAAATCAAAAGTTGTGTTTTCTTTAAGAATTTAAATAAAACAAAATAATCGCACTCCAGGTGCAAAAAAAAAGAAATAATTTGAATTTCAGGAAAAATCAACCCTTAAAATTTACAAGAACACAACAGTGTGCCAAACAACAAAAAACCCAGTGTTCGCATATGATGCATAATTCGTGAAGCGGACATACCAAAAAAATCTCTAGAAGATATGAATGTGTGTGCCAAATAATTTTTTTGTATGATGTTTATTTGTCGAGTTAAAGTATTGCAGATTTTGAAAAATTGTTTTCTTTAATTATCGTTTTAACTAAAAACAAACGAAACAACACAATTGAGATAAGTAATTCTTATAGCAAATCGTTTGAACTTTTCGAAAAATATTAAAAATAAATATCAAAAATATCCATCTGCTAAATTGAAACTGACCGATTTAAATAAAAGTTGTTTAAACTTGGATGGTGTCCTTATTATACTGTTAAAGTTTGAGAATTCTGTTTTCTATGAAATCGAAAAGTTAGATTTTCATTCCCATAAGAAAGGAGACAGCGGGTGGTTATGTTAAAGCAAAAAAATTGTTAGGGATGAAAAATAAAGTGGGATCGTTCATACATTTAATCCGTTTAGCGGAATCCAAGAAGCTTTGGCAACCAATTTTTACAATTTCATAAAATTTTAAACTTTGTTTGGAAAAAATATCGAGAAGAAAAAATTAAGAGGGTCGATCCCTCATTTTCACTTCTCGGAATGATACTGTGGCATTGATCGAGTTTTTTTTTCTTTTTTTTCACCCTCTTAAAGCTCGATGAGCGTCCTTTTACCTCCCCCCGCCTGCATTTTTTTCGAACCTTATTAAAGCGGGGGGTCAAGCGCATCCAAACCATCAAACTCCATACACTGCTACCCTACAGATATTGAAAATATGAATTAAATCGCTTAATTTTTATTAAGAGAAATTAAATTTTGTGTTTTTTTTAAATGTATGTATTAAAAAAATGCAACAACAGAATAAATCAAGGCGAATTCAACAACAGCTGGTGTCGGAACTACAACAATCCAAAAACAACATACGGTTTATTGCATTGCATTGTTAGTGCTCATAGCTCGAAATGTTAACATTTTTAGCAAAACATTAACAAATCAAAACAAATAAGCTCGAACTGTCAAAATAAGATGTAGTTTCGATACCACATGAATTTAATTCGCCTTGGAATAAATTTAAAATTTATAAAATGTTTCTCCCAATTACTCAAAAAAAAAAAAATTATAATAATGAACGCTTTACCAACAAAAACTAACAAGTCAGGCAGATTCACAGTATCCAGCTGTAAGATACGAAATTCTGTCTTCATTTATTGAATTGTCTTGAACTATCGCTGACGCACTTCTTGTGTTTTGTTTCAATGTCAAACATCTTCAGTTTGGTCTAAATTTAACCATGAATCGTCTTACAAACGAACAACGCTTGCAAATTATTGAATTTTATTATCAAAATGCATGCTCTTTTAAGAAAGTTCATCGCGCGAGTTACGACACCCACTATACCAACAACAACAACCACCACCGCATTACCACCACCAAAACCACAAAGGGCAAAATGCTGATCAACAACATCTTAGTCAACAATCAACCAAACATTACATTGTAATTCACCCAATTCACAGACAAAACAGAGGGTTATTCAACGGGCTAGGTTCCGCGATTAAAATAATAACGGGTAACATGGACGCTAAAGACGCACAAACGATTAATGAACAAATAGCCAACGTATACGCAAACCTTAACAATGTAACAAATACACTATCACACCAAAATTCAATCAATTTTAAGATGATGGAAAGATTCAAGAACATTACATCACACATCAACAACGAACAACACACAATAGAAAAATACATAACAAACACAGCCAACAGAATATAGCACGAAAAGGACATTATTATTAGAACACAATACCTAAATCAGGTTAACTTTAATATCGATTTATTAACAAATCACTTATCAAATATAGCCGAAGCAGTGGTCCTATCGAAACTCAATATAATTTCAAGATTCCTGCTTAGTCCAGAGGAACTTGACATTATTGAACTTAAATTAAGAGCTCAAGACATAAAAATCGAATCAATCGAAAACATTTATGAAATGCTAGGCGTGCAGTCCTACTATAATAAATCAAATATTATATTTAACATACTTATACCTAATATTTCAAATGAAAAATATTTTTTTTACCATATAATTCCTTTACCTATAAATGAAACGAAAATTGTAAAAATTGAACCATATATAACTTTTAATAAAAAATTCCTTGCAACATCACAAAACACTTTGCCCCAAGATCGTAGGAACATATTATTGCGACAAACCAATCAAGCAAGAAGATACTAAAACCTCAATCTGTATTGGAAACCTAATGAACAAGAAAGCAGCAAGCTGTCCTCTCAATGACGTGGGAAGAATAGAATCAATCATACAAGCCGAACCAAATTATATCGTTTTTATTAATTCACCAAAAACACTAATAAACTCTAATGGTAAAAGGCACTGCTCTAATACATTTCCAACACTGTGATGTCTCAATAAACGGCATAACATAACACGATGATGCTGATACCTTCTGGGACCAAATTCACATTCCCCCACTACCAAGCAGCAATATCTCCGCAAACTCCACAACTGAAGTTCTAAACCTAAAGAAACTAAAAGACTACAACATTCAAACGGACTCCAAGGTCGACAAACTCGAAGTAACAACCACAATAATACATTCAATCACAACTTCTACAACCATAATATGTACAATAATAGTCATCACTATACTCATCATAGTCATCAAAAGAAGAAACAGCTACAAACATCTCCTACCTGATCTACAGTATATCGCTCCGACCCCAACAACATCATTTTGGCCGTCGCTCTATCTTAAGGGGGGAGGAGTTACGACACCCACTATACCAGCAACAACAACCACCACCGCATTACCACCACCAAAACCACAAAGGGCAAAATGCTGATCAACAACATATTAGTCAACAATCAACCAAACATTACATTGTAATTCTAAGAATTCTGAAACCCACTTTAACTCACTCCACTTAAACGTTTTCCAATATCAATTGCAACATAAGCATAGTAAACAATTTATTTTAGGGCAATTAATTTCTGTTTATTTAAATTCTTAATAAATGTTTGTTTTAGGTCAACTAAATTTTGTTTATTAAAATTCTTAAGAAGTATAGAATGTACTTTTACTATTTGCTAGTATTTAATTTTTCTTTGTTAAGCTAAGTTATTTTAAGATCAATATCAAAAACAAAATTCAGTTTGTGTTTAATGATGAAAAGAACTAGTAGTGTTTTACTTTTTTAAACCCTTGTAGTCCACTAATCATAACTCGCGCTTCTTCCTTTTTATGGTCAGCTCATTTTTGGCTCAATGGGTAATTTAATAAGCAGAATTGTCGATTTTGGAGTGAAGATCAGCCAGAAGCATTGCAAGAGCTACCAATGCATCCAGAAAAAGTCGCAGTTTGGTGCGGTTTATGGGCTGGTGGCATCATTGGGCCGTACTATTTTAAAGATGATGCGAATCGTAACGTAGCTGTGAATGGTGAGCGCTACCGTGAGATGAAATCCAACTTTTTTTTGCCCAAAATGCAAGAGCTTGACTTGCATGACATGTGGTTTCAACAAGACGGTGCCACATGCCACACAGCACGCTTAACAATGGACTTATTGAGAGGCGAGTTCGGTGAACATTTTATTTCACGTTCGGGACCGGTCAATGTGCCGCCTAGATCGTGCGATTTAACGCCTTTAGACTATTTTGTGTTAAAGCTCATGTCTATACACACATGCCCGCTTCAATTGACGCACTGGAAGACAACATTGAAGCATTTATTCATGAGATACCGGCCGAAATGTTGAAAAGAGTATGCCAAAATTGGACTACGCAGATGGAACATTTGAGGCGCAGTCACGATCAACATTTGCATGAAATAATCTTCAAGCATTAAAAATTATGGACCGTACTTTCGATTCAAATAAAGATGTCATGCATTTTTCTGAATTTTATGTGTTTTTTTTAAACTTTCCTATAGCTCTTAAAAAATCACCCATTATTTGCACACGGTTATTATTCCTAAATTTAAAAAATATAAATATATATTTAAAGCTATTGAACAATTTTTCAAGAGTTTCTTTTTTAAACAAAAACATGAAACAGCTGTGTCAAAAATTGTAGCACGTTAAAAACTGTACCATTAACAATTTGCAAGAATTTTGTTGTTTCTTAAATTTTTGCTCTCTTTAAACGCTCTCTTCTTGCAAATTTTTTGGGTTAATGAACAGGGTTGTCAGATTAATTTTGACCTTTTTCGCCAAATTCAATGTCAAAGTTTTTGACAATAAAATACATATTTTTTTAAATTATTAAAAATATTTTTTATAAATCCTAAAAAATTAATTAGTTCCGTATCGCTTTAATACGCCAAAAATTCAAAAAGAGTCGCCATAATATATATTTTGTTTAATTTTTATTTAGAGTGAAATAAAAATAGTTAGTGCACACAAAAAAGGTAAGATGTTTACTATAAAATAATTTAAAGTAGTCTACTTAAAGCAACAAAAAAAGAATTTTTGCGGTTAGTACTAAACAAATAATAGAAATGAACTATATACAATAGTTGCAGTTTCTTTGTACGTATATCTAAAACGCATCACCGGCAAGACTCGCTATTTGTCTTCTTATTTGGAATACACTGTGATGGTGTTACATTTATTCAACGAAAGTACAAAAGAAGAGCAACATGTACTATTCCCATTCATATAACTTATAACTCCTAATAACGCGTCTAGAAGTTCGTATTGCATTCTAGTTCGAAGGCGAGTTTTAGTGGAGTTCATAGTTTCAACACAGGCATTACTAATTGCAATTACCGCATATAAAGGACAGCCAAAGTAAAGTCCTTGAAATTGTACGTACCTGCCGTATCCTTGTAGCTTTAAAATGTTGGCCTAAACTTATATAGTTATCTTTCCAATTAACCAAAGCTAATTTTTTTCATTGTGTTTCATAAACGTCCAAAGGTATGATAGGATTCATAAAAATCACTAACAACAACGTATTTTATCTGTGATAATAAATTGCCACATACATTATGTGAAAATGTTTGTAGACTTAAAACATATTAATGTTTTAAGGAATTCTATTTATTGATTTTTTTTTAAATATAAAAAACACTTTTCTAGAAGATTTTCATTAACTTCATCAGCCATTTGAACACACCTTCAAATACCTATCATACATATGATTGCCTGAAGTTTCATTCATAAAAATACGAGAATTAAAATAATATTATTTCTAAAGCTACGTTCACACCTATTAAATATTTGACGTCCTCCACGTAACCCCTAGCTTTATTGAAGAATAATTTGCTTTTGCTAAACGTTTGGTTTGATTAAAATCCATTAAAGAGTTTCTAAATTACACTAAATAATTCTCTTCTTAAAAATAAAGATTAGTAAGTGAATAGAACTTGTCAAAAATAAAGCTTAAGTTTGTTCAATTTATTGGTCACGCTTTTTTTGGATTTTTTCGTCAAATATTTGTTAGGTCTGAACATACCTTAAGTCTGGGTTAACACTATATAAGTATTCTTTCAGAAAGTCTGAGTTTGTTGGTGAGAAGGGAGAGAATCATAGCATGTGCTCTTCCCCTCTCACCAATAAACTCAGACTTTCTGACAGAAATCTTTCATAGTGTGAACCCAGGCTAAGTATCGAATTTAACGAATTTCAAAACAAATTCAAAGGTCAAAAAAAAAAATAGCCAGTTGGCAATTTCAACTATTTAATAAATCGCCATGTCGCCAAATCAAAAATTAGGTCGCCAAACATGTTTGAAAATCGCCACGTTTGGCGAGAAATCGCCACATTTGACAACCCTGTTAATGAACCCTTTCCAGTAATAAAACTGCGAAACAGTCATTTTGCGGTCTGAAATTTAATTGAAATTTAATGTTTTCTAATTAAAGGACGCTGATTTCAAATCTAATCTCCATTTTTCTCTATCAGCTCTAATTTTCGAGATATGTCCAATATTAAGGCATTTTCACTACATATATTGGAATACATAACTTGAAAACGGTTGACCATATTCAGTTAACGAAAAACACCGAAAATCGGTAACAATATTACCTTGCATTTTTTTGCGCAGTAGTTTCAAAAATGTCGTTGAATTTTTGAATAATTTTAAATTTAAATTTTTGTATGGAATCGATTACAATGAAATAAACCTCATTTCATTCGAAATAATGTTAAGATAAATGTTTTTAGACCAAAACTGTAATTTCTGCGGCATTTCGATTTTTTATGAATTTTTAAAAAACAATAAATTTGTTTTTATTTTTAAACATTTGCAAAAAATTTCTAGGCCGCACAAAAAAAGTTCAATTGTGTTCCCTTGTGTAATTGTTACAAATTCGAAAGAATTTTAAGTAAATCAGTGTTGCCAATTTAGCCATTTAGTGTTTAGACTTAGCCTTTTTTCACCCTGTTACGCCATTAAAAAATGAGTTTAGCCATTAGCCATTTTTTTTGCCGTTTTTTAACTTGTTAGGCCATAAAATTTTTTTGCCGGTTTTCTTTTAAAAGACAAATTTTTATTTTATTATAAAAATTTTATTTTATTATAAAAATTTATAAAAAAAAGATAAACATTTTGAACAATTAAAACGCCTTTAATTTAAATCACAACTTTTACAAATGTTGAAAATCGCTATAAACTATGACGCTGAAAAATCACTCAAAATAAATAATAAATAAAAGTATTCCACTATTAAATTTGTTAAATGGATCAACACAAACACCGGTGTTTCTTTCTGGTTGCAAGTATTTCAAAAAATAAAGGGTGGTTAAATTGTAAGGGCCGATGTTGAATGTGAACCACACCTAAACGCCAAGTTTTTTTCCGAATTTTATTTGACATTTCTCTATTTCAGACTTACTCAATTTGAACCATGGAGAGATACACAATCCAACAACGTGTTAAAGTTATACAGACTTATTATGAAAATGGGCGTTCAAATCAAAATGCATATCGTGCACTTCGTAATTTTTTTGGTCAATTTGATCGTCCAAATGTGCGTACAATCGCAAAAATCGTGGAAAAATTCGAGCAAACCGGGTCTGTAGAAGATGTGAGAACACCAGTGCATGCTCGTACAGCTCGTACTGCAGAAAATATTGCTGCTGTTCGCGATAGTGTGGCTGAAGAGCCGTCCACCTCAACTCGTCGTCGTGCCCAACAATTGCACCTCTCACGCTCGTCGTTGATGAACATTATGCATAAAGACTTGCATTTACACGCTTACAAGGTGCAATTGGCTCAAGAACTAAAGCCTCTTGACCATTCCAAACGTCGTGAATGGGCAGATTGGTGGCAAGAAATGGCAACAGTGGATGAGCAATTTTCGAAGAAAATCATCTTCAGTGATGAGGCACATTTTCACCTCAGTGGATTCGTCAATAAACAGAATTGCCGCATTTGGGCGAATGAGAATCCAAGAGTGATTGTCGAAAAATCAATGCACCCACAAAGAGTGACTGTTTGGTGCGGTTTATGGGCTGGCGGCATCATCGGGCCGTATTTTTTCCAAAATGAGGCCGGTCAGGCAGTTACTGTGAATGGTGTTCGCTATAGTGAGATGATAACGAACTTTTTATGGCCCGAATTGGAAGATACAGATGTGGACGATATGTGGTTTCAGCAGGACGGTGCCACTTGCCACACAGCTAACGAAACAATGGCTCTTTTGCGCAACAAATTCAATGGCCGTGTTATCTCACGTAATGGCGATGTCAATTGGTCGCCAAGATCATGTGATTTGACACCGTTGGACTTTTTTCTTTGGGGTTATTTGAAAGAAAAGGTGTACGTCGATAAGCCAGCAACAATTAATTAACAATTAACGGCATAGAACCTCCATTATGCCTCAGGGTCATCGAAAATTTGGACCATCGGATGGAGGTGTGCCGCCGTGGTCGCGGCTCCCATTTGGCCGATATTTTGTTCCATACATAATTGAGTAATACCAATATATCATAATAAAATAAAATTACAATAATTTCCTAAATAGTTTGTTTTATTCAAAATCAACATCGGCCCTTGAAATTTAACCACCCTTTAGATGCATATAAAGTTGCTCTCACTTCCATGGTCTAATGCTAAAGTAGAGAGGGTGTTTAGCCAAGTAAACATCGTTAAAAGTAATTTGAGAAAAAGGTTAAATTAAGCAACCGTTAATTCGATTTTATCAATTAGGTAAATATTTTTACCATAACAATACAATATTTATACCACCACCACAATAGTGGGGAGGGTACTATGCGTTTGAGCTGATGTCTGTAACACCTTAAAATATTAGTCCTTAGCCCACCTTTACGTATACCGAATAACTCCGAATCACGATGTTTGTTCGGCTGGCTTGCTGTCCATGTAAACCTTGTGCGCAAAGTACAGGTCGCAATTTAGAGATTATTTGAAAAATTTGGTACAAAGGTTCTAATGTGGTGTAGGGTATCATAAAGTTGGGTTTAACCGACTATACTTTCTTACCTGTTTTTTTATTGTGGATCTGGACTCAAAAGGTTGGGTAAATCTTGTCGTGATTATGATTTACCTTTAAATTATTTAAAACTTATGATTATTTAAAACTAATGAGTGATTCCTATGAGATGAACAATAACGACATCGAATTTTTCGATGATTTAATTTTTTAATATTAATTTAGTAAATTTAGCCATTTTTGGTCACCGCTTATAACCCTGAAAATAACCGCCCAATTGCAATTTGTTCGGCACTTTCCAAAGTTATGGAGAGTATGGTAAATTACCATCTTGTCAAATATTTAGAGTCAAACTACCTACTAAGCGACCGCCAGTATGGCTTTCGTAGAGGTCGCTCTACTGGAGACTTACTAGCTCTGTTATCGGAAAAATGGTGCCGTTCCATTCACCATTTTGGCGAAAGTAAGGTAATTGCTTTGGATATTTCCAAGGCGTTTGACAGAGTCTGGCATGGTGCACTCTTGTCAAAACTTGCTGCGTTTGGTGTCGGTGATAATTTCTCTCGATTTATATCGAGTTTTCTCAGAGATCGCACTATACGAGTTGTTATAGATGGGGTTTCGTCAAACGATTTCAAGATTCATTCAGGTGTACCGCAAGGCTCCGTTCTTTCTCCTACTCTATTTCTTATCTTTCTAAATGACCTCCTTTGTCAAACTTCCAGCCCTATCTACTCTTTTGCAGATGACAGCAACCTTTGCCATTCGTACTCATTCGAGTGCAGACCAAGCGTATCCGATGTCGTTGCTATGAGGCAGAATATGAACGATACGCTTGGCCGAGACCTTGACATAGTCTCGGAATGGGGTCGTGCAAATAGGGTCGATTTTAATGCACGAAAAACCAAATGTTGCGTGCTGACGCATAAACGCGTGACAAACCAAGGTGCCTCATCTGTATATATGGGTGGTATAATTATTGAGGAATCAGAATCTCTTGATGTTCTGGGCATGAGGATACAATGTGATGTCCGATGGACTGAACATATATTCAAGGTGTCGAAAGAAGCATTCAAGTGCCTCGGTTTTCTAAGACGGTGTAGGATATACTTCACTTCATCTGATCTCCTTACTATTTATACCACCTATATCCGACCGCGCATGGAATACAACTCTCATATGTGGGCCGGTGCTTCAAAGTCTATTTTAGAGCTTCTCGACCGCGTGCAGGAGAGGGCGAGGGTTCTCATTGGTGACAGTAGGGTAACCAATTCTATTGACTCCCTTGAGCACCGTCGCAGTGTGGGTTGTAGTTGCCTGTTTTATCGTTACTACAATGGGATGTGTGCCGGCGAAATCAGGGATCTGGTTCCCGAAACCCGTACATTTGTTCGTAATACACGTTTTTCCTCAAGAGCCCATCCTTATGTGGTCGATTGGCAGGTGAATCGTGCAACGCATTACAGAGAGAATTCGTTTTTTTCCCGGACTGTTCGTATGTGGAATAACCTTCCTGCAGAAGTCTTCCCTCTCACTTACAACATGATTAAGTTCAAATCGAATGTTCACAAAGACTACTCCCTCTACCCTCCTTCCCATAACCTATTTTCCTAGTTCCAACACAATGCAATGCATTAGTAGGGGTCATCCCCTGAGTGCTGGTCCTAACAGTAAAAAAAAAAAAAAAAACCAAGTTTTGGCAACACTGAAGTAAATGAACACATCTAATGTTTTGATCCATTTTTTGTCATTTCCTTACTTTATCTATTTTTTTTTTCAAATTCTAACTTAAAGTTTTTTATAATCATATTACTGAGTCATTCTCTTTTAACAAGAATTCGATCCACAGTTTTTAATTATTTAAATTTGACGTAGTTTCTGTTTTTTTTAACAATATTTAGATAAAATATTGTTGCTGTTGCGCTGTACTGTGTTATAGTACGATTAATAAAACAATTCACTTTAATCTAATTCTAATTAAAGACTATCATATATAAGTACATAAAGTTATTTTATCTTTATTATTGCAAATAAAATGAAAATTAAATTAAACCAACTCCAAAGTAACTTTTGTAAAAAGTAAAAGTTTCAAATTTAAAGAATTTTAAAGCTCTTAACCGTCCGAAATAGAATTTATAGTTTATGGAAAATTAAGGAGGTTTCTACGAGATATCCGATGAAAAACTGTTGTTTTCACGACACAGCTGAGGTGGGGGATTAGTCCATAGGTTCTTTTGTAGTTGTTTAATGTGTATCTTCCATTTTAAAGTGCTCTCCACATAAATTTTAGGATATTTGTCTAGCATGAATCAAAGAAACAAGATTGCGCATTGCGCAGGTCCGTTCTTTTTTGTGTGACGAAGAAATAGAATTTGTGTATGTGCATTTGTACATTTTTTACAAAAACACTAATTTGCATTCTATGATGACGTAGATGCGCAGTAGAAAAATTTGCGCAATCTTATTTTCTTGACTCATGTTTGTCTAGAGTGTTTTTTTTTAGCTGCATGAGAACTTAAATGAATAATTTTTTTTATTATAATCTGGTAGATAGGGTACGTTCGTAAATGCATCAAAACTGTGCATCACTGCTGCAGTGATGCAAAATATTGTTGCTGATGCGTGATCACCAGTTGCGCTTGTGATGCTGATGCTTTTTTACTGCACAACAGCTGTGCAAAGTTTGAATTTTTGAGCAAGAGCTAAATTTTAAAAGTTTTATGAGCGAACATAAAATAATAAAAAAAAATGTTATCAACAATAGCGATGGCAAATTTTATTAAAACTATTTAACCAAAAAGTAATAGTTTTCTTATAAACTACAAGAAAAAGCATCGAAAAAGAAAAATAAAACTATTTCTTTTATGTTAAAAGTTATTGCATCAGAAAATTAACTGATGCAATAATTGCCAATATTTGCTGCAGAACTGCGGCATCACTGCATAAAAAACATTTGACATATGAAAGTAATGCCAAGTTTCTTACAAGTGATGCATTTACGAACATTCAACTTTACTAATGCGCAACTGATGCGCAGCAACTGCATTTACGAACGTACCCATAATTTCATGTAATTTTTTAAATATGATTTCCGGCATTCGATCAGTTTAATTTTTTTACTACTTTTTTCAATAAATCTGGTCGTATGAAGTCAATGGTGGCTTGAATATTGGCTTTCAATGCTTTAAGAGTGGCTGGTTTGTCGGCATAAAACAATGACTAAATAGCCTCACAAAAAGTAATCTAGAGGCTTTAAATCGCACGAACGAGAGGGCCAGTGAACAGGACCTCTTTTGGAAATAATGATAAAATTGGTTTTGCAATAAAATGATTGTTAAGTGCGCTCTACGGTAAGTTGTTTAGTCGCTGATGTTTAGCTGATTCCTTTTTGGAAATATAAATTCAGTCAGCATGGCTCGATAGCGCTCACCATTCACCGTAACGGCAGCTTCTTGCCCATTTCAAAAGAGCTTGTGGACCGCACCAAATAGTAAATTTCAATGGTGATTCGTTAACGGATTAAATATTATCTTCGCTTCAAAAACGGCAATTGTCTTAATTTAACTAGAAATAAGTTTCGTAAAATGGACGAAGCGCACTATGAACTTCGCGGACAGATTTTTTTTTACAATAATTGTTTAAATTTTTGTTTTAATTTGTTCTGTTGTGTATAGATTTTGTATCATAATATTTAAATATGATGTTGATTTATTTTCACACTGATAGAAAAGGCGTCATAAGGCTGATGTATTTTGACATCAGTAATATGACAAGTGTCTTCGTTTTTGACCCCATGACACTTTTCACCATGGTGATGTCAACCTTAAAATCACTTGGTCTAAGTGTCATTAGGGTAAAAATTTAATTATGTCATCAATGGGATGACACATCGACATCACAGAAATGACGAACATGTCCTCAGTGCGATGACGCAGTAACATCGGAGACATTACCATCAATTTAATGACAGTTTGCCATTAAGTCAAAGTCATTGGAATTGACTTAAGTCAAAGTGAGAGAATATTAGTATTTACTTACCCGTTGCATTTGTTTGTTTTACGTTTGTTGAATTACGACCTTTGTTTACAGCAGAACTCGCAATAGTAAGACACCAGCACCATGCCCCATATGGTTTCCGTATTCATTCTACTTTAAAAATTTGATGTATTTAACTTAATAATTTAAGAAAATAGAATATAGGAATTTTTGCTTCTATAATACATTGTTATCATGAAAATAATGTTAATAATATACAAAATGTGGCATTGAATCGATGTCACTATAGTCATAAAATAGATGACACGTAAAAAATGACAAAATTGTACGAAGACGCTAGTCATTAGATTGATCTTACTTTTTGCATTATTGATGCCATTTGTAGTAACATTGATGTCACAATTCTGATGTTAGGGCACCATCAATATGAAGATGCAGTTTTCTATCAGTGCACATGTGACTTTTACGACTATTGTCTTTTTGCAATATTTACTATCGATTTTAAGGCAGTAGCTAAGACAAAGTAGGTAATCGGCAAACCAGGGCATGAAGCGGAAAATATTGGAAATATACCCATATTTTAGTTTACTAAACGACTAAGAATCAGAAAGTTTTTCTGTCAGATCTCAGGGTGTCTGTCCATCCGGCTGACTGGCTGGCTAGCAGATTATTTATGTAAACCTTGTGCGCAAAGTACAGGTGGCACTGTTGAATTTAATTCGAAGAATGTTTTAACTGTCAGAATAACGAAGATTATTGAATATAATGGGAATCAGGCCATAATTTCACCTGTCCCCAATACAAATTTCTTTTCGGAATAGTCTTTGTACCTATTTGAATTGAATTTTGTCAAAAAATATTTTGTTTTCCAACCAAAATCGCCAACCTTTTATTGGAATCGATCCATTATTGAGCATACATCTACTAGTCCCGAAAATAGCTTTCAATGCCATAGCTTCCTTCAATATGTTTGCATTAAAAGGGTGTTTTTTTACTCCTATAGAACTTTCGATAGGGGTTACTGAAAATTTAATGTCATACTGATGAGGTATGTTCGCCTTTTTTTTTTAGTACATTTTGGCAAATCAGCATGCAAAGACTAAAACCAGAACAGCGTTTAAGAATCGTGGAAATTTTTTGAAAATTGGCGCTCTGGTGGGTTATTCTGTAATTCGATTCGAAACGAAAATACTTTCGAAAGAAATTTCCGTATCGAAAATGAAATGGTATTTTGTAATCCGTTCGAAAGCACCACAGATTTGTATTTGTTAAAAAAAAGGGGAAAACAAAGTGCTGCCAAATGTATACACAATAAATTTGACAGTATCTGTCAATATTGACAGAACTTTTTTGAAAAACAAGTGTTTAAAAAAAAAACGTTAAATTTTCCGCAAAACGTAAATATAAATGAAAACTTCCAAACAAAATAAAATAACAAATAATTATTAATAAAAAAATAACGGTTTAAGAACATGGATTCTGTTGCATTGTGGTTGGAAGATAGTGATAACCAAAGTGATGCAATTGCAGAAAGAGTAAGAAAGATTTTTTTAATTATGAAATTTAATCATAAAAATAATACTTTTAGTTTCGTGAAAAACTTTCGGCTTAATAAAAATTCATTTATGTATACCCTAGAGGAAAGGGAACTAACACTTAACTTGTCACGTGATAGTTCTATAGTGATAGGGACCGTTTCGAGTTTTAACACTTTATATGAAGGGGACTTGTCACTTTAACATGTCGATGTCCTACAAGGGGGTTAATTGGCAGCCTTTTGCACTTTGTAACAGGTCACAGAAACAACATAAATGGACACATTCAATTTCAGTTAAAATAATGCTTGTCGCAAATATTGTCCCAAATGAACCATGTTATTAGGGCGGATCCCCTTCATTTAAAGTAATAGAACCAGTTAGAATCAATTAGTCATTACCCACACAAAATCCAGTTACATGACAAGTTGTTTGTCAATTACCTTCTGGAGTAACTACTCTTTTAGCACATTATCACCAGTTAAGTGATATGTTCTGTTTTGACCTATCACAATTCGTTCCTTTTGATTCTAAAACTGCTTTAACTTGTCACGGGATAAGTGCCTTAAAACCAATTGACACAAATTTCCCGCAGGGTATCTACTATTGAATAAAAGGCAATTAAGAGCCACCTTTGAAAAAATTAGCTGCCACATTAAAATGCTTGGCACTAGTTGGATACCAACATCAGATTGGCCAAGATCGCCTTGTGGGACTTTCACACCCATCAATTTCCATATGAGGTATGCGAAATAATCGAACCAAATCTTTGCCTGAAGCATATTATCTTCGAAATAACTAAAGAAAAAAAAGGCGGCGAAAAGATATTTTTTTTGATTAATGTGGAGTAATTGGAGCAGTAGACGGCACTCACATTCAAGTTATTAGGCCAAGTAACGATGAGCATTTATACTTCAACCGAAAACAGACTTTTAACTTTAACGTGTTGTTTATAGTCTTCCCATATCTAGTAACAAATCACATTTGTAAAAATAGTTAACACAAAATCGATTAAATGAAAACTCACTTTTTTCCAATTCACTATACGGTGGACCAACCGCATCTTAATCCTTTGACAGTCTTTGCCACAAATCCTTCGACTTGCTTTTAGCATTTGCAACATTTAGGTGGCCCTTGGCTAAATCTGCATGTGCAACCATAAAATCAACCATCACCTCATACTGTCTTGGTTTTGTAAACATTGCTTTGTTTGAGCTTTCCCTAAAGCATTTAAAAAAATTGCTACGTATAAAAATTTTCAGACTAAAAACAAGAAGATTTGTGACAACAAACACATGGTATAAATTGTGATTTCAAGTCACTCACAGTTCTAAATATAGAGGATATCTTATGTTTTTAATTGTATTTTACAGTTCTTGTTAAAAGTTTTATTTACTTACTTCGTTTTTAAATTTTTTATCGTTTTTGCAAGCACAGCCACTTTCGAATAATTTACGAACAATTTAAATGAACTGACATTTGCTTTCGTATTACATAGTTGCAATTGTAAAAGGGTAATTTTTAATTTACGAAAAAGGGTAAAGAAAATCCCGCAAAAATAAAATATTTCCGAACGTTCGAAAATTTATTTTGTTTATGACGTACTACATAATACAATTTGTACAAATTCGTAAATCTTTTCTTTCGAATCGTATTACATAATAACCTCCCTGCTCGCCAAACTTATTTAACACTTCGTCAAGTTTATGATGCGCATAATCATCTATCCGAGCAGCTAATGCGCAATACTATGGATCGATCCACACTTTTCTAAATCGCGCCCGCACCGTGCGAACCAGGGTGTTCAGTCGATAAATTCTTGTTCGATTAATCGAACATTTTTGGACGATTAATTGTTCAAATAATTTAAAATTGCTAATTTCGAAAAGATTTCATCAAAGAATTTATAGCGATTAATTGAATAATAATAAAATGAAGTATTACTGTTAAATGAATAATTTTTTTAAAGTTTTTAGTCGAATAAACAAACCAAATGTATGTGGCCGCTGGAATTAAAAAAAAACAGTCATGTTTAGTGAGTAATTTAGCTGGTATTTTTGTTAATTTTTTTCACGAATTCACACAATTTAATAATTCATTTCACAAAAGAAACAAGTTAGAAAGTATAGTCGTTCAAGCCCGCCCTTATGATACCCTACACCACAGTATTAAAAACACATCATGTTTATATGTCCATATAAGTATGGATTTAACTATGTTTATAAACTTCATTAAAATCGGTTTGAAAGTTTGTGAGAGGCAGAAATTGCACCCTACCTCCCCTTGTGGTCCTATTTTTGAAATACTGTATAGCTTATGTGTCCATATAGATATGGATCTATCTATGTTTTGAATTTCATTAAAATCGGGTTGAGAGGCAGAAATTCCCCCTATCTTCCTTCGTAGTCCTAGGATTTGGCCCATTTTCAATAGGCTTAGTCCTTGTGCCAATAAGAACCTAGGTCCCAAATTATCTCCAAAATTTTGATCTGCACTTTGCGCACAAGGTTACATGGACAGCCATCCAGCCGGAAGGACATCGTTAGTTCGACTCAGAAAGTGATTCTGAGTCGATCGGAATACTTTAAAGTGGGTCTAAGACCAATATTTTAAGGCGTTTCACACATCAGCACAAATGCATAATACCCTCTCCACTATTGTGGTGTGAATGTGACCGCCGCTGAAGGGGTGAATGTGACAGAGGACTCGAATTTATCGGTCCGACGCCGTTCACAGAAACTCAGTCTCAGTCCGTCCTCTACTTCGATAATTTTAAGAAGAAATCTTGGCCTACGTCCGTATCAGATCCAATTGTTGCAAGAATTGAAGCCAGCGGCCCGTCAACTGTGTCGTGTGTTCGGTGAATGGGCTGAGAGTACGTAAACAAAGACAATTGACGTCTTTCGAGTGAACACAATCCTCGTGAGACTCCATTACATCCCGAAAAATTCTTTTTTTTGTGCGTCTGACATGCTGAAGGCATCATCGGAACATTTGTCTTTAAATCTGAAACCGCTGCAAACATTCTACAGGCGAATTATTCGTGATCTTTTTATGACTCATGACACTGCAAATCATTTGGAGGAGAAATGGTTCCAACCACCATCACTTTGTTGAACCACACATTTGTTGACTGAATTATCCTAAGAAATGGATCTGTTAATTGGCCATTTCGTTCGTGTGGTTTGAAATCCTTTTGCTACTTCTTGAAGCGATACATCAAATCTGTTTTCTATGCTGAAAACCCAGTTATGATTGATTATTTTGAAGCGAACACTCGACGGACTATTGGCAAAATAAGACAGGGTGTACTCGAAAAAGAAGTGTAAAATTGGACCGACATGATATCGTTCATAAGGCATAGTTGCGGCGGCCATATGCCCGAAATTATTTTTAAGATTCAATTGCCACAAAATTTGTGAGCCAAACATTTTGATAATTTCTTTGAATTCGTTGTCTTTAATTTAAAAAAAAAAACTCTATGGCCCCTAAAAAAAGAGCCATTATAAACAATTTGGCTACTAAGATGACTTTTTTAATAGCTCCCTTCCTAAAGTTGATTTTTAGGACGAAAAAATATAGTATTTGTTAGAATAAGATGAAAGAACTTTTTTTTGCTTCTTAAACTTAAAACATAGTTTTGTTTTAGCGGGACAATGCTTGCTTATTGGTCCCAAATACGGTACACTATCAAAAATATTTGGTATCATATCATCGAGCTTGACCAATTATTCTTGTCTCTATTGCTAAATTTTCCACAGAAGAGAAATAGAGTGGAGAGTAAAAAGATTTATTTGGTTGGCTTTTCTTAAAAAATAAAGTCAACAAAAAATCGAACATTGAGACGATATGGGTCCCAATGTTCGATTTTTCGAAGAGTAAATTTAACACGTTTTTGTAATTTTTTTACTCTTTTTAGGTAAGACAAATAATTAATTTTTTTAAACAAAAATAAATTGTAAATGGTTAACTACAAATATAAAAAAAGTTCTTACCCACTTCACTCCTCCCTTGTATAACAAGGGGGAAGAAAAAACATTAATTTTAGCATAATTTTAAAAACTGAAAACTTTGTATAAAATATAAAAAAATTAAAGAAGTGAAAGTGCAGTTCCATTAAAAACGATTCAACTTTCAACAACAGCAAAAACATTTCCGTGTTTTTCAATTATGTTTTTGTTATTTGAATTTAAAAAGCAGTGTTCGATTTTTCGAACACTAGGCACTATTTATCACTTTTGGTTTTTCTCTGAAAGGCTAACTAAATCCTCGCATATTACCATTTTCACGCATTTGAATAAACGGAAATAATTTATTCTGTTTTTGATAAATAATAAAAAGCTGATGAACAATCAGCGTTTTGTGAGAAATGTTTTTTGTGCAATTCGAGGAACTTGCGGTGCGCATAATCGGCCTACTACAGCTGTTGCTGAGAGTGCAATCATTGGCCCAAATTTTTTTAAAATTAAGGAAAACCAGAATGTTACCGTCAATGGTAACCTCCACCATATTTTTTTTATTACGACCAGCATTGATCGGATATCCCCTACTAATGCGTTGCATTGGGTTGGAACTAGGAAAATATGTTAAGGAAAGGAGAGAAGAGGTAGTAGTACCTGTGAACATTCGACTTGAATTTATTCATGTTGACAGTGAGAGGGAAGACTTCAGCTGGAAGGTTATTCCACATACGAACAGTCCGGCCAAAAAACGAATTTTCCCCGTAATGCATTGTACGATTTACCGACCAATCGATCACAAAAGGATGGGCTATTGAAAAAAAACAAACGTACGGGTTTCGGTCTCGGCCAAGCGTATCATTCATGTTCTGAAGCATAGCACCAACATCGGATACGCTTGGTCTATAATTAAATGATAACGAATGGCAAAGGTTGCTGTCAGTTGCAAAAGAGTAGATAGGGTTGACATAGGAGGTCATTTAGAAAAATAAGAAATATAAATAGTAGGAGAAAGAACGAAAGCCTATCTATAACAACTCGTATAGAGCGATATCTGATAAAACTCAATATAAATCGAGAGAAATTATCACCAACACCAAATGCAATAAGTTTTGACAAGAGTTCACCATACCAGACTCTGTCAAGCGCCTTGAAAATATCTTAAGCATATGGTTAATGGAACAGCACCAGTATAGCAACTTGAAATTCAAGCGCATGGTATCGATGAGATCTGGTTTCAGCAAGACAGCGCTACGAGCCATATATTTTGGTGAGCACTTAATTTCATGTTTTTCTATGGTAAATTTTCCACCTAGATATTGGGATATTACAACTTAGACCATTTTCTCTGGGTAATGACTGTCTTCAGGAATAAGTCAACTAAGATTGACGCTTTGGAAGCTAACATTACTCGTGTTATTCGCGAAATACCTGTAGCTATGCTCGAATTAATCGGCCGAATTTGGACATTCCGAATGGACAATCTCAGACGAAGCCATGGCCAACATTTCTATGATATCATTTTCGTTCAGTTAATGCCATAAATTATTCTTTCAACCGATAGTAAAAATTTCAAGCTCACGTTCAAATTTATGTGTTTTATTTTACATTATAATTTAAACTTCACGATGAATCACCCGATTTATCTATTAACCATTTTTTGATTATCAGTGCTCTTCCCGGTTCTGTGCGAGTCGAATAATCGAGGTTCAACTGTATATTTTTAATTTTAATAAATGCCTTGTTCTATTTTTCTATAATAAAATAAAAAATTTAGGTTTTCCATATTTACACTCTATAGGGGCAATAAAATAAAAATGCTAAATAGTGCCCAATATTCGATTAATCGAACACCATTTTTCTCAAAAACAAAAAAATCTAAAAAAAATTTGGACTTCAGTACCCATGTTCTGTAAATTTAGTGAAAACTTCTTGCATCGAAAAGATGTGAAACAAAATATTCCATCGTTTCTCGAAAAGTGAGAAAAATGTGTGCCTGTAACTCATGTCGAAAACTTTCAAAAGAGATTACGTCGTTACGTTATAAATGTCATAATATTGCACTCGAAGCCGATGTGACATTGCAGACGTTCAGAACGCCAGTAACACATCGTTTACGGCGACCAAAATTTACTTAAATTGAAAATTTTTTAACGACGGCGGCGAAAACACAACCGTCGGCTATACCAAATTGTGTAAAGTGCGACTTTAATGTTTGTTGTTTGCAAACGAGTTTTAAAAAATTCGTAAATTATTAGTATTGTGGTTATTTTATTGAACTATTTATGGTTTTTAATTAATTTTCATGTTGTAAAATTCCTTTCTTCATAAAAATAATTTAATGAAAATTAAATTTAATGAACTTAAGCCTAATTAAAAATATTAAAAATTTGGATTAAAAACCATAAATAGTTCAATAAAATAACCACAATACTAATAATTGTTAAAAAGCTAAGGCACGAGCTCTATGTTTGCATTTGTCCTTCAAGTTGTGCTGAAAAGGTCAACAAGAATAAGAAAGACAAAAAATGAAAAAACAAAAAATATGTACTTTGAACTTCAAGAAGAATTCTTGACAAAAGTACGAAAAAACAGAAGTAAAGGAATAACATGTTAAAATGAATTAAAATAGATAATCATTCAAAGCAAATTTCGATCTACCAAAGGTTGAATACAATTTGGTTTAAGGATTGATGTTTGACTAATGACGTCAGCAGTCGTCGATGGCTGCGAGTGTTAAACGGCAAGCCCTCTGAGGAGATTGAGTGGTTGCAATCGAAACATGTCATGGTAACCTGTCCGTAAACACCTGGGTTCGAGCCCAGATTGAGTCAAGAATGAAAAATTATCAATAAATTTTAATTAATTTTCATGTTGTAAAATTCCTTTCTTCATAAAAATAATTTAATGAAAATTAAATTTAATGAACTTAAGCCTAATTAAAAATATTAAAAATTCGTAAATTTTATAAAAATATTAAAACAAAAAAATAAAACAATAAAAAATGTGCCAAGAATAAAATATTATTATTATTATTCTTTGCATTTTGCATTTTTAATTGTTTTTTAGTGTTTAAATTTTTTCTCGCCCCAGACACAGTTAAGTGAGAAAAATAGCTGTTTGTTTCAATTTATGGCATGTTTGTTTCATTTTACACAATTCAATCGAAAACTTTCTCGACGCGAGAGTTACAGAACATGGGCACAGATGAGTGTTTTCTAGTCCCAAATTATCTATTAACCACCAAGATTTATAAAGTTACTCAAAAAAAATCGCTGGGACGAAATGGGTTAAAGTCTGCCCTCTAAATCGGATAACTTTTTCAAGTTGAAATCAATAAAATCTGTAAATTTTTGCTTTAAAGTTTATTTTTTATTAAGGATATCAGAACTTAAAAAGATAATAATAATAAAAATCAATATTACAATTATTAACAATACAATCCGTATCAATTTTACAAAATTAGTTTCCTGGATTAATTAGATTTTTATTTAATTTTTTTTGTTTTTGCTTATTTTTTTGTTTTTTTAATTTGTTCTTAAACTTAACTTTACTAATGACTTAATTTTAGTGGAATTAAATACAAATATAAAAATATTCATTAAATGTTTTAGTATCTTAAATATAAATTAAGTTTTTTTTTTAAATAATTAATATAATACAAAGGTAAATAATTATTAAAATTATGAATAAATTTAATAATTAGTAGCAAAAAATTGTTCAAATCAAATTTTGCGACATTTTTAAACTGTCAATAACGTATACAAAAACAAAGAGATTTTTGCAAGGCCAGGTAATTTATTTGAATTATTACAGAACAGCTTTTAAAGAAAGCTTTTAGAAAAATTACTATTTAAGTTTGGGAGAAATATTTTATTGAAAAAAAAAGAATTAGCTGTAAAGTCTATATTTAAAGTAAAATATTTATAAGCTTTTCAACAAACTTAAGCTGTGTAAACTTTTAGTAGTAATATTAAAATCTTAAACAAAGTTTTATAATTCTCACAAAATACTTTTTATTTATTTTTAGCATTAATAAGCTTACTTAAACTTTTGAATAAACTTAAGAAAAAGCTTTCCGTAAAGCTTTATTTTAGACTTATTTTTTTGCATAATAATGCATAATATGCCAGAAGAAAGCTTTTACTAAGCTTAAAAGTCGTAAAAGCTTTATAAACTTTTGAATAAACATAAGAAAAAGCTTTCCGTAAAGCTTTATTTTAGACTTATTTTTTTGCATAATAATGCATAATATTCCAGAAGAAAGCTTTTACTAAGCTTAAAAGTCGTAAAAGCTTTATAAAGCTTTTCACTGAAAATCTAACAAATTAGTTGAACACACAAATTTAAAATTTTAGCTTTGCAAAAAAGCTTAAAATTTATTTTTAACATTAATAAACATAATTATAGCAAGTTTTGAATAAACTTAAGAAAGAGCTTTCCATAAAGCTTTGCTTAGGACTTAATAAGAATGAAAGCTTTATAAGTATATTTGATGTAAAAAAGAAAGCTTTTACTAAGCTTAATAGTTTTAAAAGCTTTTCATGGAAACTCCCATAAATTAGTTGGCCTTTATATAAACACACACATTTTAACTTAATTTAAATATTTTTTTTAATATTGTCGCTTATTTACATTAAAATTAGTTTCTTTATTTTATTATTTAAATAATTTGAAAAGAAAATTCTTTAATATTTTCAATTTAACTTGTCGTTGGTCCTCGAGCACGGGTTCCTTGTACACCGGAATGCCTTGAGCCAGGACGTGAGTGTACAATGGCATAGTGATCATTATCAATTGGTATTGACCTTCAAGACAATATTGTTTTTGTTTATAAAATTATTCACTCAATTAAAGAAAAAAAAAAAACAAATAATAATTTCGGTTTTGATTAATTTTTGTAATGGAAAATTTTCATTAAATTGTCTAAATAAAAATGGTGTTGTTGTAGCAGTAGAACACAATTTGTTGCTGTTGTTGTTGTTTTTTTTTTTTTTTTTTTTGTAAAAGTTTTTGTAGTAAGTTATTTTGAATTAATGGATAATAAGGCTTTTTTTGAAGAATATTCTTAGACACATTTCAAGAAGAAAATTTAAAGCAGGCAAATTTTGTTTTTCTTAAACAACGGAAAAGATGATGGTGATAAAACGTTAGTCACTTACTTAAGATTATAAAATGCTTAGAAATACAATGCAAATAATTTGGTGGCAGTTGTAAAAGATAATAGAATTGTTAATATTGGCAGTGGAGTATTTTTAAGGATTAAAACTTAAATAATTTTAGTAAGGCAACATTTTATAAATTTGTTTGAAAAAGCTTTTTAATTAGTTAAATAAAGCTTTTGAAAAGGGTTTCACGAAAAGCTTTGCATGCCATTTCTTTCTCTCCGATGGAAACGATCCGAAATTTTAAGGCAAAAAGCTAATAAACTTTGTTAATGACTTTTCTTTGATGTAAAAGTTTTTTAATAACATCTTTTTGAAGGAAGTTATAAGGTTTTTTTTAAGAAAAAAACGCTTTTTTTTAGAATGTAGGAATAAAGTTTAATCAATAATTGCAATAATTTCAAGAATTTTTTATAATAAAACATTTTATACAGCTGTTTTTTTTTTCACTAAAAAATAAAAGCTATTAAAAAAAGCTTAAAAAATTCTAAAGCTTTCTATAGCTCTTCATTTTGATAAAATTTTATTAGTCATAATAAAACAAAATTTGCAAATAGCTTAATGAGAATAATTAATTATTTGTATAATTTTCTTCTTTTTTGTGATTAAAAGTCTGTTGAGCTTTAAAATTATAGAAAACGCTTTTCTCTACTTTATCTAATTGAAATATTTTATGCATAGCTTGTTACTGTCACTCAGTTAAAAGATTAGAAGCAATAGATAAAAAAAGTTACAAAAAAATAAAAAAGTTTAAAGTTTTAATTAAACTATGTACATGATTTCATTTTTGTTTAAAGCTTTGTAAAGTTTAGACTGAAACTGTACGAACTAGAAAGAAAATATTAATAAATGGTATTTGAAAACCGTTACGTGCTTAAAAATCGAAAGCTTTTAAATAAGTTTTATGCTAGGAAATTATAATTATATTTTATAATTTGTTTAAAAATTATCTTTTAATAAAATAAAAGCTTTTAAAAATTAAGATTTAAAAGTAAATTTTTTAAATTTCTAAAGCAACTAAATGTTTTTTTAAACTTAAAAGTGCTGTAAAACGCAGTAGAGTTTTTAAAAGTTTTAGAAAATGGAAACGTTAAAAGTTAGATCTTTTAGAGAACTTTCATGCTGTAAAGGAGCCGACTTAAATAAGAGCCGACAAGTTTTTAGTAAGTTGCGATAAAAAATATAAAGTTTAGTAAAAGAACTTTCAAAATTAACTTGCTAAAAAAGAGAGATTCGAATAGTAAAAAGAAAAAATACTGCCGTATAGAAAAAGTATTGAGAAAAAAGAGCTTTTGAAAATTTTTAAAGCTTAAAATGCTAAATTTGAAAAAGATGTTGAAAAAAGGTTTCTAATAAAGAGTTTTCATGTGAAAAATATTGTAAAAAAAACTTTTTAATTTTTTTTATATTTCCACCACCACTAGTGGGGAATAAGGGCAAACTAAGTTTCTCATTCCGTGTGAAACTTTTTTTAATATTCTTCTATAAGCCCATAAAGTTTCTATATTCAGGGTCCTTGAATAATTCCAAGTCGATTTAAACGTATCCGTCCGTCCGTCTATTGAAAACAGGCTTACTTTTGAAGGTCCAACAGAATAGAATAACAATTTTGGTTTGAAATTGCTTTTAGTTTTCTAAACAGTTCGGGATTGAAATACATCATAATCGGTGCAGTCGAAAAATACTTATGAATCCAAGTTTGGGCACTAATCACCATAAAAAGTTGATACAACAACTATCATAGATTGGTGACAGAGTACACCGATTCTCATTTAGTTTAGCACAAACTCATTTTATACCACAAGAAATGATACTACGAAATTTGTAAAGATCAGTCAGTCCTCAATTAAACATAGGCCCCATATAAAGCAAATTCTCGCCAAAAATCGTAAAGAATAACGCTATTTGGGCTTTCATAGTTTAATAACACTAGAATTCACTTGGCCCAATGTCATAAAGATCAGTCCAGAATTAACCATAGGCCCGGTATAAAGCTTAATTTAAAAAATGACTTTTACGCCTAAAACCGCAACGTGTTATAAAACAGTGAAATCTGCTTTTATTAATATTGGCTTATAGTTTTAAGATATTAAGCCCAATCCTTAAATATTCATACTCTGGGTGGAGGGTATCAACGTTTCAGCACACCCGAATATAGAACCACTACTGCTACTGAAAGTAATTAAACTTTCGCTCAAAGACGTTAACCAGTAAAAAAAAAATTGGGTTTTTGGAAGCACTTAAGAGAAAAAGCGCATAGTCGAGCGCTTCAATAAAAGAGCATTATACAGCAGTAAATGATATAGAATAAAATATACAAAAGCTGCTATTTTAGTGCTGACAACGAAGAAGGTTGTAAACCGAAAAAAATAAAAATATACGAAAATGATTGAAAAAAGGCATTTAAACAAGTAAAAGCAAAAGTTAGCCTCTAAAAAAGCACTTTAGGAGAGCTTTGTTTGCATGTTCAAAGAAGCGCTTATTGTTAGCAGAAAATAGTCCTGCCAAACCGGGAACACCCCATACAAAAATCAGGCATCCCATCAGCAGGTTTGAAGCGATTTGAGGTATGAATTCATACATAAAACCTGCTCCTATTGGAGCCCATTTTTTACTGGGCACTTAATAAGAGAATAAGTTTAAATCAAATATTTTATTGTTTTACCTGTTTGTTAAAGGAAATTTAAGAAAAAAACTTTAAAAATTTGTTGGCAAAAATTTTATTGCGAAACACAGGTTGGCGCATAATGAGCTTACAATGATTTGATATGTGAATAAATTTCTGTTTACGTTTGGCTTTCTTAACAACGAAAAACTTGGGAAATTTATGATTTTTTCAATCTAACTTTGAAAGTCAGAGGTCGGTCACCTCAATAAAAATATGAGGCACCCAAAATCCAACAATAATTTACCCTCTTAGATGCACGCACGCAGAGAAAAAACATGTTTAAATATGGTCACCTCCAACAAAACTATTTTTAAAGGAAATTTTAAACATATTATGTTTAATTTAACCATATTGTTGTCAGCGTCAACCATATTGTGGTTGAATTAGTCCTCCATTTAGAAACCACAATTATATTATGGTTGCCTATAAACATGTTATGGTTAAATATGACAATAGTTTGTTTTAAAATTAACAAAAGTTTTTTTTTTACTCTTTTCCAAGAGCAACATACTAAAGTTGAAAACCAACCATGCTATTATAAGTGCTAAGCATATTAGTTATTTTTAACCATAACATGTTCGGAGACAACCATAATGTGGTTGTGTTTTTTTGATGGAGGACTTATTCAACCATAATATGGTTGGCGCTGACAATAAAATGGTTAAATTAAATATAATATGTTTAATATTTCCTTTAAAAGTAATTTTGTTGCAGGTGACCATATTTAATCATGTTTTTTCTCTGGGTGCGGTATGGTGTGGAATAACTTCAGAAAAGTTCATTAGTGCATATTTTTTCGAAAACGACGTACATACAAGTTGCGGTTAAATGGCATTGAATACCGGGAAATGATTGAACATTTTTGAAGGTCCGACGACAAAAACAATTCAGAACTGTGGTTCCAAACAGATGGAGCCACCCACAAATCATTCAACTGTGTCTCGGCAAAAAAAGGGCCGATCATAACGTTACTTATGTGCCACCCTATCTATACATATAAAAATGAAAAATATTTGTATGTTTGTTTGTTTGTATGTTGGCTCTTAGACTCCTAAACTACTGAACCGATTACAGTAGCATCACGTGAGCCCTAAAAATAAAATAGGCTACTTATTTTTTCGATAGGGGCAATGGAATTGGTACCCCCAATGGATGCCAATATTAAATATCGCATATCTTAAGAGCTGCTTCACGCATTTTGTTGAACTTTTGGTAGTAGGATCTTCTGAACCCAAAATTGAAATAAAGTAGCAGCGGGGGAAGTGTTACCCCCCATAGGACGCCAATGTTTAATATCGCATATCTTAAGAACTGTTATAGTGAGAATGTTCAAAATTTGCAGAAGTCACTCTTATGGTATACTACACTTTTGAAAATAGAAATAAAGCGGGTAGGCGTAGGAGGGGAAATACCTCCCATAGGATCCATACATTAAATATCGCTCAACTGAAGAACAATTAAAGGGATAGTCTTCAAACGTGGTAAAAGCTACTATAATGGTAAACTATAAATTTCAATATAGAAATGGGCGGGGTAGCCAGAGGAGGAGCAGTACCTCTCATAGAAAGAAATATTAATAAGTGCCGCCGCAAGCAATTTGTTGATCTTTTGGTAGTAGGATCTTCCGAGCCCCAAAATTGAAATAAAATAGCAGCGGGGGAAGTGTTACTCCCCATAGGACGCCAATGTTTAATACCGGATATCTTAAAAACTGTTATAGTGAGAAAGTGTAAACTTTGTAGAAGTCACTCTTATGGTATACTTCACTTTTGAAAATAAAAATAAAGCGGGTAGGCGCAGGGGGAAATACCTTCAATAGGATGCATATATTAAATATCTCTCAACCGATAAAGTGGTTAAAGCAGTGTAGCGAAGCGCACCGGGTTAAGCTAGTATTAAATAAAAAGTTAAAATTTTAAAATTGGGGTTCTGTGTCCAAAATTTCTTACTTAAAAAAAAAATTGCAAAACAAATTTTAAAATAAAATTTTGTAATTATACTTCGTATAAACAACTTCCGCTTCCGTTAAAATACTCCATTGCCACTTTTCAATACATTAGAAAATAAAATTGTTCAATTTTGTGTGTTTATTAGTGACTATTACAGCTAAAAATTAGATAAAAACTAAACACTAAATTAGACACAATATTAAGTGGCATATAATTTAATTATTTAGATCTTCTTTCAAATGTTTTCCTTTTATGTTTTTCCAGTTTAAAAATTAAATTAAATTTCAAATTATTGGTGGTACGTACGCTTGTTTTTTTTTTTTTTTTGTATTAAAAAGATAAACAATTACCTTAAATAAATGAAATTCGAAACCAAGTAAATAAAAAGTTAAAAGGGAGAAAAGAAAAATATAAAATCAGATAAAAGTGAAAACAATACAATAAGAATGTTAAAGAAGGCATGCGATGAACATCATTTGTACACACACACACACAGATATAAAATTCTTTGCAAACAAATCATTTTAAATATTAAAAAAAAATAAAAAAATTAAAAAAGGAAAATTATTATTAAATAAAAAACAGTATTCAAATTAAAAAAAAAGAGTTACAATAATGGTGTTTGTTTGTGTGTTGTTGTCTGAATTTGTTGTTGTTGCAGTATTTGTATTTCTTGTTGTTGTGGTTTTTTTTTTTGTTTTAATATTTTAAAGAAGCTTAATATCTATCAGACCTATTCGAATGTATGGTTGAACCGCCACTGGTGTAACCTTTGTGAGCATCACGTCCATGCAGTGAATAACGTGAGCCGTATTGACTACCATGCCAACTCCTATAGGGATCATATTCCTCAATAATGGACGGCTCCTTTTCAATTATCTGGCAAAGAAAATAGACAATAAAACAAAAACCATTAGAAAATAATTAGCAAAAAAGCATTAAAGCAGGCAGACAGACCTCTGTATTGGCACAACTACAACTCATGGCTGTGCAGAGGAATATATTCATCAATAACATAATCAGGAACAAGACACCCAGGGTTATGGCCAGCCACAACAACCAGGTTGGTCTAATGCCTTCTTCACAGTTAATGGCAGTGACTACAAAAATATTGTAACAAAATTTAAATTATCTAAGAATTATTTATAGTTATGTATAGTTATAAGTTAGCTTGTAAGTTATAGTTTTACATATGTAATAAAAGTAACTTAAAATTGTCATGTATAATTTTCACCACAACTGTAAAAGATTATAACAGTTACTAAATGAATTTCCCAGTCATTTCAAAAAATGGTTTTAGAACATAATAAAATGGCGCATATTCAGAAATCATAACTAAAATTGTAACAAACAAAACAGAAACTAAAAAATAATGGGTGATTTATTAAGAGCTGTAGGAAAGTTTAAAAAAAAAAAATATAAAATTCAGAAAAATGCATGAAATCTTTATTTGAATCGGTAGTACGGTCCATATAATTTAATGTTTGAAGATTATTTCATGCAAATGTTGACCGTGACTGCGCCTCAAATGGTCCATCCGCTTAGTCCAATTTTGCCATACTCTTTCCAACATTTCAGCCGGTATCTCATGAATTCATGCTTCAATGTTGTCTTCCAATGCGTCAATTGAAGCGGGCATGTGTGTATAGACATGAGCTTTAACATAGCCCCACAAAAAATAGTCTAAAGGCGTTAAATCGCACGGTCTAGGCGACCAATTGACCGGTCCCGAACGTGAAATAAAATGTTCACCGAACTCGCCTCTCAATAAGTCTATTGTTAAGCGTGCTGTGTGGCATGTGGCACCGTCTTGCTGAAACTACATATCATGCAAGTAAAGCTGTTGCATTTTGGGCAAAAAAAAGTTTGATATCATCTCACGGTAGCGCTCACCATTCACAGTTACGTTATGATTCGCATCATCTTTAAAGAGGTACGGTCAAATGATGCCACCAGCCGATAAACCGCACCAAACTGTGACTTTTTCTGGATGCATTGGTAGCTCTTGCAATACTTCTGGCTGATCTTCACTCCAAAATCTACAATTCTGCTTATTAACGTACCGAATAGCCGCTTCAGCGGGTCGATTAAACTGACCATAAAATGAAAGAAGAAATGCAATGATTTGCAAGCGTTGGTCGTTTGTAAGACGATTCATGGTTAAATTATAGACCAAACTGAAGATGTTTGACAATGAAACAAAACACGAATCGTGCGTCAGCTGTTTAAACCAGTGTTGCCAAAAAGATAATAGCTAAAAAATCACCCATTAGTTCATAGATAGTTTTAGATCTTATTCACAATTCCTAACTAACGTAGTAACAGCTCTCAGCTGATAGAATAAATGCAACCATGTATATTGGCATGTAGAGAAAGTTAAATTTCGATAATACTTTGAACGATATATTCTTTAATTAATTATAAAGCTTATCAAACTATTAAAACCCCATTTTTTGTTATTTAAAGAATTAACACAAATTCTTAAAAGGTTTTTTTTGGTTATAATAGTATATAAATCAATTAAAATAAGAACTTGTAAAAATAAAAATATTTAATAGAATTTTATCAACCAAGAACACATCTCTAGTTTATTTTTTTTTTATTTTTTTGTACTGATGTTTTTTGGATGCAGTACAAATTCATATCAAATGGATTGCAGCGTGTTTTATACGTCTTAACTGTTTTTGCCATGTTTTATTCTGATATTATTTGAATATATTTTATAATTTTTTCCATTTATTTTTGTATAGCCACTAGAGTTTCTACGCGGGAAAGAATTCCCGGGAATCCCGGGACATTTTTTTACAATTAATCCCGGGATATTTTTTCCGGGAATTTTCGGGAATTTCAAGTAAAATTGTTTGAAATTTTGATTTGTTAGCATCGTTAAAATCAAAAAACGTGCAATAAACATATTCTTTATTAAAATTACAAAAAACTATTTTTTCTACGCCAATAATTTTTTAATTGCGGATGAAATGTCCAAAAAGCTTCTTGAAGTAGAAAATGATGTACACGGATACACCATCACCAACACCAAATGATGAACCATCTACAAATTCTAAAAAAATACATGTAAAGAAAATACAAAATTCTGAAAATATCTTAAAAAAATAATTTAACGTCTATAAAGTCACGGGTAACAGGCCAACAAATTTATAATATTTGTATGAAAAATATACATACATACAATTTTTGTTTTGGTTTTCTGTGGAATTAATAAAGCTAATTTTTTTAGACTGTTAATATTCTTTTAAAAAAGTAAAAACTTTTGTCTTGAAATTTCATTAAATGAAATCAGTTTCTATTTAAAGAATCCCGGGATCCCCGGGAATAAGATTTTTTTTGTTTCGTTTCCCGGGAATAGAAAATGTCCGGGAAATTAGAAACCCTAATAACCACTTCAAAAATGTTGTACTTTTGAAATATGTAAATTATAAAATGACATCAATCAGCTATTCTTTGAATGTATTAGTTAGTTGAAATTTAGTTACAGCTTTACCTATAATTAAGTGTAAACTTCTCATGATGAAAGTACAGTAGTTTTCCGGTTTAACGAACCAGAGTACTTTGTCAGGCCTGTTCATGAAACTGAAAAGTTCGTTTTATGCCATACGTATGTCTAGTACCCATGTTATCCCTACAGATAATATTGGACTACGTGGTCCATTGTGGTTAAATGGACTACTTACAACAGGGTCCAATGTACTGTAGAATGGACCATGTTATACGAAATTAACATGCAGTGCTGCCAACAACTGCATGATGTATACTTTTCTATAGTTTACAGTATTACACATTGGTAGCCCTGATGGTGTTCATTATTAATTGTTTATTTAAAAGTGAAAGTTTGTGAAATTTATGGAAAAAAGGTAAAAAAAATTTAAAATACCAAGTAAATATATTTAATAATAGCAATAATAGACTACAGTACACACAACAAAAGGCGATTAGTAAAAAATGAAAAAGAAAAATTCTTAAACTACCCCTTAAGTGTACTACATACTGTAGTAACATGGAGTACTTTTAAAACTAACCCACTTTAGTACACCATGGAGTAGTTTAGGGACTACTTCGGTGGGAAATATGGTCCCCTCCTAGGAAATCGTAATGTTAAGTGGACCACCTTTTACCCATATATTTGGAGTAGTTTTGGAGTACTCCTACTCCTTTATGGACTACTCTTTACATGAATGTATGGACTTGTCTCGTTATCTGCAGGGATGTTCTAAATAAATAACTAGAACAGTTTGTTTTAAAAGATGTTTTGAGATCTGTAGCACTTTTTTTCTGAATTAGCACACAGAAATTCAAAAAAATTGCTAAGTGCTAGTTTAGCACATCTTTATAATTATTTAGCATTTTTAGCGCTTTTTTTAGATCCCAAAATTACTTAAAAACTCACATAGTCAATTCAAGTAAAGTATCAATTCTTTAAGTGTATCAAGAAAAATCCAAACATATAACTTTTTACAATTTCTGCAAATAGGTGAAATGGCATAGCATAGTCTTATCTTTTTTTTTTTAAGTTTTTGCAACAAACGCAATTACTTTTTTTTATTTATCATTTAATATATCATTAAATTTAAATAAATTTTATTTGTGAAAAATTTTTTAAAAAAGTGCTATAAGTGTGACATGCAATCCTCATATGAATTGGACAACGATTTTAAATACCTTTAAAAATTATTATTTTCCCTATAATAAAATTAGAGCAAATTAGAGCAAATAAGTAATGCTCGTTAAAATTCTGGAACTTCCTAGTAAAAAAATTTGGGTTTTTTGAAGCACTTAAGAGAAAAAGCGCATAATCGAGCGCTTCAATAAAAGAGCTTTTATAAAGCAGTTAAGGATATAGAATAAAATATACAAAAAAGCTGCTATTTTGTGCTGACAACGAAGAAGGTTGTAAACCGAAAAAATAAAAATATGCGAAAGTGATTGGAAAAAGGGATTTAACCAAAAGTAGAAGCAAAACATTAATGAATATGTTAATATATGTTAATATAAGCCCCTGAAAAGCACTTTAGGAGTGCTTTGTTTGCATGTTAAAAGAAGCGCTTATTGTCAGCAGAAAATAGTCATCCAAACTGGGAATACCCCATACAAAAATTAGGCATCCCAACAGCAGGCTTGAAGCGATTTGAGGTATGAATTCATATACAAAACCTGCTCCTTTTGGAGCTCATTTTTTACTGGGTTTTGTCTTTAATAATTATTCCGTAATATCAATTGCAATTATTTATCAAAGTTATTTACGGGAATACAAAATTTACTATTAAGATTTTTGTATGACGTGCTAAATTCCCAATTTATTATATTTGATAAAAATTTGTATGTGATGCTTAGAGCGACGTTTGGTTTTCTGATCATACTATCAATAAAAATAATTTCACCACACTACAAAAATCGTTGTCCGTCTTTAGAGAAGCAAATGATTGTTTTCTCAGACATTGGGACAAAAAACCCTCAGCTATTCAGAAAGTTCAGCGAGACAACCTCCTTTTGGACCTAAGACCTGTTGGATAGACCTTGCTAAAAACTAGAATAAAAACAGAACTGTTATATTCAGTTATACAAATAAGAGAAGGTGCAAAATTTGACAACGTTTGCTGCCACACTTTAAACATATCAGACGATATTGTAAAAAAATCGGTTCATCTGAAAAGTACCAAAATGAGTTGGTATATGAGGAAGATGAAAATGACATAATTGAAATGTTAAGCAGTTGTAACAACTTTATTAAATCGTCAGCTCAGAATTGGTTTGACCTACCGACCATTTTTAAAAAAATTGAGTTAGGTATGGGGTATATATGTTTTGAATACCCCCTTTTTGAATACAAAATCTGTTACGCGTAATTTTTTTTGTGGTTTCTGAGATATAAATCATTCATTCAGGGCATTGCATGTTGAATTTTATGTTTTAAGGTCAAATATTAACGATAATTCAAAAAAATTACCAGTTGTAGAACCAAAAAGCTGAAGAAAGATATTAAATTTCCCGTATTTCCCATTTTGGTACTATTTTTTCCCCCCATTAAAGATACAAAAATTTCAGTATTGTAGTGGGAGCCCATAATTTAGTACGAATATGTCAAAGAATGGAGGAAAATGTTTTATAAAAAAAGTACCAAAAATAATTACGATTTTCACCCCTTAAACGTTCGAATTTCGAAAAAGTACCAAACTGGTATTTGTATTTCTTTGATAAGTTTCGAACGTGGTATATACCTTTTTTTTAGGTTTATTGGATCAAAAGGTAGATGGGCTGACAAAAACGTACCAAAATTCAGGTTTTACCCATTTTCACCCTAAAAGAGCCAAATTTCAAAAAAGTACCACATACAACGATATGTATTACAGTTCTTTTTTATCTCTTTTAGTTTTGGTGTTAAAAGGTTTCCGAAATTATCCTTTTTTACCCCCTAAACATTCGAATTTTTAAAAATCCCGTCTTCGATTTGGGGAGAGATCCACCTCCGGTCCAAATTTCAAGTCTTTAGCTTCAGGCGTTTGGGCTGTACGATGATGAATGAGTCAGTCACTCACGCAAAAAGTATACGTACGCAGCACAAAAAGCTACTTTTTTAATTTTTGTTTTTAGAAAAGTGACGTATGCTGCACAAAACAATATTTTTAATTTTCAAAAAAAATACTATTAAATTCTAACTTTATTCGTGAAAGTGCGCAAAAATTTACATTTTTCTTCAAAACATATACCGGAAGCAGTGGTAAAAATAGAAAAAAAATTCTATCGGGTACATTTTGAGAAATCTTCATGTAAATCTTCTTTGTCGTTTTTCTCCACTCTGACTTTTTGGCATATGCGCCAAACCAATTCTGAGCTGAGGAAATGGCGATTAATTTTCTGAGAAAAATATGCTAGAGTTTATACATGTAACACTTTCTAATGGTACCTATAATCACTCGAAGTGTTAAATGTTGTGCAACTTCAATAAAACAAAATTAGCTGATTTTATTTACAACTATTTCATTTTTATCATTAATGTACTTCATGAGCGATTTATAAGGCTATTTGAGCGGTTTCTGCACGCTATTACAGTTTGCCCACAAATATTGACATCACTAATGGCTTAGAAAAATTAAAACGATTATAATATACATGGACTTTTTTTCATTTTAATATGTGAATATGTAAATATTTTTATATTTTGTTTTTTAAAACAATCTTTTTACAAAATGATGAGCGGTATGAATTATGACAAAGAAAATAAAACATTGGTTCTACAAACAAAGTAAGTACCAAAATTGTATGTATGAATGTCGTTGTCGTAAAAACCAAGAAAAATTTAGTTTCCGTGGTGGAATAAGCAGGTGGCATCGTTACGGCAACAAATACAACATTACAACAAAAATGGAAATTATATCACCGTTTAAGTCATAAAATACTTTAAACAAAAATCAAAGAGTACCGCTGAACGTGATGAAATAAATAAATTTTTAGTCAATTTTTATCAATATCTTATTTATTTTAATTTAAAATTACCAAAAACTTTAATAATATACAATAATCGCAGCACAAAACGTGGACTTTTTGTAAGCATAAACAAAATTCTTGACATAAACCTAGACAAACAATGCAAGAACAAAAAATCGTCCGTCATCTGGCGTAGTGCTGTCACCTGTTTATTCCACCATGGTTGTTTCTTCATTCATGGAAATGCACCTTGTTTCATGGCTTTCCTTTTTTTTAAATCTAAAGTTTGTACTTCTTGTTACTTTTTGCACAAACCCACAACTCGCAATTAATTTTTTTGTTGACAACAAATGTTGACAACTATTCAAAAATACAATATAACTACGCGTTAATGGTTTCAAGTTTTCATAATTTTCTATGAAATATTTAACGCTCCTTAATGTTGTCGTTTTTTTTGCATTTTTTTATTTGATCGTAAGCAACACTTCTTTATGTGAAATATAAGAACTACAACAAAAAACGAATGCAGTCTATTGGCCTGTTCGTCGATAACGAATGAAGACTTCGTTCGCTTAAATTACATTTAAAGCAAACACAAATTTCAAAATATTGTTTTTGTTTTACATGTAAGTTAAGCGAACGAAGTCTTCATTCGCTATCGACGAACAGGCCATATTTTTGGACGCTTTAAAAAGTACAGCAATAAGAAAAATGATAAAATAGCGTGACGGGGTTTGTAGTAAAACAACAACAAAAACAATACCAGGTAAAAAAAAACGTTTTAAACAAAATTATAAGAAACAAAATAAAGTTTTGGTTGGTTTCAAAGTTGGTAAAAAAACAAAATCCCGTATTCAATTTTTTCAAACTGTTTACTTAAATGCATCAAATACAAAAATAGAATGATGACGAAAAACATACCGAGTCGGTCTGCCGCCGTTTTTGGTCACATTTCTTCTTCATTAGCAAAGGAAAGGATGCAGCAACAGTGAGTGATGAAGAAAAACATTCTGTGTAACAGGCGTACCTAAACAAGAGCGGAAGCTTTTACGCTGATATGCCATACCTAAACAAGAGCGTCAACTTGGTGCCAAAAACCGTAGTGTTAACTTTCTTGTTTAATAACACCCACATAATAGACAAAAATAGAAGAGAAAAAACCGCTAGATTGACAAAAAAACAGCTAAATTGCCATTATTTATGAACAATAGCGGCCAACTTCACTATTAAACGCGCTGTCAAAATCGGATTTTCCAATTGTAAAGCGTTGACGCCGCGCTATTTAGGAATGCTTCATACAAATTGTATGAGCATGAGAATTTTTGACTGCTAGAAAACGCTTTCCGCTCTTTATGCGGTATGGCTGTAAGACTTCGTTCAAAAATTATTCCAAAGAAAAAATGTGTCTCAAAGCCAGCCGGCCGCTCTGCTCTGCTTCATCTTCTCTAACAGGCTTGCTTGTGTGCGCGTCATTGCTGTTGCAAAAACTTTTTTGTTTGATTCAGCAAAATTATTTGTTTGAAATTGATATGAATTTCAGTAAACTTTTTGTTTGATTCAGTTAAATTATTTGTTTGAAAAAATCGGTGTTTTTTTCAATAAACAAAATGCAAATAAATTGTTTGAATATACGAATTTGTTTATAGGACCGATTTCAGACAAAATATTGTTTGATTGTACAAATTTATTGTTTGAATTGGAAAAAGAATTTTTTCTGTGTACTCACTTTGTTTTTAGTTAGAAATAACTTCATATAATGCTTTTTTAAACTAAAATTATGTTTCCTATTTCTTCGCTAAATTGAGCACAAACAAATATTTTTTTTTTGTTCTCAATGGAGCAAACGTGTGTGTTAGTTAAATGCGATGTTCGCAGAATCGAAGGTTCGTTAAACCGGAATACTACTGTAATCATCTGTGAATAAATTTAATAGGTACTTAAAAAAGTTAACACTTGGTAATAATTTATGAATATGCGCCATTGTTAATACAGGAAGGTTCAGGAAAAATCTAGAAATAGTTATGAAATATAAAAAGGGGTGACTCATGAATAATTAATTTAGTTTGTTTTGAGAAACGGTTCTGTTCGTAACTTACAATTGTGAACAAAATAATACATTTTAATAAAGTTTGTTAAGTTGAATAAGTTAGTCTTTGTTCATACGGCTCTTGTCTTATTGACATGATTGCAACTTCAAAGGTGAGAGGGAGAAGGGAAAAGAAACGAGTACACAGAAGCATGTACTGTCTTTACGTTTTGCTTTTTCATTTGTTGTTTAATTTTGTTATTGTTTTCAATATCAAAAAAGCACATGTCGTCAACATGACATGAATCATTTGAACGCCAATTCATGTTCAAAGAAGAAAAAGGAAGAATCTTGTCAATAAGACATGAGCCGTATGAACTCAGAATTAAGGTGTGTGTATTTATTCGGATTTGCAATTAAAAGAACTCAAACGCGTTTATTAAAGGAAAAACGTAACAATATACACACAACAAATATATGTTTTAATAATTATTAAACATGTAAACAATTACATTGCCCTTCGGCGGGATCTAAAACAAAAACTGTAGTTCCTGCAATACTTTGGCCCTCCTCATTGGGATACGTTTTTCTGGGCGGTGAAAAACCTTTTGTAAATCCAGCTCCCGCTAATGCAACTTGATTGCAGTCCTCCTCATCGATGCAGCGTCCAAAACATTGAATGACATCGCATTGCAAGTGAACTTCGGAGCCTGGAAAGGAAATTTGTTTAAAAATTTGATAAGTGAAGATTAATCCCCGTATTCATAAACAAATTTTAAATTAAATAAAGGTTTACAAAACAAATTTTCCTTAAAAAAGGTTTGTTAAATTAAATAAACGCTAATGAATATGGGGATAAAGCTTTTTTTGAAAATACTTTATGATTCTTTGACATTTTCGAATTACCTTCTGGGAATTTGAACATAGATTGCATGGTGGCCTCAGCAAAATTGCCATCGGGACTTGGTACAAAACGTGATATAATGGCGGGGTCCAAGGGGCAGCTAAATTAATAAAAAGAAAATTTTTATTATATTAAAATTTTTACAAAAAAAACCGCAGTTTTTTACACTCAAAGAAAAATACATCTTAAAATTGATGATGCCCTAACATCAGAACATGAGGCAAAAGGCGACATCAAATTATGTGTCATCTATGCTATGACAACAGTGATGCCACATTTTTGTATTTCGATGCCACATGTTGTGTATTACTATCATTATGTTCATGTTTAAAAAGTAAAATAAGAAGCAAAAATTCCCGTATACTATTTGTTAAAATTATATAGTTAAAAACATCGAATTTTCAAAGTAGAATGATTAAGAAAACCATATCGGGTATGCTGCTGGTGTCTTATAACACTGTGTGTGCAACAAAAAAAAAAAAAAACCAGCCTCAATACTTGCAACTCGAAATGAAACTAGACTGTTGATAGAGCAAATCTGGGTTAGCTCGGGTTCCCGAAATTTCGGCCCCTAAAGTTTTTTAATTTTTTAAAAAGGCCCTTGGTATAAGTCAAAAAAAAAAAAATATACTAAAGTACTATTTCAGATGTCTTCAGTAGAATTGTATGGCGATACTTTGCTTAGAATCTATTAACCCTTTAACACTAATTTAAAAGGGTAATTTTTGTCCTTTTTTAAACTTTCCCACAAAAGTATACTAAAACGGCACTTTAGAGGTTTAAAACGTTTGACTAATATTTTATGCATCGAAGTTCACTAAGTGTCTGAAGACATCTGAAATAGTCTTTTAGCTCTGAAGTACATTTTGTATATTGTTTTTGACTTATACCTAACGCCTTTTCAAAAAATTCAAAAACTTTAGGGGCCGATATTTCGGGAACCTGAGCTAACTTTTCAAAAACCTTTGACAGATTTGCTCTACCAATAGTCTAGTTTCATTTCGCGTTGCAAGTATTGAGGCTGGCGGCGATGTCCCGAATTTTGTTGCTCTGTGTAATTGAGAGTTCTTCTGTATACAAAGATCGGAATACATAAAAAGTGCAAGACACGTCTGTAACGGGTAAGTAAATAATAATAATCCTTTACTTTGACTTAAGTCAAACTCATTGACCCAATTTTACGACAGTTTGCCATTAAATTGAGCCTAATGAATCCTTTTTCCGATGCTGCTGTGTCAACGCACTAATGAAATGTTTGATTAAACTGACTCCGATTCGTCATTTCTGTGGTGGCGATGTGTCATCCCATTGATGACATAAATTCAGTGTTTGACACTGTTGACAATTTGGCCAACTGACGTTAAGGCTGACATCACAATGATGAAACTTTCCACTTGGGGTCAAAATCGAAGACACTTGTCATAGTACTGATGTCAAAATACATCAGCATTATGACACCTTTTCTATCAGTGTAGTAATAAAATGCAAAAACTTTCTTAATGCAAATGCAACTCAAATAAGTGGACATTTATATCTGTCATGGAAATAATGAACCAAAACCAAGTTTTTTGATTATCAATCAGCAATTTATAAACCGATCTTGCTTAATGTTTATATCAAAATTTATGGCACTATTGGTTATATAAATATCTTAGGACCCAGCTTATATGAAACATTTGAAACTACCCTTTTCAATAACCATACGTGCAGATGGACCTCATAAGGATCCAGACGTTTTATACTTTATGAAGCCTAAAGTCAATATTTAAAAAATTTAGCAACCTTGTGGTAGAGGGTGTTATTATTTTCTTAACTTATTACAGTAGAGTCCCGATAATTCGTGATCGAAGAGATCGGCTGCTTTTTACGAATGATAGGAGTTTAAATTGATATTTAAAAAAAAAAAATTGTGAATGTTTTAAATTTTAAGCTCCAGGTCTCCTTTATATAAAAAATTTTTATTTATTTAATTGTTTTGTATATAAAAAAGACCTGGGGCCTAATTCTGGCAGTCGTGATCGAGTACTTTCTCGATTCGAAAGCTGTTTTATTTCTAATTCTTTCAGTCGATACTGAACGAATCGAAATTATTTTTGTAAGTATTGTGAAACTCAAATTTATGGTTACAACACTGAAAAAATAATTCCGATTCGTTCAGTATTGACTGAAATAATTACATATTAAATTGCTTTCGAATCAAGAATGTACTCGATCACGACTGCCAGAATCAGGCCCCTGGAGCTTAAAATTAAAAACATTGAAAAGTTAAAAAAAAAAAAAATTTCCATTTAATTTAAATTTAATTGTTTAAATGAAATGAACTCTAAAGAAACATAGCCTTTGTATTTTTTTCAAAACTTTTTGGCCTTTATTACGAATTATAAGAGGTTGTTAACGAGTGGGTTCGATTACGAGGGATCACCCCGGCCTGAAAAGACCAGCCGTTCATTTCGCATTGTTGAGGTTTTTGAACTAACTGGGTACCATTTATCGCGGTTTGACTGTAGAGCGATTGCTCTGGAACGCTTTTAAACAAAGCATTTTAAGTCAAATTTAAATTTAAACGAACCTTGTTAATTAAATATCTTTCCTCCCAAAAAAGAGTCATATGCATACGAACAGTCTTTTAAGATTGGTAAAATCTGTAATACTGACGAAAATCGATTATGGACTTGTTATACACTGTAAAGCTGCTAAATCTGTTCTCAAGAATGTTGAAAGCATACTTAATGCTGCAATTAGAGCAAGCCTTAAAGCTTTTAAAACCTCACCAATAAAATATTTACAAGCTGAAGGTGGGTTTCAGTCACTTCAAATACATGCCACTAAATTAAAATTTCGTCTAATTCATAAATTTTTCTGTACAAAATCGTCACTAATACACAAACATACTACATTGTTGAACAAAAGGAAAACTGAACAGAAATTGGATTCGAAAATCTTTCTAAAGAACCTTATGTTTTACAATAAAAGTTCCACATCTCCTGAAATCTTTAAAGCACTGGGGGTATTCACGACACAAGTTGCACCCTTGCAAAAAAGCAAAAGTGCAAAAATATAACAGCAAACACAAAGGCAATTATTTGCGCACAACTAATTGTCTGTGTAATAATTTGTTGCTTTTATGCCAAATCGTGGGCGCATAGTGCCCTTGATTTGCTTTTTTGCAAGGGTGCAACTTGTGACGTGAATACCCTTACTTTGTTTACACCGATGGTTCTAAAACCCCAACGTATGTTTCTTTTGCTGTCGTTGATGGAAATGGAACTTCCAAAAATTACTGGACTTCTCCCGCAAAATGCAACAATTTTCGAAGCCGCAGCCATATTTGAAGCATTAAAGCTATGTTAAGCTCACCAAAAAATCATATCGTTTGCACAGATAGCCGTTCGGTCTTCGATGCAGCTTCCAATCCTAAGAACAAACATGGAACAATAATTTCAATCCAACAGAAAGAAAGTGAAATTGTTATGGATACCTTGTCATATAGGTAATTTTGGTAACGAAGCTGCAGACATAGCGGCAAAAACAGTTCATCCTCATCCCACTTATCTTTCTATACCTAAATCCAAAAACTTTCTCGCTAGAAGTTTATTAGAAAATTTAAATGCTTCATTACTTTGTAAATGGAACAATTATAACCATCTGTACAAAGAAATTAATCCGGAAAAATAACCCATTTCGCTTCCTAATTCCACCATTTTCCATAAAAATCGCTGCTTTACGAGACTTCGTCTAACACACTCTAGACATACTCATCAATATCTGCTGTCTTCAGAGTCCCAACCAGTATGTACTTTCTGCAATAACTCAACACTAACAACAATACATCTTTTATCAGACTGTCTATTAGGGTGGCAGCTAAATTTCAACTTTGAATTTTCAACATCTCCCGGGCGGAATATTGTGCCACATGGTCTAAAACTGATGTGGAAAAAATTTCAGCCAAATCGGATAACTTTTACCCCTGCCCCTTTGAGGTCAAAGTTCAAATGATACAAAAAAAATTTCCATACAAGCAAAAAATTTTTTTTTCGATTTTTTTTTTTATCATTTGAACTTTGACCTCAAGGGGACAGGGGTAAAAGTTATCCGATTTGGCTGAAATTTTTTGCACATCAGTTTTAGACCATGTGGCACAATATTCCGCCCGGGAGATGTTGAAAATCCAAAGTTGAAATTTAGCTGACACCCTAGTAATCATGCTCTCAAATAGGGCAAAAAACTGCATTTTTCCAGTTTTTTACTCCAATTTAGAACAAAAATGCGATGTCGAAAAAAAATTTTTAAAAAAAATTTAAAAAACCTGGTATTAAGAGCAACAAAAAATCTTTAATGTGTGCTTATCCAAACTAAAAAAAAATTTTTTTGAAAATTTTTTAGAGTAAGTCCCTAACAAGCCTCAAATTTTTTTTTCAGAGTCACTTTTGAAACTGAAAATCTTGTCCGATCGAAATGAAATTTTTTGTTGTTAATAAGCTTATAAAGCTTACTAATATTAAAAAAAAAAAAAAAAAAAAATCGAAAAAAAATTTTTTTGCTTGTATGGAAATTTTTTTTTTATCATTTGAACTTTGACCTCAAAGGGGCAGGGGTAAAAGTTATCCGATTTGGCTGAGATTTTTTCCACATCAGTTTTAGACCATGTGGCACAATATTCCGCCCGGCATATTCCCTCGACAATATTCGTTTAGGCATATGCAACTCAAACAATTTAATTAACCTAATTGAAATGTCCTTCTGACGATAACATATCACAGAAAAAAGTAAAAAACGGTTTTGATCACCAAAATAATTGAAACAAGCAAAAAATTGTTTAATATTGCACCTATCACCGAAATGATTATACCAATTACTCAAATTTGCAAAAATTGCAAAACAAGGATTTTTTTTCCAATTAAAAAGTTTTTACATATTAATTACAAAAATAATTGAAAAAATTATTAATATTAAACAATGTTTTAATTGAATGAATTAACAAATTAATTAAAAAAATCAATATTTTAATTGAATGAATTACTAACGTAATTGATTACAATACAGAAAATTAATTATTTTAATAATTTTATTGATTAAAACAGTGATTGAATTTTTGCATTAAATCGATTAAATTTTTAATTGAATAAATTAAACAGTGTATTTGAAATACACTCTACATTCAATTACGCAAATTATTCAATCAAACAAATTGTTAATTGAATAGGTTTGTTAAATCAATTCAGTTGATGGTTAAATGAAGCAAAATAATAATATTTAAAATATGTTTTATTTAAATATGGTTTAAAAATAACTTGTTTTACTAGTTTAATTGTAATAGCTCATGCTTAATTGTAAAAATTTTGGAAGATTTTTTTTTGACAGAGGAATTTCATCCATACAACTTTGTATAAAATTGTAGAATAACTCTGATTCTTCAGGGTATTCAAGATTGCAAACAAAAAACTGTTTTTGTTGTGTAATTTGGCTGTACTTTTTTCACCTATTCACTTTAAACGCACAACATGAAATGACGCCAAAAAATAATTCAAGAATTAACAAACAAAGAAAATAAACACCGAATTTCGATTGCGACCATAACCACCGTCAACACTGTGGTCAGCCACAAGGCGATTTTTTATTTTACGCATAATATACATACATATGTATGTAGGCTCATTATTGACATTGTAGTGGTCATAATTGTAATTCGTCTATAACAAATCTCAGTTCATTTTGTTGACAGTTTTTTTTTGCACGCGACGCTTACTGTTCTTTTTGTTGACAAAAACATGTGTGTATGTACATGTAAGGGCAAAGACAATAAATTTATAAAGATTTTGGTTGCACTTGTAACATTTTTCGCAAACTGTTGATGAGGGAGGAAAGCAACAAAGTGTTCAATTCAAACAACCGAGTTGATTGATTCAATTAAACTTATAATTAAAACTAAGCTAAAAATCAAGTAAAATTTTAATTGAAAAAAAATATTTTTTTTTTAATTCAATCAATTAAGAACGTAATCAAATTTATTTTTAAAGTTCAAAAATCACTATTAATTGAAAAAAAAAACTGCCAATAATTTTTTCTGTGTAAGCAGAGTATATTATTTTTTACAACACATTAACTTACATAATAAAATATAACATAATTCTTATTTCTTGCATCTTAAATATTTGAACAAACCTAACACATTTTCTCTTTTACACAAATCAGGCCGGTAGCCTATGCTGCTAGTGCCTTTAGTTTTTTAAGATTTGTTGTAATTTTAATTATAATAAAATAGCTGCCCCGGCAAACGTCGCTTTGCCATATAACTTATGTCTAGTGAAAGAAAGAGGAATAAAGCGCCATGATCGGCGATGAAAAAAATGCAATACCTATTTATTTCTTTTCGTTACATATTCAAAAGTTTAACATAAAAAAGTGAGATTACGGAGAGCAATTGCGTTTACGCTATTTTTTGTCAGTCCGTCTTAAGCCAACACAAATAAGCCCGATGACTTGCCGAAGTGAGAACATGCCACATATAATTGTCCGTGTGAAAAACATGGTGTGCCCAAATCTAAGCCGCAAACAGACATTGTTTGGCCTTGCGATTTATTGATCGTCATTGCAAATTCCAATCTAATAGGAAATTAAACGCGTTTGAATTCAATTGTGACTTACGTGACAATCATCGGAGTTTGTGGCAGCAAAACATTTTCGTCTCGGAATTTACCATTCGAAATGGTAGCTTCGATAACGTTTTCGTAAATTTTTTACCGACCAATCGTGTACCATTGCAAAGCAGAAGTAAAATAACCGGAGAATAATTAGTATTGTGGTTATTTTGTTGAACTATTTATGGTTTTTAATCCAAATTTTTAATATTTTTAATTAGGCTTAAGTTCATGAAATTTAATTTTTATTAAATTATTTTTATGAAGAAAGGAATTTTACAACATGAAAATCAATTAAAATTGTTATTGATAATCTTTCATTCTTGACGTGGCTCGGGCTCGAACCCTGGCCGGCAGGTTACCATGACATGTTTCGATCGCAACCACTCGATCTCCTCAGATGGATTTGCCGTCTTACACTCGCAGCCATCGACGACTGCTGACGTCACATGCAAACATCAATCCTTAAACCAAATTGTATTTTAACATTTGGTAGATCGAAATTTGCTTTCCTGAATGATTATCCATTTTAATTGATTTTACATGTTTTTTCCTTTACTTCTGTTTTTGTGAAAAACAAAAAAATGTACTTGGACTTCAAGAAAAATTCTTGACGAAAGTACGAAAAAACAGAAGTAAAGGAAAAAACATGTAAAATCAATTAAAATGGATAATCATTCAGGAAAGCAAATTTCGATCTACCAAATGTTAAAATACAATTTGGTTTAAGGATTGATGTTTGACTAGTGACGTCAGCAGTCGTCGATGGCTGCGAGTGTAAGACGGCAAATCCATTTAAATACTTTTTTGCGAACTAATCTCGTCTTAAGATTTCTTGTCAAAATGCCACAGATATATTTTTTTAATTCGGTCATTTGGCATACATATTTTTAACACATGGTTTCTGTCTTTAATAACTAATATGACATTTTGGGGGGTAAACATCTGACCATCTTACTTAAACACTAAACAACAAAGTCATTTTTTTGCTTTAAAACATGTCGGATTTTGCTCAAACAAAGCATTATTTGCGAGAAGTTTCGCGCTGGATTTTTTGTTTAATCCTTTCTTATAACTTTAGATCCCTTTTTTTTGTAATTTAAACTTTGAAACTTACCCTCTTTCATCAATCAAAGGCAAACTAAGATTTTTCTTGTCGAACGCTAAACAATTGCCCACGCGAATGCCATGGGTACCTGGAATAAAATTAAGTTTAATTTCAGATTTTTATTTTATATCGTATTGTTACGCAAGTAACTTTAGTTAAGAATTAGATTAATTTATTAGTTATATTGTATTGATTAGTTATTAAGTATTTGTTAGTTATTTTATTAGTTTAAATCAGTTACCTCCAAACACACATACTTTGATATTTGAATTTTCGATAAAAAGCTTTCAAAGCTCTTACAATTTGTTATTGTTTCTTTGCAAAGTACTTGCAATTTGTTGTTCTTTCTTTGCAAAGTAAGCAGCAAGCATTGTTTGTCACCACGATATGATTAGCTGTTCTGCTCTCGTCGGTGTGAAAGCACAAAAGCTCTTTTGTAAAAGCTTGCCCATTGGGCATATGAGTTGGAGGTAACTGGTTTAAATTGTTATTGTATAAGTTATGCACACTTCTAGTGTAAAAATCAATGTACAGATGTAATGTTAAAATTTTTGTGCCTTTATGTACTTTAACCCCACTGTAAATACTAGAATGTTCGTTACTGTAACGCCTAAAAGTATGCCTTAGTTTATGATGCCTAATAACTCAATTAAGTCAGCCATATAGATAGTTACTATAGCTGAATAAGTTTAAGTTACAAAGTAGCCGTTATGAGGCAAACTTTCAAGAGCCATCTAGACGTTACTAGTATCATCTACACGTCTGGGTTGGACTATAAATAAAATCGCAAGAGATGGCATAAGAGCATTCTAAGTTCAGACTTTGTCAATAACGCATAGCGCGGAGAAAATTATAAACATTGTAGTGAGTTGTAAATAAAAGCTGTAAATTACGGTTGTTAAAGTGACTAAGTTCTAAATAAAGCTGAGTAAATAATAATTAAGTGTTAAAAATTAAAGTGTTGTGTTTATTAAATTTTATTAAAGTGCAATAAAGAACTCAAGAGGTTTATTATAAAGGAAATAAACGGAAAACGTTATTGAAAAGGCAGTAATGTAGCAGTATGTTGAGAAAATCATTCAATACAATTTTTTTTTAATTTAAACACGCATAAAAAACACATTTTTCTATATGAAATTAAAAAAGTTGTTGCCCAAAATAATTTTTTTCAACAAAATGTTTACGTGATTTGTTAAAATAAACTGTTGCAAATGTTGATAAAATCAAACAAAATGTTTAACGAATCTTTATTTATTTATTTATTTATTAATTATGATGTGCTAAATTTCCAATTTTTATTCTTTGGCAAATACACTTAAATTTGTTTTAGAGGGATAAGCTAGTTCATATGCTCATTTCACTGGTTGCTTAGACCAGATCATCCGGAAACCTTTTTCCAAAGACTTTGGAAAAACTAAAGATATTATACAAATAAAATTGTAAAGCCAATGAGAATTACAAACACTGACGTCTTATTTGCAACCGTATCAAAACTATTAAAAAATTGACAAGAGTTGTAAGAATACTGTCTTTACTTTGATTGATTTTTTTTATAGAATATGAAGAAATATTCAATTATTTCATTATTAAATACCCAATAAAACTTCACCTACAAAAGAATGTGTTTAGTAATCAGAAAAAACTAAAAGCACTACTTACAATTCTACGGAAAGAACCGATGAATTTAACAAGGGAGTCCCAAAATTAACGCATTAAAATGTAATCCATTATTTTTCTACCTACATACATTCAGAAAGAAATAGTAATAGAAGTAGCTTATAGAAGAAAGCTACTAAATAATGAGTGAAGGATGCTATTTATTTTGAAAAAGTAAGCGAAGTTTTTACTGGGTATGTTTTATTGAGAGCTATTTTGCAAAGCACAACTTTGATAATTTTTTCATTGAATCAAATAAAAAGTGTTGTTAAAAATTGTTTGAGATATTTTTTTTGTCTGTGTAAACAAGTGTGTCGTTTTTTGAAATAGAATTAAGAAACACACAACCTGTGCCTTTTAATCTACTAAAAAAAACGACTTAGTCGTTTACGACAATCGTTATAAGGCTGATTAAAGTTACTTTAACCATATTACATGGCAACCATATTATTGTTAGATAAGCTCTCTTTCAGGTTGCCTTCGAAAATGTTGTGGTTAATCATAACAATAATTTGATTACCACTAAAAATTGTAGGATTTTGAAACTAACAATAACATTTTTCTCTTTTCCAAAAGCAACATGTTATGATTAAACAAAACTATTATTTGTAGTGAACATACTATTGTTATTATTAAAAATAATAATTTAGGAAACAATTATAAAATGGTTGTGGCTTCTTAGTTTAGACTAGGTTCCTTGAGCAGCCTTTAAAGGATAGCTCACTTGGGTCCTTCAGTGGTCCCTTTGTGGTACTCAGCGCCAATGCCCAGCCAACAGGGCAGTTACTCAATAGGAGTCATAGTAGAATTCAACCAACAAACACCGTTTTTCCCAGGTAACTTTCGCTAATTTCTTGAGTTCCCGAATAATGACATAGAAAATGAAACACAGTTTTATACAGCTCCTAGTCATGGCAATATCTGCAGTAGTCATTGCATTCCAGACCCATTCTCCTCGTATGAGTCACTACATGCCAGTGCCCAGCTTATACTGAGATCACTGTTGAATGTGTGGCTTCTTGAGGGAGGACTTATGGAAGTTGAGTTGCCAGCAGCGAAATCAGGCAATGCCGCTCATGTTAAATTATAAAATAAAAAAAAGTTTTGTATCGGGTGATTTTTTTAGCTATTATCTTTTTGGCAACACTGGTTTAAACAGCTGACGCACGTTTCGTGTTTTGTTTCACTGTCAAACATCTTCAGTTTGGTCTATAATTTAACCATGAATCGTCTTACAAACGAACAACGCTTGCAAATTATTGAATTTTATTATCAAAATGCGTGCTCTGTTAAGAAAGTTCATCGCGCGCTTCTTGTGTTCAGCGACGAAGTTCATTTTTGGCTCAATGGGTACGTTAATAAGCAGAATAGTCGATTTTGGAGTGAAGATCAGCCAGAAGCATTGCAAGAGCTACCAATGCATCCAGAAAAAGTCACAGTTTGGTGCGTTTTACGGGCTGATGGCATCATTGGACCGTACTTCTTCAAAGATGATGCGAATCGTAACGTAACTGTGAATGGTGAGCGCTACCGTGAGATGATATCCAACTTTTTTTTGCCCAAAATGCAAGTGCTTGACTTGCATGACATGTGGTTTCAACAAAACGGTGCCACATGCCACACAGCACGCTTAACAATGGACTTATTGAGAGGCGAGATCGGTGAACATTTTATTTCTCGTTCGGTACCGGTCAATTGGCCGCCCAGATCGTGCGATTTAACGCCTTTGGACTATTTTTGTGGGGCTATGTTCAAGCTCATGTCTATACACATATGCCCGCTTCAATTGACGCATTGGAAGACAACATTGAAGCATTTTTTCATGAGATACCGGCCGAAATATTGGAAAGAGTATGCCAAAATTGTACTAAGCGGATGGACCATTTGAGGCGCAGTCACGGTCAACATTTGCATGAAACAATCTTCAAACATTAAATTATATGGACCGTACCGTACTATCGATTCAAATAAAGATTTCATGCATTAACTTTCCTATAGTTCTTAAAAAATCACCCATTATAATTAAACATGAGCGGCGTTGCCTAATTTCGCTGCTGGAAACTCAATTTCAATTGTGTTGCTATCCGTTATCGACCCATTAACTATAATATGGTTGCCACCGACAATAATATGCTTAAAGTAACCATAATATGTTTAAACATCTTTCGTTTAAATTAATTTTGTTCAAAATGACCATGTAAGAAATGTGTTTGCGTGAACTAACAACTGTTTTTGTGTTACCCATTTTTTTTTGGAAATTCCTCTTTAAAGAATGAGGAAGTAAATGGCTTTAAATAGATCACAGCAGAACACATTTTTTGCTTTTTACTTAAGTGGAAGTTAAAAAAATCAATCAATTTAAATTTCTGGTCGTTTTTTACTTATTTTTTTAGCTGTTATCTTCCGAATTTTACCTACAGCGAACTCTTCAGAAAGCCGTCCTTAGGCGAAATTAGTCAATTTTAATCAAGCGATTTTTGTTTTCTTTGGTTGTGCAATTTCAATATCAGTTGTATTGAATGATTGTTTACGCAAAAGCTGGGTATTGATTTAAGTTTCTTTAGAAGGCAGTTATTATGTGTTTTTTTTTTTTGTTGTGTTTGGTTACTTACCATTTGGCTTAGTAAACTCGGCACGTATTTTATATTCATGACCATAAACCGTTTCTCTTACACGTCGATCATTCTGCAGGAATTTCAAAACTACATGTGCGTTGTCATCTCTGTCAAATATAACGAATAAAAAGAAATAAAATAAAAAAAATGAGAAAAGATAATAAAAATTATTAAACTGTTGCAAGTTGTTCTTTTTTCATATTTATTTTAAAGATGGCAAATCAGTTATTACACGCCTCTGGTCAAAATGACCAGATCGGCAGTAAATTTTTGTAATGCAATTTAATAAAAATGAGTTTGTCGGTACTAAACGACTATGGGAATACACTATAAGAGTAACTTAAGAAAAAATATCATGAAAAATAAGATATATTTCTAATAACGAATTTAATTTGTATTTAGAAAATTGCTTTTAGTGCAAAAGGAACTTTTAGACCCTAAATTTCACTACTTAAACGCGCTGTCAAAATCGGATTTTCCGATTGCAAAGCGTTGACGCCGCGCTATTTAGGAATATATATATATAGTTATATCGTCCCGTTATTCCTTTTAGGAGCATAGGACCTCAACGAATGTCTTCCATTTGGGTTTGTCTGAAGCAATACACTTTATTTCATTCCAGGATACACCAGTCTCCGCAGCTTCCACCTCCAATAATTTTCGCCAGGTTTTTGATGAGCGTCCCCTTTTTCGGCTTCTTGAGGTGTCCATTCTATACCTTGCAAGTGACCCAACCAAGACAATTTGCGCCGTATGAATCTGTCCGCCGTAATTTCCGAATGAATCTGTCGGGTTCTTACCCACAAATCACTATTTGTGATAGAATTAGGCCAGAATATAAGGAGAATTCTACGGAGGCAATGATTCACAAACGCCTCCATTATTTGCAATTCGCGATTGGATAGGTGCCACTTTTCACATGCGTAAAGAAGCACAGGCTTTACGTTGGCATTAAAGATTTTTAATTCATTGTCTCTGGATATAGAGGTAGAGGAGAAAACACCGTGGGCAGCTTAAGCCTCATTTAGACGTGCTTTTATGTCTTCACTAGAACCACCACTGCCAGAAATAATGCTCCCGAGGTTAGTGAAGCAGGATACTGATTATATTTCTGTGCCGTACAAAGTAAAAGGCCTGTTCGTAATCGTATTGATGCACATCGTTTTTGTTTGTAGACATTTATCTTAAGCCCGCACTCGGTCGCGACATTGCACACAGTTCCTCTAATATAGATGACATATGGGAACTTCTATGAGCGAAAAGACAAATGTCATAGGCATAATCTAAGTCATGTAATGTTCCGTGAAGACCCCATGTTGTTCCATTGTTACCTGGAGTCGCGTTACTTAGTATATTGTCTAATACGATGTTGAATAGCAGGGGTGAGAGTACGCATCCTTGTCTAACACCCATCATTACCGAAATCCTACCACTTAAGTTTTGGTTGTATTTGATGCGACAACTTGTACCAAGATACATCGCCTTGATTTAATTGCTATTTAGCAGTGCTTCATACAAATTTAGTGGGTATGACAATTTTATACAACTAGAAAACGCGTGACGCTTTTATTTAAATGCGGTTGTAAGAAATTTTGTGGAAATGTGTAGGAATCAAGGCGAATTCATGTACACGGTGACAGCAAATACTACAACAATCTTATATACCCTTTATCATGGTGCGATGAGAAAAGAAAGTTATATAAGAACCATTCTAAAGATAAATGTACTTTGTGCCACGCCCACTTATCCGATCCCGCGCATATTTTGTCGGATGTTGTCTATTGGTAAGCTAGATGCTTGTACTTAATAACGGAAACTTTGGCTCTAGCCGTTCTCAAGATATACAGAAGTCTATAATGTCTATGTAGGAGAGATGTCATGCCCGCTTCTTCAACCCCGCCCATATTTTCAGAGAGTGTTTTGATAGTGTATTGTTAACTCAACTATGTGCACCAAATTTGTACAATTTTTCACATACTGTTCTTTGGATCTATATACATCTTTTTTACACCACGCCCACTACCCCAATCCCGCCCATATTTTGTAGGATGTTGTCTATCGACAACGAAGATGCTTATACCAAATTTAGAAACTTTGGCTCTTGTCGTTCTCTAGATATACAGAAATCTATAATGGCTTTGCAGGGGAGGGGCCACGCCTACTACTCCAATCCCGCCCATATTTTCAGAGAGGTTGTGTGTGGATAACCCAGCTTTGTGTACCAAATTTAAAAAATGTTTCTTAACCCGTTCTTTGGTTATAAATAAATCTATTTTGAGCCACGACCACTTCTGCAATCTCTGCTACATTTTGACAGATGTTTTAAATTATTAGCCTAGATGCTTAAACCTTATTTAGAAATCTTGACCTTGTCGTGATGTGATTCATATATAGAAGAATTTAAACCAATAACAACAAGTAATTAATGGGTAAAATTTGATCGTCGTGGTTCTTTGCTCATATCTCAGTCATTTGTGGAGCGATCTGGTTGAATTTTCATAGCAAATTTTAACGGGGATGTGTTACATAAATATATAAGAACCCAGTCCCCATAATTTCTGGAGGCTTCGGAAACTCATTTCAACATACACGTCAACAGTCTCCAAACACTGAAATTTTTTATGTCCGACTCTGACTCCAAGTCATACTCCTATTTCCACTCTTACATTGATGCTAAATGTATATGAAACTGGTCCTTATTTGACTTTAAACTCTTTCTTTTTTAATGAAGTACTTTTTTAATGGTTATGTTAGGTTAAATGGGTAGCCGTCACGACTCACTTGGGTCCTTATAGCGGTCCGTTTGTGATACCCCTAGCCAGTGACAAGAGTCAGCCAGTATCCACCAGACTTTTCCCCAGATGCCACTGTTGCCTCGAACCACCCGGACTTCCTGCAGAATAGGGAGATCGATTTCAGTCCCACATTGGACAAGTCGTCCAGACATGGCAATTCTGGTATCCCAAAATGCCTAAACCTAATGCTCCCTAGACCGGGGCATCGGCAGAGAAAGTGAAACGCCGTCTCCTTTTCCTCATCATGACAACTCCTACAGTAATTATTATACGCAAGACCAATCCTCCTGGCATGAGTCCCTATCAACCAGTGACCCGTGATGACCGATATCACTGTCCTTATCCGGTCCCTACCGAGACCGAGTTCTCACCGCGTCAAGGCCAGGCCACAGAGTCCTGGCCATCAAGCAGGTATGCTCGCCCTGTCATCTCCCCTGAGCCCTTCTGTACGACTATCGACTGATGAGAGTCTTGCATCGGGCCATTGAAGTGCCAATCAGGGTGCGTCGAATATGTCGTCCAAGAGACAGTTCCGTTTGGCCAGACCGTCCGCAGTTTCGCTACCCAGGCATCCACTGTGCCCTGGTACCCATGTCAGCGTTACACTGGAATGTTTCGCGATCTCATTTAGAGACATCCGGCATTCCACTGTTAACATAAATGTCGTAGAGACACCAGCCAGAGCTGCAATGGCAGCCTTGCTGTCCGTAAATATACATATATCCATCGATATACGATAGTACTTTAGCCAGTTTGCCGCCTTATTTATGGCAGAGATTTCCATCTGCACCACAATAGCAGTATGTTTAAAAAAGTAAGAAAATTATATTTTAAAAAATTCAAATCGACATTTTAAATATCGCATTGCCAATTTCGAAGAATTTTTATTTTGGAAAATATTTGTACTTCGACTCCGGTAAAAAAAAACCTAATTTCCGACTCTTCCACTTCCAGTTCGACTCCGACTCCACAGCCCTGATTTAAACCCCGTTGCTGTAGGGTACGTTTAAGTTAAGCAATTATGTTAAACAAAATATGGAAGTAAAACACAATGTTACATATAAATAATTTTTGTTGTTTTTAGTTACGTTGTTGTAATTGTTTTGGTTGTTACTGCTATTGCTGTTGTTGTTTAATTTTTCCTAACAATTGCACAATCTATTTTGCAGGTTATGCATGGACAGTTGCCCAAGTATGACTATAAAGAGGGAAAGGGGGAAGCCAAAGCGGCGGGGCGGGGACCACACGGATTGTAGTTTTATTATTATAGTTTTGTGATTTTGTATTGGGTTTTGAATTGGTTTTTTTTTGCTTTGTTTTTCAAAACTAAATACAGATGGCCAACATTATTTAACAGTGGTATTACCGGTTTAAACAAAAAACAAATTAAACAACAAAATAAAACAAAAATTTAACAAAAAAAAACACATTTTTAAATCATGTTAAACTAAAATGTATCAGCAAAATGTATTTAACAGAGCGTAAATTATTATTTAATTTTTTTGTTTATTTTTTTTTTTGTAATTTATAATTATTGTTGTTTTCCTTTAGATAAAGATTTCATAAAACTAAAACAATTTGTTATTTAAAAAAACTATAAATTTATTTAATGATTGCCGATTTTCCAATGCGTTAATGGTTTGGCAAAATAAGTTTTAATTATACACGCAATCGTTACCAGTATTAACAATTTTGTACAGAAAATGTTGAAAATTTCTTTTAATTGAGAAACAATTTTATAATATTAACAAATTTAGTTTTCCAAAAGAAAAAAAAAAAAAAACTTTTTTCTATCTTCTCTGAGTCTAAGATTTCCTCCCACATTTTACATTTTCTACTTCAATAGGAGTTCAATGATTTAACAAAATCTACGAAAAAAAAACATTAAAAAAAAAAGAAAAAAATAAACAATTTTTGTACAAAATTATTATGCAAAACCCACGTAATTTTACCTTTTTAATATTATGAAGTCATTTTTTGTTTCTGTAACTGATTTTGACTGGCAATGAAGTGTTTTGTTTTAGCAAAAAAAAAAAGAAGCTAAATACACTCCATTTCTTAAAAGGCAAGACAAGAAATTGTATGGAAATAAAAAAATGCAATTGATTTTTGTGTTTTTTATAAAAAGTTATATAACGTTATAACTATGTTTAAAAAGAGTGTTATGCATATTGGACTTTAAGAATGTATTTTTTAAACTTTAAAACTAAGTTTTTTGGCCAACTATCTGTAGTCATATCGCCCAAAATATAATAAAGTTTTTAATGCCTCATCCATAAGTCGACCTAAATCTTCGTTTAAAAAGGTAAGAACTTCCAGAATCCCCTCCAGATTATCTTGGTCTCCACTAGTAAAAAATCTGATTTCACTGTGCAACAAAATTCGGGTTATCGCCGCCAGGCTCAAGTACTAAATGTAAAGGGTGGTTAAATTGTAAGGGCCGATGTTGAATGTGAACCACACCTAAACGCCAAGTTTTTTTCCGAATTTTATTTGACTTACTCAATTTGAACCATGGAGAGATACACAATCCAACAACGTGTTAAAGTTATCTAGACTTATTATGAAAAAGGCGTTCAAATCAAAATGCATATCGTGCACTTCGTGATTAAGCGATGATGCACATTTTCACCACAGTGAATTCGTCAATAAGCAGAATTGCCGCATTTGGGCGAATGGTAATCCAAGAGTGATTGTCGAAAAACCAATGCACCCACAAAGAGTGACTGTTTGGGGCGGTTTGTGGGCTGGCGGCATCATCGGGCCGTATTTTTTCCGAAATGAGGCCGGTCAGGCAGTTACTGTGAATGGTGTTCGCTATCGTGAGATGATAACGAACTTTTTATGGCCCGAATTGGAAGATATGGATGTGGACGATATGTGGTTTCAGCAGGACGGTGCCACTTGCCACACAGCTAACGAAACAATGGCTCTTTTGCGCAACAAATTCAATGGCCGTGTTATCTCACGTAATGGCGATGTCAATTGGCCGCCAAGATCATGTGATTTGACACCGTTGGACTTTTTTCTTTGGGGTTATTTGAAAGAAAAGGTGTACGTCGATAAGCCAGCAACAATTCAAGAGCTAAAGGATGAGATAATTCGGCACATTAACGGCATAGAACCTCCATTATGCCTCAGGGTCTTCGAAAATTTGGACCATCGGATGGAGGTGTGCCGCCGTGGTCGCGGCGCCCATTTGGCCGATATTTTGTTCCATACATAATTGAGTAATACCAATATATCATAATAAAATAAAATTACAATAATTTCCTAAATAGTTTTTGTTTAATTCAAAATCAACATCGAAATTTAACCACCCTTTACTTCTGAGCTAAAAGACTATTTCATATGTCTTCAGTAGAATTGTATAGCGATTCTTTTCTTAGAATATATTAACCCTCTAACACTTATTTTAAGGGGTAATTTTTGTCCTTTTTTAAACTTCTACACTTAAATGGCAGGTTAGAGGTTTAAAATCTTCTACGAATATTTTTTTCATCAAATTTCACTAGGGGTCTTCTACGACCAAAAAATCGTGCAACGGGTTTTCGAAATTCCGGGCCTTGAATTTTTTTTAATTTTTCGAAAATCCATTTTACATACATTGCACGATTTATTGGTCTTAGAAGACTCCTAGTGAAATTGGATGCAGAAAATTTTCGTAGAACATTTTAACCCTATAACGTGCCGTTTTAGAGTAGAATTTTAAAAAAGTAGTGGTAGAGGATAAATATAATTAATGAAAACAATCGCCATACAATTCTACTAAAGACATCTGAAATAGTCTTTTAGGTTAGAAGTACATTAAGTATATTTTTTTGACTTGTACCAAACGTCTTTTCAAAAAATTCAAAAATGTCAATGCCCGAAATTTCAAGAATTCGTTTTAGATACATTGCACGAACTTTTGGTCTTTGAAGACCCCTAGTGAAATTTGATGCAAAAAATATTCGTAGAACATTTTAATCCTTAAAAGTGCCGTTTTAGTATACTTTTGTATAAGAGTTGGGAAAAGAGCAAAAATTACCCCTTAAAATGGGTGTTAGAGGGTTAATAAATGCTTAGAACAGAATCACCATACGGTAGTACTGACATCTGAAATTATTTTTTAGCTCAGAAGTGCATTTAGTATATTTTTTTTGAGGGGCCCATACTTCGGGAGCCTGAGCTTACTTTTCAAAACCCTTTGGCAGATTTGCTCTACTAGAAGACTTATTTCATTTCGCGTTGCAAGTATTGAGGCTATTTTTTTTTGTTGCACAGTGTTTTTTATGGTTATTCACCAGTGACGTTAAGTTGTTTTCCTTTAGCTGCCCCACCAGATAAAGCTCGTTAACATACTAAGGCTATACAAGTTTTCATGTGGTTAATGCTGAAAACCGCAAAAACTGTAATTCGGTTCGGTTATGCCATTAGTTAATGAAAGGTAAAGCGAATGACAAATCAGACAAACAAAATCGGCCTGCTTGCCTTTAAAACATTACGACAAAGACGCACGAGCTTTCTGCCCAAAACAGTTTTACGAATGAATTTTATTACATGGGGTCTTCACCTGACAATTTTTTGCCATACCAAACGTCAAAGTCCATATAAAAAAAAACTTTGAAATTTTTGTCAGCGTTTTTTTTATATGAAGTTTGGCGTTTGGTATGACAAAAAATTGTCAGGTGAAGACGCTATGTTAAGAATATTGGCCACAACCATGAAGCAACAAATACAGATGGCGCGTTCCCTTTTCAAAATATGTAATTCTATACTGCGTATGGCATCAAATAGCATCACAAAAGACCAAAGGCCCAACTATAATATGCTTAAGTTGGCTTTACCAACTGTACGAATACATGTAAATCATAAGTGTCAAACCAAATTGTACTTAAACAATCTTTTTGTTAAGTTCTATGAATCCGTCATTTGCTTAAGAAAAGAGCGAAACTGATTGCACTTTCCGTACGGAATCAAATATTTTTTTAATTTGTATTTTTAAATGCATTTTAGAAGCTTTTTGTTAATTTTTGGCAGAAGCTTAAGTTGGGCCTCAAATTGTAAAAGATTTTGTTTTCAACGCAAAGCACAATTGTCTATTTCTACGTCAGAAAAACCATCAACAACATAACTAACGGACCTGCGCAATGTACCTCAGCAATACAAATTGGACCCCAGCAATGTAAAACCAAAGAAAGCTGGCGCTTTAATAAACCAAATTGTGTTATCTTACACGCAGTAGCGCCATCTGCAAACACATTTTAGGTAAATCTTAAAAACGTCTGTTATGGGCTGATTTTTGTCCGCTAGTTAGATCCAGCTCCTGAGCAAGCGTTAAGTGCATGATTTAGGCAATTATGTAGAAAAATGCCTTCCTGGATGAAAAGTTTGAGTGTGCTAGCCAAGCCCGACAATATGATACTTATGTGTCAATTTAAATAAACTTCATTAAAATTGGTTTAAAAGTTTGTGAGAGACAGAAATTGCCCCCTACCTTATGTGTCCATATAAATATGGATCTATCTATGGTTTAAATTTCATTAAAATCGGGTTGGGAGGCAGAATTTGCCCCCTATCTCCCCTCGTGGTCCTATTTTAAAAAAAAATTCATCACTTTTGTGTCCATAAAGATATGGTTCTATCCATGTTTTAAATTTCTTTAAAATCGGTTTGATAGTTTCTGAGAGGCAGAAATTGCCCCCTATCTCCCCTCGTGGTCCTACGATTGGGCCCATTTTCAATACCAATGCCAATAAGAACCTATGACGCAAATTTTATTAAATAATCTCCAAAATTGCGACCTGTACTTTGCGCACAAGGTTACATGGACAGCCACCCGGACGGATATCGTTAGTTCTACTCAGAAAGTGATTCTGAAATTTACCGTAAAGCTAATAGTTCACTTTAAATAACGGGTGTTTTTTTAGCTATTATCTTTTTGGCAACACTGGTTTATACAGCTGACGAACGTTTCATGTTTTGTTTCACTGTCAAACATCTTCAGTTCGGTCTATAATTTAACCAAGAATCGTCCTACAAACGAACAACGCTTGCAAATTATTAAATTTTATTATCAAAATGCGTGCTCTGTTAAGAAAGTTCAACGCGCGCTTCTTGTGTTCAGCGACGAAGCTCATTTTTGGCTCAATGGGTACGTTATTAAGCAGAATTGTCGATTTTGGAGTGAAGATCAGCCAGAAGTATTGCAAGAGCTACCAATGCATCCCGAAAAAGTCACAGTTTGGTGCGTTTTATGGGCTGGTGGCATCTTTGGACCGTTCTTCTTCAAAGATGATGCGAATCGTGAAGTAACTGTGAATGGTGAGCGCTACCGTGAGATGATATCCAAATTTTTTTTGGCCAAAATGCAAGAGCTTGACTTGCATGACATGTAGTTTCAACAAAACGGTGCCACATGCCACACAGCACGCTTAACAATGGACATATTGAGAGGCGAGTTCGGTGAACATTTTATTTCACGCACGATAGATCGTGCGATTTAACGCCTTTAGACTATTTTTTGTTGGGATATGTTAGAGCTCATGTCTATACACACATGCCCGCTTCAATTGACGCATTGGAAGACAACATTGAAGCATTTATTCATGAGATACCGGCCGAAATGTTGCTCTATAGCTCTTAAAAAATCACCCGATACAAATAAAGGTTACTTGTTCATAAATTGGATGCGGATATGACCTATCACATCTTAGGTATGCGAAAACATAAACCGTATAACAATTTCCTATTTTTGATAAGATGATATTTTGTAATTGCAGTGCGATTAACCGCAAAGATTTTAAGTGTATAAAACTGTTTGATTAAGATCTTCAATATGATCTTATTATTTCAATATTTAAGCTTAAAACTGTTATATAAGATTAAAAAAAAACATAAAAGCTGCGACTTTGCAGGTAATAATACTTTTGCCTTTTTGAATACTATTTTGATTTTAATGTATAATTTTTTCCAAGAAAATTTGAGATTCTTTTTATGATAAACTCTTGTTTCCATTCCTTTACAAACTCACCTTCCAAAACCAGCCTTGCCGCAAGTAATCACATAGAATTTATCATCTGCCAACTCCAAAGTCTTATGAACTCGTACCGCTAGCTGTATGGATCTTTCTTCGGTGCGCTAAACACGAAAGCAAAATTTATAGAAAACTTTTAGCAAAATGAAGTAATAAATAATATTCTAAATAATTTAGTAACTATAATTAAAATTAAATAAGCACAACTAAATTTGCTCTTTAAGCTATTAATAACAGAAGCTTTAATGGCGATTATAAATTAAAGAGTCAATGGCAAATTAATGTCTCTTTTAAAGTGAAATTAATTGCATAATGAAAATATTTTAGAAATGAAGTATTATTTTTTTATTTTGGATTTCTAAAGCATTTTGTGTGCTATAAATTTTATTTGTAAAAAAAAAACGGCTAGAAGAGAAGTTATGAAGGAACTCCTACGCAAAAGAGTTGCAACAAAATGCTTACATTGCTCACTAATACATCTATATGGTTTGAGTTTGTTCTAATATAAGTGGGTTCACAGTAGGTAGTGGATATAAGAAATTAAAAAAAAAAAAACGAAAATGTTTCTTATAAGCATTTTTCTTTTCTTTTTAGAAATTTTTTTTTAAGGAAATTTTTTCTAACAAAAGTTTTTAATCTAATAAGAAATTTAACAAACATAAGCTCGTGGCTGAAAACGTGCATTCAAATGTACCCACTTGGTTGGATATTTTGTATAAGAAAGTACCCTGCGGGAAATTTGTGTCAATTGGTCCAACGGACTGGTCCTGGGAATTGTGAAAATAGAACTGGTACAAAAAGAAAGAACTCATGACCAGTGAAAGGAGAACCAATCATGTAACTGGTTTATGAAGAACAAAAATGTAGAAAAAGTAATGAATTACAGTCAATTTGAAATCTTGAATTTAATTCTAGGACTTGTTTTATTGAAATAATACTACATCGTAATGAAATAATACTACATTTTAGTAACTGTCCCTAAACACGTCCATTGAGAATAGATTTGTGACTGGTTAAATGGTGTCAATTGACCCCGTCCAATGACAACCCCATGTAAAAGTGATAGGTCTTATTCATATGAAGTGTTAGAACTCGAACCGGTCCCTACCACCACACACCTATCACGGGACTACTTTGGTGTCAGTTCGCTTTCCTCTAGGGTATGTACAAACTTGGTTGGATATTTTGCGTAAGCAAATACAGTATTGCCGTAAAATTAATTCTAAGTGCTGGTTCACACTCTTCAAGTTTTAGCCGTCAAGTCTTTAGCTTTTGGGAAAGAAGGGCAAAGATAATGCCATTTCTTTTCCTCGCTCTCCTACAAACTCAAGACTTGACGGCCAAAACTTGAAGAGTATGAATCAGCCTTAGAAAAATATGTTTTGAAAGAATTTTTTTTTTTTTATTGTTGCATTGCATAGTATTTCTTGTATAAGTTTTTTTCTTAGTGCTGGTTTACACTCTTCAAGTTTTAGCCGTCAAGTCATGAGTTTTTAGGAGAGAGAAATGGCATTCTCTTTGCCCTTCTTTCCTAAAGGCTCAAGACATGACGGCTTAAACATGAAGAGTGTGAACCAGCACTTATAAAAAGTTTTCATAGAAAAAGACACGATGCTTTTAAAATACTTTCTGGAAACCGTTTTTTTATTATATCCGTTATCTACTGTACTAAGTGAAACCCTAATTTCTTGTTGGTTTCTAGCCTTCCCTTCTAGACCTTTTTTATGCATTTTTAGAAATCTTTTTTTTTTTCAATTAATACTTTTAAATTTATTTAGTTTAGTTTAAGGCAGTTCTAAATTGTAAAAAGTTAATGGTGAATTTATAAAGTTTATTTTATGGATTTTTTTTAGCTATTTGTGTGAATACTTATACCCACGGTGGATAAAGTTGGTACAATTTTACTTTTTTTTGGTACAATTTAAAGCTAAAAAGTTAATTGATATAAAATGGCAACTCATATTTACTGTCCAATAAATATTAGTGCCGGTTCCAACACGTCTAGTTTAACTTGTCAAGTCTTGAGAGAGAGGGAAAGAATTGACATTTTCTTTGCTCTTCTCTCCTAAAAGCTCAAGCCTTGGCGAGTCAAAGTTGACGTGTGTGAACCGGCACTAAACGAAGTTCAGTGGTTGGTGCAAATGGCCTTGCGAAAAAAATGCGAAATTTCGTAACTTTTTATGATATCTAACGGAAACTCTGTTTTTTGTTGTTGGACTTAACAAAGCAGCTGTGATATTTTGCATTTGATTTTTTGCAAGAGCATTTGCACCAAACACTGAACTCCTACATTCTAAATTAAGTGTCAGCAGCAGCAAATAAGCTTGCATTTTCTGATGTTATTGACAAGTTTTTTAAAGATATAGGAAACCACTTCTGCAAAAGTTTTTGTAAAAGACACGACTACCTCTCATTTCAAGATTATTTTGGAACGGAAACTGATAATATTTTTAAATATTCGTCAACAAGATGCTTGTCACGTCATTATTATTAAACTTTGAATGATTTTGAAGGAGATTTTACAAGCGCTAAATAAAATTTTATTATATCCGGACTTACTACTCCAGCTTATCAAAGGTCTTTCCTCTTTCTGCAATACACAAATTGAAAATTGTAAACACAATCAATTTGGAAATGCGATCCCAAGATGCTCATACATATTTTTAGAAGCCTTAACATTTTTGTTTCGTCAAATGGGACGCAATTTTTTGAAAAAAAAGTTTTTAGACAAATTCGAATTATCAAAGCTAACATTTGAAGAAAATCATCTGCCACTTAAGGCTAGTTTACACTATTATACTTTGTTTTAATACATGCCAAAAACTCAAGTAATATGTAAAAGTCTGGTAGTGTGATAAAAATGACAAGTATTATGAAAAAAAGTTTAACATCCCATACGACTTTGAAAAATTTCTAAACAATAATACTTTTCATTGGATCAGGGTTTCATTTAATTTCATGTGTGAGTGTTTATACTTTGTGTGATGGTGTGTTAAATTAGATTTTTTGATAGTCGCAACAAAGCTCATTAGATTTCTATCTCACAAAGTATTATGGAATACGTAAGACTTGTGAGATAGTGTAAACTAGCCTCTAACGATATTTATATATCGTAGATATTTATATATGCAGAAATAACATTGAATGTATAATACTATTGGGGGATTCACAAGGTCACATCGTCATAATGTCCCAAATAATATTTTAAATTGTTTAAAAAAAAATATGGTTGTGTTGCAAACCAAATAAAAATGTTCATGCTGTGTTCACTGATTCGTCATAACTGTACAGTAAAAATTTAAATTACACTATGGAACATTTTTGGGATTATTGTCTGGGGGGTGAGAAATTCCAAGTCAGGGTGATGGTACTAGGTCAGTATAGTAAAACCCTCAAAGGGTTTGGCGTTCGTATGTGTCAGTTTTTTTTATGACATTTAAAATTTTTTCCTTATCTTGATGTTTTTTTGTTTAACATAACTCGAGAACCACTTGTCCGATTTTGCTAAAACAAACTCAAAAAAATTTAGAATTACAATTTCTTTAATCCGTTCATATAACGTTTTTCTTTATAATCAACAGTTTTGCCGGTAAAAATAAATTTGTGGAGAATTATAATTGATAAGTGCAAAAAAATGTTCAAGCCTGGATGTATGCAGCAGATTTTATCACAAACCTGCACTGCAATTTTTGTGACTTTTTTTAAGCGATCGGTGAAAATCGTCGGACTTTTGTTTGTTATTTGAAAGAATACACCCACATTCAGTGATGCCAATAGTAGGGGATTTCCCCTTTTCTAGGTATTTTTTTCGGATCATCTTTATCTTCAATCGGATCACTCGTTAGACCAATCTTAGAATATGGGTCAATCATTTGGGATCCATTTTACAACATTCACAATTCTCGTATTGAATCGGTCCAAAAACAATTTTTATTATTCTGTTTACGTGATCTTCATTGTAGTTACTCGACAAACTTTCCTTCCTATGCTAGAAGACTGGCATTTACTGTGTTATAAGCGGTTGCCCACAGCAGTCGTATATATTTCTTGTAATTATTTTAAGACATATGACTTTACAACGTTATGACTACCTTTTGAATCCCCAATATATAATATTTTGTGAGGTTTTGAGAAATACAGATTTAAAACAAATGCTTAAATATGCTAATCCTCAAAAAATGCGCTTTAAACATTAAGTTTTATGATCTCTATTTCCATAGAAATAAGCTAAATTTGCTTTCTAAACATACTTTAAGCATGAATTTTTAATTTTCGAAATTTTTTTTCGAGTTTTTTGAGACTGGATTTTCATTATGACCTTTTTTTAGCGAACAGGCATTAGTTTGAATTTATGTTAAGATGGTGTAGAAAAGCTCGACATTCAAAATTAAATATCAAACCTGTGCCCATATTCTGTAACTTTCGCGTCGAGAAACTTTTCGATTGAAATGTGTGAAATGAAACAAAAATGCCATATATAGAAATAAACAGCTGTTTTTCTCACTAAACTGTGTCTGTAACTTTTTTGAATTACAGAAAAAGTGTTTCTGTAACATTTTTGTGAGAAAAGTTGCCGTTTTGAACTGTCAAATAAACGACTAAAAATGCAAAATGCGAAGAATAATAATAATAATACTTTGTTCTTTGCACATTTTTTCATTGTTTAATTATTTTGCTTTTAACATTTTTAAAAAATACTAGCATTTACCCGCTACTTCGTTAGCTTCTCCTTTTTCTTCGTGGACATTTTTTTATGCCAAAGTTTATTTTTCTAAGTTTAAACTTGTTTAAATTCTAGCATTTAACCCGCTACTTTAGTAGAACCAAAAATCTAAAGAAAAATATCAAATTTCCCGTATTTCCTTTTTTGGGTACTATATTTTTCCCCCATTAAAGTATTAAAAATTTCGGTATTGTAGTAGCAGCCCATAACTTAGTACGAATATGTCAATGAATGGTGGAATATGTTTTGTAAAAAAATTACTAAAAAAAATTACTTACCCCTTAAATGTTCGAATTTCGAAAAAGTACCAAATTCGTATACGTATTTTTTTTGATAAGTTTAGAATGTGGTATTAACTTTGTTTCTATGTTTATTGGTTCCAAAGATAGATGGGGTGGCAAAAAAGTACTAAAATTCAGATTTTACCCGTTTACTCCCCAACAGGGCCGAATTTCAAAAAAGTACCAGACACCTGTCCGCTTATTTTTCTAAAGAACAACGATAAGTATTACATTTATTTTGTATCTCTTTTAGTTTTGGAGATATAAGGTTACCGAATTTTCCCGTTTATACCTTTTTTACCCCCTAAACATTCGAAAATCCTGTCTTAGTGGATCGATTTGGGGAGTGGCCAATCGCTAGTCCAAATTTCAAGTTTCTAGGGTCAGCGGTTTGGGCTGGGCGATGATAAATGAGTCAGTCAGTCAGTCAGTTACTCACGCAACTCTTTTATATAGAATACGAATTTTTCAAAGCTCGTTTGCAAACAACAAACATTAAAGTCGCGCTTTACATTGTTTGGTATAGCCGACGGTTGCATTTTCGCCGCCGTCGTTGAAAATTTTAAAATTTTTGTGAGTTTTGGTCGCCGTCAACGATATGTGTAACTGGCGTTCTCAATGTCTGCAATCTTAGGCGGCATGAAATAACCCCCCAAAATATAACCCCCCAAAAGTTTGTACAGAGAACAACAAAAACGATTTTTGGGCGATTATTTCATTTTGTTTGAGGTGTTATTTCATTTTTTTAATTGGGGTATTATTTCATATGAAATTATCCTCCAAAAAATCATTATGAAATAAAGCCCCAATATATTTGACTATTTCATTTTTAAATTTATAATGAAAACGTTTTTGGGCGCATGGATTTATCCACTTTGGTAAACAGAACACCGGCTTCGATAAATAAAGCTGCCTGCATAGCCGGCCTTCGGCCGGGCGCAATGATTTTCTTCTATATGGTATACCAAACCACGGCTTCGCTAACTTAAGCTTCTGTGCGTAGCCGGGTCGATTCGGTATTTTTATACTATAGAGGAGAAAATCGTGGCGCTATGCAGAGAAGCTTTAGTTAGCGAAGACGGTGTTTGGTACACCATAGAGGAAAAAGTCATTGCGCCCGGCCGAATGCCGGCTATGCAGCAAAGCCATACTTGGCGAAGCTTCTGTCTGATATTTCATACCATGATATCTATCGCGTGGTTCTTTAAAGCAAAACTGTAGAATTAATTGTATTACATATATTGGGCTCCTATTTCATTTCAGAAATTGGGGTTTTATTCAAATGAAATAAGCCCCCAAAAATTAGGGAATTATTTCATTTATGTTTGGGGCGTTATTTCATTTCGTTGGGGGTTAATTTCATTTTCAAAATTGGGGCTTTATTGCATATGAAATAAGGCCCCACGCTTTGGGGGGTTATTTCATTATTTTTTTGGGGGGTTATATTTTGGGGGGTTATTTCATGCCGCCGCAATCTTACATCGGCTTCGAGTGCAACGTTATGACATTTATAACGAAACGACGTATTCTCTTTTGATAATTTTCGACATGAGTTACAGACACACTTTTTTCTGACTTTTCGAAAAAAAGATGTATTATTTTGTTTCACATCTTTGGGCATCAAACGAAATAACAATAATAAATAAATCTTGTTCAAGTGTGTTGCTAGTGCAGTAGACTGGCCCACGCTTGTATGGAAAAGTAAAAGTATAGTCCAATACTTTCTCCACAAGCTTGATTTTGTTTCTTTTTCTAAAATATATGTATATACCAAAAATTGGATCAATAGGACAATATTTAGAGGTCGCGATGAATGGCGACTTTTATGTTTCACATCTTATACCTATTACATGCATTTACTTTTGGCTTATCATTATTGTACTTGTTTATGTATTGGAGATACTTTTTCACACTTTTATTTGATCTTTACTAGATTTACATTTGTTAAAATCCAAATATATTCATCCCTCTACATAATTTTATTTTGAATGCAGAATTACAAGAAGCGAGTTTAGAAGGATTATGTTGAAATTTCTGACAGTGAGTCAGATTCATCGCACGAAGAAGTTAAGTTTCGCAAAAAACAAAATACAACTTAACCAATAAAACTGAAATCTGTTTTTTAAAACGACTTTATTGGATCTATTGATCGTGTAAGTTTATCTAACCCCGAAAAATCCTTTAACTATCGCAACCTCTAAATATTGACCGATTGTACTCAAATTTGGACTGAACATTTTTAAGCACTATTCGAATAGGATCAGCTTTGTGGAGCGCGAATATTCGATACTTTTGTATTTTGGGCCACCCTATAGTGCAGTCACGAGCAATCAGCAGTTCCGAGTGGGGGGTCTCCGTGTGGCACCGGACTCCTAAGAAGTACTGAGTACCTACGATACTTGGAAAGTCAAAGCGAGCGATTGGGGCCTTCAAAAAAATGATAGCCACTTACTTGCAGAGTCTATTCCCCATGCAACAAAGGGCTCACTATATAAACATGACAAGGCTTTTTAGCTAGCATGCCTGTAGGCCATGCTGGTAGCACCAGTTCAATCAGTCACTCATCTTAAGCCATCTTACAACCAAAACCTTGAGCACCTATGAAACAGCCAATCTCTGGATTTTACGATAATAATAATATCCAAAAACAGTTTGTATTAAATTGATTTTCAAAGTCACTAATGATTTATCGGTAAACCTTAAGCTACCCTAATTAAAAGAGGCGTTTAACAAGTCGACAGCAACTCTTGCCATTCGTATTCATTTGATTAAAGGCGAAGTGTATCCGAAGTTGGTGCTATAAGGCAAAACATGAATGATACGCTTGAGCGAGACCTTGATATAATCTCGGAATTAGGTCATGCGAAAAGGTTCGATATTAATGCCTGAAATACCCGATATTGCATGCTGACACATAAAAGCGCGATGGATTAAGGTGTCTCATCATATGGGTGGTATGATAAATGAGTAATCATAATCTATTGATGTTCTGGACATGAAAATACGATGGACAACACATATACACAAGAGGGTGTCAACAGAAGCATTCAAGTGCCTTGGTATTTTGAAACGGTTTAAAACGAATACTTCACTCCATCCGATCTCATTGCTATTTAAACCACCTGTATCCCAACGAGAATGGAGTACAACTTAGGCTGGTGCTTCAAATTTCTAATTTGGATTTAATTGAAATATTACGTGCTTTAGCATAGTTTGATTCTTTCGTAGTGATACTTCTGTCAAACACTCATAATTTTTCTCTAAAAAACTATTACTTTTCAAATTTTCCGATAAATCAATTAGCAAAAGCTTATTCGAGTGTAAGTGATGGCCTTTTTTGCTAAGAATAGTTGAGGTTTGACGTCTTAAAGAAATTAAAAAAAAAAAAAAAAATGAAAACATATTGCAAAATTACCATAAAGGACTACCCTGCAGTTCTTTTTCTGCTATCAAAAAAAAAAAAAATTAAATCAAATTTTTAAGAATGAAATGTTAAAGTCCAAATCATGTTTGACTTTGACCGAAAGAAGTCTTGTTTTAAAAAAGCAAAATTCGTCTGCTCTTAAAACCCAAACAGTGAAAAACTCGGCACAAGTTTTGCTGGGCAATTTCTTCAAATAAAGTCGTACCCTGTTTTTATTCCTATTTTTTTAAGCCAACAAATTTCCTAAAATGCAAATTGTTTTCATTCGCCTGTTTAATTCACAAAGAATTAAAACCTCTACGAAGAATCATTGAAGAACAAAAAAAAAAAATAAAAATAAAAAACAAAATCTAGGTGTTGATTGTTGTTAACAGCAGCTCCAAGGCAATACACCCATATAAGAGATAAAAGTTTTTTTTTTGTTTTTGGCAACATACAACCGACACAGAAGAAAACATGTTGATGTGCCACAAAACACTCAACAACAAACTGCCAGGCTGTGTCCGTCTGTCTATTCTAGTCCAGTCAAAAACAATCTATTGTTTCAATTGCCACCAAATGCAACACAACTCGTAGTTTATGACCACTTTAAATAATTTATCGTTGCACCTAGAAACATTACAAAAATTTTCTAGTTTTCCAAGACTTTTGCTGGCTGGCTCTCCGTGTGGCTGCCGAATGGTGTGTTAATGTTTGGATTTGTTTTTGGTTTTTTAAGGGAGTGTCATTCCTTCATTTTTATTATGTATTTGTAAACAAAAAAAAAAAGCAAACAAATGAACGTATGTATGTATGTACCGGCCGTATTTTATGGGAACAAGCCAAACGTATGCATTTTTATTTCGTTTAAGTTTTCAAAACATGTTTATGTTTGTTTTCAAGTCTTTGCATTCAGGTCGTTTTGCAAACGGTCTTAGCTAAGAAAATATTAGTAAAATAGCTAAATTTTATACAAATATTTTAAGCTGGTCACTGACTCAGTCCATGTGCTCTATTTGAAAGTATGACATACGAAAATCTATGCAAATATTTTTATGGTCTAACATTTTTTGTTTTTTTTTTAGTTTCTTGTAGTAATTCGTAATTTGTTTTAGTTAAATGGCAAAAATGTTTTTCTTTTCGTTTACATTCGAAAAAAAAAACAAACATTTAAATCCGGCCGTTAAAATTGAAGTTTGTTTTCTAAGTCTTTTGTTTCTAATTTGCGATAATTTTAAATATTTTTATTAGCAATTTTCTGTTATTGTGATAACCAAGGCCCGGATTTTTATGCAAATGCATATTTGTTCTCGTCAGTCGGAGATTAACACATATACAAAATATCTTTGCGAATGAAGAAATTTGCAGTAAAATGGCATCGATTTGTTAGTGCATATTTTTGCATATTTTGCTTTGAATGCATATTTTTGCATAAATTGCTAATATTGGCATATTAAAAAAAAAAAAATTAGTTTAAATTGCTTTATTTTGCCAAGCACCCTTCCGCAGAAGAGATAAAAGACAACTTCGATGATATTTATTTATTGATTTGTAATGGGAAAAATATTTTGTTAAGCCGCTTATAAAAAGAATTATCCGGATCAATGTCTTCCTCTACAGCCTATAAAAACCAGATGGGGGACGTGGTTAAAAGCAATAATTATTATGCTGAAAACTTTTGTCAATTCAAAGATGTGTTGAAAGGATTCAAAAATTGTGAACTTAAGTTAATTGATATTGCCATAAATAAGATGTATTTTGTGGACAGTAACTTCAGTTAACAAATTCATAGCAAGCTTGATAAAGTTTAAACAAAAATTAAGGATTTAAATTTATTGTTTTAAGTCCTTAGCTGCTTGCATATTTAATTTAAAGCAGCATCGTGAAAATTAATACACCACAGATGGGCTCTCAGTATTCAACCATGCACTTATAACTTCCGTTTTATTTTGTTTTGAAAAATAGGCAGTAAACTTTTATTTTGAAAAAATGTAGGGTCAAATTCAGAATATTAGGAGAGATACGGACTCTAATATACGGAGGAGATCACAGGCGTTTTGGGAAAACACAAGAACGTGCAGGGTTGCCAAGGTAATGTGGGGATCCTATGATCCGCAGTCGACGAGAATTCTTCTGTCGCTATCGAGAAGGGACTGTAGACTTCTGATAGGTTTTATGATGGGTCATTATTTGACTGCGGTATACGCCCGTAGGGCGTGGCGGTTGAATAGTGAGAATTGCAGATTTTGTGGGATACCAGGGGAAAAGGAGACGTAGAGCACTTACTATGCTACTGTCCGGCACTCGTGCGCTCCAGATCATTATCTCCAAGATCTCGGGGAAATCTCTGGAATTAGGTTAATGAGACTCCTCGTCAAGAGAGTGTGGGGTACTCTGGGCATCATCACATCTGACTGACCTTTTTACTGACATTCTTCTGCGGGTTATCGTACAATGAGGTAACGCTAGGGACCTATTTGGTCTATGCGGGGTCTTTGTGACCGGCCACTCTAACCTAACCTAACCAGGGTCAAATATATCTCTAAACAGTGAAGGGCACACACATACTATCACATTTATGCTTGTGTTGATGAAATAACAACAAAGCAACAGCCGAACGTACATTGTCACAGACCACACAAAGATGTTTATAGTGTGCATGTGTCGACGTCACACAAGCAGCATTTTTATTCTTATGCCCTTCACTGCTCTAAAGGCATTTTACAAAACAAAATTAATAAACATTTGATTCGTATATAATTGCGATCAGTTTCACATTTTCAAAAAATTTAACACAAAGTTTTCTTAAATTCAATATGGCTTGACACTTATGATTAACATGTATTCGCACAGTTGCTCAAGCCAGCTTATGCAAATTATAATTGGGCCTTTACAATCGACTAAATTTACATGATTGTCTTACTGTTTCTTTACATATTTCTGTTTTTCTTTGTTTTAACTTCTACTTTTGTGGTTATTGTGCATTTCTTACGTTTATGAGACTGAATTTTAATGTTCTTCGTGCTTTTTTTGTTTATTCTTGTTGTTTTTATTTGTTTTTTATTACTAATAAAAAAATTTAAGATAATTTCAGCTGCATATTTTTTAAATTTTTAGCGCATATATTTCTATTTTTAGTTCATTTTTTTCTGAGCATAAAACGCGATTTTAACTGCATAAAAGTCCGGGCCCTGGTAGTAACAAATAATTGCAAATGCGTTTTAAACTTTTTATCTGAGTTTAAAATTAATTTTTGAAACTTAACGTTTTTGTTTTCTTTTGTTTATGTGAAGTAAACGTAAATTATGTCAGAATTGATACTGGAAAAAGAAAAGTGTTTTGTTGTTTTTTACATTTAATTATCTCAATAAAGTTAAAAACACTACGTTTATGGCAAAAACAAAAAAAAAAATAAATGACAAGGTAGAAGTGCAAATACTTATATTTTGTTTCAAGACAGAAGAATTTAGTTCATTTGTCTTTTCCATGGATTTCAATTAAACGAAAATCGCATTTAGAATTATAACCCCATGCAGTTTTATCGACTTTAAAACCGTTTCCGTATAGTTGTATTAATTAGATCGTTGTTACTGGAGTTTCTTATTTAAGGCCGTTACACACTATCCCACAAAGTCTTACGTATTTTATGAAAATGCAACCCTGTCATGATAAGTTGTTATTGTTTTTTGAAAATTTGTAAAAAATAATTAGATCAGGGAAGCATTTTCATAAAATACGTAAGACTTTGTGGGATAGTGGGTAACGGCCTTTACTGGTTTATTTTCATTCCCGGCGGGCATATAATTTTTCTTTTATTTCCGGGAATTATTTTTTGTAAAAAAGATACAAAAAAGTATTTAAGATTTAAACAATTATTGACAATCAGTTGTAGTTTTATGCAACAAAACGTGTTTAATTAGAACAAAATCAAATCGTTTGTGATTTTAGGAATATGTTTCAGAGTCTGGTTAAAGACGTTTAGTATGCCTTTTGTTTTAAAATAGGTTGCATTGTCATCAACTCGCCTCATTAAAGCCTTTTAAGCGCTGAGTTAGCCTCTTTTAAATGAATTATTGCCTTAAATAAAATTTATATATAAAAGTGTTAAACGGCAAACCTCTCTGGAGAGCTTGAGCGGTTGTAATCGAAACATGTAGGAGTAACCTGTCTGTGAAAGCCTGGGTTCGATTCCCGCGGTCATAAGCTGTCTTTTACAATCATAACGGTGGTAGTAAACACTTCATACATATATTGTCGAAGATCGATCAGCCGCTATCGCCCGCATTTTAAGCGACCTGATCGACTTTTAGTGACATTACCCGTCGTGAAAGATCGCCCAATTCAAAGCGCCATGTCAAAAGAAGAGAAACAGAAGAAACATATTTTGTGATTTTTTATTAACAATTTAACTATTCGTGATAATGATTTTCAAGGAATATCAGAATATCGAGCTTGAATATTTATTTCTTTAAGACTCTTTAAAGAAAAGGTGGAAGAGGCTAGCTTTCCCTCAACAATAAATTTCAGTGTATTTATCAAATATGAAAAACTGGGAATTTAGCACGTCATACGGAAATCGTATCAATAATAAAAAAACAACTTTTATTAAAACTATTAACACAAGCCCCTTGCATATCTACTTATATTCATATCTTTTTTTTTTTTTTTATATAAATTTTGTTGTGTTTTTTTAAACAAAAATATATTGTTTCGGTCATTTACGTTGTTTTCCGGTGAGAATTTAAAATAAACTTTTAAGAAATTTAATTTACACAATAAAAAGTATGTTGTCTAAGTCTTTTGTTTATAATTTTTTTTGCACACCAAAAATTTGTTTATTACAACAACATCAATAACAATTGTAAATAAAAAACAGTTGGATTAAAGCATTTTCAAGTTTGCTGCTCAAGTCTTTTGTTTTCTTTTGTTGATTATTATTTCTTAAGCAAGTTTGTGTCTTAGGTCTTTTGTTTAGCGCCAAAAAGTTTTAGGAAAAATTTAACAAATACAATTTGCACACACAATTGTTACACTTAAAACACATAAATTTCACTTTTTTATAACTTTTTGTTTTTACTAAAAAAAACAAAAATAAAGCAAAACTAAAAAAAAATTAATTTCCCTGTTTTACATTTTAATGATCGAAACCAGTTCATTGACTCAGTCAAAGAGAGTTTTCCTTAACAAGATATTTCAACGATTGCGTAACAGCAAATAAAAAAAAAACAGTCTTTCAAGTGTATAAAAGCAAAACTATTGAAGCAAATTTTTGTATGGCGAAATTTCTTTCCATGATTTGCAATGTTCCCTTTTTTGGTTTTTTCTTTAAGTTTAAATATTTTTTACTTCAATCGATAAAAATAGTATTAAAGCTTTAATAGTTTTTGTGTTTTGTTTAGTAAATGAAACATTATTGTCTTACATTATTGTAACCACTCACGTTGCTGACCAAGACACCACAATAGTCAGGCGCTCCCTGTTTGGCCAAAAGATTGAGACTGAAAGCCACTGAATCTGAACCGTCGCCCATGGCCATACAAGCAGCTGTACGATGATCACGGGCATGTACTGCACCCGTATAGGCCCCATCTAATTTCACTTTAATATTCATAGTGCCCGCTTTGCAGGTGGCCGAGACATGGGGGGCAAATTCTGGTGAGGTAGATTCCTGAGCCGAAATCTAAAAATAAAAGAAAAGAAAATTAAAAATCCATTAAGTTTTTTAAAAATGCAAAAAAAAAAATATTTTAAAATTCTTCAAATCATGCTGTCCTCATAAATCAGAAACATTTACTCCAGCCCTCTGAAAAAAAACCTTTTAGTTGATTTTTTTTTCAACTCTAAAGAACTTTTCAGCTTCCAGCAGTTGTTTCACAAACTGCGAAAGGCATACAAAATTAAGAATTTTAACTTATTTGAATTATGGCTGCCGCCAGAAAAAAAAAATATAAAATGGTGATGATGCTTAAAAAGCTAAAAGTAACGAACATTTTAGTTATTTTTTTTTATATTGTTTTTTTTTTCTTTTTTTTTAATTAAAGTTTAACCCAATTTATGCTAAAACTTCTAAAAGCATTCAAAAAATAAAGAAAAAATCAATTAAATTTTTTGTTTGGGTTTCTGTTGAAAATTAGCCAGCTGTTTAGATTTATTTTTGGCTGATTCATGATTTAGTATGTCTTCTAACGGTGTTGCAGTACTAGTTTAATTATACAGCCGGCACAGTGGGTTTGAGATCTTTCAATAAAAATCAAACAAAATTAAAGGTTGCTTAAGTTTTTAGAAACTCTTTATTTACTTTGTAATTGATTGAATATTATTTAATTTGTAATTAAGTTCGGTACTTTGAACTTTACATTAGTGGAAATAGTTTTTAATTGAAAACTTTAAAAAAAAGTCTGAAGAATTTTTTTAACGTGGAAAACCGGAAATATGCTTTAAAAAGTGTTTTATAAGCATTAAATATGTTGTAAATATTTAAAAATATGCTTTTAAAGTTTGTTAAAAAAAATGCCCTTAAAAAAAGGATTATTTGAAAGCTTAACATTTAACAATTTTATAATGTCTGCATATAAAAAACAAGAAAAAAAGTATAGTCGGTCAAGAAAGTCTATACCAACGTATTTGCAGGCAAATTTTCGAGTGTTCCCTATCTGGGCAGTATCAAAACAATTAGAATAAAATTATTTTATGTTATGATTCAAATAAAAGTTATTTCCGCCGATATTAACATCTTTATGAGATTTTTTCCTCTTTTTTTCTGTTAGGACCAGCACTCAGGGGATGACCCCTACTAATGCATTGCATTGTGTTGGAACTAGGAAAATAGGTTGTGGGAAGGAGGATAGAGGGAGTAGTGTTTGTGAACATTCGATTTGAACCTAATGATGTTGTAAGTGAGAGGGAAGACTTCTGCAGGAAGGTTATTCCACATACGAACACTCCGGGAAAAAACGAATTCTCTCTGTAATGTGTTGTACGATTCACCTGCCAATCGACCACATAAGGATGGGCTCTTGAGGAAAAACGTGTATTACGAACAAACGTAAGGGTTTCGGGAACCATATCCTTAATTTCATCAGAACACATCCCATTGTCGTAACTATAAAATAGACAAATAAACCCACATTGCGACGGTGTTCAAAGGAGTCAATAGAATTGGATACCCTACTGTCACCAATGAGAACCTTCGCCCTCTCCTGCACGCGGTCGTGAAGCTTCAAAATAGACTTTGAACCACCGGCCCACACATGAGAGTTGTATTCAGCTATGGGCAAATTCAAAATGAAAATTTAAAAAAGAGCGAACGATGTGTATACATACACAAAGAGCAAAAAGAGCATAAAACCAACAAATGCAAACGTAAACAAACCAATACAATATAACACATGCAAAGCTTGCAATGTAGTGGTGCCCATACCTGGTTGTATTCCATACCCGGGCACAAAGACTTAATTCCAGAAAAAACGTTTGAACCTAATTTTATGGTTGCGCACAAGATTTACAAGGACAACGATTTACAGTATTTATCGGATATAAGAACATCTCATATGAGAACAAAACGCTTTTAAGAAACATTTTCAAAAACACCATGTCTTTTTAGCAGGGACCGTAACGGTTATAAGTGATATCGAATGAGTTTTTTAATAACTGTTATTTTGTGGCTAAAATGAAAAAATCCATCTTAAACAGTTATTTTTCGACGTAAAAATAAAAGGTCGGATGAAACTCTTAAAAAAGGGTTTTATTTAGCCGTCAGAAAATAAAACTCATTTGAGGAGTTTTATTTTTTCCGTCAGAAAATAAAACTCATTTGAGGAGTTTTATTTTTACAGTCAAAAAATAACACTCATTTTATGTACAAGGGTACAATTAGTTTGTCATTCCGTTTGAAATTTTTTACAATGTCCGTCCAAGACGCCTTAAAGTATTTATCGTTACTTGAAATGCAAAACAACGTAACTAACATTTAGAATTTTTTTCCAATGCCATAAACAAGCATATCAAAATAACAAATATTCGCGAATTGAGACCCAATATTTTTACTGGTATTAAAAATTAGACCTTTACATAGATATTTTTGTACTAAGAATTTATAGCTTTGATTTGATAAAATTGTATGTTAGTAACGCTTTTTTGTATTTCAACTGAAGATATGTATATTTACGAATAGCGGAGTTTATTTAATATTAATTGTTATCGTTCTTTGCATAAAGAATATTTTTTAAATCAGTTTTTAAAATCAGTTTCTTAATTCTGGTGTATATTGCGTAAGGGTATTGAAGACTCGTCAATGCCAAATATAGCACTCTGATTGAGGTTCAAATCTTCGCCAAATGTTTGCGATACATCACAATCCAACACATCGCATTTGGGACAGTATTTGAACTCCCTAAACGTAGATAGGAAACTGGAAAGCAATGAAAATGATGATGATGATGAAAAACAAAAAGCTTTTTATGAAATAAATAATTTTTCACCTAGGCCCTTATCGATTGATAAACCTCTTTTCGAGTTCTGGGAGGCAACAAAATACATTATCCATATTTGTATAAATGATCAAAAATTGTTCACTATGTTCCAGCAAACCCAGGTGAGCGTGAAAAGAGCATTCTCTGCTCTTAAATTGGTTCTGAGCGACCTACGTTCCAATCTTTCCGCAGAAAATTTGAAAAAAATTATGTTCGTTAAACTAAACATATAATAAACTAATTTCTAGACGTTTTACATGAAAATAACAAAATAATATCAAAAAAAAAAATAAAAATATGAGTTTTATTTTCTGACGGAAAAAGTAAAACTCCTCAAGTGAGTTTTATTTTCTGACGGAAAAAATAAAAATCCTCAAATGAGTTTTATTTTTGACGGAAAAATAAAACTCTCTTTTTAAGAATTTCATTCCAACTTTTATTTTTTCGTTGAAAAATAAGTCTTAACTATGGAGTTTAGATCGTTTTCTCAAGATCACCAAAGATTCTTAATGAGCTCGTCAATACGAATCTGTTGGTATGTGACACTATAGGTGTTCCTTGACTCTAACATGGAGAGTTTTTGGGGTCTCATTTTCAGAAATAACTGTTATTTACGGTCCCTGCTTTTTAGTGATTTTTCTAACAAAAAAGGTTTCATATAAGAAAAACGCTTATAAGAAAAAAACTGATTAAAGAACATTTTTCTTAAACACCAAAACCACAAAATGTATAGAAAAAGAATTTATATAAGAAACTTCCAACTGCAACACAGAATTTATGTAGTTTGCTTGGACAACGCTGTTTTCTGACAGTTTTACAACAAGAACAAAGTTTTTTTTTTACTTTTAGTTTTAGATGAGCGAGCTGGTACTCATGAGAAGCTTTGTGTTGTTTGCCAATAAAAACAAAAGTTAAAATTTTTAAAGAAATACAAATCGGTATGAAACGAAGCGAAATTGCAAAAACATCTAAAATAGTGAAAAACTCAAAAGACATAGAAAATAATTATTTGAAAGTTAGAAATGTTAACAAAAAAGAGACAGAAAACTAAAATATGAAAGTCTTATGGCCATAGCTACTTATATAAGAAATAAGTTTCTTATATAAAATAATTGTATATAAGAAAGAAACGCTTATAAGAAACTTTTTTCGCGGATTTTTTTAAGTTTCTTATATCCGATAAAAAAACATAAATAATTAACATCTGTTTACAACTTTTGATTTTATTTACAAAAGACGAAAAAGTTTAATTAAATTTAAGAACGCAAGCCCCCCTAAGAAGTGGAGATAAAGGCAAAACTAAGACTAATTGCGGTCGGTCATACATTTTATCCTACTAGGGGAAATTCCTTGGCTTTTTTGGGGCTTTTTCTTTAATCTATTTCTTGTCTGTATTGATAATTTTGTATGCGAGCCCCCTTAAGAAATAGGGAAAGCGGGAAGGTATGTTAGAAACAAATGATATGCCTTCGACTATTTTTAAGCAAACGCACATAAACACAAATATTGAAGCTGATTTGACTTGTGTAAAAAAATAGTTCTAAAGAAAAAATTCGTTTTTTTGTTAGATTTTGTTAAATATGAGATTTAGAGAAAACTTGTTATGACAAAAGTTGTTGGAAACTTCACTAATAACAACATCTTAGTAAACGATTTTATGTAAAATTAATATTTTTCAAGTTATGAGGCATATAAGTCGGACTTAACGATTTTAAGTGAGGAACGGCTTAGCCTTTATCGATTGTCCTAAAATTTTTTTGCGTCGTTTTTTATCAATACCCACCGAATTGGGGGGTGAGAGAATGGAAAAATAGAAAACAAATATGCTCCAAAAAGTTTCTGTAACACTATTAAAAGTTAAAGAAATTGCTTGTAACCAATTTTTCTTATGGTCGTGCAGCTCTTTAGTCAGGGCTTTTATCCTCTATATTATAGACTACTCATGAAGAAGTCGCTTCTTTAGCCAAGATTATAGTCTGTTCTAGGGTTAATATGGCCTTTTATTTATTTAATAGCCAATACTATATTCCATTCTCAAGTATTACGATTGCAGTCAGTTTTAAAGATGGTGGTTAAATTTTAAGGGCCGATGTTGAATGTGAATTACACCTAAACGTAAAGTTTTTTTCTGCATTTCATTTGACATTTCTCAATTTCAGACTAACTCAATTTGAACCATGGAAAGAAAAACAAGCGAGCAACGAGTTTAAGTCAAAATGCATTTCGTGCACTTCGTGATTTTTTCGGTCAATTTAATCGTCCAAATGTGCGAAAAATCGGAAAAATCGTGCGAAAATTTGAGCAAACCGGTGCATGCTCGTACAGCTCGTACTGCAGAAAATATTGCTGCTGTTTGCGATAGTGTGGCTGAAGAGCCGTCCACCTTAACTCGTCGTCGTGCCCAAAAATTGCACGTCTCATGTTCGTCGTTGATGAACATTATGCATAAAGACTTGCATTTACACGCTTAAATTTACCGCCAAGATCATGTTTTGACACCGTTGGACTTCTTTCTTTGGGGGTTATTTGAAAGAAAAGGTTTACGTCGATAAGCAAGCAAAAATTTAAGAGCTAAAGGATGAGATAATTCGGCACATTAACGGCATAGAACCTTTATTATGCCTCAGCGTCATCGACAATTTGGACCATCGGATGGAGATGTGCCGCAGAGGTTGCGGCGCCTATTTGGGCGATATTTTGTTCCATACATAATTGAACTATACCAACATTATCAGAATAAAAAGAAATGACAATAATTTCTTAAATAACACTACGTGACAAAATTTCAACAAAGTCGTGACCAAATGAATCTGACAGCTAAACATTATGTAAAATTTTCCGTTGAATCCGAATATGAAGTCAGAATTGTCAAAAGTATAACAGTTTTTGAGATATTCCAAAATAACCGTTATTTGTCTTTTTAAAAAAGATGATGTGACTGAAATGCAAATTGTTAAAATTGTGAAGTAGTGTAATTTGTGTTTTATTCAAAATCAACATCGGCACTTAAAATTTAACCAGCCTTTAGTTATGGCCATATTTTGTTATGTAGTCAGATTCCTATTTGATCTTGCCTTTGGTGAAGTCTTTGATTTCATTTTAAGTCAGAATTATTATCAAGACTGTAATCCGGACGGAAATGATTTATTATAATTTATTTTAAAGAGCATTAAAGTTGGACTATAAAGTTAGCTTAAGTCTTAACTGTAGTCGGAATTTAAGCTTTGATAGCATTTTTCTTATAAGTTGTTATTTAGTTTATTATGTAGTCCTGACTTTATTAATCTGGACTATAGTCGTGACTACAGCTACGTTCATACCTAACAAATATTTGCCATCTAGTCTAGTCTTATTAACAAGTTTTTGCTAGATAAAACATCATTTAACAGTTTCTATATTACATTACCCGATTGTCTTCTTACGGCTCAAGTTAAAGGCCGTTATACACTATCCCACTAAGTCTTAAGTATTTTACGAAATTGCAACCCTGTCATGATAAGTTGTTGTTGTACTAAGTCAATAAAAATCAACTATCGGATGATTTTTTAGCTATTATCTTTTTGGCAACACTGGTTTAAACAGCTGACGTTTCGTGTTTTGTTTCACTGTCAAACATCTTCAGTTTGGTCTATAATTTAACCGTGAATCATCTTACAAACTAACAACGCTTGCAAATTATTGAATTTTATTATAAAAATGCGTGCTCTGTTAAGAAAGTTCATCGCGCGCTTCTTCCATTTTATGGTCAGTTTAATCGACCCACTGAAGCGGCTATTCGGTACGTTAAGATCAGCCAGAAGCATTGCAAGAGCTACCAATGCATCCAGAAAAAGTCACAGTTTGGTGCGGTTTATGGGCTGGTGGCATCATTGGACCCTACTTCTTCAAAGATGATGCGAATCGTAACGTAACTGTGAATGGTGAGCACTACCTTGAGATGATATCCAACTTTTTTTTTTGCCCAAAATGCAAGAGCTTGACTTGCATGACATGTGGTTTCAACAAGACGGTGCCACATGCCACAGAGCACGCTTAACAAAGGACTTTTTGAGAGGCGAGTTCGGTGAACATTTTATTTCACGTTCGGGACCGGTCAATTGGCCGCCTAGTTCGTGCGATTTAATGCCTTTAGAATATTTTTTGTGGGGCTATGTTAAAGCTCAAGTCTATACACACATGCCCGCTTCAATTCACGCATTAGAACACAACATTGAAGCATTTATTCATGAGATACCGGCCGAAATGTTGGAAAGAGTATGCCAAAATTGGACTAAGCGGATGGACCATTTGAGGCGCAGGCATGAAATTATCTTCAAACATTAAATTATATGGACCGTACTATCGATTCAAATAAAGATTTCAGGAATTTTTCTGAATTGTATGTGTTTTTTTTTAAACTTTCCCATAGCTCTTAAAAAATCACCCATTAAATGGTCACGCTTTATTTGGATTTTTACGTCAAATATTTGTTAGGTCTGAACATACCTTAAAATCTCGACTATTAATTATGGTGAATCAGTTTTATGAATTTAAAGAAATTAAAACAAATTTTGCATTGGAAAATTTTTTATAACACATTTTGATCTTAAGTAAACAAAATTATCTAATTGCAGGCAGTCGGTTACAACTCATTAATAAAAATTTTTAATAAAACTTTTAATTAAGGTTGCTTTTATTCAATTAAAAACTTTCATTGTAACAATTAATCGTATCACTTCGTTTATAATTTCCAACTGTTTTTAAATATTTTCTTGTAATTAGTTTCATATGATTTTTTTTTTCTAAATTTCAAAACGATGTATGGGAAATTTGTGTAGCATTAATTGAGCAAATGACCCAAAATAAAAATAAAAGCATTTTGTTTTATTTTTTTATTTTTTTAAATTTCGGTCAAAAGAATGTAAGAAAAACATTGACACACAAAAAAGCAAAAATTAACTTTTGCTTTAATTGAAAAGTAAAACTTAAAACTATTGTTCAATGACTAGTGGAAACTTATCTTAAGTTTAAGCTAAAGAAGATGCACAAAAAAAAGAAGAATGAAAGAGAGAAAAGAAAAAAAGGAAACATTTGTACTTTAATTTCGAAAGTAGTTGCTTGTAATCAAAGAGTGTTTTGTTTACAAGCTTCTTCTTTTCGTTTTGTTCTCTGTGTATTCTGGCGTTTTATTTCGTTAGTTACAGCTTCAGTTGTTCAGTTGTGTCATGCAGTGTTTTAAGGTTTTTAACTTTTATACGCTTTTAGGTTAAACGTCTTAAAAAATAAGGTCACATATTAATTGTTTTCACTTTGAAGCAATTCTTTTTCCAGGGAAAAACAAAACAAAAATTTAATAATATTTATTACCTTAATGTTTCCAAATTGTTAATGGTCTTTGTTGTTTTTATATTTATTTAACTTTGATGTTTTTTATCACTAATGTTTTGTCGCTGTCGACAACATTCTTTTTAAAAGTCTCCATTTTCTGGCAACTGATTTAGGTTTGTAGCTTAAGTCTTTCGATTGTTTGTGTTTAGTGCTTTTGAAACAGTCTTTTGGAGGCTTTTTTACTTCGACGGTTATTAATTTTCTAAACCAATTTTTTCGTCCACTGCTTGACGTCGTAATTTATTTAAGTCTTTCTTGGTATTTTTTCTTTTTTCTTAGTTGATTGTCTATGAATTTCCAGCAATTAGTTTTTAGGCTTTTTGTTTTTGAAAATAAAACTTAATCGTTTTTGTCGTTGGAAGTAAAAACGGAGATAGAGTTTCTTTGCTGCAGTTAAACCCCCACTTGGAAAGAACTTAGCCTGAGGTAAATAAGAAAATTTATTTCATATTTTCGAAGCAATTGCTTATGCAGAACTTTTGTATATTTTTCGCTTTAGGCAAACAGAAATATAAATGCATTTTTAAGTTTCTTATGAATTCTTAATTACAAAAGCATTGTCAAGACTTCATAGCAAATACTCCGCGCAAGACTATACTCAGGAATATTGTTACGACAATTATCAAGAACATGGTCAAGATTCAACTAAGACTTCAAACTAGTTTATGTAAAAGCTTAAGCAAGGCTTTATAGAGCACTATGGATAATACTATAGACAAGACTATAGACAAAACTTTAGACAATACTCTAGAAAAGACTACAGTCAAGTCTTTAGACAAGACTATAGGCAAGACTCTAGTCAAGACTATAGACAAGTCTAGTCAAGACTCTAGTCAAGACTATAGACAAGACTATAGTCAAGACTTTAGTCAAGACTAAAGACAAGACTCTAGTCAAGACTTTAGGCAAGACTCTAGTCGAGACTTAAGTCAAGACTATAGACAAGACTTTAGTCAAGACTTTAGACAAGACTCTAGTCAAGACTATAGACAAGACTATAGTCAAGACTAAAGACAAGACTCTAGTCAAGACTTGAGGCAAGACTCTAGTCAAGACTTTAGACAAGACTCTAGTCAAGACTATAGACAAGACAATAGACAATACTATAGATAAGACTCTAGTAAAAACTATAGACAAGATATAGAAAAGACTATAGATAAGACTTTAGTTAAAACTTTAGATAATACTATAGACAAGACTATAGTCAAGACTATAGACAAGGCTTTAGACAAGACTATAGACAAGACTCTAGTCAAGACTATAGGCAAGACTCTAGTCCAGACTTTAGACAAGACTATAGAAAAGACTAAAGACAAGACTCTAGTCAAGACTTTAGACAATACTCTAGTCAAGACTTTAGACAATACTATAGAAAAGACTACAGTCAAGCCTAAGACAAGACTATAGACAAGACTTTAGACAAGACTTTAGACAAGACTTTAGACAAGACAATAGACAAGACTATAGTCAAGACTATAGGCAAGACTTAAGACAAGACTCTAGTCAAGGCTTTAGACAAGACTATAGGCAAGACTCTAGTCACGACTTTAGACAAGACTATAGAAAAGACTAAAGACAAGACTCTAGTCAAGACTTTAGACAATACTCTAGTCAAGACTTTAGACAAGACTATAGAAAAGACTAAAGACAAGACTCTAGTCAAGACTTTAGACAATACTCTAGTCAAGACTTTAGACAAGACTATAGACAAGACTCTAGTCAAGACTATAGACAAGACTCTAGTCAAGACTATAGACAAGACTCTAGTCAAGGCTTTAGACAAGACTATAGGCAAGACTCTAGTCAAGACTTTAGACAAGACTATAGAAAAGACTAAAGACAAGACTCTAGTCAAGACTTTAGACAATACTCTAGTCAAGACTTTAGACAAGACTATAGAAAAGACTAAAGACAAGACTCTAGTCAAGACTTTAGACAATACTCTAGTCAAGACTTTAGACAAGACTATAGACAAGACTCTAGTCAAGACTATAGACAAGACTCTAGTCAAGGCTTTAGACAAGACTATAGGCAAGACTCTAGTCAAGACTTTAGACAAGACTATAGAAAAGACTAAAGACAAGACTCTAGTCAAGACTTTAGACAATACTCTAGTCAAGACTTTAGACAAGACTATAGAAAAGACTTAAGACAAGACTCTAGTCAAGACTTTAGACAAGACTATAGACAAGACTCTAGTCAAGACTATAGACAAGACTCTAGTCAAGGCTTTAGACAAGACTATAGGCAAGACTCTAGTCAAGACTTTAGACAAGACTATAGAAAAGACTAAAGACAAGACTCTAGTCAAGACTTTAGACAATACTCTAGTCAAGACTTTAGACAAGACTATAGAAAAGACTAAAGACAAGACTCTAGTCAAGACTTTAGACAATACTCTAGTCAAGACTTTAGACAAGACTATAGACAAGACTCTGGTCAAGACTATAGACAAGACTCTAGTCAAGGCTTTAGACAAGACTATAGGCAAGACTCTAGTCAAGACTTTAGACAAGACTATAGAAAAGACTAAAGACAAGACTCTAGTCAAGACTTTAGACAATACTCTAGTCAAGACTTTAGACAAGACTATAGAAAAGACTAAAGACAAGACTCTAGTCAAGACTTTAGACAATACTCTAGTCAAGACTTTAGACAAGACTATAGACAAGACTCTAGTCAAGACTATAGACAAGACTCTAGTCAAGGCTTTAGACAAGACTATAGGCAAGACTCTAGTCAAGACTTTAGACAAGACTATAGAAAAGATTAAAGACAAGACTCTAGTCAACACTTTAGACAATACTCTAGTCAAGACTTTAGACAAGACTATAGAAAAGACTTAAGACAAGACTCTAGTCAAGACTTTAGACAAGACTATAGTCAAGACTATAGACAAGACTTTAGACAAGACTATAGGCAAGACTCTAGTCAAGACTTTAGACAAGAATATAGTCAAGACTATAGACAAGACTGAAGACAAGACTATAGACAAGACTCTAGTCAAGACTTTAGACAAGACTATAGAAAAGACTACAGTCAAGACTTAAGGCAAGACTATAGACAAGACTATAGTCAAGACTATAGGCAAGACTTTAGACAAGACTATAGACAAGACTCTATTCAAGACTATAGGCAAGACTCTGGTCAAGACTTTAGACAAGACTATAGAAAAGACTAAAGACAAGACTCTAGTCAAGACTTTAGACAATACTCTAGTCAAGACTTTAGACAAGACTATAGACAAGACTTTAGACAACACTATAGTACAGACTTTAGACAAGACTATAGGCAAGACTCTAGTCAAGACTTTAGACAAGACTATAGAAAAGACTTAAGACAAGACTTTAGTCAAGACTTTAGACAAGACTATAGTCAAGACTCTAGTCAAGACTTTAGACAAGACTTTAGAAAAGACTTAAGACAAGACTTAAGGCAAGACTTTAGACAAGACTATAGAAAAGACTAAAGACAAGACTCTAGTCAAGACTATAGACAAGACTCTAGTCAAGGCTTTATACAAGACTCTAGTCAAAACTTTAGACAATACTATAGACAAGACTATAGTCAAGACTATAGACAACACTTAAAACAAGACTATAGAAAAGACTATAGATAAGACTATAGTCAAGACTAAAGACAAGACTTTAGACAAGACTATAGGCAAGACTCTAGTCAAGACTTTAGACAAGACTATAGAAAAGACTAAAGACAAGACTCTAGTCAAGACTTTAGACAAGACTATAGTCAAGACTATAGACAAGACTTTAGACAAGATATAGAAAAGACTACAGTCAAGACTTAAGGCAAGACTATAGACAAGACTATAGTCAAGACTATAGGCAAGACTTTAGACAAGACTATAGACAAGACTCTATTCAAGACTATAGGCAAGACTCTGGTCAAGACTTTAGACAAGACTATAGAAAAGACTAAAGACAAGACTCTAGTCAAGACTTTAGACAATACTCTAGTCAAGACTTTAGACAAGACTATAGACAAGACTTAAGACAAGACTATAGAACATACTTTAGACAAGACTATAGGCAAGACTCTAGTCAAGCCTAAGACAAGACTATAGACAAGACTTTAGACAAGACTTTAGACAAGACTTTAGACAAGACAATAGACAAGACTATAGATAAGACTATAGTCAAGACTATAGACAAGACTTTAGACAGGACTATAGACAAGACTCTAGTCAAGACTATAGACAAGACTCTAGCCAAGGCTTTATACAAGACTCTAGTCAAAACTTTAGACAAGACTTTAGACAAGACTTTAGTCAAGACTATAGACAAGACTTAAGACAAGACTTTAGACAAGACTAAAGGCAAGACTCTAGTCAAGACTTTAGACAAGACTCTAGTCAAGGCTTTATACAAGACTCTAGTCAAAACTTTAGACAATACTATAGACAAGACTATAGTCAAGACTATAGACAAGACTTAAGACAAGACTTTAGACAAGACTAAAGGCAAGACTATAGACAAGACTTTAGACAAGATATAGAAAAGACTACAGTCAAGACTTAAGGCAAGACTATAGACAAGACTATAGTCAAGACTCTTGTTAAGACTTTATACAAGACTCTAATAAAGACTATAGACAAGACTTAAGACAAGACTATAGAACATACTTTAGACAAGACTATAGGCAAGACTCTAGTCAAGCCTAAGACAAGACTATAGACAAGACTTTAGACAAGACTTTAGACAAGACTTTAGACAAGACAATAGACAAGACTATAGATAAGACTATAGTCAAGACTATAGACAAGACTTTAGACAGGACTATAGACAAGACTCTAGTCAAGACTATAGACAAGACTCTAGTCAAGGCTTTATACAAGACTCTAGTCAAAACTTTAGACAATACTATAGACAAAACTTTAGAAAAGACTATAGACAAGACTTTAGACAAGACTTTAGTCAAGACTAAAGAAAAGACTCTGGTCAACACTTTAGACAAGACTCTAGTCAAGACTTTATACAAGACTCTAGTCAAAACTTTAGACAAGACTATAGAACAGACTATAGTCAAGACTATATACAAAGCTATAGACAATACAATAGACAAAGTCTATGAATAGATGTTATAGTTAAGACTGTAGACAAGAGCTTGGAATCAATGCTAAAGCAAAGAATATAGACAAGTTTTTTTTGGCAAAATTATCGACAAGGTTTTAGATAAGACTTTAGACTAGAATACAAAGAAGACTACAGTCCTGACTATAAACAAGATTGAAGACAGAACTATTAACAATCCTAAGCAAAACTATTGTCAATGTAAAAACTTTTACATTTTTTCAGTAACCTGTAAATCGTTTAAAAGCAAAATGTTTACAAAATAAAAGATTTTTTACTAGAAAACCGTAACAGATTATCTTGAACGCTTCAAAAAAAACTACTATAAAACCTAAAAGCAACAAGGTTAACTGTCTCTTAGTGATAATCTAAACGTGAGATAAATTTTCTAAGAAATAATAAAATAAAATTAATTTAAAGTCTGAATCAAATACAAGTACTTTAATGTATACAGCATACAATACATTAAATACTGTATTAAAAAAAAAAATCTCGGTAAAACTAATCAAAAAAAAGTAAAAAAGACATTTAAAAAAATGTAAAAACCCATAAAGTTTTTACAACGATGCCCTTTTATTACAACAAAAACTAAATAAAAAATAACTTTCCCCAGCAAAAAAAAAAAAACATCAACACAAATAGAAAAAAAAAAAACACAGAAAATAATCTAGTGCCGGTACCTTGCCACTTAAATTTACAACAATAAAACGCGTATGAGTACAGGAGCCACATACCCAGTTACTGGTAAATCGCAAAATCTACTGCTGCGATGAATTCGAAACATATTTTCACGTAATTTTAATACGAATGCAAAAATTAAAAAAAAAAAACAAGAGTTAGAATTATTTTCTAATAAAACAAAAGATTGTTGCTTTTTAAGTTGGATGGGTTGGTTTTTTTTTTTTGCATACTCGTGTACTATTTATACATAAATTTTAATTTAGATAAATGTTTTATAAAAAAAAAAAATCTATTTATACTTCTCGCTTTAGCGTTTTCGTTTACATTCACTCGTAAAAGTCAATTTCTATTTTATACTGAATTTATTTGCTGTCTGTGAGAGTTACAAGTTGCATTGTTTGCCAACAAAATTACCTTCAACACCATTAGAACAACAGCAATAGCAACAACAACTAACGATCAACAGAGTGGCAAAGTGTAATCTAAAAGAATTGTTTAATTATTTCAAATAAAGTTGACTTCATTAGCAGACCGAAATTTTACACCAATTTAAATAACTACAATTTATTCGAAATATCGAAGTTTGCTAAAGTTGTACACATAAATATGCAAAATGTTTTAATATTCTTCACATTTTAAAAAATTGTTTAAATTATAAAATAAACCTTAAAATTTATTGAAATTTTTAAGATTGTAACACTTATTAACATTTATTTTTAAACTTAGAGGGAGTTTACACGGAGTCTTTTCAGACATGTCTGTTTTTGACATTCTCTTATGAACACGCTCCCAAAAACCTATTGTCTTTTCAAGATGTCTTTCCAAACATGTCTGTTTTCATGTATAATAGTCTAATATACATATACATACAAATTAAAAACATTGAAATTCATATAAACAAACATGAAAACTCATTTCATGAGGGAGTTTACACGGTATCTATTCAGACATGTCTAACAAACACGTTTGTTTTGTTTGTAGGCGATCGGGGTAGAGAAGAAAGAGGGGTTGCCAAACAGACATGAAATGAGTTTACATGTTTGTTTATATGAATTTCCATGTTTTTAATTTGTATGTATATGTATATTAGACTATTATACATGAAAACAGACATGTTTGGAAAGACATCGTGAAAAGACAATAGGTTCTTGGAAGCATGTTCAAAAGAGAATGTCAACAGCAGACATGTCTGAAAAGACTCCGTGTAAACTCCCTCCATGTCTGTTTGGCAACCCTTCTTTCTTCTCTACCCCGATCGCCTACAAACAAAACAAACGTGTTTGTTAGACATGTCTGAATAGACACCGTGTAAACTCCCTCATATAACCAAACATGAAAACTCATTGCATGTCTGTTTGGCAACCCTTCTTTCTTCTCTACCCCGATCGCCTACAAACAAAACAAACGTGTTTGTTAGACATGTCTGAATAGACACCGTGTAAACTCCCTCTTATTAAAACTCTTCAAATTTATAAAAATTTATAACAAAAAATATTTTTTTATTTAGAAAATTTTTCAAACTTGTAAAAATTTTGAAAATTTATAAAAACTTAAAAAAAACTTTTACAATTTTTTGAAAATCTGGCAAATATCAAAATAATTTTCGGGAATACAAAATTCGTGCTTAATTCCCAATTTTCATTATTGATAAAAACACTGAAATTTATTGTTGATGGGATAAGCCATTCCTATGCGCATTTCACTGATTGCTTAGGCCAGATCGTCAGGAAACTTCATCCATATAACCAAACTAAATAAAACTGTTAAACGTATAAGACTTATAAGCAACAGTTCTACTTGTACAACATCAAAGTTTAAACAAAAACATCAACAATAAACAGTGAGTTTATCTCATCTTACATTCCCCTCTACAATTGATTGGAATTCTCCCAACATTAACTGTAGTTGTAAGTAGGGTTAAGAAAACCAAAATGAAAACAAAAACCAATTTCAAAAGCATGTTGCCAGTTAAGTTTTTTCAGGCCGTGCACTGCCAGTTTATTATCAAAATAATTTTGGGAATGCAAAATTTTAATTTCAAAAGATTTTGTTATTCGTGCTTAATTCCCAATTTTCATTATTGATAAAAACACTGAAATTTATTGTTGATGGGATAAGCTATTCCTATGCGCATTTCACTGGTTGCTTAGGCCAGATCATCAGGAAACTTCATCCATAAAGATTTTAGAAAAACTAAAGATATTAAACCAAATAAAACTGCTAAACGTATAAGACTTATAAGCAACAGTTCTGCTTGTAACAATATCAAAGTTTAAACAAAAACATCAACAATAAACAATGAGTTTATCTCATCTTACAATCCCCTCTACAATTGATTGAAATTCTCCCAACATTAATTGTAGTTGTAAGTAGGGTTAAGAAATACAAAATGAAAACAAAAACAAATTTCAAAAGCATGTTGCCAGCTAAGTTTTTTCAGGCCGTGCACTGCCAGTTTATTATCAAAATAATTTTTGGGAATGCAAAATTTTAATTTTAAAAGAGTTTGTTATTTGTGCTTAATTCCCAGTTTTTATTCTTGACAAAAACACTTGAAATTTATTGTTGATGGGATAAGTTATTCCTATGCGCATTTCACTGGTTGCTTAGGCCAGATCATCAGGAAACTTCATCCATAAAGATTTTAGAAAAACGAAAGATATTAAACCAAATAAAACTGTTAAACGTATAAGACTTATAAGCAACAGTTCTACTTGTAACAATATCAAAGTTTAAACAAAACATCAACAATAAACAGTGAGTTTATCTCATCTTACATTCCCCTCTACAATTGATTGGAATTCTCCCAACATTAACTGTAATTGTAAGTGGGGTTAAGAAATACAAAATGAAAACAAAAACAAATTTCAAAAGCATGTTGCCAGTTAAGTTTTTTCAGGCCGTGCACTGCCAGTTTATTATCAAAATAATTTTCGGGAATACAAAATTTTAATTTTAAAAAATTTTGTTATTCGTGCTTAATTCCCAAATTTTTAGAAATTTTTTTTAATTCTAGAAAATTTTTAAAATATTTTTTGATATAGAAAATTTTGAAAATGCTTATGGCTATTTCCAAAAAAAACGTCAACCACAAAAAATGGAAAAAAAAATTCCTTTTCAAGATTTATTTAGAGAATTGCTTATATTATTTTAATATATGCGTATAAATTAATTGATTCGAAAAAAAAAGATAAATGGTAAACGAAGTACTACAACTTTTAGCACATACTTGTGTATATTAGAAAATATGCATTTGGAACAACAATACTCTAATCTAAGGCATATTTATGATCTGAAAAACATTTTTTATTAAGTTTCTTATATAGAGGATTATAAATAGCAACATAAAAAAATTTTAAATCATGGTGGAAAAATTGTCCCGTTTACAATTTCTTTAACAATTTATTTAAAAAAATGTAATTCATATTTTATTTTGAAATCGAAACCATTTTTAGGGCACATTAGTACGCAACATTTTAAAATTAATCCCAATAAAATATTGTGTCAGGTTTCGCAGAAATCACTGTTTAAACGGTTAACCCTTAAAACCCACTTCCGTTTTTTGTCCCGTTTACAATCACTGGTTTTTTGCAATTATCTCGGAAACCACGACAGTAAGCGAAAAATTTCATTTGCGGAAATTAAAGAGCTAGTTGAGAGTTAAAAGAATCATTAATTTAAAAAATGAAAATCAGGTTGTTTTTTACAGTTTTGTCAATATAAACGTGTGCGAATGTCCCGTTTACAATCTTGGAAGTGCCCATATATTTTGCAAATTTTAAAAATTTTTTTAATAAAGAATATTTTTCAAATTTTGAAAAATTTTAAAAAATTTGCTAAATTTTTAAATATTTTTTTTATCTACAAAAATTTGGCAAATTTAAAACTTTTATATAGAAAATTTTTAAAAATTATTATAAATTTATGGAACTTTATAAAATTGTATAAAGAAAAATTTTTTAATTAAAAAAATGTTTCAATCTTATAACAGTTTTTGAAATACATAATAATTTTGCAATTTTTTAAAATTTTGGCAAATTATTTTTAAAATATTTTTTAATATTTAAAATTTTTGAATTTCATAAAAATTCAAAAAAATTTTAAAAATTTTAAATTTTTTTTATGTAGAAAAATTGGTTTAAAGATTGATGTTTGCCTATTGACTGCCAGCAGTGAGTGTTAAACCGCAAAACCCTCTGAAGAGATTGAGTGGTTACAATTGAAACATGTAAGGGTAACCTGCCCTTGAAAGCCTGAGTTCGAGCCAGAGATCAGCTACTCATACTGACTCATGCAATTGTGAGTATTTAAACTAAAGTACTCATACTCACAAGAGAAATATTTATGAGTGCGACGTCGGCATTATACGCATACTCATAAATGACCTCAGCTTGATTTATAATATCAAGAAAATACTTACAATACTCCCAATGATTCATATCATTTAGCTCATCCATTTACCGTTTTAACACAACAGATAAAATACACAACTTAATAATCAGCGCTGCCAGATAAATTTGCCGAAAAATCGTACACTTCATACATGCAACTTTAGTAAACTGTAATTGCCAAATCGTCACTTTGCTATTTGGGGACAAATCTGGCAGCCTCGCATTTTGCTTCGCCTATACACATTGAGTTGAGTAGATTCTAAATCAAACACTACAAATGTTGCTAAGTATGAGTACGATAAATAAAATGTTACTTTTGAGTGAATATGAGCTTGAATAACATTGAAATAAGTATGAGTGCGTATTAGTACAAGAATTTATGGGTCATTGCTGATTTCTGGTTCGAGCATCGCGGCAGTCAAGAATGAAAAATTATCAATAAAATTTTATTAATTTCATGTTGCAAAATTCCTTTCTTCGTAAAAAATAATTTCATGAAAATTAAATTTGATGAACTTTAGCCTAATTGAAAATATCAAAATTGTTCTTAAAACCATAAATAGTTCCACAAAAATAACCACAATACTTATTATTGTTAATTCACACAAAAAAAGGATTGTTTTCAATTAAAAAATTAATTACATTACCACCACTAATATATTAATTGTTTCAATTAAATATTTTTTGATATTCAAAACGTTTTCTGCAGTTATCTTGTTGGTATAAGTAAACTTTTAATTGATTTGATAAAATATTTAATTAAAACTGATTTTATTTTTGATTAATGGTTTGATTAAAAAAAAAAAAAAATTTGCTAAAATTTTCTTCTTCGCATTTCTTATGAACGAAAAAAAAATCATTACAGAGTAAACAGAAAATAATCCTTATAAAAGGAAAACCTTCCAATGCAAAGTAGTAAAAAAATGGTTATTCCATTGCGTTCTAAGAGTTGAAGCGGGTTTGGATTAGTACGTAGTTGAACTCGCAAATAGTACGTGTTCTTTAGCATGGATTAAATATATCTTACCTTGCCTATAATCGTACATGGGCAAATCCTGCGTGACGAACGCTACATTCGCACGCGTTTTCTAATTGAAATATACACATTTTTTGGTCTTTCAAAAAAGATAGCTTCAACTTATATATAGTATTTACTGACATTAACATGTACTTACAAATGGCATATATCATAATTTCTTAGCAAGTAATTGTTGCGAAATAATTGATCACAAAGTTTTGTGACGCACGCTACAAAAAGTGGAAGTAACTTCAAAGGTTGAAGTGCGTTTTCCTAATTTTTAGCGAATTTTGCATGATAAGGTATTACAAAATCTGATTCCTAAATGAAAGATGAGTATAAGAGAATTCTAAACGCACTTATTTGCAGCCAAAAAATGTTGTGATTTTTTGACAAAAGCCGTGAACCCTTTGTGACGCACGCTACGTAACGCACTTTACAGTTTTTCCAGTAGTATTTTATTATTATATTTTAATTATTTTAACAAAACAAATTATATTTTTATGAATTGCATTTCTTAAACTAATTTGTTAACTAATGAACATCAACTTTTATTTTAACGAAATTTATAGTTTGATAAGTTTGCTCTAAGTGCTATTTTAAACACAAAAATCACCTAAAATAATGCTAAATTCACGTATTTTATTAAAAAATCAGCAGTGGGGTAGGATTTGGTAAAAATTATTGCATTGATGATCATTGAAATACCTATTTTTAAATATAAAAATGAAATTAAACATTTAGGGCCTGTTCGTCGATAACGAAAGAAGTCTTCTTTCGCTTAAATAACATTTAAAACAAAAACAAATTATAAAATATTGTTTTTGTTTTACATGTAAGTTAAGCGAACGAAGTATTCATTCGTTATCGACGAACAGGCCACTAGTCTTATATTCCGTTAAAAAAAATTCATTTGAAAAATTTTTGGTTGGTGGACTGTTTCTGGGATTTGCCCATATATAATCTTAAGCGAATAAGAGTTATAAACACTCTAAGTCTTACCTGTAACAATATCAAAGCTTAAACAAAACACCAACAATAAACAGTGAGTTTATCTTTTCTTACATCCCCCTACAATTGGTTGGGTTCTTTCCGACTCGAATTGTAGTTGTAAGTGGGTTAAAAGAAAAAACAAAATTAAAAAACAAACCGCTTCGTTCTATTGTCTTCGTAAGAAAACAACGAACTAAACCAATTTGCCAATTCAGTTTTATGCACGGGCACATGCAATTATATTATCAAAGTTATTTTCGGGAATACAAAGTTTATTATTAATACGATCTTCGTATGACGTGCTAAATTCCCAGTTTTTCATATTTGATAAATACACTGAAATTTATTGTTGAGGGAAAGCAAGCCTCTATGCGCATTTCGCCGGTTGCTTACACCAGCTCATCAGGAAACCTTTTCCAAAGATTTTAGCTATGCGCATTTCGCCGGTTGCTTACACCAGCTCATCAGGAAACCTTTTCCAAAGATTTTAGCTCCTGATGAGCTGGTGTAAGCAACCGGCGAAATGCGCATAGAGGCTTGCTTTCCCTCAACAATAAATTTCAGTGTATTTATCAAATAACTTTGATATAATCTTGCTTATAGTTTAGTCTCATCAATAATAAACACTAAATAGCGCTCCTTAGTGTTCGGTTCGGTAGATTTGTGGAAAACACAAACGCTAAAAGGGTTTGCGTAGTAAATCATAACGATTCACTGTTTGTCATCTTTCAAATAAAAAAATAATAAGAACATTTAGGCCCTAAGTTTGTAAAAGGCAAACGCAACGCCAAAAATTATATTGAAAGCAAAAACAAAATCGAAAGTATTTCATAGTTTTGTTGTTGTTTTCTATAGAAATTTATATTGAATTTTTAAATTTTAAACGCTGCATATCTTGTGGCGTTGATAATTTTAAAACGCAATATGTATTTCTGTAGAAAGCAACAACAAAATTTTGATAAATTTTTGACATTGTTTTTGCTTTCAATGTTATTTTTGGCATTGTGTTTGCGTTTTACAAATTTAGGGCCTTAATTCCGTTCGGTTTTTACAATTTTTGTAAATTTGTACAAATTTTTTTTTTAATTTAGAAATATTTGTCAAATTTATAAAGTTTTGAAAGTTAATACATATTTTTAAAAGGTCCATTCTTTTAAAACTCTGTCTTTGAACACATGTGCCTTAGAAATTATACATGATTTAGTCATGATCAGTATGTAGTTCATACAAGTACTCACACTCTTAACTCTAGTTTATTTAGTACATAGTTCAGTTTTTTTTTTTTGTAAATTGTTTTCCATTATTTTATTTTTTTAAGTCGTTGCATTTGTTTAAATACAGAAAATAAAAAAAAAATATTTAGAGCAGCACAGTTATTTGCGCCAAAATGCAATTGTAAATTTTTAAATGCAACAAATACTGAACTGAACTAAACAAAAATGTTGAACATACCAGTCCATTAGCACAGGCTGCCTGCTTGTCAAATTATTTATATGATTTTTTTTTGCAGCGATTTTTGAACAAAATTAAATACAACTTTTTGAAAACTAAAAAAAAAAATACCAGAGTGCAATTATTTTCTGGCTTCAATTTTACCCAATAAACAGTGAAATTTATAGAGTTATTTTTTTTTTTTTTTATTTAAAGTTTAGAATATAGAGACTAGCACTGGCGTATTTTGTTGGTACTTTATGAGCTACAAAATGGGAAGCTTTGAAAGGTTGTTTCAGCATAAAAGTAGAAAACAAAGTTACTGCACACAGAGAAAGGAAATGTTTCCATACCCAGCAAACAATATGAGTCCTAAAAGAGTCTTTTAGGACTCCTTTTTATGAGCAAAACGCCCATAAAAAAGCTCCTAAAACCCTCAGATATGAGCGTGTTTTCCTATGAAACCGTCAAAAAATTTTGTACTGAATATGAGCTTTTTAGAACTGCTAAATTTAACGATTTGTATGGAAAATTGTGAGCCTTTTTGCTCACAAATCAATCATAACAACTTCTTAAAAGAGTCATAAAAGAGGGATTTCGGAGCCAAAAAAGAGTGTTATAAGAGTGTTTCTTTTTCTTGAAATTAGGGTATTAATTTTATAAGTAAATTTGTGCTTTTTAACTTTTAATGGAAAAGTTTTATTAATATATGTTTTGTGCATGGAAATCATAATCTTTTAAACAAATTTTAGCGGACAAAACCACCTAATTTTCTTTTAACAAAATCTTCAAATGGATAGTTTTTTATTTAAAAACAACAGAAATAAAACTTCTTTTTGCACAATTTCTGAAAGATTTTATCAAAACCACAACCGAACAGCGCAAAATTATCACAATAATGACAGACAAACGCAAAATATTGAAATTATCAAGAGAAAGAAAACAAGCTACCGTTGCCCCTCAGAAAACCCTCATAAATAAGAGTTTTCTAGGAGTGTGCTCCTAAATTGCTCATAAAAATGAATCTTTTCGGAGTCCTGAATTCTACAGGCTCCGAAATCTATCAAAATTGCTTATAAATAAGGAGAGTAATCATAAAACCCTCAAGAAAAGGAATCTTTTAAGAGTCATATTTAGGAGCGCTCCGAAAATTGTTTGGTGGGTATAGTCACGAATAACTAATCCAACATTTTTATACCCGTCACCACAGGTGGTGAATAGGGTAATAAGTTTGTCATTCCGTTTGTAATTCCTATAATATTGATGTTAGACCCTATATGGTATATATATTCTGGGTCCTTATGAGAAGCGAAGTTGATTTAGCGATGTCCGTCTGTCTGTTGAAATGGGTTTTCCGAAGACCCCATATATGATGGGGGCCAGGTTATTATACATCGCAGCAACATCGGTCCACAAATGGCTGAGATATGAGTAAAAAATCACGACTGCCTCAAATTTTTTCCTTTAAAGGTCCAATTAGACGTGACATTACTATACCAACAGTGTATTACCAAAACGAAATAAACATACCATACAAACCAATTTAATTTTGGTTTCTACGGTCAAAAAGTGGCTATGGTAATACAGTGTTGCTAATGTGGGTTTTTTTGTTGTTTTTTTATACCCTTCACTACAAGTGGTGGATTTTATTTGTAATGTGTTTAATTTTACGCATACACATACACATTAATGCATGTATATGATATGCCGCTCAAATAAAGAAACAAACTCATAGACTCAATATATTTTAATTTAACGCTTCTTTAGTAAAAGCATTCGTAGCCGAGTTGTTAAATTCCTCCTGAGACTGATGATGTTGCCAGTTCGAATCCCAAAAATAATTTTTTTTCATTTTTTTTTTATTTAATTTTTGTATGTTCTAAAAAACGATTTTAAGATTATAAAACGAATTTCAAACATCAACTTTGGCAAAAGAGGAAACGCGCTTATACTATGTTTCCACTATGAGCAAAACAACTTGTTTTGAGCAAAACGTGTCAAAGTGTTTCGATTATGTAAAACTGGTTTTGGTTTTCGATTTTTCGAAATCAACATTTATGTTGTAAACAAATATGAAAGCCAAAAAAAATATGTGTTGAAAAAGAAATATTTTTCTTTAACAGGAAATTTTCTTGTTTGTTTTTTAATACACAGATATACATATATGTACGTATATAAAAGCCCATAATTTACTAACTTTTTACCATATTATTTTATTATTTTTACGCTGCAAACAAACAAATCAGCTGGAGATTTGCATAAACCTATTTAATAAGTCTTGATATTTTGTTAAATATGTCACTTTTTTCGAAATTGTCAATCACCAATAATGGATAACCCAGAGTTGTATTCATGATTTTCGACATGTTTTGGAGCAAAACTAGTTTTTGTTTGAGTTTTCGAGCATAAAAAATGTATAGGAAAACAAGTAGCAAAACACTTGTTTTGCTGCAAAACTAGTTTTGTGGCCCAAAACATGTCGAAAATCATGAATACAACTCTGGGTTATCCATTATATTAAGTTTGTCGTCAAGGCTGTCAGACTTGGGGATTTCAAGTGAGCAAAAAGGACAAAGAAAGTCAATTGGGGATTGGGGATTTTTTTTTGGGGATTTTACACTTTTTTAATATATTTTCCCTTCTTTTATTATTTACGCTTATTTTTCTTTGTTTCGTATATAAAATATGAACAAAAGTAGCAAAACTTTTATCTTACTCTTATACAGTGTAAAGGGTTCTAATTAAGATTACCATTTTTGTTAAGTGTGTAAAAGGTACCCAGTCAAAACTTCGCTTACTTTTTCAAAATGAATAGCTTCTTTAACGCATTATTTAGTAGCTTATAGCTTACATCTATAACTACTTTTTTCTGGTTGTATGTAGGTAAAAAAAAATAATTACTTTTTTTTGAATGCGTTCATTTTGGGATATCCCTTGTACAATTCATTGGTTCTTTCAGTAGAATTGTAAGTAGTGCTCTTATGTTTTTCTGATTACTCAACACATTATTTTGTAGGCGAAGTTTTTACTGGGTACTTTATATTTATTAACTCATGTTATTTTTCTTGAGTGAGCGTTAAAAAAAGAAGAATTTAAAAATAGAATCTTAAACCGTTGACAACACATAACATTTTGGATTTTTTAAAGACAATTTTCAAGCAAATATGTTTGTCTTCGCCAAAAATAAGTTAATTTAAAAGACAATATAATAAAGTTTGGGCAAAATAAAATAATTTTTTTGACGAAAAATTTTAAATTCGTTTGAAATGTGGATTTTCCGGCGAATATTAAAGATTCCATGGACTGACCGCGTTTCGAATGAAGAAGTGCTCAGGCGTATGAATATCGGACGTGAAATAATAAAAAATATAAACACACGGAAAATATCTTAATTGGGTCACATAATGCGAAATGGAAAATTTAGAATATCCCAAACCATTTTACAGGCCAAAATTGAAGGAAGATGCCCGAGAGGAAGAAAGGAAATAACGTGGTTGAAAAACATTCAAGATTGGACAGGTCACCAAACGAAAGTAGTCTTCTGAGGGCAGCCAAGAACAAACAACTCTCTATAATATAATGAGAATAAAAACAAAAAAAAAAAAAAACAAAAAATATTATTGCTACTTTATAATTATTGTATGATCGCTAATATCCGAATACGGATTGGCAAATAAAGAAGAAGAAAAATTTTCATTTGGGGATTTTTGGGGATTTCTTATTAAAATTGTTCTTACTATTTTAAAAAATAAATTTAAATTTGGTCAGAAAAAAAAACAAAAAAAATATTAGCTTTTTAAGGTTTTGTTTTTTAATTTGGGGATTTTTGGGGATATCTTTTTAATTTTTTGGGGACAAGGGAAAAAAGTACCTGACAGCCCTGTTTGACGTCTTAGTACTGAGAGAGAGAGAGAGAGAAATTATTTTGTTCAGCAAGTTTTTTCTTGTATTGGTTTATTTTAATTTTTGTTCAGAACAAAATGAACTAAACTTCTATTCAATTTGTACATAAAAGTTAAAATTATGGCTTTTTTTTTGAATAATTATACAGGTATATAAAACAAAACATAATATAATTAAAAATAATAAAATTACTTTCCTTTTTTCGTATATTTTCTTTAACACACTTTTAGAAAACAATTCCAAATAAGTGGTTTGCTAGAGCTGTGCTGCCATTTTGTATAATTGTTTGGATCTGTTAACCATATGGTAGCTTTGTTTTTCTGGACAATTTTTCCCAAATGGGTGAATCGTTCTGAAGAACACTCTCAGTAAAAAAGTTATTCTCCGGACAAAAATAATGTTCGGAACGCATGGATGAATCGACCTTTAAAGTCTTGTACAGTGGGGGTGGAGTTGTTTATCCACCTGCTCCATATCCAGAGCTAGCATAAAGAACTAGCTCTTTATTTAGGTTCAATATGGACCAGATTAGAACAGTGGTCTGTCTTAGTTGTGTCTGGGCGCTGGCCGGTGGAAACTGATGCGAGAGGAACTGGAATTTAATGACTTCTGCAGAATTTGTAATAATGAAAAGGAAGAGGAAACTGTGTTTCAGTTTCTATGTCACTGTCCTGGAATTCGGAACATTAGGAAGGAATTCCTGGAAAAACCGGTGTTTGCCTGTTTGGATCATCTATCTAAAATAGAACTAAGTTTGCTTCTTCGCTTCACTAGGAAGACGATTTGCTTGAACTTTGCAGTGACGCTTATTGAGGTAACTGTTCTTCAGGATAAACATTTGCGCTGGGACCACTGAATGTCAAAAGTGAGCTGCCTCTCGATGGCTGCCTATAGTACTAGTTTCACTCGTATTTTTTTACAAAATTGTTGGTTGGGTTAGTTAAAGCTTTGTTATCTAAAACTCGATTTAGTATCTTATTCACTAAACATTTAACTTATTTTTGAAATCATTGAACATTTAAAAATGTTTTAACAATTTAATGAGTTACTAGAATTTTATGTGATTAACAAAATTTTTTTAATCAAATAAAAAATTGCAAATTTGTAAAGTAAAATCTTGCTCTAGTTTTAAAAGAAATTATTATTATCAATCAACAACAAAAAAAGAGTAAAAAAATTAACCTCAACATTCCTTAAGACTTTAGAAAAACTGATATTTGTTCCAGATATCGTTTAACACAGAGGGAAAAAATTTTAAAAAATTCTTCAGTTAGAAATTAAACCCCTCAATGTTGCTTAAAACCACAAAATTTCTCTTTAAGGTTTTTATTTCCAATATAAAAATAATATAAAAAACAAATTAATAAAAAAAAAAAAACGAAAGAATAAAGAAAACTAAAACAAAAAGTTTAATGACTAAAAATAGTTAACAATAACCACGCAAAAAAAAAAAAACCAAAAATCACTCCACTTCTAAAAAATAAAGATTAATACTAACAATCTCTACCACAAGTTTGATAAATGACTCGTCGCGAGGTATTTGCCACAACAAAAAAATGTTTAAGAACACAATCTAAAAAAAAAATGGCAAAACTGAAAACAATTGTTTGTTTTTTTTGTGAGACAAGACAAGACAAACATTAAATGACAGTCTCTACAGAAAATCCATAAAGACAGTGCAACGTCTAAGTAATGAGAGTCTATTATTTTTTTTTAGAGAAACCACCACCACCGCCATCAGTACTAACCGGCCAGTCACCTCTTTAAAATGCTCTAATTAACTAAAACTGCAGGTCATCAGAAAAACCATCTTTCAGAGGAGACAAAACGACACAAAACTGAACAGTAACCATTATAATTAGCAGATAATGATGATGATAATGACGATAATGATGATAAAATGATACAATTAAAGGAATAAGTAGTTGGATATACAATCTAAAAAAGGTTACTATTATTAAGCTACTTGAAAATAATTTCAGAAAAATAAAATCTTAAGTAAAAAAAAAACTTCAAATATGTAGACTAGAAAGTCTGGAATGATAAAAATATAGTTTTTTCAACAGAATTAAAGATTTAAGCAGAATAAAAACGAATTTAAAAGACCTCTAACTACATTTAGATACATTAAGCAGAAAATTTAAAGAACTAAATTTTTTTAAGTGTAATATCCCAGTAAACATAGCAGTTTCATCAAAATTTGTTTAAATATATTTAAAAAAAAAACAAATCATTTAAAAAATTTAATTACACTGCAGTCGCGATAACGTGAACTATTTAAAACTGCCAGTTTTCACGTTTTTCAATGGCCCAAAAGTCAAGAACAAAATTAAATAGATATTGAGGGAATTTAGTTCAGATTGGAATGGAAAGAGGGAAAAATGGAACTTTTTATTACAACAAACCAAAGAACAAATTTTACACTTAAAGCTGCAATTTGAACAACCTTTAAAAAAGTGTAAAAATTAGATTGGAAATTATAATAAAGACCGCTCACCTCAACATGAGTGCAATTTTCCTTTTTTCTTTTTTTGCAATCAAAAGACTGAATTCCCTTATTGTGTTTTTAACAAGACTTACAGCCAGTCCCACGATGTCACACGTTAACGTTCGCATAGAAAATAACATTTAAAACAAAAACAATTTCTAAAATTTGTTTTTGTTTTAAATGTTATTTTCTATGCGAACGTTAACGTGTGACATCGTGGGATTGGCTGTTAATATTTAGGACTTTCTTGATATATTATTTGTTCGTACACTAAAATTATAAAAAGTTTAAGAATAAATTGAAACTATTTATATATACTTATATATACTTTTATATAGAACATGGCCGCTTTTTCATTGCTTACCATCAACCCACAAAGTGTACGAGAAAGTAAACGAAAAACGTATATACACTCCCGAGTACCCCGTACACACAAAGTATAGCATACGTATTTCAGAGAAAGTGTGTTATACTCAATTCTATACCACGATTAGCTTACTTCCTCTCTGCCTGTAGTACTGTTTCATGTACATTGTACAATATGAAGTAAGTGAAAGCATACTCTGTGTTACAATTCCACTTACAATTCTGAGTACTCGGAATATTAGTCAGTGAGTATATATATTGTGATAGGCATGTAAGTATGTACAGTAGGGTGGGTCGATTTGTATGGATGAAAAAAAAAAAAAAATGAAAAATCGTATAGCAAAAACGTAATCTACATAAAATGCTAAGAAAATTCTCCGAAGAAACAATTGGTCTAAGATGAAGTCTTAATCCGCGCCTCTCGACTTGGAAATTTTTTTTCTCTTCTTTCGTTTAAATTATTTCCTTTTTTTTGATATACAGTATAAGGTGCGTCGAAAGAGACGTTGTGCCAGTCAACCCCTGGAATGAAAGATATGTCAATGAAGTTTCTAAATCAGGAAAAAAATTTTTTTGCCACGCCTTAAAATTCATCCCTTTTTGGTTTTTAATATGTAGCGCTGTCATTTAAAGTCCGATATCATCATATCGCATATCGTTGTTCATGGATTGACAAGGGTTTTATTTTCGCCTTTGGTGACTTTTTAATCCGAGCTCAAATTCTGGGCGCCACTTATGCCATCTCGGATCCTTCCCCAACATGTCAAATTTTTTTCACGTGCAAAGAAAGCCCTTCTCAAACTTAGTATGTATAACTTTTAACATGCTCACTTTTATGATACGCCTCCAAATAAAGCCCCTTTTTCTTTTTCACATTCACAGAATTTGAGCTCGGATTAAAAAGTCATCAAACGCGAAAATAAAGCCCTTGTCAATCCATGAACAACGTTATGCGATATGATGATATCGGACTTTAAATGGCAGCGCTACATATAAAAAACCAAAAGGGCTGTATTTTGGGGCGTGGCAAAAAATTTTTTTTCCTGTTTTAGAAACTTCATTGACATATCTTTTATTCCAGGAGGAGACTGGCACAACTTTTCTTTCGACCCAACTTATACTGTATATCAAAAAAAAAGAAAATAACTTTAACGAAAGAAGTGGAAAAAAATGTTCAAGTCGAGAGGCGCGGATTAGGATTTTATTTTAGGCACATGGTTTCTTCGGAGAATTTTCTTAGAATTTGATGTAGATTACGTTTTTGCTATACGATTTTTTAAAAAAACTTCGACCCGCCCTAATGTAAAGCATGTAACATCGTGCTATTTCAAAAAACAAATTTTACATCTTCGAATACACAAACATTTTCGCTGCATTAAAATCAGGGACCGGTATAATTATTTCTTTTTTCATAAAAGTCAGATGATAACAGTTTTTTTTTTTTTTTTTTTGGTTATTATTTTTTTGAGCAAAACTGACAGTTATTTTTGATTTTTATCTTTTTTCGAGCAAAAATAAAAGTTCAATAAAAGTCAAAATTTTAAAAAGCAATATGTATTTTATCATAGACTTATGGCCATTTTCTCATTAGGCGATTATCTTTTTTCCCAACGAAAAACTGCACATTAAAGAAATTTGGTTTTCTCAATGTCTCATTTGCTTCGTTTTAATCGCAAAGCTAACCGGCACTCATCTGCCAATTATTTATTTTCCTTTTATTTGCCGTACAGATAAATTCAATCAGCTGACTCCCATCTTTTACATGTATTTTGAGTGGCGTTGCCAGCTGAAAACTTTGTTTTTTGTCGGTATATTGAGAAACCCAAAATCGTTAACGGACAGTTTATCGGTCCAATAAATTTATGTTGACATTAAGTAACAGACATTTTGTCGATACATTGAGAAAATGGCCATTAGTTCATAAAGATCAATATGGTATACTTGAACGAGTTTTCCAACATTTACTTCTTTAATCTTTTTTAGTTTTAAATATCAATACTATGTACAAAAGTACATATCGCTCATTTACTTTAATAGCGGCATAACTCAAAATATGAAGTTTTGGGTTTAGTTAGATGCAGAATTGCTCGCTATGTTTTTCTTTACAATGTGTAAAAAATGAATCTTTATATTTTCCCGTTGGAAGCGAATATGTCGTTATTTTTTCCAAGTGGTTAGAGCAATTTAAAAACTTTAAGTGCGTTTATCTCGAAATGGATTTTTTAGAGTTATCTCACTATTGAAGTAAACATTTTTTGATATTTCAGTCAAATACAAATGTTAAATGATTTAATTGATAATAAATTGCAAACTTTTCACGGTTTTCAAGCGAACTTGGTCTAAAGCGTTGAAGGAAAATATGGTTTGTGTCTTTAATAATATTGCTTTGTTAATCTGTCAAGATTTTAAATTTATAAATAGCGATTTATTTAAAGCTAAATTTTATTATAAGAACTTTTGTTTCACATATTAACATATTAATCAATTAAATTTTTTTTACGATTTTTGATATTAACGCTGCACTAACAATTATTTTAACCATACTACTTGTCAAAATTTACTAAAATTTAAAGCTGCGACGGAGGCTGCACGCATTCTTAAAGGATCTGCAGCCGTACTATGTAATTCGCTAAAGCCAAAACTCTATCTATAAAGTTGTTTTAGCGGTTTTTGGCGACATATGCAATTCGGTTAATTCGCCGCAGTTTTAGTTTTAATTGTCATCGCTAAAATTTTTAAATTTTGTATTCTCTAAGGCATTTTAGCGATCGAGATTTATTTTTAGCTAAGTGAATTACAGTATACGGGGTGGCATGTCATAACGTCCAGTGTCATTGTGTCCATGAACGTTATGACACTTTTGAAAGTGGCATAATGTCCATGGACACTACGACACTTTCAAAAGTGTCATAACGTCCATCAAAGAAGTGTCATAGCGTCCGCGGACCTTATGGCACTTTGCAAAGTGTCATAATGTCCACAACTTAACTTATAATGAAAAATATTAAAATGTGTAAAATTTGTTTTGAAATACCGTTAAAATTTCAAATTTAGGATTATAGTATAGCTAATACCGGCTTCGCTAACTAAAGTTTCTCTGAACAGCCGGCCGTCGGCCGGGCGCAAGGATTTTCTCCTCTATGGTATAACAAACACCGGCTTCGCTAACTCAAGCTTCTCTGCACAGCCGGCCTTCGGCCGGGCGCAAGGATTTTCTCCTCTATAGTATAACAAACACCGGCTTCGCTAAGTTAAGCTTCTAAAATCTGCCTTGTTTCCGAACGAAAGCCGACTTTTCAGACTATTCAGTTATACCATAGAGGAGAAAATCCTTGCGCCCGGCCGAAGGGCGGCTGTGCAGAGAAGCTTGAGTTAGCGAAGCCGGTGTTTGTTATACCAAAGAGGAGAAAATCCTTGCGCCCAAAAGTGTTTTCGTTATATATTTAATAAATACACCCAGAAAAAAGCAGCAAAACCATTTTTAAAAATTTTTTTACCATATTATGTTTCATTTAACCAAATTATTGTCACAGACAACCATATTATGGTTAAATTAGTTTCTTTAAAAATAGTTTTGTTGGTTGGGACCATAATGAAACATGTTTTTCTCTGCGTGTATGCAGATCATTTTTTTGTATTTAACTTCTTTAGTAATTATGGACCTAATGACACTTTTGAAAGTGTCATAATGTTCATTTGCAAAGTGTCATAGTGTCCATGGACGTTATGACACTTTCGAAAGTGTCATAGTGTCCATGGACATTATGACACTTTTTGGAGTGTCATAACGTCCATGGACACTATGACACTGGACGTTATGACATGCCACCTAATACGGCTGCTGGTTTTCGAAATATCATCAAGAATTACACAGTACAACACATGTTTTGGGACTTAATGCTTTAATCACATTCGAGACAGCTTCACGACGACACGGCTACATGGCTGCAGGTTGTTGTCTGTGCTTATTTTGTCGTTGTAGTCAAATTAAACTCATTTCTATTTTTGTCCACTACAAAACAGAAAAAGTGTTGCTAATAAAAAAAAAATATTTAAAGAATCAGTGCTTAATTTTTTTTTTTTTTTTTTTTTTTTTTGTTTAACAGAAAAGAATCGGCTTGAAACAAGAATATTAACTCGGCTCAACACCATATTGATATTTATACAATTTTTAGTATTCTTGAAAGAAGTTCTGTAGGAACATTTGGTTCGCGCCAACGCTCCTAGTTAAGGAGGTATAGGTCGTAAAAGTTGCAAAATACTTTATCCATATCGATTAAGGTAAAAAATGGACCTATAAAATACATGGCGTTCAAAGGATGCCGATTTTCCATTTAAGATGTAATATTATATATTCATACATTTTTTTCACAAAATTGGCTTTATCTCTAATTAATGTCGATATTTATTTGTTTAACCCTTAGATATTTGCTTAATAAACTTTTTCTGTATTGTGGGCTTTCGGCCATGCGGAACACTTAATTAATTAATTATGTACATTTTACAATAAGCTTTATAAGTATAAAATTCTATATGATGGAGTTACAAAATATGGTTTAAAAAATCATAAAGAATTCTTCCCTACACATAGTCTTTTGAATTGTATTTCAAGAAAAATTTGTTTGAAAATTTTGCCTCAAAACACATTTAAAACTTATTTCATTTTTTATGAGTACGGCGATTATGTTTTAATAAATATATTAACAAAATTTTAAGTTTGAAAAGATTTTGTTATTCGTGCTTTATTCCCAATTTTAAGTATTGATAAAAACACTGAAATTTGTTGTTGATGGGAAAAGCTATTTCTATGCGCATTTAACTGGTTGCTTAGGCCAGATCGTCAGGAAACTTCATCCATAAAGATTTTAGAAAAACTAAAAATATTGGGTGGTTAAATTTCAAGGGCCGATGTTGATTTTGAATAAAACACAAACTATTTAGGAAATTATTGTAATTTTATTTTATTATGATATATTGGTATTATTCAATTATGTATGAAACAAAATATCGGCCAAATGGGCGCCGCGACCACTGCGGCACACCTCCATCCGATGGTCCGAATTTTCGATGACCCTGAGGCATAATGGAGGTTCTATGCCGTTAATGTGCCGAATTATCTCATCCTTTAGCTCTTGAATTGTTGCTGGCTTATCGACGTACACCTTTTCTTTCAAATAACCCCAAAGAAAAAAGTCCAACGGTGTCAAATCACATGATTTTGGCGGCCAATTGACATCGCCATTACGTGAGATAACACGGCCATTGAATTTGTTTCGCAAAAGAGCCATTGTTTCGTTAGCTGTGTCGCAAGTGGCACCGTCCTGCTGAAACCACATATCGTCCACATCTATATCTTCCAATTCGGGCCATAAAAAGTTCGTTATCATCTCACGATAGCGAACACCATTCACAGTAACTGCCTGACCGGCCTCATTTTGGAAAAAATACGGCCCGATGATGCCGCCAGCCCATAAACCGCACCAAACAGTCACTCTTTGTGGGTGCATTGGTTTTTCGACAATCACTCTTGGATTCTCATTCGCCCAAATGCGGCAATTCTGTTTATTGACGAATCCACTGAGGTGAAAATGTGCCTCATCACTGAAGATGATTTTCTTCGAAAATTGATCATCCACTGTTGCCATTTCTTGCCACCATTCTGCCCATTCACGACGTTTGGAATGGTCAAGAGGCTTTAGTTCTTGAGCCAATTGCACCTTGTAAGCGTGTAAATGCAAGTCTTTATGCATAATGTTCATCAACGACGAGCGTGAGAGGTGCAATTGTTGGGCACGACGACGAGTTGAGGTGGACGGCTCTTCAGCCACACTATCGCGAACAGCAGCAATATTTTCTGCAGTACGAGCTGTACGAGCATGCACTGGTGTTCTCACATCTTCTACAGACCCGGTTTGCTCGAATTTTTCCACGATTTTTGCGATTGGACGCGCATTTGGACGATCAAATTGACCAAAAAAATCACGAAGTGCACGATATGCATTTTGATTTGAACGCCCATTTTCATAAGAAGTCTGGATAACTTTAACACGTTGTTGGATTGTGTATCTCTCCATGGTTCAAATTGAATAAGTCTGAAATAGAGAAATGTCAAATAAAATTCGGAAAAAAACTTGGCGTTTAGGTGTGGTTTACATTCAACATCGGCCCTTACAATTTAACCACCCTTTATTAAACCAAATAAAACTGTTAAACGTATAAGAATTAGAAGCAACAGTTCTTCTTGTAACAATATCAAAGTTTAAACAAAAACATCAACAATAAACAGTGAGTTTATCTCTTCTTACATTCCCCACTAAAATTGGTTGGAATTCTTCCAAGTTTTGTAGAAAATCTTTCAAGAAATATTTATTTTTGAAATTTGCCCTTTACGAAATTTTTCGAAATATCTTTCACATGATGTATTATGTGAAAGATATTTCGAAGTACACAGAAAAAGTTTTTTTTCCAATTCAAACAAAAAATTTGTAAAATCAAAAAATTTTTTGTCTGAAATCGGTCCTATAAACAAATTTGCATATTCAAACAATTTATTTGCATTTTGTTTATTGAAAAAAAACACTGATTTTTTCAAACAAATAATTTAACTGAATCAAACAAAAAGTTTACTGAAATTCATATACTAAATTTCAAAAAAAAAAAAAAAAGTTTTTGCACAACCCAGTTGGCCAGATTGCCGTTGACGACATCGTCGTCAATGATGTATGCACGACTTGTCGCCCGTTGTTTAGGTTTTCTAGAAGACAATTTACAGGAAATCGTCGTGCACGACAGTTTGAGCGACGTTGTCTTGTAAGTTGTCTTCTATTTAGCTTTATGTGGGACAGTATGAGCGACTTTGTCTTATAAGTTGTCGCCTATTAAACTCTATGTGGGACAGTATGAGCGACACTGTCTTATAAGTTGTCTTGTATAAAAGCTACTGACGACAAAGTTTTTTTGAATGCTATTCAATCACTTGCTTAGTTTTCTTCAAATTCTCACATTCTTTTTTTTATTGTTGATTTAAATACCTACAAAAAATTTACAAATTAGTTCTAAACAATAAAACCAAAAATGATGATGAAATTATTCGCGGGCGGGGAAATGGATTACATGGAATTGCGTATAGGAGTTGAATATAAAACATATAACAGAAATTAAAATTTAAACTATACTAAAAAACAGTCTGAATTAGATAACCATATAATAATTTTTGTCGTGACGTCAAAATAGACGACATTTTCATGCAGTTCGTCGTTAATGATAAAGACGGCGACATTGTCTTTCTTTGTGTCGTGCACGATTTTCGCGACACTTGTTCGAAAATGTTGTTGACGATTTGTTCCCGCTGTCCCTCACATGTCGTGCAGAAATTAACATTGTCGTGCATCCGTCTTCGAGGATGTCTTAAAGACGGGGCCAACTGGGAAGCAATGACGCGCACACAAGTAAGCACTGTATGAGAAGATGACAGCAGAGCAGAGCCGCCGGCTGGCTTTGAGACACATTTTTTTTTTTTTGAATAATTTTTGAACGAAGTCTTACACACAATGTTTTTCTTCATCACTCACTGTTGCCAAATGTGACCAAAAACGGCAGCAGACCGACTCGATATCTTTTTCGTCATCATTCTATTTTTGTATTTGATGTATTTAACCAAACAGTTTTAAAAAATTGAATACGGGATTTTGTTTCTTGTAATGTTGTTTCTGCTATTGTTTTTCTTATAGTTGCACTTTTTTAAAGCGACCAAAAATAGACTGTGTGTGTTTTTTGTTGTTGTTCTTATATTTCACATAAAGAAGTGTTACTTACGATCAAATAAAAAAATGCAAAAAGACGACAACATTAAAGAGCGTTAAATATTTCATACAAAATTATGAAAACTTGACACCAATAACGCGTTTATTATATTTTTGAAGAGTTGTCCACATTTGTGTTGGTTAAATAAAAATCAAACAAAAATATTGTTTGAATCAGTAAAAAAATTTATAGAAATTAAAAAAATTTTCAAACAAGCGTTTGTTTCAAAATAATTCGGCAATAATTTTTTCTGTGTAGTTTCTAATAATACCAGTACTTTTTTGATCCAGTTTTTACCTAAAATTAAGTTGTTGGGTATCACTTGCGCGGAAGTAAAGTTTAAGTCTGGGTTTACACTATGAAAGTTTTCTTTCAGAAAGTATCAGTTTATATGTGAGAGGTGAAGAGAATATGCCACTTTCCTCTCCCCTCTCTTTAACAAACTAAGACTTTCTGAAAGAAAACTTTCATAGTGTGAACCCAGACAAACGTTCGAAAAAACATCACTTTTAAGAAACTTGGCATGACTTTTATGTGTCAAAAAACTTTTTTACGCAGTGATGCCGCAGCTCTGCCGCAAATTTTGGCAATTATTGCTGGCTGCAGTTAATTTTCTGAAGCAATAACTTTTGACATAAAAGAAATCGTTTTATTTTTCTTTTGTGATGCTTTTTCTTGTCATTTATGAGAAAACTGTTGACATCGTTATTGTTAATAACATTTTTATTATTATTTTATGTTTGCTTATTAAACTTTTGAAATTCAAACTTTGCAAAGCTGTTGTGCAGTAAAAAAAGTATCAGCATCACAACTGCAACTGGTAATTACGCATCAGCAACAACATTTTGAATCACTGCAGCATTGATAAATAGTTTTCATGCATTATAACGTACTTACCCAAAGTGTTCTGAAACTTTTACGACCTATACCACGCTCGTTAACGGATTTTTTTTTTATTTTTAATGCAGTTTATATGTATTTTTCTATTTAATCTGCCGTTAAGATTATATTGTTTATTGCCTCCAAAAACAACAAAATTATAATATTTATTATGTTTTATATTAAATTCAATTGTTTTTACGTTATTCAATGTATTATAAATAAGTATTTATATATTTATAATCTTAAATTAAGTTTGTATAAAAGTCTGCAATTATGCATGTTTTTCATTTTATAAAAGTAAAAAAAGTGATAGTGGCACCACTGAAATATAAGCAGACAGTAAAAAAAACAGCTGTTTATCTTTTTTCAATTGTAGCTGCCGTCTTCAATATAATGCAGTAGCTGACTGTAGTCTTGTGTTCGTGTATCCTGCTGTGGTGAATGTGTTTAATGCATAATTTTGAGAGTTGCACGTGAAAGTAGCCCCAAAAATAAGAACTTCTGTATCATTCGATTTGTCAAGTATGCTGCATTAATAATTTAATGACCATACAAATTTTTTTTAATCAAGGTGAATACGGAATGTCTCTTTTGTGTCTGAAGCAGTCAACCACAAATTACTTTGTGGTTGGCTATTGGCTACCGAAATTTTTTACTGTCACTCAAGCTTAAGTAAGTTATTTAAAACATATATGCATTGACGTATGTAAAACAAATTAAAAACTAAAGTGTTTTTAACATTCAACTTGAATTTAGATTAAGAAAACAGAAACTTAATGGAAACCATTATTTAATCAACTTAAGAAAATTTCTAAATGAATCTGACACTGTTGTGCAAAACAAATATTCAATCGATTTTAATAATTACGCATTCGTCGCTTGGCGCTTTAATTGTATCAGACATATTTGTTGCAAAAAAGAAGAAACTAGAAAAAAACGAAAGATAAACATAAACTACTTTTCCCTGACATTATTGAAAAGAATTCTACATATTTATTTATTTCAAAAATACTACAAGAAAAACTGTAAGTGTCTTAATAGTTTGAATTTTTTACAACTTTCAACAGACTGCAAAAAAAGAAAAAAAAAGTGATCGTCAGCGTCAATATGGCACATTTGCAACGGCAACCAGTTTATAGTCTACTTTATTTGTGGAAATTCCTACCTGGTTCTATCCGCTCAATTGTAAGTTGTATATAATTGTTTTAGCCAGGTAAATAATCCAACCAGACGCTTTAACACACACTCCTAAACATTGAAACATGTGTGTAACCAATGCAAACGGTTAACATGGTACTCCACTGTGGAGACGACAATGTATCTGGTGAACGTGATGGTTGCTGGTTCAAGACTAGGACAACGACTACGAAGATGAAGGCGACGACGACGGCGACGACTGGCTCTCAATTTGACTGGGTTAGTAGTGCAAAATTGATTAGGATGAGGTGGAAAGAATACAAATCTAAAGACGGCGATAAAACAACTGTACATTGTACACAATTTGTATTTTGCTAAGCTTTTGCTGGTGGTGCTTCCAAGTGGCTAAGAACTTTGCGCCAAGTGAAAGAAGAAATAAATATGACAACGAGTGTAAAAGCGGCCAACCAACCAACACGTTCGTTGGTTGGCGTCTTACGGGAAATTGTTACCAATAATCGAGAGTGCTGCCGTTTAAATTGCTGCTTTTTAATTTTTCGGTCGGCAGATCGAGACACATAAAATAAACTTAGAATAGTGCCAATCACTAAGCGCCATTGTTGCAGATTCAGGCCATCCGTCTGTCCGTCAGTCTGTCTATCTGTTTGTCTGAACATTATAAATAAAATAAATGCAGATGGTTTGTTTGAGTAGTAAGTTAGTAATTTAATATACTCGCTTTCGTATTAATTTACATCAGTTCAAGTTTATGGTGATATTTTGTTGGCGTTGAAAATCTTAAATTGTTTCTAAGGAAGATCAACTCTTTTTTTTATCCAAACAAAAAGTTATGCTCCAAGATCATGATCATAACTGGAACTTTAATTGTTGTCTTTGAAATGTTTTGAAGTATTAAATTCGTTTTTCTTAGAAACCGAACAGTACGATTAAAATGTAAAATAACGGAAGAGGGGTTTAAAGTTTTATATTGAATATGGTGTATCAATTGCTAACTTTTATGCCAGTCTGTTTAAAATATGTGTATAAAACAAAAGTAATTATATAAAAAGGAAAGAGCGACCGTGCGATACCCTACAATAAAGTTTTCTATTCGGGAAAAAAATTACCGGGAAATCTCTTTGGCATTTCCGGGATTTTTGAGCCGCGATAAATGTAGACTATTTAGCCCAAACTTAAGCTTTTGTGACTTAAAAAAAAAAAAAAAATTAGACCAGACCAAAGCGTTTAAATTTGACAAAAGATTTTAAACTATAAAATCGATTACTCAATTATGATTTTATATTTGACTTCGAATTTAAAACAAGTAAGAGTTCGATATTCGACTGTGCGGAAGCTTTGATACCCTCCTAAGAGTTCGAATGTTTCAGGAGTTGGCTTTATATGAGATCTAAAAATTATAAACAATCTTTTTAAAACCTGACCCCACAGTATTATAATTCGTTGCGGTTTTAGTCATATTAATGTCTATTCCAAAAAGTGATAACAGTTCCAACCAAAACGCACGATGTTAATTGTAAATAAAACCAAATATTATCCGCGAATTTTCTTAATATTTTTTGTTATTATAGAAGGATCAATGACAAAATATCGGCCAAATGCTCGCCATGGCTTCGGTGGGATAGCTCTTTCCGATGGTCCATATTTTCAATAACTCTGAGCCATAATTGAGGTTCAATGTCGCTAATGTGTCGAATTATCTCATCCCTTAGCTCTCGAATTGTTCTTGGCTTATTGAAATACACTTTTTCTTTTAAATATCCCCAAAGAAGTCCAACGGTGTCAAATCGCATGATGGTGGCCGCCAATTAACATAGCCACGACGTGAGATAACACGGCCATTGAATTTCTCGCGCAAAATAGCCATTCTTTCGTTGGTTGTGTGCTTAATGGCAAAATCCTGTTGAAACCACATATCGTACAGGTTTATCTCCTCAATTTCTGGCCACAAGAAGTTCCTTATCATCTCGTGATAGCGAACACCATTCACGAAACCTGCTTGGCCGACCTCATTTTCGAAGAAGTACTTACTTACAACTGCACCAAACGAATATTTTCACATTTCCCACAGACTCCATTTGCTGAAATTTGCGCACAATTCTCCCGACTGCATTTTGATTTGAAGGCCCATTTTCGTAAAAGGCTTCAACAATCTTAAAGCGCTGCTTAATTGTGCTCCTCTCCATGGTTGAATTTTTCAAATACTGAAACAAAGAAATGTCAATTTAGGTTGAGCAAAAAACTTGACCTTAAGGTGTGACTCACAATTAGCATTGTGCATTATTGTTGGGCCACCCTTTATAACCGAATTTGACCTAATTTAATTAAAACATCATAATTTGTTTCAGAAATACTATTAGGCGTATTAAAGGGTGGCGTGTCAAATGTAATAATGACTATGGACAATATGACATATAAAAAAGTGTCAACAAATTCATGTACGGAATGCCATATGGTCCATGATCACTATGAACCTTTTTATGTGTGCTTTGATTATTGAATTGAATTGTAATTTCCATTATTGTCAAGCTCTGAGACAAAAGGCTTAACAAATGAATAATTTGGATTCACTTAATAATAAATGTCGAAATCTTGAACTTTTAAATCCCAAATTTTAATGCAAGGAATTTCTCCTCTATGAAATCACAAACATCGGCTTCGCTAACTAAAGCTTCTCTGTAAAGTTTGCCTTCGATTGGCTGCAAGATTTCCCTCATCTATGGCTTCTAAATTTGGTAAAACATTTACATATATGTATGTAAGTAGACAGAGGATGTCAAAGGAAGCTATATATGGGCACTTCCACAGAAAAGCTCTCTTTTTGTCACGTCACGTCACCTAGCAATTATTCTTGTATTTTAGAACCACGTTGTTCAAATTTTTCCTCTCTTTCACTAAATGAAAACCTAGTTGCGCTCTACACCTAAATGCAAAAAAGTAAATAATATTTTCATTATTCTTTGAGAAATAATTAAAAATGGTTGGTGACGTGACGTGACAAAAAGTAGACATTTCTGTGGAAATACCAATATGCAGTATCATAAATGCGTTAGATGCCTTGTGAAACCAAGTAGTGAATTATTGTTGTCATTCAACAATACATTTCAATATTTTAATAGAAGACAGAAATATTGTTAGAATGAAATGTTTTTTTATTATAATCTGGTAGATACTTTTAAGGTATTTATTTTTGAAATATGATTTCCAGCATATGTCCCCTGCGACTACAGGCTTCATGGTCTATTCGATAAAAAAAATTAAAAAAAATCAAAAAAACAAAAACACACACACAACATCCCATCTTTGTGTGCCCCGGTAGGCTAGCTGGTAGTGAGCTAGACAATCAGCGCCGGGGTTGCGGGTTCGATTCCCGCCATATACTCTGGTTTCTTTCCTGCAGACAATCGTAGAGCTTCGCGGAATAAGCTTAGGAAATTTAAAAAATAAATCAAATTAAATAATCAAATTAAAAACTTCCGAACATGTCGTGAGCTGAAGTTCTTTGTTGTGTACAACTTTTCGTTTTTTGCATTTACTTTGACTTCGACTGCTTATATTGAATAAATCAGAAGTAAAAGCACCATTTTATTTTCGTCCCATGAAAAATTAAAAATCGAAAAAAAGCAGTTTTTTGATTTTCATTGCAGTTGTTTAAACACTGCATCGAACAGTTACTGGACCACTTCTGGAAATAAAGTTTTCACAAAATTGGTTTTGAAATAAATCGATTGTTAAGCGCGCTGTATGGCAAGTTTTACCTTTTTTTGGAAACCAAAATTCAACCAACATGGCTCGATAGCGCTCGCCATTCACCGTAACGGCAGCTCCTTGCTCATTTCAAAAGAGCATGTAAACCACTGCAAACAGTCGTTAACGGCTTCATGATTGTCTTCACTGTAAATAGGACAATTTTGCTTATTCTCGTAGCCATTTAACCAGAAATTTACTTAATCTCTTAACGAAATTCTTTGATAAAAATGTTCATCTTAGGCCAATTTTCAAATCAGCCGTACCAGCAAAAAAAGACGCAAGCGATGGTCATTTGGCTTCAATTCTTAAACAAGCTGTATGTTATCGTCAAGTAAGCCAAGATCCTTACGTAATATTTCAACGTGGTAGAACGAACCCAACAAATTGAGAACGACGAATTGACTTTTTGGCGTCTTCTGCAATATTTCGTGCTTCAGCAGCAATGTTCTCCCCGGAGATAAAATATACATTTTGTTGGGGTAAAATATGGAGAAAGACAAATTTATTGTTTATTATGAACAAAAGGCTTAAAAGCTAATGACGAGAAAATCAAAAATTCAATACATATAACAAAAAAATATCAAAGATAACTAGATTAATAATTAAAGTAAACAAGTACTTATTTAATTGTATTTTTAAACATCCGGTTCATTTATTTGTCTTGTTGAGTGTTTTGAATCGAGAAGAGTGAAATTAGCTCCTAAACGACCAAAAAATGCACGAATTGCTTGCTCACTAGGCTGATTGTATTGACCGCAAAATGAACGAAGTGCTCTATGAACTTTGCGAAAAAATAAATTTCTACCATTTGAAAGCGTTGTTTTAGCGCTAAACGATTTTTTCATGGCTTATCGCCAGAAGTGTTTCGGTAAAAAAAATTATTTCTTTTAATGGACATTTAAAATTGCCATTTAACCTCACTCTTATTTTACTCATGTGATACCCAATTTTGTTGCGTTAAAAAAATCCCGCTGCTTTCTATCGTGAGTAGCTCTCAGTAATTGTGCAAGTTCTTGATGAGTTTAACAATGTCTTTATGAAGTAAAAAAAGCCAGTCAAAAATTATTCACCTCTATCGTGAATAATTTTTCCCTCGTAATTTTTTCTCTTTCTGTATGAAAGTAGTTCTTTATATAATTCGAATATTGAGGGCAAGATCCGTTAATAGGACACAAACTTACTGCCTGTTTTTAGAATGCGATTGCAAAAGTGACTCGCTCAATTAACATTTAAAACAAAAATAAATTTTGAAATTTTGTTTTAAATGTTAGTTAAACGAGTCACTTTTGCGCTCGCGTTCTAAAAACAGGCAGTTATATATTGCTCAACAAAATGCTAAACAACAGGTCGATTGCCAGCGGATTTGTGAGGCTTTCGAAATACGTCATGGCAGAATTTTGGAAAATATTTTACTATATAAAATTTTAAAAGTGCAAACAACTAACGTTATCAAACTATCCCTCCAATACTTAATATTTTGCTTCATTAATTAAGCTTGTCTTTAAAATATATCTGTGGCATTTTGACAAAATATCTTAAGTTAAATATAAAAAGTTGAAAAAAACGTTGTTTTTCGTTTAAGTTTTTAAAATTTTGTATTATTAACGAAATTTTTCTTTATTTAATAAAAATAAGTTTTTCACTGAATTTTTTTTAAAAACTTTTTTTGTCATCTTATCTCGTATAAACGTGTATATTTTTGAACAAAATTTTTATTGAATTTTTATTACTTTTAATCTGTCTTCTTTTTTTACATTCACTGGAACTGATAGCGGGAAAAATTTCTTCACGGGGAAACCACGATTGCATTTTTTCATTTGAGGGGAATGAAAAGTTCATGGGAACTAAAATTCCACTTGTTTTTCACGATAGGGGTGACTGTAAGAAAGTTTTGACGTTAAAAACTAAATTCGGGAGTAGTATTTGTATGGGAGCTATTTTACTATGGATCGATTCCAATAAAGATGATTTAGATTGCTACAAAATAAGTTTGGACTAAATTTAATCTAAATACCAACATAATTAGATGATTTATGAGCGTAAAGGCTCTATTTCAGAAAGAAGCTTGTATGTACGCAGAGAAAAAACATGTTTAAATATGGTCACCTTTCAACAATACTATGTTTAAAGAACATTTTCGCCATATTATGTTTAATTTAACCATATTTTTGTCACAGACAACCATATTATGGTTAAATTAGTCCCCTATCAAGAAGCCACAACCATATTATGGTTGCCTCTTTACATATTATGGTTAAATATGACAATAATTTGTTTTTAAATAAGCAATAGTATTTTCCTCTTTTTCAAGAGCAACGTGCTATGTTTGGAAACCAACCATGCTGTTATAAGTGTTTAACATATTTTAGTAATTATTAACCATAATATGTTCGGAGGCAACCATAATGTGGTTGTAGCTTCTTGATGGAGGACTATTTTAACCATAATATGGTTAAAATTATCTTTAAACATAGTATTGCTGGAGGCGACCATATTTAAACATGTTTTTTCTCTGGGTGTGGGGGCTTTGTAAACTTATGAACCAATTCTCACCCTTTTTAATAGATTTGGTTCTTGCGACAATTAAAACCTACGTACAAAATTATCTCGAATATTGTGACCTGTACTCTGCGCACAAGGTTAACATAGACAGCCTGGCGGCTAGCTAGACGGACGGACATCGTTTTATCGCCTAAAAACTGAGTCTGAGGTATCTTTACCAAAAAGTTGGCCCAGGACCAATATCTTAGGGTGTTACAAACATCACCACAAACGCATAGTACTCCCTCCACTATTGCGCTGTGAGTATAAGAAGAAGAAACAAAAATAATTCTTCACCTTGCTGGAAAGAAATCACCATCGTTGCCTTGTAACTAATACGAAACGTCATTATGACATCTTAGCGAATTAAGTGCTTAAATTTTTCTAAACATTATGCCAACAAATCATTAAAACTTAGTTAATAATTCGTTAATAAGTATGGTAATAAGTATGCGCAGCATACTGCTTTTAAGAATTTAGTTAGCAACGAAACTAAGAAAATGTAAAAAAGAAAAAAAAAGAATAATTTTATTAACAAAAACACTATTAAATTAATTTAAACATAACCCACGTTTGATCTTTATGCACTTAAAAAAAATTAATTTTACATCCATGCAAACAAAAATTTGAAATATACATATTTTCATTATATTAACAAACATATTCGTACATACATCAAGCACATTTCATTCACCCAGTCAAACGATTTAACAAAGAAAGAAAGAATTAACACACGAATACTCGTAATATTATATTTGACATTGAAAAGTTTGTTATTGTTTTTTTTTTTTTATTATTGTTGGTGTCGTTGTAGTTTTTTTTTTTTTTTGTTTTGATATGAAACCATTTTTGTACCGCTGAACGCTGAGTATTGAAGGCGCAGCCGTTTGAATTGAATTGCTGTAAGATTTTAGTTTGAGCTGGTTGCAGCAGCTTAAACTGCTGCTGCCATTAACCATATGAGTGGTTGGCTGGCTGGCTGGCTGTCTGTCTGTCTGGTTGGCTGACTGACTGACTGTATTATGACAATCACGAAGGTGTTAAATATTTTCGTTAATAACAACACCAACAGCTATAAAAGTTTTTTTTTTAATTTCTTATTTTCAAGCCAACTCAAGTACATTTCAAACCGCACTTAACCAAAGTTGATTAAACATAACCTGAGGAGTTTGTTTTATTAATATTCACGTATTTTTAAGGTTTAATATTTTTTGTTATACGGTTTTTAGTAAATAAAAAGTGTATTTGAATAACAAAATTTTAAGTCTTTTTTAAAATATTTAAAGTTTTTTGCTTTTTTTTTTTTATGTTAAAGGCGGTACCCTTAATAAAACTTAAACTTCATAAATTTAAAGAGTTTTCTTTCATCAATTCTTCAAAAATATTTTGAAGCAGTTTTTAAAATAATTGATTTATATGCAGTTTTTGTAGCCTTGAGTTTTAATTTTGTGTCATCACGAAATATTCATTGTCATCTTAGGAGTTGCATTCCATTATTTTTTTTTTTTTAAGATGAAACAATACTAACGAGTCATATAAGTACATGTCATTATTTGTATTCAAATTAAAACGAAATAAGTGTTTGCTTAGTCGTCGAAATTCGACCATAATTATTTATGCAACGATAAAGATTTTTTGCATCTTAGTAAATCGATTTGACGAGAGACCAACCTTCGTGTTCTTGTGGTATCTTCTTCTCAAATCGGTGAATGTATAATTTAATTTTGTTAGTTCAATAATATAAAAAAAATCAGAAAGTACCAATTGAAAAACAAAAAAGTACCAAAAAGTCTTCTTTTCTAGTTACTCAATCCCTCTGGACTCTGCATGTGCAATTATATTTTTTCTTGGTCCAATATTAACGAAAACAAAAAAAGTACCAGCTAAAGAAAGAAAAAGTACCAAAAGAGATCTCTTACAGATTCCCATGCACTCAGGATCTTGCATATTTAATTTTATGTTTCTAGACCCAATATTAACGAAACTTAAAAAAAGTACCAGTTGTAGAATGAAAAAGTACCAAACAGCTCCTCCTTGCAGATTCATCCTCACTTAGGACCATGCCTGCTCAATTTTATGTTGCTAGACTCAATATTAACGAAAACTCCAAAAGAACCAGTTGAAGAGCAAAAAACTACCAACAATTTTCATCTTATTTTCGCTCCACGAAACGTTATGGTCACGTAGCTCCTTCTCGATTTAGCGTCTGCATGAGTTAGTGGGTCATGTGGATCCCTGAGGATTATATTCGTTTGCTTTCTCATGATGTGCCCCAACCACTTAAATTTCCAGAGGCGTATTAGGTCGATCAGATCTATTGACAAAAGCTTGTAGCCTTTGGGGTTCGCGTTAAGAAAGGTTCCATGTCTCATAACCTTAGAGGAGAACAGGTTTAACGTTAGTGCAAAAAACATTGACTTAGGTGCGACTTGTAATGCTAATTGATCGCCAGAATTTTTTAAGCATACCAAAGGATTGTTTAGCTTTGCACTGTCTCTGCTTTTAGATATGGAAAATCTGTTTGCTTTGCGAGTGTTGACTGTAACTATATTTAAAAATATGTTTGCTTCGATTAGAAGAGAAAAACATGTTATAGTTGTACATAAGATAAACAGATACGTAAAAGGCCATAAGTACCATGACCCAGAGGATCTTTTGTGCAGCCTGGATATCTCACCGCCTTCTTAAGCAGAAGTAGCTTGCCTTCCTTGCCACGGGACAGCGTCACAAATCTCTTGGTCTGCCTTAAACCAGAAGTTGACGTCCATGTGTACAGGAATTCATGTTCGGACCATGCTTGTATCGTTCCCATAATGTGACTGACAGTGACACCAAAAAAAGGCTTAGGGCATATAAATGGACGGCGAGCGCCCCTGTTTGCCAAGCTGTCAGCCCTTTCGTTGCCCACATAGTCCTCATGGTCGGGTACCCAACTCAAATTCAAGTCAATGTGTTTCCCCAGATTGTTCAGAGATGTAAAACAGTCCATGACTTAGCTGGAGTGCCCCGGTAGGCTAGCTGGTAGTGAGCTAGCCTGTCAGCGCCGTGGTTGCGGGTTCGATTCCCACCAGAGACTCTGGTTTCTTTTCTGCAGACAAGCAAAGAGCATCGCGGGTTTAGCTTATGTTATTAAAAAAAAGAAAATTTTACCTCTAAAAAAGATTGTGCTCTAAGAGCGGTTTGGCTATCCGACATTATAAATAATCTCAAGCTCTTTGCTCACTTCCTGAGACATTGCTCAGTGCATATGAGGAGATCGTAGATCTCCGCCTGAAGATCGTAGGCTGTTTGCCCATAGGCAAGCCGCTTTGGAATCCCAGGCCCATAATTCCGTACCAGTACCACCATTCGTCTGTTTCGAACCGTCGGTGAACCAGAACTGGTCGGCTCGCATCCGCCACTGTGGCCGCATATTGATCCCTATCAAATATAAGGACATACAAATTCCTATCCAATGCCAGACTAGGCAGCAAATGATTAGTAACCACAATAGATGGATCATTTCTAAGAATTTGAAGGATCCGCATGTGACCCACAAAGCCACCTGCCTGTATTCAGCCATGCGCGGCATCCTGCTAGCACACCTGCAGGCCTCCTCCTTGACAGATATGCATGTGTAACAGAGGAATGTGCAGGATAGCTCCTAAAGCCATAAAATAATTGTGGGCCATATTAATACACAGAAAGAATAACACTCGGGATAAATTAATCTTTTTATTCTTACTTTAATCACGAATCGTACTTAAAAATTCAAGTACGAATAACACTAAAACGTACTCAAAAAATCAATTCCGATATTTCTTGAAATAAGTATAAAATTCTTAAATCAAGTACAAAAAAGATTAAACTTTTCGTTGATAGTGCCACTCTGAGAGTAAAATGACAAAATGAGGGTTTTAATCTCATTTAACTTATTAGTCTCATCTCTCAGCATTGCATTCTTTTATGCGTGCGTACGTGTGTGTTTTTCAAAATTTGTTGCACAATTACAACAACACAACACAAAAGCGAAAAAAACGATTTCCTTTTTATTTTTAGTAACAACAAAAACAACAGAACTAGAATAAAAACATATGCAAATAAATGTATGTATTATTTTCATGCTTAACCATCCGGCTTACGCCTGTTTTGATTATCTATACACATTTAACAAAGGTCTGGCCAGACTCATGTGTACGACGAAGGGTTAAAAAGTATTTTTGAAATCTTGCTTCTCATTTAGTTTATATTTTTTGTAAAATATGTACATAAGGTTTTTAAAGTAAAAACCATAATGGGGCATGATGTTGGTGTTTTATCATTCTTTAAGGTGTTAAACGGGTAAGTAAATCAATCATAATAATTTTTTCTTTCTAATTTCTTTTTTTGGCTTGTTTCAAGCACAAATTGGAGATTAAATAAAATCAACTTTATAATACTTGAATCAAGCGCGTTTTGAGATTGATTCAATCTTGGTTTTACTTAAATCAATCTCATTTTCGGATTATTTTAAGTACGAGTTCGGATTAAAACAATTTTATAATTCTTGAAACACACGTACTTCAAGGTATATTTAAACAGTGGTGCCAACTTTTTGAGAGCAAAAAGCACTTTAAAATTTAAAAAAAGCACTAAAAAGCACTATTTTGAACAAAAAAAAAAGGGTAAAAAAGCACTAAGCCATTTTTTAAATTTAATTTAACACAAAACTCGTTGCCGAATATTATATACCTTCAAAATTTAAAAAAAGGCGATGGCGTTGATGGGGACCATTTTCTTTTAAGATTAAATAATAAATATATTTACATTTGTATATAAACATTTTTAAATTTATTATTACTAGTGTTCGCCTTATGGTCAAAATTCGACCATAACTTTTTTTTTGTAAATATGAAGAAAACATAATTCATCTAAGTATATCGTCACCTAAAAGACGAAATAACCTATCTGCAGTTTTCAAAAGTTTACAGGAGAGGGAAAAAACGTAATAAAATTGGAACTATTAACGATATTGAAACGAAAATTACACATTTTGATTAAAATGAAACCAGTAATATATATCGGTTGGGAAAATTTTGCTTTTCTAATCACAGCTTATGTTATGACACTTAGGTTTTTTGGAATTGTAAAAATCTGAAACCAAATAAACTATCTGCAGTACTAATTAGTATGAATAAATAAAAATTTCTTTATACACATGAATATTATAAACATTAAATAATTACAGTAGTAGTTTCTTTTACTGGTTTAAGCAAAAACAAGGACTTAATGTTTGTTTAAATTACACTATGCAACAAAATTAAACTTTTATCGTGATTTTGTATGACTTTTTTTTCTCTTTTTTGTGCGTTTTATTACTATTCGTTTCTATAACGGTCCTCTAGGTACAAAAACTTTGTCATTTGTAATATTACGTGCACACATATGCGTTATGATATAGGGAATAAAAATTCATAAAAAACTCAATTTTGAAATTTTTGCAGATAGGTTATTAGGCCTTTAAGATGACGATATATGAATTTATTTGTTTCGAGCATTTATTTTTTCCTTCAAAGTGGATCGATTTGGCGAGGGACCAACCTCCGGTTCATATATTATCTTCTACGTGAGTTAATTTAATTTTGAAAAATACCAATTGAAAAACAAAAAAGTATCAAAAAGTCTCGATTATATATATTGTCATCCACTCAGGACGTTGCACGTTTAATTTTATGTTTCTATGTCTAATATTAACGAAAATTAATCAAAGTACCAGATGTACAACGAAAAGTACCAAAAAGCTCCCCTAACATGTTCTTATTCACCCAGTTTAATTTATAATTTTATCTTTAAAGGTCGAATGTTAACGAAAATTTAAAAAGTTCCAGATGAAAAACAAAAAATACCAGCATTTTTTATCTTATAGGTTATCACTCACTCAGGATCTACACCTATAATATTATGTTTCTAAGTTCTATATTACAGAAAATTTAACAATTATCAAATGAAGCACAGAAAAGTAAAAAAAAAGAAATTTAGTTTCCCATATTTCCCCTTTTTTCTCCCCATAGAGGTTCGGTTGACAAACAAAGGAAGAAAGCGTTCTTAACTGTTTTGCCTGGTTTGATTTTTATAGTCGAAATATTCGAAAACCGGTTTCTGAAAAATGTCGAATAATCGATCACCCTAATTTTTTATTATTTGATAATTGAAAATAAATTTTTATTTATTTATTTTGCATTTTTGTTAGTTACAATTTTGAACGCTTATAACTCTGAAATTATTGAACAGATTTTAATAAAATATACATTGTGCACTTCTACCTCTTAAATGGTGTATATTTTGTTCAAATCGGTTGTTATACGGAGGAGAAAGTGTTCTTAACTGTTTTGCCTTAGCCGATTTACATATACATATATTCATAGATTACCTTCATTAAAAATTATATCAACCAAATCATTTGGATCATCATCAGCTGGGTTTGAATTGGTCGTAAAACAGTAATAAAGTGCGAGCTAGATTTTCGTAGTTAGAAAAAATCTGGCCTGTTGCAATTACCGAAAATTTTCAGTGACCGACCATTCCTTATAAAACTTAATGACAGCCCAAATTTTAATAAAAAAATATGTTGTCAACGCAAAAAAGTAAACGTTTTGTAAAATTTCCAATTTGCTAGGAAGCCTAGCTCTAACCTCGTAAATAAAGTTTTTGGTAAAACGAATGCAACTTTCTTTTATCAGTTTTTTTTATCATTTGAAACCTTAAAATCTTTACAGGCCTTCCCAAAATTGTACCCCAAATAGCAAATCTCATCTTAATCATCCTCAATATAATCGAAGTTTTAAAAAATGGTACAAAAAAAATAAATATTGTAAAAGGCACTAAAAAGCACTGTGAGAAATTGTTAAAAGCACTATAAATACCCGCTTTTCAAAAACGGGTGTTTAACAAAATTTAGGGTATTGCATGAGCAAAAAAGCACCAAAAAATACCCGAAAGGCACCAAAATGGCAACGCTGTATTTAAAGCTTCAAAGTATATTTATAGCAGGTAGTCTCGGAAAGCCAGCTGGTTATTTTTTATTTGCTTGTTTTGTGATACAAACTGTCAAATGTTCCATAGTAAACAAGTAAACAAGTTTTTTGTCTTTATCTTTTGTCTTTTTTGTCTATTTTCAACCCCTTTGCTGTTTGACAGTTCGTATCACATAACAACAATTAAAAGCCCTGTTGTTTGTTTTATTGTACAATTGTTGTAATCTCGCGGCTACCTGCTATAAATATACCTTGTTTTACTTAAATCAATCTCATTTTCGGGTTACTTCAAGTACGAAATCGGGATTGAATATGGATAATTTAAGTATTTTGAGATAGAAAATCCGTACTTGAATCAAGCTTTCTGTACTTGATTCAAGAAAATCCGTACTCAACGTACTATCAATCCCGCTGCGGATTGATTTGAGTACGTTTGGATTGATTTTTCTTTTGAGTATACGAATGCGATATTAATAATAAAGTTGTGGTAGCCATTTTTTTTTTTAATAAGTTAATAGTTTGTTTTTTATCAAATAAATTTCTAATGACAATACAATAGACGCTCGGAAATTCAAACTCTCAGAAATTCGAATTTCCAGAAATTCGAATCAATAATTTCATTACATTTGGCGCTCTAAAATTAGAATAAAAAATTCGAATTTCCGAGCGGTGTTTTATTTTTATTGTAAACACTAAAAATTTTACAATCTAGTTTAACCAAATACAAAGTAAAAAGGGGAATCCCATTTTAAAAGATGACTTACAGATCTTGCTGATGTTGTTAGAGTTTAAAAGTCGGTTTGTTGGTATACTAAATAAAGTCAAAATGAACTGAATTGTTATTTTTTGTAATATTTCGTTAAGTTTTTTATAGTTTTTATGTTAAATAAACTAAAATTAGAAAAAGCATAGTTTTTTATAACTTTATGGTCAAATTTACCTAAATTTTTGTATAAAAAAACCATCCAGAATTTCAAATCAGTAGAATCCCGATAATTCGTAATCGCAAGGGACCGGCCATTTCTTACGAATTATAGGGGTTTTCGATTTAGCGGGGTTTCGATTTAACGGGGTTAAAATAAAATAAATACGAATAAGCGGGGTTTTTGAATTTATTTACTAAAACAATAAAAAAAATATAAAAAACAATTGTTAAAAATAAAATATATAAAAATTATACAAAAAAATTATTCATGTAACAAACTGATTTGAAGATAATAATCCCACGCACAAGCAAAAAACCACGCAAAAATAAAATAGGGATAAACAAAAAATCATTCTTTCCATGTTTCCATGTAAACAAACAATTACGATTTATAAGAGGTAAAGAAGATTTTATTTGACAAAAAAATTACGAATTAGCGAGGGGACCAAAATGTATGGAAATTTTACGAATTAACGAGATTTTTTCAAGGGACCGACAGTTTATTACGAATTATCGGGAATTACGATTTATCGGGGTACGAATTATCGGGATTTGACTTTTGACTGTATTTCGGAAATTCGAATCGCCCTAAACACAAAGTGGTTCGAATTTCCGAGCGTCTACTGTATTATTTTCTTTGCAATTTTTTCTTAAGCTGCTTTCGCTTAAGAAAAAATCATTTAAATTTTACTCTTAACAAAAGCTAAAGATCTATTACATTTAATTTCAATTTCAGTTATTAAAACACGTTTTCAAACGTGGAGTTCAAATGAAATATTGAAATAGAGATTAAATTTAAATTTTATTTTTGATATTTTCTTTATTTTTTTTTATAGTACCAGGTTTCGAGAAAGTGACATTAATTCGGTGATAAGTGTGAAAATGAGAACACAACAACAATAAAACCACAATAATAAAAAGAGAACATCTAACACAAACTAATAGTTAACAATAAAAACAAAAAAAAAAGTATCACATCGTCATCATCATCACACATCTGTTACAAACTGCCGGCAATGGAACATTGACTATTAAATTATGACTTAAACTGTGACTACCAACAAAATTGTTTGGCAGCTAGAATGACTGATCAACTGAATTTGTATGATCATGATGATTATTATTGTTATTATTATTTAGTGATGTTCATAATGATGTTAATGATGATTTGAACTTATGTATTGTTCTCAATTTTAATAACGCGCAAAAAAAAATTCATAAATAAATTTGTATACAGAATATGGCATAAATTGTGGCAGAAATAAAAGAAAAATAAAGGTAAAATAATTAAAAAATTTGTATGAACACATGATAGTTTTCTAAAATTATTGCCAGTTGAAATTGAAAGAATGACTAAAAAAAAAACTTGTAAAATAAATGAAAACAAAAATGTTTTATTACAGTTGTACATGATTTCACAAAAAAATAAAATTGGTCAGTAGTACAAAAACTGCTAAAAAAAAAAGGAAAACGAAAAAATTGCTTTATTAAAACTATGAATTAAATAGTGGCCATATTTGGTACATATTTCATTATTATATTTATTTGAATTAATTTAAAAAGTTTTGTGGGTTGTCTTGTAAATATGTCTAGATCTTGTTTGAAAAAAATTCATTCTTTAAAATTTACAGTAAGCCAGAAAAGTATACGATCATAGGATTTACTATGAAGGACTGATCACTAATAATCAAAAATGTGATAAAATAAATAAAAAGTAAAAAACCTTTTTAAAAAACCAGCTTTTATTTAAATGCGCTAAAAAAAAAAAAATTTTTGCTTTAAAACTTTTACTAGCAACTTATAACGTCATTACACAATTTGTATGATATAAAAGCTTGTCGCGAGATTCTGCACAATACATTTCGCGACAAGCTTTTATAGCATATAAATTGTGTAATGACGTTATAAGTTGCTAGTAAAAGTTTTAAAGCAAAAACAATTTTTTTTTCTCTTTTTAGCGCATTCAAATAAAAGCTTGTTTTTTAAAAAGGGGTTTTACTTTTAATTTATTTTTTCCTTTTTAGCGCATTTAAATACAAGCTACTTTTTAAAAAAGAATTTTTACTTTTAAATTTTTTAAAACTCGCATTCGTATTCTCAGCAAAGCATTAAGAACTTAGTCCGCCATATTGTATTTAGAGTGAAGTCACTTTATTTTTCGAGTTAATCTTAATAAGTCCTTTCAGTTGATACGCATATTGTAGAAGTGCACTAAAAATAACTAGTCCAATATCTTGTTTGTGACGCAATATTGGATTTAGACTGACTACTTTACTTTTCGAGCTGTACTTAGCAAGCCCTTTCACTTGATACCCATATTGTATAAGTTCATTAAATATAACTAGTCCGTTATGATCTGTGTGCCCGCCATATTGGATTTGGAGTGACCACTTTATTTTTCGAGTTATTCTTTGCAAGCACTTTCATTTGATACCCATATTGTGGAAGTTCATTAAAAATAACTAGTCCGCCATGTTGTGCGTGGCCGCCATCTAAATTGAACGTAAATACAACATTACAGATCAATCGGTTGAAGATAACTGCTTTAAAATTGAGTTGCAAGATTTCACCCGAACAAACATACATATTACATACATACATACATTGTAAGTTAAATAAAAGCTTTTTTAAAAAAAAAAACAAAACGATTCAAAACTGTTAATATCGCTTTCATTATTTTTAAAAATTGATTTTTAATATATTTTCCCATTATTTCTGTCTATATTTTTATAAATTGTATGTTGTGTAGAGTGGTTCGAAAAAAAAAATTTTATGTCAGCCCCCCCTTAGGATTAAAGATAATGTAAATACAATTCCAAAACTAAAACTCTCTCAAAAATTAAACAAAATTATAATATTTAGTAAAATAAAAATAAACAAGTTGAGTTTAAATTTATGTAAAATCCGATAATAACGAGTTTTTTTACGAATAAGTAAAAAATCAATATTGATATTTTTGCTGGTTAGGGTGCATTGCTTTTTGGGCGACGATATGTTTATGCAGGTCATGTCAAAAAGACATTAGCAAACCAAAAATTATTGTAAAGAAGTTAATATTCATTAAAGTATTATTTAATTTTTAAAATGTTAAACAAAAATTATGGATTTTCTCAAACTTCGACGAGCGCGCGACACGCCTTAATCTTCTCTGATAGACCTAAACATTTTTGTTTGTTGTTTTTTACTAATAACCACCGAGTTGGGATTTGCGACTTGATAAAATCCAACTTTTAATTTTAAGAACCACCCTAATGTATGGCTATTTCATTACAATAGGTTTGATAGTCTCTGGGAGGCAGAAATTGCCCCTTTCTCCCCTGGTGGTCCTATTTATAAGAAATGCATAGCTTATGTGTCCATATAAATATGGATCTATCAATGTTTAAAATTTCATTAAAATTGGTTTGATAGTTTCGGAGAGGCGGAAATTGCCCCCTATTTCCCCTCGTGACACTATGATTCGGCCCATTTTCAATAGGCCTTGTTCCAAAAAGAACCTAAATGCCAAATTTTATTAAATTATCTCCAAAATTGCGACCTGTACTTTGCGCACAAGGTTACATGGACAGCCAGCCTGCTAGCCAGCCGGACGGACATCGTTAGATCAACTCAGAAAATGATTCTGAGTCGATCAGTATACTTTAAGGTGGTATTTTAAGGTATAACACACATCAGCACAAATGCAAAATACCCTCTATACTATTGTGGTGTGGGTATAAATATGATTGCGAAGCAAAAAAGAGCATAGGTTAACTTACACTGCAACGCAATATGTTTCGGATCTTTTTCTAGGATCCAATGAATTGTAAGACAAGGACTCCTTTTTTTAAATTAACGATATTTTATAAACACTTTAATCACACTTTCAAAGAAAGTGTCAAGAACAACAAGTTGTTGTTTTCAAAAATACCTCAAAACATTAACAGCCAGTCCAACGATGTCACACGCTAACGTTCGCATAGAAAATTACATTTAAAACAAAAACAATTTCTAAAATTTGTTTTTGTTTTAAATGTTATTTTCTATGCGAGCGTTAACGTGTGACATCGTGGGATTGGCTGTAAGATTTGCTCCTCGCATTCGATTAAAATTTATTTAATCTTGCTAATTTCTTACTCTGCCTCTTTTTCTAAAGCTCTCTCTCTCTCTCTCTCTCTCTATCTTTGTTCCGCTTTGATTATGGTTTGATAACAGCTTTTAAAAATCCAATATTGAAGACTAAAAATTAGTATCACCCCCGATCTTAAACCGATCATCGGACTATATTCTTCACAATACGGATTTTGATAGAACATTAAAAGCATTGTTCGAAAATAAACATTATATACTGTTCTTTAGTGCTCGGTACGGTAGAAAAATGGAAAACTCAAACGTGTAGTTTGTGTAGTAAATACCTCAAAAAAAACATTTCTCTGTTTGTGATCTTCGTACACAATTAAACTACTGAACTAATTTAACTCAACATTAAGAAGAGAAATTAACACAAAAGTAATATGTGACTGGATTTTGTAAGGGTAGTGGCTGATTCTTTCAGGCTCTATTACTTTAAATGAAGGCATTCTATCATATTAACACGGTTCACTTGGGACAATATCTGCAACAGACAGGTTATTAGGGTTATTTCAATGGCATGTTACAAAATGTCAAAAAAGTGCCAATTGTGCGGAGTGGAAATTGTATTACCCAAAGAAACAGATTGGAAACGATTAGTAAGATATGAAGCTAGTAACGAGACGGCAGTCGAAGTAAAGTAGAATTTGTTGTAGAGTTTATTGCAAAGAATTGATTGATTAACAGAATCGAATGCTTTAGAGTGATCCAAAAGCACCAAAAACGTAACAAAACCATAATCAAGATTGTGTCTGATATCCTCGGAAACATTTACGAGCGCTGTGATACAGCTATGCTTAGGACGAAAGCCTGATTGATTTTTAACAATGAGATGATTATCAGTTAAATAGTTATTCATTTGCCTATATACCAGACGTTCAAATACTTTAGATAAGTATGGCAGTATTGAAATAGGGCGAAATTCAGTACCAGTTTTCTGAACAGGAATGATCTTAGCATATTTCCAAAATATTGGAAATTGATTTGTGGTAAAAATGGTGTTAAAAATGTGGGTGATGTATGCTAATAACCGAGGTAGCAGAAGTTATAGGAATTTTGGGTGAATCTGGTCAAACCCGACTCCATTGGACTTCACGGATAAACAACTTGATAATACATCAATAGGAAGAACAGATGAAAATTCAAATTGATGCAATGGTGGATGTTGGCGAGACTCATTTGTTTGATTAGTAGTTGGATTTTGATTCACAAAAACAGTTGAGTGAATATTGATAAATGATGCGTTTAATTCGTTGACATCAACATTGCAAATAGTAGGTTTTTTATTTCCGATTCCAATTTCCTTAATCGTTTGCCATTTCTTTTTCGAGTCAGCAGCCGCTCTTAATCGGGTAGCGTAATAGTTTGATTTTGCATCTCTTATGCTTCTATTAACATTTCGGCGAGCTATACGGTATTCTTCATGTAGTTCAGGTGTTATAAATCTTTTCGAACGTGAATATAGCACATCCCGATCATTAATTTGGCTTTTGATGGAAGAATTAAACAAATACGGTTTAGTTTTATCACCGCGGTAAATTCGCAAGGGAACACTAATATCGAAGAGGCGGAGTATATGACTATTAAAAAATTGTAGCTGTTCTTCAGCAGATAACAAATTGTATATTAAATTCCAGTTAGTGGTGTTAAATTGTTCCTCCAATAAGTTAAAGTCAATGTTCCGAAAATCACGAAAACTAATGGGAATTCTGTTTTCATCAATTCAATATCATAAGACATAAAAATTAGGTCATGTTTTGAGAAACAAGGCGCAGTAAGTTGATCGAACAGTCATAAATTTGAAATATTGCCCAAAATAAAAATGTCTCTAAGTGTGCTACTAGTGTTCGTGAAGTGTGTAGGGTGCTCAGTGTATACTATTTTTGAAGCCAATAGCTATCAATTGACCCTGTAAGTTTGAATCCATCAGTAAATTGCAATTAACATCACTTGCAATAATCACATCATTGTATTGAGTAGCCATAATTTCCAAATCACGTAAAAAAAGGTTATAATGTGTTTCACGATTTGGTCGATAAATGCAACCCAACAATAGTTTTTAATCACCACCAATAATTTCAATAAACAAATATTCAATTGGCGCTTTATTTTCAGATCTTTTTGATTCCCTAAAATGCATATGGTTTTTGATGTAAATTGCAACCCCACCAGCATGACCTTTTCTATAATTTCTAAGTATTTTGTATCCATTTGCCATAACAAAACTATCTGGAAAAACTCTATCGGACCACGTTCCCGATATACACACTATATCCAACTTAGATTCCTCAAATAAATAACGAAATTCATCAATTTTAGGAAGTAAACTTTGGGCATTTATATTAAGACCATTACGTTGCTTAGCAAAAAATTGAATCAGATTCCGCTAAAGTGGCAAGTCATCTTCATATAAAGTGTTAGAACTTAAACCGGTAATTGCCACTTTATAACTGTCATGTGACAAGTTTGGTGTTAGTTCCCTTTCCCCTAGAGTTACCTTTCCTCTGGAGTAACTACACTTTTAAACACTTTTGAGGCCCTATGCTCCTTATGGGATCGATGGGAACATATATATATATATATATATATATAAACACTTTATCACCAGTTGAGTAATATAACTTATTTTACTAATCATAATTCGGACCTTTTTCTTTTAATATTGTGTTCACTGGTCACGGGACATTTGACACAAATCTCCCGCAGTCATGCATTAATCTTTCTAACAAAAATTTTTTCGATCCAAATTTACTTTTTGTGTTATTTTTTTAAATTTTAGGTTCTATTGGACTTTTTAAGAAATTTATTGTAGCCCTGTTCGCATGTTCTGTAACTTTAGTAAGAACTTCTTGCATCGAAAAGATGTGAAACAAAATATTTCATCGTTTCTCGAAAAGTGAGAAAAATGTGTGTCTGTAACTCATGTCGAAAACTATCAAAAGAGATTACATCGTAACGTTATAAATGTCATAATATTGCACTCGAAGCCGATGTCACATTGCAGATGTTGAGAACGCCAGAAACAATATCGTAGACGGCGACCAAAATCTACTAAAATTGAAAATTTTTCAACACCGGCGGCGAAAATATAACTGTCGGCTATACCAAATTGTGTAAAGAGCGACTTTAATGTTTGTTGTTTGCAACGAGCTTTGAAGACATTCGCATATTTTATAAAAATGTTAAAAGCAAAATAATAAAACAATGAAAAATGTGCCAAGAATAAAATATTATTATTATTATTCTTTGCATTTTGCATTTTTAATTGTGTTTTTGTGTTCAAACTTTTTCTCGTCCCATTTTTATTCGTGAGCTTATTTGACAGTTCAAAGCGGGAACTTTTCTCACCAAAATGTTACAGACACACTTTTTCTGTAAATTGGCGAGTAATTTACTTACGTGACAGCTTGTACTCGCCAAAAAAAAAAGTTACAGACACAGTTTAGTGAGAAAAACAGCTGTTTGTTTCAATTTATGGCATTTTTGTTTCATTTCACACATTTCAATCGAAAACTTTCTCGACGCGAGAGTTACAGAGCATGGGCACTGGTTTAATTTTGATAGAGTACTTAAGCTGAGATCCAAATGTTTCCTTTACTCTTGAAGTAAAAATTACTTTTAAAACTAAATTCAGGGAAATTTTTTTTAAAAAATTATTATATAAATTAATTTTAAACATCCGAATGAAAAATGGCTAAAAGTGAAAATTTTACCTAAAACTAAAAAAAAAAAATAAATAATTTTGTTAAAAAACAACAGAAAAAAATTATCTTTTACTTTTGACACCGAAATGAAATTTAAACTCTTTAGTTTCATTCACTTGTGAAAGCATGAGAAAATAAATGAGCAAATACAACAAATGAATATAGAAAAATAACAATAATAAATCACAAAAAAATTAAAAAAAAAAAAACTTTTTAAAAATAAGTCAATTATAAAATAAAATTTTCAAAGTTAAACAAGACAATAGAAAAATTTTAGAAATAAAAAAAAAAAAAAAATTATAAGACTAATAAACTTACCGCATTTATAAATAATGTGACTAAAAGTAGTTGCACAACTGTGGCCACCTGCCACCTTCTGTGGCAGTTGTTGTTTTTATCGTTCTGTAGTTGATACAGCATTGCAGGTTTGTTGCTTAAGTCTTTTGTTTTTAACTTTGTTATTTTTTTTTATCTCGAGATTCGCTGCTGAACTTATTTCTGTCTTTATTTTTTTCAATTATTTAGACAATAAATCCGCTTAGAATAGAATGCTTAATTGCCAGTTGTATCGACTTGAGTTCACTAAAGCGTACTAAATAATTATTTTGTTATTGTTGTTATTAAAACAATAATTGCATGTTAAATTGTTTAAATTAGCAATAAGACAAATTCTAGTTGACTTTGCTGGTTAGAGAAACAAATAAGTTATAAATTGTCGTTGTTATTAATGAGAGAGCTATTTATGAATTCCATGCACAAATTCTTAAATTAAAATTTGTTTATTTCAAAAACACTTTTTTCTATAGGCCTTAAAAATTTTGAAAAAAAAAATTAAACGAAAAATTATTAAAATTAATTTAAAATTCATTTTGCCTTAATTTCAATTTCATTTCATTGCTTAGTTATTTGTATGTGTTAACAAAAAAAAAACTATGTTCATATTTATCCATAAACTTCATAATCATGTGTGTTCATGTGTGTTCATTCGTTGTCTGTGCATGCCTGGCTTTTATATCATTTTTATTTCCTTGTATCAAATTCTCACACAAGCTTAATTTATTGTTTTGAAATATTTGAACACAATCTACTACTGTTTTGCTGTGGTTTGTAGAATCTTAATCATTTTCGATTGTTAGAAATTTTATTTCATATTTTGCTTATACAATGGCATTTATTTGCAGGTAAATTCTTTACAATGAAAAAAAAAAAACTGGGAAATATTTCTTGTTTTACGTAATTTTCTTAATAATTTTAAATTTTAAGAAATAATTTTTTTAAAGAATTTTTTTAGGAAATATTTGAAACCCAAAAAACATATCATTAACCAAATTTCTTAAATTGTATATTGATGAGGGTCATTAAAATAAACTTTTTTAAAAGACTTAATAAAACATTTCGATGATTTATTGAATTCGTGCAAACAAAAAATCACATTAAAGCGAAAAAGACACAAACATTTTGCGAAATAGAGATAATGGTATGGAATTTATGCAAATTATAAAATATTCTCAAAGAATTATAAACGCTTTATCTTGAGTAGTTTTAGATTGACAAATATTTAAATGACGTTGCACAGTGCTCTGTCCCATATTCAGTGCTTAGACTGTTTATGTAGTATACATTTTTCGTAAGCTGACAAAGTACCTTAAATAGACTTGTAAGTAGATTTAATAATTTTCACTCTTGGTTTACATTGGAGGGCACTAAATTCAAACATTTTTTCAACTTAACTGTTTAATAGACAACCGACTTTTACCTCATGTACTAAAAAAAAATTGCCAAAAATTCAGTTCTTAACAAATTCTTTTCAAACTTATTGATTTTGTTAACCACGAAACGAACAAAAACAAGTAAGAGTGCTATATTCCTCTGTGCCGAATCTTATATACCCTTCACCATTGTGCGAGTAGAATAGAGAGCAACTAAATAATTTTTACATATACATGTACATACATATTTACAATACTTACAACTTCATTATAAATGAAATTTAAAAAGCGATAACTGGTCAATTTTTTTAATTATGAAATAAAAAAGAAGGGTGATAACGAAAATCATATTGGGCATTGTGCTAGTATATGTAAACAAATACGAAGGGTGGGTGAGGGGATAGGAAGAAGAGACGACAACCGGATTTGAACTTCGCTTTGCATAAGGACCCAGAATATATATACTTTATAGGGTGTAGGACCTTCGGTGAAGGGTATAAAAAACAATCTTAATTATAAAAAAGAGTAATTTTTGGGATTTCAGTATTTTGGTCATAACTCTGCTATTTCTTAACCGATTTGACAGATTTATATACCGACGTGTTAAAGAAGAGATTTGCGAGTTATTTTGGCTATAAAACGTGGACTCGGGAAGATCTATGGTTCCTGAAAATGGGTATTTTTCAAAAAAAAATTAATATTTTGGTCATAACTGTTTCGTATCTGAACCGATTTTCCCGAGTTTTTCAGAAAAAAATTTTCTATTAAAAATTTCCGATCTTCTGATATATAAGGCGTAACCATAGGTCATATTACAGTCAAAAAATTCAGGTTTTTATACAATTTTTAATACTTTTTGTATGAGAGGTACCACGCCTACTTCTCCAATCCCGCCCACATTTTGTAGGATGGTGTATATTTATAACCTAAATGTTTGTACCTAATTTTAAAGCTTTGGCTCTTGCCGTTCTCCAGATATACAGAAAAAAGCAATACAAATACAAAAACCACAAGGGATTTTTTGGAAAAATTAGAGGCAGTCGTGGTTTTTTGGTCATATCTCAGCCATTGTTGGACCGATCTGGCTGAATTTCAATAGCAAGAAATAGTGGACTATATGTGACATAAATGTAAAACAACGTAGCCGCTATCATGTCTGGAGTCTCCGGAAAACACATATAAAACGTAAGACGGACAGACGGACGGAAGGACGGATGGACGGACGGAAGGATATCGTTAAATCAACTTCTCTCCTCATAAGGACCCAGAATAGATATACTTTATAGGGTCTAAAATCAATATTGTAGAAATTACAAACGGAATGACAAACTTATATATACCCTTTTCCACCTGTGGTGAAGGGTATAAAAAAGGGAAAATATTTTTGGTAAATAATATTAGGAAGAACATTTTTTTGTACATATTATCGTAAACTTTGAGATTTTTCCATTGGTTAAGTTCCGAAGTTGCCTAAGTTTGGTGGAGTATAATAATCCAGCAAATAAAATTGATAAAATGGACTACTCCATGGACTAATCCTCTTGAGTATACCATGGAGTAGTTGTAATTCTACTCCTTAGTAGTGCAAAGGTGGGTTATATGGGCCTCTCCTAGCACATCGTAATGTAAAATAGACCATGTTTTTCCATACGTTTGGGTTACTTTTGGACTAGTCCTGGGCCCTTGTCCTATTATTTGCAGGGTAACTATCTTTTCACTCTACCTAATTTATAACTTAAGATTTTAGTACTCTAAGACAGAATCTGCAAAGAAGTCCTAGAATTTTCTGCCGGAAATATACAAATTGTGTTAATTTCTTGAATTATATTTTCTAAGTTACAAAAAAAAATTACAAACTTTTTAGTTAAACTAAAGTTTTCTTTAATGACTATGCAACCAAAATATATCCAATATACAAACATACCTTCACTTTCAAAGGACACAATCATTAAATCTCGCAAAAAAATAACAAAATTTTTATGATTCATAAAATTAAGAGTGCTTCAATAAATTTTCTGCAATAAAACTTAGAAAAAAACATAAATTTTTTTGATTTTTGTCCTATGAGGGAAACCACTGTGCAATGAAGGCAGAGATTTTTTATGAATTTTGACATCGATTTGTAAGTGCATTTTTTTTTTTCATATTTTAGTGTTCGCTGCATTTTTTTGCATAATTTAGTTAATAGAGCCTTTTTGCAAAATGTTTAAGTTTATAGCGAATAGTTTGCCTTTTTGAGGCATATTTTGATACATGCTAAATGTCCATCCGTCCGTCTGGCTATTTGTCTGTCTATGCACGATCACTTCGAAATTTTCGTGTACTGTATCATATTTCATCAATAAGTATTGTTTTTGTTAAGTTACAGAGGTCGTCGAACTTTCCTATAGCTCTTAAAAAATCACACTTTTTTACCGTCTAAACCCTTTAGAAAGATTTGAAAGAACATTTGAAAATGATTTCAGGCACATGGATACCCCGCCTGTTCTGGACATCCAATTCCAAAATAGTTTTCTTAGCGTAACCAAAATCATGTATGTTTTCTTTGCGAGTGTCTATAAATTTTGCTGTTTCAAATATCATTTCAATTAGTTAATCAAACAAATAACAGACATTTGGATGCCGAATTTACCTTTTTTTTTAAATTTATAATGCAAAAAAATATTTTCACAATCTTTAATAAAAACATCACGTTTTCTTCAAAAATGTTCTCCAAAACAAAACGATTATTTAATAAGCAAAAAAAATTGATTTCATTCGGGCCATAATCGTTGCCAGATTCTAATTGATCATTGATAATCAAAGTGATTACAATAAAAAAAAACACTTGTATGTATATAATTAAATTTACTGTCAGACCAGGTAGTTGGCAACAGCACTTACATGCATATTTGATTATAATTATATAGAATCGGTTTAAAAAAAAAGAGAATCTGTATGCGTTTATGCAAAATATCAAAAGAATTGCAAGTCTTGTCATGTTTCAAGCGATGACTCATCTTTAGCGCTTCAAAAAAAAATAGAAAACAAAAAGTGAATCTTTTTTTACAGTTTTCCTTATACAAAATGAAATATTTTGCAAAAAAGACAAATTCAAGGGTACGAAATTCTGGAGATGTTTTAGCCGAATAGAAATAGAAAATAAAGTAACCCAATAAACATTATAAATTCCACACTGATTAAGATAGAAAAAGGTGCTAATTTCTTTTATTATTATTTACATTTTTTCAATTTGTTTTGCGTTTTTGTTTTAATTTTAAATTTATTGTAGTTCCTTTTTTGTTCTTTTTTTTCAAAAAAGTTTAAATTTATTAACGTTTTTTTAATTGTAAACATCTGATGTCATATAAATTAATACAATAGATTTTTTAAACAAAAAAAAAAAAAAAAATTTATTCAGGCAGACAAAAATGTTAATTTTAACACACAGAAGCTCCCAAAACTCAACTCACATACAAAAAGATTCTCTCACACTCTGTTTAGAAGACTTTTAAAACATTCTCAGCTCTTACAAATATGGTCAACTCTTTTTCGGTAGCAAAATTTCTTTTTAACTCTCTTTGCCAAACACATGTGTAATATTCCAATTAAATATTTGTTTGCTTTTTACAATTCATGTTCTTCGTATGACAAATTTAGATTTCTTAAAAACAATTATTTAGTTTTTTTACAACAAAATCTAATACATTTTTTACTATTTTTCGTATTTAAAACCATGTGTGTGTATAATAGTTTCTGTTTTTTTGTTTTTCAATCTTAATTTTATTGCTCCATCAGAATAATAAAAAAAAAATATTCTCTATGACTAACTGAGCAAATATGAAAAAACAACAAAACAAATTTTACAAAACTTGATCTTGGCTAGGAAAAAAAAAAGCTTAAGCCAAACGTCAATATAGAGCTGAAGTTAATATACGCCACCATGAGATGTGAGAAAAAGTAGTGATAACTTAAAGAAAAGAAAAAAACGCCTTATTGATTTAAGAGTTAGTAGGCCTTTTAGAGTTTTATTCCATTAAAGATTTTGGAAAATAATAAAATCTAGCAAAATCTTAAACAGTAACTGACATGTTTAAGATTAACATGGGTACAAGCCATAAGGGCCTAAAGGTTTGACAACAGGTAAATACAATGCATCTACATGTTCTTGGGCATCATTGTCTTCTTGTTTAGCTTTCTCAGTGTATGGCCGCCCAAACTATGCTTAGGGACCGGGACTAATTATTTTCTAACCGGGCATTTTTTAAGTCTTCTTCCCCGCGATTGGGGTATAAAAATAAAAAACACAAAAACTTCACGATTGCCGAAGGGTTCTCACTTGTATCCAGTCGAAGACTTTTGGTTTCACTGTGCCTTAGATAGGACTCTTATTAAGGTCTATGCTCTTTACACTCTTTAATTGGATTAAAAACCATAAACAGTTCAATAAATTGATCATTACTAATTTTTGTTAAAAGTTAAGGCACAAACTCTATGTTTACATTTGTCCTTCAAGTTGTGCTGAGGATCAACAACAAAGACAAAGAGAGACAAACACATGAAAAACAGGGAATGTACTTCGAACTTTAAAAAGACCTTGTGTTCGCCTAATGGTCAAAATTCGACCATAAATGTTTATGTAAATATAAAGAAAACATATGTAATTCATCTAAGTAAATATGAATTTATATGTTTCGAGCGTTTATTTTTTCCTTCGAAGTGGATCGATTTGGCGAACCTCCGGTTCATATTTTATCTTCTACGTGAGTGAATTTAATTTTATAAGTTCAATATAAAAAATACCAATTGAAAAACAAAAAAAGTATCAAAAAGTCTCCTTTATAGATTGTCATTCACTCAGGACGTTGCATGTTTAATTTTAGGTTTCTATGTCTAATATTAACGAAAATTAATCAAAGTACCAGATGTTGAACGAAAAAGTACCAAAAAGCTGCCCCTTACATGTTCTTATTCACCCAGTTTAATGCATAATTTTATCTTTATAGGTCGAATATTAACGAAAATTCAAAAAGTTCCAGATGAAAAACAAAAAGTACCAACATTTTTCATCTTATAGGTTTTCATTCACTCAGGATCCTACACCTATAATATTATATTGCTAAGTTCAATATTATAGAAAATTTTAAAATGATCACATGAAGCACAGAAAAGTAAAAGAAAGAAATTTAGTTTCCCGTATTTCCCCTTTTCCTCCGCATAGAAGAGGTTTGGTTGACAAACAAAGGAATAAAGCGTTCTTAACTGTTTTGCCTGTGCCGACTTATACATAAGATTTATATAGTCGAAATATTTGAAAACCGGATTCTGAAAAATGTCGAATAATCGATAATTGAAAACAAAAATTTTATTTACGTATTTTGCATTTGTGTTAGTAGCAATTTTCAACGCTTTATGTTTCTCCCTTACAAACCTGCTTCGTTGGAAGCTCAATTTTTTATTGGGGTTTAAGTGGGCTATGTGAAATTATAAAACGATTATAATACATAATTTCGAATAGGCTTAGCAAAGACGTTTATACTGATTGGTCATGAATAGACATTAGGACCCATATAAACCGTCTCTCCAATATCGCTTTAAGACGAACAATAGTCATACCGTTGTTGATATTAAGATAATGTCCGGCCCAAATAACACTTATATGAATCTTAACCTCATAGCGTAATTTTGATTGGCAATGGATCCCAAATAGGGTACACTCTCGAACATTTGTGGGGTATCAAATGGTTTGGCTTTACGGACTTTCCTTTCTTTTGGATCAAGTTTTCTCGGAATATTGAAATAGTGATGTTTTTGTAATTTAAATGATTTTTAAAGATCGGTCTTATATATCGCACTGGTTTGTGTAAAAAGAGTCAACTCGAAATTTTTCAATTTTCACTTTTTGCAAGAAATCGATCAATCTAAGATCAATTTCTCTAGTATTTTGCCAAAAAAAAATACAATTGTATCCCATTTGTAGTATAAGAGTACATATCGATACCTTCCCGTAAGAATGTATTAAGCGACATTTCTAAAATTGTGTAGGAAACGAAAAAAACGTTTCATTTAGTTATTTATTTTTCGGATTTTATTGAAAGAAACATATTTGGAAAGCGATTTTCAGAATACAAAACATATTTAAAAAAGTGGCTTAGCATAGTTTCTTTGGCGGATAATAAAAATTACAGGGTGCAACATTATTCCAGTGAGAAAACTTGACGGTTGATACAATTTTATTTTCACTCTAGTTTCCTTTGTATCCATGATAGGGCAGCGAAACCCAGGCCAAAATGTGGCGCTTAACTTCTAGTATAGTTCCACATCAAAAAGTCATTTTCGAAAATAGTGTCGCTTAATACATTCTTACGGGAAAGTATCGATATGTACGTATATACATATGTATAAAACAGAATGTGTGTATGTATGTATGTAACGTAAAAACTCCAAAACGGCTGGGCCGATTTTGATGAAATTTTCAGGGAATCTTAAGAATATTCAGGCGGGGGACACTGTGAAGTCTGATTTTTGATTTTCGGTCTGTGGGCGGAGGGGCATGGCAAAATCAAATTTTCATATTGCACCACAAATGACATCTATATAATTTGGACAATTTTTTCTTTAAAATGATTGCCATGGTCCAACTTAGGTTTTACGGAAAGAAAATTTTGCCCCGCCCACTTTTTTCGATTTACCTAAAATCAAAAAACGGCTCAAAAACGACTCCATCGATTTGACTAAGTTTTCTTTTAAATGTTCGTATTAATCCATTTTACGTTTTCATCGAAAGAAAAATGTACCACGCCTACTTTTACGCCCACTTTTTCTATTAAGCGCATAACTAGAGAACGGCTTGAACCGATTTGGACGATTTTTTTCTTTAAAATCATCGCCATGGTCCAACTTAGGTTTTTACGGAAAGAAAATTCTGCCCCGCCCACTTTAACGGATTTTAAAAACATTTTTCCTAATTTGGACAGGACAACGTCTGTCGGGTCAGCTAGTGTACGTATAAAAAGAAAACAGTTTTTTGTCTCTATTGAAAATTCATAAATTTCGAGTTGACTCTCCTTTAGAGGAAGCAGTGCGATATTTCCTATTATCCTACCGTTCCAAATTTGGTATTGATATTTTTACTTTCAGAAATAGATTATAAGTTTATTTGTAGTTTCGTTGCAGGAAAAGTGATTTTCGGAAGGGGGCTTTATCATAAAAGTCAATATGAATATTTAAAAAATTTCCAAGCCAAAATTTTTTCAATTCCGGGGGCCAGTAAGCTAAACGCTTCATCCTTGGATCCCGAAAATCCTTTGAAAAATTAAAAAAAAAAAACAATAATGACCAGTACTCATTTTCCCATTTAAATTTAATTTAACTTTTTTATAAATCACGTTGTTATTAAAATTAAAAACCATTTTTTAAAAGAAGACAACAAAAAACTAATTGCGCCGAACTTTTAAAAAATATTTCATTTAAATTTGCCATTCATGTCGCAAATTCGTCGTAAAAATTTGTTTTAATCACTTTGCTTTGGTGTATTCTGAAAATGGAAGTATCGATAAATATTCTGTTTGGCTGTGATTCGATTCGAAGTCGATCAGCAGCATTATTAAGAAGTTTTTATCAACAGATTTATTTTCTGGTTTTGCTAGACATTTTCATGCATTTTTTAGTTGAAATATTCTATTTTTTGAATTTTTGGCTACAGATCAATTTGGACAATTAATTTTTAAAATCTTTTTCTTTGAAATATTGTCTTTACTTTTGTATTGCAATTTTTAAAAGTGGCTTCGTTGCAAGAAGAGGGATTTTCGGAAGAGGGCTTTATCATAAAATTAATATGAATATTTAACAGATTTACAAGCAAGAAGTTATTCTATTCCGGGGGTCAGAAAACTAAACTTGGATCCTCGGATCACAAAAGCCTTTTTCAATTTAATTTAACTATCAAGACGACAACAAAAAAATTTATTGCGCCGAACTCTAGAAAAAAATTCCATTCAAATTTGCCATTTATGTCGTAGACTCGTCGTAGTAATTTGTTTTAATCAATTTGGTTCAAAGAAATTGTATACCGAATAGTGTAAGAAACATATTTCCAAAAATGGAAGTATCGAAAAATATTCTGTTTGGCTGTGAATTTGATGCGAAGTCGATCAGCAGTTAAGAAGTTTTTCATCAACAGATTTATTTTCTGGCTTTGCTTGACATTTTCTTAAATTTTTTTTTTTTTTTTAGTTGAAATATTCTATTTATTGAATTTTTGGCTACTGATCAATTTGGACAATTGATTTTTAAAATCTTTTTCTTTGAAATAGGTATATTCTTTACGTTTGTATTTCAATTTCAAAATTGCTTTTTTTAGTAAAAACTAAATTGAAGAGATTTCAATACAAAAAAACTGTGAAAAACAGCTAAATTAGCATTGTTTTCAGTTAAATTATAACAAAAACAACAAGAAATGCACAAACCCAGTACAAAATAAATAACAAATAATAAATAAAAAAAACAACAACAACAAACTCAAACTACCAACATACCACCAACACAATTTTACACCCGTCAGATAGCAGATACACTCTCAGTCTCCACAACCCAACTCAGGCAGATACAGACGGTTAAACAACATCACACAAATGCACACACACACACTCACGAACAACAAACAAATACTACAACATTTTCAACGAACATCAACAGGCAATTCACAAAATGGCAATGAAATACAATAGACTTTTTTGTTTTTTTTTTTAACTTTTCTTCTTTAAATATTCAATTGTTAATATTTTTTTAAAATTTAATATTTATTTATTATTTAATTAACAAAATTATTAACTAGTAATGAATTTTATAATAATTTACTTTAAACTATTTATTAAAACGTTTAAGTCGACATGAATTTCTTATTCAATTCGTTTCTTAATGATTTATTTTGCTCAATTTCGTACTTTTTTCTCTCTTTTAAAAGCGTTCGTTTAGACTTTAGTCCGCTTTTGTATTCTAAAATTGTTTAAAACCTTTTCGATGGACCGTCACGATTAAACTGTTTTCTTGTGTAGTTGTTGTCGCGGGTTTAAGCCAAGTTATTGTATGTTTAATCTGTTCGAACGGGGATGCCAACTTGGAAGATTGTCTGAAATTGTAAAAAGAGTGTAGAGTTACCAGTCTGGTAGCTTTAATTTATAACAATTAAAAATAACAGTATATTATTGTAATCACGGTTGCCAGATTTGACGATTTATTATCATTTTCACGATTTTTGAGTACAAAAGTGGACTATGGACGATTCATACAATAAAATTGAATAATTTTTCAAGTGACACATTTTGTACAAATTTACAAAGGATTTTTATATAATTGCACATTTTATTTTAGCTTTTTAACCCTCTAACGACCATGAGGCTATTTAGATAAAAATAATCATTTTGTCTGTTTAGCAGCATATTTTGAAATTAAAACAAAAAATTTTTTAACGGATTTACTGGAATATTTTGGGACAAATGTGTCCCAAATGGTCGTAAAGAGAAAATTTTCGTTTCACATACTCATGCTTATTTTTTTATATTTATTGCAAACCGCATTTATTAATATTATTTTAAATATTTAAAATATATATGTATATACTTAATAGCTATGGTACGCAGCAAAACAATTTCTATCATTACACTGATAGAAAAGGCGTCATAACGCTGTTGTATTTTGACATCAGTTCTATGACAAGTGTCTTCGTTTTTGACCCCATGACACTTTTCATCATGGTGATATCAACCATAACATCATTTGGCCAAAGTGTCATCAGGGTAAAAATGAAATTATGTCATCAATGGGATGACACATCGGCATCACAGAAATGACGAACATGACCTCAGTGCGATGACGCAGTAACATCGGAGAATGTACACATGAGCATCAATTTAATGACAGTTTGCCATTAAGTCAAAGTCATTGGAATTGACTTAAGTCAAAGTGAGAGAATATTATTATTTACTTACCCATTACATTTGTTTGTTTTACGTTTGTTGAATTACGACCTTTGTTTACAGCAGAACTCGCAATAGTAAGACACCAGCACCATGCCCCATATGGTTTCCGTATTCATTCTACTTTAAAAGTTTGATGTATTTAACTTAATAATTTAAGAAAGTAGAATATAGGAATTTTTGCTTCTTATAATACATTGTAATCATGAAACTAATGTTAATAATATACAATATGTGGCATCGAATTGATGTCACTATAGTCATAAAATAGATGACACGTAAAAAATTACAAAATTGTACGAAGACGTTAGTCATTGGATTGATGTAACTTTTTGCATCATTGATCCAATTGTAGTAACATTGATGTTTCAATTCTGATGTTAGGGCATCATCAATATGAAGATGCATTTTTGTATCAGTGTAGTATAAGAGAGGTGAACCTTACATATATAACAAGTAATGTTTGTCCTTTTTTTCTTATTTAAACTTGGCACAATACACACATAACTTTCTGCTGTTATCTTTTTCCATGGGATGTAAAGGCAATTTTGAAAAAGCCTCTCGCTTCCTGTCTGTAAAACCATTAATCAAACTCCGAGCTATGACTTGTTTGAACTGCAAACTGGACAACAGGCTTCCTTCTATATCATTTTTGTTATGAAGTATAGTGTATACAGTATACGCATTGTTTACTGATATTTAAAAAAAAAAGACAGTCGGAGATAGTAATTTATTTTTGATCTTCGATCAAGCTCATAGCACATCTTACGTTGATCCATTAGGTCAACTCCACCCACATTTTTATTATTCTTCTTCTTTTTTCCTTTAGCTCCCAGTGGAGCATAGGGCCTCAACGTAATTTCGCCATTCTCCTCTATCTCGAGCGATGATTTTTGCCCTGTTGAAATTGTATCCCATTTTTTCATATCATCTTCAATAGTTCGTCTGCATGTATGCTTTGCCTTTCCTCGTTTCCTGCTACCTTCCGGGTTCCATTCTAGAGGCTGTCCGCATATTTCTGTTGGTGATTTCCGCAGGGTGTGACCAATCCAATTCCATCGTCTCTTTTTAATTTCGAGTTGTATTTCAATTTGGTTGCATTTCTCGAGAAGTAATTTGTTGGATATGGTATTTGGCCACAAGATTTTCAAAATTTTCCTGAGGCATTTATTTACGAAAATTTGAAGTTTCTTTTCAAGTGCTTTCGTCATTAGCCAGGTCTCACATCCGTATAAAAGAACATATTTTACGTTTGAGTTAAAGATACGTAATTTGGTGTGGGTGTAGATTGATGATGACCTCCAGATTTTCCATAGCTGTGAAAAAGCGCCTTGTGCTTTGGATATCGTTTGCAGCTCCGCCATCTGGGGAAATGACACTCCCGAGGTAGGTGAAGGAGTTCACATTGTCGATAGCATTCTCACCGGCTTTAAAATTTGCGTCAGAGTTGGTCGCATTTATTTTTAAGTTTTGGTTTTTGCGGAGTTAATTTTGAAGCCAACATTGTTAGATTCGGTGATAAGGTTGTCAATTTTATCCTGCATATCGGCATGCCTTGCTGATATCAGGCATATGTAATCTGCATATGCCAAATCTTCCAATTAGCTTTGGAGGTTCCAAGTGATACCAAGGTTTTTTCCGTCTATAGCCCGTGTTAAAACATCGCCCAGCACTATCAGAAATAGTATAGGTGACATGAGGCAGCCCTGTCGAACACCAGAAATGGTGTTGAACACCGCAGATAAGCGGCCATTGTACAGAACTCTGAAGCCATCGTATTGTGCCTTTATCAGTCTTATAAGCTTTGGTGAAATACCCCTCTGTATTAAAGCGTTCCATATACAGTCTCTGTTAATTCTGTCGAATGCTGTGCTATAATCGACGAATACAAGTTGGAGAGCGGTTCTAAACTCCACGGACTGTTATGTGGTTTAATGTGTATTAATGTGGTCGACACATGAGCGGTTTGATCGAAACCCTGCCTGTTGCCTGCGAATGGTTGAGTCCAGTTTTTCGTTTACGCGATTAAGTAAAATTTTGGTTGATACTTTTGACGGAATTGGGAGCAACATAATACCTCTGTAGTTTCGGCATTGACTAAGGTCGCCTTTTTTTGGGATCGTGACTAATATCCCCTCCAACCATTCTTCTGGTAGTTTTTCTGTTTCCCAAATTTTAATAAATAGGGGATGTTTTTATTTTTATTATAGTGCGAAACAATTCTAGGGCATTTTACATCAATCTTCGCTGCTGAACCAGCTTGACGGCGTTTTACAGCGTCTATTTCTGTAGGCGATAGGAAGTTGGTCAGCAAATGTACGCCTTTGTATGATTGCTGACTCATATAGAATCACACCATTACGCGCCATAGGGACACCACAATTCCTTTATGTTATTGACTACATATCAATGCACGCAACATGAATAATGATTTTTTAACTACATATATATATATCGCAATATAAAATTTTAAAAATCAGTTTTACACTTAAAACACTTTTGCACAATTCTTGAACACAGTACCAACAGAACTATCAATTTTCAGAGACAATAAAATATAAATCTAAACACATACGTTTAAGAACTATGTAACTAAAATTAAAATGGCCCCCATAATTTTTTAAGTAATTTAGTTATTCAATATTTTTTTTTTTTGGTTATTGACAGTCATTTTCATGTCCCAGCTGTTCAAAAAACAAAATACGGTTTATTTAAGCGCGATGCATATTTTTTGGAGTTCAATTTGGTCAGATGGTACCATTTTATGGAATCCATTTTTCAACCATTCTTTTTTAATTTTTTTTAACAGGATTTTCGACGTGTAAACAAGTTGTTCAATATCTCATGGCTTTTGTTTTTTTTTTTTTTTTTTGTTACTTTTTTATGAATGCCACTACAGTGCACTCGCGATATTATGAACTAATTAAAACAAAGCCAGTTCACTTTTGCAAGATTGTTAATATTTGCGAATGGCAAAAGTTAAAGTTTCTAATGTAAAAGTTTTTTTTATTTACTGTTCATTGGATTTAAAAAAAACTATTGATTTTTAAAAAAGAAAAGCAAACTTAAAGCTTTGCGAAAAAGCCTGTGATTTTCTTTCGTTCAATCAGTTTAAAAACGCCACGCTCTATTAAAAATCTCCTGATATTTGCCGTATCTGCCAACAGTGATCTTTTTGTATCTCATTTTCAAAAAACATTCGGTGCATGCATTTTCCATTTTTTGTATGTAAAACATTTTGATTAACAACTGAAGACAATTGTAAAGCTATAGTTAGGTAAATCCCCAGTTTATTATACAGTTGAATAAAAATTGATTTTTATATAACACTGTGTAGGTAGATAAAAACCGTTTAAAATACAACTATAAGTTGTTCATATTTTAAAGCGTTTGCACAAGTTCATATTTTAGAGTAGTCAATGGAAGAAAATAAGTGTTCATATTTTGGGGATTTCTGGTAGCTTCTCCAATTGTTAGTTTTAAAATATTTTTATCCTTACCGTATGTTGCGAAGTCATTTTCACAGAAAGAAATAACTTATTTTAACAACATGGGCATTAAAATTGTTTCTCAATAATTTACTTTTTTATATTTTGGTGTAAAGTGCAACTTGCTCTACATTTAGTAAAAGGGATAACATTTGCACAACATGCGTCCAAAATACTAGCTTATTTGCTTTGCTGGCGTTACGTTGCAAAAAGTAGATTTTTGGCTGTAAATGCCCATATTCAAATATTTATATATAGATAAAGTTTGTTTTCTTATAAATCATCGGCTCTTAACTGAAAAACTAGTCCATTTTTAATTTATTTTGGGAAATAAATTCTAAAAACTGGATCGATTTCGATTGTATGTGAAGTTGAATTTGAAGTCTAATTACATAATATTAAATTGTAATACAACTTTTGTGACATTAATGCGTATCTTTGCGAACTTTGCATCATTAATTTTACCATATTCTGACTTATTCTCACTTGGAAAATCACGCTTAAACCGATTTTTTTGAAATAAAATTTTAAAAAAACTTTCATGTGGCGATTTTTTGGGAGTTTTTTTTTTCAAAAATCTAAAAAAATTAAATGTTGGCGATTTTCGATATACTATTTGGCGATAAAGGTGAAACAAATCTGACAACCCTGTTAAGCGTTTTAGGCAAAATGTTACGCCCACTGTAATAATTAATCATAAAATTAACATCTGTCTTACGATTTTCATGAAAATGTCGTATTTTATTCGTAATGTATCTGGCTTTCTATTAAATAACATAAATGTAAAATTTTTGTCTTTATAATTTTTTATGAACTTTCGAAAACAAAGAAAAAACGCCTAATTTCGGGCGAAATATTACTATAACCTATATGTGAACAAAATACTTATTCTGATTTTAAAAGAGGTGTCAATTTTTTTCTTAAATCCAATTTTTGGTATGTACAACTTCATTTGTAAATATCCCCTTTTTGCAACTTTTTTCAAATATCCAACGGTAACACTGACTGTAATTCAATAGCGTATAAAAAATAATTGTTATATTTAGTAAATTTTTAATTCATGACACCCCGATAGAATTAATGTATACCAGTAAGTTTTAAACAACTAATGAATTGTTTTTTTAAGCGAATTCACAAACCTTGACTCAAAGTTTCATCATGAATGTTGGAAGAGGGCACTGTAAAACACTTGAGACTTATTTAACGAAGCCGATAAACCATATACATTATTACTGTTATATTAAACCTAAAAGACCGTCAATATTATTCGGTCAGTACTGTAATTCAACATTCCAATTCTCACCACATCAGCATTAATCATGGACAAACTCCATGGTGAGAACAACAGTATAATTCACACAGTTATATCAATCAACACCAACAACCAATGTGTAGAAACGAATACCTGATTTAAAATCTCTACAAAGCCTGCGACACTGCACTCAGGGTTGTTAGATGTGACGATTTTTTTGTGAAAATACAGTAAAATGACGATTGACTATTTTCTGGCATCAGTAAAACACTTACAAGAAATATTAAGAATTATATTGGGAACAGTTCAAAACGTAAAAACTAGAAGAACTAGTAATTCGAATTCTACAATTAAATGAATGCCATCGATACGGCAAAAAAATATATACTAGAGCCCCGATTTGCATCGGTCCTATTATATTTATTTTTATTTTATTTTTATTTAATTCAATCAGTCCGCTATTTAAATATTGGTTAAATTCGCTTTGCGTTTTAATGATTTCGATTTGCGTCGCTACATACGATTTCATTTTTTCGCTGAAGTCATAATCATTTTTCTATTTGCGTGTAAAAAGCCGAATTCCCATTTATTTCTGTTAGGTAAGTTATTCTAAGTATAGTTGAGTGTTAGGAAGTAAGAAGTTAGTTCTTAATAAGAAGTTGTGTAGAAAAATGAGTGCAAAGTGAAGAAAACGCACTCGTTTGGAACTAAAATTGGACGTCATAAATCGTTTCAAGTCGGGTAAAAGACTGTTGATTTAGACAGAACCCTTGGTTTATCACCTTCAATAGTAAAACAATTTGATTAGTGATAGCGCTAAAAATGAATCATTTAAAGAAAGCTTGAGTTAATAGCAAATGAGATTTTATTTTTTATTTAATGTTTTTGTGAATATGGATAAATGAAATAAAGAAATGTTGTTATGTTTTTATGAAAATATATTTTTTCTTACGTATTTCTTTTCAAATGATAAATATATTTCAGCCCACTTGCTGAAATAAATTGAATAAAACTTAACAATATCACTTTCTTTATCATAAATATAATTTCTTTCTAAAAAGATTTTTGAACCACTCAATGCAATAAATTGTCTTCAATTTGTAAAATTTAAATATTTGACGATTTGTTGACGATTTTGTTAACTGTTCATGACGATTTTGACGAATTTTGTTCAAACTTTTGACGATTTTTGAAGAAAAAAGCCTAACAACCCTGACTGCACTATTCTTATTCTACATTTTGTATAACAAAAAGTCTCCATCCACGTTCTAATACCACTGATGGGATTTGTGGTACAAATGTACCAAATTTGGTACAATCGAAACTTTATTGGTACATTGGTACAATTCATCCTTTTTTGGTACAATTTAAAAGGATCCACGAAGTTTTATCATTTCTTTGAGGTGGATTAACTTACTTTTCTCCTCAATAATACAATTTATAATAACATATGTATTTCCAGCTCTAACCAGAACTACTAAAAATATAATTATTTTTAATTTATGTTCATGATGTTATGTTGACATATCGTCGTAGGAATCAAAGAACGCTGTTACTGACAAAAAATCTAAAAAAATACTGCGCCGATTGGTGCCGGTCCTATATTTGTATAATGAAAAAAAATTCACTTACGCAAAAAAAAATCGTTTGCTGCAAGCCGCAGACTCACCGGGAATAATAGACTTGAGAGGAAATGTTAACAGCGAATATATAAAGCGAGAAAAAATAAAAATACGATTTTAAATTCATGTTGCTAAACTGTATAGTTTTTGTGATAAGTATGAATTTTTTTCTACTTTCTTTCATACAGGTTTTTTGGCTCTGGTGATCATTTTATGTTTTGTCAGTTACAGCGTTCTTTAATTTCTGCGACGATATTAAGTACATACATACATAAGTATGTGTACTCGTATCCCCGTAGAAAAACGGAGATCAAGTGTCTCCAAATTGCCACTTTTGTCGATTATTTTGGTGAGTGACACTATCAACCAGACATTTACATTTTTGTCTGCCTTTAATCAAATATATCAAATATGAAATAGATTCATTTTTTTTACCCACACCACAATAGTTGAATCACTTTCTGAGTCGATTAACCTATGTCCCTCCACCCATCTGGTTATCTGTCCATGTAACCTTGTGCGCCAAGTACAGGTCGCAGTCTTTATGGTAAATCGGTGAATACATCGGTTTCAATTTATAAGGACAAAGCATACTGAAAATAGTATGAATCGGTCCATAATTTTACATGGCCAGTGTATGTGCCTATAAACTATCTAATTACGTTGATACATATTTAGATAAAATTTGTACCAGACTTATTTTATTGCAATCTTAATCATCTCACCAAATTTTATTGGGATCGGTCCATATCTAACCATGGCCCATATACAAATACTACTCCCCAAAAGCTTTTAATGCCACAACTTCCTTATAAATGTTGGTATTGATATAAAAAATTGGCGACTATAACTTTTATTATAGCTGTTATGTCATATTAAAATGTTCTGCTGGTGCAAAATTTACCATAGATCCCATTAAGCCCCCTTCCTAAAATCACTTAGAGCCACTTTTTGGGTTAGAGATTAGCGATTAAATAAACTTTAATCTCCGTATTTACTTTTTGAGTTGTATTTTTTTAACTTTTTTTTGCTAGTTTAAGCGGCCAACGGTGGTGGTTTAAACGTAAACTTAAACTGTCAACATACACCTGTTTAACATAAAGAACTTGCAAAAATATAAACAAAAAATACATTTAAAACCATTGCTAAGCACTTTTATATAATTTTTCCATTCTATATTTGTTCTTTAACATATTTTTTCTTTAAATTCGCGCATTTTCTTCTTCTTTGAAAACATCCATATTGCTTGATAAAAAGTTGATATTTGCAAAAAAATGTTGCCATTTATTTGTGCTCAGTATGGGTGCGCTACATGATTTAAGCCACCACCCAAAAATATCAAATTCAATTGATACTAGATTAACTTAATTCTCAGATTAGCTAATTATAGAATAAAATTAACTTTAATCTCAAACCCAAAAAGTGGCTCTTAAGGGGAAACAAATCTCATAGATGAAGATATCTTAAAAATATTTATCACAGTGAACTTTGACCTTGAACTTTGAAAATTTGTCTTTATATACCGTGGTGTAGGGTATTAAATGCTCGGGCTTAACCGACTTTACTTTCTTACTTGTTTTGTTTTTGTTATTATAGAATAAAAAAGTGTTTTGAATTCTAACTAAAATTGGTAGTCTTTCACTATAACGGGTGGTTAAATTCTAATGTAAACCACAGCTAAACATCAATTTTTTTCTGTATTTCATTTGACATTTCTCAATTTCAGACTAACTCAATTTGAACCATGGAAAGATACACAATCTAGCAACGCGTTAAAGATATTCAGGCTTATTATTATTATGGGCATTGAAATCAAAATGCATATCAGCTTCAGTGATGAATGTTTTTCCACCTCAGTGGGTTCGTCAATAAGCAGAATTGCCGCATTTGGGCGAATGATAATCCAAGAGTGATTGTCGAAAAGCCAATGCAGCCAAAAAGAGTGACTGTTTGGTGTGGTTTATGGTCTGGCGGCATCATCGGGCCGTATTTTTTCATCGAAAAGTCATCGTCCTCGAAAATTCGGACCATGGGATGGAGGTGTGCCGCCGAGTCGTGGCGGCCACCCTACAAATAATCTCATAATAAAAAGAAATGACAATAATTTCCCAATTAATTTGTGTTTTATTCAAAATCAACATCGGCCCTTTATGTATGCTCTTATATTTTATAGCGAAATTTTGGTACAATTTATGTCAATTCGATACAATTTTGCCATTGAGACGGTACAATTTAAGAATTTCCAGATCCCAACAGTGTCTAATACCCTTTTTACAAAAAAATTACAAACACCATTTCTTGTTTTACAATAAGAAATTTTTGGCTTGGGCGAGAAGGGTGGAAAATTTTGTTGGTTCAAGACATATTTTTTGGTGATTTAGTAAATAATTCTTTCCGTGTATATTTGATATTACCCTGTTGGACATTCAGTTAACTTTAAATTAACTGAAAGCTAACTATTTCTCAAGTAGTGGTGGTTGACACTTGCATTACTTTTATATGGAATTAACTAACTATTTTAAAATTGCGATGTCCTAGGATGTAGTCAATTGCCCGACTCTGCATTACGTTCAGTTAACTTAAAAGTTAGTTACTTAGCCGTTAACTTAAAGTTAACTTTTTTAGCTGGCTATAAACTTACTACTTTAAGTTGGTTTTTTTAAATTAACTATTTTATTAAAATTGTATTTAGTTATTTTATTTAATTTTTTAATTATACTATAACCTGGTCTTTACCGATTACCAATTTCTATTCCGTATATTGTAATAATGGCCCAAAATAATTAAATCATTTGTGGGTCTTGGCGCCGTTTGTTTCCAATCGACTTGGCTCCCTCTACTTAAAATACTTAGTGTTTGTATACACTTTGGTCAATGTAAATTTTCCATTGCTTAGTAGTTGGCTTTAAGTTAGTCTATACAAGCTAACTTAAAGTTGCCTTTTTTTTTTTTGTAGTTAGCTACTCATTTGACGGCAGGGTATATTATGTACTTTACTTTCCCGAAATATCAGAAAAGGCTTTTTAAAAATGTAAATATTTTAACATAACATAAACAAACAAAAGTCGGGGTAGAGAACTGGATTATGTTATTTTAACCGACATTAGCTTGCTGAATCCAAATTGTTTATCCAATCACGTCTAGCTAACATTATGTTTATTGATCTTCATATTTTAATGTCTTATTTTTTTCAAAAAATGATTAAGAGCGAGCAATTCATTAGATTTACTTTGAAAGTTTCACAATCAAGGGTTGTGAACCACCTCTTCACCGTGGTTGCTGTAACCACCTCGATTTCTGATAGATGATAAAATGTGTACAAACTGATTTACACGAAAAAATGATCGCCACTAATTTAGAAATAATTTTGAAAATAATCATTTGTAAATAATCAAAATCGCAGAAATCGTTTTCAAGTTAAGGTAAAATGTATGCCTTATTTCTGCCGAAATATTAGTTTAGCCCATAAAAAAAAACTAGACATGATAGAAAAAACTGAAAACCGATTTGAATTTAGCGCTGGCTGCAATATCTTTGTATTTCATATATTTTTACTAAAAACCATTTTTTTTGACGGCCAGCGAAATTAATAAAACTTTGTTCTTAAAAACTGAAAACGGATTTGAATTTAGCGCTGTAATATCTGTGTATTTCATATAATGGGTGATTTTTTAGCTATTATCTTTTTTGGCAACACTGGTTTAAACAGCTGACGCACGTTTCGTGCTTTGTTTCACTGACAAACATCTTCAGTTTGGTCTATAATTTAACCATTAATCGTCTTACAAACGAACAACGCTTGCAAATTATTGAATTTTATTATCAAAATGCGTGCTCTGTTAAGAAAGTTCATCCACTTTTTTATCGAAAAATTGTTTTCAGCGACGCAGCTCATTTTTGGCTCAATGGGTACGTTAATAAGCAGAATTGTCGAATTTGGAGTGAAGATCAGCCAGAAGCATTGCAAGAGCTACCAAAGCATCCAGAAAAAGTCACAGTTTGGTGCGGTTTATGGGCTGGTGGCATTATTGGACCGTACTTCTTCAAAGATGATGCGAATCGTAACGTAACTGTGAATGGTGAGCGCTACCGTGAGATGATATCCAACCTCTTTTTGCCCAAAATGCAAGAGCTTAACTTACATGACATGTGGTTTCAACAAGACGGTTCCACATGCCACACAGCACGCTTAAAATGGACTTATTGAGAGGCGAGTTCGGTGAACATTTTATTTAACGTTCGGGAACGGTCAATTGGCCGCCTAGATCGTGCGATTTAACGCCTTTAGACTATTTTTTGTGGGGCTATGTTAAAGCTCATGTCTATACACACATGCCCTCTACAATTGACGCATTGGAAGACAACATTGAAGCATTTATTCATGAGATAACGGCCGAAATGTTGGAAAGAGTATGCCAAAATTGGACTAAGCGGATGGACCATTTGAGGCGCAGTCGAGTTCAACATTTGCATGAAATAATCTTCAAACATTAAATTATATTCAAATAAAGATTTCATGCAAAAAACTTTTTTTATATATATACTCTTGTATCACAAGAAAAAGTTAAAATGTGTAAATTTTGAGTTGACTCTCTTTAGAGGAGCCAGTACGATATACATACATATCGTTAGCTAAAATGCAAAAAGGGGTAACTAACAAAAATATAATTTTACAGGAGAAGCAAAAAACTTTATTAATTGAAAACCATAAACATGTCAGAAAAGATGCATTGATAAGTCTTCCATGAAATTCTTTAAACAATTTTCAAAAGAAACCATTTCATAATATTTTGTTGAAAAAAATGGTTAATAACGTAATTTTTCATTCATAAAAAAACATTCTTGTAGTTACGTCCCTTTGTTTTTTGTTAATAAAAGTGGAATTTTTGATCGCAGGAGTGTAAAATTTTGTGACGACATGTAGTTCAATGGCATTCGAAATAATCGATCAAAAACACGATTTTGAATTTTTTGTTAGTTACGCCTTTTTGCATTTTAACTAACGATATGTAGATCACTCTTGGGATCCGACAATTCCTAAATTGTACCGTCTCATTTGCAAAATTGTGCAAAACATAACATAAATTGTACAAAAATTTCGCTATAAAATAAAAAAGCACACGCAGAGAAAAAACATGGTTAAATATGGTCACCTCCAACAATACTATGTTTAAAGTAAATTTTAACCATATTATGTTTAATTGAACCTTATTTTTGTCACCGACAACCATGTTATGGTTAAATTAGTCCCCTATCAAGAAGCCACAACCATATCGATACCTTCCCGCAAGAATGTAGTAAGCGACATTTCTAAAATTGTGTAGGAAACTAAAAAAAACGTCTCATTTAATTATTTATTTGTATATTTTATTGAAAGGAACATATTTGGAAAGCGATTTTCAGAATACAAAACTTGACATCATTGCAAAACCAAAATTTTAGTGAGATAAAAAGTTTTTGTCGCTTAGTACATTTTCGTGGTCAAGACATTGGCGCTTGATACAATGGTAAATGGCGCTTAAAACATTGACATGGACACAAAAAATAAAGGTTTGAAATAAATTGTGTCGTTTAATTCATTTTTTATTTTTTCTGTTAAACAATACTATGAGGGAGTTTACACGGTGTATATTCAGACATGTCTAATAAACACGTTTGTTTTGTTTGTAGGCGATCGGGGTAGAGAAGAAAGAGGGGTTGCCAAACAGACATGAAATGAGTTTTCATGTTTGTTTATATGAATTTCAATATTTTTAATTTGTATGTATATTAGACTATTATACATGAAAACAGACATGTTTGAAAAGACATCGTGAAAAGAGAATAGGTTTTTGGAAGCATGTTCAAAAGAGAATGTCAAAAACAGACATGTCTGAAAAGACTCCGTGTAAACTCCCTCTATAAATCAAAATATATATAAAAGTATCGTTCAGGAATAAACTTTCTTTTGAGCAGACTCTCTAAATCCTTTCGTTTCGGGCCTGATACTGGCAGTATTGAAGAATAGAAAAATTTTTTAAACTCAAGGACAATCATAATCTATAGTGTTATAAGCGTCAAAAATGGATCAAGTTTTAGTTGGATGAGTGTGCTAAGCGACAATTTCGGTTAAACTAAGCGACATCTAACAAAAATTTTGTGTGGACCTTTTGTTGCTTACGACAATTACATTTTTAAAAATGTGGCTTAGCATAATTTCTTTGGCGGATAATACAAATTTCAGGGAGCAACTTTATTCCAATGAGAAAACTTCTAGAATAGTTTCACATCAAAAAGTCATTATCGAAAAAAGTGTCGCTTAATACATTCTTGCGGGAAGGTATCGATATTATGGTTGCCTCTAAACATGTTATGGTTAAATATGGCAATAGTTTGTTTTTAAACCGACAAAAGTATTTTCCTCTTTTTCAAGAGCTACATGCAATGGTTGAAAACCAACCATGCTATTATTAGTGTTAAACATATTTTAGTTATTATTAGCCATAAGATGTTCGAAGGCAACTAAATTATGGTTGTGGATTTTTGATGGAGGACTATTTTTACCATAATACGATTGTCGTTGGCAATAATATGGTTAAATTAAACATAATATGGTTAAAATTTTCGTTAAACATAGTATTATTGGAGGTGGCCATATTTAAACATGTTTTTTCTCTGGGTGCATACATTAGAATGCATTACACTTTTTTATTCAATAAAAATAAAAACAAAACAAGTAAAAAAGTATATTCGGTCAAGCCCGAAAATTTCGTTTGTTTTTAATTCCACTTAATTGCGACTTCTAAAACGTGACCAAATGTATCATTTCCGAAATTGACTCAAAATTGTGAGTATCGTGACTTTTATGTAAACACAATTGCGGAACCGCAGAACAAAACGCACTTTTCGCATTTCTCATATTGGTTTTATGGTGGTTTTATTATATTTGCGTTGAAGTTTGTAATGTAATGACTTATGAAAGTTTGATGCATCTGCACTGAAAAGACACATATATTTATCCGTACTGATAAATACGGATTTTCTTAAATCAAGAACAGAACGCTTGATTCAAGTACGGATTATTCAAGTGCGAATTACTTAACTTATCCATATTTAATACCGAACTTGTACTTAAAATAATCTGAAAACAGGATTGACTTTATTAAAAGTAAGATACAATTAATCTCAAACTGTGCTTTATTCGGGAAATTCTATGACGGTTGAATCTCAACTTGTACTTTAAATAGTCCGAAAGTGCGATTAGATTGATTCTAACTAATCACTTACCCCACAGAACCAGAGAGAATATTTTTATTTTACTTTCCCGTTACACATGCTTATTTCACTTTTGTTGTATACCGCCTTTTGTTGACAGAAGAATTCTCAATTATAAGACACCAGCATCACGCTCATAATGGTTGTCGTAACCATTCTTTTTTGAAAATTTGATGTATTTAGGTAGGTAGGTAGAAAGGCTGGTGTGAAGTCTTCTTCACACCTACACCCAGAGACCAATATGGTCCATTGTGACACCTTATTTAGAGAAATGCAATCAAATTCGCCCTACGTGCGGCCAGCACCTAGTCTCCTCTCGCGCAGCTAGGCCATCCACATTACGAATCCTATCAGATTCTCGATTCCACAACCCGAGACATCGCATAATTCGCCCAGGAATCTACTGCCCAGCCACCTCAGCCTACTGCCCTGTAACCTGGGACAGTGGCACAGAATGTGCTCAACCGTCTCCAACTCCTCAGGGTCCTCACACAACCTGCACATATCCGACAAGTCGGATACCATCCTCACCTCCATTCTGCCTATCATACAGTGGCCCGTGATCATTCCTATCATGGCCCTAACGCAGACCCTACTCCTGCCCAGCAGCGACCCCGAATCGGACTTTCTAAGCACCGGCCACAGCCCCCGCGATACTCGGCAGTCCGTTCGGTTCCCCCAGGCCCGATTGGTCGCACCCAGAATCCACTCCCTTTGATGTATTTATCTAAATATATTAAAAAAATTAATATGGGAATTATTGTTTCTTATTTTCCTTTTTAAACATGAAAATAATCTATATTTTTCTACTTGAGGTGTTGTTGTTTGGTCTACAATAATCTTTTATTAACACACGCGTATGCACGCGTATTGGTTTTGGAAAGTTATCCCATTTGGGATTGTTTTAAGTACTTTTAAGTATTATCCGTTCTTAAATTTTTGAGTATGACTCGTACTAAAGTAAGGAGAAAAAATTGTTTTCCTTCTGTGTATTGATAAGTAAAAGGTTCATGCAACTTTTTAAGAAGGCGAAATAAATAAATCACAGTTTTCCAAAAAAATGTATTAGCAAAAAAGTACGTTTTGTTGTGTAACTTTACCGAATTGTTTTGGGATATTTTCAATACACTGGTCAACAAAAAGAATTTGCTTGTGCACTTCATACGTGAACAGAAACAGAGACGAGGAAAATTTTTGTCCGGAACTGGCAGGACATAAAATAAAGTATTAGAATAAGAATTGATTAATAATTATTAGTTCATCTATCTATCTATCTTCTTCTATATAAACCCTGCAAATAAATTGGACCACCTGTTCCATTTTGATAAAATTGACTACTCCATGGACTGGTCCGATGTAATGCAAGCATGGACCGTGTCATTGTTTAAAAGTATTTGTAGTGAGACGACATGTCTTCGTTTTTTAACCACATGCTTTCGTTTTTAAACGACTTCAAAACTAATCCTCTTGAGTATACCATGGAGTAGTTTTAAAACTACTTCTTTGTGGTCCAAAGCTGGGTAAATAGTCCTCCCTTAGGACATCGTAATGTTAAATAGACCATGTTTTTTCCATACGTTTGGGTTACTTCTGGAGTAGTCCTAGTCCCTTGTGGGCTACTCTTTACACGCGTGTTTGGACTGGTCCTATTATTTGCAGGGTATAAAACAGTTGTGTGTATGTATGTATGTATGTAACGTATGGACTCCAAAACGGCTGGGCCGATTTTGATGAAATTTTCAGGGAATCTTCAGGTTACACTGCGAAGTCTGATTTTCGGTCTGCGGGCGGAGGGGCGTGGCAAAATCCAATTTTCATATTGCACCACCAATGACGTGTATGTATATAATTTGGACGATTTTTCTTTAAAATGATCGCCATGGTCCAACTTAGATTTATACGAAAAGAAAATTTTGCCCCGCCCACTTAATGCCCACTTTTTTCGATTTAGCTAAAATCAGAAAACGGCTCCATCGATTTAACAAATTTTTCTTTCAAATGTTCGTGTTAATCCATTTTACGTTTTAATCGAAAGAAAAATTTCCCACGCCTACTTTTACGCCCACTTTTTCTAGTTAGCGCATAACTTGAGAACGGCTTGACCGATTTGGACGATTTTTTCTTTAAAATCATCGCCATGGTCCAACTTAGGTTTTTACGGAAAAAAATTTTGCCCCGCCCACTTTAATGCCCACTTTTTTTCGATTTACCTAAAATCAGAAAATGGCTCCATCGATTTTACTAATTTTTCTATCAAATGTTCGTATCTTTTTAACGGATTTTAAAAATAAACCGCAAATATTTTTTCTAATTTGGACAGGACAGCGTCTGTCGGGTCAGCTAGTATTTAATAAATGAAGATTCATAAATTTATATTGAAGAAAAAATAGATCGAGATCTTTTGGCCCATCCCTTAAGTCCAATGCATGTAATAGTGCATTTACACTTGTAATTTTCAAACTAGTTTACGATCATAAACTACTTTCATAAACTATACCGTTTACATCAGCATTTTTGACAGTTAAGTTGTTTATCTTTGACAAGTTCTTAGCCCCAATAATAAAAAAAAAAAACGTTGATGCACATACATACGAACGTTGTCCATCTAAAAGAAAATATGTAAAAGCTAACATTTCTTATACATTTGGAATTTGTTTAAACATTTTCTTTGTTTATATTATATTTCTTACTTTTGTTTTGGCTGTTTTTTACAGATAAAAGTAAATTTTTTTTCACTTGATTTTTTTATTTTTGAGGAAATATCAAATATCATTAGAATTGCCAGAACAAAATTTGAAAAACAGAGTTGCATTAACAAAAACTGGTTGTTTGTTACTAGTTTATCTGAAAAGCTAGTTACAAACGTGTTTATAATTTGTATGGATAAACAAGTTTCTCAAACTAGCTTATCATCATAAACAACCTTTAACCTGTTTATGGCGTAGGTGTAAATGCACTATAACGCAACAGATGAGGGGAGCTCACTCTTTTTATTGTTGCCCGACAGGAAAACCAAATAATAAAATTTTTGCATTCAATTTAATTCAATTTAATATCAATAAAGCTTTCTTAAATTAATAAATTCAAATAGCCCATTTTACCTTCAAAACACCTCCAGGTCGAAATTTTGTTTTAAGGAACTCCCTTTCATACATTTAAATGATAAAAGGTAAAAACTAAATATACGAATCGATTTTAGATACAAAAATAAAAATGATTCTACATGTTTAAAGTTCATGCGCATTCTTGAGAAACACTCTCTCGCGAATGCTCCATCACACCTCACAAGCTAATAAAAACGTGTACTTACTACCATCATCTCTTTCTGCCCATTCGAAAGAGCTTGACTCTTGCTTTAAGGGCAAAGTTGACAATAAGAATTATAACTATTATTTTTCTAAATTAACTTTACGATTTACAACCGCAATAAAAAAGATAATCACAACTAATTAAAGTGAAAAATGGAAATGTCACTTTATTTGCTTAAACGAAAACTAACAACTAATCGAATCGAATTTAACTCACACGGTGGAAATCAAATGAAAGCCGTATAGTTGGAGAGCAACCCCTAAATTTGTTGCTTGAATATGAATGGAATTGAAGTGAAAACTCTCTTCTATACGGCTACTCAACCAAGAAAAACTCACAAATGTATCGCAATGTACAATTTAAACCGCCAGTCCGTCCGTCAGTGTAACAGTTAAACATTTTTGTAGAAAAATTTCACTCAGTGAAAATTTTATCACCGACGAAGCCAGTTGAATTGTCCTCTTCGAACAAAATAAATTTTTTCAAATCAAAACGGACTAAAAAAGTGTGTGTTTCTTGAATAAAAAAGAAATTTTTTTTAAATAAAATAATTTTACATTTCTTTAAAACATATAAAAAATAGTTTTTAATAAATTATTAAAAAAAGTGTTGAATCTTTACAAAAAAAAATATAATTTTGAAAATAAAAAAAAAAGAAAAATCAATAGGAAAAAGTTATACAAACAAATTTGTTTGTCATTGTGAAGGAAAAATTTACGGTAATAAATTTGGATTTTTTCTTTCTTGAATTTTTTTTTTTTTCTTTTTTGTCAAGAAATAATTTTTTTTTTTTAAAGAAGGGAGCAGGAAGACACCGATTTGTCTATTGAAAAAAATCCTTTTAGAAGAAAATTAAAAACTGCACGCACATACATACATACATACATACACTCTCTTAATATTTTATATGAAATCGTAATAATCGGTATAACGAAATAACGAAACAATTGTATATTTTTCGTAATTTTTTTTCTTCTATTGTTTCGGTATTTGTGTGTGTATTGCCAAAAAGGAAGTTAAAGGAAGTAAATGAGTAAATGTATGGATGTAGCAGGACAGAGATGCCAACTAAGCGTATTGAGAATGTTATACATAGATATTTAGAGCATTTTAAAAAACCGCTTATTTCACTTTTTTTATTATCAAAAATTTCTAGAAAAAAGGAATTGAAGTGCTCTCAATAAGAATCTAAATCTTTTCTAAGAATGAAAGAATATTAAAAAAATGACAAAAGTTAATTGTCAAGTTGTTTCCAGAAAAAATAGTTAAATATATTAAATATTTACCAAAGAAATTTCAAAAAACCAAATCTAATTAACCAAATTTTTTTTTAAATGTTGTTTTTTTTTTCTTTTTGTATAGAGTGTTCTTTTAAGCTGCATGAGAACTTAAAGGGAAATTACAAGAAAAAAGTATTAATGAAATGAATTTTTTATTATAATCTGGTAAATTTATTTTTTTTTTTTTAATGATTTCCGTTATATGTCGACCACAGCCACCATTCGTCAATACGATCAGTCCAATTTTTGACTGCGTCAATGGTAGTTTAAATATTGGCTTCCAATGTTTCAAGAGTTGCTGGTTTATCGGCATAAAGGCTCAGTTAGCCGAGAGTAACAGTAACAGTAACCTTACGGTAAAAAAGTAAGACCAATCTATTTTTTACAGATTGAGACGTAACATCTTGCTGCTATAACTGTAATCGTTCTAATTGCTTTACATACAACAAAATGAAGCAGTTGATTTGCAACGTTACCATTACTCCCGGCTAACTGAGCCTTAAATCAATGACTTAACGAAGCCCCATAAAAAGTAATCCAGAGTCGTTTAATCGCACGAACAAAGAAGCCAGTGAACAGGAAATAAAGTTAATAGCAAACTGAATTTGCATTATATCGATTATTAAGCGCGCTTGCCATTTTTGCCGTCTTGTTAGAATCAAATGTTGTTGATGTTTAGCTGATTAACTTTTGGAAACGAAAATTCAGTCAGCATGGCTCGATAGCGCTCCCCTCTCCGTTCATCGTAAAGGCAACTCCTTGCTCATTTCAAAAGAGCGTGTTAACAAGCGTTTGCTAAAAACCGTAAAAATGTGAAACCGCGGTCGGTTTCGGTTCGGTTTTGAAAATATCAAAGTTAAATTCATACATAAGCATATATATTTTTTTGCATGTAATACAATTTTTTTATTTGTTTCAATTCAGGTACTTTTATTTGCCCTTTAGTGTACACCTGGGCCTGGCCAGGCATTTTTTGACTTTTTTCCAGTATTTTTTTTATAAATTAATAAGTATATTAGAACGAAACTTTATGTATTCCTCAATTTCGCAATTGGCCAAATGAAAATTTTGTGCATATTGTATCCACCTGGGCCTGGTCAGGCCATTCCCTATAATATATACGGCAGTAAATAAAATCAAAATGAAACGTTTCAAAAAGCATACACAACACATAAGAATTCTTTTTTTTCTGTTTTTTTTTTCAAAAAATTATTTTATTTCCCAACAAAATGTTCCTGCTATAGCCATAAAACTCCATACATATAAAAGTAGTCCCAGCCATGCCAAGGGGTTCATTAGTATGCGTTTTTTCTATAGCCACAAGAAACTCCATACAAAATTCAAGTGGACCAGGTGGCAGTTTATGCCTCACAAATAAGGTGTGTACTTAAGAGTTATAAATTTAACATTTGTTCTTCTTAGTACTTATTTTGAATTTTAAGAATTTTGAAATACCTTGTCATTGTTGAAGGCTGTTATGTATAAAGTTTTTGCATATGAAGTATGATGTTTAATTTGCAATTTCTTCAAGCATAAATACTAGAGTTGTCAGCCGATTAAGAATAATTCGGTTAATCGATCAAATAAAACCAAACTCTTGTTCGAGTAATTTTAAAGTAGCGATTTTCGAATAACGAATAAATCGATTAATAAATGTCGATTAATCGAACAATTTTTTTTTATTAAAAAATAAATATGTAAAATAAAAGCTTAGAATTTGATTTATTCTGATACGTTTTTAATATCAAAGAAGTATCTTAACATTTTTTATTGTTATAGAAGGATCTATGACAACTATGTTTGAAACAAAATATCGGTCAAATGCTCGCGACGGCTACATTGGCATACCTCTTTCCAATGGTCAATATTTTCAGTGATTCTGAGACAAAATTAAGGTTCAATTTCAATAATGTGCCGAATTATCTTATATTTTACCTCTTGAATTGATCTTGGCTTATTGACATACAATTTTTCTTTTAACACGACCATTAAATTTCTCGCGCAAAAGAGCTAAAAGAGCGCAAAAATGGTTGAAACCACATTTCTTCCATGTTCATATAATCAATTTCTGGCTACAAGAAGTAGGTTATTATGTCGTGATAGCGAACACCATTGTCGAAGAAATGCGACCCGATGTCGTCACCAGCCCATAAACGAACTGTGCGAGCATGCACAGGTGTTTTCACCTTTCCTACAGACCCGGTTTTCTGAATTTTACGCACAATTCTCCCGATTCTGGACACATTTGGTCGATTATGCTAACCAATAAAACCATGAAGTGCCCAAAATGCATTTTAATTTGAACGCCCATTTTCGTTAAAGGCTTCCATGCTTGGTTTTGTCAAATACTGAAACAAAAAAATGTCAAATTAAGTTTGGCAAAAAAATTGACATTAAGGTGCGACTCACAATTAACAACGTGCATAATGGTTGGACCACCCTTTACAAAATCTAGAAAAGTTAAAAATATTGTAGCCATAGCCCTGGTTGTAAATAATCGTGTTAAGTACTCATAGTATTTCAAAAATGTATTTTATGTTCTTAATAAACAAATATTTGACAAGCAATTATTAAAATAAAGAAGAAGTTAATTGTAGATAAATGGAATGGAATGGCATATATTAAAAAAAACGTATTTTTTTTGTAAAAATAATATTTTTATTCTTTATTCTCATCAATTAATCGAATATTTTTTTAGATTTAATCGTTTGATCGAACGAACAAAAACAATTATTTGAATTATTCGAACAAAGTTGAAAGGCGAATAATTGACAACTCTAATAAATACATTGTTAAAGTTAAAGCTAAAACCGAGGTTTTTTTGTCGGTTTTCGGTTTCGGTTTTTAGGCATTAAAAACCGCGGTTTCGGTTAAAACCGAAGAGCAATCCCTAGTGTAAACCTTAACAAATAGTCAATTTGAATCGAAGTATTGCTGATTTGTTAATCGCTTGAGGGTTGTATACGCTCCAAATACGGCAGTGTTCGAAAATAAAAACTAAATATTGGTTTTGAGTGTTCGGTTCGGTAGATTTGTGGAAAACACAAACGCTAATAGTGTTTGTTTAGAAAATCACAAAAAAATAACGTTTTCCTGTTAGTCATCTTTCGAACAAAAAATAATAATGTTTTTATCAAACTCAACAAAAGATGAGAACATTTAATACCGTTCGGTTTTTTTTAAATCCACAAACTTCATTGTGTTCGGTTCGGCTCATTACAATACACATACGAAAAAAAAACAAAATGCCAGCAAAAAAATAAATTTTCGCAATACACACACAAGCTGTTTGTGCTGCGGTTGTTGGTAAAATATATTGTTTGTTAATTTCTTTATCAATGTAAAAAAAGAAACATTATAGAACATTTAAATATAATATTTGTCTACAGTATCACTACAATTGTTCTGTTTTTAAACGAAGAACAGAACAATATATAATGTTCGGCTCTTTCTTAAAAATAGCTACGATCGGTATTAAGGGTTGTGTTCGTCTACACAATCACTAACAAAAAAGATATCGTTTTTGGGTGTGTGAGCCGAACGCTGAATAATGTACTGTTTATTTTCGAACCCTGCATTTAACTACGATTTGTTCTAGAAATGGTAACTCTATAAATAAATAAAAAATTTAAAAAGTTATGTTAATAGTTGGTCAATGAAGTGGTCACGTTTGTTCTGTTATGTTTTGTTTGGTTTCTGTTTTTGACATTGTACAATGATTTTACAAAAACAAATTGCTTGTGGTTTTTTGGACGATTTGTTCTTGTTGTAGTACCACGATTACCTGAAGTGAATTCGCCTTGGTTTTAATAAAACAGATCAGCTGTTTTTTTTTCTAAAAAAAAAGGTTTTAATAATTTAGGTTATTTATCCATGTAGAGAGTCTTTGCTTCTCCTGTAATATGTTTTCAATATAACTGAGGGCGTTTTTGAAATGATATGGCGATATGTACATACCCCTTAAATTTGCATTAAGAATCACTACATTGGCATCTCTGTTAACTGAGCAATATTCGTAGTGTGAGTGAAAGAGTGCGTTTGTTTGCTTTTGCAAGTGTATTAGAATTTCTATGCAAGTGTGCGAGAGTTTTTGTTTTTTAGTTTTTTTATAGTAGTGCGCACTAGTATTTCCCTTTTCACTGATAACAATAAATACAACCAGCAAAAAAAAACAAAGAAAGGAAAAAGAGGATACGTTTCGAACGTATACATACCACGGGGAAGAAGTAAAAAAAAAATTAAATAAAAATATTAAAAAAAAAATAAATAAATAAAATAAAAAGGAAAACTTTATTCAAACAGCGTTTTCATTTATTTATTTTTATGTGTCACTAGAAAACACAGTTCCATTGCAAATTTCGGGGAATAATTTACACTGCAGCAACCCACTCATACACACATCAACTTCCTGGAAATCTTTAAGGGTAAGTAAAATAAATATTTAACAAAACTCTACATTTTTTGTTCTGTAAGAGTATGTTGGTTGTATATCCGTATTTCGGTCGGTCTGTCTGTCAGTTTGTCTGTCAGATGGTTTTGCTTCCTGTGCATGTGATATCATCGTTTCAAGTCAGAGGCATGAGCAACAACAGCATTAAAACGCATCACATAATCATCACCAGAGATTATGTCAGTGAAACTGCATGTAGTACTGGAGGCGGTTAGAGAGAAGGTGGAAGGCAAAGGATGGATGGACGATGTTGTTGTGGGATAGTGGAAAGCAAAAGAAAAATTATGAATTCAAAAATAGTTGGTTATTATGATTGAAGTTACATAAACTTGTGTTGTATAACAGCAACCCAAGTTAAATGTTTGTTTCTTTTATGGTAGTCGCTTGGACGTCTCTCTGTTCGTTCGTCGGTCTGTCTGCTGGTTAGTGTTTAATTTCTTTTCATCTGTCTTTTCTATTTCTGAATTTTGCCGTCTATATGTCTGTTTGTAATATTTACATAGTTGCATGTTTTGTATCCTCTTACAAATACACATACGCACATACACACACACACACATTCTTTAACAATGTATAATGGATGTATGATGCATTTTTGTGGATGGGTGTGTATGGATATTTCTGCATTATTGTAGTGCTTTTTTTTTTCTTTTTTTTGAATGCAAGTCCATGTGTATTTAGGGTGTGTGTATGTGTATTTTATAGTGCAAACTTAAGTTCATTGATCCGAAGAATTGCTAACGCAGAAGTTGATGATGATTCTAGTTTTTGCAAAAGAAAAATGTCAAGTAGTTGCTGTCTCTGCTCATCCCTTCCTTTAGTCTTAACTTTACTTATTTAACCTATTTTTCTGGGGTTTCATTATTTGATGACCAATAGATAAATGTTTGTATTTGTTTCTTTAATTTCCTATTCATTGCACAACAAAAAAAAAAAAAAAAAACCTAAGAAAAAAACAGTAAAGAGTTTTTTAATTAAATTGATTTTATTTTATTTATTTCCTTTTGCTCCAATTTGTCACTTTGTCCACCCACAATAATGAAACTTTCTATAAAAAGGATTTATGCTAAATCTTATTAAATACCTCAGCATTATTTTTGAGTTGTTAAATTTTAGATAAAATTCTCTACTTAAAACAAATCCATTTGTTTTTAGTGGTTGCTTAAGAACTGCTTTAACTGAAAAATGATTTTTCATAGCAAAAATTGTTTCCAAGAAAATAAATGAAATGGAAACCTTATTAAAAGATAATAGAATATTAAATTAACGTTTTCTCTTTTTTATTGCTGTTGGCATTTTGTGTTTGTCGTGTGTTTTTCAATAAAAACACTAAGTTGCAGTGTTGCCAGCTCTTAACGGACTAAAATGCAAAAAAAAAAAAAAATTAAGAAAAAATGGCAAGAAAAAAATTTTGTATATTTAAATTTTTTTTATCCTAAAACTAAATAATCAGGCATGTTCTGAAAATCACCTTTTCGTAAAGTGATTTGAAATCACTAAAAAGGGGGTCTGCCCACAAAAATTTTGAAAACTTAAAGTTTTTAAGCACTATTTTTTTGAAATCTATTGACGTTTTCTTTTCTAAAAAAAGTGTTGCATAAGTATTACATGTGACTTGGCAACATTTTTAAATGCTCCCCTAATTTTTAAGAAGTGTTTCATTTTTTACGTTTACAAGTACAATTAGCGAAAGGTTAATTCAATTACAGGTGGTGGCAAGACTACAACAATCCAAAGCCAACAGAACCAACAGATGTTTTTTGTATTGCAGTGATACAGCCGTATTCATAACAAAAAGTAAGCCGCAGTTTGTACACTACGTACAACGAGCTGCTAACTAGAATCCCGATTAAGCTCAGCAGCTTGTTGGCACAAAGTTAATTCATAACGAACTTTTCTCCATCTGCCAACTATTAATAAATCAACTCTGAATTTTTATGATGCCACATTGTATTACTCAAAAATGCAACACGTTTTGCATTATTCATCGCTGAATTTCTCATTTTTTCTTTTTTTGTTTTTCGCTTCACATATAAAAATTTTAAAAAGTTTTTAAAATTAAAATAAATTAAGTAAAAGACAGTTAATTTAAAAAAAAAGCAGTTATTTTAAAAAAACCTACAAAATTGTTTGAGATTAAATGGCTGTTTATCACAAGTTGGCAAACGTTTGGCAGCTCGTTACAAGAGTTTAGTAAATCGTTAGCCAGAGTTTGGTTAGTGTATTATGAATAAACTGTTTGCTAACTTCATGCCAAATTTTCATTATGAATACGGCTGTTAGTGTTTACGGCTCAAAACCTGCCACCACCTTTTACTGAATTCGCCTTGATCTAGTGCTACACTAATGCCCCTTTAATTAAAATGAGTGTTGAATATGTAGCATTTGGTTTAATTTTAAAGGGAACATCATCAGAACAGAACGCTTGCCACTTTTGAAATAACACATGATTTTCAGAAAAGAACATAAAAATATTTAAAAGGCAGAATAAATGCAGAATTTTACTCAGAAAAGAAAACGCCATATAAAAAAACTATCACATACACGTTAAATGATTTGTACTTTATTTGTTTTTGCATTAAAATGAATTATTTTATACAGGAGAATCTTAAAATTTACAAGTTTATGAAGCCGCTGTATTTTTTGCATACACTGTTTTAGTTTTGTTTACAATTTTCGTGATGTACTTTTCAGTACTCAGCTGATATAGTTCATCAAAAAGACTTTTGTGGTTGCCAGAGCAAAAAAGTCTTCTTAAAGTCGTGTAGCAGATGACTAGTTCCTTCAATTAAATTAAACATTAAAAATAAAAATTGAATTATTTAGTTAAAAAGAATAAAAGTAAACAATAATTATGAAGTTTGATTGATTAGATTTTGATATACGAAGGTAAAAAATATATGAAAATGGCAACCATACGTTCTAAATGAATGGCAACATTTTAAAAAGGAGCGCACAGTTGTTTTCTCGTGGTTTCGAACTATGAAAATCTCGACCAAAAATATAAAATCTAGCACTTTTCAGAACACCAAAATATTTCTCGGGTGATTTAAAAATCGTTCGTGATTTGAAACCACCGTGATTTCAGAACATGCCTGTGTAGCAAATCTAGAACAGTCTTTGTGATTTTGTCCGGTAATGAGAGATGACCGCTTAAAAGAGTGGCACACATTTATTCAATGTTTTTGATGTGCTGAAATTAAACAAAGTCATTTATGACAAAATTCTTCAAATGGGCACTGCTTCTTTATCATTGAATCTTAATAATTATAGTAGGTTTTGAAATTTTATTACGCAATTTTTATCATTAAGCTTTGCAAACAATTCCACCAGATGGGTATAAAGAACTTCCGCAAAGATTTGGAAAAAATCAACAGCTCTTTAGCCTTAAAAGTTGTATTTTTAAAGAATAAAAATATCAAGCAAGATATGGCAACAACTGCAGGACCTTAAATCGTTTCTTCTACCGGATTATCATTCTTTTTTCAATGCAATTTCTCAAATTTATCTCTTAGTTTTATTGTTGTTAATGTTATAAATTTTGTTTAAGAAAAATAATGTATATAAAACCCCGATAGGTGGCGCTGTGGTCGTGATATTTAAATTTTCTTCATTTATAGAACGATTTGGCTGAAATTCACAAAATATATTTATTAAACAAAAATAAGTTTCCTAATAAAATGTTGACCAAGTATATAGCGCAGGGGTCAAGTTGTTAACAAAATCCTTCAGTATTTAATTGTTGAAAAATCCCGAGCATCGCCAAAACCAAACATCAATAGTATATTTATAAAAAAATAAATAAAAAATAATATCATTTTAATATTAAAAATGTAAAAGTTTGTATGTTTGCTTATTTGTTAGTTTGTGGGTCAATCGCGTGAAATCGCTTAATGGATTTGTATGAATTTTGGTAAAGACCGATAGCATAAGGTCTAGATTCAAATATAGAGTACTTTTTAAGAGGAAACTCAGGGAAAAATTGGTACTTTTTTACTTTTTCTCTTTTTGATAAAGTTGGTATGCAGAAAATAGAGGGTACTTTTTAAGGGGTAAAAACGGGATAAAATTAGGACTTTTAGGACTATTAAAGCCTGCATTAACATAAAGTTTACTTTCTGGGGGGCTAAACTAATTGAAGCCGATACTCTTGGAACTCTTTTACCTTTTGTTCTTTTTATCTTTTAGAAAAATTTGGATAGAGATGTAAAAAAATGAAAAAACCGGTACTTTTGGTGGTTTTTCTCCTTTTGATAAAATGTAATTCGACACCTATTGCATTTCATATGGACAGTTGAATGTCGGTTTCTCAAGAGTATCGAGTGCTCAGAACTTAAATGTATGTATGTGTTGGCGGAAAATAATTATTCATATAATCCTGTTTATGGAACATACTTTAGCGTTCGGCTCACACACCCAGGAACGATATCTATTTTTTAGTGTTTGAGTAGACGAACACAACCCTTAATACCGTTCGTAACTATTTTCAAGAGAGAGTCGAACACTATATAGTGTTCTGTTCTTCGTTAAAAACAGAACAAGTGTAGTGATACTGTACAAAAACATTATATTTTAATGTTCTATAATGTTTCTTTTTTTTACATTGATAAAGAAATGAACAAACAAAAAATGTTAGCAACGACCGCAGCACGAACAGCTTGTGTGTGTTTTGTGTTTATGTTTTGTTTGTGTAAAATTATTTTGCTGGCTTTTTGCTTTTTTTCGTATGTGTATTTTGTTTTTGTAAAAAATGTTTGGTTTTTTTTTGGCAGCTAAAAGGGCGCTACGCACAACTGAAATGAACGAACACTAATGAGCTGCACCGAACACAATGAAGGTTTTGGTTTAAAAAAACAACTTAACGGAATTAAGTGTTCACATCTTTTTGGTTGAGTTGGATAAGAACAATATTAGTTTTGCGTTCGAAAGATGACAAACAGGGAAACGTTATTTTTTTAATTATTAAATACACAAACACTATTAGCATTTGTGTTCTGCATAAATCTACCGAACCGAACACTAAGCAGCGATATTTAGTGTGTATTTTCGAACTTTGTTTCCAGGATTGTCGAGCTCTATTAATGCGTCCTGATAAATCTGCAGTTGAACCACCATTCTTATCAAATATGCTACCTAGGTAGCAAAAGGTTTTGACCTCATCGATATGTTGATTTTGGACTACAAATTTTCCTCTGTGTTTGCATTCAATTTTATTGAGCCATTTGATTGGCCGAGCATTTGCATTAGTTGCAATTTGGGTGTTATCCTTGGCATACATTTTTTTTAGATTATAACCAGCTGATGAGAACCCACCTTTCCGAAAGCCATTTTGTTGTTCTAAAGCAGACAACACGAGCAAACAACTTCTCCAAATAAACAGTATTTTCTTTGCCATCCTCAGCCCATGAGTATGTAACTTTGTGTTAAGCTCAAATAAGACGTAACGGCGAATTTAGAATCCACAATTGAATTGGTTTGTATGGTATGTTTTTGTCATTTTGGTAATACAGTGGCTATGGTAATACAGTTTTGTTATGGTTAGCAATTCAATTTTGGTTTCTAAATTCGCCGTTACGGCTGGTGCATTATGGTTATGTCACGTCTAATTGGACCTTAAACAAGGTAATCACCACTTTTATTGACATTTGCACAAATATGAATCAAAAAAGAAGAACTAGTATGTACTAATGAAATACAAATGTTGTTAGTGTTTTTCAACGCTTCTGTTCGTTTAGGAGATACATATTTAAAAAAAAAAATGATTGCAAGTAGAAAATTATCTCGTATATACAATTTTATTGTAAAATACATTGAAACCTCCTATCGCCGGAAACCTCTCATAACCGGCCATATTTTGTTGATCCAAGCTGTTCATTAGCTTTTCCATACAAAATGTATTCCTATAACCGGACGCAAACACTAAATTTAAGAATTTGTTTTTAAGCTGTGGAGTAAAATTTAATAAAATAAAAAAAATTCAAAGAATAAATTTTATCCATCATATAAGTTGGTTGCGTAACAAAATTTAGCACATTCCCCCTTATTGTGTTTGGCGTATTTAAAATACGCCTACGACAGTTTGGTAATAGATTAAAGGAAAAAAGTTCACGTTCTCTTTAATCTATTACCAAACAGTCGTAGGCGTATTTTAAATACGCCAAACACAATAAGGGTGATTATAACGAAACCTTGATAATTCATTTTTGAATCCCAAGAAAAACTTTGATAACTAATATGCATGTGGCAGTGTAAATAAAACTGAACTGGCAAAATAAAATAAAGAAATTTGTTTTAATTTTGTTTTTTCTTTACCCACTAGTAGTAGTGTAGTTGTATACATTTAGAGTTGACAAAAAATTAACCAATTGTGGTCGGGATTGTAAGAAAAGATAAACTCACTGTTTATTGTTGTGTTTTTGTTTAAGCCTTGATTTTGTTACAAATAAAACTGGTGCTTATAATTCTTAAACGCTAAACAGTTTTATTTGGTTTAATATCTTTAGTTTTTATAAAATCTTTGGATGAAGTTTCCTGACGATCTGGCCTAAGCAACAATAAACGTCAGTTTGTCAATAGTATGAAATGGGAATTGAGCACATTATAACGAAACCTTGATAACGAATTTAGTAAGATGTTATTCATAACTGCGTTTATAAAATTTTTTTTCTTTAAAAATCTTTGCAAAATCCCAAATTCTTTCTAATCAAAATTGATTAATCTAGCCACTGGCAACGCTGCCCAGCTGTATTTAATTGATTATAAAACTTTCAGGATTTATTTCTATTAAAAGCTCAAATGTTAAGTTCACGATGTCATGGTGATGATGATTGTTTCTCTTTATCTAATATTAGGCATCATTTTATCAAATTAGTTTAGTATTTAATCCAATTATTTACATTTGATTACATTTTCATATAAATTGTATGTCTTTTTACTTATTAAAAATGATTTAGGAAACTTTAAAGGAATTTTTTTTTATAACACTGTGTCACAAATTTTCAACAAAGTCTTGACCAAAAGAATATGGCTTAATACCATTTTATTGTTTGGTTTAAAAAAAAATAACTAGAAAATAGCAAAATTGCAAAAAATCATCAAATTTTTCATGAAGTTTACACAGAAAAAATTATTGCCGAATTATTTTCAAACAAACGCTTGTTTGAAAATTTTTTTACTGATTCAAACAATATTTTTGTTTGATTTTTATTTAACCAACACATATGTGGACAACTCTTCAAAAATATAATAAACGCGTTATTAATGTCAAGTTTTCATAATTTTGTATGAAATATTTAACGCTCTTTAATGTTGTCGTCTTTTTGCATTTTTTTATTTGATCGTAAGCAACACTTCTTAATGTGAAATATAAGAACAACAACAAAAAACACACACAGTCTATTTTTGGACGCTTTAAAAAAGTGCAACTATAATGGTGTTTTCTTTTCTACAAAAAAGTGTGACATTTTATTTAAAAAAATGCAATTTGGTGTCTGTTTCATAAAAGTTTTCCTTCCAAAAAGGGTGAGTTTTTTAGAATAAAAGAACCCACCCTTTACGGGAGCAAAATTTTTAAGAAACAGACTCCAAATTGCATTTTTTTTTTAAATAAAATGTCACATTTTTTGTAGAAAAGAAAACACCATAAGAAAAACAATAGCAGAAACAACATTACAAGAAACAAAATCCCGTATTCAATTTTTTAAAACTGTTTGGTTAAATACATCAAATACAAAAATAGAATGATGACGAAAAACATATCGAGTCGGTCTGCTGCCATTTTTGGTTACATTTCTTCTTTAGCAAAGGAAAGGATACAGCAACAGAGAGTGATAAAGAAAAACATTGTGTCGTGTGTATAAATAAGACTTCGTTCAAAAATTATTCCAACAAAAAAAATGTGTCTCAAAGCCAGCCCGGCGGCTCTGCTCTGCCGTCATCATCTCATACAGTGCTTACTTGTGTGCGCGTCATTGCTTGTGCAACAACTTTTTTTTTTATTTTGAAATTTAGTATATGAATTTCAGTAAACATTTTGTTTGATTCAATTAAATTATTTGTTTGAAAAAATCAGTGTTTTTTTTCAATAAACAAAGTGCAAATAAATTGTTTGAATATGCAAATTTGTTTATAGGACCGATTTCAGACAAAAAATTTTTTGATTCTACAAATTTTTTGTTTGAATTGGAAAAATAATTTTTTCTGTGTAAGATTTTTTCCACTGTAACTCTGTCATTTCTTGGCTAATTTTCACAAACTACCCATGGTTATTTTAATAATTTTATTACCTTTCAAGAAAGCAATACATAATCCGTTAAATATTTTTGAAGATGTTCGCCTTTAAGTCACATCATCTTTTTTAAAAACACAAATAACGGTTATTTTGGAATATCGAAAACGGTTCTACTTTTGACAATTCTGAAATTTATATTAGGATTTAGCGGATAATTTTACATTGAGATTGCGTGTCAGATAGATTTGGTCAAAAAACGGTTACGTAGTTTAATCAGAAAGTTTTGAAAAGGGTTTTAAAAACTGGAGCCCAAATCAAAAACTGGCAAACAAAAAACGAAAATATGTGTAAAATATTTTCGCTTTTTGATTTGGTCTGACAGCGACTGTTTACATTTGATGAATTATCGGGTGATTTTTTATTTATTATCTTTTTGGCAACACTGGTTTAAACAGCTGTCGCACGTTTCGTGTTTTGTTTCACTGTCAAACATCTTCAGTTTGGTCTATAATTTAACCATGAATCGTCTTACAAACGAACAACGCTTGCAAATTATTGAATTTTATTATCAAAATGCGTGCTCTGTTAAGAAAGTACATCGCGCGCTTCTTGTGTTCAACGACGAAGCTCATTTTTGGCTCAATGGGTACGTTAATAAGCAGAATTGTCGATTTTGGAGTGAAGATCAGCCAGAAACATTGCAAGAGCTACCAATGCATCTAGAAAAAGTCACAGTTTGGTGCGGCTTATGGGCTGGTGGCATCATTGGACCGTTCTTCTTCAATGATGATGCGAATCGTAACGTAATTGTGAATGGTGAGCGCTACTGTGAGATGATATCCAACTGTTTTTTGCCCAAAATGCAAGAGCTGGACTTGCATGACATGTGGTTTCAACAAGACGGTGCCACATGCCACACAGCACACTTAACAATGGACTTAATGAGAGGCGAGTTCGGTGAACATTTTATTTCCCATTCTGGACCAGCCAATTAGCCGCCTGGATCGTACGATTTAACGCCTTTAGACTATTTTTTGTGGGGCTATGTTAAAGCTCATGTCTATACACGTATGCCCGCTTCAATTTACGCATTGGAAGACAACATTGAAGCATTTATGCATGAGATACCGGCCGAAATGTTGGAAAGAGTATGCCAAAATTGGACTAAGCGGATGGACCATTTGAGGCGCAGTCACGGTCAACATTTGCATGAAATAATCTTCAAACATTAAATTGTACGGACCGTACTATCGATTCAAATAAAGATTTGATGCATTTTTCTGAATTTAATGTGTTTTTTTTTTAACTTTCCTATAGCTCTTAAAAAATCACCCATTATAAATTAAAAAAAAATTTTATATTCACCACCATATTTATAAAAAATATTTCAGGCTTATAAGCGGTTTATGAAACGAATTTTCTATGAACATTGGTTTAACAAACCTTTTATAAATCAAAAATATTTTTTCTGAATATGGGGTAGGTATAAAACTTTACCAACATTTTCTCTCAGTGTATTTTAGTCAATACTTAATTAGCATTAAATAAACACTTATTCAATGTTACATTTAACTTTTATTTTGCAATTCAATTTCAGCGCACCGTAAACAGCAACAGGCGACTGATTGTATTTGTTGTTTTTTTATTTTTGTTTTTGCGAATTTGGAATTAGCGTTTGGCGTGAAACTCAATAAGTGCTAAGCTCTACTCACTGTGCTGAATTAACTGTTGCTGCCACTGCTACTGCATCGACCGACCGACTGATTACAGCAACAACAACAACAAGTTCAAAACTAGGCCGCTTCAATTGCATTGGATCATTTAAAATACACACTGCAAATCAAAAACAAAAACACAAGTGATTTAAAGCCAGAGGAGAAGAAAAAAACTACAGCGCGCCACTAAAAAAAGTGAGCTCGCGTTTTCACGGTCAATATAAGTGCAATAGCAACTGCTGGGTGTGGGCGAATTTGCGCCCCGCCACCGGTAAGACCCAACATTTAATCCTTTCAATTGTATTGTATATTTTTCAGTTTTGTTTTCATAATTTGTTTTGTTTTTTTTTTTTTTTTATTCAAATCATTTAAACACAACACAGCCATTTAATTTAAATGTCTGTGCGTGTTCTTTTTTTACGTTTTGAGATTTTGGTTTGATTTAGTTTTTTTTTTCTTTTGTGTTACAATAATAAAGTTAAACGTTTTACTGTTACTTTATAATTAGGGGCAGTTTTTTTTTATACGGCTGTGAATTACAGCTGTTTATTGAAAAAAAACCGGCTTTAATTCAAGCAAAATATTTTAAATATTTAGAGCAATTTTTATGAAACAAGCAAAAGTTTTACAAATTCTCTAGATTTTTATACATTCATATGGGACATTCCATGCCAAATCGGATATTTATATATATGTGGGATTTCATGTCAAGTGACCCAATTTTTAAATCAATGTCTTCCGATTTGCACCAAGGTTAGTCCTAACAATCTAAAAAAAAACATTCCGGATAAAAAAAAATTATAAAAAAAAGTATTGATCAAATTGCTACCGAAGCTACTTGGGACAAATTTTGCTAACTCCAATAGGTAATAAGTTATATGGATGAGAAGGAACACCTGTATGGCCAAAATGTCAAACTTTGACACCTTCTAACTCAGAACTTTTTGACCGATCTTGTTGAAAATTTGTGTCTAAACTACTATCCAATAGGACTAACCTTGGTCAAATTTTATCAAAATCGGAAGACATCGGTTTAAAAAATGGGTCTATTGACATGAAATCCCCCATATGTATTTATTTCTCTCGTTCCAAATTGGAGCAAAGCGCCATAAATCGGAGGGTTAAAACTTTTTTTTACTTAATTTTGTGATATTTTTAAGGAGACACTTTTTTTTGTTCAGTTTCTTAAAAATGGTCCAAATTGGGTTTTCCTTTTTGGGAAATATTCCTTTTTTTTACAGGAAAAAATAGAAAAAATAATATTCCAAGAGTTTTGTTTAAGATTTTTGGATCTGAACTTAAATAAATCGTGCTCTTTAAAATGAGTAAATCCTTAATTTTTTTTTCAAAAATATAAACTCTAAACTTTTATTCCCCAATACCTTTTAAGCCTGGTCCATAGTGGGCCTACTATTTTTTTGAATTTTCAAAATTTAAAATATTTATAAAGGGAGGTCCAACTATAATGCACGATTTTAATTGTGAGACACACCTTTACGTCAACTTTTTTGCCCAACTTAATTTGACATTTCTTTTGGTTTAAGTGTTTGACAAATTCAACCATAAAGAGGTCCGCAATTAAGCAGCGCGTTAAGATTGTTGAAGCCTTTTGCGAAAACGGCCGTTGAAATCAAAATGCATTTCAAAGAAAATCATCATCAGCGCCAAAACACACTTTTACCCAAGTGAATTCTTTAACTAGCAGAATTGCCGCATTTGGGCAAATGAGAATCCACGATTGATTGTTGAAAAGCCGATGCATCCACAAAAAGTGACTGTTAAGTGCGGTTTATGGGCTGGCAGGGTAATGAAGCCGTACTTCTTCGAAAATTAGGCTGGCCTTGCAGTTACTGTGAATAGTGTTCACTATCGCGAGATGATAACGGACTTCTTGTGTCCAGAAATTGAGGATATGGACATTGCGCGAGAAATTCAATGGCCTTGTTATCTCTCGTCGTGGCGATGTTAAAGGGCCGTCACGATCATGGGATTTGACACCCTTTGACTTCTGTCTTTGGGGATACTTAAAAGAAAAAGTGTTCGTCAATAAGCAATGGACAACTCAAGAGCTAAAGGAAATTGAACCACAATAATGTCTCAGAGCCATTGAAAATATGGACTATCGCATAGAGGTAGGCCACCGAAGCCGAAGCGAGCATATGGCCGATATTTTGTTTCACACATAATTGTCATAGATCCTTTCATTTTAATTAAAAATATTAAGATAATTCTCTGCAAATATTTTATTTTGTTTACAATTCGCATCGTCCGTTTGGATTAGATCTAAAATTAAAATTTTTTTTCAAATTTTCAAAAATCGAAAAAAAAGTAGCCATGGAAGGCCCACTATCGGACCGGCTTGAAAAGTTGTTGCGTGGATAGATCTATGTTTTCTTTAAAAAACATCTAAAAACAAATATTTCACACAAAAAATCTATTTTAGATAGTTATTCAGAAAGTAATGAACAAAAAACTAAAAAAAGTACCAAAAAATTATCGCTTAATTAGGGAAATCAGAAAAGGAACTTTATCAAACCATCTGATTTGGCATGGAATACCCCATATACATATTTTGATAACTATATCGCATACTAAATCATAAACAGGCACAACTCAAAATTTAAAAAGGTTTAGTAGAGTTAGAAAGAAAACTGGCTTCAAAAAAAACGTGGATTCAATTTCTTAATCAAATTGAGTTTTGCAAATGTTAAAGAAGAAAAGTTAAGGAAGACGGCAGTGAAGCAAATGAAATTTCCGTGGTCGCTTTAGATTTGATTTGTGAATTATTTGGTTTATGCAAATGAAAACGTTTTTGATAAATTTTGAGTTGTGTGCCTGTTTATGATTCAGTGTGCGATAGTTTTAACTGCCCCTTGATATATATACAATATATAAAAATATATACATACATAAATATATAATCGCTTAACATAATGCACTTTTTACGCATATTTCCATTATTTTTAGTTTATATATTATTTTTTTTTATTTTAACATTTTATCTATAAAAAGAAAATTTATATTGTCTTTAAAAAAAAACCCCCCATTTAAATTTATTGTGTTAATAAAATCTACAGGTAACCGGAAATTAAATTAGTTTACCGGAAGGTGAAGTTAGCATAAAAACCTAAATGCCATTTGCGCCTGTTTAAAGGACGATAGTTTACACTTCTACAACAATTTTATGAAGTTTTATAAAATTATTATTTAATGCTTTAGCCCGATAAGTTGTTGATTATTTTGGTTAAAAGTGATTGTAAAGTTTTTTAAAAGGATTTGAAAAATACTTTTTTTGTGGATTAGGGCGTGAAGATGACTGCAGCTTTTTTTATTTATATAAAAAAAAGCAGTTGTATTCCTTTTTCCAGTATGCAACGTTTTAAGTCAACGTAATTTCCTGAAAAATGTTCGAACTTTTGTTAAAAAAGTGAATCCATTTTTTAAAGCATCAAGTTTTTATATTCATTATTTAATTTATTTTTCGAAATAACCATTGTCAAATTATTCTATACAAAGGCAGACAAAAGCTGGCGCAAGCGTTAAAGCGAACATCCAATTTGACATGCCACACTAATCCATAACCCTTACAAAATAAACCAAAATTCGGGGGCTAAAGGCCCAGTTAGGCAAACGTTGCTGTACCCGTAATGTACCCCACCGTAAAACGTGTCATATGTTTTTCCCATACATAAACGAAAAGCAGTAGTATACATAAAACAATACACACAGTGATGGGAATAAAAAATGTTTAAATGGTGGCCGCTGTGCAGATAAAGTACCAAGTGATTTAAATGGTATTAAAAAAGTATTTTGTGCTTTTAAAAAACGTTAATAAATAAATATTTATTTAATAGATTTACAATAAACAAATAACTATTTTAGTGTATATAATTTTAGCATACATATGTTGTAAATATGCATACACCAAACAAGGTTTTGATACCATTCAAAGCCTTTTATATATTTCTCGTATCCATTGTATGTGTATATGCATTTGATTATTTTGTTCTTCTAAAGCCCTTATGACACTACATTTTTAATGCATTGTTCAAGTTTTGGTGAACATTGCAAATATTAAGTAATAGAAAAATTTACCAAGCGTTTTAATAAAGTTATCGATAAAAAATGAAGTTATGTCAAAAAAAATGTCAAATTGTTCAACTTAAAATTGACATTTCAAGCTTGATATATCAGAAGTGTTGCTGAATCAGCGGATTATGGGCAAATTCAGCGACTTACCGCTTTTTGTTTTTAGGTTTCTCATAAACAAAAAGTTGGCAACATTTAAGAAAATTAACAGAACAGGGATGGCTAAGTTGTTTCAATTGTACTTTTTTGTTGATACTTTTTAAACTAAGATTTATAATACCTTTTGGTGGTGTTTTTTAAGAACATAAATAAAATTAATTTCAACTAAAAAAATCTTTTAGTACAATCAGGTACAATTTTTAACTTGGCGTTTACATTTGCCAGTACTGGCAAGACAGTAGCAATACATGCACACTTTTCCAACTGTCTTGTCTACTGTCTAGCAAATTTTGCAGACAGTAAAATTGGACAGTGATTTGACATTTGCTAACAGTAATCTGAAGTTTTGTGAGCAAAAGGAAAAAAATCAAAGTGTAAAAAAAATAAGCATATTTTGCTTTGATTTTTTATATTTTAGTTAAGTGTTATGATTGTTAACACAATATAGTTATTTTAAGCTGTTTTTAAGTTTGTTTAGTTCATGTAAAACACGTTAAGCTGGACTTGAACAGCAACATTCACGTTTGACTTATTTTTAAAAGTGAACTGTCTTAACTACTATTTGGACGCCTACGTCACGAAGACAGTTAGTAGTGTTTTTGGAAACTAATATGTATTTTCTTACTGTCTTGCCAGTACTGTCAAATGTAAACGTACTGTAACATAGCGTTTACATTTGCCAGTACTGGCAAGACAGTAGCAATTCATTCAAACTTTTTCACTAATACATAAACACTTTTACAGCTATTTTGTTTTTGCATTGTTTTGCCAACTAATATGTATATGCTTACTGTCTTGCCAGTACTGGCAAATGTAAACGCTGTGTAAGGGTTGGTGGTACAATTTTAAAAATTCTCAACGCCATCCCTGAAACAAAACCATAACAAGAGAAAAAAAAACTAAAAAATGTTGTTAACATTTTTTATAGTTTGCTCTTTCTAGCATTTACTGTTTCTTTCTATCAATTCTATATCAGTTAATGAATAAAAAATGTAGTGTCATAACCCTGCAAATAATAGGACCAGTCCAAACACGCGTGCAAAGAGTAGTCCACAAGGGACCAGGACTAGTCCAAAAGTAACCCAAACGTATGGAAAAAACCTGGTCTATTTAACATTACGATGTCCTAGGAGAGGACCATATAACCCACCTTTGCACCACTAAGGAGTAGTTTTAAAACTACTCCATGATATACTCAAGAGGATTAGTTTTGAAGTCGTTTAAAACGAAAGCATGACGTTAAAAACGAAGACACGTCGTCTCACTACAAACACTTTTTAACAACGACATGGTCCATGCTTGCTTTACATTGGACCAGTCCATGGAGTAGTCCATTTTATCAAAATGGATCAGGTGGTCCAATTTTATTTGCAGGGAAGGGCTTAAGCATATGAAAATTTGTATATATGGAATATTGTTTGTTGTTTTGTCGCATATTCGCAATTCCATAGCTATACTGAAAAAAAGTACCAAAAAAAAGAGCAAAAATACCCGCATACAATGTAACATACAAGCCGCCCATCATTGTCTTACAAATGACACGTAACAACGGCATGAAATTCTATTTTATTCAGATTGGTACGTTGCAACTACGGTACATTGCATTTCGGTAAGCTTTTGTATTGGTTTTCATATAACAAAAAGCGAATAGCTGATGGATACAGTACAGATGCGGTACAGCAACGTTCGCCTAACTGAGCCTGTGCATGCTCGCCCAGTTATCCTGAGCCTGAGTCGTTATTGAGTACTTTTTTGATAAGAAAGCCATTTCATTTCTCATTATTTCTGTTTATACTGAAATAATAGAAATAATTGTTTCAGTGTTGTAAAGTATTAATAATTTCGCTTCGTTCCGTATCGACTAAAAGTCTGTGTTCATACGGCTCATGTCTTATTGACAAGATTGCTACTTTATAGGCGAGCGGGACGAGCGGAAAAGAAACGAGTACACAGATGCATGTACTGTAGGGTTGCCAGACACAAATCCGAAAAAAGCTGGACTTTAGGAAAGAAAAAGCTGGACGACCTAAAAATAAGCTGGACATTAAATCCAGGAATAGAATAAAGTAGTTGTAGTAGTAGCTGAAGCTGACGAATGCTCTGTAGCGCAACAAAAATCAAAATTTCGAATTTTGCGCTTCAACTTCAACTGCAACGACTACTACAAATACGTATTCTAATGACACTAATTTGAAACTGCCGTTTTTAATTTTTGACAGCTTGCAGCGCTACAATTCTGTTCGCCACTTAAGAATAAAAAAATTGCTAGAATTTTGTTTACTATATAAAATTTTTAACTGACGTGAATATTACTACGTATAAAGTACGAAGAAACTAGTATTTTCATTTAATTCATTGTTCCAATGTATAAAACAATAAACTATTAAATAAATATAAAAAAAACAAAAATAACAATTCAGTCTTAAATTGTTTTGATTTGTGCTTTGATATTATTAGTAAAATAAGAAAATCTTTCGTTCTTAAATTATCTTGTCCGCCACATACATTTGGTAGTTGAACAAACAAATTTTGTCAATTCAAAACCTTCAGAACTGTGTTAGAACATCTGAAAATATTTACAAGAATTCTTTAACCTCAGTCGAATTAATATTTCGGCTCTTATCAAGTCGAATGACATTCTGTTTCTCTTAAAGATTGTTTAAAATACGATACACCCTTTTCAAAAAGCGTTGCCTTCTGGTATTGAAAATACAAAATATATTATCTTTTCTAAATACTCGAATCTATTCCCTTAATTTTTCTTAAAAATATATGACCATATTTTATCACTTGGCAAATCTTTAAGTAATTGCTCGTAAACCTCACGAAGAAAACAGTAATCAATATATAGCTTATCGTGGTTTATTTCTTCCGATATTTGAAGATCTTGTGGAAGCCGTTGTAAATCTTCCCAAGGAAATAATTTGTTCTTCAAATTTGTTATTGTTATGAAATCAGCTGTTCTGGTGTTGAGCGATGTTATTAGTGATGACACAATGGGAAAATTTAATAGAGACAAATTTTTTACAAGATAAACTTCATCAAGAAATCAAACAATTAACGCATAAATCACTTTAGTAAAAAAAGAAAAAGGTAGATTATAACAAAATATAAATTTCTTCATCGTTTAGCTGGACAAATTTAATTTTAGCTTGAAAATGAACAAGTCCTTAAAAAGCTGGACAATCCAGTCGAATCCAGCCTGACTGGCAACCCTAATGTACTGTCTTTACGTTTTGATTTTTCATTCGTTGTTTAATTTTGTTATTGTTTTCAATATCAAAAAAGAACATGTAGTCAACATGACATGAATCATTTGAACGCCAATTCATGTTCAAAGAAGAAAAAGGAAGAATCTTGTCAATAAGACATCAGCCGTATGATTTCAGACAAAGAATTAGAAATAAAATTGCTTTCGAATCGAAAAAGTATTCGATCACGACTGCCGGAATTATCCCCCGACTGTTGCCCATAAGGCTTTCAAAAGAACTGTTTTGTATGGTTATGTCACGTCTAATTGGACCTTAAAGAAAACTCTTTTAAAATATATTAAGACTATGCTTGATATCATGAAGCAATAAACAAAGATGGCGCATTTCTCTTCTACTACACATGCCATCAAAATAGCGTCACGCAATAACAAACTGTATAAAATTTTGTTCTCATGATAAATCACAAGGGTGTTTGCCTACGTGACACAAAACTTGAATGCATTATCTTGATATTATTTGAGCCGCCGAAGATAAACCTTTAGAAATTTACCAGTAGAAATTTTTATCAAAAAATCTTTGCCTCAAAAACATAAATAAATAATTTCTTAAAACATTTACAAAATTTAAAAAAAAAATTACTCAAATTTTATCAACATCGGTAGTTTTAGAAACCCCCCAAGTTCGTACATTTTCATTCAACATAATCAACATCATAAATATAAAAAAAAGAACAACAACTTTCAGATTCCAGAAAAACTCCGTCCAAAAAAAAAAACTATTTTAAACAATAATTACAAAACAAATATACTAATCGCTATAAAAGAATGAAAAGCCTATGAAATTTTAAAGCTTTTCCTCTACTCATCCCAACCCTGATAACGAAAGCTCTTAAACAAATACATCTCTTGTTAAAGCAAAGCTTTCGATTTTAATAATTTTTACCATCTTTGCTGGTGTAAATTTTCATTTGAAGTATATCGAAACTACAAATCTTTAATTTTGCAAAATGATTTGTAAGATTTTCCTTATTTTTGCCTCAACTAAATAAATTTTCTTTCTCTACTATTCAAAAACAAAAAAAAAAAAAAGAAAAAGTTTTTTATTTAAGTTTCCTTTTTAAGTTAAAAAGTTTCTTTTCCATTTTATTTGCAAGCAAACTGCACTTATACGATATTTAAATTTAAATTATTATTATTATTGCAAAGCAAAATACTTAATAAAATTATTATAAATTAAAAAAAAAACTACACCTACACTTTTTTACAAATTACAAAAACAATTAGACAAGAAATCTAAAAAGACCTTTTGTTTTCTATTCTATTTCTATTCTCCCGTTTTTTTATTCTATTTCTTCCGGCTGTTTTTATGTGAATTTTGATTTGTCCAAAAATAATTAAAAAAAAAACAAAAACCAATTAATTGGTTTGTTTTGTATCTTGTCTCAATTCTTTTGTTATTGTTTCTGTTTTGTTCCTTTATTTCTTTGCTCTGTGTTTAAATTCACTTTAAAAAGAAGGAAACTAAAACCGGCACCCTGAATTTCTCATCGTTCAAAAGCAGTTTTACTTCCAATGTTAATTTCCTGAAGAGAAGGTAAAAACGTTTAAAATAACTATGAACAAAAAAATATGTTTTTTTGATCAACCCCAACGGCTGAATTGTAAAGCACTAATTTAAAATTTCATGTGGTTTTCCATTTCTCCTTTGTTTTGTTCTTGTTTTTCTTTTCTCTTTTTTTTCTTTTTTTTCAAACAAAATCATTAAAAAAAAAACGTTACAAAAAAAATTAAATAATTCGGGAAAATAAATAGATTTAGCTCGGGAGATTTGTCTTCCGAGCACGATGATATTGATCCCAATGACTTGCCGCCAGCAGCACGACCCATACAGGAGCAGCCAACAAAACCTGTGGCAGCTGCAGCTGGCGGTGGACCACCAAATATGCCACCACCACCGGCTCCAGGCGCAGGGGTTATACCACCACAGCCCCAAGGGGCAGCACCAGATTTTTCATTAAGTTTTGGTAAAAATACGGTTACTTCTGCTGCGGCAGCATCAGCAGCAGGAACAGGAGCAGCGGTACCTCCACGTGGCGTAAGTGCTCCCACTAGTCCAGCTAAGTCACGTGAGAGCTTGTTGCAACGTGTTCAAAGTTTGACAGGGGCAGCACGAGATCAAGGCGCTTCAATATTGGGTATATTCATACATATTTTTATCCTCCTGTTTTTATTTATTCGCATGCCTTTAAGCGAGCAGTTGTGTTGAAAATAATAGCGGAAATGTTTCGAGTCATTCATTTACCATTAACTTAAATTTGGTTTATTAAACCTTAAGGTAAAAAAATTCGGGGTTATCTTAGGTTTAATCTTTATTTAACCATTTATTTATTTATTTATCTTGCTGGAAATACTTTGAATTCTTAACGGCAACCTTTTCCATTCCCTTGGAGCGAAAAATCGAGCGCTATAAAGATACAAATGTGGGAAAACGGTTAAATAAAGCACCTTCATATTTTTTATTTAGCAAACGTACTCTGTTCCAAACTTAAAAAGAGCTAACAGGTACTTGGTGAATTCAAGAATTTTGTATAATTTTGCGTCCCTTAAATCTTTCAACATCTGAAAGGTTAAAAATAATATAAGTGTTGTACTTATCCGACGTTTAAAACTTTAGGAGGTTAGTTTAGCAAAAAAATGGTTATTTTCCATATAAAATTCCATATGAAATACGCGGCTTAAAATGACTTAAAAAATAGAAATTTCCACTCGCTTCGAAGTATGTATATTATAGCTATAACTTTTTCACATTTTTTGCGAAAATCAAAAACGGCATAGGATATGATAATTAAAAAAGTTCATGCAGGGATCGGGTTGAAGTTTGAAAACTATCATTTAACCTCACGGAAATTTTAAAAAATATACACCTGATATTTGTATATATTCCTATACGTATCACATAAATGTTATTTTGGAATTTCTCCACTGCTTTAGATTTAAAAATTTTCTTACGGTTTACAATTCATCGCGGTTTAAAATTTCTTGGAAGGTTTTGGAAATTTGCTTCCCAGCGTGAGGTGTTCTTCGCAAAACGACGGGAGACAGGTGTTTTCATTGCTTAAACATTCTAGGCCACTCCGTGGTACTATGCCAAAAATTTGGTTATATCCCTAGTGTATATATGCTTGCACCCAGGGCACTACTTTGGGTGCATTTCTTTTAGATATCGCTCCTTTACTTCAATAGTGACATAACTAAAAAATTAAAACGCAACCCAACGCCAAAAATTACATTGAAAGCAAAAACAAAAACAAAAATATTTTACAATTTTGTTTTTGCTTTCTACAGAAATTCATATTGAATTTTTATACTTCGTACGCTGGATATCTTCTGGCGTTGAAAATTTTAAAATGCAGCATGAATTTCTGCAGAAAGCAACAACAAAATTATGAAATATTTTTGACCTTGCTTTTGCTTTCAATGTTATTTGTGGCATTGCTTTGCGTTTTACACAATAAGGGCCGAAGTTTTGGGGTAAGTGATGCAGAATTGTTCGCTATGTTTTCCTTAATATCTATCTATCTATATATATAAAACAGGATGTGTGTATGTATGTATGTAACGTATGGACTCTAAAACGGCTGGACCGATTTTGATGAAATTTTCAGGGAATCTTAAGAATATTCAGGCGGGTGACAGTCTGATTTTTGATTTTCGGTCTGCGGGCGGAGGGGCGTGGCAAAATCCAATTTTCATATTGCACCACCAATGACATCTATATAGTTTGGACGATTTTTTCTTTAAAATGATCGCCAGGGTCCAACTTAGATTTATAAGAAAAGAAAATTTTGCCCCGCCCACTTTTTTCGAATTACCTAAAATCAGAAAACGGCTCCATCGGTTTGACAAATTTTTCTTTCAAATGTTCGTATTAATCCATTTTAAGTTTTAATCGAAAGAAAAATTTACCACACCTACTTTTACGACTACTTTTTCTATTAAGCGCATAATTTGAGAACGGCTTGACGGATTTGAACGATTTTTTCTTTAAAATCATCGCCATGGTCCAACTTAGGTTTTTACGGAAAGAAAAGTTTGCCCCGCCCACTTTAACGCCCACTTTTTTCGATTTACCTAAAATCAGAAAACGGCTCCATCGATTTGACTAATTTCTCTTTCAAATGTTCGTATTAATCCATTTTAAGTTTTCATCGAGAGAAAAATTTACCACGCCTACTTTTTCTATTAAGCGCATAACTTGAGAACGGCTTGACGGATTTTTTTGATTTTTCCTAATTTGGACAGGACAACGTCTGTCGGGTCAGCTAGTTGTTATAAAATTCGTCGGTATATCTTTTATACTTTGCCAGATTTGAAGAGAATGTTTTGTATTTTAAAGCAAATAAAATTAAATTTAAACCAGGGACCGTAAATAACAGTTATCCGGAAAATTTTAACTTAAAAACTCTTCATGTTAGAGTCTGGTGATCTCAAAAAACGATCTTAACTCCAAAGCTTAGAGTTATTTTTAAAAGTAAAAATAAAAGGTTGAAACTCTTATGCTGGGTACACACTATGCAATGCATTTACGCAATCTAGCAAATTGAATTCATTTTCATTCATTCCAGATTGCATCAACATCAAAACGCTTTGATATTTTGAGATTGCATTGATGTAGATTGCACTGTCTGTACCCAGCATTAAAAAGAGAGAAACTCAAATAAGTTTTATTTTCGGACGAAAAAAATAAAACTCCTCAAATAAGTTTTATTTTTTGATGGCGAAGTAAAAAAAAAGAGTTTTATTTTATAACGGCAAAATAAATCTCTCTTTTTTAAAAGCTTGTTTCGACTTTTTGTTTTTACGTAGAAAAATAACTGTTTTAAATGGAAGAAGATTTTTTAATTCACAAAATACCTGTTATAAAATTACTTTTGATATCAGTTTTAACCGTTATGGTCCCTGATTTAAACGCTTTTATCTCGAAATGGATTTTTTTGAGTTATGTCACTATTGAAGTAAATGAGCGATATGTTTTAAGTTCAAGAGAATTATATCAAAAATCCCCAAAGTGCGCCGCTTTTATTTTTTAACCACCTTAATTTTTTCTGAATATACCAGTATTGTTGATTTAAACATTTTCGCAATAACTGTTATTAAGCCAGTTTTAACCAGTCTTTGCTTAAGAGTTTATCATGTTCAGTAGATATAGGTTGGCAGCATAGTGTCAAATTGAATTATAAGAAAATTAAGTGACAGTTTTAAGTGCATTAACGGTTATTTTTAGACTTAGTACTGGTGCACAACCTTCAAATGTTAGCTGTCAAGTCTTGAGTTTTAAGGAGAGAGAGCAAAAAAATGGCATTCTTTTCCTAAAAGCTCAAGACTTGACGGCTAAAATTTGCAGAGTGTGAACCAGTACTTGCAACACATTCGTGAAGAGATTATTATGCATTTGTGCTTATGTGTTTTACACTAAAAATATTTGTTGTAGAATCATAATAACTTTCTGCGTCGATGTAAGGATATCTGTCTGTCTGTCCGTCTTACTGGCTAGCTCGCTGTCCTTGCAAACCTTTTGCGCAAAGTACAGGTCGTAATTTTGGAGATAGTTTAATTTAATTTTCTTTTTTCATTACCATAAGGTCCAATCTTATTGAAAATAGTGGAATAAGTCCATAGTTTTGTCATAGTGTGTCCATAAACAATCTTATTGTGTTCGCATTTAGCTTAAATTTAGTTGAACCAAAATTAACAAATTGTATTGGAATCGGTCTATATTTGATCATATATCCCATACAAATGCCACTTACAACAATTATGTTGAATGTCATTACTTCCTTATAAATGTTGGTATTGACATAAAGTTGGCGACAATAAATTTAATAGCTAACATGTCATGGCAAAATGTTGTTCTAATAAGTCCAACATTTATCAAAGTTTCCTTTCCTGGTAAGTCTAGGATTGACCATAGTCTCATACAAACCCCCCTCTCTAAAATCACTTGAAGACAAAAAAACTTGTATATATGTACATAGATGTATTTATCTTAATAATATTCAACACAAATAACTCTTATATGAATCTTAACCTCATAGCACAATTTTGTTCTGGCTGGTTCATGATTACCCATAAATTTTAAATAATGTCAACACTTGAAACTTTTTTATAAAACCTCTGGTGTATTGAAATCATATGGTTAAAAAATTGCTGCTGATTAAATACTTTGCAAATATCTTGCATGAATCATTCGCTCGATTCATTGATGACAACTCCTTGTTCAAGAAATGTTGAAAATCATTTGCATATTTCATCGAATTCTTCACCTAAATTATTAAACATACGATGTTGAATATCGCTGTAATGTTTTCAAACATATTCATTGTAATTAAATGTAATAGAAAAGCAAGTGGTTTATAGCAGGGTTAGTAATGCTAATTGGGTACCCTAAACCCAGTAAAAAAAGATATCTAAAACAATTTCATGACTTGGAAATGCTGACGTACAAAAAAAATGGTTTAATTACTCATACGTTAATGTTGCGCTCACTTTAACGTTGCAAACAACTGTAATCGCTAATAGCACTCACTGTACAACAAAATTTAACTTTTTCAAAACAACAATGTTCTGCCGACTGATTCTGCCGGCAGAGAGGACTTAAAATAAGATATTCGTGTAGCGGTGTTTTTAAAAGTTTACATCTGAAAGAAACATCATTTAAGGTTAACTTAACCCAAGTTTCAAGTTTTTGCTCATTTCTGGTATTAAAGTTGAATTTTCGACTTAAATGTGTTCGGAGACCTATAATAGAATTTCATGACAAATATTTTCGCAAAATATTTCAACTACATACATCCCTGTTTTAAAGGTAATTTTAGCTTTTTTTCCAAAAAAAATGGCAAGAAGACCCATTTCTAGAAAAGTTAGAGGGTTAATTTACAACACGTTTTTTTACTATACAACTTTAAATAAGCCGTAAAATGAGTTTCAGATGTAAACTTTTAAAACGCCGATACACGTACATATATCTTTTTTTTTTAATCCCTCTACAAGAATCAGTTGGCATTACCTTGATATTTTTTTTTTTTTTTTTTTTTTGTTTGGTGTACAGTGTAGTGACTAAAAATACGTAAACGTGTCATGTGTTGTTGAAATGTGTTCAAAAGAAGTAACCATCTCAAAATAAGTAACCATCTTTACAAAAAAACTGCTCATAAATTTTAGCTTCTGTTATTTGTGCGTTTTGTATAAAAATATAAAAACAACATGTTGTGTGCGTCGATTGAAAGTTCGCTCTGTTAATGAACATAAACAAACATAAAAATGGTACATAAAAACGGAGAAAACTTTTTATTTCATTAGGTTCATCCTTTACGTCACGTTTACGTAAGACTTCTTATTGTTCCCTTTACCAAAGGTAAAAGGTTATTTATAAGTTTGTCATTCCGTATTTAAATTCTACAACATTGATGTCAGCCCCTATAAAGAAAATATGTTCTGGGTCCTAATGAGAAGTAAAGTAAATTTATTAATGACAGTCTGTCCGTGTGTATGTTGAAATGGGTTTATCAAAGACCCCAGAAATGATGGGGACAAGGTTCTTATATATTTTTCCTATTGAAATTCAGCCAGATCGGATCATAAATGATTGAGATATGAGCATGAAACTACGATTAGCTCTAATTTTACCTTGTTGTTGGTTTTTTATTTCTTTTTTTTTTTATATATATGTGGAGAACCGCAAGGCCAAAGTTTTCAAATTAGGTATAAGCATTTTGGCTATCAATACACAACCACTCTAAACAAAAGAGCGAGATTGTAGAAGTAGGCGTGGCACTTCCTATACAAAAACATTTAACAATTCTGTTAATCTGAAGACTTTCCTAATTTGGTGCAAACATTTGGTTATTAACACACAAAATCTCACAAAATGTGGGCGGGATTGGTGAAGTGAGCGTGGAACAAAATAGTAAAACACAACCTCACTTAAAATATGGGCGAAACTAAAGAACTGGGTGGATCACCTCCCGTACAAAGACGTTATAGAGTTCTGTATATCCGAAGAACGCCAAGAGCCAACTTTCAAATCAGGAACAATCATCTTGTTTTCCAAAACACAACATCCGACAAAATGTGCGTGGGATTAGAGAAGTAGGCGTGGCAAAAATTAGATTTTTTAATATCTAAAGAATGTTATTTATATAACTTTCTGTTCTTATCGCACCATGGTGAGCGGTATATAATATTCAGTATAGCCGAATATAGAAGGCTGGTAAAGAAAATCTGCAACGTATACGTTAACGTAAGAGTAGCAAGACTTTAGGGCTGCTAAGTTATTGAAATCATCAAACTCAAGTAAATAAATTAAAAAAAACTAGTTTTATGTCAAATTAAAGCTATTACGGGTTCTCAATCGAGCCTATAATATATACATCTATCTGTGGCAATAAAGAACAATTGCTTAAGTTTTTTTTTTGTAGTTTTGCTGAAAAGAAATTTTAAACTTTTAAGCTACGTTCACAATCAAAAAAACAATTTCGTTTTTTCTTCTATCTTTTTTCTTCCCAAAGTATTTCATATACTTTCCTTTCATTTTTAGAACAAAAATGTGGCGCTGCGAAATATGGCCCCAAAAAATAAATGAAAATTGACCCCAAATTTGGGGCTATTTTTCATAATGCAATATGGTCCCATTTTTTTAATGAAAAATTACCCCAAAAAAATGAAAAATAACCCTAAAAATAAAATGAAATATGACCCTAAATTTGGGGTTATTCTTCATTATGAAAAATCACCTCAAAATTTATAATGAATTTTAACCCCAAAAAAGAACACAAAGAAAGTGACATTTAAAATTTTCGGTGGAGTTCATATGCCCAAAACTAAAAATCACAAATTTAGAATCCCGATTGCAAAATCCGGATAATTATACAGTTTTGGTTTTAAAAATCGTACGATTGATAGCACGGTTGGGCTTTCGGCCATGCACAAGGATTTTTTTCTCTATGGTTTAACGAACACTGGCTTTGCTAAGCTCTACGTTATAGACGGCCTTCGGCCGGGCGCAAGGATTTTTTTCTCTATGGTATAACGAACACTGGCTTCGCTTACTAAAGCTTCTCTGTATAGCCGGCCTTCGGCCGGGTGAAATGCTTTTCTTCTCTTTGGTATAACGACCACTGGCTTCGCTCACTAAAGCTTCACTACATAGCCGGCCTTCGGCCGGGCGCAAGGATTTTCTTTTCTATGGTATAACGAACTCTTCTCGTAATAGCCGGCCTTCGGCCGGGCTCAAGGATTTTTTCCTCTATGGTATAACAAACACCGGCTTCGCTAACTAAAGCATCTCTGCATAACCGGCAAGGATTTTCTCTACTTTGGTATAAGAATTCTGGTTTTTTATACTATCCCTAGAAACTTTTACATAGAATTTTATAAAATTTGTGTAAAAATGTTTGGGGTGATTTTTCATTTCTTTAAACTTGCATTTTTTATTAGTAGATGAAAAATAGCCCCAAAGTAAAAATTGTGATTTTATTTGGGGCCATTTTTCATTCCTTGATATTGGGGTCATTTTTCATTCCACTTAAAATGCAAAAACACCCTAACGAAAAAATGAAAAATAACCCAAAAAAAAAAAAAAATTGCGCCAAAATTGCGTGTTGTTGTGTCTCATGTAAAATTTTGGGGCCGTTTTTCATTTTCCTTTTGGGGCCATATTTCCTGGGGTCATTTTGCGCACCGCCCAAAAATGTAACTAAAATTTTTTTAAAAATGTAACTAAAGTTGAGTCAACTAGAACTTCAGCAACAATTTGTATGAAATTGTTTCTGACGTTTAAAATAATTTTATTTAGTTTTGAATGAAAATTTTAACAAAATATTTACAAAAATAAAAATAAATGCATAATATCGTTGTGGCTAAAATTTGCGAACGGTTTCTTGATGCAAAATGTGTGTGGTTGCAAAAGAAATTGTTGCTCTATTATGAACACCAAATGAAAATGTTTTTTTGATTGTGAACGTAGCTTAAAGGTTGTTTTTGAAAATATATTGTTTTGAAAATATATATTTATTTGATTATGGTTTTTTTAAGTTGTTATTTCTAAATACTTCTAAAGTCACACTTAAGCTATTATTCCATTTGAAAAAAAATAAGTAAAAAGTAATTTATCTATTTCTTCCTAAAGAATCGTATAAAATAATTGAAACTCAGTCATGGGTACTTTCAAACATGGAGGCACCATCAACTCAAATTTTGCGTAAGCCGGCTTAAGCACTTTTTCCTTTTTGCCACAATAATAATAAAAGGGAACAAGGTTTTTGTTGATTGAAAATTAAATGTTGTTTTTAAGGTAATTTGGGACGCTGAATCCAAATCTGCACTTACTTTTTTTGTATTCGCTCGACTTTTCCAGATAAACCGTTATGTCCAAAATTAAGGCACTTTCACTATATATATATATTGGAACAACGTGAAAACGGTTCACCATATTCAAAAATTCAAAATTTGTCAAAGATATTATCTTTGGCAATTGTTACAATGAATTCGATTTCGCAAAATCGCATTAAAGCAATTAAAATCCATAATGGCAATGGTGGTTCTGGTAAAGTTACATTCACACAGCCAATGAAACGGTTCATTTATTGCAAACCAAATTTCCCGATCGCATAACTTCACGAACATCAGCTGTTAAGTGGCCAGCCAGATCGTGTGATTTAACACCACTGGATTATTTTTTGTGGGTCTAAGCTAAGGACAGAGTCTATACGGAGCCAATCGAATCGATTGTAGCCTTAAAACTCAAAATGCGTGATGTGATGAAATCGATATCTTTCAGCCTTGTGCTCGTTGTGGTCATTTGCCAGATATGCATCATTTTACATACATAACTACCGATATTTTCTTTTCGTAATACCAAAAAAATTTTAATCATCCTCATCTTAATTTATTGTTTTATTTTGTTAAAAAAAAAAACAAAGTTCTTGGTGAAACCCCCAATATTTATGTTCGTTTTTTCCTTCACCTAAAAATGAGGTACCTTCACTTAATTGTGAATAAAATCGAAACGCGTTTATCGATTTTTATGTTCAATGTCTCATTTTGCTCATTGGTTATGTGACTTTAAGGGCTAAATAAGAATGGTTTAAAATGTGTTGAAACCAACAAATATATTAATCACTTAACATATTAACCATCTTTAATCGCATAACGCGTTTAAACTACCAATACAGACCATATGAATTTTGATAAGATTTATCATAGTGCTGCCACATGTTATTTTTTAATAGCATATCGATACTTTCCCGTAAGAATGTATTAAGCGACACTTTTTTCGAAAATGACTTTTTGATGTGGAACTATACTAGAAGCTAAGCGCCACATTTTGGCCTGGGTTTCGCTGCCCTATCATGGATGCAAAGGAAACTAGAGTGAAAATAAAATTGTATCAACCGTCAAGTTTTCTCACTGGAATAATGTTGCACCCTGTAATTTGTATTATCCGCCAAAGAAATTATGCTAAGCCACATTTTTAAATATGTTTTGTATTCTGAAAATCGCTTTCCAAATATGTTTCTTTCAATAAAATCCGAAAAATAAATAACTAAATGAGACGTTTTTTTCGTTTCCTACACAATTTTAGAAATGTCGCTTAATACATTCTTACGGGAAGATATCGATATAATACATGGGACACTGATTTATTGTTGTTGAGTTTAAACTACATATAAATTCAAGTTTAGATTAACTAAGCCAGCGTTTAAACCATCAGTGATTTTTTAGCCATAAGTGAAAGTAAAAATACTTTAACCTTTTCCCGTTTTAGAGTTTTCATGATATTTTAAAATACCAAATTTTTTTTTATACGTAAATTTTTTGGTGATTTCCAAAAATGTTATTGTTACATCTTTTAAAAAAAATCGCTTTAAAAAAAAGTCAAAAATACGATAAGTACCTGTAACTTAAAAATGCGAGCTGATGGAGAAAAACGGAGATTAAATTTGAAATCAGCGACCTCAAATTATTAAAAAAAAAAATTCAACAAACTTTCAAAAAATGTTGTTCTTTTCTGTAATCAATGAACTACATGCATAGACAAACTGTGACAAATTATCTAACCCAGCCAATATTTACCTCTTCCCAAATTGTACGGCTCCACTAATTGAAATGTAAAATAGTTTTTCTAAAAGCAAAATGATTTTGTCACGATTTTTTTATAGTTATCTTTAAACTAATAACTACTGCAGCAAAAAAAAAACTATAAAAATATTGAATAAAAAAAAAATTTATAAATTTATATTTGCATTTTATGGTAATGTGGCAGTTCAATTTATTTTAAATACATAAAAGTATAGAAATCAATATGAAAATATGTATTTAAATATTTTTCTTTTTTGTTTAAGTCACAAAGTTTTATTTAATTGCGTTCTTTCAACACTTCATTAAATGAATTTTGTAATTTTTACATCGAATCAATTAAAAACTAAATGTTTAATCTGATAACAACAACAATATGGCAACATTACCAATTAAAGAAAACCTTTTAAAATTGCATTGATTAATTGAGAATTTAAGACGATGTAGTTTAATACTATTGACAGTTCTGGGAAGTTAATTGATATTTAATCGATTTTCAATCATGTTTTTATTTTAATAATGTTCCATTAGTAGAAAGATATTGCGATTTTGTTAATGGAACTAGATTTTCATATTTAAAGGAAGTAAATTTCTTTTTTTGATAGAAATATGAATTGATTTCCTTAAAAGTTCTTTACATTCTTTGCAAATAAATTAAAGATGATTAAAAAAAAGAAAACTTTTTAAAATAAAAGTTAATTCTCAGTATCGTGTCGAATTTTTTTTTTTAATAAATTTGAAACTCTTTTAAATCGGACTTTAAAAAATGTTAAATGTAACGTAATTTTTTTTAATAAAATATAATTCAATTCAATTTAAAACAAGTAAAAATGCCATATTCGACTATGCCGAAGCTTGAATAGCCTTCAATATGCTGCAATAAGGACAGAAAGATAAATTAATAATGTTCCTTTGATATAAATAAATCTTTTTTGTGCCAGACCCAGTTCTCCAATTCCACATAGATTTTGTTGGATGGAGCTGCTTGTACCTACATTGCCGTTCTCCTACAATTTTATACCCTCCACCACTATTAGTTGTGAAGAAGGTATTTTAAGTTTGTCATTCCGTATGAAACTTTTTTATTATTCATCTCATACCCCATAAAGTATATATATTCTGGGTCCTTGAGTAATTCTAATTCGATATAGCCATGTCCGTCTGTCTGTCCGTCTGACCGTCTGTCCGTCTGTCCGCCTGTTGAAAACACGCTCACTTTCGAACAACTCAAAACTTGGTGCCAAATTGCTTGTAGTTATCCTAAGCAGTTTGGGATTGAAATCCAGCAAAATCGGTTCAGTAGGACCAGAGCTATGAATCATATTGTGGAACCACCACCTAAAAAAATTGATAATTTTGTTACAAAAAAATAACATAAATGCTGGAACAAGGCACGGAATGAGATAAGATTTTGCAAAAATTTGTTTTATTTGACTGGAAATCGCGCTGTAAAATTTCGTGAAGATCCGTCCATAATTTACCCATAGCCTCATATAAACACTTCTCCTGGAAAACAGTTTAGTACACCTAAAACCGTAAAAGATAATGCAATCATAACAAATTTTGACTCGTCACAGTTTTATAGGACTTTAAATGATGCTGTGAAATTTCGTGAAGATCGGTACATAATTTACCCTAGGCTCCATAAAAACCTTACTCCCGGAAAACAGTTAAGTTCACCTAAAACCATAATTAGTTATGCTATCATAAAAGAAATTGGTACGTCACAGTTTTGAGGGACTAGAACTGACGCTGTGAAATTTCGTGATGTTTGGTCTATAATTTACCCTAGGCCCCATATAAACCCTACTACCGGAAAACAGTTTAGTCGCTTAAAACCATAATTAATAACAAATCGTCACAGTTTAAGATAATAATAACATCATACAGATATTACTCTATAAACATTCGAACTGCCGGTGGAGGGTATCAAAGATTCGGCACAGCCGAATATAGCACTCTAACTTGTTTTATTTTCATGTTTAAAGTATGTAATAAAAAGAAGACAATTCCCGTATTCTTTTAATTGAATTATTTTGAATTATTTTTTAATAAATGCATTGTTGTCTTCACACTGTTATATCACACTCCAACCAATTTGATTCAACATGAAATTCACGTTGTTTCAACTAGAAATAACTTTCATTCAACGTGATTCGGATTGTTATTTCAATCTAAATGACATTTTGCTCTAACTTTACTGCAATGTTAAATAAACATGAATTATAGTTATTTTAAAAGAAAAAAATGTTCGCAAGTTATTGTAAAATCAGGTTGAATTAACATGAAAAACGTATGAAGCAAAATCACTACTGAAAAATGTAAAATCAACCTTGTTTTTAACGAGTTAACATTGATTTTTTTCTGTGTGCAGATATACAGAAATCTTAAAGGGGTTTGTATGGGAAGCGCCACGCCCACTTCACCAATACCGCCAACATTTTATTGGATATTTCGTATTGATAACAAAGATGCTTGTACTTTCTTATGAAACGTGTGCTCTTCCCGCTCTCAAATTATCCAGAAAATCAGACGGACATCGTTAAATCAACTGCGCTGTACACCTGTCTAAAAATAAGTTATACAATACATGGGATTTTATGAAAAATATCTCAGCCATTTATGGACCAACCTGACTGAATTTATTAAATTAGTAGCAAAATCATCCGGACTATACGTGATATAATTATATAACAACTGATCCTTCACCATATCTTGGGAGACTTCGGAAACCCCATTTCATCGGACACACGGACGTACAGACGGTAAACAGGATTTAAACTTCTCTTGTCATAAGGACCTAGAATGTATATACTTTAAAGGGTCTTAAATCAATAGTGTAGAAGTTGGAAACGGAATGAAAAACTTAGATATACCTTCGGTGGAGGTACACAGAAAAAATAAAACTTGTTTTCAGTAAAAAAATTTGTAATATTAATTAAAAAGTTTATGAAATTTGCACCGACAAACAAATTAATAGTATCAACTAAACCTTAATTTACTTGAATAAACGTTTAATTCACAATGCGCAATGCGGGTACCAACCGCCCTTGAGCCTTAGAGCAACCGGCACACCCAGCCAGGTAGCAATTTAAGTGCATAATCCGGCAAGATCATACACTCGCCCCTTTTTTGGCTGCTTTTGGAAATATGCTAGCAGCTGCTCTTGATTAGCAACAGCACCTAGTGATAGTCCTCCGACAGACAGAACTCCCTCACAAGTGGTGAAAAATCAGCCCTTTAGAGGGATTTTCATAATATTCCATACATTTGGGGGATCTAAGCTGTTGTCTTAAAATAATAACACAAAAAAGATTGCAGCGAGCTACCCCTCATTATTTAGATTTCTACTGTGTAGTTATGACAAAACAATAAATACAGCAAATAATTTTAGAACATTTTTTGTTTGACACTCAACAGTAATTATTTTTAAATTATTGTGAAATATTAGGATATTAAAAATATGACTTGATAGCATACCGTTTGTATCCCCCAATTGTAGTAGTCGTGAATTTCAAATGATATCGTCAACAATGTTAAACGACTACGACTCCGAGCACGACAACGACTTTCTTAATATACATACATATGTATGTATGTCTTGTTAACTTTTCTTTGAATTTAATTGATAAAGGAGAATGCGTCATATCGTAGAAAAATTGCATGATTTTTTTTTATTTACCATTAGGCCCAGAACAGACGTTTAAACGCAACTGCAACGAAACCCTTTAGAAATCATTGTTTTGAAACTAATTTCAATCGTTTTCCACACATCCTGCAACCTAAGTTGTACCAAAATGTATTGAAATTATCACAATCATTGCGATTTTCTTTGAGAACAGATATAACACAAACACGGGTTTCCTGCACGCCGGTTTCAATGCAACTGATTTCCAATGCATTTAAAACCGGTCTCAAAATGGTGGCGTCATGTGTGGTCCCTCAAAGAAGTCTATGGCATAAACTCAAATGAAACTCGTCAATAACTAGAAGTTGCATTTTCGTTGCAGGTGCGTTTCATCGTCTGTTCTGGGCCTTAGAGTTTTCTGTTTCCAGGATGATAACCAAAAATTATTTTTCCCGGCATATCTTGAGATTTTTGTTTAAAGAAAATTCTTGGGCTAAATAACGGCATTCGTTATCGATTAAACTTTACATTTAAATTGTTTTGTAATTTCGATCGCTATCGAAAGCCGCAGTTTGGACCCTGGATTTAAAATTATTTAAGGTTATGGTTCGAATAATGTGTATTCTGTTTTAAAAGATTTAATAAATTTTTAGTACGACTTTTATTTGTGGAAAAAGCAGGCATAAATTTGAATTTTGTAGGCTTATCTACCACGCCAGCCTTTCTACTTCCTTCATCTACAAAATTTCAAAATCATGCCTTTTCGGCCCAGCGGAAAAGTCATAACGAATATTTAGTTTAAATTAATTGAATCTCTACGATTCTTTAGGGCCGTTGCACTCATTTGTATAGTAATAACCACATTATATTAGTGAAGAGGGTATTATGCGTTTGTGCTGATGTGTGTAACACTAAAAAATATTGGTCCTTAACCCAACTTTTGGTATACGACTCGACTCAGATGGCTTGCTCATCGGCTTCGAACAAAGACTTCGTTCCCGTAACTAACATGTAAAACAAAAACAATTTTTTTTAATTTTTTTTTGTTTAAAATGTAGTCCTCGGTCTCAAAATGATGAACAGACAGATAATCTCCCTTTCAGACGATCTAACGATGTCCGTCCGTCTCTCTGGCTGGTTGTTTGACCATGTAACTGTTTGCCCAAATTACAGATCGAAATTTTGAATATAATTTGATTAAAATTGATAGAATTAATGAATATTGTCTGTCCTTAACCCTATGGAAAATGGGGACAACAGTTCCATAATTTCGCATGGTCGCCATACAAACTGCTGCCTATAAACAACGTTAGTATTTAGAATTTGGTCCAAATTTGTGTTAATGCAATCTAAATCATCTTAACAAAGTTAATTGAAATCGCTCTTTATTTGACCAAAGTTCCCATACAAATACTGCTTCCGAAAATAGATTTTCAAGTTGTAACTTCCTTATAAACGTTGGTATCGACTAGGGTATTCATTCGGTTAATCGTTAACCGGTTAACCGATTAATTACTACCCGATTAACTGTTCGGTTAATTTAAAATTGCGTTTTTTCGATTAACGATTAAACCGGTTAATTTCAGTCGATTAACCGATTAACCGATATAACAAAATTTTGAATTTTTTGTAGTATTATAACAAATTTGTTTGTGTTTTTTATTATTTGTTTCGTCTCATATTCAAAAGGTATGTGCTCAGAAATATTTTTTCATACAATATATTTTCTTCTAGCAATACATTCTTAAGATACAGTACAAAAACAGAAACTAAGGGATTCGGAAATAAACTTTTTTGCAGAATGTGCGGTGCTGAGCTATGCCAGTTGATGGCCTGACAACAGAAGAAACTTTTGATAGTAACCGAAACAATTAGAAGTGATCAAAATATTAAAAAATTAAAACAGTACTATAATGGCATAATGGAAGATTTTATATGTTTAGAGAAATCCAGGAAAAAGACTGAGAAATTAGATATTCTGTATTATAGATTGCTTTGGATTTTCCTAACATCTTTAATAAATGCAAGAATTTTTCTCCAAGTCAAGATTTAACAAATCTTAAGAAAATAATCGCTTAAATGCTAAACATTTAAACCAAACTATTTTTCGAACGTACGGGGTCGCGAACTTACGATATTTCCATATGTTTTTTTTATTATTATCACCATGAATTTTCCCAAAAATATCTTAAAATTTCCTTAACAAAAACCTAATACTCAATTTACAATTGATTATAATGGAGAGGTTGTGAAGAAAAATTCCAAACATAACATTTTTTTTTGCATGTAAAATAATTATATAAAAATGTCTTTAGATGTAGCTTTAAAAAATATAAAGTTTTCCAGTTTCCAGCCCAATTTCCTCAAGTAAAACAGCTGAGATATGCTATAAAAATCATTATTTTATAAAAACATAAACTTTTTTTATAATAATAAACAATGAAAGACGATGCTTACCAACATTCTATTCTTTCATCCTGGTAGAACATTCTGTGGGAATGCCCATATGTATTAATTAGTATTGAATTTTCTTTGTTTGCTCATTTTAGTCCAAGAATTGTTTTGTTTGTTATGTTATGGTTTTTTTTCAAAATAATAAACTCCAAATAATAAATAATTTTTGCATTTTTATTTATTGAAATTACTTAATTTATAACAAAACTTTATTAATCGGTTAACCGATCAATAGCAATATTAACCGATTATTAACCGATTAAACCAAAACCTCGGTTAATTAATCGAGCGATTAACCGATTAAAGCAAAAGCCCGATTAAATGAATACCCTAGTATTGACATAACGATAGCCACTATGTCATGGCAAAACGCTGTGCTGGTAGGCCCAAAATTGACCATATAAATCCCCTTCCTAAAATAACTTAGAGGCAAACAAATCTTATATACTTAGATGAAGATATCTTAATAATATTCGCCACAAAGAACCTTTGCATGTCATAACATAACTTTGTTCTGGTGGGTCCCCAATAGGGTACACTCTCGAAGATATCGACACCTTTGCGCGAAATTATCGTATGTTACAAAAACCAAATTTTACAGGACAGCCATATTTCTACTTTTCTCTGCTTTCGCTTGCAATATCAAATTGAAAATATATGGAGCAACGAAGTTTAATTCGCCTACAATATTTTGTCAGGTGACGTCTCTTTGAACGTGGAACATGATTGCATCAAAAACTCAATTTCAAAAACATTGGCATTTACGATAATTTCTCGCAAAAAGGTCGATATGTCTATATATTCTAGTGTAGAGTATCAAATGGTCGATCACAAATTCGTTCCAGAACTCTGCTCATCGCTCTTTAGCTTAGTCTTGGATACAATTCCCACAAAAAAATTGAAAAGTTCAGAACACTCACTACTAAAATAAAATTTGTTAAACCCAATTAAATATATGCACACAAAACAAGTCATTGATTTTAAAACATAACTGGGGCCTAATTACCGCATTCGATATCGAGTAAACTATCGTATTTTTCTGCATTCGATAGACACTGACGTATCGAATGAAAACTAGAGAGTTGTAATGGCTTTGGTTACTCGATATCGAATGCTATAATCTCAAATTATGATACATTTCATTCGATATCGAGAGTCATAATACCAAAATAAAAAATTTCGATCAATTTTGCTCGATATCATATGCGGTAATTAGACCCCAGCTGAATTACTGCAGTTTATGAATTGTTCAAAACTGTTCTTAAATTAAATACAAGATTGTTTAAACCAATTCCCGAAATTCTCAAAAAAAAAAAAAAAATTCTGGAAATTATAAATAATTTTCCCGAGAAAATGTTCCTGCGTGGGTAAAAAATTTCAGGCCATAATTTCGTATTCAAAATAGAAAAGTAACAACGTTTTGAGCTCATTAAAATCAAAGAAGGAAATATTTTTCAAAAGCTGCTGCTATTATCTTAAACACAACTGTTCAAATTAGTATTTTATTTATCAAACAAATTACATTAAAACTATTTTTCTTTCGAATGGCACCATAAAAAGAGCTTCTTTTTTTCGCTCATTCATCAAATTTCAAAGTTTCAAAAAACAATTTCTTATTTTTTTTTTCTACACAAAACTTGAAAAAAATCTAAATAAAAATACAACAACAAAAAATCATAAAAAACAAAATTACAAACAAAAGGTGCCGCTGTTCAAAGTGCCACACGTTCGCCGGCATTCAACAAAGACAAATATTTCACTTTGTTGGTACTGGATGACCACAATACAGACTGGTCGAAATATTTCCGTGGCAAACGTTTGCATGGCGATTATGATATACGAGTCGAACAAGCCGAATTTAGGGTAAGTTGTGAGTTGTAAATTGGAAAAAATTAAGAAATTTGTACAAACATTAGAACAGATGTTTGTAAGTATTACAAAACTATTTTGTTTTTTTTTTTCAACAATAATTTAATAAACTTAATTAATTACTAAAATTAAGAAAAATTTGGTTAACTATTAATTGGAATATTTTCTTCTTAAAGGATATTACTTTGCATGCTAGTGCTGAATCTGGACCCGTCGTAACGATGGAAGTTTATAGAGGTGATTCAAGGGTAAGTTGAAAGAAATTTTCAAATGGTGTTTTCTTTTCTAAAAAGAAAAATAATGTAAATGTGTAATATATTTATTATGTTACACACGCATTCACATGTATTAAATTTGTTTAGTGTAAACAAAAAGATTCGTGGCATGTGGTAACGCCAAAAATATGCTCAGAAAGGTTTGACATTTCAACATGAATAGACTTCATAATAGGCTTTTTACACTGATCAACATCTACCATCAGAGATGTAGAAAATGTGAAACACTTGTTTTGATTGCTCACATCTAACATCTAACATCAAACAAAAATGTTGCCATTTTTGAAAAAAAAAAACATTTTTCTACAAAAGTGATAAATTTCGAAAGAAAACACAAAAATAAATATATTTCAAGTTCGATTTGTTTAAACTTGACTAATAGTAACGCTGGTTTCAAAACAAACGTCTCTTTGTCAGTGATGCCACAATAACGATAAAACTTATTACCAGTTTTCTAGTGATGGCACTAAAAAATTCGTTTTTGGCTTTTTACACTGATCAACATCTAACATCTACCATCAAAGATGTAGAAAATATGAAACACTCGTTTAGATTGCTCACATCTTACATCGACCATCAAACAAAAATGTCACCATTTTTGGAAAAAAAGTGTTTTTAAAATAAAAGATGTTTTGTTCTACAAAAGTGCCAAAATTTAAAAAGAAAACACAAAAATGTATTTGAAGTTCAACTTGTTTAAAAATATAAAAATTACTTAACAAAAAAACATTGAAATAAAAGAGACAATTTGACAAATGGTAACGCTGCTTTCAACACAAACGTCTTTTTTCAGTGATGCCACAATAATAATAGAACTTTTCGCCACTTTTCTAGTGAGGATACTTAAAGATGTTGAATGAAATAAAATGAGATAGGAACATATTTAAAAGATGTTGAAAGATGTTGGTTTTAGCTCTATGTATTTCTTATGGAAAGCTGTTAACATCTATGCACACTGATGGTAGATGTTGATCAGTGTAAAATTCCTTTAACCAACGAACAACGCTTGCAAATCATTGAATTATATCATCAAAATTTGTTCTGTGTGAGAAATATTTTTCCATGTTTCTGACAGATTCGCCGTTCTATGCGGTTTGTAGGCCGTCTCACTGGGGTCCATATTTTGAGAAGGCGGCCGAAAATCATTTTTAATGGCTGACAATTTTAAAGTTGTGTCACTCATTTAAAAGCAGATAAAAGTAAACCTCTGCAGCCAAAAACTTACGGTTCAATTCCGACCATATCACAGTGATCATATAGGGTGATCTAAAATGAACGGTCTCAGAAATTTGCTAAAATGTATTAAAATTTGTTTCGTAAATGGAATATTAAATAGACTATAACTTCTTTGTTTTGAGAGATATTAAAGTATAAGCAAGCTAACAGTGCTTCAAAAAAAGGTTTTGTGTCTCTTAGACATTTTAAAAGATTTGTTAAAAAGGTCCAAATTGCCCGAAAACCTCCTACTTAATAGAGCATAACTCCTTCGTTTCCAAAGCAGTCAAAGAAATCTTGCACCATTTTGTAACCCGAAGCCTCCTTTAAAACCATATACCCCATAGTTTATATCGGCTATGTCCCTCCTTGTGAACCAGAACAATTTTTCTGACTCAAGGTCAGATATTTTGTGCAAAATTTTTTAATATAAAAGTTTTCCAAAAAAAAAATCAAGATTTTGTATGGAAGCCGCTCCGTAAAAAATATGTTGGCGATGAAAAATAAAGTGGGTCGGTCTTACTTAAAAAAAAAGAACAAAAAGAATTTGACCAGTCAAAGGACATTCTAGGCTCTGCAGGGGCCAAAATGAGGAACTTCATTAAACTATCATATTTGTAAGGGAGGCCCCTAAGTTGTGGAGAAAAAGAGCAAGTTTGTTTTAGAAAATTTTTAAACAATAAACTAATGGAGTTTGGTCATACATTTTACTTCGCTAGACGGTACTCCTTTTTCAATTTATTTCAAGTCTGCATTGAAAATTGGGAGCCTCCTTAAGGAATGGAGATAGCGGGTTGATATGTAAGAAACAAATATTGGGAATGAAAATTAAAGTGGTTCGGTCTTACGTTTGAACCGCTGCAGAGGCCGAATTTAGGAATTTCGTTAAACCTTTATATTTGAATGGCCGCCCTCCTAAGGGGTGGAGATAAGGGTTAAATATTTTTGAGAAAATGTTTGGGAAAAAGAACTAATTATAGTCGGTCATAAGTTTAACCTGGCTAGTGGGGATTCGTAGGCAGTTATAGATAGGACTTGTTCTACACTATATTTCTAGTCTGTATTGATCATTTTCTATGTGAGCCCCCTTAATGAATGGAGATAACAGGAAACAAATTTGGGAATGAAAAAAAGTGGGGTCGTTCCCACATTTTAGGCCTCTAGAGTTGACACTTTGGCAGTTATGTAGAATGCCATTTCTTTTCCCCTCTAACCTAAAAACTCAAGACTTGGCGAGTCAAACTTTACGTATGTGAACCTTCACTTATTTAGAAAGGAAAACGACAACTTTTACATTCTTGCATTTATTTTAAGAATGGAACACATAAACCTCTAAAGCATTCATGGAACATTTTTATCAGAAAAGTAAACACTATTAATTAATTTGAAAACAATTATTATTGTCTTGATAAAATCAGGGGCCTGATTCTGGGAGTCGTGATCGAGTGCTTTCTCGATTCGAAAGCAATTTAATATCTATTTATTTCTGTTAATACTTAACGAATCGGAATTAGTTTTTCAGTATTGTGAAACTGAATTCTTTCAGTATCGACTGAAAGAATTAGAAATAAAATTGCTTTCGAATCGAGAAAGCACTCGATCACGACTGCCAGAATTAGGCCCCGGGTGACAAATTACGTCATTCGATATCGATTAAAATTTTAATTTTAATTGTTTTGAAATATTTTATCGATATTAAATGTCATAATTTGTTCAGAGAATTATTTTATCTCTTTTAAATTTAATTTTATCTTACTTTTATCCACAGATTCCTCGAATGTTCCGACCGGATTTTGTACTTATACGTCAACCACCCCGTGACGGATCCAACGATTATCGTTCTACTATTTTGGGCTTGAAATATGGTGGGGTGCCCAGTATAAATTCTTTGCATTCTATTTATCAATTTCAGGTAAAATTTATAAATCTTATCATAGTTTTTCATATATTAACAAAATCTAAAACCTTCTTTTACAGGATAAACCCTGGGTGTTCGCACACTTACAACAACTGCAACGTCGCATGGGCAAAGATGCTTTTCCTTTAATCGAACAATCCTTCTTTCCCTCAGCCAAATATTTGGTAAGTTTTAAGAAAAGAAAAAAAAACAATAAAAACTCGTTAAATTTATTTTTAATCGCATTTTCTTATTTTAATGAAATTGAAATGATTCTTGCGATTTATAGTAAAATTTTAAAGCTTAAACTCAAACTTAAACACTAAATTAACATGCATAATTAACTTAAAACTTACATAAATTAAATACAAATTATTTTCAAAAAATAAAAAAAATTAAATCAAGCAAATTTACAATAAAATTTTGTATATGGCACATTTTTTTTTTTTTTTTGTTTTAAAAAAAAATGCTTATGGATTTGACATGCACTCATCATACAGGGGCGTTCTTCTCCAACGACATTGTCGGATGGGTCCTTCAGGTGTGCGATAGGTTGAGGGCATGCAGGCACTAAATTCAGTTTCACATTTAGCAAACGGTGACCACTTGCAGCCGGTGGCACTTTCGAAATGACGTAGGCAACTGTTGCCGAAACAGGGTTTGACCTGAAAATAGATTTTGGGAATTTTAACAAAAAGAAATTTATTTTAATTTGGTTTTAAGAAGTGAAATTTTTTTAAAAAAGGAAGTTATTTTATTAAAATTAAACTTTCTTTATAAAATACACTTTTTCTCTACTCACCTCACAATCGCATGCCTTGCGATAGATTCCCGAGAAACCTTTTCTCTCAATTATACTCATTTTCTGATACTCTTTAACATAATTACACAAATTCAATTGGGTTCCCTGGCCAGCAATCACATATAATTTACCCAAAGCCAAATTGACACCACACATGCTGTTCTCGAGCGGTGTTAGCAAACGCCCGTGTTTCAATGTTTTATGGCCTTCGGGTGTCATCTTTTCGGTTAGCATTTAAAAAAAAAAATTAGAAAAAAAGAGAAATCGAGATTAGTAAAATAGTTTTGAAAATTTAGTTTCAGCAAAGTTTTTTGTTAAACAATAAAGGGCTTCAGAAAAAAATCTTTTGGTTTCAATACAAACCCAGAAAGTACATACTTCTCCTACTAAGTAACGTCTATCTTAAGGACGATTCTATTCTGACGGGTGCAACATTTAGACGCTTAAGCGTCTTTTACTAATAGAAAGAAACACATTTGCAATTAAGTTATTTCTAGAAGGGGTAACATTTTTTAATATTCTTTTGTTATCTATTTACAAGAATTTATATGAAACGATCAAATAGCCACGAGAGAGCTTTAAAGTGCATGACGGGTGCAACCAAATTGGCCAACTTTCATAAGATCATACCACAAAAACACAAAACTCTGTTAATTTTTAAACTTTTATTGTATTATTCTTTTTTATTGTGAAAGATGAGATATCAGACGATGATTATCAAATCAAACACCGTAGAGAAATATAATTAAAAAATAAGAAATTTGCTCTTTAAGCCATGACGGGTGCAACATGTAATGAATTTTCTGTTCGCGCCAAATCTATGGATAATAATGCTTCGAAGTGCGCAACAAATTTATATTTAAGCTTACGTTTAGAAAATTATATTATTATAAAATATAGATATTTTACTTTAAATTGGCATCAAAAAAGTATCAAATAGTTTGATATGAAAATTGGTGTTAAAAGTTGTCTAGAATAGAATCGCCTTAATGACAAATTTTGTTAACCCTCTAATGGATGAAAGAGAATTTCTTTTTGTATTTATTGTTAATGAAAATTTGCTTCATTTATTTTGGAAAAAGATGATGTCAAGTTTAAAATATGGCTCATTTGAAAATAAAAATTTAAAAAAAGAAATTTTAGCGTCAAAGGTTTTCTTGGGTGTCAAAAATGTCATTAATAAGATTTAGTTTTAATGTGCTAAATTCCCAATTCATACTATTGATAAACTGAAATTTATTGTTGGTGGGATAAGCTATTCCTATGCGCATTTCACTGGTTGCTTGGGCCAGATCATCAGGAAACTTCATCCTCGTTTTTAAGTTTTGCTTTTAAGAGTACAAAAAATAATAATAGCAACCTTAACACAGCCAAAGCCCTTAGAGGGTTAAGCACTACATGCTTTTGAACGGCAACAGCTCATTATCCTTCCAGGGGACGCCCCCGTACGAACGTACTTTTATTTTACTACAAAAAAAACCTATTTTACTGAAAGAAAAACCAGTTTGGCCAAACAAACAACTATATCTAACTTGTTATTCAGAAATCTTACGGCCTAATTACTCATACGTTTAGTGAAATTAACACCGTTTGGTAACATTTGTTGGTACAATTGTACTTTTTTGGTACAATTCAAAACTAAAAAGTACGCTGGTTCCCCCGTGACTCATTTGGTACTATTTCCAAATTTATCAAACCTACATATTTATAATTGATAAAAAATGGCAACTTTAATTTGCTTTCCAAATATAAGCGGCGTTTAGTATTTGGTGCAAATAGTTTTGTTGAAGCTTTTTTTTTATCAAATCTAAGGGAAACTCTATTTTTTGTTGTTGGATTTAACAAAACAGCTATGATATTTTGCATTGCCCTTTTCAAGACCAGTTGCACCAAACACTGAACTCCGCTACTGTGAATAGATTTTTGCACTTGTTCATTGAACGATTGCTTATGCCACATTCTAAATTTAGTATCAGCGGCAGCATATAAGCGTGCATTTTCTTATGATATTGACAAGTTAATAAAAGATATAGGAAACCACTTCTGCAAAAGTTCTACTAGAAGAGACGACTTCCTCTCATTTCAAGATTATTTTGGAACGGACTCATAATATTTTCAAATATTCGTCAACAATATGGTTTTCACGTTAAGAAGTAATCAACAGAATTTTGAAACAGTGGGAGCCCATTCTTATTTTACTCCGAATTATTTTGAAGGAGATTTTACAAGCGCTAACTTAAATTTTATTATATTCGGACTTTCTACGCCTTTCCTGTTTCTGCAGTACATATTGAAAATGTTAAACACAATAAATTTGGAAATGCAATCCAAAGATGTTCGTATGCACAAATTTTTAAAACGCTTAAAATTTTCGTAAATTTTCCACAAAAAAAGCGATAAATTCTAAAAAGTTTATGAAAACGCTCTCTGGCGGTAATCAAAAATAAAAATTAAAATGATACAAGTCTGGCTAGATAACATACAATTTCTGCAATATTTTGGAAAACTAACTATTTTGAAAAATCTGGCGCTCGAAATTAATTTTTGACCAATGGTTTCTTTAGCAAAGTTTCTTGGGATGACTTAGGCCCATAACAGACGGTGAAACGCAACTGCAACGAAACTGAAACTTCTAGTTATTTTCGAGTTTCATTTGAGTTTATGCCACAGACTCCTTTGAGGGACCACACACGACGCGATCATTTTGAGACCGGTTTGAAATGCATTGGAAATCAGTTGCATTGAAACCGGCGTGCCGGAAACTCGTGTTTGCGTTTCATCTGTTCTCAAAGAAAGTCGAAATGATTGTGATAGTTTCATTACATTCTGCTAATATTTAGGTTGCAGGGTGTGTGGAAAACGATTGAAACTGAGTTCAAAACAATAATTTCTATAGGGTTTCGTTGTATTTGCGTTTTACGCGTTGTGCTTTTTACGCGAAAAAATTGTACCCACCCTATTATTATGTATAATTAATGTACAAATGAATTTGAAGTACCTTTTGTTTTTGTTTTTAAAAATGCAATAAAAAAAATTTATAAAAAAAATGATTTAGTACTATTGGGGCCGAAAAAGTACGATTTTAAAAGTTCGTTGGTACGATATTGGTTTTCTCATTTATCATCCCTGATTTGTGCATTTGTGAGCTGGGTGGTTCACGTAATTTATTCACATTATGGAATAAATCAGTTTGAGTGTTGAATATAATCAGGTTCATGTTTGATATCGCTACGTTGGTATGAGTGTGAGATAATATCTTCGAAAAAATTTGGTTTTTTGTTAAATTACTTTATAGCACAAAGCTTTTTTAAGGGCATAGTCTTCAGAAATCTCTTGGGTTTTTTTTAACTTTATTTCTAATCCATCATACGAACCAAATGCCCAACCACGAAGCACGAATCTTAGTTTGGTTTCACACTATGAAACAACATTTATTTACCACAAATAACCCAGCTAGCATTTTCAATCGTCTAGGAGTCTACTGGGAATCTCACAAAGAGTGTTTTTGATCATCGACGAGCTCATATTTTAATTGTAGACGATTCCTAGCACGGGAGAAACTTTTACACGTGCTGATTCGTATGAGAGATTCTTCCATAACGCAGCGAAAGACGCTTCTATTAAGCATAAAGGGAATCGTTTATGATGTATGTAGAGATTATCTAACGAGTCTTTCAAAAAGCATGCCAAGAGTCGTATGAGTACTAGACTAGCCATTTCTATTTTGAGAAAAAGAGGACGCCAGCATAAAAAATGTAGGACATTTGCTTGAAATAAGAAGACACTTTCTAAACAACCTAATTTTAATAAAATTAACGACGGCATAAAAATTAACAACAAAAAATTGGTTTTTACAAAAAAACCTTAATTTGGGTAATTCCCTGTCAAATCGACCTAGAGTGGGACTTGACCCCTTTCGATTTGGATTGAAATTTGGCGAGAGGGTTTCTTTCATCCCATAAAGAACATATATCAACGAAAAATGTCATAATTTCATAATTTCGCCGAATAAGCAAAATGTTTTGAGTTTATTTTTTTTAATATCTCGAAAACTACTTTACATACGAAGATGATTTTTGTCAGTTTAAAGAGAATATTTGAGGCTACAATAAACATATTGAAAAAAATGTCTTTGCAAAATATTAAATTTTTAAAATGGACTTAGTCAAACCCCTATTTTTTTGCTGATTTTTTTTTATATAATACTTCAAACTGTTCTTTCAAAATCCTGAAACTTTGGAGGATGTACTTTTTTTTAAGATATGATTTTTTATTTCCTTCCAAAAATAATCTTAAAATAAAATTTTAATATGGTCATTTGAGCAAAAAGTATTTATTTGAACAAAGTAACGACATTAATAAGGTTGCTTTTGCTTATTTTTTTCCTTTTTTTTCTGGGAGCTCCATTTTCAGAGAAAAGTACTCTTTTTGTCACGTTACGTCCCCAAAAATTAAATGATACCTATCCTAAAAAAACCAGAGTACCTAAATCTTTTTTTTAATGAATTTTGTGACCTGTGACAAAGTTTAAATGCAGGAACAAATTTTCAATGAAGGTGTAAAAAGCCGGACAACCCCGGACACTTGATGAAAAAGCAGTAGGACTGGCCCGGATACCCAAAAAAGAGGATGGTGTCCGGGGAAAAGAGGACGGATGGCAACCCTATATGAGACTCATGTACGGATTATTTTACAACTCGTGAAATGCTCAGCCGTAAAACTGAGCTACCTAAAAAGGGGCATCAAGCATACTTTTCACTTCAAAAATTCTAATTTTCATACAATTTATATGAAACAAACCTTAATGTCGCGAAATCAGCACCATCCAGTCGGAAAATCCTTTTTTACAGATCCTTAGGTCGGTCTGTTTTATTAAAATTGTATTGACAATAGAATTTTCATATTTCAAAAACGCTCTTATTAAGGTAGCTCTGTAATTGCTATATGACTCTTACAGAGAGTCGCAAAAGCTTCAGTCCAAGATTAAAAGAGGAGCGTGTCAAAAAATTTGTAAAAAAAAGTAATAAATAAAAAAAATTTTGATGTTTTTGTTACTTGTCAGATAATCACCAGAAGATTCTTTCGGGAGTTGTATATTAAACATAATCGTCAAACAAACAGCCTATGCTAGCTGGGAATTGTTTAAGCATTTTCCTCTTTTCAAACAGCAGCATTGTATGGTTGTTTTTCAACTATTATAAGTGGCGAAGAAATTAATGCCATTCTGAACAATGACATGTTTGGAGGCAAAAATAATATGGTTTTGGATAACATAATAATATGGTTACAGGTGACAACAATATGGTCAAAGTAACCATAATATGTTTAAAATTTGTTCACAGAATAATTTTGTTGGAGGTGGCCATATCGAAAATTTTTGTTTCTTTTCGAGCAATGTACACATAAATCTGACTAGCAAACAAAATAATTTCCATTTACATTTATTAACTATATTTTTCCTTACACTCGGGGCCACCCTAATGTTTGTACATATAGAGGGATTCAAGTAATTTGTTTTATTTTTTTTTGTTTATTTTATTTAAAATTTACCTTGTAGGATTTTTTTATTTCCACTTTATAGGCGGCCTGATGTTTAACCAAACGTGTAGATTTGCGCAGGACACGTACAACGACAACTATAATCGTAAAAAAATAGAAAGATATTTTTATTTACGTAAAAATTTTTAAATAGTTTTTTCATATTTTCATATTTGTAAACTTATGAAACTTTTATTTGTAAAATTATCCTACACCGTTTCCAATTTTAATTCAGAAGTTTACAATTTTATTTGAAATATTTAAATAGAATTTAAAAATGTCTACTTTAATTTAAATTAAAGTTACATACAATTGCAATTAAAAAAAAAACAGAACTATTAAAAAATTCAATTAAAATACATGTGTAAAAGGTATAATTTATGAAAAACAAGAGTCTGAATAAATGATTTAAAAATCAAACACAAAAAAAAAACTGAAATATGTGTTCAAAACGTTGGTGTTCACCCAAAATGACAAATGGTATGCGTTACTCTTCGTCGCACAATTTAAATAATGTTCTCAGGGTAAAAGAAATTAAAGAAATACACTCCAGCTAGTACTTGTAAAACGGGGAAAATGTATCAGCCAGTCCCACGATGTCACACGCTAACGTTCGCATAGAAAATTACATCTAAAACAAAAACAATTTCTAAAATTTGTTTTTGTTTTAAATGTAAGTTTCTATGCGAACGTAAACGTGTGACATCGTGGGATTGGCTGTATATTAACCCGAATTATTGGATACTGTGTGTATATTTTAATATATATTTGAAAAAATTATAGCTTGTGATAAGAAAAATGGCTGAAAATCTAAGAAAGATTAAACTTTATTCCAAATTTGGAAAATTGTATTTCTTTTAATTACTACATGGAAACGTACGTTAATAAATTAAAAAAAAAATTTAAGAATTCTACAAATTCGATACTATACTAAATACGAATGTTGCGACTATCGATAGTTTGCCAGCTCTTGTACATAAGTGATTAAACGTGTAAACACTTATTTACGTTAATTCATCGTCTACACTTCTTTTCAGAATTTGCTTGTGACTGCACGCTCCGTTACAGACTTTGAAAAAAATTTCAATGATGTGAATGTGTGTTCTAATGGAATTAAGCGGAGCCCCAGTAAAGAAGCCCCGCTCGAATTCAAAAGGAGCCAATTTATATTTTTGAAATTTCAAATACATATTTTGACTTTAAATTTGTAAAACTGATTTGGGTTGAAAAGCAGTACGCGCTTCTTTGTCATTATTTTTAATTCTGATCCCGCGTTTTACACTTTGTTTGCAATGGTTAATGGTTTAAAGCAGTGATAACCACTCCATAGACTCGCGAGCCAGTCAATAATCCTATTTTTCACACAGACACGGTCGGCAATTCACATGCATATTACAACTTTGTTCGTTTCAAAACATCAGACTATCATCAGTCTTTGCGATTGCACACAAGCACATAATATCTTTGTGTGCGTGAGTTCGGGGCTTTCTTAGTTCGGGGCTTGGTTATCACTGGTTTGAAGTCACATAATAGAAAGGCGTTATAGTTTTTCGGGTTTTGACATTAACCATTCGTTTTTAATTAATCCAAATTTTTCATCGAGCTGGTGGAGTACCAACAACAACTTATTTTAAATATTTAGAAGGGACTGACTTTCAAAGTTTCGACTTCCTATATGAAGGTGTAGGTCGTTTGATAACTTGTGGAGGAGTTACGTCAGGCATAATGCTGGCCCTACACTACACAAGTCTGGCACTCTATATTGCGTTTGTGTAGTGTATGGCGGTGCTTTTGCTATTTACACTGTGAACTGAGAAAGAAATCAAAATGAGTTTGATATTTGCTTAAGTTTTTAGAACTGTGCAGTAAACGTTTGTAGTGTACGTTAATAGCAAACAGCTCTGTCGTCGTTTTTAATAGTTAGCCTATGGTAAAGGGAACTAGCACCAAACTTGTGACGTGATAGTTCTAAAATGATAGGTACCGGTTCTAGTTCTAACACTTTAAATAAAGGGGACTTCTTACTTTAACACGCTGATGTCTTAGAAGGGGGTTAATTGCAACCTTTTTGATACCTTGTAACAGGTCACGGAAGTTACCTTAATGGAAACATTCAATTTCGGTTAAAATAATGCCTGTCACAGAGTGAACCCGAGTGAACCATATAAATATGATAGACCTCCTTAATAAAGAGTAATATAAACAAATAGCATCAGCCCGCACAAATAAGAAGTAAAAACACTTTTAAACGTATGTTCACAAATATAATGGCTAAGCCAATAGATATTTTACGCGTTAAATGGATGTGTTTGTGTGGTCGCTATTATAAACCTAATTCTCCACATTTGAAATGTTCACTACTTCAAATGTTCGTAAGCGATAATAAACGGTTAAACGGGTATTATCAGGCTGACTCCATTTATGATATAAGCATGTTCGCCCATATGCAGATGATGCTTAAGTATTATACATATTTTAACCAGTAGTCATACAAGATAATATATTTATATTTATATTTTATAATATTTAAGATTAACCGAATGGTTTAATTTTCCTTTCTCTTACCCCCATTTTCACCAAGTTCGGTTAAAACTAACTTTCAATTAAAGTTCCGGTTACCAATATGTTTTGACAGCTATAACCGATAGTTAGTTATAACCGAACTTGGTGAAAATTGCCGTTAATAACGTAGATTTTTGGTCAGAATTTTAAAGATAATTACCAAATTGGTTAAATGACGCTATTGTTTTAGTGTGCTTATCTATTTTGTAAATAAATTTAAAATACACATTTGTAAGATAAAATTAAACTTAATTTTAAAACTAAATAATTTTTTAATTAAAGAGGGGATATTTTAAGAAATTTTTATTTTAAAGTTGGGATCAAAGAAAAAATTTATCTGGCATCCCTAGACTAAAATTAATAAAAACATTTGAATCAAAAAATAAAAAAAAATTGAATTATTTTCAAAAATTAGGAAAATTTTTGTGAGCATTAAATTGCAAATTCGGTTGAATTTAAACTTGTATTAAAAATAGGCTGACTTCCAAAACGTCAAATGCTTTGTATAAGTACAATATAAATGCAATGCAAACCCTTCCAAAACATCAATGGTAAGTATTAGCAACGCAGAAAAAAAGCAATCAGAGCCTCGGTTTTAAAGTGGATGCTTTATGATATTTTTTAATATAATGCATTGCATCACTTACATTTCAAAACGTTCAAATAAACAGAACACATAGTTGCATTGTTTCATGTGCATTTGTACATGTGCATGGTTAAAATACAGTAGTTTAACTATATACAAACTTTGTATTAGTACGTTTTGGAAGTCAGCCATAATCTAAACCCATTTTGTCTGCGTCCAGTTTATGAATTTAAATATTAAAACTGCACCATAACATAAAAATACCATTAAGATATAGTGATGAACAAGAAAACCAGAAATATGTATAAACTTGAAAATATGCTCTAAGAACTCTTAATAATATGCCCTAAAAAAAAACCAACACTGAGTTATTCAAAACAAAAAAAAATGTGTTTTTTTCAAGAATTTAATAATATTTGCATACAAAAAAAAATTAAATAAATGTAACTAAAACAAAATAAAGTTTCGTTCACAATCAAAAATACGTTTTCACTTGATGTTCATAATAGAGCAACAATTTCTTTTACAAACACACACATTTTGCATTAAGAAACCGTTTGCAAATTTTAGCCACAACAATTTTATGCGTTAATTATTATTTTTTACAACATTATGATACAATTTTTATTCAAAACTAAGTAAAATTATTTTAAACGCCAGAAACAATTTCATACAAATTGTTGCTGAAGTTCTAGTTGACTCAACTTTCGTTACATTTTCAAAAAAATGTTAGTAACATTTTTGTTCTAAAATTGAAAGGAAAATATATGAAATACTTTGGGAAGAAAAAAGATAGAAGAAAAAACGAAATTGTTTTTTTGATTGTGAACGTAGCTTAACTGAATAAAATCAAATTTTGTACTTCAATTTCTGAGATCATGGAATTATAATTAAATATTAAACAAGTTAGAGTGCTATATTCGGCTGTGCCGAATCTTTGATACCCTCCACCGACAGTTCGAATGTTTAAGGAGTAATATCTGTATGATGTTATTATTATCTTAAACTGTGACGATTTGTTATTAATTATGGATTTAGGCGACTAAACTGTTTTCCGGTAGTAGGGTTTATATGGGGCCTAGGGTAAATTATGGACCGATCTTCACGAAATTTCACAGTCTTTTTCCCAGTTCTATAAAACTTCGATGTACCAAATTTTGTAATGATACCACTATTTTTTACGTTTTTAGGCGTACTAAGTTGTTTTCCGGGAGTAAAGTTTATATGGGGCCTATGGTAAATTATAAACCGATCTTCACGAAATTTCAAAGATTTATTTTTAGTTCTATAAAACTTTGATGTACCAAATTTTGTTATGATAGCATTATTTTTTACGTTTTTAGGCGTACTAAGTTGTTTTCCGGAAGTAGGTTTTATATGGGGCCTATGGTAAATTATGGACCGATCTTCACGAAATTTCACAGTCTTATTTTTAGTTCTAAAAAATTTTGATGTACCAAATTTTGTTATGATAGCATTATTTTTTACGGATTTAGGCGTACTAAACTGTTTTCTGGAAGTAGGTTTTATATGGGGCCTATGGTAAATTATGGACCGATCTTCACGAAACTTAACAGTTTAATTTCTAGTCCTATGCAACTGTGACCTGCCAAAATTTGTAATGATAGCATTGTTAGTTAGGGTTTTAGGCTTAATATACTGTTTCCCGGGAGTAGGGCTTATATGGGGCCTAGGGTAAATTATTGACGGATCTTCACGAAATTTCACAGCGTGATTTCCAGTTGAATAAAACGAATTGTTGCGAAATCTTATATCATTCTGTGCATTTGTCTACCATTTATGTTAGTTTTTGTAACAAAATTATCAATTTTTTTTAGGTGGTGGTTCCACATTTTGATTCATAGCTCAGATCCTATTGAACCGATTTTGCTGAATTTCAATCCCAAACTGCTTAGGATAACTACAAGCAATTTGACACCAAGTTTGTTGATTTCTTTTGAGTTTTTCGAAAGTGAGCGTGTTTTCAACAGACGGACAGACGGACAGACAGACGGACATGGCTAAATCGACTTAAAATTACTCAAGGACCCAGAATATATATACTTTATAGGGTCTGAGATGAATAGTAAAAAAGTTTCACACGGAATGACAAACTGGATATACCCTCTTCACAACTAATTGTGGTGGAGGGTATAAAAAGGCAAAGTCTTATTGGTAATTGTTATTGCAATAAATAACAAAATATTAACTTAAACTTTTAAATAAAAAACGTTGTCTATCACATCTGAATAGACTTTTATACATTGAAAATGTGCGTTCAACGTCGACTGATGTAATAGGAGCATATTTAAAAGATAACGATTTCTGAACATTATATTTAAAAACTTCTTTTGAAGCAGAAGCATTAGCTTCTTTAGTAATATTTTAACATAGACGTTTTACAACATTTAAGCCTTCGTTTTTTGAAATAATTTGTTGAAGTTAAGTTTTAAGGTTATGCTTTGCATTGCAATCCTCCATCTTGTTAATATTTTCAACAGTCTCGTTAAAATACTGCTCAACAAGTGTGAGACCAGTAGTTTTTAATATTTTTTCAATGAAATCAAAAAGAAAAAAAAATCCTCTGTATGATGTTTGAAAGTTTAAAAAAATATTAAAACGTGTAAAAATAAAAAAAATTAAGCAATTATCAAAATATGCTTCAAAAAGCTAAAATATGCTCTAAAAACTTAAAAAATGCTGCAAAAATGCATTTTTACAAAAATATGCAGCAACGGGTAAAATATGCAGAGATATGCACTAACAAATCGATGCCAAAATTCATAAAAAGTTCTAAAACAGATAAATATATTGCTTTTGCCTTCATTGGCCGCACAAGGAAAAACATGCAATTGCATATTTGTGGTTTCCCTGGTGCTGATGGTATGAACTGTTTTTGTGATCTAAAAATTATTTGTACTTATTTTTTATACATAGTTTCATTAATCATCTCTTTATTGTTTTATTTTTTCATTTATAAGTTGTAAAACAAAATGTTTATTTAAAAACAAAATTTTAAAGGGCACATGTAAACAACAATTTTTGACATTTCTGGCATGACCAAAAAAAAAAATAACCGTCTGTCTTTTCGCCGTCACCTGCAGTTTATTCGCCTTGAATAGAAAGAAGAATTTAAAAACAAATATTTTGAAACCCATTTTTTTTGAATTTCTAAAGTAGATTTTAAAGTTCTAAAATAAAATTTTTTAATTTATTTTTTTTTTAAATTGTTCACCTTAAAGACATCTTAACTTTTAATTTTTTATCGGCATTAAGAAAATTGTGAATGACAATAGAAAATTTTAAAATTCTTCTGGAAATGGTGTATTAAATAATTTTACTAAATATTTCATATTATTGTCTTTAATTAAAAATTAAACACATTTCAATAAAACTTACCATAATCTGCCCGACAATAGCTGGTCTGTGGATGGCTCGGCATGCATGAGCATGCCATCGTTGGGCTGGTATAAAATGCTAATAAGGCCAGGCAGGCCAGTGCTAGAAGGCTCAAATGTTTTGTGGCATTCATAATGGAACACAAAAATATGTTGAAAACTGAAATGAGACAGAAAAAAAAATATTTTGTGAAATATTTCATTAAAGCACACAATTTGGGTATTCGAAAGTGTTTATAGAATTTATTTCCAAACTTGGAATGAAAGTGCCAAATATATCTGTGGTTTTCATGGGCAACCCCGTATGTCTATTTTTCGATTTTGAAATGTTGATGCTATATTGCTTAATTTTAAGCGCTCTTTACATTTTTTAAAAAAATTTTAAAAACAGATAGACCCATTCCGATGTTTTAACTCAATTACAAAGATCAAAAGGTGCAATATTTAACCCATAGTTTGATCTAGAATGGTTTTTTCGGCTCTCCTGAAAAATTTTATTTTAGGACATACGCGGTTGCCCATGAAAACCACAGATATAACATGTAATTAAATCCCTTTCATTGGGTAGTTCTTTAAAAAAAAAAACTTGTAAGCAAGACAAAGTCTGCAGTGGCATAAACATAAACGTTTTGAATATTTTTTTTAGCGAAAAAAATTTGTGAATTATTATTAAAAACTCAGCAGTTATATTAACTTCTTTTTTTTTAAATATACAATTAAAAAATCCCAAATACACTTTTGAAAATTTTTAAAAAAATGATTGATTAGACTTTTGAATATTAAAACTACAACACAACTGCAAAAAACTATTTAAATTAAACTGAGTAAAATGATTCGAAAATTTGTATAGTTTTACTTGTTTTTCGTATAAATTTATCTGTTCGTTTGTGAATCTGTTTGTTTTAAACAAAAACCACAATTAAGTAACCTTGATAAGATTATTGTCGCATTTTATACACTTTTATTAGTTATTAAGTTTTAAAACTGTAAAAATACTAAAACAAACACTATTTAATGACACTTTTGTAACTGAGGAAAACCAAACGACGGAAAATATTGAGAAAAACTTAAATTTGAGAAATTCACGTGTGGCTTTGGTATTTCAGTAACACAGTGTAATGCCATTGAAAATTAAGTTGAATTAAAAAAAAAAAAAAAAATAAATAAAATGATATTTAAACAAGTTAGAGTGCTATATTCGGCTGTGCCGAATCTTTGATACCCTCCACCGACAGTTCGAATGTTTAAGGAGTAATATTTGTATGATGTTATTATTGTTATTAATTATGGTTTTAGGCGACTAAACTGTTTTCCGGTAGTAGGGTTTATATGGGGCCTAGGGTAAATTATGGACCGATCATCACGAAATTTCACAGCGTAATTTCTAGTCCTTTTAAACTGTGACGTACCAATTTCTGTTATGATAGCATTATTAATTATGGTTTTAGGTGTACTAAACTGTTTTCCGGGAGTAGGGTTTCTATGGGGCCTAGGGTAAATTATGTACCGATCTTCACGAAATTTCACAGTATCATTTATAGTCCTATAAAACTGTGACGGGCCAAAATTTGTTATGATTGCATTATTTTTTACGGTTTTAGGCGTACTAAACTGTTTTCCGGTAGTAGGGTTTATATGGAGCCCAAGGTAAATTATGGACCGATCGTCACGAAATTTCACAATGTTATTTCTAGTCCAAAAAAACTGTGACGTACCAAAATTTGTTACGCTAGCGTTATTTTTTAAAGTTTAAGGCGTACTAAACTGTTTTCCGGGAGTAGTGTTTATATGGGGCTTAGGGTAAATTATGGACGGATCTTCACGAAATTTAACAGCGTGATTTCCAGTCGAATAAAAGAAATTTTTGCAAAATCTTATCTGATTCCGTGCCTTGTTCCAGCATTTATGTTATTTTTTGTAACAAAATTATCTATTTTTTAGGTGGTGGTTCCACATTTTGATTCATAGCTCTGTGGGGTAATTCTGTAACTTTTTAACGACAAAAATTTGTCGTTAAGTAGAAAATTTTTATTTAAAAATACTTAAAATTTACAAATTAACGACAAATTTTTGTCGTTAAAAACTTACAGAATTACCCCACTGGTCCTACTGAACCGATTTTGCTGGATTTCAATCCCATACTGCTTAGGATAACTACAAGCAATTTGGCACCAAGTTTGTTAATTTCTTTTGCGTTGTTAGAAAGTGAGCGTGTTTTAAACAGACGGACAGACGAACAGACAGACGGACATGGCTAAATCGACTTAGAATTATTCAAGTACCCAGAATATATATACTTTATGGGGTCTGAGATGAATCATAAAAAAGTTTCACACGGAATGACAAACTTAATATACCCTCTTCACAACTAATTGTGGTGGAGGGTATAAAAAGGTTTGTTATATGCAGTGTTACCACCAGCAAAATTTAAAATTACACTTGAGAGCAAGCAAAATTACCCGATTTAAATAAAATTACACCTGATATAAAATTGAAGTTTTATTTAATAAAAGACACTTACAAAGAATCAAAAACACAACAAACTCATTGAAAGAAGATCAATATTAGTTAAACTGTTAACAATCTTATTGTAATTTAAAATAAATTAACATTAAAGACTTAAAAAAAAACAATTAATAACCAACATACAATAAAACTCCTAATAAAATGAGTTTAAATTCCAAATTTGGTGTCATATATCTAGGGAAGGTTCAAAATGTTCATTGCCATTCCTTTATAATGGGTGTTTTTTAAGACCGAAAGGTTAGCTGCCAAATTAACTGTCATACTGCTCTCACTTTTTGCTCAGGCACATCATGAACGCCACTGAATTATCCAAATTTCCTATGAAAATCAGCTATCGATTTTCGCAACGTATAGGCGACTTCATGATTTAAATGACGCAACTGATTTTTTCACAATTGAAGGCAATGTGTTGATTTAGAGAAAATAAATTGTCGAATAGACTTCAAGGCCTGTGAAGTCACTGGTTTATGCTGATACGCCAGCAAGTCTGAGTTTAGACGAGCGAACATTTGGAATGAAAACATCTAGAATTCTCCTTTGTTTTTTCATTTGCGGTCACACATACGAACATGTTTCCGGAAATATTCTGTTAATATTGTTGTTTTTTTTTTTTCAAAAAGCAAAGTTAATGTCAACAAAGAAAATGAGAACAAAGCGTATCGCCGAGTACCGAACACAAAAAACTATTCTCTCTTCCCCATCCGTAGTTTGCTACCAAACAAAATGTTTCCCTACCAAATGTTTCCCTGTCTAAATGGGCACCAACAATTGAAGTCGTGGAGGTCAACATTGCTCATTTTATTCGATTGGTCGTCTGCAATGCGTTCATATGGTAGTGCCGTGCATTAATCTGCGATTAAAATTCATTTATTTGTGTTTTCTACCATTTTAAGTTTGTTTGGTCTTAAAAAATACTCTTTATACCATATTTAGTAAACAAAATTCCTGCAGGGTTTTATACAACTGTCCCTTTCGTAATTCAGTTTTACAACTGTTAGGGGCATTAAATATTTTTCAAACTAAAGCATTTAAAAGTTTCCAGACACAAACAAAATTAATTATATGTTGGATTATTGAAAACATTTCTACCCCCTAGTTTATAGTTTTAATAACATTTTTGAATAAAATTCAGGTTCTAAATAATTCGATTTATCCAAATCTAAAAAGAGACCACCTTACGACATTTATTACCAAACTTTTAAAAACAGTTATATATTTAATGATTGAAGTCTTTTCCTTAAAAGAAACCGAGACTTTGGTTCAGAAGACTGTGTATTTTTTATCAACAATTTTTAAAAAGATATAAATGTCACCACTGAAATCGTTGATTTTATTTTGGTAGGTATCTAAAGTAAGAATTTCAAATAACACCTGAATAACACCTAAGAGAAATTACCCACGCTCTACCCACGACAGTAAAAATTATACCAAATTCGGGTAATTACCCACAAAGTGGCAACACTGGTTATATGTCCATTTGCATTTCGCTGCCAACATTTTGTTATTTGTACAAACAATGGGCTCATCCAGAGAACGTGTAAAAACGTGATTTACATTTTTTAGAAAAAGATTTTAAGTTCCTGCACAATTTCGAGAAATATTTAACAATAGCTTTTTAATAATACAGATATTTCTTTAATCTTTACTTTTTCAAAAAAAAAATTACTTATTTTAAGAAAGATTTTTTTTTTTTTTTTTGATATTCTTTAATTGGGCTGAGTACATCAAATTTAATTTTCATTAAATTATTTTCACTGAGGAAGGAATTTTACAACTAAGAATTTTTATTAAAAAATGTATTGATAATTTTTCTGGCTGAGCTGGGATTTGAACCCGGGTTGATTTTTAAATGTTTTAAGAATCACTACATTCTATCCTCAGAAACACTTTGAGTTCTAACCACTGCACCACTGCGGTGCCCGCCAGCCAACAGTCAAACATCAATCTTTAAACCATTAGTACTGGTGGTTCGAAATTTGCTGTTATTATCATATTTTTAATTTCAAATTACATGTTGCCTCCTTTTTAAAAAAAAAAGAAATTTCTTTCAAAACATACCAGATGCTTTTTTCAAAAAAAAAAATATTTTTTTAAAAGATCCTTTTTGAAAATTTTTTGCATCTTTTTATTACAAATCGATTCACCTTTTTTTTGATTTAAAATTTTTAATTTTACAAGTTTTTTTTCTTCCTCTGTAAGATATTAAATATCGAGTTACGCCTTTTTTATAATATGCCATCGATATACGAATAAAAAGCTACTTACAACTACAATTCAGAAAATTCGGAAAAAAGTCAACCAATTGAGGGGGAATGTCAAAAAATAAACTCAGTTGTTTGATTCACAAGGTGTCATAAAGTCATAAGTCTTAAAATAATAAGATGAAAAAATACGACTGTTGTGAAAAACCCCTCAGAATTTAAGGTATAAGTACATAACACGCGTTAGTGCGCGCGCGCTCTGTCGTCTTCTGTCAAAAAAAGTAAAAACTAGTGTATTTTCACAGAACAAGCTACACGCAAAATATTTTGACGCGTTTGCGCCAGAAAGTTGGTTAACTTTGAACTTTTTAACGCGTTGTGTATTTTTGACAAGTAATCAGCTGACAATAAAAAGAACAATTTAACAAATTTGTGAATCATGAAAGAAAATCTTATTTAAGAGCTTAAAACACATACAATATTTATATAAAAATAATAAATTCAATAAAATAACAAAAGCTTGTTAAACTTTCGAACCCGTTTTCAATGCATAAATAAGTAAACAAATAAAAAACAGCTGACTGGAATGGCTTTTGTAACGCGTGTTGTGTAACTTGCAATTTTTTACGCGCTAAAATTTTTAAACGCACGATACTCGTCGACGAACTAACGCGTGTCATGTACTTCCACCTTTAGTGTGCTATTTTGAATTTAAATCAGCTGATTTAAAATAAATATTTACTTAACATTAAAATATTTTTTAGTGCTAATCCATGAATTAATAAATTAAATTAGATCTTACTTGACTATGTTTCAGACGCAAATCACAAATAAATTTTATTTAGTTTGTTTAAAAAACATCAGAGTCCTAAGTCGATATAATTGGATGCCGCAAGTGATTTGTTACTAGCCGCAGGTTAAATTCGGATACTAGTCGTATAAAACTATGCCATCAACGGCGACGGCTACAAAAACTAACGCGGATCGGCTCAGCGCAGGTCTCTTCTGATTAATTACGACAGCACAATAAACATAGCAAGCAAAGTTCTATTAATTTAAGACACTTTTTGTTTACAAAGCAACAACAATTTATTTTAAACCATTGTAAAAAGATAGAACATTATGACAATATAACATGATAGCACACCTTGTGAATACCCCAATTATGTCCAATTTAACCATTTTATTGTCACCGACAACAATTTTATGGTTCAAATAGTCCTCCATCATGAAGCCACAACCATATTTTGATTGCCTCCGAACATTTTATGGTTAATAATAACTAAAATATGTTTAAGAGCATCTTGCTCTTAAAAATGAGGAAAATACTATTGTTAATTTTAAAACCAAACATTGTCATATTTAACCATAACATGATTAGAGGCAAACATAATATGGTTTAGGCTTCTTGATGGGGGGCTTATATAATATGCTTTAGCAAGTAAAGTTCTATTAATTTTAGACACTTTTTGTTTACAAAGCAACAGCAATATTTTTAAGCCATTGTAAAATGTTGGAACATTATGACAACATAACATGATAGCACACCTTGTGAATACCCCAAGTATTTATTGTTGGTGTTTTGTCTAAGCTTTGATATCGTTTGCAATAATACTATTTTTCACCGAGTTTTTATTAAAAACTTGTTTGCTATCTTATCTCGACTTAAGATGTTTTGTCAAAATGCCATAGATATGTATGTACATAAGTATGTACATAAAAAATATTAACTTTTAAAATAATTATAAATCACTTTTTTTTGTTGCTAGAAACAACCTGAAGCTTCAAAAATTTCAAAGAGCATTCAACTTTTTTTTAATAACTTAACCACCCACAATAAAAATTTTGTTGTTTCTCTTCGGCTTAAAAAAAAAACATAACAAATGATTTAAATCTCAATATTGTAAAAGTCATTTTAAATTACAAAGATGACATGTAAACAATTTGTAAGATTTTTTGTTGTTTAATTCTATTTAAAATATATTGTATAATTTTAAGTGATTAATGCGTGAAATAAATTTTAATTAACATTTGCAATATTTGTACGAAAAAGTAGGATTTGTTTTTTTTTTTTAACAAAACTGCATCTAAAAAAAAACTTTAGCATTTAGAAAACAACTCAAATGAATGACATCATTTGCTTTTGACTGTAATTAAGAATCTGAAAAGTGCAATGTCAAACTAACTAGAATTTAGATTAGATTTTATTTTAGTTTGTCTATTTTGTTTAGTAATTTAAATGATAAGACAGTCTGCTTAATAATTATTGTACAAGAAATTGTTCATTTAAACAATTAAAATAAATGTTAATTTATATTAAACAAACGCTCTAATTATAAAGCGAAAAATTCTTTTAAAATGAGTTTCTTTTTGAATTTGATCCCAAGAGAGCCGTAATAAAAATTGAAATCAAAATATTTTTTTTTAAACTGCCCAATTTGGATTTTTTTTAATGCGAGTCTTAACGATTAAACGTGCTGTGGGCCTATTTTTGGCAGTTTGTTTTTTGTTTTTATTAAAACCGAAAGAAAAAAAGTCATAAAAAAGGGGTGTATTGCAAAGAAAATAAACAAAACAAAAATAATAAAAATTATGTGAAATTGGCAAAATGTTTATTATAAACAAAATGTCTGCATGTGTTTTTTGTGTTTAAATTATGTCCCCAACATTTTGTATAAACAAAATGGTCAATTAACAGTCAGGGGTCTATTTGGACACATTTCCACACGCACATTTTAACATTTGAGCGTTAATTTGGTGTTCTTTCGGCTCATGTGGATTTTAAGGGCCCGTCACAGTTTGTTGGCTGTTGTTTTATTACAAAAACAAAATGTAGATGATGTCAGTTAATTTTTGATTTCATTTATTGTTATTGCAACAATACCTTTGTTTTTTTTTAATTAACATTCATTCAAAATTTGTTATTAATGAAGTTTGGAAAATATTTAACAAAAAGTTATTCAAAATCATTTTTTACAAATAAAATACTTAAGTCTGTGAGGGAGGGTAATAATAAAATAATGACTGGTAGAATTTAGTCCAGGGGACAAATTACGCCATTCGATATCGATCGAAATTCACATTTAAGTTGTATTGTAATTTCGTTCGATATCGAATGCCAAAATTTGGACGCAGGTTCACACGCTTCAACTTGTGAAAGGGGATGGTGTAGAGATGCTTGAACTCTTAAATTCATTGCGAATCGAAAAGAAAAAAATTTACAGCTGTGTGTGATCATATTGGCAACTTTAAAAGGGAATTCAATAGCAATTCAACAGCAAAAGTTGAAGCCTATAAACCAAGACTTACTTATTGATTGTTGCTATTGAACTGAACAGTTGGAGGGAGGGTGTTGTAACGCATTTCAAATAGAATATAAATATTTGTAAGCAGATAAAATGGTAAAGATTTGGGAGCAGTTTAAAACAAAACGCTCATTGTTTTAATTTCATCTTTCATCAGGCACCAAAGGTGGAAAAAATATGTAGAACTTCTGCTTTGTTGGACTTAACAGTTAACGAAGTTTTTGTAAAAAATGTACAAAACTATCAAAACGATTTAAATTTAAAAAAAAGTGATGATTTTAATTTAAAACTTCCTTAAATAATCTTTTTTTTATTATATAAAATGACAAATTTCTTTCATTTTTGCATTTCCCTAATAATTTGTAAATTGTAAACATCATGTTGTTTAAGTAATTAATATTTTATGGGGTCTCCTCCTGCTATAACTCCAAGATTTTGTTGAAACATGCTGTTTGTTCTAAGGTAACTCTAAAGCTAAGATCCCACTGTAACGATTTTTATCGTGCTAAATCGGCGCACTTTTTAAAACATTGCACAATTTATTCTTGGGTGGTCCCATTATCGTCGCACATTGTGACAATTGTTTTCGGTTCATATCGGCCAAAACTCAATTGCGACAATAATCGGTACAATGCGGTCACACTATCGTGCTATTTGGGCAAATTAAATCATATGTTTTTGTTTATTTGCTTGTTGGCAGATATCATTTTACCTTAGAAATTCGCAAAATTCTCCGTCTGAATATTCCATTATGTTTCCTAACAATTTTAAATAATATATTTATATATAATAAAAAATGTATACAATTCTAATCAAACTTACTGCACTTGTTCTTTTTTTTTGTAATTGTTGTTTTGTAAAAAGATGATTACAAACCAGGGACGGCAAGATCGATACAACTGCAATGTTTTGTGGTGAAGGCGAATTGTTTTCTTTCATTTAACAGTAGAAATGTACTATTTAACGTTTAAATACATAAATAATAGATAAAACAAATGTATTTTGGTACAATTAAGTTCAAAAAAGTAAAAATTTTTTAGCCAGTTGGTGCAATTTAAAAATTTCGTTTTGCCATCCCTTGTTTCGGTGCTGATTGGCGACTGTTATCGTCGTGCAAGTGGCCGATTAAAATCGGTACAAATTAAGTAATTTGATTGCTCCACATTGTGCAAAAGAGTGTTCACATTTGTAGAGTCTAAAAAAAAATAAATATAAACACATACTCCAGTCGAAAAATTATAAATTAAAAAATTGATTTTTAATCAGATTACACAATGCAAAAAAAATATTCGGATCATCGCCGCCAGCCTTAACACTTGCAACGCTAAATGAAAGTAGACTACTAGGAAAGCAAACCTGCCAAAGGGTTTTGAAAAGTTAATCGTTTTTTCCAACTCTTAAGCGGCCCATACACTAGCAATATTATTGTAAATGATATTCGCCATATTATTTCCATTTTGTCCTATATTAGCTCTGTTCCACATGCATAACGAAACAGTCCGAACTTGCACAAAGTTACCAAAAGCGTTCCACATAACAATTTTTGTGCAATTAAGAGAGTAATATTTTTCATTTCCTGTACAAATTTGCACGAACTTTTTCTTTGGGTAAGTTCGGACAAGAAAAAAACAATCAGCTGTTTGTGTTTACTTTTGAACTTAAAAATAATTCAGGAAATTTACAAGCAAAAGAAAAAGTTTAGTTTAAATTAAAAAACATATTAAAAAACCAAATTTAAGGTTTTTGCAAAAAAATTCAAGTGGTAAAAACGTTATTGCATACATATTTCCCTTAATTTTTAATATAAAAAAAACAAAATATAAAAAAATAACAATGATGCAAATGTTTTTGTTTTATAATGTTATTACTTTTAAGCGTCTAAAATCACTTAAATAGATCTTAATTTGAAAAGTAAGCAGCATTAGTATTTGAAGAAGTGCGAAAATGGTTTTTTGCGTTCCAGCAGTTTTGGGTAATTTGGCTAATTTAGAGAGTAATTTTCATTTTACTCTCATTAGTCCGAACTTGCCCGAGATCTTGTGGAACACACCTATTATGCAATAAGTCGCACAATGGTTTTACGCCCGTTTTCACAACTTACCGATAGCTAAAGGTAGGATTTTATCGGCCGTATAAAAAGTGTTTCATTAATTCAACCTTACCTTAACCTACCAGGTAAGATTAACCTTAATTTGCTTTATCGTTCACTTTAGGATAAAGTAAAGTTTTAAGAACGGAACACTTTTTGTAAGGCCAGTTAAAGTCTACTTTTAGCTATCGGCAAGTTGTGAAAACGGGCCTTATTCATTCAATAAAAAGGTGAACATAACCTATAAAAATAACATAAACAGCATTGTATAATGTTGCCAACACATTTCACTTTCTTTTCGTTGTGCAATAAAAATCAAAAGTATTTTGATTGCTGCCAATATATTGTGCCACCTGCGGATATCACATACACATTGGCATTGGTACAATACGTAAAATTGAACAATTTTATTGCATGTGTATGAACCGCTTTACAAAATAGTATACTAAAGCGGCACTTTTAAGGGTTAAATTGTCCTACGAATATTTTTTGCATCACATTTCACCAAAGAACAAAAATTCGTGTGATGTATTCAAAACGAATTTTCGAAAAATTCAAAAATTTCAAGGCCCGGAATTTCGAAAATGCGTTTTACATACATTGGACGATTTTTTGGTCTTAGAAGACCTCTAGTGAAATTTAATGCAGAAAATATTCGTAGAACATTTTAACCCTCTAAAGTGTCGTTTTAGTATATTTTTGTGTGGAAGTTAAAAAATTACCCCTCAAAATGAGTGTTAGAGGGTTAAAATATTCTTAGAAAAGAATCGCCATACAAATCTTCTGAAGACATCTGAAATAGTCCCTTCGCTCAGAAGTGCATTTAGTATATTTTTTTTGACTTGTGTCAAACGCCTTTTCAAAAAATTCAAAAACTTTAGGGGCCCATGTTTCGGGAACCCGAGCTTACTTTTCAAAACTCTTTGGCAGATTTTCTCTACTAGTGGTATACTTTCATTTCGCGTAGCAAGTGTTGAGGCTGTTTTTTTTTTTACAAAAGTAAAAGCATGTGTAATATGGTGCGATTTCAAATCAACAATGTGTTATTGGCACTACATTCTATTGATTTAGTTGCGTGTATGGCGTTGCCAAAAAAAAGGCTCAGTTAACTGAGAGCAATAGTAACGCTGCAAATCAGCTGCTTCATTTTAATGTATGTAAAGCAATTAAAACGATTATAGTTTGCAGTAAGATGTTACTTCTGAATCTGTAAAAAAGAGATTGGTCTTACTTTTTTACCGTAAGGTTAAGTGACTGTTACACTCAGCTAGCAGCCTTACTTAAGTGGTCAGCTAAAGTGTCAGTTGGTTCTGTGTTAAATATTAAAATAAAGTGAGCAAAATTTTTAAACTACGTAAATAAATTTAAATACAAAGTATTCATTTACAAGAATAACTAACGGGTTTCGTTATAAAACCTTTTTGTAATTGTTTTTTTGTAAATAATACTTGAACTCTCGTAGAATTCCTATAAATCAGTGTAAAATTGCCAAAATTTAGACAATTGGGGAACAGAGATACATATAAAGTAGAAAATAAGAGTCAATTGGCGCTCTGGAAAATTATCTCCAAATAGAAAATCGAGTTTATATGAAAATGAGGGAGTCCTTAAATAACGACTGAAAGAATAAATAGGCGAATTTTGGAAATTTTCAAAAATTGGGGCGCAGAGTTGTTAAGTAAAGGCAAACAATTCGTAAATCATTGATGCAAGGCAATAAGCATGGTCGAGTTGCTTAAAAGATTTCGTTTATAAGCAAGCTAAATAAACAAAAAAAACGAGACTTTTATGAGGAGCACATGCTAAAGCCTCTCAATTGTTGGCATACGATGATTTGGGCCGATGATTAGACTCAAATATTTTTACGGCGGTATGTATGATGTAAACAAAACCAACAGTTATCTTCAAGTGCAATCTGCCTAACTTAAAGTCGTTAGAAAGGGGTTAAACTATTTCCGGATTCTAGACAGCGAATGGTGTTGGATGTGTATAGTTCTTCTTGAGGGGAAAATAACTGCCGCAGTATACCTAAAATCCTAAAGGAGACTGCAAAACTTTAATTTTGCAACAGAAGAATGCACCAATCCATACGGCAAAATTAATAAAGGAAAAGTTTTGAATTGGCCAAGCAAAGCCCAGATTTGCCTCAAATAGAAAATACGTGGGCGCTTTTGAAAATGCGTATTTCAGAGGATAAGCAACAAAAATTTTAAAACTTAAAAGAGCGCATCACACGACATTGGGCAAGTTTTCCGCGGAAGCAATTTTTGAAGCTTGAGGACTCAATGACTTACAGATTTTTCAAAATGGCCATTCAAAACTTCGGGCAGTGCAGCTTATTTATTTATTTTTTAACAACTTACTTTTGCAAGATGACTTTGGATAGAAAATATGGTATAATGTTTTTTCCTGTTATGCAGTTTTTTTATTTATTTATGGTTACGGGATTTGTAAATAGAAAATATGTAAAAAAATCTTTATAAAATACTTTAAAAAATGTTTCTACGTACTATTGCTTACAGATTAGTCTTGACAACTTTTTTCTTCAACATACTGTTTGTATCCCAGCTAGCATTTGGGTGATACTTTTTTTATAAAAATCACCTTAATGAGTCTTCTCAGATCACTTTTGGTGACTAAAAACTATTTTATCACTTGAGCGATTAAAAAAGGATTCAATTATGATTCATTCATATGCTCAAAAATGAATCAGAAAACTGTAACAAATGATTTTTGAGATGATTCACCGGTAAGGTACCATTTTCTCACAACGAGAGTATCATTTATGGGCGGTGCGCAAAATGACCCCAGGAAATATGGCCCCAAAAGTAAAATGGAAACGGCCCCAAAATTTTACATGAGACACAACAACACGCAATTTTGGCGCAATTTTTTTTTTTTTTTGGGTTATTTTTAATTTTTTCGTTAGGGTGTTTTTGCATTTTAAGTGGATGAAGGAATGAAAAATGGACCCAAATAAAATCACAATTTTTACTTTGGGGCTATTTTTCGTCTAGTAATAAAAAATGCAAATTTTAAGAAATGAAAAATCACCCCAAACATTTTTACACAAATTTTATAAAATTCTATGTAAAAGTTTCTAGGGATAGTATAAAAAACCCGAATTCTTATGTCAAAGTAGAGAAAATCCTTGCCGGTTATGCAGAGATGCTTTAGTTAGCGAAGCCGGTGTTTTTTATACCATAGACGAAAAAATCATTGAGCCCGGCCCAAGGCCGGCTATTAAGAGAAGCTTTACTGAGCGAAGCCAGAGTTCGTTATACCATAGAAAAGAAAATCCTTGCGCCCGGCCAAAGGCCGGCTATGTAGTGTAGCTTTAGTGAGCGAAGCCAGTGTTCGTTATACCAAAGAGAAGAAAATCCTTTCACCCGGCCGAAGGCTTGCTATATAGAGAAGCTTTAGTTAGCGAAGTCAGTATTCGTTATACCATAGAAGAGAAAATCCTTGCGCCAGGCCGCAGGCCGTCTATAACGTGAAGCTTTAGTAAGCAAAACCAGTTTTCGTTATACCATAGAGAAAAAAATCCTTGCGCATGGTCGAAAGCCCTATCAATCGTACGATTTTTAAAACCAAAACTGTATAATTATCCGGATTTTGAAATCGGGTTTCAAAATTTGTGATTTTTAGTTTCGAGCATAAGAACTGCACCGAAAATCTTTAATGTAACTTTCTTTGTGTTCTTTTTTGGGGTTAAAATTCATTATAAAAATTTTTCATAATGAACAATAACCCCAAATTTAGGGTCATATTTCATTTTATTTTTAGGGTTATTTTTCATTTTTTTGGGGTAATTTTTCGGTGGAGTGCAATAATGCCTTACGAAATAAGGCCTTTAAGGCTTTATTTCACTTTCAATTGAGAAATAAGGCCTTTATTTGCAAAAAGGCTTTATTGCCCTTTGAAAGTGAAATAAAGCCGTAAAGGCCTTATTGCACTTAAATTTTTTTTAAATGAAGCAATAAAATTTCTTATTCTTATTATATTTTATTGAACAATTATCAAAAATTTCATATTAACAAAAAATAATAGAACATTAATAATTAAAAAAAAACAAATGTTAATTTAACTGCAACAATATTGAAAATCTTTGCTTTATAAAGTTTTTCTGCGTGGCGGCCTGCGGCCGCTCTTAGAGGTTTTCTCCTCCATGGGACGCGGCAGGTGGCTTCGCTGAATAAAGTTTCCCTGCGCGCGTCACACTACGGTTGATAATGAGTCGCGCGCAGGAAAACTGTGTTCAGCGAAGCCACCTGCCGCGTCCCATGGAGGAGAAAACCCCTAAGAGCGGCCGCAGGCCGCCACGCAGAAAAACTGTATTAAGTGAAGATTTAGGTGGCTTTTTCCTACGTAGTGCATAAAGTCCATGGACATTATGTCACTATTCGTGTGTCACAATGTTCATGGACATTATGACATGCCACCGGAAATATATACTTACATGTTCATTATGAGCAATATGTATTATTAGTAGTTGTTTAAAGATATTGGAACTACTAATCGGTCGAAATGCTGCTACCAACAACAACAAAAATCGATAAATTGAACAGTGTAACAAAAGAATCAAAAAATATAAAATAAAGGCTTTATTGCACAATTAGCTAAATTTAAAAAAAGGCCTTATTTCACTTTCAAAGTGCAATAAAGCCTTTTTGCAAATAAAGGCCTTATTTCTCAATTGAAAGTGAAATAAAGCCTTAAAGGCCTTATTTCGTAAGGCATTATTGCACTCCACCTAATTTTTCATTAAAAAAATGGGGCCATATTGCATTATGAAAAAACCCCCAAATTTGGGGTCAATTTTTATTTATTTTCTTGGGGCCATATTTCCTGGGGCCATATTTCGGAGCGCCTCTTTTATGATCGAAAAATAAGCTCATATGGGCATTTCCGTCAAAAGGTCCACCGTGACCGAAAATTTAAAAGTTATTAAAAGCTGATTATTTTACGATATTGTTGTAGAGAAATATTTAGATTTTACGAATTTTATAAATTTACCGATAAATTTGTTCACTTAGATGAACAATCAGACTGCATAGTTGTGCAAACGAAATTTTTTGTTTGTGAGAATGTTTTATTGTATGTTTTCTTTAATATTTATCTTTCTTAAAAGAGGTGATATTTGATAAAAATAATTCCAAAACAATTTTCTTTCATGGTCTGTAATCTAAAGAAGAGTTCAAAGAGAAATTTGTTATTCAGATTAACGGTAAATTTTTATTTTATTTTGATCACTATTCAGTTAAATTTTTACGAAAAAAATGTCACGTATCGACCCAGATTTTGGCTTAAAAAAAGAAAATACCGGAGATTTTGGAATCATACCAAGACATTTTAATGTTACATTGCTACGTAATATTCTGGAAGTAGTTTGATTAAAAAATTATGCCAGGTTTCGTTACGCCTTTTTATACATGGCCACAATAACTACTTCTGTCACGACTGTCACGTTCAACACTTTGGAATTGCCCATATGCGATTATGATACAAAATGCTAGCTGGGATGTTTCTATGATTTCTAAATGGAAATTTTTCATTAAATTTGTTAAATTTTTCAAAAAAAAAAAAAAAATAGTTTAATGTTTAATCAGATGTGAATAGTGCATAAGGAAAATGGTTATAGATTAGTAAAAAAGATTATTCTTAAGAAATTGTTATTAGAAACAGACGTTATGAATCATTCCATAATTTTTTAGAAATTTTCATAGAAAAACTTTGGCCAGACACTTAAACAACATGTGCTTTATTTTAAATATTATCAATACCTTCTTCTCATTTTGCATTACAAATAAATTTGCGCTTCACAGTGCAAAAGCACAAGACAATAAAAGTTGGAATATATTTTTAAAAATGATTTATTACACAAGGAATGGGTGAAGAAAAATATTAAAATTAAAAAAAAAAAATACATAATAATAAATATGAAATTTGCATATAAAATTGCAAATAAAAACAACCAATAACCAAAAAATAAATAAAATGAAATTGCAAATAATGACTACTTCGACTGGTTGGCAATGAGAAAACACTTGAATAAATAAATTGAATATAAAACATTTAGACAAATAAACAAAATAAACATTACAATTCATATGAAAAGTTAAACAAATGGAAGAGGAAAATACAAAAACTTAAAAAAAATTCTAAATACGCAAAAATTGGCAACAAAATTGAGTCAACGAAAAAAAAAAATAGAAAACGAAATCAAGAATTACATAAATTTATTTATTTTTATTTGAAAAATATCTGCCACCTAAGCGTATGAGTAACACGCTAATGTTTATTTATCTTTTTTTTCAAAAAATAAATGTTTTTGCAATAGTTTTGGCTGTTGTTGGTGGGTGATTTTAAATGTTTATTTTTAAATTGTTATTGTAATTTTTCATTTATCATTAAAAATTATTTAATATTTACTTTTGTTGCTTTCATTTCTTTTATTTACGCCGAAAATACGTCTAGAAAACACAAACAAATTGAAAAAATTATTGTCGCACAAAAATAATAAACAGATACGCACATACACACGCACACAAATGCTCTCGTACCTAAGTTTTGTTGATTTTCTTATTTGATTTGCTTTTAATCCTATTCAAAAAAGAGCAACAACATTGTACTAAAAATAGAGAATTTAATTATTGGTATCTTCATACAACAGTGCACTGTGGGGCCATATAGCAGATATGGGCATTTCCGTCAAAAGGTCCACCGTGACCGAAAATTTAAAAGTTATTAAAAACTGATTATTTTACGATATTGTTATAGAGAAATATTTAGATTTTACTAATTTTATAAATTTACTCATAAATTTGTTCACTTTGATGAACAATCAGACTGCAAAGTTGTGCAAACGTAATTTCTTGTATGTGAGAATGTTTTATTGTATGTTTTCTTTAATATTTATCTTTCTTAATAGAGATGATATTTGATAAAAATTATTCCAAAAAAATTTTCTTACATGACCTGTTATCTAAGGAAGAGGTCAAAGAGCAATATGTTATTCGAATTAACGGTAAATTTTTATTTTGTTTTAATCATTATTCAGTTAAATTATTATGGAAAAAATTTCACGTTCGAAATGTCACGTATCGACCCAGATTTTGGCTTAAAAAAAGAAAATCCAGAAGATTTTGGAATCAAACCAAGACATTTTAATGTTACAATGCTACGTAAAATTCTGAAAGTAGTTTGACTAAAAAATTGTGCCAGCTTTCGCTGAATTACGCTTTTTTATACATGGCCACAAAAACTACTTCTGTTTTTTTCACGTTCGAACCGCTACTTCTTTTGCCATTATCTTTGACCTAGAATCGCGCCCTCTATAAACTTTAGCATAGATAACAGTGCTTTCTTAGTGCTATAATTTAAGGGTTAAGAAAACGTAAAAATATTTTTTGCTTAAAATGTTATTGCATTTTTGATGCGTACGACTGTCACGTTCAACACTTTGGAATTACCCATATGTATACTTAATGCTTTTTTTCTCTGCTTATTTAAAATTAATTAAAAATTTGTTTTAATAAAAAAACATAGAAATAAATCCACGCTTTTAGGAAATTAACTTTGTGTATACCAGTGTTACCACCAGCAAAATTCAAAATTACACTTGAGATGAACCTAAAATTACCCGATTTAAATAAAATTACACCTGATATAAAACTGAAGTTTTATTTATTAAAAAGACATATACAAAGAAATAAAAACACTTAGAAAACTCATTGAAAGAAGATCAATATTATTTAAACTGTTAAGATTCTTATTGTAATTTTAAATAAATTAACAAAAAAAAACATTAAAGACTTGAAAACAATTAATTAAATATAAAATAAAACTCCTAAACTAATAAGTTTTACTTCCACATTTGGTTGCATATATTAAGGGAAGGTTCAAAATGCTTATTGCCATTATTTTATAGTGGGTGTTTTTTAGTCCCTTAGAGATTGCGAAAGGTTAGCTGTCAAACGAACTGTCATACGGCTTTCACTTTTTGCTCAGGCACATCATCATGAATAGATTCATTCTTGAATAACGCCACCAAATTCTCCAAATTTACTTTGAAAATCAGCTGTCGACTTTCGCCACTTAAAGGTAACTTGATAAGTAAACGGACGCAACTTATTTACATATGAATTGATTTAGAGAAAATAAACTGTCAATTAGACTTGAAGTCCGTGAGATATGTGACACCTTTTGATTATTTTTAATAGGGTTGTGAAGTCACTGGTTAATGCTTATAAACCCGCAACAATTGACGTCTTGCAGGTCAACATTGTTCATTTTATTAGTGACATGCAGCCAGCAATGCTCGAAAAAGAGGAACAAAATTGGACGTCTGCAATGCGTTTCGTCAAGGACAGGGTTTATACCTCATTTAGTAAACAAAATGTCCCATTCGTAATTCAGTTTTACAACTGTAAAGGGCGTTAAATATTCTTCAAACTAAAGCTTTAACAGGTTGCAAGATACAAATAATATTGATTATATGTTGGAATATTGAAAACAAATCTTCCCTCAGGCTAGTTTTTATTTTCAATAACTTTTTTAATAAACTTCCGGTTCTAAATCACTATAATATGCATCTTTGTCTTAGTCTTAGGATCCATCTTGCGACATTCATTACCATACTTTTTAAAATATATATTTAATGATTGAAGTCTTTTCTAAAAAACCGAGACTTTGGTTAAGAAGACTGTGCGTTTTTTTTATCAACAATATTTAAAAAGAAATAATTGTGATCACTTAAATTGAATCTGGTTTTTATTTGGGTATCTGAAGTAATAGTTTCAATTTACACCTGAATTATACCCAAGAGAAAATACCCACGCTCTACCCACGACAGCAAAAATTATACCAAATTCGGGTAATTACCCATAAAGTGGCAACGCTGGTGTATACTCTATTTTCAAGCATGATAATAAAAAGGCTACCAAACCGATATATATGGGCATTTCCCCAAAATGGTCTACCAGGATGAAAAAATAAAATGTTGATTACCATCGTCTTTTATTGATTATTATTATAAAAAAAGAAACTGGAAACTGGAAAATTTATATTTTTCTGTAATTTCTACTTTTAAAGACATTTTTATATACTTATTTTACATGCAAGAAATATGTCAGTTTACACTCTTTCTTCATAATCTCTCCATTGCAATCAATTGTAAAAGGAGTATTAAGATTTTTTGTTAAGGAAATTTGAAGACATTTATGGGAAAATGCGTGGTGATAATAATAAAAAAACGCTTGCGACCGGTAAATAAGCCAATTCAACAAAAACCAAGAGAGATATTTTATTTTGTAAATACTGGATGGAGACCCACATTAATACACTTTTAAAATAAATGAATCACTTTTGAATATTCCATTGCGCAGATTTTTACATTTCACTATCGTCAGCCAAAGTTGACTTCTATTTTGCGTACGTTCGTGACCAAACGTTTATAACTCTTATTATAAAAACTTAAACTCGATGAAATCAATCTTTTACACTAAACATAGAGCTACCCAAATGCTATCGAATCGAAAAAAAAATGCTAGGAAAAGTTTTGTTTTCTATGCTATTTGCACATCAAAAGCGTACGAACGTACGTTCGTGATCCCTGGAAATGCTCATATACAAAAAACGATTAAAAATATGTATATAAAAATCATGAAAATCGAACTAAACTATTAGAAATGTATTCTTATAGACACCCGGTTGTCATACAGATTAATTACAGGGAAGATATGAAAAACAAATATGAATCATCGAATAGCCCGTTTACCGTTAATACCGAAATCTAGTACAGATTTTCTTAAATCAAGTACAGAATGCTTTATTCATGTACGGATTATTCAAGAGCCCCGTATTTAAAATAATCCGTAAGAGGGATTGATGTAAGTAAAAGTGAGAAACTGATCGCAAACTGTGCTTGGCTTAAGAATTTCTAATTATAAAGGCTCAACCATAATATGCATAGCCTTGCTTAACCTACTGTCAAAAATTAACGAAAAATCTCTGAAATGTATTTAAGAAAACAAAAACAATATAAAAAACATTTGATTCCGTACGGTATGTGCGATTAGATTCGCACCTTGCTTAAGTCTGGGTTCACACTATGAAATTTTTCTTTCAGAAAGTCTGAGTTTATTGGTGAGAGGGGAAGAGAACATGCTGTTCCTTTTTCCTCTCTCACCCATAAACTCAGACTTTCTGAAAGAAAACTTTCATAGTGTAATCCCAGACTAAGCAAATGACAGTTTCATAAAACTTAGCAAAAAGTTTCCTTAAGTTCCGTATGATTTGCCTCATATAATTTACATGTATTCGCTCATTCGCTTAAGCCAACTTAAGCACATTGTGGTTGGGCCTTAAGTTTGTTTAATCCCGAATTCGTACTTGAAATAATCCAAGAGTGAGATTAGATAAATTCTTTCCTTAACACTTAACCCCAGAGAACCCAAAGAGAATGAATAGTATTGCATTGTTTCATATTGTTGCATTCCCCCCTTTGTTTACAGCATGACCGACGTGGTTTTCCTGATAACACTAGCCATCAAGATTTTGGACTGGAGCAACCAAATATCTTTGTAAGGGTAATTTGGTGGGCTGAATTCGAATCTGTAATTAGTTTTTCTCTATCACGTCAGGTTTTCAAGATACAAAAAAATGTTTTTATTCGTTTATTACATAAAAAATCACTGGTTTATTTAAAAACCAATTAATTTAATTTTCATTAAATTATTTTCACTGAGGAAGGAATTTTACAACTTGGAATTTTTATTAAAATTTATTGATAATTTTTCCTTGACTGAGTTGGGATTTGAACCCGTGTTGATTTTTACATGTTTCAAGAATCACCACAGTCTATCTTCATAAAATCTTTGAGTTCTGCGGGCACCGCAGTGGTGCAGTGGTTAGAATTCGAGCTTTATTAAAAGAATATCAAAAAAAATTCAAAATTTACAGTTCAACTAAAACTCAAAATTGTTCTTAAATCAATAAATTTTCAAAACTGAATGGCGTTATTTGAACTTCGTTTGTATTTTTCGGTTTGGTTTCACGTATTAGAGTCCAGCAATAATCTCCCTGCATGCTTTTGTCTCAAAATCCTTGATAAATTCTTGAAAATTTCATTAAATCTTGTTGAGCACACTCCCCTGGTTCGCGCTCACGGCACCTAGTTTTTTTTTAATCTAAACGTCGGTGTCCTCGGTTTGTCCAAGTTTCTTACTGCAAAACAAAAATAATGTAAATATGCATATTTTAATGATTCACATATTTCATATTCTTTTTTTTCAATCAAATACAATCACCACACACTAAGCAAAAATAGCTTGAATCAGTAACACACGATCTCCCTGACATGCGTAAATGCTACTATTATGAAGATTTAGAATGAATGTGGGCTTCTGTAAAATGACTGTTTTACAGTATTGCCAGCATGAGATAAAAAATGAACAAGACGTGATAGCCCAATTTTAATGCCAGATTCGTTTTTGCAGTCAGTTTTGTTTAAAATTTGTAGACCAGTGTAATTCTACTTTGAAACTTTGATGTTTATTATTTAGTGAAAAATAGTTTTTAATAAGTAGAAATTGGGAATTTTTGCTTTTTATTTTATATTTTAAACATGAAATTATTGTATATTTTTCTTCTTGTAGTGTTGCTTTTGTTTCTACACAAAACAATCAAATGGTTTTTTACCTACTTTTGCATATAGAACGCAATAGTTCTCGAAAGAAAACCCATTTCGAGTTGTTTAAGTACTACTTGTACTAAAAGTAAGTGGAAAAAACTTGAATTTAGTACGAGTTTTTCCTTTCTGGAAATGTATTTCCTTTAAAGAATACAGTACAAATGCAGAAAGTTTAATTAAAAACTGAATAATTAAAGAAAATAATTCACACAGAACAAAACTCTAATACTGTTCTGTAAATAATCACCGTAGTTACAACAAAAAGAAAATAACAAGGCGATAAAAAATTCGTCATATTTTTTCAGGATTGATTTTTCTAAATTATAAACCAATATTAATAAAAATTTACCGTACAGTTTTATAATTCGTTGCGGGTTAAGGCGTATCAACGTCTTTTTTAAATAGACGCCTTATTTGGGGCCTGTGGTAAATTTGCCAGAGTTATTTCTAATCTTATGAAACTATGACATACTAAAAAATGTGGGGTTTTGAGACACATTTTTTTTTGTTGGAATAATTTTTGAACGAAGTCTTATTTATACACACAACACAATGATTTTCTTTATCACTCTCTGTTGCTGTATCCTTTCCTTTGCTAAAGAAGAAATGTAACCAAAAACGGCAGCAGACCGACTCGATATCTTTTTCGTCATCATTCTATTTTTGTATTTGATGTATTTAACCAAACAGTTTTAAAAAATTTAATACGGGATTTTGTTTCTTGTAATGTTGTTTCTGCTATTGTTTTTCTTATAGTTGCACTTTTTTAAAGCGTCCAAAAATAGACTGTGTGTGTTTGTTGTTGTTGTTCTTATATTTCACATAAAGAAGTGTTGCTTACGATCAAATAAAAAAATGCAAAAAGACGACAACATGAAAGAGCGTTAAATATTTCATACAAAATTATGAAAACTTGACACCAATAACGCGTTTATTATATTTTTGAAGAGTTGTCCACATTTTTGTTGGTTAAATAAAAATCAAACAAAAATATTGATTGAATCAGTAAAAAGATTTATAGAAATTAAAAAAATTTTCCAACAAGCGTTTGTTTGAAAATAATTCGGCAATAATTTTTTCTGTGTGTGCTGGATTTGGATCTCAAACTGCGTAAGAGAACTACAAAGAATTTGAAACCAATATTGGGGTCTTTTTTTGGTTGTTTGAAAGACAACGTGATTTAAACACACGGACAGACAGGCGGACATGTCTAAATCAACATAGAGTTACTCAAGAACATGGAAATTAAGGTGGGTAGTAATACCTTTTTAGGGGAAGCTAGCGTCCGGCATTAAGAATCTCAGTTTCCAGGACGTAATTCCTTAAGGATTTCCAGTAGACGTTCCTCAGGGATCCTCAGGCCTGACAGTGACAGAGAAAGTGTTGCAGCGCCTCGCTCGCCTCGCCACAGGCTCTGCACTCATCAGATTCCGCCCGTCCAATTTGGTGTAGGTGTGCCCGTAATCCCACATGACCGGGTTAACTCACAAAATCTAAGTGGTCCTAACCACAGCCCCACTATTTCAGCTGTCCGTGTGGGTTTCCCTAGCCCACGCCTTCAGTTCCGTTTTCGTTGTCTCAAACGGTTTCGTATTTGACAGATTAACTGCCTCAAGTTCCCTTCCCCTGATGGCGAGTGTATTGGCCCTTTCATTACCTATTATTCCCGAGTGGCATATTTTACGGATCCTACTTTCTGAGGAGAAGTCGGTAATGGCCCTTCTACAGTCCAATAAGGTCCGGGACTTGACCCTATCAACTGATATCGCCTAATTGCTCTTGGGCTATCGGTAAATATGTTGGCTTCTACCCGCCCCATATTCGATTTAATCCATCTCACACATTCCGTGATAGCACGAAGTACATCGTATGAAAATTTATATAAACTAGTGTTCGCCTAATGGTCAAAATTCGACCATAAAATCTAACTAAGTATATATGAATTTACATGTTTCGAGCATTTATTTTTTCCGTCTTAGTGGATCGATTTGGCGAGGGACCAACCTCCGGTTCATATTTTATCTTCTACGTGAGTGAATTTAATTTTATAAGTTCAATATAAAAAATACCAATTGGAAAACAAAAAAATTTCAAAAAGCCCCCTTATCCACTCAGGACATTGCATGTTTCATTTTATGTTTCTATGTCTAATATTAACGAAATAAAAAGATAAAAGAAAAGATAAACTCACTGTTTATTGTTGGTGTTTTGTTTAAGCTTTGATATTGTTACAAGTAAGACTTTGAGGGTTTAAAATTCTTATTCGCTTTAGGGGTTTATTTGTATAATATTTTTAGCTTTTCTAAAATCTTTAGAAAAGGATTCCTGATGATCTGGCCTAAGCAACCAGTGAAATGCGCATAGAAGCTAGCTTTCCCTCAACAATAACTTTCAGTGTATTTATAAAATATGAAAAATTGGGAATTTAGCACGTCATACAAAAATCATAATAATAAATTTTGTATTCCCGAAAATAACTCTGATAAAAAGACCTTACATTTTTCATCTCATAGGTTTTCACTCACTCAGGACCCTGCACATATAATATTATGTTTCTAAGTTCAATATTATAGAAAATTCAAAAATTATCACATGCAGCACGGAAAAGTAAAAGAAAGAAATTTGATTTCCCGTATTTCTTCTTTTTGATACTTTTTTCTCCCCATAGAGTTTCGGTTGACAAACAAAGGAAGAAAGCGCTCTTAATTGTTTCGCCTGTGCCGATTTATACATAAGATTTATATAGTCGAAATATTCGAAAACCGGTTTCTGAAAAATGTCGAATAATCGACCACCCTATTTTTTATTATTTGATAATGGAAAAAAACAAAATTTTTATTTTCAAAAGATTTTGTTATTCGTGCTTAATTCCCAGTTTTTATTCTTGATAAAAACACTTGAAATTTATTGTTGATGGGATAAGCTATTCCTATGCATTTCACTGGTTGCTTAGGCCAGATCATCAGGAAACTTCATCCATAAAGATTTTAGAAAAACTAAAGATATTAAACCAAATAAAACTGTTAAACGTATAAGACTTATAGCAACAGTTTTACTTGTAACAATATCAAAGCTTTAACAAAACACATCAACAATAAAAAAGTGGGTTTATCTCATCTTACATTCCCCCATACAATTAGTTGAAATTCTCTCAACATTAATTGTAGTTGTAAGTAGGTTAAGAAAAACAAAATAAAAAAACAAACAACAACTTACAAAAGATGTTGTCAATTAAGTGTTTTTTAGGCCGTGCACTTGCCTGTTTATTATCAAAAAGTAATTTCAATTTTTGGGAATACAAAATTTTAATTTGAAAAGATTTTGTTATTCGTGCTTAATTCCCAGTTTTTATTCTTGATAAAAACACTTGAAATTTATTGTTGATGGGATAAGCTATTCCTATGCATTTCACTGGTTTTTTATTTTTATTTATGAATTCTGCATATGTGTTAGTAGCAAATTTAAACGCTTATAACTCTGAAATTTTAATAAAATATATATTGTGCACTTGTGTGAGTAAATACCTTACAAATGCTGTGTATTTTGTTCAAATCGGTTGACATACAGAGGAGGAAAGCGATATATAGATAATAAATATAATAAAATGTGGGCTGTGCGGCATTGTTCTATAGATATTACCACGGAAGATGTTCAACTGAGATAGCCGAACTCATCCCTGAGACGCGAGTGCATGCCCGTAGTACTCGCCTTTCCAGCAGATCACACCCGTTTGTTGCCGACTGTCCAATGTATCGCACAACGCATTACAGAGAAAATTCGTTTCTTGGTCGAACTAGCCGTATGTGGAATAGGCGGCTCCACGAAAAGCCCCCAATGAAATAACGCCCAGGAAATAGCCCCCAATGAAATAATCCCCAAAAAATAGGAAATAACACCCAAAAGCAGTAAATGAAATAACATCGAAAAATAAATGAAATAAACCCCAAAACGAAAACGAAACAACCCCCAATATTTTGATGTTATTTCATATGAAATAACACCCAATGATGAAAATGAAATAACCCCCAATGAAATTAACCCCATCAGCAACAAAAATGAAATTATGCCCAAAATTCATAAAAGAGTCAGTTTCACCAAGGATTTCATGAAGTCAATATGGACCAACAGCAAAGTCGCAAAATTATTGAAATGAATCGTGTGGAGGCCCGCAGGCGTCTTCTTAATAATAAGGATATATTCGGTTCAAAAATATTGCTGTAGTTATTTTACCCGCCCGTAGATCCTTGTAGCCCTGCTCTATTTTTGCAGTTCGGAAGACAATTTGCCTTCTACGTTTGGCCTTTACACGGGGCGGGGAGTGGGAGATAAAGCCGTTATGGTCTTATCGCCCAATCATTGAGAGGTAAGGTCATATTTAAAATTTTGCGAAATGAGAGATATAGCCATATTTTTTTTCACAAATGAGAGACAAAGCCATACTTTTCCAGAATAGTGTTACGCATGGTGTCAACATTTTTTCAATAATTTTGTTATTGTTTCTTATATTATTGTTAAATAATTAAAATTTCCTGACGATGCTAACCGATGGTTAGCGAAATATCGAAAAAATAAATAATATAAAAATTTTTTAAAAAAAGACCTAGAGCTTAAATAAAAATAATCAGTTATTATCATTGAAAAACATTTTTTTATTCTTGTGACGCACGCAGGAAAACTTCATTCAGCGAAGCCACCTGCCGCGTCCTACTGGAGGAAAAAATCCCTAAGCACGGCCGCAGGCCGTCATGCAGAAAAACTTTAGTATGCGAAGCCAGATTTCAATACTTAACTTTAGTGTTAAAAATGAAATAACCTCCGAATTAAAAATGAAATAGCACCCAAAATAAACACGCTATGAAACAAGCCCCGAATTTTAAAAATTTGTTGGGTGTTATTTCATTGGAGATTATTTTATAATTTGAAAACCCCAAATGAAGAATGAAATAATTCCCAAAAAAAATGAAAAACGGCCCAAAAAAATTGGGAGTTTTTTCATATGAAATAACACCCAAAAATGTATGGAAAAAAAATTGGGGAATATTTCATTTCTCGTTTGGGCGTTATTTCATTGGGGGGCTTTTCGTGGAGCCGAATAGACTCCCGGCAGAAGTCTTTCCAGTCGGCTACAATTTGGAAAAAGTCAAATTAAATGTCCATAAACACTACTCCCTCTTTCATTCTCCCCACTACCTATTTTCCTAATTCCAACACAATGCATTGCATTAGTAGGGGGCATCCCTACTAATCTAATCAAATTACAACTACATTTATATAAAATTTATGGAAAAAGGTTAAAATTTATATAGACCATTGTCGTAGTCATCCTATTTTAAAGTCAAATGCAGAGTGACGTAAAAGGATTAAAAAGTGATTAGTTATTCACCGTTAAAGTAACTACAACTAAAAGAAATACAAATTACCCTCGAACTATTAAATTTTGGTAACCAGTTTTGAACTCTGTATTATAACAGGCAGACTAAAAAGTTGGTTTTCCAAAATATTATCACATTTTCTCCTTATTGCATTACTATCCAATCGTACCCATTTTACATTTTGAAATAAAACAACAAAATATTTGCTATTTACCCCACTGTCCAATAACAAACAAAACCAAAAAACTCGTACACTTTTTGCACTACATAAAGTCTTAAAATAACTTCTACAAAAAACTTAATTTGTTTAAATTCCTGGAATGTACCTACATATTGCTTCCCACTGTATGTTTTATTTCTTACAAACAAACAAAAAAACACAACATCAAAAAAAACCATTAGATATAAAATGTTTAAAAACCAAAGTAGGAAAATATAAAAAAGAAACGAATTAAAACAAAAAAAAAAAAAAAACAACCAGCAACAACTAATTTGTTTGAATGGAAATTTATGAACCATTTCGAGGTTGTCTTCTTCTGTTTTTAATTTGGACCAAAAAAAAAATACATAAAAATATTAGACAGACACATGATGTAAAACAGAAAAAAGAACAAACAGCCAACAAATCGCGTCAACAACCGCCCTTTTTAAGCCGGACAGAACAAACGAACAATCATTCAAAATCTGTTAAAGATGATAAAAAAAATACAATAAGTAAAAAATCGCAATAACAAATTCGATGACCATTGACATACACTCCTCATACACACATACATAGATACACATTAGCAGGGAAACCAGAAATATGCTCTAAAAAGCACGTTTTAAGCGCATTAAATATGCGGTAAAAATATGCCCTAAAAATTGTTAAAAATATGCCCCAAAAAATTCAAAAATTGCAAATTTGAAAACAAAATATTTAACAATTTAATAACAGTTTCATTTAATAAAAATAATCCTAAAATTATAATCGGTAAAGCCTAAACTCCATAGTATTTACAGACGAATTTTCAAGATTTTAACCTTATTTAGAAATGATGGGCTGTCATCGGCTCTTGTAAAGTTTAAAATAACATTAATCTTTAACGACAACCTGCTTTGTCTTACAATTTTCGAGTAAAAAACAAATGTTGATGAAGCAACACATTGAGAATACAGACAGATATTTAAAACAGAAAAGCCAAAATGTTGCAAAAAAAAAAAGTTATGTTGCGGAAGCCCTTTTGGGCATCTAAATTTAATATGTATCAAAATATGCCTCAAAAGACAGAGACTTGATAATGGGGACATTAACTTTTTGGTGCTTCTTGATCATTCGAAGGCATTTGACACAGTGGATCATCAGATGCTTATTAGTAAGCTGAGACACTTTTTTCGATTTGCCAATACATCTACCAATCTCATTTCTTCTTACCTTTCGGCGCGTACACAATCGGTATTTTTGAACGACTCTTGGTCAAACTCTTTATCTCTAATTAAAGGAGTGCCACAGGGCTCTATTTTGGGCCACTTCTTTTTTCGATATATGTAAATGACTTACCTGAACAATTATCCAATTGCAAAGTCCACTTGTATGCGGATGATGTGCAACTTTTTTTAAGTAGCCCTGTTAATAGTATTGCTTTGGGTATATCATCTGTAAATACTGAAATGAACAAAATATACCTGTGGGCTTCTGCAAACGGGCTCTGTTTGAATCCTCGAAAATCCAAGTGCATTGTTATATGTAGAAAAAGTATTGCCCATACCATTGTTCCTATCATTGCTGATAACATTGTCATTAACGGTGAAAAGATTGAGATTGTGAGGGCAGCGAAAAATTTGGGAATAATTTTTAACAATAGTCTCACTTGGAACGATCATGTGAACTCTTTAGTTGGTCAGTCCTATATTAAGTTGCGGGCCCTATGGTTGACACAATTCTTTACCCCATTGAGGATAAGAATTTACTTGCCAAGACATATCTGATTCCTAGTTTAATTTATGGATGTGAAACAGTTCACATCCATACTGTGATTTAATTAGCAAAAGAAAATTAAATACTTTATTCAACAATATTTTGAGATATGTGTACGGTCTAAGACGTTTCGATCGTGTTTCATCCGTTTCAGACAGTCTGTATGGAGTCTCTTTCGAAAATTTTTTAAAAATCCGAACCCTTATTTTTTTACACAGGGTGATAAACACTAAAACCCCCAAATATTTATTTGAGAGGATACGTTTTTTTCAATCTCGAAGGAACCATAATATTATAATTCCACGGCATCAAACCTTAGTCTCCGAATGGCAGTTTTTTTATTCATGCCGCTCGTCTTTGGAACCTTCTTCCACTAAATCAACAACTAAATCGTAATGCTAACAGTTTTAAAATGTTTTTATATAACTTTTTTTCATAATTGTTTTTTGATTGAAAATGTTTTATATGACTTTTATTCTTTTTAATAATTGTATTTTTTGTTTGTTTTAATACTATGAACTATGAACCATTTTGTAATAATTAAATGTAATTAAATATTCTTGTAACTTTTTGCGTTCCTGTACTGTAATTATAAGACACTGTCTTGTTGTACAGGAAATGAAATAAAATTAATAAAAATTAAATTAATTAAATAAAAGGCAAAACATGCGCTAAAAACTTACAAAAAATGCTGCAAAAGGCTCTTTCAACCAAATTATGCAAAAATATGTTCCAAACGGTAAAATATGCAAAAATATGCACTAACAAATTGATGCCAAAATTCATAAAAAGCTCTAAAACGGATAAATATATTGTTTCTGCCTTCATTAGTGGCACAAGGAAAAACATGTATTTGCATATTTTTGGTTTCCCTGCACATTAGTCTAACACACATTCACTTTTCAGTCCCATAATACTTCTCCATGGACAGTGTTTAATAGAATTGTATCGTTTCTAGGGGAATAGCAACAAGTGCATGGGAAAAAGGTCGATGTTTGAAGTGCAACAGTGATTAAGAGGCTTTTAGATTTATACAGTTGTGGGGCTAAAAATAGAAGAATGTTTTTCTACAATTTTTTTTAAGCTTTACGTTTTTTGAGGTTGTAAAAACAACTATATCATAGGACCAATCGGTCCATAATTTCACATAGCCTCCATACAAGCTTCTTTCCGAAATAGAGTCTTTGTGCCAATTAACCATCTATGTTGGTATTTAGATATAAATTTGGTTTAAACTCATTTTATTGCAATCTAAATTATCCTACACAAATTTATAAGAATCGGTCCCTATTTGGCCATACTTTACCTAAAACTAGCTTTTAACAGCGTTTAATAAGTCGAAACTGAAAACTAAACGAAAAAAATTAACAATTTGTGTTTGAGTTGATATGACAGCGACTGTTTACATTTAAACAATCAGAAGTAAAAGCAACAGTTTGCATTTTGGCCAATGACAAATGAAGAAGTAGAAGAAAATTGCTATTTTTTTACTTTGACTGCAGTTCAGTAGGTCCAAAATAAACCATAAGTCCCATATAAATTCCCTTTCTAAAATCTTGTAGAGGCAAACAAATATGGTACAGATGAATATATCTAAATATAATTTGGTATAAATCTTATGAATCTTAACCGCATAACGTTATTTTGTTCTGGCTGGTACGAGATTGACCATGGATCCCAAACAAGTTACACCCTCGAGACTCTGTTTTTAAAAAATGTCGTGTTGGGTATCATATGGTCGGGCTTGACTAACTATACTTTATTAATTGTTTTAATAATGTTTTTTTCAGGGCATTTTTCGGGCTGGATTCATCACCTCTAAAGTAACTGAAATGCAAAAAATTTTTGCCCTAAACTGAAAACAGGCAAATGCCGCCCTTATTGGACACACGTTTCAGTCATTGCAAATTTTTCTTACTCTATACTGTCAGAAACAAATACTGAAGTGTGTGAACGAGTAGAACCTTTACTATAGTGAAAGAGCGGGCATAAAATATTTTCTCAAAAATTTACAAGGGAGCAAAAAATACACGCAGCAATAATTCGAGTTGTGAAAAACGTGATAATAGAAAACCATTGAACGAACGGATAAGTTTTGGATCGAAGTCCATAATTATAAGAATGTTATGTTTAACAGTTAGTGGTGCGGCGAATACTCGGATTCACATTTGAAATCTATTCGGTTATTTTTGCTATTTGCACTCGCAGCATTCGCAAAAATGTATGCGAATATTTTAAGCGAATATCAAATGATGGCAAAATCAAAGACATCTGAAAACTTTTAAGAAAATGAATTGTTACAAACGTCAAACATATAGAGCCATAATCACAAAAAAAGCTCAAGCCAATAAAGCAAAAGTTTACAGGAGAAGGTTTTTTCATTTCATTTCATAAAAATTGTGTATTAAGCAAGGCGAATTTACTACCCAGTAAACAAAATTTGGGTTTTTTGAAGCACTTAAGAGAAAAAGCACATAATCGAGCGCTTCAATAAAAGAGCTTTTATAAAGTAGTAAATGATATAGAATAAAATATGCAAAAAAGCTGCTATTTTAGTGCTGACAACGAAGAAGGTTGCAAACCGAAAAAATAAAAATATGTGAAAATGATTGGAAAAAGGCATTTAAACAAAAGTAGAAGCAAAAGATTAATAAATATGTTGATATAGTAAGCCCCTAAAAAGCACTTTAGAAGTGCTTTGTTTGCATGTTAAAAGAAGCGCTTATTGTCAGCAGAAAATAGTCCTCCAAACCGGGAATACCCCATACAAAAATCAGGCATCCCATCAGCAGTTTTGAAGCGATTTGTGGTATGAATTCATACACAAAACCTGCTCCTTTTGGAGCACATTTTTTACTGGGTACAGGTGGTGTCGAAACGGCATCTGATTTTGACAGTTCGAGCTTTTTTGTTTTCATTTGTTAATATTTTGCTAAGAACCGTGACATTTCGAGCTTTAAGCACTAACAATGCAATGCAAAAACCCCTATGTTGTTTTTGGATTGTTGTAGATCCGACACCACCTGTAGTTGAATTCGCCTTTTTTTATATGTATATGGTACATATTTATTTGTATTATAATTCTAATAATACACAATGCAACAGTGTAAAATACATACGGATTGGAAAATATAGATTCGATTGTTTCACCAACCGGTAATAAAACCCTATACTCAGTTTGGCGATCAATTTTTTTATGGGCCTCCAAAAATTCTCAAAATTGGTTGGCCCCCCAAAAATCGGTATCATTAATTTTTGGCCAACAGCTTTATCAGACTTCATGATAGCGCCTAACCATTTATGGCAATTACAGTAGAATCGCGAAAAAGTTAACTCTTGAAAAAGTTAAACTCGCGGATAAGTTAACCGAATTTAAGCGTCCCTGCCTCACTCTAAAAAGTTAACTTTCAGTTTACTTTTCTGAACGTTTAATATTTTTATTTCTTGTACGGGAGGTACCACGCCCACTTCTCCAATCCCGACCACATTTTGTGGGATGGTGTGTATTGATAACTCAAATTTGTGTACTAAATTTGGAAACTTTGGCTCCTGCCGTTCTCCAGATATACTGAAAAAAATAATTAAAATATAACAACAACAAGGGATTTTTGATCACAAAACATACTTAGAATCACGTTCTGCTATATATATATCTCTGACACCAATAAAGTCTCCACCTTTAAATTTTCTGCAAATGTTGAAGAGGGTATAATACTTAACATATATTTTTTTAAGAATTTTAAAAAATATACTTTTCCAGATATGGACCTTTGAACTCAAGACCCCAAAAATTTACCATTGACCTCTTCTTAAAAAAACACAAAATGCCTATCATTTTAAAGGGTGCACTTTCACCTTTAAAACGATACCAAAAAAACTAAATTATCTTGCGTAGTTCAAGAGTTCTATCCCCTTTTGTTAGGAGACTTTTGTGTTTTTTTCATATTTTTCACATCTTTTATGACGTCATATTTCGGAAGCCGAAAGAATCTGGGGTCTGAAAATTATGTTTTGTTAAAGTCCAATTACATACAACATTTGTGTTGAATTTCATTCAAATCGGAGGTGATGATGCCGAAAATGCCATTTTTTCGTGATGGTTTGACGTGTTTTAACTCATATGCACTATTTTGAATTTTTTCCTATTTGTGTTTAAGTGTTTCTAAAGCCTTAAAAATAAAACGTATGCAAAGAAACTAGACAAATTAACCTTTCCGACGGTATGTTACAAACCCAATTATTATTTTATACTTTCGATACTGTAATAATGTTAATCCCAGGAATAAAATCACTTTTTTTTATTAATTAACATATTGTGGGCATTACAGTATCGTTTTCGATTTCCAGAACACCCCTGAATAGTTCGAAAGAGTTAACAACCCTTGGGACATTTTGGTAAACTTTTTCGCAATTCTACTGTATTTAGCTAAGAGTCCGCCGAATAAATTTTTTTTTAAATTAATTTAATGTGCAATTTTTTAAAAAAAAAAATTAGTTTTCACTTTTTTCGAATAGTTTAAGCGGACCCCTAATTTTTTACTAACAATATTCAGCAAAGTTATAGCTACGGTAAACATTTGTGAACATTTTACTGCAATCTGAACGTGCCTAGGAACTCTAAATAGCTCATAAAGAGCAATTTGTACCTTTTGAATGGTCGTTTTTGAGAATTTCTTTAAACTAACACAAAGATTTTCTTTCTATTATAACAGTATGAAAAGTTGCACACTTCTATGTTTTGCTGTACTTTTTACTCAGTACATTGAAAATATCTTTAATGCCCGTTTTCACAACTTACCGATAGCTAAAGATAGCATTTTATCGGCCGTATAAAAAGTGTTCCATTATTACAACTTTACTTTAACCTACCAGGTAGGATGAACCTTAATTTACTTTATCGCTCAGTTAAGGTTAAAGTAAAGTTTTAATAATAGAACACTTTTTATAAGGCCGTTTAAAGTCTACTTTTAGCTATCGGTAAGTTGTGAAAACGGTCCTGAGACTTTATTTTCATAAGAAGAAAATATTTTTTTTTGGTTTTTCTTCAAAAATTTCAAGTAGGCATAAAAAAGCTGTCCCGCAAGATCAACTCCATATTTTAGTTCTACGTGACGCTCTACGACTTTCAGTTTTTCCATATAAATTAATAATTTTTTGCTTTTTTTTACAAATAATAGTCTTAAAAAAATATTATTCACAATTTTGATGGCCATATTCTCTTAGAAAATTAGTTGTTCCACAAAAAACCTCTTGGATGATTTTTTCACTAACCTTTAATTAGGAAAAGCTGGTACTCTTTAACCTAGACTTTTTCGGAGATCACGTTGTGTTTCTAGCTTGCAACTTAAAGTCGCGGTAAAGGATATCTTGAAAATCCTACATAAAGGAGGGCCGAACTCTTCTACCACTTGTGGGAAACTTTGGCCTAAGGGAGGATTATCACTAGGTGCTTTTGCCACTGAACAGATGCTTCTAGCATTTTTTCTAAGCCAGCGGAGGTTACATAGCTCCAGCTCCTTAACAAGTGGCGAGTGTAAAATCATGCCCGATTATTAACTAAAATTTACGATTTACGGAATTAGGTGTTGCTTGATACTCTTTAACCTGTGGTACTTTTTCTTCTCTCGAGAAATTCGGTGTAGAGATCACTGATGGTATTTGTGGTACAATTGTACCAAATTTAGTACAATCGAAACTTCATTGGTACACTTCACTATGGGTAATTTATCCAATTTTTTTGGCCAAAATTGATAACAGGCGGAATTTCTAAATATCGCATTCTTATGAAAAGATAAGCGTTAGAACAAAATTTTTAAAATTTCTTTTTGTCTACTTTTGATATATCTTATTAATTTTCTAATTTAATATCATCCAAATCATTTGTGTAAATTGTGTATGTTAACATATTGACATCATTTCCGCACTCATCGTATTCACTGGCGCTTAGATACTCAGTGTTTTCAGAGCTTAAGCGAAATAGAGGTTGCCTGCAAAAAAATGGGATATCTCAAAAAACGCAAAAAAACGCAGCATGAAATTGATTATACAATCTCAAAATCAAATACTTATCAACCCTTATTACTATTAGCTTTAAAAAATTTTAAACTTTTTTTAAAAGCTTCTCCAAAGTTGTATAAAACTTTTATTATTTTTTTTTTTTAATTGAGATAAGATCAAAAGATTGATTTTTTTTCACCAATAAACTATTTTATTTTAAACAACGATTATGTATTTATTAAACACTTACTATTAATATTGTTTTCCATATTTTATTGTATTTTTCATTTGTTTTTTTTATTAAAAACTAGTGTCGGGTATTGTAATAAAAAATAACTCGAAGCGCGCCCCACTTAAACTGTTGATTGTATACATTGACTTTAAGAGTCGGGCGATGAACGGGTTTTTGTTATTTATAAAATAAAAATTCACTTCTATTTGCTTTGAAGTATTCTTTATCACATTACAACAAAAAAAACTACTTTTTCTAAAGTGCAGATTTTGAATTTTGGCCAAAAATATAGGCCAAATTACCTACTGTGCACTGGTACAATTCATCCCTTTTTGGTACAATCTAAAAAAAGTACTCACGAAGTTTTATCATTTCTTTGAGGTGGATTAACTCACTTTTCTTTTCAATAATAAAATTTTTAATAACAGACGTGAACAGAACTACCAAAAATTTTATTATTGTTAATTAATGTTCGGATATTATACTAACATATAAAGTACACGTATCCCTGTAGAACGCTAGGATTAAGTGTCTCCAACTTGGCACTTTAGTCGATTGTTTTGGTGACACTGTCAAACAAGTGTCTACATTTTTGTCTGCCATTGCGAAAAAAAAAGAAATATGACAAATTTTAGCTTTTTCTAAATTTTTATACCCACACCACAATAGTGGTGAGGGTATTATGTGCTGATTAAAAAAAGTACCAGAAAACAAACTAAAGCTACCGAGTTAATCATATAGGCACATTTTTGGGATAATAGTTTACATTATCTTGCTGCCATTGCGAAATATGTGAATGTATTAGTAAAATACGTGGAAGTTTTTTGAACTGGCAGTGGCATGTGTAAATGATAAGTTAAGTACAGGTCGCAATTTTCAAGATCATTCGATGAAATTTTGAACATAGGTTTCAATTCATAAGGACAAAGCCTACTTAAAATGTTGGGAATCGGTCTATAATTGCACGTGTCCCCTTGAGCTAGAATTGTTTTCATTGCAATCTAAATCATCTTACCACTTTTTATTGGAATCGGTCCGCATTTGATGATTACTTAATAAATGTTGGTATTGATATACAAATTGGCGAAAATAACATCTACGACAGCCACTTTGTCCAGACAAAATGTTGCGCTGGTGGATCCAAGATTAACCATAGGTCCTATATAACCCCCTTTCATAAAAGCACTTAAAGGTAAACAAATCTTATATAGATGAAGATATCTTATTAATAGTTGACACAAAAACTGTTACATAAATCTTTACCTCATAACCTTATTTTGTTCTGACGGGTCCATGATTGCCCATGGGTCTTACTCTTGAAAATTTTTCGGTATATACTTTGGTGTAGAGTATCAAATGCTCGGGCTTGAGGCACTAGAATTTCTTACTCGTTTTGTTTTTGTTTGTATTAAAAAAAAAGTTTTATGATTTCTTACTCTGTATGCTTTTTTATTTTATAGCAAAATTTTGGTACAATTTATGTCAATTTGGTACAATTTTGCCGTTGAGACGGTACAATTTAAGAATTGTCAGATCGCAACAGTGGTAGAGATAGTTTATTGCCCAGATGAAAAAATTGGTGCTTTTGGCACTTTTTCTCTTTTGAAGCTGAATGTCGGTTGCTCAAGAGTATCGAGTGCTTAAAACTTATATGTATTTATTGACGCAAAATAAAAGTCCCTAAATGTTGCTACTAGAAATATATATAAATAAACCCTTGTCTTTAAATCTGGCTCTAATTTTCACGTTCACGAAGTCACGAAAAACATAAATAAAAATTGATGTAAAATAACCTCAGACTCCATAAAATTTAAAAAAAAAAAAAAATTTTTTTTTCTTTAAACAATATTTATTATTATTTTTGCGTTTTTTGGGAACAAAAATGATTATGTACTAAAACCATAATTTTCTTTCAATTAGACCCTTTTAGAACGCTTTTGCAATATTGTTGATTTTAAAATTATTTATAACTTTTTCCGATTTTAGTGTTTTGTTTTGTTATTTTAAACTTAAAAATCATAATATTAGCTTTTTGCTATGTTGTTTAATGTGTTTTGCTGATTTAGGTTAGGCATCTGTTTTTAGAACTCAATTTTGTTTCAAGTTCTAGCTGTTTTTTGCAAAAAATTTTGAATTAGTGAGTTTCAGCATTTTTGTTTTACTTTTAAGTACAAACCTTTATATTCAAATTTTATTAATTTAACAACAAATTATCTACGTGTTGATCGATTTAACTTATCTTTAATGAATAAATTGTAATGAGTTTAAAATCGCAAATATTTATACATACATGTATGGATATTTTTTTATAATAAAACATTCCTTTAAATGTTTTTAATTAAGAAAAACTAATATAACACTTTCAGTTTTCAAATTTATAGAAAAAAAAAAACAAACAAACAAAAATACGGACTACTTGTCTACCCAAAAGTGTTTAGTGTTTTCCCAACCCACAATAAAAACTTACCCCAATCAAACAAAATTTATAGTTTTCGATTTGTTGTTATTATTGATCTTCTTGTTTCCTTTCTTTTTTTTAATTTTCAATTTTCCAAACAGTTTTTGTTCTTAAGTTTATTTTTAAATCACTCTTAATTCAATTTAAATCCACCCATTAAAACAAAATCAATTTATTTATTGGCAGTATCTCCCCCAATTTCAAACAGCACTGAAATGAAACAGCACCAAACTGCACATTTAGAATTCAAATCCACCAAAAACCAATAAATAGAGAATAGACAAATTCAATATTTAGAGGAAGATCTGTTTAGTTTTCTAGATTTTCAATACACATACACACACGCAACACGGGCAATCTTCACTGCGTTAGAAAAACTTTGTAAACTGCGAGCGAGATATTAAGACACCGAACAATCGCAACAACGCCGAATTTGTTGTTTTATTCGCGAAGACTTGACCGTTTTGTAAGAAATTCACGACTGAATGAAATTATGAACTGTTTCATTGTTTTTACTCGTAGTGGTTTTAAATATGAAAAAAAAAAAAAAAATAAAAAACAGAAAAACAAATTGAAAAACGAAAATTCTTACAAGCCGCCAATAACAAAATAAATCCAAAGACAATTTTTTATGCTCATATATACGATGGTAGGCTGAAAAGGCCTTCGTTAATAAAATTTTTGTTTTAAAAAATTTCGATTTGATTTGATAGTATCATAAAAAAACATATCGCTCATTTACTGCAAGACCGGCATAACTCCAAAAAATCCATTTCGAGATAAACGCATTTAAAGTTTTTGCTTTGCTCTAACTACTTAAGAAAAAAGAAGACACATTCTCTTCAAACTGGGAAAGTATAAAAGATAAAAACATGAATTTAATACACAATATAAAGAAAAACAAAGCGAACAATTCTGCATCTCTAATTCCAAAATTTCATTTTTTGAGTTATGCCGGTCTTGCAGCAAATGAGCGATATGTAGCAACTTATACTATAAGTGGGACACCTCATAAAAGTTATAAGTTTAAAAACTTAATGCAAATTATTTTATGTACAGGGTGGCTCATTAGTAAAAAAAAAGAGCCACAGTTGGACGAGCTGTGCGATCTTTTTGGAACCACAATTCTGGATATATCTCTACCTCGGACCTTAAAACATTTTCAATCATTGCCCGATATTGAATGTCATTCACATTAACTTCAACTTTGTCGTCATTTTCCAAAATTTATGGTCCAATGATCTTTTCTGAAGTTATTTCAAACCATTTTTGTGCATCTAAGGGGGTGCATTTGTTGTTAACCAATTATTCTTGGATCTTGGGTGTCCCATATTCTGCAATTTTAATTATTCACGTGACCATTGAGGTTATAAAGGTGCCCCACCGTTTATTATTCGATATAATCTTTGTCTGACAAATCAAATGCTGACTTTCAAATTAAAATTAACAACTTTGGTTCTTTGTTCTATGCTGAGGATTTTTTCGAAAAATTTCCCAAGTTTTTCAAAGTAATTCTGAAAAAAACGTAAACAAAACTTTAATTCACTTATCAAATCATAACGTTCATTTACATTGTTCATATTTCATAATTTTATTATTAATTCTTTTGATGTTTTTTGATTTTATATTCAGTTTTGAAATAAATTGTTTTGAGTTTGATAATTAAAAACTGAATCAACAATGCCACCCCGAACATATATCCGAATTAAATTGGGATAATTTAATTCATAAACTTGTTAACAGAAGTAAGTATTAAATGAAAATTTAATTACGGCTTTTAGAAACTGCTGCTACTCCCGTTTTTTATCGTTTCCCTTTTTTTACGCCACAACTCATATTTTTCATTATCTTAATATTAAAATATCAAATCTATTCAGATCCCTAAGCTATTTTCCAGCCTGCCTACGTTGCTATTTCTCCACCCCCTCGCCAACAAAAAAACTAAAGAGGGATACATCCATCTGCCATCTCGCGTTGTTTGCATTCAAATGATCTTTATTCGATTGTATTTTCTCACATGCCATACCAAAAATCACTTCTATGAGTACAAATGATTGAGAACTGCAGAGCACAACATAAGAAAACTATAAATTTTCAAATGATCGTCACTCTGACTCGATTTGTGTTTTGTTTTTTTCTTTTTGTTGTTGGCTTCTTTCGATCGGCGGCGACAAAATCACCGAAGACGATGATCATAATCATCATCGTCATCAAGCACGATACGAAACGATTTGTTATTTATTAGAAATCGGCAAAAGCACAAACAAAAAATGCCGATTTAAGTGAGTGAAACTAATAGTTGATTTGCTACTTTGAACGAACATAAAAAAAATAAACAGAAAATATGCATAAATGCTCTAATAGATGCATATTTTTTTTATTTTATTTATCTTTTTTCTCATAATTTATGTACACTGAGAGAAAATATTGGAAAAAATAAGTGAGTTAAGTATGTCAGAATCACAACGCCCGCGGAAAAATATTTTTATTATCGATATTTTTAATCAGGCTCAAGTTCATCAAACTTAATTTTCATTAAATTATTTTTATGAAGAAAGGAATTTTACAACATGAAAATTAATTAACAGGTATGTGATGAAAATCGATCGATTTCAAAACGACCGTTTTTAAAAGGTGTGATGAATTTCGAACGATTTTAAAATCTATTTCTGAATTAAAGTCTTAAATTTTCGTTCAGAATACACTTCAGTTAACGTATATAATATAAAATTTTAAAGAATAAACACTGAAAATGAAAGGAATATGCATTTAAAATCCATTTTAAAAGATACTGAAAACGATATTTTCGGTTTCAAATCGTATCGTTTTTAAAATCGATTTCCATCACATACCTGTAAAATTGTTATTGATAATCATTCATTCTTGACTGACCTGAGATTCGAACCCAGGCGGCTGGTTACCAAGACATGTTCCGATCGCTACCACTCGATCTCCTCAGAGGGATTTGCCGTCTTACACTCGCAGCCATCGACGACTGCTGACGTCAATAGTCAAACATCAATCCTTAAACCAAATTGTATTTTAACCTTTGGTAGGTCAAAATTTGCTTTCCTGAATGATTATCCATTTTTAATTGATTTTACATGGTTTTCCTTTACCTCTGTTTTTTCGTACTTTTTGTCAAGAATTCTTCTTGAAGTCCAAAGTACATTTTTGTTTTTTCATGTTTGTCTTTCTCTTTCTTGTTGACCTTTTTTCAGCACAACTTGAAGGACAAATGTACACATAGAGCTCGTGCCTTAGCTTTAAGAATAATTAGTATTGTGGTAATTTTGTTGAACTCAAATTTAATTTTCATTAAATTATTTTTATGATGAACTTGAGCCTGATTAAAAATATTGAAAATTTGGATTAAAAACCATAAATAGTTCCACAAAATTACCACAATACTAATTTTTTTTTTATTATCGATTAAATTATTTTAAAGGAAATATTTTTAGGGGATAATTTTTATCTAGAAAACAGGGCATAGCTGTCAACTGTAACCGCCCCTCCCGGGGGCTTGTACAGATCACCTTTAGAATATTTCACCTTCTGGTGTGACATCCTGCGAGTAAATCAGGTGCAGCCACTACCTGCTATTCGGCAAACATTTCAAAACAGATCTCAAGAGATCTTAACGTTCTTGCGATCGTTGCTGACTAGAGATCCTATCTGGTGCCAGTCAGTATCCCCTTGTGGCACGCCATCGGACTGTCTATAAGTTAGAGCCTCCGTTAGCATGCCTTTTGCGGGAAATGCTTTTTTGTCTTTCAGGAAATTTCGCTTTTACATTTATAAGGTACTTTCGGGGAACACGTAGTAGTTGTGGATACCCTGAAAGTCACTTGAGGTCCAAATTCTGACACAAGTGATTCGGCCCAAGAGGCGGTTACCATTAAAAATTTCGTCAAAAATTCCTTAAGTTGTGATTCCTTAAGTTAAATTAAAAAGGAAAAAACGCTAAATTTCTTAAAAAAAAATTATTATTTTGCAAAATTTTTTAGAAAGAATGAAGTTTAGAAAAATATTAATAAACAAGGAAATCAAAAGCAGAAAATCTTTCCAAAACGTAATCATACATAAGTTCTTAATTCGAAACTTATTCATAATCTAAAAGTAAATACAGTAGTTTTGACTTAACTGACTTTAGTTTAAGTGCACTTTTGACTTAACTGCCCAAAATACATATTTTCTGTAATTATTCTTCAAAACCCAATACGTTTCGTGGAGTGTGGACTGTATATAGGGGTGGATTTGGGATACAGCTCCAGAATACCAGCCAAGGATCCAAACACCTTGGTATATTCCCCGAGAGAACACCTATTGCTTGCGTGGTCCGGGCGAAACGCCGATACGTTTCGTGGAGTGTGTAGGGTGGCTTCGAGATCTAGCGCTAAAATATCAACCAAGTATCCAAACAACTTGGTGATATTATAAAGGCTAAAAAGAGAACCAGAAAAAGGCACAGATATTTTAAACGAAAGAAAAGCACTTAACCATATAAAAACACTTTCCTTGTTTTCCGAAACGTTATAAAGGCTCCATTTATTTAATGCAAAAAGGCAAAATTTATTACAAAATTTTAATTTCAAAAGATTTTGTTATTCGTGCTTAATTTCCAGTTTTTATTCTTGATAAAAACAGTTGAAATTTTTTGTTGATGGGATAAGCTATTCCTATGCGCATTTCACTGGTTGCTTAGGCCCAAAGAAATTCCTTTTTGATAATAAACAGGCAAGTGCACGGCCTAAAAAAAAACACTTATGGTGTTTTCTTTTCTACAAAAAAGTGTGACATTTTATTTAAAAAAATGCAATTTGGTGTCTGTTTCATAAAAATTTTGCTTCCAAAAAAGGGTGAGTTTTTTAGAATAAAACAAGCCACGCTTTTCGGGAGCAAAATTTTTAAGAAACAGACTCCAAACTGCATTTTTTTTAAATAAAATGTCACCTTTTTTGTAGAAAAGAAAACACCATTAATTGACAACGTGCTTTTGTAAGTTGTTGTTGTTTTCATTTTGTTTTTCATAACCTACTTACAACTACAATTAATGTTGGGAGAATTCCAATCAATTGTAGAGGGGAATGTAAGATGAGATAAGCTCACTGTTTATTGTTGTTGTTTTTTGTTTAAACTTTGATATTGTTACAAGTAGAACTGTTGCTTATAAGTTTTATACGTTTAACAGTTTTATTTGGTTTAATATCTTTAGTTTTTCTAAAATCTTTATGGATGAAGATTCCTGATGATCTGGCCTAAGCAACCAGTGAAATGCGCATAGGAATAGCTTATCCCATCAACAATAAATTTCAAGTGTTTTTATTAAGAATAAAAACTGGGAATTAAGCACGAATAACAAAATCTTTTGAAATTAAAATTTTGTATTCCCAAAGAAATTACTTTTTGATAATTTATTACAAAATATTAAACTTCTAAACAATCTAAATAATTTAAGTTAAAAAGCGAGTATAAAAAAACAGCCGTCCAATATGGCTTTTAAACAACGATTCGATTTAAGTTACAGGAATAAATTTTAAGTAACAAGCCAAAAACAAAAATTGACACCAGGGATGGGAAACCCGCTGCCTTCGGTTCAGACGTGAACACCCTTGCTTACGTGCATTTTGTATACCTGCATATTTATCATATTTTTGCAATATATAAAATAATAATAAAAGATTAAAAAATAAAAAATGTTAACTTTTAAAACGCCTGTTTATTCTTGGCTTATTTATAAACAAACCCCCTTAATTTTTTCAGTGCATATTTATGCATTTATCGTACATTATTGCCTGAAATCAAAATAAACTGCATAAAACAACTATCAGCAACAGCAACAGCAACAACAACAACAAAACGACAAATAAACACACTCATCAACGAAAACGAAATAGGTGCAATTTATCAGCAACAACATTCACTCTCATTTCGTGAGTAAAATAAAATTGTTTACAAACATTGGCAGAGTAGTGACTGACTAACTGACTGAGTAACTAATTGCCAGTGAGCATGACTGTCAGTCTTTCCGTCTACAGCTTGACTCTGACTTCGATTAGTTTGCGTTTTTTGTTGTTTTGTTTCGAGAAAATTTTTTTGCCAACTCTGCGCTTGTGTGTTGTCATATTAAGCGGATTTTGTGACTTTTTCAGTTTTGCCTGATTTTTATGGCCAATAATTTGTGAGCAAAGCGTTATTTGCTGTCATCGTCATTTTTTGTTGCAGTTGTTTTCTTTATTTATTTACAATTTATGTACATATTTATGTAGACCGGTTACAGTGGGCTAAAAACGGTAAATAAAACAGTGTCCTTTCTGAAACAAGTAACAAACCAAAGAATTTTAAGACAAATTTTCGAGAGTGTGCCCATTTTGAGACTCATGGGCAATAATGGGCTCGGCAGAAAAAAAATCCGTAATGAAGTCATGTAAAAGTTCTTTGTGGATAATAATATTTAGATACCTTCGTCTATATGGAATTTTTTATTATTAAGGGATTTTCGAGAAAGGGTTCATGTAGGACTTACGTTCAATTCTAGACCACCAACACACAATATTTTGACATGATATATAAGATCATTTTGCAAAATTTTATGTCAGCACCAATTTTTATAGGGAAGTAAGAGCATAAAAGCTCTCTTTTCCGAAAAGAAGCTTGTATGGGGGTTATTTGAAATTATGGACCGATTATCACCATTTTTAAAAGACTTGGTTTTTGTGACAATCAGAACAGTACCGAACTATCTCCAAATTTGCGACATGTACTTCGCGCACAAGGTTTACATGGACAGCCAGCCGGATGGACGGACTAAAAAAGTGATTCTGAGTTGTACGGTATCCTGAAAGCTGGTTCTAGGACCAAATATTTTAACTGCCTATTTTAAATATATTCTAAAAATATATTTAAAACAAAAACAAAGTATTTAGAATTTGTTTTAAGCAGTGTTCGAAAATAAACAGTACATTATTTAGCGTTCGGCTCACACACCCAAGAACAATATCTTTATTTTTCGTCTTCGAGTAGACGAACACAACCCTTAATACCGTTCCTTATTATTTAAAGAAAGAGCCGAACATTTTATATTTTTCTGTTCTTCGTTAAAAAAACGGAACAATTGTAGTGATACTGTAGACAAACATTATATTTTAATGTTCTATAATGTTTCTTTTTTTACATTAATAAAGAAATTAACAAACCAAAATTTTAGCACGACCGCACCACGAACAGCTTGTGTGTGTTTTGTGTATATGTTTTATTTGTGTAAATTTTACACTGTAAAATCATTTTGCTGGCTTTTGGTTTTTTTCGTATGTGTATTTTGTTTTTGTGAAAAATGTTTAGTTTTTTTACCAGCCAAAAGCGACAAACATTTAGGAACCGAACCGAACACAATGAAGTTTGTGGTTTAAAAGAAAACCGAACGGAATTAAATGTTCTCATCTTTTGTTGAGTTAGATAAAAACTGTATTATTTTTGTGTTAGAAAGATGAAAAACAAGGAAACTTTATTTATTTTAATGATTTTCTACACAAACACTATTAGCGTTTGTGTTTTCCACAAATCTACCGAACCGAACACTAAGGAGCGATATTTTGTGTTTAGTTCCGAACACTGGTTTCAAATTTAATTGTTCGAAAGAAAGTATTCTTTCGCACATCGGAAATATGATTTACGGTGTTACAAACTTCAGCACAAACGCATAATAGACTTTCAACTATTGTGGTGTGGGTATACAAATTAATGGGTTGATTACTGATGATAACTGAACTAAAGTTGAGTTAAAATATAAGATAAAACAAAATTTGAATATTTGAACATGAGCGGTATTGCCTGATTTTTCTGCTAGCACCTCATATGCAGTTGTGTTGCCATCTGTAGTCGGCCCCTTAATTTAACGGTTTAAAGCGCTCTCATAAAAATGTCACTTATTTGTATTTACTTGGATCCCACTGTCTCAGCGTCATAGTTTACTTTTTGATATCAAAATACAGGCATGTTTATTAGCAATTTAATGACATCATCAAATATGAAAATAAAACAAAAACGTAACACATAGAAATCAGCCAGTTAGTCAGTCAGTATGTCCGACCATCCCTGCTCTCGTAAATGGAAATTTAGATTATGAATGTGGGCAAAAGTGAAATAAAATGACAAATGCGTTTGTCGTATGATTTAAAGGAATGTGTGTATTTCAAACTATTAAACCATAAACGGGTTAAAGGAGTTATTATTTCTAATCTTAAATTATTAAAAAAAAATTGTAACTACTTTTAAATACAAATAAAGATTTCAATTTTCAAGCTCAAGTAAGATATTGAAATTGTTTAGAAGACGTATACTGTAATTCAGATTTTTTTCCTTCCTCTCCTTTTAAGGGTTAATTAGGCATATAAAATTTTTCAAATATCATTCATTTTTTCTAAGTGGAATTTCATTGCCAAGATCGTAGGAATTAATATGTATGTACATTTGTATATTTTATTTATAAATAGTTCTGACTACGACAACTAATATGATGAGTTAAAGAAAATAAAGAAATTTCCTTTTTTGAATTTCTCGTCATTGAATAAATTTTGCATCTGTTCTGCGTGTGTGTGTGTGTATTTAATAAAAAAATATGAATGAAATGTTTAAAACTGTTTTAATTTTACAAACTGACGGGCTATTTTTGAAAAATGAATCAATTTCGCTTCAAGGAAATTTTACAGAAGTATTAAAAATAAAAATAACATTTAAATAATTATGAAAATACTTACGAAAAAGAAAAATAATATTGCACGACTAGGAAATATGTTAAAATATTTTTTCATCACTTAACTAAATCAATGAAATGTTTTGAGCAATTAGTTGAATATAATTTAAATTATTAAGTGGCGGCGGATACACCAACACATTCGCAGAACGCCATCTAATTAAATAGAAAATGTATAGTTTTTTTTTTACACGTTTTCAGAAAATGCAAAAACGCATTAGGGGAGTGCACTGATTTGGTGACAAAAATAAAAAACCAAAGGCTGAGTAATATTTGAAAGTATAAAATTTTAATTCAACATAGAGCTTTTTTTTAAGTTCTAATGAGATTGTATTATAATGACTAGGGATGCGATTTCCATGCAAATGCATGTTTTTTGTCGACAGTCTAAGAACGATGTCGACCAATTATCTTTCCGAATACTTAAATTTGCGTTAAAATGGCATTGATTTGTTTTGGCATACTGTTGCATATTTTTGCATATTTAGGTTTTAAATGCATGTCGACCAATTATCTTTCCGAATACTTAAATTTGCGTTAAAATGGCATTGATTTGTTTTGGCATATTGTTGCATATTTTGGTGAAAATGCATATTTTTGCATATTTAGGTTTGAAATGCATGTCGACCAATTATCTTTCCGAATACTTAAATTTGCGTTAAAATGGCATTGATTTGTTTTGGCATATTGTTGCATATTTTGGTGAAAATTCATATTTTTGCATATTTAGGTTTTAAATGTATATTATTTAATTTTTGAGTGATTTTTTTTAGTTTTCTTATTTTAAAAAATATTCTTAGAAAAATGTTTAAATACATACACAAAAAAACCTTCCAAAAAAATTTTAAAATCAATAAATAAATTATTTTGGAGCTTTGCTTTAAAACAAGATGTTTATGATTTTGACGAAAGATCCTTCTACTTTAAAACGATGCAGCACCTTACATTGCTCCGGCTTTCAATGGGCTTAAAATATTTTATCCAAAACTGTTACAAATAACTTGCTAGGCACATGGATAATATCGCGTTGCAATGGAAATAAAAAGCCAATTCGATAATATTGCAATTTTTAATGAAATGTATCCCTTGATTCCCCTTCCACTACAGCCAGTAGGTACAAGATGGTGGCCTGGATAGATGCTTCAGAATTCTATTCAAAAAAACTTTAAAAACTAACAATGTGGAAGGAAGAATAGCCAGACAAATTAAAAAAAGTGCAAAAGGTTTTGCAAAAAAATTAAGGATTTCAAAAAATAAAATAAATATCAAATATTTTAGTTCTGGTCAGGAATCAAAGTGAGATCTGAAAACAAAATTTTTTCAAAATGCATTGGCGTTCTTCAAGTGCAAGACAAAGTTTTACTTTTAATACAACAGTACTTATTTATTTAAACAATCTACAATTTTTATGTTATTTAATTTTTTAAAGATATTTAAAAAATTAAATAATTTTTTATATTTCATTAAAAACGATTTATTTTAGAAATTTTTCAAGGTTTTAGTGCATATTTTTTATTTTTTTTAGTGCATATTTAGGTTTTTTTAGTGCGTATTTAAGGTTTTTTAGTACATATTTTAAGCACATATTATCGATTTTTTAGTGCAATCTCATCCCTATTAATGACCTTGAATCAATCACCCTTATCGTGGTTAGCGAGTTTAATAATACATTACTATCGGGGGATTTTTTAGCTATTATCTTTTTGGCAACACTGGTTTAAACCGCTGACGCACGTTTCGTGCTTTTTTTCACAGTCAAACATCTTCAGTTTGGTCTGTAATTTAACCATGAATCGTCTTACAAACGAACAACGTTTGCAAATTATTGAATTTTATTATCAAAATGCGTGCTCTGTTAAGAAAGTTCGCGCGCGATGAACTTTCTTCTTCTTCCATTTTATGGTCAGCTCATTTTTTGCTCAATGGGAACGTTAATAAGCAGAATTGTCGATTTTGGAGTGAAGATCAGCCAGAATCATTGCAAGAGCTACCAATGCATCCAGAAAAAGTCACTGTTTGGTGCGGTTTATGGGCTGGTGTCATCATTAGACCGTACTTCATCAAAGACGATGCGAATCGTAACGTAACTGTGAATGGTGAGCGCTACCGTGAGATGATATCCAACTTTTTTTGCCCGAAATGCAAGAGTTTGACTTGCATGACATGTGGTTTCAACAAGACGGTGCCACATGCCACACAGCACGCTTAAAGATGGACTTATTGAGAGGCGAGTTCGGTGAACATTTCATTTCACGTTCGGGACCGGTGCGATTTAACGCCTTAAGACTATTTTTTGTGTGTTAAAGCTCATGTCTACACACACATGCCCGCTTCAATTGACGCATTGGAAGACAACATTGAAGCATTTATTCATTAGATACCGGCCGAAATGATGGAAAGAGTATGCCAAAATTGGACTAAGCGGATGGACCATTTGAGGCGCAGTCACGGTCAACATTTGCATGAAATAATCTTCAAACATTAAATTATATGGACCGTACTATAGATTCAAATAAAGATTTCATGCATTTTTCTGAATTTTATGTGTTTTTTTTTAACTTTCCTATAGCTCTTAAAAAATCACCCTTTAATAATAAGATTTTAAATATTTTTCATTAAATCACAAAAATATTTTCTCAGTAATACTATTGGGTATTAAGTACTTTTCTAATGTTTTGTTTTTCTTGGCCACTTATACCCCTTAAACTAAGTTTAACTTGTAATTAAACGCTGTTGGATAACAAAAACTTTTGTGCCAAGTAAAAAGGTCCCTTGAGTAGTTCTAGTGACTTTGTTCTCATAAAAATAATAGAAATAATTATTTTATTGGCAAACACTTTATTCCATGCCATGCTACGCCAACCAAAAAACCATCCTTCCAGCCATCCATCGCATGCCATTCAATGGTGAATAATTAACAATACAATTTCTTGCAGCTCTTCCAAAGAGGTAGATTTTATTATTCGATTATTTCTTCTGTTGGGTTTTCTTCTTCTTTTCTCTGTAATTTTGCCATTGTTTGGATTTTAAATTTTGGCTTTTAGCCAAAATATTAATAACCATAAAATTGTTATACTAACAACAACTATCAATAAATAATTTCTTATATGTGTGTTTAAGTGTATTTGTTTTTTAAACAAATATTGAACTAATTGCTCCCTTTTATCAGCCACAATAATGTTTTATTTATTCTTTAATAATTTGATTTTATTTTTTTCCATTCTATTTTATCTATTTGCAGCTTAATTGGACAAAATTCCCGTGTGTTTTAAAGGCAGGCCATTGTCATGGCGGTATGGCTACGGCACGTTTTGAAAATCCAATGGGTCTACAAGATGCAGCCGGCCTTGTAACTGGCACCGGTTTTGAAGGCCATTGCTATTGCACGATTGAACCATACATTGATGCAAAGTTCGATGTGCACATTCAAAAGATTGGCAACAATTACAAGGCATTTATGTAAGTATGAGTATTGGCCAGAAGAGCAGACAGAGGATACAGAGGATGATAAATTGAACTTTTTTGTTTCTCTTGTAGTATCTGTTTTTGACATTTGTATCGGATACTTAATCTAATGGACAGGAGCCGAATAAACAAAGTAGTGTGGTGGGGTGGGGGGTTTCGAAATATGGAGTAATATGAAGTCCTAAAACTTTAATCAAATTTAAAATCTAATAAAATCTATCAGGGGTGTGCTGGAAGATTTTTCAACTCAATAAACTATTTTTGGAAAGGACCAACCTCTGGTGCATATGTTATCTTCCACTCAAGTCCGTTGAAGTTAATTTAAAAAGATCGATAGTATAAAAAAAATCAAAAAGAACCAATTTAAAAAGAAAAAAAGTACCAAAAAGTCTCCACTTATAGTTTCTCAATTAGTCTGGACCGTGCATGTTGAATTTTATATTTCTAGCTTAAGTTTTAACAAAAATTTAAATAGTACCAGTTAAAGAACGAAAAAATACCAAAAAGATCCCTTTTACAGATTCATGTTCCCGCAGGACCATGCATGTTTAATTTTATGTTTCCGATGCAATACTAACGGAAATTCAAAAAGTACCAGTTCAGGAATAAAACAATATCAAAAAAAGTTCCCTCTTTAAGATTCAAATCCACTCAAGCCATTGGATGTTTAATTTTATGTTTCTAGGTCCAAAATTAACGAAAATTAAAAATAAAAAGTACCAGTTGTAGAACGAAGAAGTTGAAAAAGCTTCTCCTTACATATTTGTATTCACTCAGGAGCGTGCATGTCTTGATTCTAGATCCAATATAAAGAAAATTGAAAAAGCACCAGTTGAAGAACAAAGAAGTACCAAAATTTTTCATCTTCGAGGTTCTTATTCATTTGGGACCCTTCTGCACCTATAGTTTTATGTTTCTAAGTTCAATGTTATAGAAAATCAAAAAATTACCACATGCAGCCACGAAAAGTAAAAGAAATTTCTTATTACTAATAAATTTTGTATTCCCAAAAATGCCATTAATAAATTTCTTTCTTTCCATTTCTCGTATTTCCCCATTTTGATACTTTTTTTCTCCCTATTGAAGTATCAAAACTTTCTGAAGAAATAAGTTTTGTAATAAAAGTGCCAAAGACAGTTACGTTTTTAACCCCTACACATTCGGACTTCGAAAAAGTACCACATTTATATTTGTATTGTTTCAGAAACGTAACGAATGTGATATTATCTTTATTTCTATGATTTTATGCTTAAATGATAGATGGGGTGGCAAAGAAGTTCTAAAATGCACATTATACCAGTTGTCTCCCTAAAAGGGCCGCATTTCAAAAAAGTACCAGATGCCTGTCCGCACCTTTCAAATCGGCTGAAAAACAGAGGAGGAAAGTGTTTAACTGTTTTGCATTTTGCCGATATAAGATTTCCGTCTTCTGCGAAAACCCCTTAAAGAAAAAAGAGTACTTGGGCTTTTTATTTTATTTGCAGCAGAGATTTTAAGAGGCATTTTCGCCAAACACAAATAAAGGGTGGTTAAATTTTAAGGGCCGATGTTGATTTTGAATAAAACACAAATTATTTATGAAATTATTGTCATTTCTGTTTATTATAATAATATTGGTATGGTTCAATTATGTATGGAACAAAATATCGGCCAGGTTGCCACCGCGACCTCAGCGGCACACCTCCATCCGATGGTCCAAATTATAGATGACGCTGAGGCATAATTGAGGTTTTATGCCGTTAATGTACCTTAGCTCTTGAATTGTTGCTGGCTTATCGACGTACACCTTTTCTTTCAAATTACTCCAAAGAAGGAAGTCCAACGGTGTCAAATCACATGATCTTGACGGCCAATTGACATCGCCACCAAGTGAGATAACACGGCCATTGAATTTGTCGCGCAAAAGAGCCATTGTTTCGTTAGCTGTGTGGCAGGTGGCACCGTCCTGTTAAAACCACATATCGTCCACAACCATATCTTCCAATTCGGGCCATAAAAAGTTCGTAATCATCTCACGATAGCGAACACCATTCACAGTAACTGCCTGACCGGCCTCATTTTGGAAAAAATACGGCCCGAAGATGCTGCCAGCACATAAACCGCACCAAACAGTCACTCTTTGTTGGTGCATTGGTTTTTCGACAATCACTCTTGGATTATCATTCGTCCAAATTCTGCTTATTGATGAATCTACTGAGGTAAAAGTATGCCTCATCACTGAATCACGAAGTGCACGATATGCATTTTGATTTGAACGCCCATTTTCATAATAAGCCTGCAAACTTTAAGGCATTGCTCGATTGTGAATTTTTCCATGGTTCAAATTGAGTTAGGCTGAAATTGAGAAATGTCAAATGAAATGCAGAAAAAAACTTGAAGTTTAGGTGTGGTTCATATTCAACATCGGCCCTTAAAATTTAACCACCCAACCAAATTATCTGCCTTTTTTAGAACTCGTTCGTTTAACTTGAATTTAAGACATAAACAATAAAGTTAAAGGATCGAGTTATGCTCTCGTGTTCTAAAAACAGGCAGTATTTCTTAAAACATTTTGACTCAAAATTAAAGAGTTCCTAGAAAATTAATATGTAATAAATATCCATATTCCAATTGGTACATTTTAAGAGATTTGCTTCAATACTTACCGACGTTTTTTTTTAATTTACAGGCGCAAATCCATCACCGGTAATTGGAAAACTAATCAAGGTTCAGCCATGCTGGAGCAAATTACTCTAACAGAAAAATATAAATCCTGGGTGGATGAGGTAAGTGAAAACATATTAAGTTTCAAGTTAACTTTTTTCCATTATAAAGACAAAATGCAATCTACACAACTGTAGACCAAAGGCATTGGCTAGTAAATAGTAGTAATTACAAACTAAATTACATTTCATGACAAAATAATATGTAAGCATTTTCTATTTACAGGATTGACTTTAGTTTAATGGCTTAGATTTTTCTTTTAGTTCGTAAAATATTCACATAAAATAAATTTTATAACTTTTCTCTTTAAGATATCTGAACTTTTTGGCGGCATGGAAGTGTGTGGCGTTTCCGTTGTTGTTGGCAAGGACGGTCGCGAGTATATAATCAAAGCATCTGACAGTACTTTCGCTTTGATGGGAGACTCACAAGAAGATGATCGTCGACAAATTGCTGATTTGGTAACATCGCGTATGCAGGTAAATTAATGAAATCGAAATCAAATCAATTAAAAATTTCGTTAAATAATTGGAAAAACTTCTTACAGAATGTCTGCCGACCAGGTATGAATCAGCAAACAACTGGCGGTAACTATGGTAAACTGCCCTCACGCTCATCGGTTTCTTCACGTGGTCAGAGCCCAACCGATGAAATGGGTCCTCCTCCTGTAGCTCCAACAGGACCACGACCAGCCCCAATGGGCGGTCCACCACCAATACCCGAACGCACTTCCCCAGCTGTCGGCTCTATAGGTAGACTTAGCAGCCGAAGTAGTATTTCCGAAGTTCCCGAAGAGAATGGAGCTTCGACAACCAGTGCTCCAGCAGGTGGTTTGCCACGACGCGATTCCCAAACATCGCAAGCTTCGAACATTTCTTCAGCTTCCAGGACGGCTCAACGTCCTCCGCAAACTCAAAGTTCAGTAGTCGAGGATGCGGAGGACACCATGAAGAACCTTAGAAAGACCTTTGCGGGCATATTTGGTGACATGTAGGAATTAGCCAATAAAAAACGCGGAAGAACAGCGAGCGAATCGGGTCATAGCATGACAGGTGAAGGCGGCACTAGTAGTGCTCCTACCAGTGGCGTAGGTGGCATAAGCGTAAGTGGCCTCACCAGTGCCGGTAGCTCGTTCTTGGGCAAGCAATTTTCATTTACATCGGGCAAATCAAGTACTTCGGCTTCTTCGGGTCTGGGTGATTCTGTAATCTCCTTGCAACCCACACCAAAACCCGCCGAAAAACCGGTTGACGCTCGTTCGGACACCTCGTCCACTTCAACACTCACCGCCGGCAGTGTTAGTTCCAGCAGCAAGCCCTCTTCCAGCGTTTTAGACACCTACGAACAAGAGTCTAAATACAAACCAGTCACCAATTTTGAACCACAAGAGCGTGTTAATCCATTCGATAAGGGATCCATGAAAAACAGCACGACCACCACAACCATAGGAGGAGTCTCCACGACATCCTCCTCCTCGATTTCCTCTTCGTCGATTTCTTCGCGCATAAATGCGCGTACGGACAGTACTTTTAAGTCGCCGCCACCACCATCAAGACCACCGCCTCCACCTCCTCAAAACGCATCGATCGCTACTAATTCCAGTACCACCTATCAGAGTTCGACTACATCCAACAAGGATAAGACCAGCTATATCTATGGCAGTTCCACTTCCATCGAAACTATTACACGCATGGACACAACTACAGCTACCGGTAATACGCTCAGCAATGCAACAGCCTCCACCAGTCTGGGCCACAGCAGCCAGGGTACCACAAACACCAAGTTAAGAAATGAAACAGCCAACACCAGCAGTGATTGGAGAACTGCTATAACAGCTCCCTTAAGCACTGGTATTAGATCGGCTAGTGTATACAGCGCACCAGCTGCAGTTACCGTGCCCCCTACAGCCAGTGAAGATGCCCAATCGACAGCAGCAGCCTCAAATGGTTACAATGCAACCACAGAGTTGCCGTCATACACACGACCCTCGTACTCAAGATCCGAAAGCAATGGTAATTATCTAGCCGTGGGTGTATTGCTGGTCAGCCTTACACTACGAAAATCCTAAATGTTCATAACTTCAAATATATAGGTCCACATCTTCATTTCAACCCTCAACCAGCGTTTCAACCACAACCATCATCAACTTCATCACCACCATCATACAACATCATTCGCATTGATCCATAAATGACCATCCTTTCTGTTACTTTTCTTTTGATTTCGAAACCAAACACAATAGTTCCAACTCCAACTATTACAACTTTAAGTTTAAAAAAAATCCCGCGAACGATTCCCTATTTAAAAAATACGTTTATGAAAACACAGCATGAACCGAAACTGAAAAAAAAACATTATTGATTTATTTGAATGAGTCCCAAAAATGTGTGTTTCTTTTGTTAAATCGCATGAATTGTAAAATGAAAATTCCCAATTCGCGTTACTAATAAATCAATTAATTAATGGTGTCAATTAACCCGCCACCAACCAAACAACCAACCAGACGGTCATTTATAATTCTGTTACTCCCAACTCTTCCAATTCTATATGTTTTCGTTAAATTGTCAATGAGTGCGTCGTTATTTTGAAAATTGATTATCCATTTTAATTGTTTTTGTTAAGAGGAAAATAAGTACGTACATATTTTCATATGTTTATGCAATAGAACAAGTTTAGAAGGTCAAGTGTTATTTATTGAATATTTGAACAAAAACTTAAAAAAAAAAACAATTGATAAACCATACAAGTGGTTTAACGATGATCCACTGTTTATTTCCACTTTTTGTAAGTTCATTAATTTTTTGTAACAATTGCTCAACCAATTTTTTTTAAGCAATCAAACCAGCATTTTAAACAAATAATTGCATCCAAATAATGAAATAAAAAACAAACAGTATGTATTTAAAGACATTAAATGCTACAGCTAAATATTTAGTAATTAATTACACATAAATATTAAATCGCAAACATTGCACGTTGGGATGAGAATTCACACAAAATCACACCGCTTTTAATGTAAAAACAAATATACATAAATGTATTTATATAAAATTATTAAAATATCAAGATCGAATTAATATATAAATTTTTTTGTTTCAAGATATAGGGTTTTGAGGATATAACAAAACCTTTTATTTTACAAATTAAAGATGTGTTATCGAAGCTGAATCATTTTCGATACAGCCACTGAAAACGTAAATGTAAATTTTCAAATGTTAAAAATTTAATTTAATTAAAACTGTATTTAGTCATAGCACGCCGGTTCAATCATTACGCTTGTTTACTCTTTTACACCCTCTTCCGTCATTGGAAAAGTGTCAGACTTGTAAATTAAGACGGCATTTACATCTATGCAATTAACGCCGAGTTTTTTTTTAAAGTACTTTCTACGAAACTCTTTTCACATTTACATTTACATTTTTTTCAAGCATTTTTTCAACTTTTTCAACCCCGTTTTCTTCCCTACACCTCTTGCTAAGTGCTGGTTCACACAGGTCAAGTTTACTTGAACAGTTTTATTTAAATTTTCTTTTGAACTTGCGTTCACGTTCATGCACAAAATTAATTTTTGTTTTCTTTTCCTTCAACTTTGTAGCTTTTTATTATATTACGGATGAAAAAAGAAAAGCAAAATAAAAACTGACTGGTACGGTCAAGTATGTACCCCTTTCCATTCTCTTTACTCCTCTCTCCTAAAAGCTAAAGACTTGAAGAGTCAAACTTGACCTGTGTGAACCAGCACTAACAAACAAAAAGTTGCAAGCGAAAGTTGCGGCGTTAATTGCATAATGTAAATATGGTCAAATTTAGAAAGTCCATTGCATAAGATCTGGCACCAGTCTTTACTAAAGCTATCAAATATTTGTCGCATTACTTTTTTGCAAAACGTTTGCTAGGTCAAACATCATTTAACACTTTCTAAATTCCATCATACAATGATCTTTTTAAGCCTTTATGACACTACATTTATTATTCATTAATTGATATAGAATTGATAGAAAGAAACAGTAAATGCTAGAAAGAGCAAACTATAAAAAATGTAAACAAAGTTTTTTAGTTTTTTTTCTCTTGTTGCGGTTTCGTTTCAGGGATGGCGTTGAGAAATTTTAAAATTGTACCTAATTGTACTAAAAGATTTTTTTAGTTGAAATTAATTTTATTTATGTTCTTAAAAACACCACAAAAAGGTATTATAAATCTTAGTTTAAAAAGTATCAACAAAAAAGTACAATTGAAACAATTTAGCCATCCCTGTTCTGTTTATTTTATTAAATGTTGCCAACTTTTTGTTTATGAGAAACCTAAAAACAAAAAGCGGTAAATCGCTGAATTTGTCCATAAACCGCTGATTCAGGAACACTTTTAATATTTCAAGCATGAAATGTCAATTTTACGTTGAACAATTTTACATTATTTTTGACATAACTTCATTTTTTATCGATAACTTTGGTAAAATATTTGACAGCTTGCCATTTATCTTAATACAGCTGAACCCTTCGCACTTGGTAAATTTTTCTATTACGTACGTACAACTTTTCGCTTTTTGAGTTGGTTTGACAGCGATATTAATTAATATGAAGTAAAAGCAACAGTTTTTTTTGGCCAATGACAAATGAAGAAGTGGTAGAAATGGCAGTTTTTCAACCTTGACTGCACATCTACAAGTAAAATATTAAAAAAGCAACAAATTTGCAATTTTTGGTTTTTGTTTCAAATATATTTTACTTGTAGATTTGTAACTTGCACTTTTGAGAAACAGTGTCCAGTTAATCAAAATATTTAGTAATTGAGTCTGTTTATAATTAATTCTTAAATTCTGTCAATTCTTTCCAAACGGCTGTATCGATTGAAAGAAAAGTGGACAAGGCTATAGGAAAATGTTTTTGATTAGCAGTGGCCTTGACAAAGTCCTAAGCATTTATGAGGCCACCTGACCTTCCGACCATTTGAAAAAAAAATTGAATTAGGTATGGTTTATACATATTTTGAATACCCCCTTCTGAAATCCGTTTTACGAAATTTGTATGGTTTCTGAAATATTAAGCATTAATTTTACTATATATCAGCCATTTTAAGCTTGTTTTATTCTAAAAAACTCACCCTTTTCGGGAGCAAAATTTTTAAGAAACAGACACCAAATTACTTTTTTTAAATAAAATGTCACATTTTTTGTAGAAAAGAAAACATGATAAGTATTGGTTTGTTCTACACGCTGCAAATTCTTCATACCAAAACGTAAAAAGTAAATTTCAGTCTTGCTTTGCTTAATTGCCGTTAGAAAAAAGTAGTAAAAGCAAAAGCAAAGTTAAATGTCAAAAACTCAATACACAGCTAAAAGTATACGGTGGCAGCACAAAAAGCTGCTTTTTCGAAATAAATTTAGAAAAGTGGCTTATGCGGCACAAAACAATAATTTTCACTTTCAATAAAATACTATGAACTTCTTAGTTCGTTGCTGAACTTTCACATCAAACATAAGCCAGAAGCAATGGTGAAATTGCAAAAAAATTCTATCTGGTACATTTTCAGAAAACTTTAAGGGCCATATACACTTGTCAAGTGCTTGTCCAGCGGGCAAATTCATCGTGTACGTGTGCTGGACGTAATATTTGCCGTCATATCTAAATTTGTTGATTTTCCATCCAGCATCGTCGGTACAAACACATTTTCACTAATACTACCACAATGCCTGGTGAGTAGTGTATTTGGGCTTTTAGGTAAACCTTCATTGTTGTTTTTTTCACTACGACTTTTTGGCATATGCGCCAAACCAATAGTGAGCTGAGTTGTTACGGATATTTTAACATATATTTCAGAATTTGTCAATACTTAAGTGAAAATGTTTTAAAATATTGGACACTGTTTACTCGGCTGATTTTCTTTCATTAGTTTTGCAATAAAGTCTTCGTCCATAAAAAAAATATTTTAGAAGATTATCATACTCAAATTGAAATAAATACCATTTTTTAATTTTATTTTTTATCAACATACTTTTTTAGAGGAAGGACTTAAACTTGTTCCAAAAAGAATTCTTAATAAACATCACTGTAAAGCAGTGTTGCCGAAACGTTATTTCAAAATAACGGGTTTCCACTCAAACAAAAACTTGAATTTTTTTAACAATTTTAAATACACTTAGAGAAAAAAAAATTTTTAATATGGTCACCTCCAACAAAGCTATTTTTAGGGAAAGTAATTGCACATGTTATGGTTAATATAACTATTTCAATGTCACCAACAACCATATTGTGGTTAAATTAGTTGTTGTCTCAAAACATTTAATGTTTAATAAGAAAATAACATAGGTCGACATTTTACAAATTTTAAAAAGTTTTTTTAACCATTCCAACTGATTCTTATGTTTCTGGCATGCTTAATCCGAGTATGAGCTCAGTTTTCTGTAACTCTCGCGTCGAGAAACAGAAATACCATAAATTGAAACAAACAACATTTTTGGCGAGTATAAGCTGTCACGTAAGTTAATTACTCGTCAATTTACAGAAAGTGTGTCTGTAAAATTTCTGTAAAAAAGTTCCCGCTTTGAACTGTCAAATAAAATAAAAACGGGGCGAGACAACAATAAAAAACAATTAAAAATTCCAAATATAAAGAATATTAATAATTTGCTCTTGTCATATTTTTTCATTGTTTAATTATTTTGCTTTAACATTTTTATAAAATATACGAATGTTTTCAAAGCTCGTTTGCAAACAACAAACATTTAAGTTTGGTATAGCCGACGGTTGTATTTTCGCCGCCGTCGTTTAAAATTTTTCAATTTTAGTAAGTTGTAGTCGCCGTCAACGATATGTGTAACTGGCTTTCTCAATGTCTGCAATCTTACAACGGGTTCGAGTGCAACGTTATGACATTTATAACGTAACGAACGTAATATCTTTTGATAGTTTTCGACATGAGTTACAGACACACTTTTCTTCTAACTTTTTGAGAAACGATGGAATATTTTGTTTCACATCTTTTCGATGCGAGAAGTTTTCACTTAAGTTACAGAACATGGGTATAGATAACGGTACATTTATGTTTGTAAAGCTCTTTTTAAGCCGCCATCTAGAGTGAAATGCTGGTTCGATTAAAATAAAGGCTACCAAATTATGAGTCGAATGAGACGCAACAAAAGTAATAATCATCGAAATAATTATTTTAATTTGTTCTTTTCATTGCACCTTGCAAGGCAGTCCGAACCTCGGCTTCTTTTGGACACAATTTGCCAATTTTTGTCGTATTTCATGTGCCAATAGTGTGAACGTTCAAAATTTTTTAATATGCGACTATCTGTGCCGAAATTGTGCTGACTGTGGACAATCAAAATTAACCTTGATGCGCCGATAATGTGAACACTCTTTTGCACAATGTGGAGCAAACAAATTGTTTAATATGTTCCGGATTATTATCGGCCACTTGTGCGCCGATCACAGTCGCCAATCAGCGCCGATACAATGGATGGCAAAACGAAATTTTTAAATTGCACCAACTGGCTACTAAAATTTTACTTTTTTGAGCTTAATTGTACCAAAATTACATTTGTTGTATCTATTATTTATGCATCAAAACGTTAAATAGTACATTTGTATTGTTAAACAAAAGAAAACAATTTGCTTTAACCAAAACATTGCAGTTGTATCGATGTTGCCATCCCTGTACTGAAATTCTGTAACTTTTTAACGACAAAAAATTGACAATATACTGCCAAAGAAAAGTTGCCACCAAAAGTAAACTGTCAGTTCAGACAATTGTGAGAAATCCTAACAACTTCATTGGCTGACAACTGTCTGACATTAAATTTATCTGCCAACAAAAATTGTCAGTTCAAACGGTTTTCAGATAATTCCATGTCAAGAATTGCCAGATCTTTTGTGAGACAATGAGAGAATTGCGTGTATTTTTATAAATTTTCTTATTGAATGGAAAAAAGCAATAGCAAAGATTTTAACTTTTTTTTTTTAAAGGTGGCATAAATATTAATTAAAATTAATTTTAGTTTTACAAAAGTAAACTTTTTGTTTTTTCGTTTTACTCATGCATATCAGGGATGGAAACTATGGTACAATTGTACTTTTTTAACCATGGTTGGCTATTGCTTAAAAAAATCGCAATTAAAGAGCTACGCAAGAAAATATAAAATTGGTACTGTCATAGCCTAAAAACTATGTTTTGTTATTGAAGTTTGTACATAAACTGAAACCCCATTTTCCATCCCTGGATACCTATGTATTTGCAGCTTTGACAATAGATCTCTGGCCTCTAAAAATAACGCCATTGTCAAACTCATAATTGTTAAAATTTCATTACAGAATAGCTCTTAACGACAAAATTCGTTAGCTAACGAAAATTGTCGTTAAGAGCTATTCTGTAATGAAATTTTAACAATTTGTATCGGCAAAAAATGTCGGTAGCTAACGACACAAAAAAAGTTCTTGTTAAATAATAACGACAACAAATGTACTGTTAACAGATTAAAAATATAGAGTAAAGTAGCCAATTTTTAACACAAAAAAAGTAAGAAAGTATAGTCGATCAAGTCCGACTCTACATTGCAGTATATGGGCGATCATGTTTTCGTCAAAAAGAGTATGTTGTGAGGTTAATATTCACATAAGACATTTTTGTGTCAATAATTTCTAAGTATCTACTACCATTATTAGTGTATTCGTATGGGAGCTGGGTCAAATATGGACCGATTCTAAAAAAAATTTGTTCTGGTGATTTATGTAGGCTGCGACAAAATATTTTTGGATCTTATTCAACTCAAATGTCTATAAAACAAAATGGCTATTAATAGGCACAAAACCCTATTCCGGAAAGAAGTTTTCATGTGGGATATTAAAATTAAATAACTGCTTCTCACCATTACAAAAAGGCTTCGACCTTGTGACAATAAACGCATATGTGCCAAATTTTATAAAATTATTTTTAAAATTGCGACCTGTAATATGCGCACAATGTTATCTTGGACAGACTACCAGCCATCCTGATAGAAGGACGGGCTTCGTTAAATGGATTCTGACATTGATTCTGAGTCAATCGGTACACTAAAAGGCAGGCCCAGTTCCTTTATTTTGATGTGTTACAAACATTCGTACAAACACATAATATCCTCTTCACATACAGTAGTGTAGGTATAAAAAGTAAGAGCAGAAATGTTGTGCTAGAGTGGCTCAGTCACCTGGAAATTGTTCCCTATGTATAGAAAGATTTAAAACCAACATATTTGTTTAGAAATATAATCAATATTTACGCGTTTTCATTCATGTTTTGTTAAAATAAATGCAATAAAGTAAATTTATTTTGTATTTTTTTATTAATTTTAAAAAATTTTCACTTTGATGTTCTTATATTTTTAACGATATTTGTCGTCAATATTTCTAAGCAAAAATATTTGTTTATTTAAAATACAGAATAACAAATTCGTTAAAGTAACCGAGATTTTTCGTTAATTAACGATATCGGTAGATAAATTAAAAAAGTTACAGAATTGAGGTACTGGTTTGTAAACATCTGTTTACAAAACAACAATTACAAAAAAAAAAAAAAACAAAATAGCAAGATAGTGTGACCGCATTGTACCGATTATTGTCGCAATTGAGTTTTGGCCGATATGAACCGCAAAAATTGTCACAATGTGCGACGATAATGGGACCACTCAAGAATAAATTGTGCAATGTTTTTAAATGTGCGCCGATATAGCACGATAAAAATCGTCACAGATTGTGCTATTTGAGCCGATAGTGGAGATCTTAGCTTAATACTCGACACCAAAATTTTTTTCGATTTGTGGACTTGTTATATTAAAGTTATTTATAAAATGACTTCTAAAAAAATGTTTAATAAAACATACCAATAAATTTGACAAATGTTTATTTAGGAAAATTTTCATACAAAATTTGCTTTGTAAATCTTTTTTAAATTTAAAATATTTTTATGAATACAGGCATTAAAATTTAAAAAAAACATAATTTTTTTATTGATTTATCGCCTTTAATTTTTTACCTCACAAGCCATTCACAAAAAGCTTTCATCTCATCTCAAAACATTTAAATTTTTTTTTAATAATTTTTAAGCTTTTGTTTTTAATCTGCACTTCATATAAAAATATTTTCACTACTGCACGAATTGGAAAAAAAATTGCTGCACCAAAATAAATCCATTTAAAGTAAGAAAAAGCTGTATCGAATTCAGGATAAGAGGCTTTATTTTTCAAAATTTAGCTTAAATAGATGTTCACAAACGATCGATCGAATGCGAAATGATAAATTTTAATATTTAATACATTTCAGTACTTTTCTAAAAGCCTTAATTGGTTTTCTATTATAAGGAAACATAACCGCAAACATAATGAACATTGTACACTAATATTTAAAATGTGGATGCATGATAATTGTATTGAGTTATATAATCAATGTTGATTAAAATGTTATCTAACTAAAATCGATAGTAGATAGAGCATAATTATTGTTACTACGTTTATACGTAGCCTATTCGCGAATAAAAATTATTTGCGATTAACTAACTTACTGTTTATATGTCTATTTCTTAATGAAAATTCTTATTTTTAAGTGATGCCAGATGGAAAAATTATTCATTTAGTAGCACTGTATGTTTATAAACTTTTTATTTTTTAAATGGAAAAGATCAAAAATTATTGTGTATTTTTAAAATTATTTGCACATTTTTGATTTAATTCTACTTTTGTTGTCATATGAATGTGCCACATCGAAATAAAAACGTAAAACGGTTAAAAGTGTGGCAATGCTTAAAATCTTATTTGCAAATAGTGTCGTTAATCAGGAATTGTTTTCGTGAGTTAGCTATTCGCAAATAAATTTAATTCACTGTTTATGCGGCAATATTCTCTACTTGCAATATATTTATTTGCGAATAAGTGGTGCGTATAAACGTAGTATGTGTTAATTTATGTTTATTGTATTTATTTATATGTTAATATTAGCGGTATTCACGGTTCATATTCAATATTAAACCCTTATAAATATTCTACGATTTTAAACATCTAATCGATGTTTTTTTTATTAATTGTTTGGAATTAAGCACATTTAAACAAAACCTTGTTCGTTTTTTTGATATATTCCACTTTTAATTTAAGGAACGTTTATACTTTATTAAAATCATAAAGCTTCTTACAGGCGGTTGTCAGATCTAACAATATTGTCAGTAAAATGTTCTATGTCTTACAACCGTGTGAACTGGCAATTTTTGTTTGAAAACGTTGTCATAAAAAGAATTGTCAGTCCATTGCAATCGTGTGAACACTCTTCGTTGCCTTTGGCGAATCAATGTCAGATGTTGTAAACTAATTTTTTATTGTCAAATGTGCGAAGTTTATGATTTTGACAATGGCGTTATTTTTAGAGGCCAGAGATCTATTGTCAACGCTGCAAATACATAGGTATCCAGGGATGGAAAATGGGGTTTCAGTTTATGTACAAACTTCAATAACAAAACATAGTTTTTAGACTATGACAGTACCAATTTTATATTTTCATGCGTAGCTCTTTATATATATTTTGAAAAAAAAAGACTTTTAATTAATTGCGATTTTTTTAAGCAATAGCCAACCATGGTTAAAAAAGTACAATTGTACCATAGTTTCCATCCCTGATATGCATGAGTAAAACGAAAAAACAAAAAGTTTACCTTTGTAAAACTAAAATTAATTTTAATTATTATTTATGCCACCTTTTAAAAAAAAAGTTAAAATCTTTGCTATTGCTTTTTTCCATTCAATAAGAAAATTTATAAAAATATACGCAATTGTCTCATTGTCTCACAAAAGATCTGGCAATTCTTGACATGGAATTATCTGACAACCGTTTCAACTGACAATTTTTGTTGGCAGATAAATTTAATGTCAGCCAATGAAGTTGTTAGGATTTCTCACAATTGTCTGAACTGACAATTTACTTTTGGTGGCAACTTTTCTTTGGCAGTATATTGTCAGCACCTTGCCAGACCTTACAATATTGTAAGATCTGACAACCGTCTGTATATAGCTTAAGGCTAGATTACACTATCTCACAAGTCTTACGTATTCCATAATACATTGTGATCTAATTTAACATGACAGTTTGTGTTGACACCATCACACAAAGTATAAACACTCACACATAAAATAAAATGCAACCCTGATCCAATGAAAAGTATAATTGTTTAGAAATTTTTCAAAAAACGATGAAGTCGTATGGGATGTCAAACTTTTTCATAAAACTTGTAATTTTCGTGACACATTGCATTCACACTTTCACACTTTGTCATATTACTTGAGTTTTTGGCATGTATAATCTAGCCTTTAATACAGTATTGCGCCAAATATGGCAACTGTTTCACACTTGTAAAAAATACACTGACAACAGTATTGTAGATGGTGGAAACTAAAGGCCCAACCACAATGTGCTTAAGTTGGCTTAAGCGAATGAGCGAATACATGTAAATTATATGAGGCAAACCATATTGAACTTAAGGAAACTTTTTACTAAGTTTAATGAAACTGTCATTTGCTTAAGCAAGGTGCGAATCTAATCGCACATTCCGTACGGAATCAAATGTTTTTTTATTTTGTTTTTGTTTTCTTAAATACGTTTGAGAGACTTTTTGTTAATTTTTGACAGTAGGTTAAGTAAGACTATGCATATTATGGTTGAGTCTTAAGGCGAAGCCATAGAGGTCACCATATGAGAGAGAATTAGGCTGGCCGTAATTTTCTACAACATAAAGAGACAGTTATCATAAGCCTCTCTCACAATGTGGTCAACTGAAACATGGTCAAGTTAGTATGTCTGCGCAAAACTACAATAATGCAACAATAGAAAAAAAAACGACACGCATTTCTTTTGTGTAAAACAAGACAAAAATGTAAAATAAAACGCATTTGTTTGTATAGAAAATGATACAGATGTCAAAAACAATTGAATGAAGAAAACACAACTCTGAAAAAAACCAGCCAGCGTTATACGCACAAATGTAAATGTAAAATGTATGCATTTTGTTGTTGTCGTTTTTTAAATTTATAAAGATATACCAAATCTGCAAGATGTTAAAGGGGTACAATAACAAACTGTGAATGCCGCTATAATGTACACGGGAGTTCGGTTATAAACACTTTTTACAATGTTAACATGTTATTTTTAATCCCAACTCAGGTTTTTTTGTTTCATGCAGTTCCTGAGCTGGTAATTTTCTATGTTTTTGGATTATCTAATTACCCATACAACGATAACAAAATGTCAGTGGGTCCGAAGTGGAATGTGGTCTAATTTGTTTATTTCCGACAAGTTTTTGGTAGAATCTATTAAAATTATTTTTCTTAAGCAATCCTATGGAAAATTCAAGTTACCTTAAGAAGTTGTTATATTCCTTTTGCAATCAATTTTAAAATCGAAAATTATTTAAACAATTCCTCTTTCCAACAAAAAACGAAAAGTTTTACAAGGAAAACAATAAAACTTGTGCTGGAGAATAGAATTTTAAGGTATCCTAAAATGTTAACCGACCTCCTTTGTATGTGGTCGCAAATGAACCACCCACCATACAATACAAAAACAGAAAAAAAAATAATATACCAAAAAAAATGTTTTTTGTCTACTATTTCTTGCAGTTGTGTGTATGTATGCGTGTTTACTTGTATCTATGTTGAATGCATTCATATTTCTGCAGTGAAAGCTCTCATAACAAGACAAATTTAATTTTTCACAAAAAACCAAATAGAGAAACCTCAGATTTTGTGGGCAAATAATGATGACTGGCAGATGTATATACAATCGAAAGAAATAACTTACACACAAGCACGCTCATGTTAATGTACGATATGTAAGTACATGGTCCTGATGTGAGAGCTTTTACTGTAAGAGCTTAAAAGCTTAAAGAAAAGAGTATTGAACAATTGCACCTTATAACTAATAACTTAGTTCTACAACAAACAATGCTACAGACACTTAATTTTACAGCTGTTTCAAAAGAAATTCGTTTAAAACATTCTTTCACCCTTTAAAAAAATAAAACAAAATTCTAAAGCCATCACTCACTCATTTTTCATTCACCTAACGCTCAGTATAAAAATAATTAGGCAATATTTTTTTTATTTTTTTCCGACAAAATTTCTTCTAAAATCGTCTATAAAACTAAAGCAATGATGCACAAACATGCATGATTTATATGTATTTTTCAGAAAGAACATTTCAAAATTAAATTAATGTAATTTTTGTTAATCTTTTTTTAGGTTCCACCACCACCGCTATGGGTAAGAGTTCGGATTTGGATATAATATTTGGCGACAGCCAGCCTCCACATTTGGGCAATGGCAAATTTACACGATCTGGCGGTTCACTCTCCGATGCCGAAATGATTTTCGGCACACCCAGTTCTGCCTATAAGACCGATCGTTTTGGTACTTCCAAAAGTATGAGTGTAACATCCGATCGCAGCAGTTATGGCCAAACGAATAGCAGCGCCAACAACTATAAAATCTACGAGGGCATACAAAATGCCGGCTTTAGTGATTTTAGCGATCCAAAGAAATCCGACAGCAACAACAGCATACCATCGTATAACAGTTGGATAAATAGCAACAAACATTTAGAGGAAGAAGATGATTTAGATTTAAAATAAGCAAAACGAGAAACAAATAAAATAAATTTAAAAAAATTGAAACTTAATTTAAAGGACATAACAAATTAAATTAGATAAAATGTTATACTTAAACCCCAACCGAAAAACAAGCGTATTTAAAAAAGAAATTAAAAAAAAAGTTTTATTGTTACTGTTAATGTCATTTACATCTCAAAAAATGTCATACTCTATAATATCCAAAAAAATAAATACAAAATACAATAGACACGTTAACTCATAAAAAACATCCTTTAGAAAATTTAACAAACGAACAAACAAAAAGAGAGTAGTTATTTTCTCCCTTAAACATCCCTGTAATTGTTACAAATACATCCGGTGTAACCAAGGCGAATTAACTTCAGGTAAGCTCAACTCGTCAGCCGTTCGTCAGCTGTATCCACGGCGAATTAAAAAATGGTGAAACGTCAAAATATTGTTTTGTTTCTATACTGAAATTTGAAAACAAGTCAGAAAATTGCAAAAACAAAATACATGGGGCATACATGGGGCTTTTTGTAGTTGAAGAGTTGCACTTACCTGTTATAAATTCGCCTTGGGTGTAACCCTGCTGCATTCACAAAGCCAAACATTCTCTCTTTTAATTACTCACTCACACTCATACAGAAAGAACAACTCATCGCCTCTAAAGTTTCCTGGTTTCATGGAACAATTTTCATGCAAAAACAAATTTTATGTTGTTGTACTTATAGTAAAGAATAAAATATTAATCAATTGAATAAACAATATTAATTTTAGTTAAATGTTGATAAATTAACAATATAATAATTAAAACTTAGTTAAATATTGCACTTTATAATTGTTATACAATAGTGGAAAAAACGTATTTTAAAAGCAAAAACGTTTAGGAGTTTATATTTTATTATAAAATCCTGGCTTAAAATGGGAATTATTGTGTTAAAAAAAACAATAATAAGATTAACTTTAAGTAAATATTTATTTTTGCTTATTAAACTCCCTTAAAGCTTAACACAATTAAGGCGACAAGCGAAATTGTTGTTTTTTTTTTAATATTAATTTAATTCTTTTTTTGGTTATAATTCTTGTAATTTGTTGTTATAACTGAATTCATCCAGTTATTGATTATAATAGAGTTTTGCAACAAGATGGTTGTCATAGAAACAACGTTTAATTGAAAACTGATTTTAAACTTCGATTCAAAATCTTTAAAAACAAAACAAAAAATATTTGAAAAATACTGTTCCCGAGATTATAGAAATTAATAAATTGGTTGATGTTTTTTTTTTGTCAAAAAATAAAGCAACTTCAAGAACTTCAAAGAAGTTAATGGTGCCATTTAATAAACGCCCACCATTGTTCACCTTTTATGATTCTTTAGCCTTTTGTGTTTTAAAAATTGGAAAAAAAAAACACCGAAATTTTGCAAAAATTGACCGAAATAATTATTTGGGAAGATAATTTCATGTAAGTGTTGCCCGAGGCTAAGCCGTAGTTGGCCCATCCCTGAGCTCCAATCTTGACATACATTTTCTAGCATTTCGGCCGGCATCTCACTAATGCCACCTGTAATGTGTCTTCTAGAGCTAGAATTATTACTGGATTATCCCTGTACACGAAAAACTTTACGTATCCCTACAAAAAATAGGCGGTGGGACCAAATCATTTGACCTTTGTGGCCAATGGTCTGCTGCAAAACGTAAGATTAATTGGATACCAAACTCGCCTCTCAATGGGCTTATGGTATCGATTGGAGTGGGGCACCACTTTGATGAAATCACAAGCAAGTCCAATTTGTCTCTTTGGGGGAAAAAAAAAGTTGGTTATCCTTGCAATGTACCTGGCTCAATTGGCTGTAACGTTGCGATGTTCATCATTCTTGAAGAATTACGGTCTAATGATGCCACCGGAACGCTAACCTCACCAAACAGTGTATCTTTCTTGTATTAGCAACTCTTGAACTGCCTCTGGCTGCTCTGCAAACCAAATTCGGCAATTGTGTTTCTTGACATATCCGTTAAGCTTAAAAATGTGCTTCTTCGCTGAAGACAATTTTTCGATAGAAACACATTTCTCACACAGCACGAATTTTGATTTCAAAATTAATTGATTTGTCTATTCATGGTGAAGTGGTAAATCCAAGACGAAATCAATTCAGCAACAAAAATTGCAAGTGTGGACGTTGGCCAACATTCTTTTTTTCAAAACCGATTTAAAAAATTTTTTTTCAACAAATATTATGGATTTGTAATAAATACAAACAAACTTATTAAAATTAAAATTAGAAAAAAAAATTTACAAATATTTAAGGAAGCCAACTAAAATAAAATCCGTTTTTCGCTTGCCGCTCTAATTGTGTTCGAATACCACCAATTACAAAAAATGTGAACGCACTTAAAACAAATTGCACAAATATTAAAAAAAAATTAAAACTGCGATAAATATGTTGAAAAGAAAAAAAATTTTGTGTTAAGCATTAAAAATAAAATCATACAAATCAACCAATGACAATGTTAATATTTTAAAAAGCAAAACAAAATAATTCTTTTTATAAGTTTTATTAGCAAATTTTTCAATGTTAAAAAAAAATTATTATTTAAAGAAACAAAACGTAACCCATGATAATTTTTAAGGAATTCAAGAAACAAATGACTAAACTCATGAAAAAGTTAAAAAACTTAATAAATTTCAAAGCATTTTTTTTAAAGAATAGACACATTTTTCACACGTAAAGCTTAGTGCCGGTTCACACACGTCAAGTTTGACTCTTCAAGTTTTGAGCTTTTAGGAGAAAAGGGAAAAGAGAATGCCATTTCTTTCCCCTCTCTCCTAAAAACTCAAGACTTAACGAGTCAAACTTGACGTGTGTGAACCGGCACTTACTTTGACAAAATCTCTTCAAGTTTCTTTCAAATGTTCTTTCACTTCTGCACACGCAAATTTGGCTTTGACAAGTGTTGTGTTCTTTTATGTCTTCTGTTGTTGCTTGTCAAATTCAAGGCGAATTAAACTTGAATTCGCCTTGGTCAATTTAAACAAGCAACCAAATACAACTACATATATTTAAACGACGAACGAAAAAGAAGAAAGATCAGCGTAGAGCTTCGCGTGGAATAGCTAAGGGAATTGAAAAAAAAAGTTCCTAATGGGATAGTTATTAAAATAATGTTGGAATACCGTTTTAAAAATATTATTAAGCACTTATATAATCATACTTTGTTTAAAAATTTCACAAATCATTTTTTTTTTTCATCAATATTTTGAAAATTAATAACCACTAATCGAAGATGCATTTTTTTAATATTTGATATGCCCAGAAAAAAATATGAATTTTTGCGTATGCTAGACACTTGGTTCAAATGTGTGCAAAACCCATAAACAACAAGCTGATGCAAAGCTTCACAATGTCTTAAAAATTAACTGTTAAAAAAACTGTAAAAAATATTTATTTCGTACAAACAAACTGAAAGTTAAAAAACATAATTTCTAAAAATAAAAAAATATTGATTTGGGAAAAAAAATCATATTTTGAACAAAAAATCATCAAAAATATGATTAAATTATCTTTCTGGCAACGCTGATTGAAGCTTTTAGTTTTCGTACATATTTTCCCAAATGAGTGCTGCAGTCAATTTATATATATAGCAGGTAGTCTCGGAAAGCCAGCTGGTTATTTTTTATTTGCTTGTTTTATTTGTTTGCAAGTAAACAAGTTTTTTGTCTCTTTTCAACCCCTTTGCTGTTTGACAGTTCGTATCGCAAAACAACAATAAAAAGCCCTGTTGTTTGTTTTATTGTACAATTGTTGTAATCTCGTGGCTACCTGCTATAAATATACCTTGGCTGCAGTAAACTCTCATCTAAAAAAACAGACGGTTGAATCCACCTTTACCTTTGTTCTTCTTTCCTCTTCTCTCCCACAAACTCAATATCTTGTCAAAAGTAAACTTTGCGTATAAGGAATGGGTCTAACCAGGGTTGTCAGATTTTTTTGAGCTCTATCGCCAAACCGGATGTCAGAAATCGCCAAACGTCAATTTGGTTCAGTTTTTGTATTTTTTTTTTTTTTTTTAATCAAAAATCGCCAAAAACTGAGAAAAAATACAAAAAATTCGCCAGAAGTAAATTTTGTTTTGTTTCTGTTATTTTTTTTTTTAAATAACATAAAATGGAGATCGTATAAGTATTCAGTTAAAAAAGCTTAAATTAAGTACACAAGTCTTTAAGATCGTACACATTAGCCTCACTGATTAGAATTAAATAGTGACTGAATATAAAATTCACTTAAACTGATAACAAAACAAAAATCATGTGGAAAAAAGTTGCAAGTTTTTTTCGCCACAAAAGTCGCCAGTCGGCAAATGGGAAATCCCATCGCCAAACACGCTTTAAAATCGCCACGTTTGGCGAGAAATCGCCATATCTGACAGCCCTGGGTCTAACTGAAATAAATTAATGTTTTATTGCTCTACGAATAAAATTTTCTTACAGCCCAAAAGTATGCTACATTTTGTGAATTCCCTAATGCAAAACCTCTCCAACAAAATTATTATATCATAATATTATCTTTTAATGAGTATAATTAATTTGTATTATTCTACAAAATATTAATGCATACATAAATACAACAACTACATGCATACAATATAAACAATAATACTTCATAAATACTATATACTTAATAATGCATACATATGTAAGTAAATATTATTATATATATAAATATACATATTGTAAAACTTATTACATATATACACTAATTGTTACAACAACAAATTATACTCCAACATGAGACAACAACAAATACACTATTTAAATTAATTTAATTAACAACCAAAAAAATACCATGACAATATACTCAAAGATAAAACAAAAAGACAACAAACGATTAAAAAAATTAAAAATAAAAAAATGCTAAAAAGTTAATGAGAGGTTAGAGAAAATGCTAAAGATAAAATAAAACCTCTTTAATTCATTAAAAAAATTATAAATAAATTACAATTAGAAAAACAAAAATAATAATATTAATATACAAAATTATACTATAACAAATTAAATTCATAATAAATTAAAAAAAAATTAACCGAAGCAATGTTTAACTTATCTACTCTTTAAATTGGAGAATTTCTTAAAGAATTTTTTAAATTATTAAACAAATTGGTAGAAAAAAAAGAAGCATAATTTATAGTAAACCAATAATTTTTAATCAAATTTTCAATAATATTATTATTATATTGAAATTATTATTAACAAAAAAAAGAACAATCTACTTAATAAATTATTTAATACAATAATTATACATATGTATGTGTTGTAAATGTTTTTATGTTGTTATATGGATATTTGTTAGCAACAATTTATTGTCTGAGCTTTATTTTTTTAAAGTAAAATAGTTTTAATTTTAGTAAATTATATTTGCTTAAACAACATACATACATTTAAAATGCAAAACATTAGAATATTGGTTTTAGAACAGTATTGAATTTAATTTTTTTTTTTTTTTTGCAAACTCATATTAGATTTTCAAAAATTTAAAGGGGTACCAAACACACAATAATCTTGAATTATGGCAGTTTTTTTAAGGAGATACTTACACTTTTACCTCAAACCATGATCTACCTCATGATTTACGATTAATTCAAATGATTGACCGATATATTTGAATAATACATATAAGTGCGTTTCTTAATTGTGGAACTTGAAAACAGTTTTGCAAACTTTCACAAATCCATAATATTTAAAAGAATTAAACAAAGAAAACTCTATTAAATTATTTTGAAAGGAAGATTTGTTAATTTTTGCCCTCCTACCTCAGACCATAGACGATCGTGTAGAATTGAAAACTAAACAAAATTTCTATAAATTTGTATACTTTTCTTTCCTTAAATTTTTACGTGAATGAAGTCACTGGTAAAAGCTAGTAAAGGGTGGTTCAACCAAAACGCATGATGTTAATTGTAAATAAAACAAAAAGTTTTCGGAGAATTATCTTTATATTTTTTATTATTATAGAAAGATTTATGACAAATATGTGCGAAACAACATATCGGCCAAATACTACCCTCGGCTTCGGTGGGCTACCTCTATCCGATGGTCCATATTTTCAATTGAACTTAGACATAATTGAGGTTCAATGTCGATAATGTGCCGAATTATCTCATCCTTAAGCTCTTAAATTGTTCTTGGCTTAAAAAAGTACACTGTTTCTTTTAAATATCCCCAACGAAAGAAGTCTAACGCTGTCAAATCACATTATCGTGACGGTCAATTAACATCACCACGACGTAAGGCAACACGGCCATTGAACTTCTCGCGCAAAAAACCCATTCTTTCGTTGGCTATGTGGCAAGTGGCACCATTCTGTTGGAACCACATATCGTCCAGGTCCATATCCTCATTTTCTAGCCACAAGAGGTCTGTTATCATCTCGCGATAGCAAACACCATTCACGGAAACTGATTGGCATACCTTATTTTCGAAGAAGTGACACCGCCAGTCCATAAACCGCACCAAGCAGTCGCTCTTTGTTGATGCGTCGGCTTGTGGATTCTCATTTGCTCAAATGCGGCATTTTTGCTTGTTAACGAATCTACTGAGGTGAAAGTTTGCCTCGTCGCTGAAGATTATTTTTTTCACTGATAGAAAAGGCGTCATAACGCTGATGTATTTTGACATCAGTACTATGACAAGTGTCTTCATTTTTGACCCCATGACACTTTTCATCCTGGTGATGTCAACCTTAACATCACTTGGCCAAAGTGTCATCAGGATAAAAATGAAATTATGTCATCAATGGGATGACATGTCGGCATCACAGAAATAACGAATATGTCCTCAGTGCGACGACGCAGTAACATCGGGGAAAGGAAACATTAGCAACAAATTAATGACAGTTTGTCATAAAGTCAAAGTCATTGGGATTGACTTAAGTGAAAGTGAGAGAATATTATAATTTACTTACCCGTTACATATGTTTGTTTCAGGTTTGTTGAATTACGTCCTTTGTTTACAACAGAACTCTCAATAATAAGACATCAGCACCATGCCCCATATGGTTTTCGTAATTATTCTACTTTAAAAATTTGATGTATTTAACTAAATAATTTAAAAAAGAGAATATAGGAATTTTTGCTTCTCATAATACATTGCAATCATGAAAATAATGTTAATAATAACAAAAGATGGCATCGAATCAATGTCACTATAGTCATAAAATAGATGGCACGTAAAAAATGACAAAATTGTACGTAGACGCTAGTCAAGCCCTTATGACACTACATTTTTTTATTCATTATTAGATACAGAATAGATAGAAAGAAATGCTAGAAAGAGCAAACTATAAAAAATTTAAACAAAGTTTTTTAGTTTTTTTCTCTTGTTATGGTTTTGTTTCAGGGATGGCGTTGAGAATTTTTAAAATTGTAGCAACAGCCTTTAAAAATTGTACCTTATTGTACTAAAAGATTTTTTTAGTTCTAAAAAACACCACAAAAAGGTATTATAAATCTTAGTTTAAAAAGTATCAACAAAAAAGTACAATTGAAACAACTTAGCCATCCCTGTTCTGTTAATTTTCTTAAATGTTGCCAACTTTTTGTTTATGAGAAACCTATAAACAAAAAGCGGTAAATCTCTGAATTTGCCCATAATCCGCTGATTCAGCAACACTTTTAATATTTCAAGCTTGAAATGTCAATTTTAAGTTGAACAATTTTACATTATTTTTGACATAACTTCATTTTTTATCGATAACTTTAGTAAAATGTTTGACAGCATTCCATTTATCTTAATACAGCTGAACCCTTCGCACTTGGTAAATTTGTCTATTACTTTATATTAAAAATGTAGTGTCATAAGGGCTTCATTAGATTGATCTTACTTTTTGTATTATTTATGCCATTTGTAGTAACATTGATGTCACAATTCTGATGTTAAGGCATCACCAATATGAAGATGCATTTTTCTATCAGTGTTTGTAAAGTCACCAACCATTCGGCGTCTGCTCAATTGTGTACCTCTCCATGGTTGAATTTGTGAAACAATGAAATGTCAAATTAAGTTGGGCAAAATACTTGACATTAAGTTGTGACTCACAATAAACATCGTGCATTATGGTGGGACCAACCTTTATTTAATAAATGTTTAATTAAATTAAATTCTATTAAAAAAATAATTATTATTTTTATATACACTTGGATTTTTAAAACTTTTAAAATAATTCAACAAAAAATTAATTCAATACCGTTTTGAAATCAAAAATGTGAAATTACAAGCAATAGCATCATAATGACAACGAAAATGCTTCAAAATAATTATTGTTTTTCATAAAATTATAGAACAAAAAAAACAATTTATTAAACAAAAACTATCTAAATAAATTCTATTAATTTTAAAAATTTTTAAATAAGATTAAAGCACTCACACATTAGATAAAAAAAAAACAATACAAATCGTAAAATAAACATTATCATAATAAATTAAACATTTTTATAAAATAATTTTTGTTAAGTTGGTTAATTGTTTAAGTTTTTACAAAGTTTTGCTTAAATAAATTTTTTCAATGGAATAATTTTTAATATTCAATTAAATAAATATTTAGATATGAAATGTTATAAACAAAATAAACCAAACATACTGACATACAATACAAAAAACGTAAAATATATATGATTAATAAATTATTAATTTATAAATGATATACAAGAAAAATTAAATTAAATATATTATATGTAACTAACAAACTATTATATATTTATATTTGAAAAAAATATATATAAAAACTTTTTAAATGTTTATCTTCTACTAAAAATCTATGTTAATTGTTCTTAAAACAAACAAACAAACAAACAAAAGAAAAATATAAAAAATTGCAAATTCCTGCATAGAAATAAAGATAAAAAATAAATAAAAAGACACAAAACAAAGAAACCCAAAGACAGACAAAATTAAAACCAATTTTTTCTGTATCATCATTAACATAACTACAATTATTCATAATTATAATTAAATAAATAGTTTCTATATCATTGACCAAAAAGAATTCAACAAACAACTTCACCTTCTAACAAAATGAAAATCATACATAATCATTATTATTAAAACCCACTCGTACCAATTATTATCATCATGATATCATTATCTTTTAACTTTAAATAAAGAAAACTCTAGGAAAAAGTTTAATTAAAAAAAGATTTAAAACATTCCCCAAGATTCCAAATTCCAACAAGAAGAGCTCTAATTTTACATAAACACAATTTTGCTTAAGTTTTAAAAATTGTACCCCCTTTTTCCTCATTTTTCATAAAAACTCTAATTAAAAAGCCACCCACATATACCCACACATGGGGATAATTTTCAAAATCAGTTTATAATAATTTGAGATCTTTAGAAAAATAAACATTTGCTACTGATTAAAAATGTCTTCAACACAGAGTTATTCTTCTCTTTTTTTCATTTATAAACATTTTGCATAATTTCGTTTCTACTTAAAACTATTATAATCAAATTTCGTATAAACATATTTATTATACAACTAAAATGAATAAAAAAAACAAACAAAGAAATAAAATATGTACTAACCTAAAAAAAAAAATATTATAAAAAATAAAATAAAGTGTTAAAATATAAAAAAAAAAAAAAATATGAAAAATTTTAATTGTGTTTTATTTGAATTTAGTTTTTCAACAAATAACGATTTGTTTCATACCAAAATGTAAAATAAAACTAAATAATTCTGTTGCAAATCTATAATACCCTACACCAGTGTTGAAAAATTCAGTACTTTGGTACTTTTTCATATCAAAAATACCGCAGTACCCCCGCATTGTTTTCTGTAATTTTTTATCCTTAGAGCTTTTTAACTCTTAACTTCTTAAGGCCGTTACACACTATCCCACAAAGTCTTACGTATTTTATGAAATGCAACCCTGTCATGATAAGTTGTTATTGTTTTTTGAAAATTTATAAACAATAATTAAATCAGGGAAGCATTTTCATCAAATACGAAAGACTTTGTGGGATAGTGTGTAACGGCCTTTAACTGTGATATGATCATTTCGATAGCAGGCTTTGGTGGACTTTTGATGTGTTTGTTGCAAAATTTATGTTGTTGTAATTAACAACTAACGACGTTAATATTAAAATGCAAAGCGTGGACGCCAGGATTCATATTTTGCTTTCCAGAATGGTATATTTCGTTAGCTAAAATGCAAAAGGACGTAACTAACAAAAATATAATTTTACAGGAGAAGCAAAAAACTTTATTAAATGAAAACTATAAACATATCAGAAAACATGCGTTAATGAGTCATCCATGGAATTCTTTCAACAGTTTTCAAAGGAAACCATTTCATTATATTTTGTTGAAAAAAAAATTAGTAATTACGTAGTTTTTCATTTATAAAATAAACACACTTGTAGTTACGTCCCTTTGTTTTTTGTTAATAAAAACACAATTTTTGATCGCAGAAGTGTAAAATTTTGTGAAGACATGTAGTTCAATGGCATTTATAATAATCAATCAAAAGCACGATTCTGAATTTTTTGTTAGTTACGTCTTTTTGCATTTTAGCTAACGATTTGTTCTTACAGTGGCAACAAAATTTATTTTAAGGGATGCATTGGATAATATGTTAGTGTAAAATTTAAATAAAAACCATAATTATAGAAACATGCAATGTTAAAGAAATGGTTTATAAAGTAAAAGAAACTGCGAAATCATTTCTGTGGAATTTTGACAAAACAACCAATGTCGAAAAACTGAATTTTACAGGAGGACCAAAAAACACTTTTATAGGGTCACAAAATCGTCCCAGAACATATCTAAGCAAATGTAATCTATTTTTATTGTGGAGAATTTAAATACCTTTATTTTCCAATTTGCATCTTTCATTCAGATTTAACTGTTGCCGAGAAAATGTCCAAAAACCAAGATGTGTTGTATTGTCAAAATAATTTTTGATCGAAAAATCAACCCTTCTCTAGATGAAGTCTTTTTTCATACTGAAAAGTAACAAATATTTCGCAACCTTAGTCGGGACTAGTGCTTTTATTAAAATGAAATAAGAAAAATTCAGTGACATATGTTATTTTCTTAAATAGAATTCAGTTTATTTTAAACGAATATTATAAAAAGTTATGCTTTCTATTAGACCAATTACATGTATTTTTAGGTATGAAAGAGAAAAATTTGAATAAATTGAATTAAAAATACAAATAAGAAATAGTTCATATATTATATTATATTGTATTTCACATTTTTGTATATTAAATAGCTTTAATTTTTATAATTTAGAAGAAATAAAGAATAATTCACTCTACAGCTAATCATATTCGTCAATATCCCAATCATCTTCCAATTGTACTTCACCTTCAACGTGCAAGTTATTGTAAAAATTATGGAATTCTGCATTTATAAATGGCAGAACGGACTGTAAATCACGTTTTTTTATTAGATGATATTAGCAAAGGAGCAGAATAACATTTATTAAATTCGAAATTTGTTATTTTCCGTCGCCGCTGTGTTTTGTCTAGTTCCTTGAAGTCCTCGTTCGGCTGTAAAGATAGCTTGTACTGTAAAAATCCAGACTAAAGCTGAGATCACACGATTGGTCAAATGTACAGATTTTTGTAAATTTGTATGTACAGATCGTGTGAATGACAGAAAATATTTGGCAAAAGGCAGATAGGACAATTTTTTTGCCGATAGACAGATAAAAAACAACTCTGTTGTACCGATCGTGTGAACGCTTCATAGACAGAAAAAATTCTTAAACGTACCGATAATTTGTTCTGCCACTTACTGCCCGATCATAGTGGCCAATCAACCGATATTTAAATAAAATTTATTGGGGTTGTCTAAAATTATGATTTTTAATAATTAACTAAAAAATAATTATACACGTTGCTCTTTTTCGCAAAGTGTATATTGTTATAATTTTGAAATATGGCATACATATATACATACATACATATGTATGTATTTTAAATGTGATTATGTGTACACGCAGAGAAAAAACATGATTAGTGAATGGTCACTATGACCATTTTTATTCATATATGCCAAATATGTTTACCCTAATAAATTTATTATAGTCCTAATATAACTTAAAAAAGTATTTTTTGTCCTTCACATTTTTATAATCACTATAATAATATTGTATGGTATTTTACACCTTAAAAGTTACTCTGATCTAGCTAAACATATTAAATTATGTGAAATGTTTGCTACTGTAATATATTTATTTTCAACAATACAATAAAAATCACAATATGAGTTAAACACAAAAGGTATGGTTAATACCATAATTTTTGTTTGCTTTTAAACACATTCTATAAATGAGCGAACATTTATTGTCGAAACAAACAGTGTGTGTTTAATCGGGAAACATGAATAATTACAAAATAATTAAGAAGTTCTTTGGGGAGAAAAAGGCCTGAAACTGACGAAATTAATTATTATACGTTTAATGAAACAGGTGAGTTATTTATATATATATATATACATTTTATTGTAATCAAGTATAAAAATTAAATTACGTTGTCTTTCTTGCAGCCAAAAAAACCAACAACATTAAAACCGGCATAGATATTTTTTCAATTGCTGTTTAAGAAAATATTAAAATAGTAGATTTCATAATATAAATAATAGTAAGTTTGTGTTTAACTTTATTTTTACAAGTGTTAAATGTATGTATTCAATTTGATTTTTTAATATTCATGTTATTTTGTATATGTAATTTTATTAATAAAAAATATATTTTTGTTATTAAATTTTTTATTGGTTTTATTGTGAGAACCATGTAACATGTTGAAATAGACATTTTGCATGGTGTTGGAAAATATAGAAACATGGTTTGAAAGATGGTTTGCGTTTTTCTTCTAAACATAATAATATGTTTGAGACAATTAACTTAAGACGTGTTTGACACAATCATAACCACAAACATTAATGATAGTTTGCGATTGTGATTGTATCAACCATGTTTTTTCTTTGCGTGTACCTTTAAATATCCAGTTTTCAATGCTTTGTAAATTGCATCGCAAACCTCAGGCACAAATATAGATATGGTGTTCGGCGCAATACGGAAAACAACAGACAAACTTTTGAAACCGCCAAACGTTCATTAGCTGGTATTGCTTTCCGCATGTTGGTGTCACTTTTTCTTATGTTTGGAGAAACTAGCTGAAGGAGCTCATTAAAAGTGGCTTCATTCATGCGCAAATAGAAACAAACATTTTTGATTGTCCACTTCCCGAAACTCGCACAGAGTTTTTACATACGCGCCGTCCGTACTTCTCTTCTGAAGTCAATCCCGCACCCAAACACTTCGCTTTCTTAACTTTTTTCTAGCTTCAATTTTGTTTTTCTTAATTAAATGTGCACAAATGCATATTATTGCAGGCTATTTTCTTTTTTCTTCGTATGGACATCATTTTTTCCCCCGAAAATTACAAAATGTTTTTAAAATTTATGCACAACTGATCAGCTGTTTCTTTTTTGTGTGAAATAAAGGCAAATCGTATGACAGGGTTGTACCGATATCCGTGACTTGTGATCGTGTGATCTCAACTTAAGATTTCTCATATCGCATCCAACGTATAAGCTTCCATTCAAATGTGTCACCTTTACAAAACAACAAATAAAAATTATACTAAAAATAGACAAACATAAGTAGTGTTACACGCACCTAATGTATTAGTATTTCTCCAAGTGTATTTGTTTTTTAATAGGCTACCGAAGTCGAAGTATTGATCTTGAACCATCTCGATTGCATTGTATTTCTGATTTGTAGTTGCTATTAAAGTAGCCCACTCATGTGGGTGATGTATGGAATTCACACATTTTTTCTTCTTTTTTTCTATTTGGGAATGAACCGTGTCACATTCCATATGCGTGTGTCCAACAACCAGAAACTTGTGATCAATTAGTTCTATAGTTTGATGATCTTCTAAAACCTTTTCAAACATGGCGGAAATATAAGAATAACGGTTTTGCCCTGGACACGAGTCGCTGTACAAAATAACATGCTTCACATGTATCGGTAATTCCATCATACATTTGTAGATACAGGAACTAATCTCGTTTGCTCCACGCTTTGCAATGGTCTCATTCCATTTATAACAATTCGCTCTGTTTGTTGCTCCGTCATGCATCGTAAAATTAAATGTCCACAGTGGTCGTTTGTAGAAGAACATTGCCGCATTTAAGTGTGGTGTTGGCAAACATTGCTGCAGATCAAAAGTATACATTTTGATAGATTTATCCTTCGAAGACAGTTCTTTATCATGTTTCTTAGATTCATATGCCATGTCTGCCTCTTCGGGATGATTTTGTTGTTTTAATTTAAGTATTGCTATTTCATCCTCAGTTAATGCATTTTTAATATCTATTTTTAAAGTCTCACACTTGTTGCATACATCAATATGCGGTTTTTTAAACTTAATGTCCAGTTTCTGAAATATTTCTCGATACGTTGGCAACGAAACAGGTTGAGAAAATTTGTTTGTGTATAATCTGTATAATTCTGCCATGCTTAAATTAATGGCTCACATATTGCGGAAAACTATTAATGTGATCTAAAACTTCCTGGTACTTTTCCGTCGACAGTTTGTGTTGTGGAAAATGTTTTCCTCTTTTATCGCACTGAACAATTTCAACGGAGCTTTCTTTAACTTTGCACTTAGTTACAGTTTTAATACTTTGAGCAGTTTCGGCATATATTTTCATAAAACTTTGTTTACATACTCTTCTCCTCTGACCGTTAATTTCACAATTATACAAATAGTTATATTGTCGATTTCCCACGTTATTAATTGTATGCGTTTTCTTAAATTCAGTATCAATTAAGCCTGACAGATATTGCCGTCGTTTCTTTGTAATCACCTAAGTTCCAGTACAGTTTAAAAATCATCTTTTGCTCCTTAAAATTTAGGTGAGTATTACACAACCTTCTGCATTTTGAAAGTGCTTTAATTTTTTAGCAGGGACGATTTTCTTTTTATTGGTCACATATTCTTTTCCTAAGTTTTTGTTACGCCTGTTCTTATTTTTAACAGCTGATGTGGTTGGAAGTTCGAATAGTTGGGTTTCATCAAATTCGGTGAAATCGCAATTACTTACATTGGACTCAATATCTGGAGCCATTTCCTGCGTAGTGGTGTTTAGATCGGAATCCGTCTCCGGGACAAAATCGGAGTCATCAACATCAGATTCATGGAAAGGATCTTCATCAATATCTTGAGCACTTGTGTGGTACATTTTATTTAATTTAATTTAAACACAACTAGAATGAAAAACAGAAAGAGAGTACTATTCATTTTGTCGTAACTGACATATCTGTTATTGATAGTGTGACTTTTCACAAATGGCTTACTTGGATTCGTTAAGTATCGGCAGTGCAATGCGCAATTCCTTCGATAAACACGGTCGAAAATTATAAAATAATGGAAAATTCCATACAAATTGAACAGGTCTTTGGAGCCGTGACGTAGGTACCTTCAAAACAGCTGATAATTGTCGTAATCTTGTATATCTATAATTCTTGTAGTCAATGTATTCACTTTCGAGAGAGTCAATGCTCCTCTAAAACTTTGGAACCTTTGTTTTTTGTCTTTCTCTGTGCATTGTTTATGTATTTCTATATAAGGAAACAACATATTTCATAAAAAACGTCTTAATTTGTTACACATGGACACGACAAAAGCACTTGATTTGATATAGGTTCCTTTTATTTCGTTAATTCTCATTACACTAAAGCACTCATGTTAACATAGGTTGTTTTGTCACAATGAATGCTAATGATCAAATGGCTATTAAAAGAACTTCACTAGAAGGGAACGTGTTATTTTCGTTTATGCATTTGATAAAAGAACATGAGTGCAAATAGGTTGTTTTGTCAAAATAATTTTAGTAAATTATTGGAAACCCATATTCGAATAGGTTCTTTTGTCAAAATTACGTTATAATATTTTTCTTTGTGCCCTGCAGCATATTTCGATATGGGTTGTTTTGTCAAAAGCAGATTGTAAAAATTGCGAAATAGGTTGATAGAAGCCCCCAATTCTATATCTTCCGATCTACACTATCTAGAAACACGCTGAATAGACAGAAAGATGCGATTTTAAAACTTATACATATGGTTAAAAAAGTGGAAAATTGTCCGATCTCGAGTTAGGTTCTTTTGTCAAAACTCCACAGATTTTATTCCACAGTTTGCGAAACATTAAGAACTACATTTTTTTTTTTGAAAATAAATCCTTAAAAGTAATAATCAGCTTCACTCCAGAAAATATTGTTTTCCGAAAAACCAATTGCATAATACTGTTGTTATTAATGTTATTTACAGACGATAAAAAAAAAACTATAATAATATCAATTCTCAATTACGTGTTCTAGCGGATCTTTCAGAAATAAAGCATATTTAAATTTCTTGGAAAAATATAGCCAATATAAGAAACAAAAATAATGTTTGCTGACATTTCACATATTGCTTATGGTATTTTACCGATACCACATTTCTGAACATCAATTGAACGCACATTTTCAATCATTTACACGTAGAAACTGTTTCAAGTTTGATCAAAACTAAAGAACTATTAAAATCAACTGGTAGTTGCTGTTGTTGTTATAATATTTCTTATGATCTCTTAAAGTAAATTTGCTTATCTTATAACAATATTGTATAACAGAAATATTATTTACATGTGTGCCACAAATATAAATAAATACTGTTTGCTGTTAAATACTTAGATAAATGAATTCCAATAAAATGTTTTTGCTCCTTTTATTTTCATAAATTATTGCTTTCTTAACAAAAAGTACCATTTGGTGGGAAAAATACTCTTTTAGTTGAAGTTTAGTACCATTTCAAAATTTCAATTTTGCAACACGGCCCTACACCGAGAATTCGAATATTTCAGGAAGTGGGATTTCTATTCCTACGAAGCTATGATAGACCAAATTTTAATCCATATCATTATTCGCTACAGTTTTAGGTATACTAAAGTATATTCCTACACAGGAAGAAAAACCAAGTAGGTACTATATTAAAATTTTGTTTACTTACTTTTAGTACGAGTCGTACTTTAAAATTTAAGTACACTAAAAAGTACTTTAAACAATCAAAAACGGGATAACTTTCAAAAACGTTGAAATTTTCGTTTTGTACATAAAAGTTTTTTGTAGAAACAACAACACTACAAAAGTAGGTGAATAACGATTTGCTTGTTTTGTGTAGAAACACCAACAACACTACGAGTAGAAAAGCATAAATTATTTTCAAGTTAAAAAAGTAAAATAGGAGCGAAAATTCTCAATATATATTTGCTAAAACCAGTGTTCGAAAATAAACAATACATTATTTAGCGTTCGGCTCACACACCCAGGAACGATATCTATTTTTTTAAGTGTTTCTGTAGACGGGCACAACTTTTAATATCGTTCGTAGCTATTTTCAAGAAAGAGCCGAATATTATATAGTGTTCTGTTCATCGTTAAAAAACAGAACAATCTTAGTGATACTGTAGACAAACATTATATTTTAATGTTCTATAATGTTTCTTTTTTTACATTGATAAAGAAATGAACAAACAAGAACTTTTAGCAACGAGTGCAGCACGAACAGCTTGTGTGTATATGTTTTGTTTGTGCAAAATTATTTTGCTGGCTTTTTGTTAGTATTATTTTGTATGTGTATTTTGTCTTTTTAAAAAATATTTGGTTTTTTTACCAGTCAAAAGGGACGAACATTAATGAGCCGAATCGAAGACAATGAAGTTTGTGGTTTTGAAAAACCCCCGAACGGAATTTAATGTTCTCATCGTTTGTTGAGTTGGATAACAACAGTACTATTTTTGTGTTCGAAAGATGACTAACGGGGAAACGTTATTTTTTTTTAATGATTTTCTACACAACCACTATTAGCGTTTGTGTTTTTCACAAATCAACCGAACCGAACACTAGAGAGCGATATTCAGTTTTTATTTTCGAACACTGGTTAAAACTATTTAGTTAACTACATCAAATTTTCAAAGTAGAACGATTACAAAAACCATATCGTGATGCGTGTTGTGAATGCGGCTTCTACATGTTGCAACTGGTCGTACAGTTGAGTTGAATAGACCAGTTAAATGAAAATCAAATTCTTTGGACTCTAACGTAATAATTGGTTGTACAAATTGATCAAATTGCACAACAATTCGCAACGTATAGGAGCAGCATTATAATTGTGAGTTCTTCTGTTAACAAAGCGGTGAAGAAAACGAAGGTAAAAAAACATGTGTAATGGGTAAGTAAATAAAAATATTCAGGCATGTGATGAAAAACGATCGATTTCAAAACGAACGTTTTTAAAAGGTGTGATGAATTTCGAGGGACTTTAAAATCCAATTCTGAACTAAAGTCTTAAATTTTCGTTAAGAGTTCACTTCAGTTAACGTATATAATATACAATTTAAAAGAATAAAGACTGAAAATAAAAAGAATATGTTTTTAAGATCTATTTTAAAAGATACTGAAAGCGATATTTTCAGTTTCAAATCGTTTCGTTTCTAAAATCGATTTCTATCACATACCTGATTATCTCTCTATCTTGTCCTCTGTTTAGATTAGAATCAATCTCACTTTAGGAATATTTCAAGTACGAATTCGGGATTAAACCAACTTGGAAATTCTAAAATCAAGTGCAGTTTAAGATTAATTGTTATCAAATAGATTCTGGGAATATATTTCTCACGGTGAGTAACATTTTTTATATAAATTTTCATATTATTCGAATGTGCATTCTAAGTCAAATTACAATTTTTAAAAGCTTTTATACTTTAATAGTATTATTCCTTCAATATTTACCAGGAGATCGATTATTCGACTTTTTTCAAAAACCGGGTTTCGAATATTCCGAATAGTTGCTTTTTAAAAAAACGGTTTTCGGTTAAGCATTTTATTAATAACCGGGTTTAATTAGGAATACATAAAAATACAAAAATCAAATAAGTTTTTATAATAAAAAGTTTATTTGAATAAAAACAAAACAATTCACGGAGTTGAGAAACCAACAAAATAAAAAGATATGACTCAAGGTATGTTCAGGAGGCTTATTCTGAATTGCGATGCGAAAATGCATAAATGCGAACAATTGCTATTCTGTATTGCGATATTCGCAAAGTTTTTTTTTAATCGCATTTCATTTGCAAAAGGTGACAAGTCGGTATTCTACATTGCGAAAACAAATGTCAAATTCGCAAAATTTATTCGACAACAAAATAGCATTCGCAAAGTACAAACATGGTAGTAAAAGATAATATTTTATTTATTTATTCATCATTTATTTATTATTTAATTCAGGAAGGCAAGCAGTAAGACCACCAAACCGCGTCAATTTGAAATAATGATAGAATTTATGAATAAGCACAGCCAATTTTAAAGTACAAACAAAACAAAAATCTTAATAGAAAACATTTTCATTTTCTTCGTCGTCGAACCACAGTGAGACAAAATCCATCATACTGAATGTCCTAAATAAATAGTTTAAACAAATTTCACAGCCAAACAAAAACAATTTATTTATTCCAAATTTTTAATATTTTTAATTAGGCATAAGTTCATCAAATTTAATTTTCATTAAATTATTTTTACAAAGAAAGGAATTTTACAACATGAAAATTAATTAAAATTTACTGATAATTTTTCATTCTTGACTCAATCTGGGCTCGAACCCAGGCGTTTTTACGGACAGGTTACCCTGACATGTTTCGATTGCAACCACTCAATCTCCTCGACGACTGCTGACGTCATTAGTCAAACATCAATCCTTAAACCAAATTGTATTTAACCTTTGGTAGATCGAAATTTGCTTTTGAATGATTATCTATTTTAATTTATTTTACACGTTCTTCCTTTACTTCTGTTTATTCGTACTTTTGTCAAGAATTCTTCATGAAGTTCAAAGTACATTTTTTGTTTTGTTTTTTCATTTTTTTGTCTTTCTTTTTCTTGCTGACCTTTTCAGCACAACTTGAAGGACAAATGCAAACATAAAGCTCGTGCCTGCTCGATCTACCAAAGGTTAAATACAATTTGGTTTAAGGATTGATGTTTGACTAATGACGTCAGCAGTCGTCGATGGCTGCGAGTGTTAAACGGCAAGCCCTCTGAGGAGATTGAGTGGTTGCAATCGAAACATGTCAGGGTAACCTGTCCGTAAAAACGCCTGGGTTCGAGCCCAGATTGAGTCAAGAATGAAAAATTATCAGTAAATTTTAATTTATTTTCATGTTGTATACACGTGAAGGCCATGTGCACCCCGACCCAGAGGATCTTTTGTTGTAAAATTCCTTTCTTCATAAAAATAATTTAATGAAAATTAAATTTGATGAACTTAAGCCTAATTAAAAATATTAAAAATTTGGATTAAAAACCATAAATAGTTCAACAAAATAACCACAATACTAATTAATTTATTTATTTTTATTTTGACGTTTATTGACACTGACGTATATTTGAGCAGCGTTGCCACGATTTGAAATAAATTGCGAATGCGATTGCAAAAGTCTAACAGAATGCCAATTTTCTTTCGAATCGCATTTCATTTGCGCATCGCATAGATTTTCGCATCGCAATTCAGAACAAGCCTCCAGACCTACAAAATATTTAACGATAGAATCCAAAAAAAGCGTGACCAGTAAATTGATCAAACTTAAGCTTTATTTTTAACAATTTCTATTTATTTACTAATTTTTATTTCTAAGATCATAAAACTTAATTACGGGTGCATTAGGGGTGGAATAGTGTTATATGCAAATCCTTAGCAGCAAGATTTCGATACGCTAGAACCCCCAATTATGTGAAGTTTGTAAAAAAAAACGCATGAGCCAACAAATTAGGGGGTGGGATGGAGGTAAATGGCTTATTATCGGTATCAAAGCTAGGGGAAAACGATACAAAAGCCAAAAAAAAAGCTTCACAACTGTCCCTGAGTCGTTCCTAGAGGGGTAAAATCATTTATTTCTCGTAACATAGAGACTTTTAATCAATTTTACGGCTTGTTTAAAATATTAAAATTTTTTGCGAATTTTCGCAGTTTTTGCAAATTTTTTTTTTTGTTTTTTTCAGACATTTTGTTTTTTCACCCTTTTAGCGATTTCAAATAAATTTTAGTGTTTGTTTAAGAGTTTGCAAATTTTCGCGAATTTTAGCCAAGTTCGCAATAAAAGTACATAATTTGTGGCTGTGATTCTTTACAGCAATAATTTTAAGGACAAAGAAATACAAATTTTAGTGGAAAACGTATTTCTTTGTCCTTATTTAATGCTAAATATCTCTTTATCTATTGGTAAAAGGAACAAAACTATTAAAATCAAAATTAATAAGAATAAAATTTCCTATAAAACTAGACTCGACTCAGGTTCCTAGAATGAATGGGTTCAGTTATAAAGATAAAAAAATACGAATTTTAGTGAAAAATCGCTGTTTTTCTTAATTAATGCTCAATGAGACACATGTTAGCGTAATCCGATTGGGCTGAAACTGCATCAATCGCATTTTCTATCCTATTGGCACATATTAGGGGTGTGCCCCGACGGAAAATCCAGCATTGATTTCTGGTAACCATCCTATTAGTGTCGTTACAAGATATGGTAAATTTTTTGTTGTTGGCTATCTTTTGCTGCACCCCTCTAAAATATTCCAGTAACCTAGAAAATCCGATTAAAAAAGTAATCGAATAACGCCAACACGTGCCTCATTGAGCATAACTTAGGGAAAAACAGTGATTTTCACTAAAATTCGTATTTCTTTGTCCTTAATTAATGCTAAATACCACTTTATCTATTGGTATAAGGAACAAAACTATCAATATCAAAATTAATAAGAATAAAATTTCCTATAAAACAAGACTCTACTTAGGTTCCTAGAATGAATGGTTTCGGTTATAAAGGCAAGGAAATACGAATTTTAGTGAAAAATCGCTGTTTTTCCTTAATTTATTCTCAATGAGGCACATGTTAGCGTTATTCGATTGAGCTGAAACTTTATCAATCGCATTTTTTATGCTATTGGCACATATTAGGGGATTGCGCCGATGGCAAATCCAACATTGATTTCTTGTGACCACCCTAATGTACATACAGTCTGTCAAGAATGAGTTTAAACCTTTAAAATCAACATTTGTTAATTGAGTTTTGCGATTTATACCAACTTTTATTCCTTAGGAATGTGGCTTTTAGAAAAATCTTAAAAATTTAAACTTTTTGGTTCTTAAATTCTTTTATTGCATTTTGAAAACAAAAAATTTTACTCATTTTGCATGTAAATTTTTTTTTCGCCATGAAATTTTTAATAACTCCAAAATAGTAATAGATATAAAATAAATGTGTATGGTTAGTTTAAGCAGAATTTTCCGGTGCATCTTCTGATCCTACTGCTTTTAAAATCGGAGAACACGTTTTCAAGTTATGGCAAAATAAATAAGGCAACCCAACGATTTAGGGGGTGAAGTATGCCACGCTTTTAAAAGAAAATCCTTATATAATATAAACAATAGAGGGCTCATAACAGAGCCCTGAGGAATACCGGAAAATAACGAACTAACGGACGAAACCAAGATATGATATTCAACAAATTGCGACCTCCCAACAAGATATGAATAAGTTTACAGGCAGATTTTGAAAAATTAAATTCATTTCTAAGTTTCATTATTAAAGTATGATAAGAAACTAAACCAAAAGCATTAAAAAGATCAAGCGATCAAGGAAAACTAGATGTCGTTAAGATAGCATTAAAAAGATCCAGAATTAAGTTTGATATCACAGGATAGACCAACTTAATCAGACTTATTCCAATATTATCAACACTTACAGAATTCGATTTAACTTTGAGAAACGCATCTGTAACTTCCGGTTTCGAAACACAGTGAAAAGAAAAAAAGTTAGGAAAATCAATGGTGCCAAAACTAAAATCATCCGAAAAAATAAAATTGCCAATAGCATTATCAGCATTTCCAGTAAAGAATGCATTCAAAGTATCAACGTCACCCTCATAGACATTGGATTGATCATCCAGGCAGCCATTAGATTTTAAGACTTTCCAGATATATGTACCTAGTATCTTTGTCATAAAAAATTTGGAAAAAATATCTCCTTTTTGCATTTCTAATAACAGTTTTCGATCTATTTCTGTATTTTCCAATTAGTTACTGAACGATGACAACGTTAAGAACGATAAGCAAAGACTAAGTGATTTCGCATATAAAATTTCCCTAGGATTCATCCACATAGACCTCTCATTAGAGAAATTGCATCTAACTAAGGGAACCAAAGTAAGAATTGAATCAAAAAAAGAAGATAAGCAAAAGCACTTATCATCAACATCACCTAAATAAAATCGAGAAAAATCGAAAGTAGACAACGAAAGATAAACATTCTCCAAACTAACGCATTAAAATTGCGGTATTCTATAAACTCTATATTTTTGTTAATATTCATATTAAAGGAAGCAAACAATAAGGCGTGATGAGAAATTAACAGGCATTGAAACTTACTAGAGGAACAAACCATAGAACTATTTCTAACAAGCCAAAAATCAATTAGCGATTCAGAGCAGTGGGCTATATCATAATGTGAAGGTTTAGAGTTATGAAAAATAGACAAATTATTCCTTTGACATATAGTACGGGCATTAAAAGATTTTGATCTATCAAACAAGTTGTAGTTAAAATCTCCAACTACAATAATATTGGAATATTTCAAAAAAAGTTCATTATGGAAATTTTCAAACGACACAAAGCCATTAGGTAGGTAGACAACTCCAACTAAGGTTGTAGTACCTTCAGAGCGCAACTCAATAAAAAGTGATTCACATACACCTAAATCAGAAACCTTAAAAACAGTCTTGTATTTAAGCCCAGTAGAAACATAAAGGCCAACACCATCACCTCTCGAGTTCAAACGATCATTACGAATAAAATTATATCCAGATATCGTATCTGCTCGATTAGATATATATGGTTTCAGCCAAGATTCAGAGATCGCAAATACAGTCGGGCCTCGATTATCCGTGATCCGGTTAACCGGTAACCCCGATTAACAGTGATGGCCAAAGTTCAGTCTATTGTTATACCCTTCACCACAGGTGGAAAAGGGTATATATAAGTTTCTCATTCCGTTTGTAATTTCTACAATATTGATCTTTGACCCTATAAAGTATATATATTCTGGGTCCTTATGAGGAGAGAAGTTGATTAATCGTCCGTCCGTCTGTCCGTCTTACGTTTGATATGTATTTTCCGGAGACTCCGGACATGATAGCGGCTACGTTGTTTTACATTTATGTCACAAATAGTCCACCATTTCTTGCTATTGAAATTCAGCCAGATCGGTCCAACAATGGCTGAGATATGACCAAAAAACCACGAATGCCTCTAATTTTTCCAAAAAATCCCTTGTGGTTGTTGTATTTTTATTACTTTTTTCTGTATATCTGGAGAACGGCAAGAGCCAAAGCTTTAAAATTAGGTACAAACATTTAAGTTATAAATATACACCATCCTACAAAATGTGGGCGGGGTTGCAGAAGTAGGCGTGGTACCTCTCATACAAAAAGTATTAAAAATTGTATAAAAAACTGAATTTTTTGACTGTAATATGACCTATGGTTACGCCTTATATATCAGAAGATCGAAAATTTTTAATAGAAAATATTTTCTGAAAAACTCGGGAAAATCGGTTCAGATACGAAAAAGTTATGACCAAAATATTAATTTTTTTTTGAAAAATACCCATTTTCAGTAACCATAGATCTTCCCGAGTCCACGCTTTATAGCCAAAATAACTGGCAAATTTCTTCTTTAACACGTCGGTATATAAATCTGTCAAATCGGTTTAGAAATAGCAGAGTTATGACCAAAATACTGAAATCCCAAAAATTACTCTTTTTTTATAATTAAGATTGTTTTTTATACCTTTCACCGAAGGTCCTACACCCTATAAAGTATATATATTCTGGGTCCTTATGCAAAGCGAAGTTCAAATCCGGTTGTCGTCTCTTCTTCCTATCCCCTCACCCCCCCTTCGTATTTGTTTACATATACTAGCATAATGCCCAATATGATTTTCGTTATCACCCTTCTTTATTATTTCATATATTTAACGAAATAATTTTAACAAATAGAAACTAAAAACGATTTAAAAAAAATATTTACCAGTTATCGCTTTTTAAATTTCATTTATAATGAAGTTGTAAGTATTGTAAATATGTATGTACATGTATATGTAAAAATTATTTAGTTGCTCTCTATTCTACTCGCACAATGGTGAAGGGTATATAAGATTCGGCACAGCGGAATATAGCACTCTAACTTGTTTTTTGTTTGCAATGTTTTCAAATTGTTTGCTTCGATTAACCGTGATTACCTCTATTATCCGTGATGGCAGTTGAAATATATCAGACAAACAACATTACACGACTCTTTTTAAGAAATTGTATTCTTTTTTTGCTTAATGTGTTTTTTTTTTTGCCTCATACATAAACTTCTTGAATTATTATTTTATTTAATGTAAATATGTATGTACACCAATGTTCACTTGTTAAATATTAAAAAAAAACTGTATAATCAAAATTGTTATTCGATTAACCGTGAAAATCGATTATCCGTAATGCTTCTGGTCCCGACCATCACGAATAATCGAGGCCCGCCTTTATATCAAAAAACGACCCAACTAATATAGACCTTAACTCATCAAGCTTAGAGAAATTACGCGAATTTTCGCTGTTTTTGCAATTGTTTTCGTTATTTTCCGACATTTTGTTTTTTTCCACCAACTTGCGATTTCAAATAAATTTTAGTGTTTGTTTTAAAGTTTTCAATTTTTCGCGATTTTTAGCCAAGTTCGCAATAGAAGCGATTTGTCCCTGTGATTCTTTACAGCTTTCACGATTTTTAACAAATATTAGACTTTTATATCATGCTGCACTGTCCCTTTACCAATTTATTCGTCGTTCGTCTGCGTAAGAAATAGAAATAAACCTATCGCAGAGATCGTTACGCACGACGAATTTATTCCACGCAATGATTGTGTGTACCTTCATATACACCAATGTGTTCTATTTCTAATGACGAATATTCGTTGCGAATAATTCGTCGTTCGTCACAGTTGTGTTTCTAGCATCAATACCGTTTTCGAATTATTGAAAGTACTGGGCACTTAAATAATCCGTGCTTGAATCATGCATTCTTTACTTGATTTAAGGATATCCGTATTTATCGCCACAGCTTCGGCGTGATTTAAGTACGGATTTTTACATTTCTTAGTGCGAAAAATTTCGTTTATTTTCTCATTATTTTTCGTGCATTCTACAAAAGTTTTCGTATATTTCGTGTGTATAAATATTTTTATATCTTTTTATGCGTTATTAATAACGAATGGGCCAATTAAAAGTTTACAATTAAAAATGCAATAAAACAAAAACGGTTTGAAGTTATGCCAAATTTATTTTTTTTTTGAATTGTTCCGGTTAGAATATTTCGCATATTTTTTCTTTTCGTAAATCATCACTTTTATTTTATTTAAATTTTCCCATTTCAAATATTTTTACACACTTTGGCATTTCATTACAGTAAATCCGCCCCATCTTTCATTTTTATTGCCACTATCGCTTCATTTTCGGAAAATTTTGCGAAAGTGATAGAGAGTACCAAGTTGACATTTAGCTTTCGCTTCGCAATAGACAGTAAGACCCCCTGTTTTAAATCCACTTATTATTTATTTTAGTACATACTTCAAACTCATTTATATTAAAAAAAATTAATATACATATTAATGTTTAATAAAATTACTACTTAAAAATTGTATACAAATATTTACATTACAATATGTAACATTTCAATAAATAGAATTAAAAATATGAACAGTCATTTTTAAAAAGTGTTAAATTCTTCTTTTGGCCATATGTTTGGGTTTATATAAAAGGTTGCCTTTTTATATGTTTTAATTACATTTATTTTACGAGGTTATTCATTGCTAAAAATGGTGCATAGCAAGCAAGATTTGAGCGTGCCGTAAATTGCACACTGTCTGAATATCTGGCGGAAATTATATATCTTGTTGGGATAGTGCAACATCGTCATATGGCGCCATACTTTTTTATGTTTTTGAGTCTCCGAATGACGCACAGTGGCTGAAAATTTTATTTCATTAGCCAAAAGTCCAATTTTTGTTTGTCACCGATTTCAAAAATTTTAATTTGATTTAATAGTAAACATATTAAAACTAAGGTAGCCAACAAATTAGGTCAAAATATTGGTAATTGTGGTTATGCCATGTTGTTAAACACAACTTTTTTTTTAATTCAGAAAAAAGTGTTTTTTTTTTTAAAAAAATTTTATGATATAGGGAAAATTGATGGCGATCGATCATAATACAGGTAGTACATATTAAAAATTTTATAAATGTTACACAATCAGAAAAACGTATAGCTACCCTGATCCATCCTTATCCGTTATACTACGTTCATACTTACGTATTTTATAGTAGAATAAAGAGCTTAGACACGCATTTACGCTAAACAGGTATATTGTGAATCCCACCTAAGAAGGGATTTTTAAATTTTGTTTTGTCTTTTTATTTTATTTGTTTTTATGACTCTAAAAATATACCATGACCCTATAGCTATGCAATGCGTTGTTAAATTTGTGTCAGGTATTTTATAGCATATAAATAAAATACAATACAAATGATGGCAATACCGCAAGAAGATTCTTTTCAGATCCAGAAACAGCATCTGAAATAACAGGTGTTGATTTTAACATCATTTTTAGATTTAAAATAATCCTAGAAGTACTTGCGCGCAGTGAAGAAATTGACTCTAGAAAATTTGGAGATTTTGCCACGTAGCAATATTTATTGCGGCAAACGTCAAATTTGATTGCTCCATAAAATTTGCGACGTACAGACCGCATATTGCCATGAGTGGCAATCCATTGCGCAATGATTGCTCTTCTTATTGCTTGAGCAATTATTGCTTAGCAATCTGCTGTAAAATGAGTTGTCATTTATCTGACATTTCATTTCTCTGTACGTTTGTTTATGGCAAAGCAATTTCACGTGTTCTCCAGCAATATAGTCAGCAATTATTGCTCCATTGTTCTGTCATTGTTCTGCAGACGTTATTGCTTGTACTTATCAATAAAAATTGCTACGTGGAGACCCAGCGTAAGGAAACTGCAAAAATATATACAACCAAGTTCCCATGGAGAAATATGTCTGCTACAGTTCACAAAATCCTTTATCATGGAGAAGATGTCATTAAATATCAGTTGGTGCCACTTGGAGATTTATCAGAGGAAGCTCAGGAAAAAAGGAATAAGGATTACAGATTTTATAGAGAGCACAATACTAGAAAAATTTTACGAAATTCCACTAATGAAGATCTATTTAATATATTATTGGCAACGTCAGAACCGTTTATCTCCAGTATTCAAAATTAATGAAAAGTGGAACATCAGGATTTAGATGAAGAAGTCAAAAAACTACTAAAGAACAGAAATAACACAGAACAGAATATGGAATATTTGCAACCAATCTTTCAATTAAATGAACAATAATTACAATTCATTGGATCAAAGACAGACATTGTATTAGTAAAAAAATAATAATAAAAAGAAACTCACATTGTGACAAGAGCTATTGAAATCTATTGCTGCTATTATTCATACATTATCCACATATGTATGAAATGTTTTAATAAATAAGAATAAATAAGTGTATACAAATTTGAAAGCAAAAAATTGTTTCTTTTTCAGCAATAATAGCAAAATTTCCAGTCGATTTTTGAGTGTCCCATTATTACAAAAAATGTTAATGATTATTATTTAAATCAAAAAATTAAATTTTTAAATAATTAAAAGAATTAAAAAAACCCATATTGCACGCTAAAGTAAAAAAAAATTCCTCAATAACTACTCGACCGATTTTAATGAAATTTAAAGTGGAGAAATTTTAAGAATCTATCTGTCGATTAAAAAAAAATTCACTAAAATATCTCCTTCGGTTCAAAAGTTACAGATTTTTGGCCAATGAAAAACGATTTTCAGCCACTGTGCGCTATTGGTCAAGCAAAATCTGCGCATAAGGCGTAAGATATTCTAGCGCCTAACTTTAACGCTAAAATGACCAACATTAATAAAGCTGGAGGTCCACACCACGTGTTACATGCCTTTTCGCTGTCTGCGCATCTGTCAAAAAAGAAGAATTTGCGTAGTTCTATGTATTCACAAAAGCGTAGGATGCATTGAATGCAAAAAGTAAGTTTACTTTCTACTTTTGAAAGCGTTACAAGAAGCGTTCAAATAAATCCACTGATTTGGACAAATTAAATTTTATTTTGAGAAAATAAAAGTCGCACATCTTTCTTTAATGTTTGTATACTCTCCATCACAACAAGTTGTGAAGAAGGTGAGCTAATTGTGTCATTCCGTGTAAAACTTTTTTATTATTCATCTCAGACCCCATAAAGTAAATATATTCTGGGTCCTTGAGTAATTCAAAGTCGATTTAGCCATGTCCGTCTGTAGGTCTGTTGAAAACACGCTCACTTTCGAAAAACTCAAAAGAAATAAGCAAACTTGGTGTCTAATTGCTTGTTTTTATCGTAAGCAGTTTGGAATTGAAATCCAGCTAAATCGCCGCAATAGGATCAGAGCTATGAATCAAAATGTGGAACCACCACCTAAAAAAAATAGATAATTTTGTTACAAAAACTAACATAAATAATGGAACAATGCACGGAATGATATAAGATTTTGCCTAAAACCCTTATTTATAATGCTATCATTACAAATTTTGGCACGTCACAGTTTAATAGGACTAGAAATGATGCTTTAAAATTTCGTGGAGATCGGTCCATAATTTACCCTAGGCCCCATATAAACCCTTCTTCCGGAAAACAGTTTAGTACGCCTTAAACCGTAATTAACAATGCTATCGTAATAGAAATTGGTGCGTCACAGTTTTAGAGGACAAGCAATGACACTGTGAAATTTCGTGAAGATCGGTCCATAATTTACCCTAGGCCCCATATAAACCCTTCTTCCGGAAAACAGTTTATAACGCCTAAAACCGTAAAAAAAGTCATAAAACTTTTTGATTGTCGGTCAATAATTTAATATACATACGTATAAACCGCAACCAATTTTAATGCAGATGTCTGTTTTTATAAAGATAAATTAATAAAAAATAGACATCATTTAGATATCACTCCCAAAACATTCGAACTGTCGGTGGAGAGTATCAAAAATTCGGCACAGTCGAATATAGCACTCTAACTTGTTTATTAATAAAAAGCATGGCAAAACAAAAAAAAACTTTTTTTATATTACTACTAGCTGTTCCAACTTGGAACCATAGGAATCAATATATACTAGCTGTTTGGTCCCGGCGCTGCTCGGGTTTTTTCTAAATAAAAATAAAAATGAAATGCTGGAGAATTTTGTTAATGACTTGACCCCAGCGCTATCTACCATCAATAAAAAAAATTTAAATATCACGACAACAACGCCACCTATCGGGAGTTTTTTTTATAAACCATCAGTGGAAGTAGACCTTTCCAACGGATGTACTCGTTTCAAATCGGTTTAGTGGTTCTCGAGTTATAAAATCACAAACATAGGACAACTTATTTTTATATATAAAGATTAATGTATTTTTCTTTCGCTCCATGTCGCTGAAGATGATTGTTTTAGTTCAATAAAAGCTGTTTGCAAAAAGGCCTCTTTGAATCCAAGACTTGGTTAAGCCATTTTTACTCATGTTCCCAGTTCCCAGTCTTTCGAATAGTATTAGGAAAGATTACGTTTCTTGGAAAGACCTGCAGCGATGTTAATGTTATCCGTCGCGCCTAATTAAAATATCATAATACTAATTTTTGTGAAAAACTTTACAAAAAATGGTAAAAGGTGGCAAAAGTCGGTGATAAAGAATAAGTCGCACAAAAAGTTGCAGGCCACTAAAAAAGGGTCACATTGCTACTTTAGTCGGGCGAACGGTAACCCTGCTTAACTAGTTAACGCGCTGTCTAAACCAGATTTTTTTAATTGCAACACGTTGACGTCGCGCAATTTGGGTGTAATGGTCTGTCAGATATTTGATATTTTTTTAGAGATGAAAAATTTTATGCAATTTTAAGCCAGTACTTTCAGTTTTTATGGTACTTGAGAATTTTTTTAATCCGTGAAACAAACGCCTTTGACCCCTATGTGTGGTGTATAAAATAGAATTAGATCTAAGATATGTCTATAAAATATTACACGTTCGAATTTGACAACGCATCTGCGTCGATCGTACGCATCTACGTTAATTACGGTGCAATAGGGATTGATTGTGAAGATTCTTTTCTTTATTAGTTAATTAAGATTTTTTTTAATTTTTGATGTCATTTGATCTTATTATAAAAAAATTACAAAATTCCATTTTTAATGTGTTTGAATCTGAAGCGATAATGTCTGCATTTGACAATTCACTGCAGTATTTCAATGTATTGTCCCTGTCTAGACTTGCTATTTTTGTTGAAGCCGTTCTTGAGTTTATGGGTGGGAGAGGTCGGAATATTGGAGAGAAGCACACACCCAAATAAAAAAATGTCTTGTTTTTCAAAGCACTAATAGTTAATTTGAAAAGTAAGCGCACATTTATGAGCTACGCAATAAGACATACAGAGATGCAGTATGGGAAGTGAACGAATTCTTAACAAATTTGAAAAAAAAAATATAACATTTTATGAGCAACGACGTTCCCTTACTACGAAGCAGGTTTTTAGGAAAGCATATTAAAGAATAACGGTAACAACAACATATTCAGTGTTAAAAGCTGATAGTTACATTCAACAATTTTTTTAAGCGCTGAACAAAGCGGTTTCTGTGTCAAAAATGTATTTCTTCAAAGTGGGAACTTATCATTTAAAATTCATGTTTGTGGTAAGCGGTATGGTTAGCGAAAATTTAACGTTTCTTCCTTACAAACCTGCTTCGTTGGAAGCTCCATTTTTTATTGGGCTGTTTCATGTGCTCTGCAATCTAGAGTTTGCTAAAAACCGTAAAAATGTGAAACCGCGGTTTCGGTTTTAAAATGGTTAAAAGCGGGCGGTTTCGGTTCGGTTTTCGGTTTTGAAAATATCAGAGTTAAATCTCATACTTAAACAAATATATTTTTTGTATGTTATACAATTTTTTTATTTGTTTCAATTCAGTTATTTTATTAGCCCTTAAGTGTATACCTGGGCCTGGCCAGGCATTTTTAGACTTTTTTCCAGTTTTTTTTATAAAATTATTAAGTATATTAGAATGAAACTTTATGTATTCCCCAATCAAAGTGTTTGTTACAAGAAAACGAGAACAAGTGTAAACACCGTGGACGTCGCAATTGGCCATATATAAATTTTGTGCATATTGTATCCACATGGGCCTGGCCAGGCCCTGCCCTATTTTACATGTACTGCAGTAAATTAAATCAAAATGAATCGTAGAAAAAAAAGAATACGCAAGACATTGGAGTTCTTCCTTTACTGTTTTTTCGAAGAATTATTATATTTCCCAACTATAGCCATAAAACTCCATACATATAAAAGTAGTCCAAGCCTTTCGTTAGTGTGAGTTTTTTCTATAGCCACAAAAACTTCATACAAAATGCTTGTGGTCCCAGCCAGGCCCTGGTGGCAGTTACTGCCACACAAATAAGATGTCTACTAAAGAGGTTAAAAGGTAACATTTGTTCTTCTTAGTACTTATTTTGAATTTTAAGAATTTTGAAATACTATTATGAAGTTCGAGTATTGTGTATAATTTGCAATTTCTTCAAGAATAAATATATTGTTAAAGTAAAAGCTATAACCGAGGTTTTTTTGACGGTTTTCGGTTTCGGTTTTTAGGCATTTAAAACCGCGGTTTCGATTTCGGTTTAAACCGAACAGCAATCCCTACTGCAATCCTTTAGGTATAAAATATAAAAAGGAATAGAGAAAAGATGGCATAAAATTACAAAAATTTAAAAACAAGAATACAAAGTCGCACACAGAAAAAATTATTGCCGAATTATTTTCAAACAAACGCTTGTTTGAAAATTTTTTTAATTTCTACAAATTTTTTTACTGATTCAATTAAAATTTTTGTTTGTAAAAAAATTTCACTCTTTTTAAACAACAGAAACAACAACAACATTATAAGAAACAAAATAAATTTTTGGTTGGTTTCAAAGTTGGTTAAAAAAAAACCAAAATCCCGTATTCAATTTTTTCAAACTGTTTGCTTATATACATCAAATACAAAAATATAATGATGACGAAAAACATATCGAGTCGGTCTGTCGCCGTTTTTTGCTTTACATTTCTTCTTCATTAGCAAAGGAAAGGATACAGCAACAGTGAGTGATGACGAAAAACATTGTTGTGTGTATAAAAAAAAAATTCGTTTAAAAATTATTCCAACAAAAAAATGTGTCTCAAAGCCAGCCGGCCGCTCTGCTCTCTCTGCCATAATCTTCTAAAGCTGGAGGTCCATACCACGCGTTTTCGCCTCCACGCAGCACACGCTTTTCTAACCTTACTTGCGTTTTTCGTGTCAAGTTACATGCAACGCTTTTTATGCAGCAGCAACACAAGTAAAAATAAAATTTAATTTGTCAAAATCAGCTGATTTGTTCGAACGCTGCTTGTGACGCTTGCAAAAGTAGAAAGTAAAACTACTTTTCGCCTCAAGGCATCTACGCTTTTGTGCATGTAACTTACTACGTATAACTACACAGATCCTACTTTTTTGACAGCTGCGTATGCTGCGAAAAAGCGAGTAACGCGTGGTGTGGACCTCCAGCTTAATACAGTGCCTGCTTGTGTGCGCATCATTGCTTGTGCAAAAACCTTTTTTTTTTGATTTTGAAATTTAGTATATGAATTTCAGCACACTTTTTGTTTGATTCAGTTAAATTATTTGTTTGAAAAAATCAGTGTTTTTTTCAATAAACAAAATGCAAATAAATTGTTTGAATATTCGAATTTGTTTATAGGACCGATTTCAGACAAAAAATTGTTTGATTCTACAAATTTTTTGTTTGAATTGGAAAAATAATTTTTTCTGTGCATCGTGCCCATTATCGTATAGACCAATCAGCTTGATATCCTCTTTAAGTTAAGTCCTAGAGAAAGTTATCAAGGAAAAAATATTAAAATTTTGTGACGTTAATCAGGTGTTCCCAACGCAACAATTCGGATTCCGGTCTGGTCACAACACCTCTCATCCTTTATACAGAATTAAATCTTAAATCAAACATAACTTCAATATTATGAAGTCCACGGGTATGGTGTTGTTGGATATCAAGTCTGCTTTTGACTCTGTATGGCACGATGGTCAGGTGTACAAAATGATTAATTTAAATTTTCCTCCGGAAATAATAAAAATATCACAGAGCTTTTTAATTGGCCGATCGTTCAAAGTTTATATAGGCAAGAACTCCTCTACACAAATTAATATTCCAGCGGGTTGCCCCCAAGGATCTTGCTTATCTCTAATATTGTATAATATATTTACGTCTGATTTTCCTACATTGCACGAAAATATTATTAAAAACCACTTTTTAATTTTATAAAAATTATGCTGCTTCACTTGTATTAACACGTACTAAAAAATATGTAAACATTAACAAATGTTCATACATAAACAGGGTTGCCAATAGTAAAATTTTTTTTTTGTTTTTTCTTATCAATATGTTGGGTATTGAACACCATCAAAAAAATTGTAAAAATTAAAAGTTGAAAAATTGACTTTTTGCCGCTAAAATCGCGATTTCGGCCATAGTGCATTGTTTGACTGCCCTTCATCTATATTTGCTGACGACACGGCGATTCTCTATCATGGGGTTTATGCTGAAGATATCATCGCAAGCCCACAAAACGCGTTAATTAATTTAGAAAAATATTTCAAGAAATGAAAAATTCTTATAAATCTCAAAAAAAAACTAAAGCAATATACTTCACTCGCAGAAGAAATTCTTGATTTAACCCACAAAGAGATTTAAACATTAATAACAACACAACTATAAAATAGGAGTCTGAAGTTAGAGTAATATTGGACTCAAAAATTAACTTTAGCAAACATGTTTCTTACGTCATAAACAAAATAAATAATGTCACAAGGCTTTTGTATTCTTTCATTAATAGAAATTCAACATTGAGTCCAGATAATAAACTTATAATATTCAAAGCTATTTTTATGTCCATACTTTATTATGCTGCCCCCGTGTGGAATGATGTCGCAACCTGTCATGCCAAAAAACTTCAAATAAGTCAAAATAAACGACTCAAGATGATTTACAATCTTCCTCGGCATTGTTCGACTCAACGATTGCACTCCATAAACGGTATCGAAATGGTCAATGATAAAATTTTGAAGCCTACTCACAATTATGATATCAGATGTCAATTTTCAGAATATTTACACATTAACGAATTGTCAGTTAGCACGTAGTTTTAAGTTTTACCTTATTAAAAACTTTTTTTTTTTTTTTTATTATTTAAATAGGTTTTTGTTACTTTTTTCCTAAACATAAAAAAAAATATGTATTGTAAAAAATAATATTATTATAACTTTTGTAATTAATTTTCTAAGTAGAAAAGGCTAATTATCGCCTGAACTCTTTAAATTTGTATTATTACTTTGTAAATATATATCCATGGTATGTAAATAAGTAAATTGAAAAACAAGAATTTCATAATATGGAAACAAATTAAATTAAAAAAAAAAGAATTTTAAAAAATTGCAGCAGCAAAAATTACAAGTCTGGACTGTACGATGACATAGTCTGTGTTCATACGGCTCATGTCTTATTGACAAGATTGCTACTTTACATGGGGTCTTCACCTGACAATTTTTTGTCATACCAAACGTCCATATAAAAAAAACTTTAAAATTTTTGTCAGCGTTTTTTTATATGAAGTTTGACGTTTATTATAACAAAAAATTGTCAGGTGAAGACCCTATGTTATAGGCGAGAGGGACTAGGGGAAAAGAAACGAGTACACAGATGCATGTACTGTCTTTACGTTTTGCTTTCTTATTCGTTGTTTAATTTGGTTTTTGTTTTCAATATCAAATAAAACAAAATAAAAAACATGTCGTCAACATGACATGTGAACTCAGACTTACCCAAAATATTAGTATTTTAAGTAATTTAAATTCGAAACATCGATTTTCAAAAATTGCTGCTTGTTATTCAATCCCTACTTGGCAACACTTTGCTTATTGACTAGATACTGCGAGTAGTTTAGTGACCAATTCTAATCTGCAAACTTGAAAACACTACACTGATTGGTAGATATAATAAAAAGTAAGTCAGAATTCTATTATAGCCCAAGGCGAATTAACTACAGGTGGTGTCGTAACGGCATCTGATTTTGACAGTTCGGGCTTATTTGCTTTGATTTGTTAGTGTTTTGCTAATAATGGTTGACATTTTGGCACTAACAATGCAATGCAAAAAACTGTATGTTGTTTCTGTTGTTTTTGGATTGTTGTAGTTCCGACACCACCTGTAGTTGAATTCGCCTTGTTATAGCCTAACCTTTACCTTGTGGTCTAAATTTTTTTTTTAAATTCTAACCTAAATTAACTTTTTACCTGTTTTTTCATTTCAAATTTGTCTTTTTTTTAATTTTTCTTACTTACAATTGTAAACATTTAATAACATTTAAAGTATATAAACAAAAATTTAAATTAAAACAACCACAATAACGGATGCAGTAACTGTAACTAACCTATTTTTTCAGCGGAAACGGATATCCGTAGATTTTGGATTGAACATTGAACTGACCTTGAATGCATAACAGGAGGCAGACCACTTTGTTTTACAAAATCAAAGACAAAATCAATGATGAATTTTTATACATACATTGAAATGTAAACACGTTTTATAATAAAGCAACACACATACACACACACAAATTCAACTAAATTGTAAATTTAATTAAATATCTTTTTGAACAAATATGAAACTGGAGACATTTAAAGAACTTTAGACTTCATAGGAATTTAAATAATCATATACATAAACATTTTGTTTTAGCATTTACACACAACAAAATTTTATATAAACGTGACTAAAAGTTTTATATACTACAACCTCTTCCTTTTTAATGTACTAACAGCCAATGAAATCTTACATCAATATTCATAACATGCGCAGTTTGAAATTTTTTCCAAGAAGTGAACGCCCCCCTTTATATATGCTATTAATCTTAAACAACTAAAAGTATGCTATAAATCTGCAAAAGGTTTAACAGTAAAAGAATTTCAAAAGGATTTTAGTAGCGGCGTGAATTTTCCTTAAAGCAGATCAAAGTGATTGAAAAGTTTTGAAAAAATAATTCTAAAAAAAAAGTGAAATTTTTATAAAAAACAAAAAAAAATAAAAATATAAGAAAAGTAAAAATTTGTATACAAAAATCAAAATAAATTATGGTACGATATCGTTTTTAGTGAATTTTTTAGAGTTTTTTTATTTTAAAATAAATAAATTTTTTTTTGGCTTTAAAACTACATTTACAAATAAATTTAATAAAACATCTTGTCTCTGCCAAGTCTAACCATAACTTATGGTGTAACCCATATTCTCCATTAAAGTTTCTTTGATGGCTGGTTGCAAGGCTCTTTGCATATAAGTGGTCAGCAGACCTCTCACACCCATGGAAAACAATTTCTCCAATTCATTTCGCATGGCGTCATTTACCTCCTCATGATCATTGAACATACTACCGCCGGTGCCTGTATTTGCAGAGAAAATATCTGCAAAAGCTCTGGCATCTGGTTCTACTAAGTCTTGGAGTTTATCATCTGAAACATTAAGGATGTCATCGTCGAAGTTCATCTCATCATTAAAGTGTGCTGGGTTCAAGGACTGGCGCCCATGTCTGAAAGGATTGCTTCTCTTGAAGCGAAATTGTTGGCGATAAAAATTGTCAGCATTTGGATCAAAAAAATCCTGGGAAGTGGAGTCGGTCCAATCTAAATTTTGGTCACGCATATTAGGTGGTATATAGCCCTCACTGCGTATATCAAACAAAACTTGGGGTGGTAAAGGAATTGGTGGCGAGCTTTCGGGTTGTTGTTCGTCCACAAAAGTAAACCGTCTTTTGGAATTTTGTCGTAATTTTATGCCTGAGGGACCTTTAAAAAATGTTCAATTACAAAAACATTTCTTAAATTAAAAAGTAAAACGTACCTTGACAGCCATGAGCAAAAACCGATATAAATCCCGGCTCTGCAAAATGAGAATCCGTTCTCACCGACGCCGCTCCTATGCGTCTCGACTCTTCACCACTTAATTTCTCAAATCCTATGGGAATAGTGCGAAACTCTATGCCCGCATGTCTTAAACGTAGAATCATATTACATTTCCCTCCGGTTGGCTGCAGCACCACTTTGCCACTTAAAGTCAAATCCGGAAAAATAAGACGTGTATCGAGCGTAGAATTTTCTGAACTAAATTTACACTTATCCACTTCCACCCAACGGGCAGCATTTTCATTTGGCAGTCTCACTTTTAAATCTTCCACATCCACGCGTGACACCGGTAATCTGTGGGGTTGCCTTTGATTCTCGTGCACTTTATGGTTTTGAATTAAAGCAGCATCAAAATCTAACCTCGAGTGGGGCTTATAGCTACGATTGATATTTTTGGCATAATAACCACGATCATTTGTGGGATGATAGAAATCTTCTTCAAGATCATCATTTTGACCGTAAAGAGAGTGATAGAGATCGTAGGGTGTTTGTGGTACATATGAGCGAGAAGATTTGGTCTGTATGCTGCGCCTTCTCATGTGTTCGAGAGCATTTTCCAGACGATGGGAACAACGTTGTGTATTGCGATAGGGTTGGGCTAAAGAAACTGGATTATACATAAGGAAAATATATTAAGGACTCAATTGAAAATTATCAAAATTCAATAATAAATTAATGTTTTAGGTGAAGATACGAACACAAATATTAACCCCCGTATTTATAATCAATTATTAAATTTAATAAACGTTTATTAAGGCAAATTTTCATACAAAATTTGTTTTGTAAACCTTTATTAAATGTTAAAAATTTTTATAAATACGGGTGTAAATATCTAACTTGCACAAAATTTAAAAAATACCAAATTAATTTGCTAATTCTTAAACTGCTACCTAAAAATTAAAATTCCAAAAATGTTTTCTTATATTTCCTATTAAAAATAAATGGATTTTACTACAAAAGAATTCATGGATAAGTCCTAAAGGGCGTAATTAAAAGTTATTACATATGGGCACATCCTTGAGAATGTCAACCACGACTCAAAAAATTAAAACGCTTGAAACTTGTTTTCAAATATAGTAGAAAGGAAAAAAACCCAAACTTTACTATGCCGAGGTACTTATAGCTTATTACAATTTTAAAAAAGCAAAAAATAATAGTTTTAACTCACTTTCTCATTGATTCATTTTTAGTAACTACAATTGACAATTTTTAATATTCTGCCGATTAAATACAGATACTGGTAATATTGCAATTATACTTTAAAATTAATGTTACAACAACAATGAACAAGATCCATGACGAAAGAGCAAATTTATAGTTCGATTACCGGTATATTTTTGTATTTGTTTTGAATGCTATTATAATGTCACGTACGTGGTGCGAAAACATCATTTATCTTTGTCATATGAAATTGCTCAGTCTTAGGTATTTCAAAATAAAAGTTCAAAGCAAGATATTTGCTGCAAAAAAATATTGATCGGAATTTTTTTTTTTAAATTGGTATAATAAAAATTTTATAAGCATTTCAAGCTCGTCACGTACGATATTGTAAGTACTAAAATGCAACTAAATGCATCATCTTATTATGTTGGTATTAAGTTAAAATTTGGTCAAACTTTATTATATTACAATCAAAATCATCTCACAAAAATCGGTCCATATTTGACCATAGCTCCCATACAAGTGCTAATCCCGAAAATAGCTTTAAGTGCCTTTTAAATGTTGATATATACTAGTGTTTGGGGTCCGGGATTCCCGGGTCTAATTTCCCGGGAATTGCCGTCAGAAATTTTCCGGGAATTCCCGGGAAATTAGACCCGGGAATCCCGGACCCCAAACAAATTTTTTTATTTTTCCCGGGAAATCCGGGAATTTCATAAAAAAGCAATTTTACATAAAAAACGTTAATTTTAATTTAATTTTGTTTTTTTTTTATTTATAAAAAATATTTTAAACAAAACTTCAGTTGCTCAAAGTGATTTGTTTAATTTTTTTTACTCGCAGAAATAGATTTTTGCTTTGATACGCGTTTTAAATTGTTGACATTACTGTAAAAAGACAAAAAAAAAAAACAGCAGTTGACAAACATCAAATATTTTTAAATGTAATTCCAAGGCGAAATTAAATTATCTGAAAACAAATAATTACATTTTGGATTCGGCTATATCGAAAAGTTGTATAAAAATATATGCAGAAAATATATATAGACGACTTTTTATGAGCTGTTCTTCAGATGCTGAAGAATCTAGTAGTGATGGTGATATCACAGAAATTCGAGTTGATGCTACTTTAAAAAAAAAAAAATTGGAAAATGCTATCACTAATGCGAAAGCAACTCCAAAATATCGGAAAATTAACAATCTAAACTGCTTAAAAAAAAGAGTTTAATATGTATGAAGTAAGCAATAATTGAACAAGGAATATGTATTGAAAACCTGTATAACGCTCTTTTAACTATAAAACCAACTTCGGTGGAAAGTGAAAGGGTGTTTTCTCTTGTTGTTCACTTTGGAACGAAGTAGAGAAATATAATGTCCAGTGACTCTCTCAACGCATTAGTTTTAAAAACCACATTTTTAAAAAACTAAAAACTAATATAATTATACATATATACATATATATATATTCTCTAGTTTTTTTAATTGTGTTTTTTGTGTTTTGTATATTTAATTAGTTTTACACAAGCAAATTTGTGATACACATATTGTTCATTTTTAATAAAACTGTTTTAAATATAAATTTTGTTACATTTTAATGACTTTTTTATGATTTTTTTTGATAATAAAAATTTCCCGGGATTCCCGGTATTCCCGGAAAATAAAAATTTTTTTTCCCGTTTCCCGGGAAATGAAAAAGTCCGGGAATTCCCAAACACTAATATATACATAAAAATTTTCGACAATGACTTTTACGTAGTACTATGTCATGACAAAATGTTGTGCGGGTAGGTCCAAAATAAACCATAGGTCCCATATAAAGCCGCTTCCTTAAATCGGCTAGGGGCAAACAAATCTCATATTGGTGAGATTCGGCACAAATAACTTTTATATAATTCTTAACCTCATACGCAATGATCCAGCCTTGAAGAGTATACATTGGATTTCTTCAGACGATTTTGAAGCACCCTAATATGTTCATATGTATAAAGATTAAAAAACATAAATACACAATAATTTTAGTATTAAATATTTTTTGGATAACTACTCCTATATAATTAAAAAGGGCGGCATAATAAAGAGTGCCTAGGGAGGAAGCAGGCCTAAATCCGCCACTGTATTACAGACAAGTAAACAAGTATAAACGGTCAAGAACGACCATATGATACCTTCCACGCAAGTATTTAAAGACAAATTTTCTAGAGTGTACCCTATTTGGGCCCCATGGGCAGTAATGGACCCACCAGAACAGGATTATGTTGATAATCTTGTAAAAAATATAGAATATAGCACACTTATGGTGTTTTCTTTTCTACAAAAAACTGTGACATTTTATTTAAAAAAATGCAATTTGGTGTCTGTTTCATAAAAATTTTGCTTCCAAAAAAGGGAGAGTTTTTTAGAACAAAACAAGCCACCCTTTTCGGGAGCAAAATTTTTAAGAAACAGACTCCAAATTTACTTCTTTAAAATAAAATGTCACATTTTTTGTAGAAAAGAAAACACCATTATATGTTTTTTTTATACCACTTTGAAAGCATCTAAAAAAATTACAAGTGAGAGGTATAGAATCAAAGACTGCAAAGTCCACTTTTTTCACAAGCGTAACTACAAATGCCATTTAGTTGTATTTAATGATTCCTTCCAATTAGTGAATATTAGATTACCAGAAACACTTTTATCCCATAAAAAGTATGTTCAAAAATTAAGAATTGATGCAAAAACGGCAATGTCCATTGGAGATTGTCGTTTTTGCAATGATCACAGTTTGTTAAGCTCTTTTCTCTCAACTATTTTCGAAAATGCATGCTATTTTTTTTCCTTTTTGCAAAACAAAACTAAAAATAAATTAAATATATAACAAATTTTTTTTTTTTTTATATGAAGCAGTTTGTTTTATTGTTCATTTTATAACTTTGTCTTTAGTCGTAATTATGGAGCTAAGTTGTTATGAAATTCCTCCAAATCAATCAAGAAAAAACTAAGTCTTTGTTAAGTTTAAGAATTTTATAACTACTGATTTTTTTAAGTACTTGCCTATGCTAAAAAAGCAGCAATTTTCATTTGATTATATCAAACACAGCAATATCCAATTTTATTATTATGTTAATTGCCAGCAAACCGCTATATCGATTTGGTTGAAACTTGCGTCATATCTCCATCATATTCTTTTTTACTGCATAGCAGATATACAATACATAAATATGAATATACTTTGAGCTAGAGGTTTTTACTATTTATTACGAAAACTATAAATGTGGACCTTGCAGTCTTTGATTCTATGCCCCTCAAGTATCAAAATATACTTTAAAAAGGTGGAATATGAACCATGAACTTAAAAAATTATATTTTAACTAAAATAAAACAACAAAAAGTACTAACAAGCCGATGCCAAGCTTTTAAAGTCAATTGGATTGTAGAATCCCCAGCCGGCATCCAACTTATAATTGTAAAATCCTGTAAAGAATTCTACATTTTTGTACCTAAGGGCGGATGTGATGACAATGTACAGCCTGTAATCGAGGCATAGCAAGCGATATTAAACATAGTTTGTTGTGTAAGTTGTTTTTATACCCTCCACCACAATTAGTTGTGAAGAGGGTATATTCAGTTTGTCATTCCGTGTGAAACTTTTTTACTATTCATCTCAGACCCTATAAAGTATATATATTCTGGGTCCTTGAGTAATTTTAAGTCGATTTAGCCATGTCCGTCTGTCTGTCCGTCTGTCCGTCTGTCCGTCTGTTGAAAACACGCTCACTTTCGAAAAACTCAAAAGAAATCAACAAACTTGGTGTCAAATTGCTTGTAGTTATCCTAAGCAGTTTGGGATTGAAATTCAGCAAAATCGGTTCAATAGGATCTGAGCTATGAATCAAAATGTGGAACCACCACCTAAAAAAAATTGATAATTTTGTTACAAAAACTAACATAAATGGTGGAAAAATGCACAGAATGATATAAGATTTCGCAGCAATCCGTTTTATTCAACTGGAAAGCACGCTGTGAAATTTCGTGAAGATCCGTCAATAATTTACCCTAGGCCCCATATAAGCCCTACTCCCGGAAAACAGTAATTATTAATAGTAATTATAATTAATAACAAATCGTCACAGTTTAAGATTATAATAACATCATGCAAATATTACTCCTTAAACATTCGAACTGTCGGTGGAGGGTATCAAAGATTCGGCACAGCCGATTATAGCACTCTAACTTGTTTTTTTTTTCAAAAAAGTGTGATCGATCCATGATATCGCCGAGATAAAAAACATTGGGTTTATAAATGATCATCACTTCCAGCCAATTTACCGAAAGTCACTATAACCTGCATAAGACTTTCAAAAATTTAAGTATCAGAAAAAAATTCGACACATTGAAATGTTGATAGCTTCACCAAATTTATTTTAGGTCCATCATGTCTGTTTTTAGAAACTGAAAATGAAATTTGATGTGAAAAATTATATTCAATACAACAATAAAATAAGAAAATTTGGGTTTGTTTTCCATATATTTCTCACACGAAATTTCGTTTTCAGTTTCTAAAAACAGATATTTGGTGTCGGTACTACAATAACATTTAAATAAATTTGGTGAATTTTATCAACATTTCAATGTGTCAACTTTTTTTTCGATACGAAAATTTTTTAAAGTCTTATGCAGGTGGCTATAGCGATTTTCGGTAAATTTCTTAATACAGGCAGTAGATTCCAGCAGTTAATTTTATGTTACCGAAAATTGATTTTGTGTAAATGTTACAACCAACCATTTTTATGAGGTAACTGTGCACAAGGAAAAGAGGTATGTATATATTGGAGTCTTCTAAGAAACTTGGAAGATTTAGATTATGCTGACGACATTTGTCTCCTATCTTACAAAGTTTCTGATATGCAGGAAAAAGTTGATGAACTTTTTCAAATTATCAGAATATATGGAATACCTTCCCAATGCTTCTAATCGGCATTTTGGACAGGCACATTCATTCAATACGTTGACACCTTCTTTTACTTGGGCAGCATTATGTCCATCAATAGAGTAATAGAGGCAGACTTAAATAGCAGTCAAAAAGAGGCTAGAAGCGCTTTTGGTTGACTTTGAAAAACATGGAGACGTACTCCAATTACCAGAGCCACAAAATCTAAATATTAAAGTCGTGTACAAAATCAACGTTATTGTATGGCAGTGACGTTTATAAATAAATGTCTCCTCCAAAAACTATTGCCAATGAAGAGTTATAAAGCATAACTAATGAAGAACCGGTACACACACAAATAAAAAAAAGGAAGTGGATATGGAGTGGTCATATCCAAAGAATGCCACAAGATTAAATTTCTAGGCTGTGGAATCCACAAGGAAGCAGAAAACCAGAATACCAAAAGATGACACGGAGACGAACGCTCATGAAAGATCTTGCCAAGATGAATATATCGTGGGAGTCCATTAAAACCAATGCCTATGAGAAAAGGTCTTATAAATGTATTGTTGTTGCCCTTAAAAGGGAAAAATGTCCACAGCTTCTTAAAAAGATTAAATGAAAAAAATGGTTAATTTCAAAAACCGAATATTAAATAATACTTCAGTACAACTAATTATAAGCTTCACAGGATGTAAAAGAGTTTATATAAGATTGTCGTTCCGTTTGTAATTTCTTTAGTATTGATCTTACCCCCTATCTTCTTTTGAAATTCAGACAGACTGAGATATGAGCAAAAAACCACGAATGCCTCTAATTTGACCTGACCTATAAATCCCTTTTTAATTTTTTTTATGTATATCTGAAAAAATAGCAAGAGCCAAAGTTTCCAAATAAGGTACAAGCATCTTGGTTATCAATACACAATCTCTCTTAAAATAATGGGCGGAATCAAAGAAGTGGGCATGACACTTTCCATACAAACACATTATAAATTTCTTTATAACTGGAGAACGGAAATAGCCAGCGTTAGCAAATTAAGTACACCCATCTTGGTTATATGTAGACACACAACATCCGACAAAAAATGTGCGGATTGGAGAAGTGGGCGTGGCACAAAACTTATTAATATCATAAGAACAGAATGAGAAAAATTGTCCCAATTTGGTACACATAGCTGGGTTATCAATACATCATATTTCTAAAAAATCAGCAGAATTAAAGAAGTGGGCGTGGCACCTTCCGTACAAAGACGTTATAGCATTTTGTATATCTGGAGAACGGCAAGAACAGCAGTTTCCAAGCTAGGTGCACGCATCTTGGTTATCAAGAGACAACATTCTACAAAATGTGGAAGGAATTGGAGAAGAGGGCGTGGCGGAATTTGTATAACTTTCAATTCTTATCGCAAAATGTTGAAGCGTATATTAGGTTCGGCATATCACTCTTACTAGTTTTTTAATAAATCATTAATTGCGGTATCCAGATAATCGAATTCGGCCAAATACTTTATAATAAACTGGGTTGTTAATGGCGGGTTTATCGACTAGAATTTCTTTCAAATAGCCTTTTTACACTGATCAACATCTAACATCTACTATCAATTTGCCACAATTTGCGAAGATGTTAATACATTTCCATAAGAAATACATAGAGCTAAAAACCAACATCTTTCAACATCTTAAAAAGATGTTCTATCTCATTTTATTCCATTCTACATCTTTTGATTATTTTATTGGCATCCCTAGAAAATTTGCCATAAGTACTATTATTATTGTGGCATCACTGAAAAAAACGAATTGGTTTTGAAAGCAGTGTTAGCATTTGTCAAGTTTTCTTTTTTATTGCAATTTTTTTTTTGTTATTATTTTATATTTTTAACCAAATTGTTCCTTCAAATACATTTTTGTGATTTCTTTTTAAATTTTGGCACTTTTGTTGAAAAAAACATTTTTTAAACATTTCTTTTTTTTTCAAAAATGGTGACATTTTTATTTGATGGTAGATGTTAGATGTGAGCAATGTAAACGAGTGTTTTACATTTTCTACATCTTTGATGGTAGATGTTAGATGTTGATCAGTGTAAAAAGCCTATAAGGCTAAAGCTAAAAAAGCTAATAATTTTATAATTATAAATTTTTTTTATATATTTTTAAAAACAACACACAATTCCCTATTTATAAGCAGGCGATATATCTGTGGCAATAAGGAAAAAAACGCTTGAGTCAATTTTCTTAGTTTTATATTAAAGGCATTTTAGATTTTGAAAGTTATATTTTTTTTTTTTTTTTTTTTGTGGAAGAAATATTCTTAGTATATATATAATGATATTTATATCAAAGAGCCCCGGTAGGCTAGCTAGTAGTGAGCTAGTCTATCAACCCCAGGGTTGCGGGTTCGATTCCCGCCAGAGACTCTGGTTTCTTTCCTGCAGACAAGCGTCAAGCTTCGCGGGGATTAGCATAGGGAATTAAAAAAAAAAAAAAATTAATCTAATAAAATCATCACTTCTCCTCGGTCAAAGTTTTTTTAAGTTTAAGTTTTCATTTCTAAATACTCCGAACGTGACCGATCGACAGCTAACTTAAGTTGTTATTCTGAATGTTTTTTGCACATTGAAAAAAATAAGCTCTAACATCCTAAATAATAGAACAAAATATGTGATTGAAACTTCGTCCATGGGTACTTTTAAGCATGGAGATTATAAAGCTACCGTTAACTAAAATTTTTCTTAAGTCGACTTAAGCACTTTTTCCTTTTTGCCACAAATATAGTGTATCCCTTATATTTTCCGTGTTTACAAAAAATCAACGAAACGTTTTTTACAAGAATTTTTATCAATATTTTTTTGGGCTTAAGAATGAGATCTAACTTTTTTATTTAGTTTTTTTTTAAGAATTTCCGAGATCAGCTTTTCAATTTCCTTATGATAAAGTTTTTATTATTAACTTCCTTGTATTTTATTATGTGTTCTAAGATTATGTTCTTTTAAAAAAGGATTAAATATAATTTAATTCACAATTTAAATTTATTTTGCTTGAAAAACTTTCACTTCATAAATTTCCCAAAAAAAAGTTTTCAAAAAGCTTAAAATTTTATATTATTTCCGTTATTACCTCTGAAAATATTAATTAAAAACAATGTTAACACAAAGTAGACACGTTTCACAGAACACAGTTTCAAGATTTCAGTTAAGAGAGAACAGTTTTTTCGATATTCTTTTAAATAAAACATTTTCCATGTACAAAATTTAAAAAGCCCCGTATGAAATGCAAATTAGAATATTTTTTTTTCAATTCTTTTATCTCAATTTTTCTGTAATATATTTAAGCGATTTTTTAAGTTAAACAAAATTAAACCGTCTTCAGCTGCACCAACTGTTGAAATGTTAAGGTACAAAACCATTGTAACACCAGCGCGCCTCAAAGTGGATCGATCATCTTCGCCAACAAAATGTTCAAATGATGAGCACACAAACAGAATAATGATCGTATGCTTTTTTCTTCTTAGTCGGCATTTTGTTTTTCGGTCGTCGCTGTTAAAAGTTTTTGTTGTTGTTTTACCTAACTTAATGTAGACTGACGCTACAGTACTACTTTGTCTTGTTTAATTTCTTTCTTCTTCACCTGTTTTCTTGGTGAACCCCAGCGTGTCATTTGAATGTTCGTCAGTGAAAGTGTTTTCCATACATGAGTGATTGCCAAAGGGTATCCATGAGATAAAGATATGTAGATGTATGTTAGTGATTTTCATTTTAAGTGTAGATTTTGTGTTTTTTTTAACTTTACCAATTAAATTATTATAAAGTTTGCGCCTTATCTATTTATCCTGAAATAAATAAATTTTTCTTTCTAGCTTTTCACACTTTTGTGTATTGAGCGTTACATTCATGGTTGTTCTGGGAATGGTTTTTATGAAGATAATTGACCACTAAAAGTTAGTTTTCGGTTTAAAAGCGATAAACATATATCTACTCTCTATATAAAAATAAAAAAAAATCGTAGGTGGATATATAAAGTTATGACCAGTTTTTTAACTTTGATTTGGGATCCCACGAAAAAATTCAAAATTGGAATTTTTTTAAAAATAATTCTTACCGAAAATTTCATATAAAACAAGTTTCATCAAAATCGACGGACAACTTTTGTTTCAATACCAGAATTTATAAGGAAGTTATGGAATTAAAATCTATATCGACATATAAGGACCGTTTCCTGTAAAATTTGGTAGTGAACCAAATTAAATCGAAATACAAACATAATACGATCACTTATGGTCACAAAGACTCTAAAAGCTTGTATGGAAGCTACGTACCTACGTACCAAATTTTATCAAATTGTCTCCAAAATATCGACCTTTGCTTTGCTCACAAGGTTTAGATGGACGGCAAGCCTGTCAACCTGCCAGCCAGACGGACATTGTTAGACTTATTTAATAAATTTTTCCAAGTCGATCGGTATATATTTTATGTATATAGTTTCTACACGCAGAGAAAAAATATGGTTGGGCATGGTTACGGCAACAACACTATGTTTAATGTATATTTAGTCATAATATGATTAAATAATAATCTTAATATGGTGGCTACAATCATAATTCGTATCATAATATGTTGCTCTTAGAATATGTTTACCACAACTATGTTTTTTCTTTGCGTGTACTTTTCTGCTGATGTTAACTTTTTTCCTATCTTAAAATTTACAGATTAATTACATAAACAACATAAAATCTCGAATTAGACACTAAAAATTTTTAATTCACTTTAATTATTAAGTTTTTGATAACTCTTAAGGCATTTTTTAGAATACAAACCATGATCGATCGAGGAAACATTTTACAATAAAACAATATTTCGCAAATTCACAAATTTTATGTAAATGCGATATCAACAATTAAACTGATGCATACTGAGAATAACGCTCAATACACAAAACTGCGGACAATAACAAATGATTAAAAAAAGTTATAATAATTATTATTTTCGATATACATATTTGAATTGTTAAATAATAAAGCAAAATGCAAGTATTATAAAACCGTTATAAACTTATTCTCGTACTGAGTAAAATTCATTGGCCCATATTCATATTCAAAATAAAGTCGACTTTAAGTTAAAACCGGCTTTAAATGGATGTCAACACCATTGTTCTAAAGTATACTTTAGAAAAAGCCGACTTTATTTTTGATTATAAATATGGGCCATTGTTTCTTAATGTAGAACAGCGACATCAAGCAAAACGGATTCTTCATTTTGTATTTAAGATAGTAAAAAAGCAAGTATTTTCGTTCTTTGTTTTTATCACATAATAGACTGTTTTATACTAAAAAGAACTCATGTACATTTATTTAATTAACATTTCAATTAACACTAAAGGAGATTTCATTTTCAAATTTATGTGTGAATTTTGTGAAATTGTCCATATTGAAAGGACACGAAAAAAGCATTTCGAATCAAAATCACCCATATATTTTGAGAAACATACTTTAAAATATAGTTGAGCTTAAAAGTCAATACTTGTGTACTTTCTTTATCTTTTCCCTGAAAAAACTTCCGATGATATATTTTCACGGGTTCCCCTAATTTCATTATAAACTTTAAAATTTAACGTTATTTTGCATTTGTTTTCCTCTAATTTAAAAAAAAAACCTTTTTCCATGTGAAAATAATAAAACAATGTTTTTCGACTCGTAAGATAAAAAAAAAGTACAATTAGTCTGCAGTACTCTCTCACTAAATAGTTTTTCTTTTATTTTATAATTTAAAAGGTGATGAATTTTGTAATAAATGCAAATAAAAACGAAAAAAATATGACATATAAATATAAATACGACTGCTGCAGAATACACATGCACACAGATTTCGATAAAATTTGTCTGGGTTCCCACTCGTAAAACGTGCGGAGTTTCTCTTTGAAGCACGTTTATAATTGACATTTACAATATTTAACTGGCTTCAAAAGTAAAGATATAATAGCAATTTTGCTAAAAATTTCAATGTTAGTGATAATTTTTGTTTAAAAAAAATCTCATTTTAAATTGCGGCTTACAAAATTGTAACTTTTTTCCCTCAAAGATCCTTTTTTGCCTTTACGATATTTATGTTCAAAAAAGTACCTGGACCAAAAATACTACATATATGTATATTTTATTACCGTCAATGAAGATAAAGAGTACATATATAACTTTGTCATTCCGTTTGTAATTTCTACAGTATTGATCCAATACCCAAGAAGGTGTATAAATTTTTGATCCATGGGAGAAGAAAAGTTCAAATCCCGATGTCCGTCTGTCTGTGTTTCCGTTTAAATGGTTTTCAAAAGACCCCAGATATGATGGGGACTATTTTGAATTAACTAATTTACAGGCATGTTCTGTAAATCACAAGATTTCATATCACTTGTAATTTTGAAATCACATTTGTGATTAATGGGCATTTTAAAAACCACAAAAGTTTTAACTTAGTTGAAAATGGTGGAAGCAAATAAGCAAGTAATTTTAAATCGGCGGCCACTTAGCTGGCTGGTTTAAAATCAGAATTTTGAAAAAAGCATTTTTTCCAGAACACCTTTTTTGTGATTTCAAATCACTTTCACAAAAAGTGATTTTCAGAACATGCCTGTTAATTAACTTTTAAAACAAAAAACATTTTATAAAAAGCGAGAAAAACTACATTTTTAACGTTAATTTTGCTCAAATAGGGTTTCATTCACAAAAGGTACTTAAACAAAACAAAAAAAAATTTACAAAGAACATGTTTTAAGAAGTGATTTTTGTTTTAGTATTAAATATAAAATTTTACGCCAAAAAGTACTTTTTATTTAAACGCTTAATTTTTGCAGTAAATAAAAATTTGTGAAACCATTAAAATGTATTTGAAATTACAAAATACTTTAAATAAAAGAACATTCTAAGATTCTGTTTTCAAAAGGTACTTAATTAAAAATAGTAAAGACTATTTTTACTTGTGAGAAAGAACTTTTGCTTTGTTTTATCATTGAGTTGTAATTTTTATTAAAAAAAATAGTTTTTTATTAAGAAGACCTTTTCGCTTTATAAGGCATTTTTACGCAAAAATTTACATTTTTATTTTTAAAATACTTTAAAAAAGAGTTTTCTCAAAAAATATTTTTTTATCCCTTTTTTAAAAAAATAGGCAATATTATTCAAAATGATAATAAAAATGGTACTTTTTCAACTAGACTTAAAAATTCACTTTTTCGTAAAAAGTTGGAAAAGGGACTCTTTTACTAAAATTTTCAAAAACGCTACTTTCTCAAAAAAAAAACAAAGAAAATTTACAAAAAGGTACTTTTTTGAAACTTTTAAATATAAAATGTTTCTTTTTAAAAAATGTTAAAATGTTAAGATTGCTTTTGAAAAACAATTTGTAGAACGAACTTTCAAAAAAAAAAATATTTTTAGTAAAACGTACTTCTGGAACAAAGTACTTCTTTTGGAAAAAAATGTAGTCTTTTAAAAAAAGTAGCGTATTTTAAACGAATGCAAATTTTTTTGCTAAAAAGTGCTTATTTTGAAAACATTTTTTTAATAGAAAACATTTTCTGACTAAGCAATTTTTTCCACCCAAACAAGTTCATATCATATTCAGTCCAAACTAAAATATCATTTCTTTAACTGAAATGATCTTAATCTTTAGCTCTAAAAAAAATTGCACACCAAAAATCATGGCAAAATGAATTCAATGCAATTAAATAGAGAAAACTAAACTCAATTTAATTTATATTTTTTTTTATGTAAGATTATAAATTTCCCATGTAGGAAGTGAAAAAATTTAAAATCAAGCATCATCATCTAGTTACAGAGAGTGCTAAAAAATGTAATGGTTTTTGAACACGCGCTTTTGCACACGTTTGAAAGAAGCCCTTAATTGATCGCGTTCATGCAAGTGACTAAGTACCTCTAACGAAAAGATTAGAAGCTTTTGTTTTAAAGCTATTTTTTTCTTATTTAGAAAATAAAAATTAAACAGTAACTTACATTTATAACGAATTTGTAATACTGTACTTTACGCGGAATTATCGTTAGCGATATTTTGAAAATAAATTATGATTAAAATTTAAATTTTATGGGCCTATCCATGTTTGTATAATCATAATATAATATCATGACATATAATTAAAATTGGACAATTTTTCGTTATACCAATTAATCGTAAGCGAGATAAATGAAAAAAATGGATATAATTCTGGGGGCAAATTACGGCATTCGATATCGATCGAAATTACAATACAGTTTAAATGGAAATTTCGACCGATATCGAGTGCCGTAATGTGCCCCCTGGATGCTGTTAACGATTAGTCCGATTGAAATAAAATTCCAGGTGCCTATTAAGGGCTTGTGTTCATGCTTAAGTTTAAGCTTTTAGAGACATCAGAAGAGCCTTTATAGGTTCCAAAAGTAGGGCACATCAGTAATTCCAAAAATTAAAAAGAATCCAGAATTTTTTCTTAATTTTAGCCCGATTTAAAAAAATACTAAAGGAGTTATACACGTATTACACAGAGAACTTAAATCATGTGCAAAAACATTTTTGATTTTTCGCTTAGATTTGAAAATAATTCCCCTTAAAATGCCATATGATTTTTTTTTGTATTAATCCTAATAAACCATTAAGCTCAGACTTAATTACCACCACTTTATGAAAAATAAAAATATATGGTTCTTTTAAATTTTCCCTTACTAAGTATTTTACATAGATTGCACGCCCAGAACTAGGCGTGCAGCAAGAAGAGTCGACAGTAACTCCGTTTTGACAATCGGAAGTCAAGTTTATTTCGTATTGCAAGTATTGAGGCTGGTGGCGATGACTCGAATTTGGTTTCACTGTGTTATTTTTCTAAATTTTCTAAAAAAAAATATGTTTAAAAAATTTCCGAATCTATTTTAAACATATGCATTTTTAGTTCAGAATAGTTTATTTATATTCTAGACTTTTTGAAAGATAATTTGTTTCAACATTTTTAAAAAACATTAGCTCTGTTTCTTTACTCTACTTTGGGATCCCAATTTGCACGAAAAGCGTTCCCGTACTTTTAATTTGTGTAAATGAGAGCGGATTTCAGAGAATAAAATTATTCTTCTTCTTGCACGAAACAGCCCAGAATTTTTCTTCGTGCAAATTGTGTAAATTGTCAAACAGCTGTTAAACATAAACAAAACAATGAAATGCAAAGGAAAAAAATCATGAACCAAATTTTGGAAAAAGTGTTGTGGAGTGAAATGATTTACTTAAATATAAAGTTTTATGTTGAAATATTAGGGAAACATAATGTTAGTTATTGTAAAAGTGTTTGTTTGGTTTAATTTTTGGTAAAATTAGTTTATTTCTGCAGACAATATTCAATTTTTCAAAAGTGGCATAAACTTTTACCCCCGTATTTATAAACGATTATTAAATTTAAAAAACGTTTATTAAGGAGAATTTTCATACAAAATTTGTTTTGTAAACCTTTATTAAATTTAAATTTTTTTTATAAATACAGGCGTTATTGTTTTGTAAAAACTATCAAAACAATGACTTTTTATATTGTGCTTAAAATGTGTTTTTTTCTGTTCCCCACTGTTGCCAACTTTTTTTGAGCATTTCCCGCCAAATCGGACTTCAAAACCGCTAGAAACCGCTAAATATTTAATTTAGCGGGAATTTTTTTAAAAATACCGCTAAAACCTAAACAATTTTTAAAGTTTTATATAAATCAAGATATAGGCTGCTTTTTTAAAGGTATATGACTCTCAATTACGTTACATACTATGGTTTCCAACTCCCCTAGTCATGTTATTCTTAAAAGAAAATAAGTTAGAGTTATATATTCATCTATGCGAATCTTTGATACCCTCCACCTAAAGTTAGAATATTTCCGAAGTGGGTTTATATGGGACATATGGTAAATTATGGGCTGATCTTCACAAAATTTGAACAAGTAATTTATAGTCTTATAAAACTTTGACTGACCAAATGTTATTATAATAGAACATAGATTAAAAGCTTTACGGTTCTACACGTTCTATAGCTTTTTTCGAGAGTATGCTTTATATGGGGCCTATGGTAAGTTAAGGATTGATCTGCACGATAGTTGACAGTGTAAGTTCCAGTCATATAAAACTGTGACAAACCAAAATTTAAAAAATAGCATTATTTTTTAGGGCTTTAGACGTTCTGTTTTCCAAGAGAAGGTTTTATATAGGGCCTATGGTAAGATATGGACTGATAATCACGAAAATTGTTAGCGTGATTTCTAGCCATATTAAACTGTGGCGGACCAAATTTATTACAATAGCATTATTTGTTACGTTTTTAGGCACACTAGAGCTTTTTTCCTATCGATAATTATGGACCGATTTAACAGTATGATTTTTAGTCATATGGAACGAATTTGTGCATAATCTTATATCAATATGTGCATTCCGCCACTAGTTATGTTAGTTATGTTCCACATTTTAATTTATAGCACATTTCCTACTGAACCGATTGTGCTGGACTGCAATCCCAAACTGCTTAGGTGAATTCTAAACAATTTGATGCCAATATTTATATTCCCTTTTGAGTCGTTTGAAAGTGACAACAGATGCATAGACAGACGGAGATGCCTTAATGCGTGCTTAAAGTTGTGAATTGTTACATACAGGACTAACAAAATACTAACTAAAAATCGAAAAAAAATGTCATATACAATCTTCAGTTCACTAAAACTATCAGGGGTGTTCTGGAAATCGAAAACGCAAAATGCAAGAATTTGGTAGTTATTTTCAGAGTATGAAAACAAACAAAACATTTCACAAACGTTTGCAAAATGTACAAAACTATTCAAAAATTTTATATTGTATTGTATATGAGCAAAACCAAAACAAAAACTTTTCAAGTGTCGAAGAGAGAAAACGAAACAATTGGCTTTCCATTCATCTGCATTATTTAATTTACCGTTACAATCGTACATCTGAGTACAAAACAGATAGAGAAACGTTTTGTTTTGAGTAATTGATTTAGTTCTTGTTTGGTTTTTATAGTGCCATAACAAGAGTTAAATCCACAATGTCTCGTCCAAAAAACGATTTGTAACGTTATTTTTATAAAAACAAAAAAACCTAAAAACATCTCTTTTTATTTCACTTAGAAACAACAGTAGTGAGTAAATCAATTACCAAACGTTTGTCAAACGTTTTTTCTCTGAATGTTTCAATATTGTTCTTACTCTTTTCTTTTCCAGCTGTGTACGTTTATATTAATGTATAATTTGCGCTCACGAGCAAAAACAATACAAAACAAAATGGCACAATCATTCTTATTGTTTTGGTTTTGTTTTTGTTTTACTCACTGCAAAGAACAAAACAAAACGAAAGCAAACGTTTCGATTTGTTTGTTTTCGTACTCTGGTTATTTTTAATACACTTTTAATCAAATTTTTATTTATGAAATTCTGTTTAATAGAGAAATATTTGTAAAATATTTGTCATAAAATTCATTTATCACAGAAATCTTATTAAAAAACGACGTTTTAAATTCATGCGTTTTCGATTACAAGAACACCTTGTATAAAAGTAATTAAAACCGTGAACATAAACCAGAAGTTTTTAGCCAGAAAAACAAAAAGAAAAAGTTAAAAATCTGTAAATTTTTAATTTGATAAAGGTTTTTGTAGCGAAAATGAGCCGCTGAGAGTTCTTTGAAAATCGCTAGATTTCCCGCTTACCGCTAAAACGTATTTTTTCCCGCGATTGACATTTCAAAAACGCTAGATTTAGCGGGAAAATCTCTAAATTGGCAACAGTGCTGTTCCCGTACTTTTGTGTAATTTTGTCTCTTTATGAGAGAAATTTATGCTTGCTCTCATTTTCACGAACTTTACCAGTGTTGCAAAATTGAAATTTTGAAATAGTACTGATCTTCAACTTAAAGTATTTTTCCCACCAAATGGTACTTTTTGTTAAAAAAAACAATAATTTATGAAAACAAGAGGAACAAAAAATATTTTATTAGAATTCATTTATCTAAGTATTTAATAACAAACAGTATTTATATTAGAGGTACACATGTAAATAATATTTCTGTTATACACAAGCGTCAAGCGCCCCATCCATTTCCAATATTATTGTATATGTTATTCGCCATATTATTTCTATATGGCTCCATATTATTCAATAAGTGGCACAATGGTTTCAATTAGAATATGGCGCAACTCTTAAAAAAAACACAAACTTTAAAGCAAAACAACATAGTACATTGTTGCAAACTCATTTCACAGTATAGTGCACTTCTTATCTGATTTCGATTCTTGCCAATATATTGTGCCACCTTCGAATATAACCCATTGGCGATAAAATTGAACAGTTACTGCCTGCTTGTAGAACGCGAGCGCAAAAGTGACTCGTTTAAAATTTCAAAATTTGTTTTTGTTTTAAATGTAAGTTAAGCGAGTCACTTTTGTGCTCGTGTTCTACAAACAGGCAGTTAATTTCCAAGTGTATGATCCGCTTAAGGTACGTTTTTTCAGTATTTTCTAAAAAAATATTTGAAATAGTTCATATATTTATGAATAAGTAAATAAGTTAAACATTTTATTTCTGTTAACATATTGTAACTACAACAGCAACTACCAGTTGATTTTAATAGATATTTAGTTTTAATCAAACTTGAAACAGTTTCTACATGTAATCGATTTCATCCTTTGCTTTTTACATCATTTTGCATTTGAAAATATGCGTTCAAATGATGCTATATTGCTTAATTTTAAGCGCTCTTTACATTTTTTAAAAAATTTTTAAAAACAGATAGGCCCATTCCGATGTTTTAACTCAATTACAAAGTTCAAAAGGTGCAATATCTAACTCATAGTTTGATCTAGAATGGTTTTTTCGGCTATCCTGAAAAAATTTTTTTTAAGACATACGCGGTTGCCCATGAAAACCACAGATATTTTTCCAAGAAATTTAAATATATTCAGTTCTGAAATGCTTTATTTTTGAAAGATCCGCTAGAACACGGAATTGAGAATTGATATTATTATAGTTTTCGTTTGTAAATAACATAGTTAACATCAGTATTACGCTAATGTTTTTTTTGGAAACAATAATATTTTTGGACTGAAGCTGATTATCACTTTTGAGCAAGGTCTTAACTATTATAAGTTTTATCGTCAATTAGTTAAGGAATAAGTATTACATTGTAACTGTTATTCGGTTTACCTTATTATAATTATTATTATTTTATTGCATGATAATAATTATTGATAAGGAAAAAAATATTTGTTTCAAATAACTCTTATTTATTGATTTTTATTTTTAGATTATTTCGATAATAGTTACTCGAAAGACAGTGAAATAATAATTATTCGTAATAGTTATATTAATAATTAATAATTATAAATGTACACGTTTTGATCAATATTGTTCTCTGGTAAGTTGATTCATCTACTGGAATAAAAGTTGTAGATGTAGAGGTATTCACGTTAGAGGTCCTATTAGAATCGTTTCGCTGAAAAGTTTATGATAAAAAAAATTTAAGAACTTAAAATACACAAACCTGTGAAGAACTTTTAATGCACAACCTGTTTCAATGTAATTATCTTTGCTGCTAGTTTTTTGAGACGTTGTTTCGCACTTGCTTTTTTAGTGCAATTTAAAGTTCGTCTGAAACGAGGATCTAAAAAGCGTGCAGCATTTAAAACTTCATTATCAAGTAACTGCGGCTGTCGTTTTTCAATGCAATTGTGAAGATATTCACTTAAAGCGGTCGCTTTAGCTTTTATCATTGCTTTTAGAGTAAGCAAACTTTTATAAAAATCGCCTAGTGACAATTGTTCTTTTTGAAGTGCAAGCGTTGTTTCATAAACGGGTTTCAGTGTTTCCACTAATTCTTCAATGCTTTCCCATTGCTCATTTTTTGGAGGATTTTTAAGATGTTCTGCACAAACATCTTTTAGAGAAAGCAACGATTGCAACATGCAATATGTAGAGTTCCATCTAGTTGGAACATCTATTTAAGGCTTACATAACCGTTTCATACAGAATTTTTATTTAAGAATTTTTTATAAAAAATAGCAAAATTTTAATTATTATTTGTAAAAATTTATTAATAACTATTAAAAACCAATTTTTAAAATATATGTAAATTGGAAAATAATAATTATCCATAACAAATACTTTTTTTGTTATGCATAACTATTTCAAAGCAAAAAATAACAATATTAATTGGATATTAATCGTTATTTGCAATTAATTGCTTTTTTAGTCGTTCATAATAATTATTAACCAATTTTTAAAAATATTCCTCAAAATGGGCAATTTTTTCGATTTTGGAAATGAAGATAATAGTTATTTTGGGTCCTTGCTTTTGAGGTTTTATGTTCAAAACAAAATTTAGTTTCGCACATTGTCGAATAAAACGATTTCGCAGTTTCTTTTACTAAATAAACCATTTCCTGTATATTGCATGTTTCTATAAATATGGTTTTCATTTAAATTTTCCACTAACATATTATTCAATGCATCTGTTTTTATAAATTTTCTTGCCACTTGTAAGAACAAATATCGCATTCTGGAAAGCAAAATATGAATCCTGGCGCCCGTGCTTTGCATTTCAATATAAACGTCGTTAATTATTTTTTAAATAGGACAACATAAATTTTGCAACCAACACATGATAACCTAAGCCTGCTATCGAATGATCACATCACAGTTAAAAACTTCAAGGGATAAACAAGTACTAAAAGCAACGCGGGGGTACTGCGGTATTTTTAATATGAAAAAGTACTGAAAAAAGTACCAAAGTACGGAATTTTTCAACACTGCCTAAAACTATAAAGACAAATTTTGAAATTTTCTACATTAAGGCCCGTTTTCACAACTTACCGATAGCTAAAGGTTGGATTTTATTGGCCATATAAAAAGTGTTCCATTATTACAACTTTAATTTTACCTACCTGGTACGATAAACCTTAATTTACTTTATCGCCCAATTTAGGTTAAAGTAATGTTTTAATATGGTAGCACTTTTTATAAGGCTGTATTAAGTCTACTTTTTGCTATCGGTAAGTTGTGAAAACGGGCCTAAAAGCTTGTTATTGTATATCAAAATCTTTTAATTGCAAAAAGTTTAAGAAGAACAGGATTGATATTAACTTTTGCCGAACTTAATCATAATTAACATACCGCACAATAAATTATAAGCATTCACAACTCAAAATTTATCAAAGTCGTTTATTAGAAAATTCGTTTGCTTTACTGTGTTATTTAACTTATCTTTTTTAAAGGGGGTGTACTAGTGCTGGGATACTATCGATAGTTCAGACTTTACTATAGATATATCGATATTACTATCGACTGAATGTTTGTACTTAAGTAGGAAAACTTTATATAGTTTTTATCAGGCTACAGTTCGTTGTTTTTATCAATTTATTGAACCTATGAGACGTATGTATGTCCGATCGTTATTTTAGATGCCAGTTTTTCAAAATGTTGATGCTGATAAGCACCAAAGTAACAGCGACTATAAGATATTTTATTGCAACTTTAGATAATGTTCTTAATTAGATTTGATTCTCAACCCAAAAGGTTATCAATCTAGCAGACTTTACCTCTTATGGTCGTTCATTGTTTTATCCTATGCTCGCAATTGAAATTGCAATTTCTTTTTATTTTTTTTTTTTTTTACATTATAAAACTATCTGACATGTCCCTATGTAAACCTATAAAAATTTCGGCATAAAGGCCTTAAGTTAGCATTAAAAAAGCACAGCTATGCAATCCATACCACCTGCCATTCTTGTTGTTTGTATTCATTGCTGTAATTCAGCGCGAATTAATAATAGCAAGTAAAAACTTGCGGCAAAATACTGTATGTGTATAGCTGCTGTAACATGTCTTCATAGCTGTATTTTAAATAATAATAATATCGATATTTTTCCTATCGATATTTTCGATATCTTACGACTATCGATAGTAGGGTGTACATGATCAAATTGCTTGCCATGCAGGCGAATTCACCCTTGTATATGTGCTTCATATTTAAATTTTTTGAATTTTTCATCCAGCATTGTGGGTGTCACGCAATACAAAAACATTTTCACTAATACTACCATACCGCTTGATGAGAAAGGCTTGACCGTGTACAGGCCCCTTAACATTTGTTAAACTCAATTTGAAACCAGTTTTTTGCCTCTCCTAAACATTGAACATATGTATGTGGTAAAGCTTTGTAATTTCTACAATATTGATCTTAGGCCCTACAATGTACATATATACGTATGCATATATTCTGGGTTGTTATGAGTAGCTAGGTTGATTTAACAATGTCCGTGTGTATGGTGAAGTGGGTTTTTCGATGACCCCAGAAATGATGGGGACTAGTAAAGATTGCCATTGAAACTTAGCCAGATCGATTTATAAATGACTGAGGTAGAGCAAAATACCAAAACTGCCTCAAATTTACACATAAATGCATTGTGTTTCTTCTTTTTTAAATAATTTTTTACATATATCTGGAAAACTGCAAAAGCCAAAGTATCCAAATTGGATAAATACATCTTGGTTATTAATACACAACCGCTTTGAAAAAAACTGGCCGTGGCACTTCGCATACAAAGACACTATAGATTTCTGAATATCTGACAAAATGTGGGCGGGATTGAACAAGAAAATAGATTTATTTATATTCAATATACAGCACTCTTGAATTTTGAGTTGCGACTGTTTATGACTTAGGTTTAATAAATCCGAGCAAGTTAAACTCTCTTTTTGGTTTAAAATGTGTTTAAGCCAACAAATCTATAAGTCAGCAAACATATAAACCATCTTTAAGCACATAAATTTGGTCGTTTTAACTACCAATACAGACAATATGAATTTGACAACATTGAATTTGAATACATGCGATACTGATTTATACACTGAGAAAATTAAAAGCTTTAAAATCAAAGAAAAAACGTCTTTGTAAAATTGTAAGGAAAATATCTTTGTTAGAAGGAAAAAATCCTAGCATCAATGATGTATTCTTTAAACAAGCAAGTGGTGCGTCTTCAACACAAACGACTTAAATTCTTTGAAGCTTAATCAAAGAAATTATCTTTTCCGTAAAGATAAAATATATGCTACAACCAGGGGTGCCAGATAATTTTGATAAGAAATCGGCATATTTTAAAAAAAAAATCGGCATTTTCGGCACTTTAATATAAAAAAATCGGCTATTTTAAATACAATAAAACCTATCCTTACTGACAAATAAGAACAATTCAGAATTATCTAATGTTTATAACTTATGAAATTTCAAAAGAATCAATCAAAATAAACGTTTTACAAAGAAATTGGAGTTAAATATAAAGTTTTTTTTAACTTTCTTATAATTAAGTATATTCCATATACAAATATTTGAGTTTGACAGTTTTTAAATCCGTTTTAATATTAATATTAAAATCTATCTATTGGCTATTTAATTATGTACTAACCTCAACCTCAATTGCGTTATAATCTTAAAAAAAAATTATTTAATTATCAAAGTAATTATTATTTTAATTAATATTGAATATAAATTTATGTTACCTTTATTCTTTTGTAAGTATTTATCTATCCATTTTCAAACACAAATATAAAGTGTTTTATATTTTCCTAATAGAGAAAGAAATTTTAACTGAATTATTTTAAGTTTTAAAAATTATTTCGTTTTTAACTTTGGCCTTTAATTCTTTATAGTGGAATATTTTTCAAATAAAAATGTATTAACTCAACACACATTACAAACACTGCATTTAATATTGAATAAAACTAACCCCTTTTTCTTTAGTAGAAGCGCTGACTTAATAACAGTTGTCTCTTTTCAATGTTACAACATTTTCAGTATCGCTTAAAGTTAGTGTATTATTATCAAACAAACAAAAAGTAATCGCCTTTTACGTGTTAGTCAAAAAATCGGCATTTTTGGAGCAAAAATCGGCAAATCGGCACTTTGATAATTTAGGGGCAAAAAATCGGCAAAATGCCGATAAATCGGCAAAAATGGCAGGCCTGGCTACAACGATTAATTTCTCTGCTTATAAGGGATTGAAAAACGTATTTAAAATTAAAGACTTTTCTTGGTTTTTTTAAAGCTAAGCATCCTTGCTACAAAGACAAAGTCTGTAACTTTAAAGAATTTTGTCTTCAATGCATAAGTGGACATGTTTGCTTGTTCACACATGTTTGCTTGCAACGGTAGACAAGAGCGGTTAAAAAAATAAAGTCTGTATCTTTAAAGAATTTAGTCTTCAAAGTTAAATTTGTATACGAATGCATAACGAAACAAGTGTAGCCGATGGATTAGAATATATGTAAAAAATAAAAAGAATTGTTTTCGTGGTTGTCATTAATTGTAAGTCAGTCGATAGGAACGCTCAATTGTGCATGTGCGCCTTGTCTTTGTCTTTTTTTTTCTTTTTCGTTGAATTTAATTGCGTTTCTTTGTAATAATGTTAAAATTACGTCTTTGTTACAATGAAAATTGTACTTAAAATCAAAAATGCAAGTCTTAAGACTAACGAATGAAAGTCTTTGTGCCAAAATACTTTTTCCTTAGTTTAAGGACTTTTTTTCATGTGTTTCCAAAGACGTACATCCTTGCCACAAGATTTTAAGTCTCTGATTTTAAGTATATATTTCATGGGAATCTAAAGATCTTTGCGCCTTTCCGGTAAAGATGTTTTGTCTTTGGGCACAATCTGACCAATAAAAGTCTTTGCAACAATGTGTATTTTCTTTGATTTTACGATTTAATTTTCTCAGTGTAGTTGTTGAGTTTAAACTACACATAAATTTAAGTCTAGTTCAACTAAACCAGCTTTTAAACATGCACTAGTTTATAATAGTGCTGGGTTACTATCGATATTTATCGATAGTTCAGATTTCACTATCGATATATCGATATTACTATCGACTGAATGTTTGTACTTGTGCAGGAAATCTTTCATTATTTTTTTATAAGGCTACAGTCCGTTGTTTTTATCACTTTATTGAATGTATGAAACGTATGTATATACGCACGTTATTTTAGATGGCAGTTTTTTAAAATTGATAAGTACCTTTCTGAAAGAACCGAAGTAACAGGGACTATAAGATATTCCATTCCAACTTGAAAAAATTTTCTAAATTCTAAACCCAAAAAGGTAATCAATCTAGCGGACTTATCCTCTAATGGTCGTTCATTGTTTTGTCCTATGTTCGCAATTGCAATTGCATTTGGATTTGCATTTGTTTTTTACAACTTTACAAAAATATTTGACATTTTAGTCCCTATATAAACATGTACAAATTTCGACTTAAAAGCCTTTAATTAGCAGTAAAAAGCACAGCTATGCAATCCATACAACTTGCCATTCGTGTTGTTTGTATTCATTGCTGTAATTCAGCGCGAATTAATAATAGCAAGTAAAAATTTGCGGCAAAAAACTGTGTGTGTATTGCTGCTGTTAGGTTTCTTCATATTTTTCCTATCGATATTTTAAGACTATCGATAATATCTATAGCCTATCGATAGTTTCCCTGCACTAGTTTATAAGCCATTAGTCTGCGATATGAAGAATAGTAGCAATATATGTATGTTATGTTCCAGTTGTTACATTAAATTGAACATCAAAATGTGTGTGACGGAAACACGTTAGTCAGATTAGTGTTAGCAGTCAGATAAGGGCCAACAGTGCAATTTTTCCATTCACAATAACCTTAAGTTTTCGAACTACATATGTACTTGATTAAAACAATTGCAGGTAGGTAAACAAATATAAAAAGTCAAACATGTATCTCCACTTCAAGATTATTTTTAATTTTCCATCCAGCATTGTCGGTGTGACACATAAAAACACATTTTCACTTATACTACCACAATGCTTGATGAGTATTTTGATCAGTGTATTTAAGCCTTTAGGCACCCAATTAAGAACTTTTTTTCCAAAAAGGGATAATTACGTTCATTTTTCAGCATTATTTTAGCATTAAAATGTTTATCCAAAAACATAATTATTAATATGAATGTGTTTTTTTGGAATTTAAAAAAAGAATTTATAAAAAATCTGATCGATTTTCTCTACTATTTTAGAAAAGAAAGATTTGGACCGGCCGAACTTGCTAAAATATAAAACTATTTTGTTGTGCAACTGAATATGGTGTAGGGTACCTAAACAGACTTAGATATTTTTGTAATTATATAAAAGTCTTTTTAAAACAAAAAAAAAAACTAGGTTAGATTTAAAATTTTAAGCACTTGAGAAAATGACCTTTTTCAAAAACACAAGCGCGTAAGTATTTTTCAAACAAATTATTTTAATGATTTTTCGTTTAAAAGAAAAATTACAAAATACACGAGAAAAACGTTATGTTGTAACTGTTGAAATGCTGACAGGCAGGCAGGCCAACTGTCATAGAGAAGACAAGTACAAGTAACAGAAAAAGTAAAGACAAGTATTATTATCATATTACATTATTTATTACATTACCCGTATTTATTTGTAATTTAGTTGTTATCTAAACAAATTACGCTTGCGAATGTAATGCCAATAGCGATAAATTGTTTTCGGTATTTTCAAATACCTACAATCATAACAAATATGAATATTAAATTAATATTAAAAAAATCAAAAAAAAAATACAAAATTAAATGTTGTTTTAACATAAAATGTCAATATGCAATGTTAATCAAATTTGCTAAATTTATAAAATTTTGCAACTGCTATTTATTAAGCTATTTTTTAACTATAAAAAATAAATTAATCCAAGCATCAAGTGACATCACGTATTAGATTTGCTTGGGTAAATTGTTTAAAAGAAGTTGACAACAACATTTTCGAAACTTTTTTTAGTCTTTGACAACAGCAATTTTTTTGCAATTTGGTTTTAAAATATAAAATAACAGCTTAAAGTTATTTTAGCTAATTGTTAAAAGATATTTTGTAAAGCAGTTAGTAACAAAATTTAGCACAATTTTCTTTTTTTCCATAAAAAAAAAAAAACTAAAGCTCATACCATCACGCCTATTTTCGCTAAAATTGATAAACTCTCCAAGCTTTTAAGCTTGAAGAATAATAAAGTAAAAATAATTTCAAAGCTGAAAAAACTTGCCCTACTTTAGCACAAATTAAAAGATACTAAAGGAAAAGCTTTAAAAGTTTTTCTTTAACTTTTTATATTTCAGCTTTTATTACTGCCTTATGGTTCTGAATTGCTATGTAGCAGTACTGGTGATTGTGTTGTTCGTTATGTGCTGTAGAGTCCCTCCAAATAATATTAGGCAACCTGATCAATTTTGGTTAAATGGACTACTCCCCGGACTGGTCCAGGGTAATGCAAGCATGGACCACGTCATTGTTAAAAAGTGTTGGTAGTGAAATGACAGGTCTTCGTTTTTTAACAACATGTTTTCGTTTTTAAACGATTTCAAAACTTATCCTCTGGAGTATACCATGGAGTAGTTTCAAGACAACTCCTTTGTAATCCAAAGCTGGGTTATATGGTCCTGCCCTAGGACATCGTAATGTAAAAAAAACCATGTTTTTTCATACATTGGGGTAATTTTTTTTTTTATTGTTACTTGCATTCTGCTGTATTGGTTACCCCAGAAGCCCGGTTCTGTATTTCTCGCATCGTAAAATGTTACTCATGAAACAAATGAATGGCAACAAAAACCGTGACATATTTGCATTTCAATGGAAAATAGAGAGAATTTAAATGATAATTGATTAATTTAAATGATGAAAATAAAAAGAATACAACTATTATATTTTGTTATTTAATTTTTTTTTTAACAGAAAAACTTTTTTCTCACAATTCGAGAAACGATGGAATTTTTTGATTCACATTTCATGCGAGAAATTTTACTATGAGAGAAATACAGAAACGAGCTACTGATTCAAGAAGGTCACTACATCCATAGGATGATTCCAAAAAGAGCTCGGAAACAGGAGGGATACCGGTTGTTTCGATTCGAAAAAAAGAATTACGATTTTCGTACTCGGTCGAAACGATGGAAGAGTTCTATTTAAAAACAAATGGAAAAGTTAATGAAAAGTATTTGTTCGTGATAGAGAGTTGCTGTTTTAAAAGACATTTTTTAAAAAACTTTCGTTCATAGGTATCAAAATCGTACAAATTGTTCAAACTCCTTAACTATTTCTCTTGAACCAAAATACGTGGTGTCCCCCCAGTTGAGTAGGATTCGCAGGGCAGTCGAAAATGTGTCGTGTGGTCCGTAGTTGCACGAGAGATAAGTGTTCGACTTGTTATTATTAATTCGCGCCAAATACGAATTTAGGCGGCTACAATATCCTGATCTTAATTGGGCCAAAACTACTCTTGTCTGACGTGGCAAATCCGCTTCCTCCGAAACTTGCAGTTGGTTGGTTGGTTAACGTGTTAGCATGCACAGAACTAGGCGTGCTGCAAGTAGAGTCGACAGTGACTCCGTTTTGACACCACACAACTCGTCAAGAATTGGAGCCCCCAATCAAACTTGACCCAGGGGCAATACTGAGGTGGCTAGAGCCAGCCCGTTGCCTTAAGATATTTCAGCAAGTTTCTGAGTTTCAAGGTAATGTCAGATAGGCTGCCCAGTCTGGATAGCTCATTCTTAGCAGTATTGGTGATTGTGTTTTCCGTTATGTGTAGTCTGGTTCGCCTTGGAAATGTATTTGATATGTTCTTAATTGCTAAGCTAGTGTTTTGACTAAATATTTAATACAATTACATACAATTGTGTTAATTTTACAAGTTTTTTCAGGGAAAAAAAATTAAAGATTGTATATTAAAAAAATATAAACTGCCTTTAGACTACTTATCGTCAGAAAAATTCCACCATTATGATTTCTCAAAATTAAAAAATCAACTTAATGACTTTACAATAAACATGAAACTCGATATCGAATGAAATGTATTGAATTTGAAATAATAGCATTTGATATCGAGTAACTCGACATTACATTTAACGAGTTTTCCTTCGATACGTTAGTGTCTATCATATCGTATCGAATGCGCTGATTGGACCCCTGTATTTTAAATTGATTACTAAAGGACACAAAATCTACAATTGAGTCAATGATAGAATACTTGGTATGTGCTAAGTAGCCAAATAAATTACTTATGTACTACAAAGGCAAAAGCTTAAATTATTAGAGACGTTGGAATCAGTTTAGCTATTTAAATTTCCTGAAAAGTAAAAAATTAGCTTAAGCATCAGATCTACTGGGCAGTATAAAATAATAACTTGGCATGATATTGAAACCACAATTCAAACACACAATTAAATTGACACAATTAAAAATATACATGACACTAACTACTCATCTATGTATTTATGTATGTATGAATGTAGTTCATAAATTTTTACAAACATTATTTTATCTGTTTTTTCAATATATCAAGAACACTAATAGAGCCACCACACACTTTCTCACACTCATTGTCTCACTACTTGATATCAAAAACTCTAAACTTGATTGTTTGTTTTAAGGTTCATTACTTAATTGGCCAACGAACACTTCGTCAACAGGTCAAAACAAAAAAAACAATTCCACACATTCGCATTCACACTATGGCCTTTTGTCACTTTCACAACAAACAATTGCTTAAAGAATCAGTTACAAAGTATGAATTGTATTGCACTCGTATTGTTTTGCAGAACTATTTACAAAAGAAAAAAAACCAGAAAGTATTTCATTTTAATAAGAAATTGTGTGTGTTCTAGAAAATCTAAAAGCTGTTAAACTAATTAACTCGATTTACTACTGGCTTGTAAAACTTTTCTACAATTCCAACTAACAGCGCTTTTACTAAATATTACAAAAAAAAAAAGAAGGGGGTTTATGAGATGTCATATAAATATGTTCAGTTAATGTGGAGTGCTAACACTAGTTTACACACCAGGTGATCTAGTGACCCTTCTTTGTTTCGTTAGTGGATGAGGAAAATAAAACGAACTAGTAAAACTAAAAGTTGTGCTAATTAATTTAATACAAACGAAGTAAAAGTAATGAATGAAGCTTGTTTTATATGTACATATATTTGTGGCAAAAACGAAAAAAATGCTTAAGTTGAGTTAAGCTAAATTGGAGATCTTTACGTTCAAATGTACACATGGGCATAGTTTTGATTATGTTGTACGATTTTTCAGGAAGTTATAGCAAAATGTATTTTTGCTTATCTTTATTTAATGTGCAATAGGTACATGTTATGTTTAATTTAACCATATTATTGTCACTGACAATAAGTGTTAGTGTCCTCATATCCCTGCCTCACCGATCCCATTCAGGAACGTCGGGGTCCGGCCGGTCTCCAATGTCCCTAAACATTCCATTGTAGTATATAAATTTGATCCTTTTACTCCTCTTGTATTGGTTTCGGTAATAAGAGTTATTTAATAAGTACAGCTTATTAGGCTTTAGCATCCGATCCTGGTGTTGGGGGTGCCAACATTGCCTCCAGGTATGTAAAGTAAGTGATGCCCTTTTATTATAAAGATCCGATCTTCTATGGATATGGGCAATCCACCTACATTTGCGTCTCCTGATTTCCACTTCCATTTTCTTGTTGTTAGTTAAGTTCAGTAGGTCGTTCGTTGATATGATGTTGGGCCAGTAAACACCTTAAATATGCCCTAGACATTCATTGATGTATACCAGCAGCCCAGCAGCCTCTCCATAATAGCACGGGTGATACCCTACGGTGCCGAGCCATACAATTTTATCGACTTGACACCGCTGTCGAAAAGGTAGTTTGGTTTTACGGCCAATTTCATCAGAACGCCAAACTATATGCAGCGACTGAAACGCAACTCCCGTCCCATTTATCAGTGTCCTAATATCATCTCTGGAACCACTATCATTGCATATCATGCCCCAAAGATAGCAGAAAGATTCCACTTCCTGGATAATGGTGAGTTTTTTAGCAAGTGATGTTGTCAGATCCATACCAATACGCACTTATTCCGCCCTGGCAAAGTTCACCCCCAAACCACTGTAGGCGGCATTCATTGATGGTCTTCACAGTTTCCACCCGACGTCGTCGGTGTGATGTGTTATCACTGATCGGGCAAATGTCGTCAGCACAGTCGATGCCATTCAGTCCCCTCGGGAGATTCCATTGATGCCCACCTGGAGCACCAGCGTTCGTTCTGCCCATTTTGTCGCTTTGTTGAATAACTATGATATCGTTAAAACTTGTTCGTTAAAAGTAGTTTTATAAGCAGTCATCATATTATATTTAAACTTTTGTGATAAAACAAACTAACTACGAGTTTGTCAAGGTCGGACGAATTGAACTAAGCAGGAAAATTTTTTATCCGGAACACATTTAAAAGCGGTGATGTTAGGGATTCGTAGGGATTTTCTTCTAAAAAAAATGTGCGTAGGAAAAAAAGGACGGTATTTTAAAAACCATTTAAATGTAGGTACTTTTCAAAAATGTGGCTGGCTACTGTATAAATTTGGTAATCTTTTTGGATTTGTGGTGGCATACTAATAAAATTGTTTATACGGCAACATTACAAATTGTTAAATTTCTTTGAGTGAATAGTTGCCGCCATTAAAACTTTGACTTTAAGGTAAATTTGTGAAGCTCTCTTTTACAAGAATGGAGATATTTTTAATTTAATTTTTCAGAGCAATGAATATATAATTTGCTAAAGATGGGGATCAAAATGTTTTAGAGAAGAGTTACGATTTTAATGAAAATGAAAATGTTTCCCCTTTAGTCAAAATTAGCTATCTTTGATTTATCACTACCACATGTCAATAATTGAGGGGTATAGATACTAAGACTGCAATGTCCACATTTAAAGTTTTCGTAATAAATGGTAAAAACCTCTAGCTCAAAGTATATTCATATTTATGTATTGTATATCTGCTATTCAGTTAATAAGAATATGATGAAGCTATGACGCAAGTTTCAACCAAATCGATATAGCGGTTTGCTGGCAATTAACATAATAATAAAATTGGATATTGCTGTGTTTGATATAATCAAATGAAAATTGCTGCTTTTTTAGCATAGGCAAGTACTTAAAAAAATCAGTAGTTATAAAATTCTTAAACTTAACAAAGGCTTAGTTTTTTCTTGATTGATTTGGAGGAATTTCATAACAACTTAGCTCCATAATTACGACTAAAGAGTTATAAAATGAACAATAAAACAAACTGCTTCATATAAAAAAAAATTGTTATATATTTAATTTCTTTTTAGTTTTGTTTTGCAAAAAGGAAAAAAATAGCATGCATTTTCGAAAATAGTTGAGAGAAAAAGAGCTTAACAAACTGTGATCATTGCAAAAACGACAATCTCCAATGGACATTGCCGTTTTTGCATCAATTCTTAATTTTTGAACATACTTTTTTATGGTATAAAAGTGTTTCTGGTAATCTAATATTCACTAATTGGAAGAATTCATTAAAAAATTGTATTTAATGGCATTTTTAGTTACGTTTGTGAAAAAAGTGGACTTTGCAGTCTTTGATTCTATACCTCTCACTTGTAATTTTTTTAAGATGCTTTCAAAGCGGTATAAAAAAAAACATATAAGTGTGCTATATTCTATATTTTTTACAGGATTATCAACATAATCCCGTTCTGGTGGGTCCATTACTGCCCATGGGGCCCAAATAGGGTACACTCTAGAAAATTTGTCTTTAAATACTTGCGTGGAAGGTATCATATGGTCGTTCTTGACCGTTTATACTTGTTTACTTGTCTGTAATACAGTGGCGGATTTAGGCCTGCTTCCTCCCTAGGCACTCTTTATTATGCCGCCCTTTTTAATTATATAGGAGTAGTTATCCAAAAAATATTTAATACTAAAATTATTGTGTATTTATGTTTTTTAATCTTTATACATATGAACATATTAGGGTGCTTCAAAATCGTCTGAAGAAATCCAATGTATACTCTTCAAGGCTGGATCATTGCGTTTGCGGTTAAGAATTATATACAATTTATTTGTGCCGAATCTCATCAATATGAGATTTGTTTGCCCCTAGCCGACCCACTTCCGGGTTTATTTGGGACCTATGGTTTATTTTGGACTAACCCGCACAATGACATAGTACTACGTAAAAGTCATTGTCGGAAATTTTTATGTATATACCAACATTTAAAAGGCACTTAAAGCTATTTTCGGGAGTAGCACTTGTATGGGAGCTATGATCAAATATGGACCGATTTTTGTAAGATGATTTTGGTGCACTTTGGTAACTTTTTGGGTGAACTTTGGTACAGATATTCTATTCCTTCAATTATTCAGAAATGACTTTATACACTACCAGACTATTATATTGTATTTTCTTGTTACATTTTACCTTAGCTTTCCCTTGGAAAGCAATGAGGTATATTGTATGTACAGAAAAATTTTACAATTATAAGACACCAGCAGAATGTAATGCATTTTCTGGCCCGCTACGGCCTTCGTCAGCATTCTTTGTGTCACACTGGATAGTGATACTTTATAAATTGAATGTATTTAACTCAACTATTTTAACAAATAGAAACTGGGAATTATTTCCTTCCGAAGGTTACTTTATATTATATTCAACATTTATTATTTTTCGAATTTATTCTATGAGCTAAATTTCAGTTATGTATTTTATTAAGCTTTTTTGTAATAGTTCTATTCCTTCAATTATTCAGAAATGACTTTATACACTACCAGACTATTATATTGTATTTTCTTGTTACATTTTACCTTAGCTTTCCTTTGGAAAGCAATGAGGTATATGGTATGTACAGAAAAATTTTACAATTATTAGACACCATAAAAAATATGGTTTATTACTACAACAAATTAAACATTTTGTTACATCGGTTAATCGGTTAATCGACTGAAATTAACCGGTTTAATCGTTAATCGAAAAAAGCCAATTTTAAATTAAAGGATCAGTTAATCGGGTAGTAATTAATCGGTTAACCGATTAACGGTTAACCGAATGAATACCCTAATTGATAACCCAGCTATGTGTACCAGTGTTGCCAAGTTAGGGATTTTCACCCTAAATTTGGGGTTTTCTTTTGCGTTTAGGGTCAGTTTTAGGGACTAAAAAGTAGTTAGGGGGAAATTTAGTGTGTAAAAATAGCATTTGGGGATATTTTAGGGTTGAAATTATTAATTTTTAATTTTTTTTAATATTATTTAAAATTTTCTCAGTAACAGCAAAAATTCTAAGGAAAGTAAAATAAACGTAGAAAATGTCTAAGGAAAAGAAATATTTTCAAAAATACAAAAAAGAATGGGAAAAACAAAATGAATTTAAAGGTAATTATTTTATATAAGTTTCATTACAAGTTAATGTTAAAATATTATTATTTTTATAAGGTTGGCTTGCTCCATGCTTAGACGACGAAGAAAAAGCCGTGTGTACGTATTGTAAATGTATTCTTGTTGCACACAGAAAAGGTTTAAGCGCCCATAAGAATACAAAAAAGCATATATATTGCACATCTTTAAATAATGATCATCATGTGTCAGTAAATAATTTCTTCAAACCTACCTATGCAGATGCAAGAAAAATTGCTGAAATAAAACTTGCAGCCTTCGTTGCAGAACACTGTTCCGTTAACTGTGTTGATCATCTTGGGGAATTGATCAAAAAATTAGGGGAAGATTCAGACTCTTTGCGGGAAATTCGGCTTCATAGAACTAAATGCACAGCGATTATAAAAAATGTCATGGCTCCCATTAAACAATCTTTGAACGAAATTGGCGACAGCCCTTATTCCTTAATAATTGACGAGAGTACTTCTATTGATAATAAAAAAATGCTATGCATGATGATTAAATATTTTAGTACCACTACCGGTAAGGTTACAACAACATTATATAAGTTATTGGAGATTCCAAGTGGGTCTTCCGAAGTGATTACCAAATTGATTATTAGCTAATTGAAATCGGATAGCCTTGATATTAAAAGTTTGCTGGGAATAGGTGTAGATGGAGCAAATGCAATGATAGAAAAAAATAATTCCGTTAGTAGCAGATTAAAAGAACTTGTCCCACATTAAGTTACAGTAAAATGCATTTGTCATTCATTGCACTTAGCTGCAGAAAAAGCTATGAAAGTTTTGCCATCTGAAATTGAATTCATAATACGGGAAACTAGTGGTTGGTTTTCGCATAGTAGTAAGCGGCAAATTGAGTATGCTACCATACACAACTTAATAATGGAAACAAGCCCAAATAAAATTGATAAATTGAGCGGAACTCGTTGGCTTGCAAGATATGGAGCCATTGGAAAAATTACTGAACAGTGGGAAGCGCTACATCTCCATTTTGAGTTAGCTGCTACAAACGAAAAGTGCCATACAGCACTTCTTTTGTCAAAAATGTATAATAAAGAAAACAAATTCTATTTTTTTTTTCTCAAAGATATTTTAAAACCAGTAATTAAATTAAATAAGACGTTTCAAGCTGAAAATATGGAGCAATTAAAATTGTATGATGATTTAAAAGATTGCTATTTGTGTCTTTTACAAAAAATTGTACATGCAGACGTCTTGACAAACGATCAAAGTTCTACAATAACAAGTCTAAATTTTGAAAGTTTCTTAATTCCATTAGAATGTTTTAATTTTGGTTACAGTTTATCTCAAGTTTTTACTGAAATTTCTAATAAGATTGAAATTAAAGATAATTGTAGAAATTTTATTGTAGAACTATGTAAGCAACTGAAGCAGAGACTTCCAGATAACATAAATATAATGGAAAACATAACACTCTTTTCTCCAGAAAATGCACAAAATGCTAAAAAACCTGATATTACAGACATTGCAGTATATTTTAAAAATCTTATTAAAGATATCGATTCAACTTTAGAGGAGTGGAAAATTGTACACAATGTAAGCTGGAGTAATACATGTTCTCCTGAAAAGTTTTGGCACGAAGTGAGTAAGAAAAAGGATGCGTGCGACCTACAAAAATTCCCAAATATTAGTAGGCTAGCATCTGCGTTACTGGCACTTCCATTTTCGAACGCAACTGTCGAGCGAGCATTCTCAATGTTTAGTATTATAAAAAATAAAATAAGAAACCAACTGGCAACTTCAACAGTTGAACCTATTTTAAGAGTTAGATATTCTTTAAGCAATGGATGCCAAAACTTTATTCCGTCTTCTGAAATGCTTAAATTATTTAATTATGAAAACATGTACGTGGACGAGAGGGATGAAAATGTACTAGACATTTTTAATGATTTATAATAATATATTCCGTTTTTCTAAAAGCTTTTTTATGTAAGTATATGTTTAAATATAGATACATACATACATATGTAAAAAATTAAATGAAATAAAATGGTATGTCTTTTAAAAAAATATTTAAAAACTATTCTTTTTGTTTTGGGGTTTTTTTATTTTTTCTCAGTGCAAATTTAGGGGGTATTTTTTTGATTTGGGGAAATTTCTTAAAATTTACTTGGCAACACTGATGTGTACCAAATTGGGACAATTTTTCTCATTCTGTTCTAAAGATATTAATAAGTCTGTTTTGTGCCACGCCAACTTCTCCAATCCGCACATTTTTTGTCGGATGTTGTGTGTCTACATATAACCAAGATGCGTGTACCTAATTTGCTACCTCTGGTTATTTCCGTTCTCCAGTTATAAAGAAATTTATAATGTGTTTGTATGAAAAGTGCCACGCCCACTTCCCTAATTCCGCCCATTATTTTAAGAGAGATTATGTATTGATAACTAAGATGTTTGTACCTAATTTGGAAACTTTGGCTCTGCTATTCTCCAGATATATAGAAAAAAAATTAAAAAACAACAACAAGGGCTTTATAGGTCAAATTAGAGGCAGTCGTGGTTTTTTGCTCATATCTCAGTCTGTCTGAATTTCAAAAGAATATAGGGTCTTAGATCAATACTGAAGAAATTACAAACGGAATGACAATCTTATATAAACTCTTTTACATCCTGTGAAGCTTATAATTAGTTGTACTGAAGTATTATTTAATATTCGGTTTTTGAAATTAACCATTTTTTTCATTTAATCTTTTTAAGAAGCTGTGGACATTTTTTCCCTTTTAAGGGCAACAACAATACATTTATAAGACCTTTTCTCATAGGTATTGGTTTTAATGGACTTCATGAGCGTTCGTCTCCGTGTCATCTTTTGGTATTCTGGTTTTCTGTTTCCTTGTGGATTCCACAGCCTAGAAATTTAATCTTGTGGCATTCTTTAGATATGACCACTCCATATCCACTTCCTTTTTTTATTTGTGTGTGTACCGGTTATTCATTAGTTATGCTTTATAGCTCTTCATTGGCAATAGTTTTTGGAGGAGGCATTTATTTATAAACGTCACTGCCATACAATAACGTTGATTTTGTACACGACTTTAATATTTAGATTTTGTGGCTCTGGTAATTGGAGTACGTCTCCATGTTTTTCAAAGTCAACCAAATGAGCTTCTAGCCTCTTTTTGACTGCTATTTAAGTCTGCCTCTATTCCTCTATTGAAGGACATAATGCTGCCCAAGTAAAAGAAGGTGTCAACGTATTGAATGATCTTATTTTCTATCTTTATGTGCCTGTCCAAAATGCCGATTAGAAGCATTGGGAAGGTATTCCATATATTCTGATAATTTGAAAAAGTTCATCAACTTTTTCCTGCATATCAGAAACTTTGTAAGATAGGAGACAAATGTCGTCAGCATAATCTAAATCTTCCAAGTGTCTTAGAAGACTCCAATATATACATACCTCTTTTTCTTGTGCACAGTTACCTCATAAAAATGGTTGGTTGTAACATTTACACTAAATCAATTTTCGGTAACATAAAATTAACTGCTGGAATCTACTGCCTGTATTAAGAAATTTACCGAAAATCGCTATAACCACCTGCATAAGCCTTTAAAAAATTTTCGTATCGAAAAAAAAGTTGACACATTGAAATGTTGATAAAATTCACCAAATTTATTTAAATGTTATTGTAGTACCGACACCAAATATCTGTTTTTAGAAACTGAAAACGAAATTTCGTGTGAGAAATATATGGAAAACAAAAACAAATTTTCTTATTTTATTGTTGTATTGAATATAATTTTTCACATCAAATTTCATTTTCAGTTTCTAAAAACAGACATGATGGACCTAAAATAAATTTGGTGAAGCTATCAACATTTCAATGTGTCAAATTTTTTTCTGATACTTAAATTTTTGAAAGTCTTATGCAGGTTATAGTGACTTTCGGTAAATTGGCTGGAAGTGATGATCATTTATAAATCCAATGTTTTTTATCTCGGCGATATCATGGATCGATCACACTTTAAAAAAAAAAACACCAAACTATGTTTAAAATCGCTTGCTATGCCTCGATTACAAGCTGTACATTGTCATCACATCCGCCCTTAGGTACAAAAATGTAGAATTCTTTACAGGATTTTACAATTATAAGTTGGATGCCGGCTGGGGATTCTACAATGCAATTGACTTTAAAAGCTTGGCATCGGCTTGTTAGTACTTTTTTTTGTTGTTGCTTATTTTACACTTTGCAGCATATTTCTGCATATTTTAGTTAAAATATAATTTGAAATAATAGAACTATTACAAAAAAGCTTTATAAAATACAGACCTGAAATTTAACTCATAGAATAAATTCGAAAAATGAAAAAATGTTTAAAATATAATTTGTTAAGTTCATGGTTTATATTCCACCTTTTTAAAGTATATTTTGATACTTGAGGGGTATAGAATCAAAGACTGCAAAGTCCACATTTATAGTTTTCGTAATAAATAGTAAAAACCTCTAGCTCAAAGTATATTCATATTTATGTATTGTATATCTGCTATGCAGTAAAAAAGAATATGATGGAGATATGACGCAAGTTTCAACCAAATCGATATAGCGGTTTGCTGGCAATTATAATAATACAATTGGAGATTGCTGTGTTTGCTCTAATCAAATGGACATTGCTGCTTTTTAGCATTGGCAAGTACTTAAAAAATCAGTAGTTATAAAATTCTTAAACTTAACAAATGCTTAGTTTCTTCTTGATTGATTTGGAGGAACTTCATAACAACTTAGCTCTATAATGACGACTAATGACAAAGGTATAAAATGAACAATAAAACTAACTCATTTGTTATATTTTTTAATTTGTTTTTAGTTTTGTTTTCAAAAAAGAAACAAAATAAAAAAATAGCATGCATTTTCGAAAATAGTTGCGAGAAAAAGAGCTTAACAAACTGTGATCATTGCAAAAACGACAATTTCCAATGGACATTGCCGTTTTTGCATCAATTCTTAATTTTGAACATACTTTTTATGGGATAAAAGTGTTTCTGGTAATGTAATATTCACTAATTAGTAGCATTCATTTAATACAACTAAAGGCCATTATTACAACTTGAAGTTACTTAAAGTTAAGATTAAGTTGACATAAAGTGATGTGTTATCTGTCAAAAGGCGTCTGTTAACTGCCGGATAGCAGCTAATATCAAGTTATAATAATGGCCCTAAGAGGTATTATTAGTTACGTTTGTGAAAAAGTGGACTTTGCAGTCTTTGCATCTATACCCCTCAATTGATTTTTTACAACTTTGTTCCCATCCAAAGAAGTGAGAAAAGAAGGTCAATTAAAAAAGTTATAAAACAGAACAACTTCTTAGAGAAGGGAGTAGCGAATATGAACTGAATATTTTTGAAGAAAAAAAGTTTATACCTTTTAGAGGGCATACTTCTGTAGGCAGGATATCATACGAAGCGAATCTTTTGGAAAGGAGTATAGAGACCTTCAAAAAGGCCTGCCACTTGAGGTTCTTGTAATATTTACCGCTAGAGATTTCGTATATCTTTTGCTCTAATTAAGTTTCTTATTTTCCTAAATAAATTTCTACCAAATATTTTTTTTTTTTTTTTGCGTCAAGGGTTTATTTCCCTCGCAAAGGCTTACAAAAAGAGATTTAATTATCTCAGTCAAAAGTTTCCACAAGCAAATAACATGCAAACATTTTTGGTACTCCACAATATCCTTTAAGAAAACATTATAACATTTGTGATTACATCCTGTTAAGGATTGATTTGTTTCCTTTCTAAACCAAAAACAAGAAAATTGCAAAATAATTGCTAAATCAAAAATAAACAAACTAAAAACACACAAAATAAAAAAATCAATAACTTTAAAAAAAAAACATAAAAAATGAATATTTCTAAAACTGTTTACAGACCGATTACGCAAATTCAAACAGCAGCAACAACAATAATTTGGTGCTGGAAAATTTACATCAATCTCTTAATCGTCACATTGACAATGTTAATCCTATCACCGCCTCCTACACCTCAGCATCATCCTCATCAACCCTTTCGTCGAATACGACAAGTGATGTCTCTCCAACATCCGCCACAGCTAATAAAAATATATGCTCCAATACAGACAGCCAGCATCACATTTCAGTGCAGGAGAAAAAGAAATGCATTGATTTGCAAACATCGACCAACAGCAATAATAACAATTCCAATAGCCACAATTTAATGGACACCACCACGAACAACAACAACAACGGTGAATTGCATTTGGATGGTAATTTACAAAAAAATCACTGCTGCATGCCACCCATATCAATATCGTCCTCAGTGTCTTCCAGTGCTGTTACAGCGCTACAATCAACAACGGGTAAGGGAGGGGGTATCGTGTTGTTTTAAATGGTTTTTAATTTTGAATGCTTTAACATTTATTTCAGATTTAGCTAGAGAGCAGTGGTATGTTCATCACCATGCCCATCATCCTCCTGCACATCCTCATCAACAATTGGCCGATGAATTTGTTATGTATGCCCCTGCTTTGCCCTCTAGCAGTTCCAGCTCTTCCATTGGCAAATTTGGCATTGAAAGTTCAACAGAGAGTTATTTGACTTCGAGATATAATGGTGAGTTAAATTAGTAGTTTTTGGGTAACTTTAGATAAAATTTTAAGTATTGGACACTTTAACTACACGGTGCATGAAAAACCTAAAACAAAGAAAAATGTATAAGTCCCAATAAATCCTAAAATTAACTCTTTAGTTTATTACGAACCTACTGAGTAAAAATCGAGTAAAACATTACGTTCCCTTATGAGATATTTACAGTATTTATCGCTTAAATGTACAGTGGATATAAGCATTTAACGCTTTAATGCACCCCAACTTGTGCCAATTAAAGTTTGCTCTTAAAATATCCAAGATTGTTTTGTGTATAGGCATTTGCTTATATGCACATCCCGAATTTATGCATCACAATCACCGTTTGAAAATAAACCGAAAATTTTTAGCGTACGGTTCACACAGGATAATCCTTTTTTAGTGTTTTGTGTTAGTTTACAACCCTTAATACCGTTCATAGCTATTTCGTTATTTTTCGTTATCAAACAGTACAATGGTAGTGGTTCTGTACAAATACCTTATATTTTAATGTTATATAGAGTTTTCTATCATATTGATAAAGGAATGAGCAACAAAGAATTGAAGCAACGCCTCTCACTAGAATTAGAATTTTTGCTTCGCAATTTGCACGAACAAAGCACGAAAAGCATGTACGTGTATTGTGTACATGTTTGGTTTGTGCAAACATTTTTGTTGCCTTTTTTTTTTTTTTTTTTGTTAAATTCGTAAAAAAAAATTTTTGTTTTCTTTATCTTCCAAAAGGGGGGCTGAGCAAAACTGAAGCAAACAAACTTTAATGTGCTGAACCGAACACAACTAACTTTGTGATTTTTAACGAAAAACAGATCACACAAAATGTTCTCATCTTTACGTTGAGTTTGATAAGTACAGTACTATTTTTGTTTACGAAGATCACAAACAGAGAAACGTTTTTTAAGGTATTAAGAGCACAAACACTATTAGCGTTTATGTTTTCCACATTTCTACCGTACAGAACTCTAAAGAATATATAAATAACATTCATAACAACAGTATATAATGTTTATTTTCAAACACTGATCACAAAAACATACAATTTTAATTAATTGCTTTTAAAAAATTACTCATATATGTATATAAAGTTAAGGAGCATATGTGTCCCCATTATATCTAGGGTCTTCGGAAAACTTATTTTAACAGATGGACGGAGAGATGGTCATCGTTAAAACAACTTCGCTACTGATCAGGGCCCAGAAGGCTATATTCCACCTGCGGTGAAGGCTATAAAAATTCCATTAAAAATATTTAACAAATGAAACAAAGCACCAAATGAAACCACACTGAAAAAAATAAAAATTGATTTCAATAACAAAATTTGTGATATTAATTAAAAAATTAATTAAATTTGCACTAGTAAACAAATTAATAGTATCAATTAAACGTTTAATTTATTTGATTAAACGTTTAATTCACTTGATTAAACGTTTAATTCAGTTGATTAAATCTTTAATTAAAACTAATTTTATTTTTGATTAATGCGTTAATTGGTGAACAATTTTGAAGAATTTTTTCTGTGCAATCTAAAATCTATCGAAAAAGGTGCGCGTAGAAACTAGCTTTCCCTCAGCAATAAATTTCAGTGTATTTATCAAAAATTAAAATTGGTAATTATACACTTCATGGAGAAATCTTATTAGTAATGAATTTCGTAATCCCGAAAATAACTTTGAAACCAATATTGGTTTTCAAACCCGACAAATATCAAAACCGACTTGGATTCTATGACTTCCCCCTTGAGTATGGAAATCTGTATAAAAAGTTTTCTTTTTTCAATTTTTAATTAAATATACGGGTAATTTAAGGGATTTAAGAGATACTAAATTCGTCTGGATAAAAATTGTATTAAAGCAAAAATTTAAGCACAGCGGCGAATAACGTTTTAAGTTACAAAATAATAATTTTTCAGGAGAGCAAAAAAACTTTTTTTTGACAGGCAGCATTATTTGTTTTAAAAATAATTTTTTTCTATTATTAAAAATAATGATAATAAAAACTTTTATGCAAAATGCTTTTAAAACATTATCCCGCACTGCAAAACCATTTCAGTTTCATCATTTTGTTAGTTACTTGCAATGTTCTTCCACTGGCTGACACTTTGTATCCCATTTTGAAGGCGTTAAGGTGCATATTTTTGGTTGATTTGATGTTTAAACTGTGTAACAGAGTAAGGCCAACGGTTATCTGCAAAAAAAAACAGTTTTTGCAAAATGTGGCGTTTACAACGTTATTCGCGGCTGTGCTTTAATTAGTTTTTAAGAATCAGGCTATGAATTTCTCAAGATTCAATATTCAACCAATACTTTAAGTAATTTTAAAATTTATCTGTTTTGATTCTTCTTGTTTATCTTTTAAATTTAATAATACTTAATCTAAACAATTTGCTAAACATACGCCCGCCCCATGACCTGAAGCTTATTGACTTTTTCAAGAAACATTGCCATACTTAATGTTTTCATTTGTTTTATTGAAGATACTCGGTAAATATTGACACTCGTGCTCTGTTATTGAAATATTGAAAGGAAAACTTCCACCCACATTAACAAAACCCACAATTTGTCTGCCAAAAAAAAAAAAAAAAAAACTTTATTGAAGAACAATATTATTATTACTAAAAAACTTACTTGCTATAAAAAAAAAAAATCTCATTTTTAGCCTGTGAATATTTTTGACTCCTGTTGAGTTATAATATGTGATTTCTTTTATTAAGATATTTAAAAGCAGACTTGATTTTGAGGTTTAACCATAATTTTAGTAATATTTTCCCCCCAAAATTTATTGAGAGAATAAAAAAAAAGAAAATTATTTGAGAAAATCTATTTTATTTTGCAGTAAATGTCAAAGGAGTTCGTCATGAAAGAGCATCATCTTTTTTCGACATTCCAGCTGTGACGCACCCGTACTGTTACAGGTAAGTTACTTTTCTTCTGAGACGGTTGTATTGAATTTTAATTTAACCTTTAATTTTCTTATAAATAACAGTTTAAAAAAAAATCCTTAAGAAATTTTTTGTATATTTTTAAACGCTTCTTTTAAAAAAGCTGCACACTTTTTTTTAATTTGTTTAAAATTATATGTTTGAATTTGATGATTTGTTTTTATAGTATTTTATAAAAATGTTTTTTTTTTCTAAAACATTTTTTTTTTGCTTTTCTTCTTCCTTTTGTGACTGCTAGATTTCCATCATCACCACCTGCAGGGATTTTAAAGAAAAACGATGATGGTAAGATTTTAAGTGGTTTAAAATAAGAACATCAATGAATAATAATCAAAATTATAAATAAAGAAAAGCTAAACGAACAATATTGTTTAACAATTTTTATTCATTTATAACAATATTTTTGTTTTTATAAAATCAAAAGAATAAGAAAAATCTAAGGACTTACGGACAGAATATTTTTTTAAGAGATGTTATTTGTTTTAAAAACCAAAGGGGTACAAAATTCGATTGAAAAATGATGTGTCCACCAACGCCCTCTTACCATGATATGACTATGGGCCTGTTAGGAAATGCATCACTATACTGCATCTGATACACAGCGTTCGAAAGTATCTTCTGGCATCACTGCAAATGTCAGCTGTTGGAAAATACAAAACAAAAGTATACAATGCGCAAACAAGTCTTAAATACGCATCACAAAAATTGCTGAGCCTTTTGTGTTCAAAACTATAACCAAACTGCACAGCAAAGAAGCATCGGTGTCAACTGATTTGCAGGAGCATCACAAACTTATCACAGATACGTATCAGATGTAGCGCAGCGATGAATTTCCGATCAGGCCGAATATGAACTATGCCCTTTGCTTAGGTTCCTGTGCTATCTAATGCCAAGTAACTTTTGTGGGATAGCAATATAACACAGTGAGGAAAAATTTGTTGCTATACAGCGTCTTTAAGAACTACCAACCATCCCCCTCCCCAACACTTTTTTAATAACATTATGGTTAATTTAACCATATTACGGTTAAGTTAGTCTTTCATCACGAAGCTAACAACCAAATTAGGGTTGCCTCTAAGCATGTTATAGGTGAATATGACAATAAGTTGTTTTTAAATTAACAATGATATTTTCCTCTTTAATAAGAACAGCATGCTATGGATAAAAAACATCCATGCAATTATAAGTGTTTATAATATTTTTGTTATTATTTACAATATTATATTTACAAATATGGTTAAATTAACCATAATATGTTAAACAATTTTGGTAAAAACTGTTCTGTTGGAGGTGACTATATTGAATCAACTATCAGTTGAAAGTTCTGTGGTGCACGTATAGTTATAGTGGGGATCAGTGTGGCTAGATTTAGCCATTTTTCACCTTGTTTACCCATTAAAAATTAGTTTAGCCATTCGCCATTTTTATTAGCCATTTTTCAACTTGTTTAGCCATACATAATAATTTTTTTGCCGTTTTTCCTGTTAAATAATAAGTGTTATATTCTTATACAAATTTATAAAATTTCTTTAAGTAAAATATACATTTTTAACAATTAAAACGCATTTTATTTAAATCACAACCTTTACAAATGTTGAAAATCGCTATAAACGATGATGATGAAAGGTCTTTCAATATAAAAGGACAATATTACATTGCTAAATTTATAAAATGGATCATCCCAAATAACACTGTTTCTTTTTGGTCGGAAGTATTTCAATAAAGAGATGCAGGCGGCAAAAATTTTTTTTAAAAATTTCAGAATTTACTATGAAGTTGCTCTCACTGCCATTGTATAATGGCCAAGTGCCAAGTAAACATCGTTAAAAGTAATTTGAAAAAGGCCTACATTAAGCAACCGTTAATTCGATTTTATCAATTAAGTAAATATTTTTACCATGACAATAAAATATTTTTTTTGTAGATTAGGACGCAAACGCTCATGATTATGATTTTCCTTTAAAATATTTTAAAGTTATAGACACAAGTGATTTTGAAGAAATTAAATAAACGACAACGAATTTATCGAAGATTAAATTTTTTAGATGCTAAAATATTTAATTTACGTTTGTTTTTATGTAACAAATTGATCCCAATTTACAATTTCATTGTAAAATCATTTTAATGAATTATTTTTGTTTTGTTATTGAATTTTAATGTGTTTTTATTAAAAAAAGGTTTTAGCCAGTTTTTAGCCCTTTTTTCGTAAATTTAGCCATTATTGGTCAGAAAGATTTGGCAACACTGTTGGGGATAAATGTTTTTATGATATGCTATGTTAACATTTGGGTTTTTAAACGCGTTTAAGCAAAATGTTGATTAAGTTAATCAAAGCTGTTCACACTACATTTGAGATGATTTAGATGACAGATGATTAACAAAAAAAACACAACAAACAAATTTATATTTATTTAAAGTAATAAAAATGCTTTTATAAAGCTATCAGAAGATTTTTTTAATCATTTGAATGATGAAATTGTGAAAATTTATTAATTATTCAAGGAAAAAAATAAAAACATTAAGCAGAAATCGTGGCCGGTTGTACACGATCATGTTGGCGATTCTACATTACACACAGTTTGAGGTATGTTCAGTGGATTCTATGTGGCTTATGAAGTGATTTAGTTGTAATCATGTCAATTTGAAGTGATTAACAAATCACTTCAATGTATGGGTAATCATCTCGATTTTGAAGTGATTAGAGCTTAATCACGTTCGAGCTGCTTAAACGCGTTTAAGAACCCAAGTGTGAACATAGTAATACAGTTAGTGCTGGTTCACACACGTCAAATTTGACTCGTCAAGTCTTGAGCTTTTAGGAGAGAAGGGAAAAGAGAATGTTATTTATTTTCCCCTCTCTCCTAAAAACTCAAGACTTGAAGAGTCAAACTTAACGTGTGTGAACAGTTAATAACTATAAAAAATAAGTAAGAATGTATAGTCGGTCAAGCCCGACCATATGATACCCTACACCACAGTATTTAAAAACACATCATGCTTATGTGTCCATATAAATATGGATTTATCAGTGTTTATAAACTTCATTAAATTTGTTTGAAAGCTTGTGAGAGGCAGAAATTGCACCCTGCCTCCCCTTGTGGTCCTATTTTTGAAAAACTGTATAGCTTATGGGTCATTAAAATCGGTTTGAGAGGTAGAAATTAACCCTTTCTCCCCTAGTGGTCCTATTTTTAAAAAATTCATACCTTTTATGTATATATAGACATGGTCCTATCTGTGTTTTAAATTTCATTAAAATCGGTTTGATAGTTTCTGAGAGGAAGAAATTTCCCCCTATCTTCCCTCGTGGTCCTACGATTAGGCCCATTTAGGCTTGGTCCTTGTGCCAATAAGAACCTATGACCCAAATTTTATCAAATTATCTCCAAAATTGCGACCTGTACTTTGCGCACAAGGTTACATGGACAGCCAGCCAGCCTGCCTGCAAGCCAGCCGGACGGACATCGTTAGTTCGACTCAGAAAGTGATTCTGAGTCGATCGTTACACTTTAAGGTGGGTCTAGGACCAATATTTTAAGGTGTTACAAACATCAGCACAAATGCATAATGCCCTCTCCACTATTGTGGTGTGGGTATAAAAACAGTAAAACTTTGTATCTTTAATATACTTTAAAAAAAATAACATCTCCTTTTAAGTCACTAGCTAAATCTCCCACCACCAATGCCATGAAGAAAATAAAATAAGCCAATAATTCAATTTGTTTTTATTAAATTTCAAAAATCTACTTGTTTTGCATAAAAATATTTATAAAAATTAAAGAAAACATTCTCGTACACCAGGCAAAAAAAAAACTGAATTCTAATAGAAAATTAAATGAAAATATCGCGAACAATTTATTTCTTACACTTAATTCAATTGACAGGTTACAAAATATAATCCGTCATCCGCGAGTTTATTAAACTCAAAGTGTTATCATAATAAACCACTAACTACAGAATACTAATGCAATAATATTGAGTCAATGAAAAATATTTGTACAAGAGTATCTACAAAATCTATGTATTTTTGATTAACAAGTAACATGATGATAATCAAATCTTATTTTGAATTTCATGCTCTGTTCGAAAAAAAAGAACTCAATCTGCATGAAAATATGCTGCAGCATAGTTTTGATTTTTTTTTTTGTATGGTATAAAAATGGTAACTAGGGTTTTTTCCCGGGAATTCCCGGGATTTTTGTTGCGGGATCCCGGGAAATAAAAAGTTCTTCATAGTTTCAGAAAACAGCTATTTTTACTCTGAAATTTAGTTTTCTTTTCTCTAAAAATTAGCATCTGTGGATGGGTTGTCGATTAGATCAATTATAAGAAATGTGTACAAAAGTAAATCAATGTCTCCTGCGGCAATAAATCTATTAAAAGCAGAATGGGCAGTGCAACAGTTGATAATTAATAAATTTAGTGAAGTGATGAATTGATAAAGAACATAAATTCAAAATAAGATGCAGGCAGTAAATTCTCATTGACCATGGACAAGTCTTAAAAATAGGATATACATAAACATATCGCTACGTTATTGCAACATAGTCGTACCTACAAAAAAAAAAATCGAGCTTGGTAATATATCCGGGAAGAGCGGGGAAACCGAAATAAAAAAAATAATGAAACTCGTGTAAGTTACTAAAACATACAATTTGAAAAACACATTGTCCTAAAGATTACAGATGGACCTAATGAAAAGAAATAGTTTGTAAGAAGTAGTCGGGATGATGCTATTTTTTGCATCAACCTTGACATCAGAAGCATGCAACAACGGTGCACTTTTAATTATTTGTCCAACCTCGGTAAAAAAGTAAACGAAATTTTTCGGAAACATGGTAATCAGTAAACAAAATCAGAAATATACTCTTTGGCGACTCACTAAACGCTTTGAGTGTGTCAGAAAGTAATTTTCTACGCCGTTAAAAAATTTTAATATATTTATTAAAATATTTTATAAATTTTATGATTTTACTTTTTGATCTCATATCTTGAGTACCTCAATTGTTATGTTTATTTTATCTTTTACTAGATCATCATAATACGGAATTTACTTATAATAGCCAAAGGTAATAATAATTCAAGTTCCGCTTTCAATCTTCAATTATTTTTTGTAGTATTTAAGCATTTATTTTACTTACTTTGTAAACAAGTTCCCTCACGTTTGTTTATAAAAGTTTTTTTCATTAATAAAACCAAGTTTACTTTGTATTATTTGTATGGAGCGGGATCCCGGGATCCCGGGAAATTTAAAAATTTTTCCCGCTTTCCCGGGAATCGAAAAACTCCGGGAAAAAAAAACTCTAATGGTAACAAGTGAGAACGCTGTATTCGACCGTACCGAATCTATGATACACACAACCATCAGGTTAAATAATACGGCATAAAATTATAAAACACAAAGGAAATATTTTGCTATTAGAAATTTTGTATGGGTCTAGATAAAATAATGGACCGATTTAATCCATTTTTAATACTAAATGCAGTTATCTTCCAAAAATCCTTTTCATAAAATTTTATTTTCCAAATTATTTTTATTACGCCCACTAACTATCGTGCTTTCAACAGCACGACAGACAGATGGACATTGCTAAATCGTCTTCAAATTTCACAAGGATCCTGAATACACTTCATAGGATTTTCGATTATTATTTTGACGTGTTACAACCGGAATGACAGAATTAATAAACCCCCCCATTTGGTGGGTGGGGGTTTATATATGTAGAAAATTTAATTCTTCTTTAAAAGAGCAAAAAAAACCTAAAATAACCAGCGTTATGAATTTTAAATTACACTGTAGAAGTATTACAATGTAAAAATTACTTCAACATCATTCATCAAACATTCAAGTAACAGTGGGGTAAAGGGAAGTTTAAAGTAAGATTGAAAATTAAAAACATTTACGCTCATACTTTTTGTTAAAAAAAAGTACTTTAATAAAAAAAGAAAATTTCTTAACAGTGTTTTTTACAAAAAAAAGTACTTTAACGGCCATTTTCACCAAGTTCGGTTAAAAATTACTTTCAATTAAAGTTCCGGTTACCAATATGTTTTGACAGCTATAACCGATAGTTAATTGTAACCGAACCTGGTGAAAATGGTCGTAAGGAAAAAAATAGATTTTAAAATGGTTGTGTGTTGGGAAAAATATTTTAAACAACTACATATTTTAATATATGTACAAAATTTTTGATATCAGGCACCACTGCGCCAAACAACATCTAACAAATTTATTTAAAATTTTTATAAACCAGAGAGTAGTTACGATAATAGCAACAAATACACCTTTAAATCCATTCATCACTCATGCAATTCATTAAATCATCTAACCAGTGTGACCAGATGTTGAAATTTGTTACAGGTTAAAAAAAAATATTACGAAAATTATGCATAAAGTTTAAAAAGATTTTTGTTAAAAACGTAGTTATATTTGCATTTAAGTAAAAATTAGTGAATAATTAAAAAAATAAATGGTAGCTTTTAAACGATTTGTTGGACTTTAATAAAAAAAAAATCCAAATCTTTTACACCCTTAACTAAGTTCTTTTTAATTATAAACATATATAACAAGCTAACCCGGCGAACTTCGGTCCGCCTGACAGTCAATGCTTATTTTTTTTATAGTATGGGATGGATGGTCAGTTGTTGTGTATAAATATCCAAGTTTTTTGCACAAAAATATGGACAACTTTTCTCTTAACGTTTTCTAGATTAAAAATTTTGTTTGTCTTTGTATGGGATGTGTAACGCTTACTTATGCGATTTTTGACAAATGTTGTGTTTTGATATCCAAGCTATTTTTACCAAATAAAGCCAATTTTACTCTTAACGTTCTCACGATATAAATAAACCTTTATTTTGCCACGTCTGCTTCTCCAATACCGCAAATTTTTTTTTGTCAGATGTTGTGCATTGTTATTTTGACGTCAGCACAAAACCCGCAATGGTCTTTGTGGTGACGTCAAAACTACGTCAGAACCCATGTGACCTTGCACATTACGTGTACTATAGGCTTTAGGTATTTTTACCAAATATGCATAACTTTGCTCTTACCGTTCTTCAGATATAAAGAAATCTGTTTTATGCCACGCCAACTTTCTTTTTTCGATATTTTAATAGTTATTCTCAATCAAAATTTAAAATGCTACATTTATCTGCAAAAATGCCAAAATGGTGACACTGCCTTTAACATAAACAACCCTTGGTTTATTATTTTCCTCCACCCCATCTCCAGTAAACACATTTATTTACAGAAGCGTTTACTAATTCGCTTTCAAATACACACTGTATGTGTATTGTTTACAATCCTATGGGAATGTTTACGCAATATTTAACCTTATTTTGAATTTAACTTGCAAAAAAAAACAAATCTCCCATTTACTCCCTCTTTTTACTCACATTTTAGAAAAAGAGATTTTACACCAAATCTTTCATACCCACCATCTCCCCTTTTTTATACGTATTTTTATAAAAACAGAGATTTTCTTTATACAGGGTCGCGCTTAAGTAACGTTAAATACATTTTTTCTTTCTGATTTCATTTACCGTTGGCATTTATTGAAATTTTGATTATAGTTTGAAAATATGTATGTATGTTCACATTATATTTTGAAGATAGAATCTTTCTTCTTTCCAGAGCATTCCACATAACTTTCTTTGAATTTCAGGTCCCAGCGCCATCACTTCTCGGTTATTCTCCCTAAGCTGTTGCATGGTTATTTGCTTATTGGCATACACTTTACCCTTTAGGTAACTGCTAAATCGGGCGAATGCGGTGGCCAGTTAAAATCATAAAAACGCAATGTTATTCGATAGCCAAAAATTTTGCGGGCTGTGTAAGCTTGTTGGAACCACTATTCTGAATTGTTCTCTACCTTGGAGTTGATATGTTCTTTGTGCCTTTCATGCAGTCAGTCTACAACTGAAATGAAATGCTTAACATTAACACTAATATGATGTTGGTGTTAAGTACAGACTCATCATGTTTGAGGTTTTCTGATGTTATAACACGGTTGTTAATGCAAATGTTTTAACCACGCTTTTATAACATAATATTATAACAGCAAATCATGTCAGTTGTAGACGGGGAGTTAAGTCCGAGTTGAGACGAGCGACCATTTGGAAGGAAAACATCTGGAATTCTATTTTGTGTTTTCATTCGCGGTCACACAGACGAGCATGTTGCCGGAAACATTCTTTTATTTTTGTTGTATTTTTTTTTTTTTTTTTGTCAAAAAGCAAAGTAAATGTCAACAAAGAAAATAAGAACAAAGCGTGTCGCCTAGTACCGAACACAAAAACCATTCTCTCTTCCCCACCCGTAACTTGCTTCCAAACAAATTGTTTCCCTTCCAAATGCTTCCCTGTCTAAATGGGCACCAATAATCGAATGCTGACTTTCAAAATAAAATTGAAAAACTTTGGTTCTTTAGTCTGTGCTGAGTATTTCCATTTTAAATTTCCCAACTTTTTCAAAGTTAATTCTGCAAAAAAACGTAAGCAAAAAATGTATTTACTTATTAAATTATAACGTTATTTATGTGCCACCCTGTATCACCCTCTTCCTAATATCAATAGTATTATTGTTGTTAATGTAGTTGTTATTTGTTTTTGTTTTTAATACTCTACTCATCACTTGTTCATAGATTATGCAGGTACACTGTTAATTATTTAAACATTGTTGAGTGAATTTTATTACATTCAATAGAGTTTTATAAAAAAAGGCTGATGGGCTAATATAAAGGATGCATCCTTTTCTTGCTTTTTGGTGGAGTTGTTTTTTTTTACTTTCAAATGGATCTTAATGTTGTGGGAATTAAAATTTCATTTATAATTAATTTGTACATTTTGTTTTTTTTTTTTTGTTTGTTGCTGTTGTTGTTAGCTTTGTAATGTTTATGGCCATTTAACTTTGAGGGCATTGTCGGTTTGTTTAACATATTTTTATTATTTAAGACATTAAACATTGTTAGAAAAATTTACTTTAAATGTAAGAAATTACAAGCATACGTGTGAATAGGTACTTCCCCAACCAAACAATTTGAACTACCAATGCTTTTACAATGTATTACTTTATTTACTTAAAAAATTATGTTGCTCGTATTTCAGCATTAAAAATCTTAAAACTGATTTTTTTGTAATTATCATACAAATTTTCCTTTCACTTTTCCAGATCCTTCCTTCTGCAATAATACCAGTGTTTCGTCTTCCCTACAATTTGGTCAGCACTATCACAATGCTAAAGCTGAACATCCCGATTCAACCACAACTCATCCTCACACTACACATTCTCATAATCATCATAACCATCATCATCCACATACCCACAGCACGAATCTACATCATCAACATGCCCACTTAAGTCCGCATTCATCGGCATTTAAGTACAGTCATTCACCTTCCGTCTACCATCATCAATACAATAGCCAGACACCAGCAACTTACGGCCTAAGGCCAGCCACTGAACTTACACCCTCCCTCTCACTGGCCCCTGTCTCAACTTCTACCGAGGTTGATATAAAATATGAAAATCCTTACAACTCAGCGATTTCGTCCACGTATGCGCTTAGACCAAGCAGCGGTGTGGATTCTTCCACAGCAGTTTCCTCGACTGATACGGATTTCAAATTGGAAAGTTTGTATGCGACTAATAATAGCATTACCACGAGCCATACGGTTAGTCAACGAAGGGGTTCATTGCAGTTGTGGCAATTTTTGGTGGCGCTGCTGGATGAACCGACCACAAAGTAAGTGAAAAAAAACTGGGAAAGAATGCTTTTAAAAATCTTTTAAAATAAGTATTGCAAAAAAATAAAAAAAAAACAAATCCGTAATTTTTTTCCCCTTCTTAAGAACCTGTCTCGTTTTGTGTAAAAATGTACTTTTTGTAAAAAAAAAACAGCACATTGAGGAAATAAAAGGAATAAAGAAATAAAAAAGTATCCTCCTATATAATATTCGCCCTTATTGTGTTTGTCGTATTTAAAATATGCCTACGACTGTTTGATAATAGATTAAAGAGAACGTGAACTTTTTTCCTTTAATCCCTTACCAAACAGTCGCAGGCGTATTTTTAAAACGCCAAACACAATGGTGATTATTTTTTTACAAAAAAATTAAAATATTTTAACAAATTAATCTTTTACAAAACATATGCTATGTATTACAAAAATACCCTTTAATTACAAAAGTACCATTTTACGAAAAGTTGCCCTTTTACAAAACGTACGCTCTTCCTATATGTATATGAAAAAGTTCTGTTTAACAAAATATACCTTTTTACAAAAAAGTACCCAATTAAAAAAATAACTATTTTTTCACAAAAAAGTGCCCCTTTACAAAAAACTAGGGATGTAACGATACGCCTTTTTGCCGATACGAAACGCTATTGACTGAAATAATTAGATATTAAATTGCTTTCGAATCAAGAAAGAACTCGATCACGACTGCCAGAATCAGGCCCCAGATCTGCAGTGGAAGGAAGTCTCTCAAATGCAACAGAACTCATTTGAGTACTTAAGAATTTCTGCGGCATTTTCTTCAAGTTTTTGGTATAACATGAAATTTCGCAAGCGGATCTGCGTATATCGACTTCTTTTTTAGCACAATCACAGCATAGGATGGAAAGAGACTCATCCTCCCTGGATTCTCTTATAATTTTTTTACAAACGTTCCAAAGGTCAGTTCTTTTAGACTTATCAGAACCTTGTTTTCAACACTTTTGGACTGCAGAGACATGTTTAGAAGCTTAATTAGACGTTTTTTCCGATACGACTGAAATCGATTCTCTTTGAAATATTCGAGCATTGTATCAAGGGTCAAGAATTGTAGATAAGCAATTGGTTTAATTATTCAAAAGTTTATTCAAAAATACTCCAAAAAAAATTTTAAAGTAACGTCGTATCGACAGCAAAATATCGCCTATACCGATACATCGGAAAATCTAAAGTATCGCCGGTATATCGATATCGGTATTCGTTACATTCCTACAAAACCACACTTTTACAAAAAACAGTACACAAATACAAAAAGTACCTTTTCATACTCTATCTACATATAAAACTATTTTCTTAACCATAAATTATCTCAAGTTCCAGTTGCATTGCCTGGACTGGTCGAGGTATGGAATTTAAACTAATCGAACCCGAGGAGGTCGCACGACGCTGGGGTATACAGAAAAATCGGCCTGCCATGAATTACGATAAATTATCGCGCAGTCTTCGTTACTATTACGAAAAAGGCATAATGCAAAAAGTTAATGGCGAACGATATGTCTATCGTTTTGTATGTGACCCCGAGGCCCTCTTTAACATGGCCTATGGACATCTGGGCACTTCTGCCAGTGCTGCAGCAGCAACCAAAAGTGACCACCAACAGCAACACCATCATCAGCAACATCTTCACCATTCCCATCACCACTTGTTGGCTTCGCCCCCCTCTGCCACAAAGTCTAATGTAGATTCAAGCATTTTAACGAGGGACGCCATAGCAACCTCAACTCTGGAGGAGGAGGCAAACAGAGAGAGAACTTCCCTTAGTCATATAACGGGGGCAAAGCATCATGAGCAATTATTTTATGGTAAATTTTAATTGTGGAAATAAAACAACCAGATGGTAATTAATTGATATGATAACGATTGATAGTGTTGTAATGTATTTGTAATTGTAATGGTATTAACATTGTAGAAAATTAAATATTGTATATAAATATTATACGTAAACAGTAGTTAAATAAATATTCTTCATAAAAAATAATCAAAACAATACATATGAGATACATACATTTACAAACAAACTAAGGGTATTTAAGTTAAAAAGCAAATACATATGTATATATAGTATATATAAACGCTCTTCTGTGTAATCAATAAATTGAAGTAATTAGTTTAATGCTTTTGCACATTTTCTGTTTATTAACTTGAATTCCTTAAATATTGTTTTATTTTACATAATTTCTCTGAGTGTATATGTTTTAAAAATGATTTTATTTGAAAAAAATATTTTACTGAGTATGGGGTATTCACTTTTTACACTTTATTTACCGAATATCCCAGATTAACAAATTTTTCAACATTTGTTTTGGCTTTTTCTATTTAACAGATTCTTCTTTTCTAAAAATTTAGATTATTTTCCTTTAAATTAAAACTATTAATTAAGTTTATAAGTACTACTATAGTAAATGGCTTGTTATATGGAACGCAAACATCTTAAATAATTAGGAAGTTTTGGCCTTCTTATTTGGAGATTCACCATTTTCTTCTCCATCATCTTCCATTTCACTGGCTTCGGAGGCCGAAGCAGAACCTGAAGAAGCTGATTCTTCACATTTACGTTTCTCTGCCTTTTTTGGTTGTGGTGGGGGACTGTCCTTTTTCAAAGTACCCACATAGCTTTTAACTTTATCCGGTTGTGGACTGTATGCCCAATGTATTAATTGCAAATGAATCTCGGAAGGTTTTCCATTATCATCGAACAGTTTGGCATCTTCTTCCTTGAGTTTGGCTAATAACTTGGCTATATTTCTATTACGTATGATGTCCCATGAAGTAGAGTCATCATCGGCGGGGAACATGGTGCGCAAATGTTTGTAATTTCCCTTGGCCTTAGAGCCACCATAGGCTTTTAGGAATTCTGCTTGTAAAGCATCTTCTGGTTGGGGCAATGTTTCAATAATATTGTATGCCAAATAGGCTCTATTGTTTTTATTGAGGTTTTCAGTTTCGAATTTCTCCAAGAAATCTTCGAGAATTTTAACACCTTCTTTGATAGATTGAATTTTTTCCTCATTCTTGGTGCCGGATAGAACACGTTTTGAGCTGCCAATAAGACCCTTAACGGCAAGTTTTTGATATTCAGGATCGCGATCTTCTAGGATTCTAGATAAGAGAAATACGGCATATATTAAGTTAATATTATGAATAATCAGAATTATGAATAATACCAATTCCTTTATATTATAAATAGGTTTGTTAGCATTCAAAACAAACTTATAAAAATTCTTTAAAAGATTTATTAGTAATTTAAACTGATTTTCATTAAATTTTCAATAGAAATGTTTATTATTAGCACTTAGCCCGCTGCTTTGTTAGCGTCTTCCTTTCTTTCGTGCACATATTTATTTGCCAAAGTTTATGTTTCTAGGTTTAACAAAAAAGTACCAACATTCACTCAGGATCCTGCAACTATTATTTTATATTTCAAAGTTCAATATTAAGGAAAATTCAAAAGAAATAAAATTTCCCGTGTTCCCCAATTTTGTTATTTTTTTTTTCTTCTTTCCATTGAAGTATCAAAAATTTCAATATTGTAGTAGTCAATTAATGGAGAAAAATGTTTTGTTAAAAAGTCCTAAAAATTGGTACATTTTCCACCCCTTAAACGTTCAAATTTCACGAAAGTACCAAATTTATATTTTTTAGATAAGTTAGGAATGTTTAAAACATAGATGGTGTAGCAAAAAAGTTCAAAAATACAGTTTTCACCCGTCTACTTCCCAAAAGAACCAAATTTCAAAAAAGTACCAGACACCTGTCCGCTTATTTTTTTAATGAACAACAATATGTATTAAATTTTAATTGTATCTCTATAGCCCCTTAACATTCAAATTACCAAAAATCCCGCCATAGTGGATCGATTTGGAGAGAGACCAACCTCCGGTCTAAATTTAAGCTTTCTAGCTTCAGGGGTTTAGGCTGTGCGATGACGAATCGGTGAGTTAGTAAGTCTGAGTTCATACGGCTCATGTCTTATTGACAAGATTGCTACTTTATAGGCGATAGGGACGAGGGAAAAAGAAACGAGTACACAGATGCATGTACTGTCTTTACGTTTTGCTTTTTCATTCGTTGTTTAATTTTGTTATTGTTTTCAATATCAAAAAAGCACATGTTGTCAACATGACATGAATCATTTGAACGCAAATTCATGTTCAAAGAAGCAAAAGGAAGAATCTTGTCAATAAGACATGAGCCGTATGAACTCAGACTAACGTAATATACATAAGTGTGTATAGATCACACTTAACGATTGAATGTGTAGTTCATAGGAAATAACAACAATTAAAACATATAAATCAATATTGATGCATATTGTCTTAATTTAAATGCTAAAAATTATAACGAAATACATTAAAATTAAAAGAATATTAATGAGTAGGTAATATTGTGTATAGAAAAATAATTATTTATATTCGAAACTAAGGATCGAAAGGTCGGATTTAAATAATATACATATGAATCTAAGCACAGTAATCAATTCTTAAAATCACTAAAATTAATAACAACAAGTAAAATGCGGCAATGCCGAATATAACATACTCTTCACCATGGTTTAAAAAAAAAAGTTATCTTTGAGCGTGCTTTGAGCTTCTTGAGCTTCCATGTTTTGTACCTGCAACGTAAACGACTCATTGTACGGGCTTAAAAATATTTTTTTTTAACTCAGAGGCCAAAAATACACTTAAATAATTATTTTCATAATAAATTCCCATTTATTCAGAAAGTTGGCATTAGAGGGTTAAGATGAAAAAGAAAAATTTAATTTTAAAAAATTCAAAAAGATCTATGGGTATAAATTTGCGATTTATGGGTAAAAATTAGAGGCAGTTTTGGTATTTTGCTCATACCTCAGTCATGTATGCACCGATCTGGCTGAATTTCAATAGCAAATTTAAGCGGGGCATATTTTTTTTTATATTACATTTATTTAAATTACAATCTATCCTAAGATAATAAGCAATTTTGAAGAAATATGTAAATTGACATTAATAGATGTACTCTAATAAGTACAAATATAAGTTCAGAATAATCTTTTGTTTCACAATAAATAACTAACAATATAATAACAGAGATACATATAAATTAATAGCAAATTTCTAATACAAATTACATATTACAGATTCATATTACTATATAATATATATTTAGCATTAATTGAAATATTTATAAGTAATATTTTGAAAATAATATTATAATACCTATTAACTTAATAATATGGAAAATAAATTTATTTATACACAGAAAACTATAAGATAAAGAACAAAATATACAAAAAACATCTATAAACAATTCAAAGGCGGGGCATATGTGGCATAAATATGTATATACCAACCTAGTCCCTATCTTATCAAATAGTGTGCAAATATTATTTAAAGTGTGTTTAACAATAATTTTTTGTTTAAATAATCTTATATTTGTGGAAAATTTTGTTTTTTTAAATTTTTCAATCGAATTTTTAGCAACTTTGAATCTTATGGTGTTTTCTTTTCTGACAACAATGTTCCATATATGCTACAATTGGTGCGGGTTTTTGTTCCATTCTAAAAATATATGCAAAAATGTGAGAAGTTGTCGTTTTCCTTTCTAAACATGTTGCAGCAATAAATGGCAAATTTGTTCCATTTCTTACCCGCAGTTATAACTGAGTGTGAGATAATACCCTTTTTTGCATCTACGTAAAGTACTGTTTTATTTCAAGCAAGTATTTTTTTCTTGTGTTTGCGGACAATTTGCGTTATATTGTGATTTTTAGTTATATTGTGATGGATATAAAAACTCTTTGTTTTTCGTTTGTTTTACTTTTATTATATTTTTTTTGTCGCAAAATTTTTAACAACAGCTGACATTAATTATTGAAAAGCGTGGTGAATATCGCTTTTAGTACAAACTTTGCATTCAATATTTAACACGCTAAATACACATTAGTGTTGAGTGTAAAACGTAGCTATTATCTTGTTCCATTGTAATTTAGAAAAATGTATCACTTTGTAAGGGTTCGTGTAACCTAATAAATATATTACACAACTATAATGCATCATTATTTTTTAGAAAAGAAAACACCATTAACAACATTTTTTGCTGTCAAAGCTGTGTTCGTTTACTCGAATTTCTTACTACTTTTACCACAATTTTACAAAATTAGTAAAATTTAGTAATTCTTCCTAGATCTGCTCTTGAATTTGATTGATTGCAACTCATTTTTGATTTCATTCATTTGAATTGCAATTCATTGTTCTAATTCATTTGAATAAATTCCAAACCAATTTAAATGAATCTTACAAATGAATTTCAATTCACTTTACAAAATTCATTTGTATTAAAAACGAATTGCAACTCATTCTACAAATTCATTTGAATTGGAAACGAATTGAAATTAATTTCTGACTAATTCGTTTGAATTGATTCAAATTTCATTCAATTCTTTTTTGATGTGAAAAAAATCAATTCAAAATTTATCTAATTCGTAATGAATTAAAATCAAAAAAGAATAATTCATTTAGAGCTCTGCATAGTATACCATTTCCGCTTGTGGTGACGGGTATACAAATCAATCGTTAATATAAAAAGGCGCTAATTTTCCAAAAGAAGAAAAAAGAAAAAAAAACAAGAGAACTATTAAAACACTCCCTTTTACCTATAAATTAATATTTTAGTTTTTTCCTGGCTACTGTGTAAAAAAACTCTTATTTTAAAAGAGTTGTATGTATCCACGTCACACTTTTGAAATATTCGATCAGCATTCGATTACAAAAAACAGAAACACGCAACGCAAATGTGTATTATTAATTAATATTTCGTAAAACAGGCAATTAAGATTTATGACTAAACACTCGTTCAGACGTAGAAAAAAAATGCAACGAAACAGTTTATTACAATTAAAATATATTTGGATTTGATTCCATTGACAAAAGCCAAAAAGAGCAACACCAATGGGAACTAGAAATAGCGTCATTGCAAAAGTGCAAAAGAGTCGTAGTCGTTTGTGGGGCTTTGTGTTTTTAAACTTTTTTCAAAAAAAACAAGTTTATTTTTAAAAATAATATATCTTATATTTTAATATCCATACATATGTACATTAGACTGGTCGCAATTTTTTTTTTTTTAATTTAATTGCTTGCGCTGCTTAAAATATGAGGTTTAGTGTAAGAAATCATGATCTAATTTTTCAGGTCAATCCGACGGTGCCTAGCCGTGCCGGGTGGGGCCCAAAGTTCCCCATATTATAAAAAAAACATCTTTTCTATCAGATCTTTATAGTTATACTAGTTGAAAAGCCGAAAATCAAAAATATGGCTTCGTTACGATCTTCCGCAGAGAAAGTACTTCAAGTGTGCCAAATTTCAGCTTCCTATGTCATCAGATGGCTTCAGAAAGTTGCGGAAAGAATAGGACATACATGCAAACATCCTGACATACTAAGAAATTATATATTGTATAGATAGATTAACATATGTTCGCGTAACTCAAAAACGCTTTAGTTTATTGAAAAACTAAAAAAAACCGAAATTCCGCAATAAAATTTACTTTAAGAAAGTTTAAACTTTTTTCTTTATGTTGGCTTTGGTTTTCGAGATATACCGTTATTTCGAAAATTAAGGAGGTTGCACAACATATGTTCGCGTAATTCAAAAACGCTTTAGTTTATTGAAAAACTAAAAAAAACCGAAATTCCACAATAAAATTTACTTTAAGAAAGTTAAAACTTTTTTCTTTATGTTGGCTTTGGTTTTCGAGATATACCGTTATTTCGAAAATTAAGGAGGTTGCACAACATATGTTCGCGTAACTCAAAAACGCTTTAGTTTATTGAAAAACTAAAAAAACCGAAATTCCGCAATAAAATTTACTTTAAGAAAGTTGAAACTTTTTTCTTTATGTTGGCTTTGGTTTTCGAGATATACCGTTATTTCGAAAATTAAGGAGGTTGCACAACATATGTTCGCGTAACTCAAAAACGCTTTAGTTTATTAAAAAACTAAAAAAAACCGAAATTCTGCAATAAAATTTACTTTAAGAAAGGTAAAACGTTTTTCTTATATGCGCAGTCGTTTTAGAAACATAATTTTTTTTTCTGGAAAAAAAAATAATTTTTTTATTAAAATTTCGGAATTTTTGTTTTTAAAAATTCATAAAAAATTGAAAAATGCAGCTATGCTTCTTCTAATTTTTTGCAGACATATAAAAAACAACATTGCAAAAAAAACAAGCAATAAATGATTAAAATCTGTTAACAACTTTTGATTTTATGTATTCACATTTCGGCTTTTCAACTAGTATAACTATAAAGATCTGATAGAAAAGATGTTTTTTTATAATATGGGGAACTTTGGGCCCCACCCGGCACGGCTAGGCACCGTCGGATTGACCTGAAAAATTAGATCAAGATTTCTTACACCAAACCTCATATTTTAAGCAGCGCAAACAATTAAATTAAAAAAAAAAATCCCATACAAGATGCGACCAGTCTAATGTACATACATATATATGTAAGTATATTGTTTAATGTTTGCGTTTGTTTGTTGTTCTTTAGCAACCCTCTCTTTAATTTTACTTCTACACAGGGCTGCCAGAAAAATTTGTGAGGAAATCGTCAGTTTCCTGAGAAAAAAATAAAAAAATCGTCTTTATCGTTTCGAAAAATCCTCAAAAAAAAAAATTTTATTTAAACAATATAAAAAAAACATTCTAACAAAAACATAATTACTTCATGCCCAGCTAGCATTTTCAATCGTGTAAGACCTTCTGGGACTCTCATGAAAAGCGTCTTTGATGGTCGGTGACCGCATTTTTTAATCGTAGTATATTCCTTACACAGGAAAAACTGTAACACGAGTGAGATTTTTCCAAAGCACAGCGAAATACGCTTCTTAAATAGTTGTGGGAATCGTTTAAGACGTGGGTAAAGATAATCAGGAATCGTATGAGATTCATGTAGATATTCTCTTAGAAGTCGTGAAATGCTCGCCGTATAATTGTTGAAAATATGATTTATACAGAGAGTCGTAAAAGGTTCATTCGATGACCGTTTGACGAAAGATAATTTAGCAATTTTTTGATCAATCACTACTGTTCGTGACACAACGTTGCTTTGGTAAGGCCTATCAGCGTAAAAGCTAAGCGAAAGAAAACGTTCAAATCAAGATTAAGAAACGAAATTGTCAGAAAATGTAATGTTTTATTCAAACTTTGGAGACTGAAAAAAATCGTCACTTTAAAGAAGAAAAAAATCAGTAAATCGGCACTTTGCTAATTTCGGGACAAAAAAATCTTCAAAATGACGATAAATCGTCAAATCTGGCAGCCCTGCTTCTACATATTAAGAAAGTCTAAATGAGTAAACAATTTATTTTACTGAGCACCTGGTTATTATGATAAACCTAATTAAGATGATTATGGTGATGGGAAAACAATCATGAGCACACAGTGGTTTTTAAAGGGCTTAAAGAGAACGCTGTTTTTTAATATATACATACATAAATAAATTTTACAATTTTAATTTGGCCTTGATAATAATAAATAATTTTAATATTTAATAACCTGTATTGAATTTTATTTAAAGTAAAATTTATTTAACAAAATTTTAGCGGTGATATCATGACTTTTAAATAATTTAATAACTAATATACAAAACTAGACCCAAAGTAGCAGTTGCAACGAAAATTTACTAAGTAAACTTGTCAAGAAAATATAAAAAAAGTTTGAAGTCACATTTATACTATCACTACTGCTACAATTTTTAGAAATAGATAGTTGTTGTCGTAGCAAAAAAAATTAATAGCAGAGTTTAAAAAATTCGTTGGCTACTGTTATTTATACAATTAAGAAGCAGTAGTTATATTAATATCTTATGCATTACCATTGCATAAGATATAGCAATAAGGGGGTCTACTCTCTATTGCGATGCGAAAACCATTTCGATGCGAAAGCTAAATGCCAACTTGGTACTCTCTATCACTTTCGCAAAATTTTCTGAAAATGAAGCGATAGTGGCAATAAAAATTAAAGATGGCGCGGATTTACAGTAATGAAATGCCAAAGTGTGTAAAAATATTTGCAATTGGAAAATTTAAATAAAATAAAGTGATGATTTACGAAAGAAAAAAAAATTAAAAGATGCGAAAGACACATGCGCAAACGTATTGAAGAGTACCAATCGCTAGATTTGCTACAATTTTCTTTCGCTTCGCAATAGAGAGAGTAGCCCCCAAGGTAGCATATACATTAAAAAACAAAAAAGAAATAGAAACTGGGAATTATTTCCTTCCGAAGGTAACTTTATATTATATTCAACATTTTTAATTTTTTCGAATTTATTCTATGAGCTAAATTTCAGTTATGTATTTTATAAAGCTTTTTTGTAATAGTTCTATTCCTACAATTTTTCAGAAATGACTTTATACACTACCAGACTATAGAATATATTTTGCTCCAAAGTTTGTTATTTTATCACTTTTTTTGTTTGATACAAACAAATATTAACAAAAAGAAAGAAGTTTTATTACAATAATTGAATCGGTAAGTGCAGACATTTTTGGTCAAAATGAATTAACAAGGTATCCTTAGAAATTCGAATACACTCTATTTAATGAGTGCACTAAGAAAATGGTGAAATTGTATACAAAACCATTCAACGGTAGTGCAACAGTTATGTCTTATGAATGTGCCAAATGATGCGAAAATTATTTGTTATTAAAACTATGTTAACTAATTATTAAAACTATTTAAAGCTTCGTGGAAATATTTTAATTAAATTAAAAAATGTAGACCAAATTTTTTCTCGTTTGGTGCGGGAACTTTTTTGACAGCAGCGAAAAAGTAAGATGTCATTTCTTAACATTTTTTTCCACTTTGGCAAACTTTGATATTTGCAAAAAGCCATCACAAGGGAAACCAGATATATGCTCTAAAAACGAGTTTCATGCGCATTAAATATTATTTAATAACATGCCGTAAAAACTTGAAAATATGCCCTGAAATTTGTAAAAAATAGCCCCAAAAAATTTAAAAATTGCTTATTAGAAAATCCATTTAATAAATCTATCTATATATAGAAAAGAGTTGCGTGAGTGACTGACTCATTCAACATCGCCCAGAAACTTGAAATTTGGTCACTCCCCAATCGATCCATTAGGGGGTAAAAACGAGAAAATTCGGTAACCTTATATCTCCAAAACCAAAAGAGATGCAAAATAAAGGTAATACTTATCGTTGTCCTTTAGAAAAATAAGCGGACAGGTGTCTGGTACTTTTTTTAAATTTGGCCCTATTAGGGAGTAAACGGGTAAAATCTGAATTTTAGTACTTTTTGCCATCTTTTGAACCAATTAACATAGAAACAAAGTTAATACCACATTTGAAACTTATCAAAACAATACGTATAATAATTTGTTACCTTTTCCAAATTCGAACATTTAAGGGGTGAAAATCGTAAATATTTTTGGACCTTTTTTTACAAAATATTTTCCTCCATTCATTGGCATAATCGAACTAAATTATGGGCTACCACTACAATACTGAAATTTTTGATACTTTAATGGGGGAAAATATAGTACCCAAAAAATGAAATACGGGAAATTTGACATTTAGCTTTAGCTTTTTGGTTCTACTAAAGTACCGGGTTAAATGCTAGAATTTAAACAAGTTTAAACTTAGAAAAATAAACTTTGGCATAAAAATATGTCTACGAAGAAAAAGGAGACGCTAACGAAGTAGCGGGTGTATGCTAGTACAATATAAAAATAATATTATAATCGGTAAAGCCCAAACAAAATAGTACAGTGTGGGCCTTAAGTCACTGAGCATTGTAGTTTTAATATAATTTTTGAAATTTTTTCTTGTTTTTTTCAGTATTAGAAACAACGTTTGGGAGATTCAGTTGTCATGTATACGATTGAGGAATGAGCAAAAATTGTTGAGATTTATTTCGCTAGTCAAAATTTCAACAATTCAAACCCAAAGAAAATTTCCAAAAATTTTTTAACACCAGAATGGAAACCTAGTACGCAATTTGGTCGCTCGTTTACAGCCATAAGAATCTGTTTGTGACTTACCTCTGAGAAGAAGGCCGCTTAAAGCACGAAGCTTATATAATAGCTAACGAGTTCGGGAGAGCATAAATGAGAACCCTGAAACATCAATTCGCAAACGTGCCACTCCGCTTTAAATGAAAACACCCTACTGCAGAGAATAAAAAACAAATTATTAATGTTTCCTCGCAATATATAAATGGTTCATGAAATTTTACCTCAAGACTTTGCAACCCGCTTAAGATTTTGAGAAAAATTTACCGAATTATTAACAGATCTTCAGTGACTTATGGTCCACCCCGTATTCACAAAAAAATTTTTGAGATTTTAACCTATTTGGAAACGATGGACAGTCATCGGCTCACGTAAACAAAGTTATTTTAAGAAGTTAAGACTCATATAAAACTTATTTGTGCCGAATATTAACTAGATATTAACTTCCATATTTTTTGATTCAAAGGGATTTTAGGGACGGACGGTCGGTTTATTTATCATTAATAACCTTTAAAAGGAAGTAAAAGCTATTTAAAGGTGGTAGCTTTGGGCAAAACTAATTCGAAAAGAATTTAATTTGCAGTAAAATATTTCTTGGGCGAATTTAATCTAAGTACCAACATAATTAGATAGCTTACGGACGCAAAGAGACTAATTTGGAAAGAAGTTTTTATGGGGAACATGTGAAATTATAGACCTTGTTCTTAGTACAATTAAAATGTATGTATTTACGAAATTTGATCTAATCATCTGCAAGATTGCAACTTGTACTTTGCGCCCTAAGGGCTCGGTTATGTAATTGAAGAAATAAAATAAATAAATAATTAATTTTAAAGTTAAAAATAACATTTATCTTTAATGACAACCTGCTGTAGATGGCGAAATTGAAGCAACACGTTGGGTGTACAGATAGATATTTAAAACAGAAAAGCCAAATCTTAGAAAACAATTTTTTTTTATTTTCTGATTCCCAAAAATTTAACATGTATCAAAATATGCCTCAAAAAAGCAAAATATGCGCTATAAACTTAAAAAATGCTGCATTAAGGCTATTTTAACAAAATTATTAAAAAAAAATGCTGTTAATGGTAAAATATGCAAAAAATGCACTGTCAAATTGATGCCAAAATTGATAAAAAGCTATAAATCGGATAAATATATTGCTTCTGCCTTCATTGGTCGCACAAGAATAAACATGCAATTGCATATTTATGGTTTCTCTGGTCATCACCCTAATGCACATACTGAAATTTTATTTGGAATGCAACAATTAGAAAAATAACATGTTTCCAAAGATTTTTATTTAAAAAATAAAAAATACATTTTTTTTATTTAAAAGTTTTGATCGACCTTTTTTGATTACATTATAAACTATTAATATATAATATATGGGTAATTCCATGTCAGAACGACCAAGAGTGGGACACGACCCCTTCCGATTTTAATGAAATTTGGTGAGAAGGTTCCTTTTATCTTATAAGGAACATGTATGAACGAAAAACAATTTTAAAATTTGTTTTTCGAAAGTTATGTCATATTCAAAATGTCATAATTTCGCAGAATTAGCCGAATGTGTTGAGGTTATTTCTTCAATATCTCGAAAACTACTTGACATACGAAGATGATTTTAATGTCATTTTAAAGAGAATACTTGGGGCTACATATATTGAAAAAACACTTTTTTTGGAAAAATATCTGCAAAATGTTAAATTTTAAAAACGGACTAAGTCAAAAACTTATTTTTTTTTTGGCTAATTTTTTTTTGTATAATACCTTAAACTGTTCTTTAAAAATTCTGAAACTTTGAAGGAGGTGTTTTTTTTTTTCTTTTTTTAAGATATGATTTTTTTCCTTTCGCAACCTTTAAAAAAAAATATTAAAATAGAATTTTAATATTGTAATTTTGAGCAATAAGTACACTGTACAAGTTGCAAAAAACGCTGAATCCAGTGGTGCTAACCGTTTTTTTAGGTTAGCTCTTGTTTTCAAGATATACCGTTATTTCGAAAATGTAAGAGGACGCACAGCATATATTCGCGTAACTCAAAAACGGTTTAGTTTATTGAAATAACTAAAAAAACCGAAATTCGGCAATAAATAATAAAGTGGGGTTGGTCATACATTTGACCCATCTAGGAGCATCCTACGCGCTGTACCATACAAAAATTGCGGCTTAATAAAATTCTTCAATTTGGCTCCTGCTCCTTATAAGATAAAAGGAACCTTCTCAACAAATTTCATTAAAATCTGAAGGGGTCGTGTCCCAATCTTGGTCGTTTGGACATGGAATTACCCATATACTATATAAACTTTTTATAGTTTCCTATATGTAGGCTTTCAAGGTTATTAATTTAATGTAAATATGTAAAAGATTATTTATTTCATTTTCAATTAAATCCGACGTTTCGTTGGTATTCTTTCCAACTTCTTCAGGGATTGAGTTTTTATTAAAATCTGACAACATTGTAAAAATACAAAGTAAAAAGTAGTCAATAATAACAATAATTATAATCTTCATATATGACAAATTAACTTACAATAATCTTTTTCGTCAGTTCACATCATCTATAAATTATATCACATTATTTTGTATAGGTGGACAGGACAACACAATTTAAAAAATTATCACAGAAAATTTGTCCTTTGTTGATCACAGTTGTTATTATTACAAAAACAATTTTTTTTAAACGCTCAGATATTTAATTCATTAAAAAAATTTTTAATTATAAATAACGCTAATTTAAAACAAATACAAGATTTACAAAAAAATTTATGAAAATTTAAAGAAAAAAAAAGCACTAAAATATAAAAAAAAACGCTGAAAAATACCACTCTTAAAAGATTTTAAATCAAATTGCTTTTTTAAAAAATCTTAAATTTTCAAATATTTTTTTTATGTGTAAAACAAGATTTGACAAAAAAAAATTTATTTTTTCCCAGCTTCAAAGATGTTGTTTTAAAATTATGAATTGCCATTAAAAATACTAAAAGCTCCTATCATTAAATCTTTAGGAACCTTTTTCTAAATTAAGTGAAAATTACATCACTAAAATTCTGTTTTGATAATAGGATTTATAGGAAAAATTAATAGCAAATGTTTACTTACAAATAGGCATGTTACCCCACTGTATCAAGCATGACAGTATTATTGATTTTATCATTATTATGTATGCATAATTTGATTGTAAGTATATGTAAGCAAGTTTAATTAAAACGGATAAATAGTTTATTTTTATTTTTGAGAGGAAAAGAGAACATGCTATGGAAAGCGAAAAATGGTCAGGGCGAGTTTGACTGTGATGGAAAATGAAAAAAATTACCAAAACTTAATGTCCGAAAAGCAAATCTTGACTCTCAAAAGTTAATGAAAAAATAGAACTGAAAGTAAAATTACACACAGATTACACATGGAACTCATTGCACCTGGGTTACACTGCATGTAAAAATTACACGCAATATGCGTAATTACACGTGGATTGGCAACACTGATTGTGATACATACAGTTTATATTATGTTTTAACCTTCTCGTGTAAAGTTGCAATTATGTGAGTTAGGGCCTTTCTACATAAGATCAACGATAGGTAAGTATGTATTTATAATTCTAGCGTTTATTTTGTTATTTCTTAACAACGTGTTTTGTGAGTGGCATCACAAAATAAAACACAAATAAATTAAAAGAAAAGAAACAAAACTTAAATGCTTTAGAAAAACAACTAAAATGACATCATTGCAAATGCCGACCGACCTTCACGTAAAGTATCTCAATGGTATTAAAATAGATATGGGCATTTCTCCAGAAATGTCAACCGCAGCCAAAAAATTCAAAGTCTATAAAAGTATGTTGTTTTAACATATTTTTATAGGGAATCTATCAACTTTCAATAATGTAAACAAATTTTACATTTATTCATAACACACTTTGAAATATTCAAATGCAAAGTCGAACAAGTGCAGAAGTTCTGTTTTGAACCTTTCTATTGCAAGATTTGTTTTGCTAAATGATCTAAATGAGAAACATTATGCATTTAAAAATCTTTTTTAAATATCAGTTAATATTCAAAGAATATAAGAAAAATGTAAAAGGAACGATGCGATTGCCAATTACGGTAAATTTTTTCTTTGCTTTACCATATATTTTGATGTATCGTGCGACATTGAAAAATAACATTTGTTATCAGTGCGTCATAGGTATTTGTATAATGCGAAGCAAATATTTGTTACAAACAGAGATTTATATTGCGATTTAAATAAAAAAAATTTTGTTGGAAAAAAATCAACGCTTTGCTCTTGGTACTTATTTGAATTTTGTAGCGTGCGACATCGTAAGTGTAAAATGCATAAATAAAATATCTTTCTTTGATTATGTAAATACAAATAATAAAATGTTTGAATGTAGATAAGTAAAAACAGCGCCGAGAAAAATAAAGTTAAGTTAGTTTCTTTTCTTTGTCTTTACAAATACTTTACATACATATAATACTATGTTCACACTTGGGTTCTTAAACGCGTTTAAGCAGCTCGAACGTGATTAAGCTCTAATCACTTCAAAATCGAGATGATTACCCATACATTGAAGTGATTTGTTAATCACTTCAAATTGACATGATTACAACTAAATCACTTCATAAACCACATAGAATCCACTGAACATACCTCAAATGTAGAATCGCCAACATGATCGTGTACAACCGGCCAAGATTTCTGCTTAATGTTTTTATTTTTTTCCTTAAATAATTCATAAATTTTCACAATTTCATCATTAAAATGATTAAAATAATCTTCTGATAACTTTATAAAAGTGTTTTTATACATTTTTAATACCTTAAAGAAATATAAATTGGTTTGTTGTTTTTTTGTGTGTTTGTTGTGTGTTTTTTTTCTTATCATCTGTCATCTTAATCATCTTAAATGTAATGGGATCGGCTTTGATTAGCTAAATCAACATTTTGCTTAAACGCGTTTAAAAAGCTAAGTGTGAACTTAGCATAAGATAAATAAATTTATTTTTATTTGTTTTTATTAAAAATTAAAAATAATAAACATAAAAGTATGATGGAACAAAATGTCGCATGCAACTCGTAGCGTGCGACAGTGATTAAAATTAAATAAAAAACAAACTACACAATATTTTTGAATGAAATAAAAAGCATTATTAAGATACACCAATGCATAACATTTTAAATTAGTCGCATTAAAATATTTTATCAAGTTTCGCTGAAATCAGTGTTTGAACTGTTTGCCGTAAAAGCGACTTCTGTTTTTGTCGCATGCAAATGCCTTGGTTTTTTTTAATTTTCTTGAAAACGAACAATTGCTCAAAACCAATCTTTACCACAAATTATGGTGCTAATCAAGAGCTATAAGTTTCGCCTTTTGTCAAAATAAAATTAATGTTTTGATATATGTTTTTTTCACTTTTTAGGCGTACGAATGTCGCATTCGACATTAGAGAAATGCCCATATGCAGAATTAAACACCGATAGAAACTAAAAACAAAAAACTAATGTAGTTAGGTATATAGTGTACCACAAAACAAAAATGACAACAAATATTCACCTATTAAGTTAATAAAAATGATTAGTTATTATACGTAAAGATGACAACCTGCTGTTTATACATATATGTATATGAAAGTTTAGTACATACATACTTAAATACATATTTATAGTTTCTAAGACATTTTTTTCAGGAAGAGGAAAGTAACCATTTTTAACAAAATATGATACGATGTGCGGAATTGGCATTTTTCTTTAGAGCAATTTTAAAATTTAACTGTTGTTTTACTTACTTTAAGGTCTTTTCGGCTGCCTCTTTATCCTTAAAACCCAAACCAGGTACAGTTTCTACTTTATCTTCATTATCAGCTTTGGCATTTTTGTTAGCTGCACCACCACCGTTCTCCGATAACCAATTCTCGAATACCTCTATAGCATCATTGATATTTTTAACTTTATCTTCGGCTTTGGTCACTAAAAGCGAGTTGAAGAACAATGTTTTTAAACTGAATTCGAAATGAAATTAAAAAAATAACGTTTTTAACGCCATTCTTGTTAACCTACTTGACAATACTCTTTTGGCTCTACCCAGCAAACCACGCACCGTCAATTTGCGATATTGCATATCATGACTTTCTAAAAGGACTAAAGTTTCCTCGGCCTTTTCTTTGTTTTTGAAACCGAATTTTGAATCACTATTATCAGCCATTTTTAATATGTATTTATTAAATTTCCGCTTTTAATTATTCCTTTACTTCAAATAAGAAGACGTCTTTTAACACTCAACGTTAAAATACAACTGAATACAAAAATATTTAAATAAAATGTATTTGACAAAAATATATGTATGTACCTATTTCGTTCAATTATTAAGCAGCCGGGCCAGGCGAAGCGAGTCATTCAGTCGGTTCGTTCGGTCGACTCTATTTATTCCTTCATTTGCCGCTCTGTAGTACAACCGTCCAAACAACCTCTGCATTTCAAGTTGTTACTAATGAGTTAATACCGTAACAGTGGATGGATGGACAGACGGACACACTCTATGTTCATCTATTCGCTAGTAATCTCATGTATTCACATCATTTAGTATAGTAGCTGTTTGTTTGTGTATAATAGAATTAATTTAATTTCTGTTGTTTTCTTTTTTTATTCTCTTGTTTTGGTTTGCGGCTTTTTGTTATTTTTCTTGTTTAACAAACATTATACACACTACTCTACTAGTAGGCAGTAAGTGGACTCGGTATTATTTATTTTGTACACAATCAAATTTTTGTTTTGGGAGCATGTGTGGTTGGTGGTGAGGGCAGAGGCGGGGGACCAACAGGAACATTAACAGCAAACCATTAAATAAGACTCACACATTTAAAAATGATGTCATATGGGTCAGTGACAGAAAAATATGACACAGTTGTACAATTTTTGGTGCGATACGAAAAAATATACAATTGAACTTCGATGCTACTTGATATATTACCCTGTAAAAACTTCACTAACTTTTTCAAAATGTACAGCTTCTTTCACTCATTATTTCTACTTTTATTACGTATTAAGTCATATAAACTCAAGAACCGCTGGACCGATTGACACAAATCTTGGACAATGAATTAATTTAGTCCGGAGCCAGGTTCCGTTTTGAAATTCACAAAATATATTTATTAAACAAAAATAAGGGGTCTAGTTATTAACAAAATTCTCCATTCTTTTTTATTTTTATTTAGAAAATCCCGAGCAGCTCCAAGACCAAGCAGGTAGTAATAAATATGTATGTAAACCTCCTTTTTTAGCAATAAATTTGCATGTCCTTTCTAAAAAAACTAATTCCAATTAAAATAATCATTGAAAAGCTTAGAGATTTCGATTGATTTATATTTTGCAAAATGAAATATGTATTAAGTAACGTTTTGATAGCTCTTATCTTATATTTGACCTTTGATTGTTATATACTATGTACTAGGGCAGTAAGATATATAAGTTTGGCGAATTTAGAAAATAAATAAATAAATCATAAATTTGTTATTAATAAGGATGCGATTTCCACGCAATAGCATGTTTTTTATCGATAGTCTAAGAACGACGTTGACCAATTATCTTTCCGAATCATTTAATTTGCGTTAAAACGCAATCGATTTGTTTTTGCATATTTTGGTGAAAATTCATGTTTTTGCATATTTAGGTTTTAAATGCCTATATTTAATTTTTTTGTCCATATCCATATTATAAAAAGAAGTTAGGAAAAAAATTTTAAATACACAAAAAAAAATTTAAAATCAATAAATAAATTCTTCTGGAGTTTTGCTTTAAATACAAGATTTCGAAAAAAGATCCTTCTATTTTAAACCGATGCATCACCCAACATGGTTTAGGCTTTCAATGGGCTTAAGTTATTTTATCCAAAACTGTTACAATTTACAAAACGTGTTGCAAAAAAAAATTAATGATTTCAAAAAATAAAATAAGTCGCAAACATTTTTGATCTGATCTGATCTTTAATCAAAGTGGAATCTGAAAATAAATTTTTTCAAAATGCACTGCCATTCTTATTATTATTTTAATAACACACTACTTATTTAATTAAACAAACGAAAATTTAAATTAGTTATTTAAGTTTTTTTAAGATATTTGAATAACAATACACTGAATTTTTATATTTTTGTGTTTAGTAAAATTAAAAAACGATTTATTATGGAAATTTTTTAAGTTTTAAGTGCATATTTATTATTTTGTATTGCATATTTTGAATTTTTAGTGCATATTTAAGGCGCATATTTTCGATTTTTGAGTGCATGAAAATCGCGTTCGTATTAATTTATATCTATACATAATATTGAATTAAAAATTGCACCATTAAATTTTTTTTTTATATTGCATAACTTATTGAATAGTGTGAAGCAAAACAACAATGATAAAAGCAATAAAGTATTTAATTTTATTGTGTAGTCGATGGGTACCTTTAGATAGTGCCGGAATAAGGTTGAAAGGAACAAAAAACGTAGAGGAAACACATTTTTGATACCTCCAACAAAACTATTTTTAACAAAAGTGTTTACACATATTATGGTCAATTTAACCACATCATTGTCAATAGCAATCATATTATGGTAAAATTAGTACTTGATTTAGAAGCTACAGCCATATTATGGTTGTCTTCAAACGTATTATTATTATATATTATTGACCGTAAGCCAGTCCACGGTCTGATATTCACCCTTATTGTGGTTGCCATTTCGTAAAATACTGTGTCGTGTTGTGTAGTGGATTAAAGAACACAGGTTGTGTGTTACTTTAATCTTTTACAAAAAACGACACAGTCGTATACGCCAAAGAAAGACACAATAAGGCTGATTGTACATATAACCAATCCCACGCCTACCCTGGATTTCTTTCCTTAGAGTATAAGGATAATCAGTTCATATTGTCTCCTCCTGATAATATCGAGCCCTAACCGCGAAAATAACGTATTTTTTTTATTAAATTACTTTATTGGCAACACTTGCATCATCTCCTAAAATGTCATGGTCACATAAGGTGCCGTTACGATTTTATAGTAAAAACAATTGTATCGTAAGCGACAATTTCATACAAAATTAGTATGAAATAAAATAAAAAAAATCTCTCTCCTGTAAAATTTGATTTTTGGCGCTTACGTTATTTTCGCGGTTAGGGCCCGATATGACCAAGGTATAAAGTTTAACGGACCTTGTTCAGTGTTCGACCGTCTTAATATTTCGTTATTTGTTACAAAATCCGTCCATTAAACTCGAAGAACTCAACGATAAGTCCACATTTCAAAACTTTCAAGCTTATTCATGTGTTCAGTTTTAATGGTGCAAGAGTTTATGGTATATAGCAGCATTGACCAGATCTAGCGCTTAAGCATACGGAGACAAAGTTGAAGGTATATTTCGCGACTACATAACATTTTTCTTTATTTTATAAAAGAAGTCGTGGCCATTTCAATTCTACATTTAAAACTAGACATGCAGTCTACCGGATTGTCGTTAATAGTAATAAGATCGAGCAATTCTTATTAAATTTAAAATTAATTAAAAACAAGTAAGAGTGCTATATTCGGCTGTGCCGAATCCACCGACAGTTAGAATCACCCTTATCGTGTTTGGCGTATTTAAAATACGCCTACGACAGTTTGGTAATAGATTAAAGAAAATAAGTTCACGTTCTCTTTAATCTATTACCAAACAGTCGTAGGCGTTTTTAAAATACGCCAAACACGATAAGGGTAAATATTTCAAGCGTGGGCTATAAATTAGTAATTAATCTTTATAAAAACGGACGTCAGTATTTATCAAAATTTGCCATTTTATTCAGCAACATTTTTACTAGAAGAGGTACAATACTACTTGTTTTACCAGAAATAACATTTTTAGGTACTTTGTTGACTTTGGTTCTTAAAACTTCGCAAAATTTTATATAAAATTGTTTTGCTATTCTTTCATTTCTTTAACAATATCAATATTAATATTATTTTAAGAAATACATATATTAATCCACTTCTGTTCCCCAAGAAATTTCTTCTAAGGGCATGTGATTCATCCAAAACGTTTTTATTCATGAAATTACATGATATGTAGTTGTAGGCGACAGAGGAAAAAAGTAAAGTCTGTCACGCATACAGCGTCGCCCCCTTACCAACAAACTTCGTCTGTCTTCCTTTCACTTGCCACATTGAAAAAGGGGACTAAGCGCTCTATACAGCACAATACTAGACGCATATTTAAGCGCCCATTACATTAACGATTTTTTGTACAACATAAATAAAATGAAAAGGATTCAATCAAGGTATATTTACACAAGGTAAACTCGTTGGCCCATATGTTTGTCAGCTGATTACCCCTAGTTGGAACCAAAACGTAAAATTTCGTGTATATGAGCCAAAATTTGTACATGTGTGCGTTAAATTGTTTTTGTTTTATATGAATACAATTTTGACAACTCGGTTCCTTTTATAGAGCAGCATGTCTACACTCCCAAATGAGTCTACCTTGTGTAAATATACCTTGGATTCAATAATTTGCTTGCTATACTAAAAGTAAAAAAAGGGAGACTATGACAAATTTTGAAATTATACCAAATGAGTTACGGAAGTACCACGGTACTTTGGAAGGTCAAAATGTACCAAAAAAGTACAATTGTAACATCTTTAACATCCCTGGTACAATATGTGGGAGAGAGAACAGCGTTGAAAAATTCAGTACTTTAGTACTTTTTTTAGTACTTTTCCATACTAAAAATACCGCAGTACCCCCGCGATGTCTTTAGTACTTTTTTATCATTTTTTAATATGTAAGCACATTCCCAACTCAGCGCTTAACTTAAACCAAGGTATATTTATAGCAGGTAGTCTCGGAAAGCCAGCTGGTTATTTTTTATTTGCTTGTTGTTTGTTTTATTGTACAATTGTTGTAATCTCGCGGCTACCTGCTATAAATATACCTTGACTTAAACTGTGTTATGTAATCATTTCGATAGCAGACTTTGGTTATCATTTGTTTGTTGTTAATATTGTTGTATACACCCTTCTTAACGACGTTAATATTAAAATGAAAATTAAGGACGCCAGGATTCATATTTTGTTATCCAAAATAGAATATTTGTTCTTACAAGTAGTAAGAAATTTTATAAAAAGGGCTACATTGGATAATATCTCAGAGGTAAATATAAATGAAAGCCATTTATGTTTAAATGAAATATTTTGTGAATCATGCAAAGTTAGCAAGAAAATTGCTTATAAATTCAAAGAAACTGCAAAATCATTTAATCTGTGATTAAGAACTTAATTTTGTTTTAAAGATAAAACCTTTAAAATGATAAACAGATTCACTCCAACAAATATTGTTTCCGGGAAAACCAACAGCGAGATAGAAAAGTGAAAGTATAAATTCGCAATTACGTGCACTAGCGGATCTTCCAGAAATAAAGCATTTCAAAACTGAAAATATTTAAATTCTTGTAAAAAAATAAGAACGAAATATTTTATTTTTTAACAAAAAGTACCACTTGGAGGGAAAAAGTCCCTTTTAGAGAAGTTCAGCACCATTTTAAAATTTCAATTTTGCAACAATGAGAGAGAATACCACATTTAAATGGAGAGCAGTGTGACCATTTTGCAGCTAAATTTGTCATTTTAGCTCATAAGTGGGCACAACTAAAACTGTGCTTGTATTGATGCTTATTAGTACAAATAAAATTGGACCACCTGATCCATTTTGATAAAATGGACTACTCCATGGACTGGTCCGATGTAATGCAAGCATGGACCATGTCATTGTTAAAAAGTGTTTGTAGTGAGACGACATGTCTTCGTTTTTAACGACATGCTTTCGTTTTTAAACGACTTCAAAACTAATCCTCTTGTGTACACCATGGAGTAGTTTTAAAACTACTCCTTAGTGGTCCAAAGGTGGGTTATATGGTCCTCTCCTAGGACATCGTAATGTTAAATAGACCAGGTTTTTTCCATACGTTTGGGTTAGTTTTGGACTAGTCCTGGTACCTTGTGGACTACTCTTTACACGCGTGTTTGGACTGGTCCTATTATTTGCAGGGTATAAGTGATATGGCAGAAGTACCCACCAAACACAAGGCCAAGCGATTGAAATATAATGGTGCATTATATTTCCTTATTTAATATTTTACGCATTTGAAGTAAAATAAAACCTTTTTTTAATAGTTAAAATTGCAGAGAAAAAGTAAAAACCAGATTAATTTATGTAAAACGAAGGTTCAATTAAAAATGAACTAGTTTTAAAAAAACACGTGTATTTGCTGGGTAAATTCTTTTGCAAAAAATATGAGAAAATATGTAAGCATCCGCTTCATGTGCATTCGACGCTGTCTCATCGGAAACTTAATTAAAAAGGCTAAGAATACGTGTGAAATCTCTCAGCAGAATTGTGCTATGGAGCGCCCACCATTGTTTTAGCTGCAAAAGTGTAGTTAATCATTTGGAACTTTGATAGTATTTTTGTAAAATGGTTTAAGATTTTTTTTTCCTTTCTTTTATATTTGGAGAAATGGTTTTTTTGTCTTTTACTCTATATACAAACATGAATATGTACATTCAAACTCAACTGCGTTTGCTATGTATATCTGACGTTATACCAATACGAACCACTCGTTAAGAAATTACCATTTATAAACTTTTTTTATTCAAAATAAGTCACTAAAATTTATTTTGTTTCGTATTTAATGACATTTTAATAAAAATAAGTTTTGGCATTTTTAACTAATTAGAATATTTCTAGCCATTTCTAATGTCAGCTTTTGCTGCAAAATATTTTAACATCTGGTCACACTGATGGAGAATGTCAAAGTTAAAGCGAAATATGTACAAACCAGGGTTGATAAAGTTGGTTCAATTGTACTTTTTTTGGTACAATTCGAAACTAAAAAGTACGCTTGTACCCCCGTGACTCATTTGGTACTATTTCCATATTTTTTAAACCTTCATAATTATAATTTATATAAAATGGCAACTCGTATTTACTGTCCAATGAATTTATTGTTGGATTATACAAAACAGCTATGATATTTTGCATTTGCTCTTTTGCAGACCATTTTCACCAAACACTGAACTCCGCTACTGTGAATAGATTTTTGCACTTGTTGATTGAACGATTGCTTATGCCACATTCTAAATTTAGATCAGCGGCAGCATATAAGCGTGCATTTTCTGATGAAATTTACAAGATTTTAAAAGATATAGGAAACAACTTCTTCAAAATTTCTACATTGTAGAAGAGGCGAATTCTCCTCAATAATATTTTTAAATATTCTTCAACAAGATTGTTGTCACGTTAAGAAGTAATCAACAGAATTTTGGAACAGTGGGAGCCCACTTCATTATTAGTTAACTCCGAATTATTTTGAAGGAGATTTTACAAGCCTAAATTAAATATTATTATATTCCGACTTTCTACTCCTTTCCTGTTTTTGCAGTAAATATTGAAAATTGTAAACACAATAAATTTGGAACATATTTTTAGACGCGTAAAAATTTTATTTTTTTTTTAAATTCGATATTGCATTTTGAGAAATATTCGTAAATTTTGCACAAAAAAGACGATAAATTCTAAAAAAATTATGAAAACGCTCTTTGGCGGCAATCGAAAATTAAAATGAATGGATTTCTCGAGTCTAAAATCCGCATGCAACAGGTCTGGCTAGATCAAATACAATTTGTTTGCCCCTATTCCTGAATATTTTGGAAATCTAACTACATATTTTAAAAAATCCGGGGCTCAAAATTATTTTTTGACGTATGGTTTCTTTGGCAAAGTTTCTTGGAATGACTTATAGAACAAGAATCGCGATTTGCTTTTGCCACGAAAAAATTTTACCCACCCTATTATTATGTATAATTAATGTACAAATGAATTTGGAATCCCTTTGCCTTTAGTCGTATTGCATTTTTATTTTTAAAAATAAAATAATAAAAGATTTAGTACTATTGGGACCGAAAAAGTACGATTTTAAAAGTTCGTTGGTACGATATTGGTTTTCTCATTTATCATCCCTGGTACAAACAAAATAGTCATGGTCAGTATTGCCACAACCAAAAAAAATTTGTAACCAAAATGTAAAAATAAAGTAATCAAACGCAATAAAAAGTAACCCAAATATTTATGTATGAAATACACTATTTTATTTGCACTTAAGTTAAAAAATATTATATATCGAATGTATATAGACACCTAAACCTGTGGATCGATTTTTATAAAACAGTATGTTACTGATGGTGTGGAAGGTACAATAACTTATAACTGTTTGAAAAAGTTTTTTGTGGAATTGACACCGCCTAACAAATCGAACACTTATTTTCGTCTATTTACAAAACTGTCTGCGTTTGAGCTTTCAAACTTTTGAAGAAACAACAGACTTTAAATCTATGTACATTATTAGGTTTCATATTGCTTCGGTAGGAGTAAAAAAAAGGATACCAAAGATCAGTGATGTTATATTTTTTAAAAGCCCCTACACAGCCCAAAAATAACCATTATTTTCCCTACGCACCCTACGCATCTTTCAACAAATCTTTTCTTCTTTTTCCTATGACCAATTTTTTGGTTTAAAAAAAATAACTTGAAAAGAGCAAAATTGCAAAAAAAAACTTCAAATTTCAAAAAAAAGTCTAAAATTTTGTCCGCTATAAATCTGCCATTTATCGACTCATCTTCACAAACGTTCCATGGTTATGTTAGAAATTTTATAACCTTTCACTAAAAAGAAAGAAATACATAATCCGTTTAAAATTTTTGAAGATATTTGCATTTCAGTCACATCATCTTTTTTAAAAACACAAATAACGGCCCAAAGCCCAATCGAAAAAGATGGTCATTAAATTTGTAATTAGCTGTTTCCTTGAACATAAATTTAAACACTCAACTTGAAAGATAAACTGAAAGAAAATATTATTTAATTTTTAAAAGTATGAGTGAATTTGTAAAGTCTGGGTTCACACTATGAAAGTTTTCTTTCAGAAAGTCTGAGTTTATTGGTGAGAGGGGAGAGAATAAAAGCATGTTCTCTTCCCCTCTCACCAATAAACTCGGACTTTCTGAAAGAAAACTTTCATAGTGTGATCCCAGACAAAAGAATTTCCGGGTTTTAAAATAAGAAGTGAAAATCTTGACCGTCTAACAGCCAAGTAAGACAAAATTTGGTTATTTTTCAGTTGAAGAAAAGTAACCAAAATGGAAAAAAGTACACAAGTACACATTGAAAAAAAAGTAACCAAAACGGCAACGCTGGTCATAGTATAAAACTTTGTCTGTGTTCATACGGCCCATGTCTTATTGACAAGATTGCTACCCTACAAGAAATGAATGAGCGAGTAGTCACATTTTTTCATTTTGGTGTTAAGAAAATGATAGAAAGAAATGACCGAAATAAAGTTTTCGGTCACATTCGGTCATTTCTTTCTATCATTTTCTTAACACCAAAATGAAAAATGTGACTACAAGCTCATTCACATCAAGTTTAACAAAAGCAAAATTTCATACAAAAGAAATAAAACTTATGGCGATTTCTTTTCTGAAAAAAATATGTTACAGTATGTAAATGTAACATTTTCTAATGTTACCTATAATCACTGGAAGTGTTACATGTTGTGCAATTTCAATAGAACACAATTAGCTGCTTTTTACAACTATTACACTTTCATCATTAACGTACTTCATGAGCGATTTTTAAAGCTATTTAAGCGGTTTCTGCACGCAATTATGGCTTGGAAACAAATATTGACATCACTAATGGCTTAAAAAAATTTAAATGATTATCATATAAATAGACTTTTTTTTTATTTTAATGTGTAAAACTTTTAGGATAACAACCTTCATTCACCTTTTATTCCAGAAATCAACAATGTCACTATGTATTTATTTTAAATGTTAATATGTATTATTTATTTATGTTAATATGTATTTTATTTTTAAATTGATAAATATGTAATAAAGGTTGGTAAAACAATAATCCACGATGTTAATTGTGAGTCACACCTTAACGTCAAGCTTTTTGCGCAACTTAAATTGACCTTTCTTTGTTTCAGTATTTGACTACTTCTACCATTAAGAGGTACACAATTGAGCAGCGCGTTAAGTTTGTTAAGCCTTTTACGAAAATGGGCGTTCAAAATGTTTCCACAATCGGGAGAATTGTGCGCAAATTTCAGCAAACCGCACTTCTTCAAAAATTAGGTCGGCCAAGTAATGTTCGCTATCGCGAGATGATAACGGGCATTCTATAGCCAGAAAATGAGGAAATGGACCAAGACGATATGTGATTTATAGGTGTTTACTAGGGATGCCAAACGGCACCAGGTTTTTTGAAACCCGGGATTCGGGATTTTTAATTTTGAAAAACTGGATCCCGGGACGAATCGGGATTTTTCGGGATTTCATATATAAAAGCCAATTTGTAAAATTCATATATAGGTAATTATAATTGATTGTTTCGGTATAAGTATTAAAACAAATTAATTCATGAAGAAAATTAAACTCATTACAAAATAAATCAGTTTAATGTATTCTTTTAAAGTAATATGGATTTAATTATGTATTAAAACTTATATTGTAAAAAGCTTCTAAAACAAATTAATGACGTCTGATAACACTATGCTAGTTGAAAAAACAGAAAAGCCGGGCACATGGCGTTTTAAGTGCTGGTTCACACACGTCAAGTTTGAATCGTCAAGTCTTGAGCTTTTAGGATAGAAGGGAAAAGAGAGTGCCATTTCTTTTCCCCTCTCTCCCAAAAACTCAAGACTTGACGAGTCAAACTTGAAGTGTGTGAACCAGCACTAACATAATTCGGGTACGCTGAATCCAGTGGTGCCGGCCGTTTTTTTTAGGTTGGCTCTGGTTTTCGAGATATACCGTTATTTCGAAAATGGAGGAGGTCACACAACATATGTTCGCGTAACTCAAAAACGCTTAATATTATTAAAAAAAACTAAAAACCCGAAATTCCGCAATAAAATTATAAAATACAGTAGTTTTGACTTAACTGCCCTTTGTTTACGTGCACTTTTGACTTAACTGCACTAAATTGAAAATTTTTGGAATTATTCTTTATAATTCTATACAAATTCCTTTTTTAAGTGCACTTTCTATACCTGCACATTTAGGATAAATGCACAAAATTTTTGGCATTTTAAAATTATTTTCATACAAAAAATCAAAGTTAGCTGCACTTTGACTTAACTGCCCAAAATACATATTTTCTGGAATTATTCTTCAAAATATTCGTTTAAGTGCATTTTGTATACCTGCACATTTTTCATATTTTTGTGCAGCTTTAAAATATTTTCATACAAAACATCAAAGTTAGCTGCACACATAAAAAAATATATGGTGGTCACTTTTTCACATAAATATCCAACTTAAGCTGTTTATAAAATATAAATCGTAATTATTTTGTTTTTTTTTCATCAATTTTTATGTTTTTTGTTAATTCTCATTGTTTTTGTTAATATTTCTTTTATATTAAATAAACATACATACTTTTTTAAAATGATCTGCTATTTCCCAGCCAGCATAGGCTGTTTGTTAGACGATTATGTTTAATATACAACTCCTAAAAGAATCTTTTGATGATTATCTGATAAGTAACAAAAACATCTAAATCTATTTTTAATTTATTTTTTGACACGATCATCTTTAAATCTTGGAATGAACCTTTTGGGATTCTCTGTAAGAGTCGTATAACAATTACTGAGCTACCTAAATAAGACCGTTTTTGAAGTATGAAAATGCTTTTGCCAAAACAATTTTAATAAAACAAACCGGCCTAAGGATCTGTTAAAAATGATTCTCCGAAAGGATGGTGTTGATTTCGCGACCTTAAGGTTTGTTTTATAAAAGTTGTATGAAAATTAGAAGTTTTGGCATGCAAAATACACTTGATGCCCTTATTTAGGTAGCTCAGTCATACGGCTGAGCATTTCACGAGTTGTAAAAAAATACCTACATGAGTCGCATACGACTCTTGGCATGCTTTTTGAAAGACTCGTTAGATAATCTCTACATACAGCATAAACGATTCCCTTTTCGATTAATATAAGCGTTTTTCGCTGCGTTATGGAAGAATCTCTCATAGGGATCAGCACGTGTAACAGTTTCTCCCGTGCGAGGAACTGTCTACAATTAAAAAATGAGCTCGTCGATCAAAAATACTCTTTGTGAGATTCCCAGTAGACTCCTAGACGATTGAAAATGCTAGCTGGGTTGAAATAATAAAATAATTTTTTTATTCTACTTTTAAATCAATCACTTTACTTTAGCTGCACTTTTGTGCAGGTAACCACAATTGTGTACCTGCACATTAAGGCAGGTAAATGCATTTAAGATAACTGCATTTTGGATTAACCTGCACAAAAAATCGTGCAAAGGAGACTGTGCAGCTAAGTCAAAACTACTGTAACTTCTTTCTAATTGAGGTCGGTAATACATCATATCCCAGTAGGGGCGACTCCTGGGCATTTATGGGACTTTTTCTTAAATATATTTCTAGTCTGCATTGAACATTTTACATGGGAGCCCCCTTAAAGGATAGAGATAGCAGGTAGGTATGATAGAAAAAAAGATTGGGATGAAAAATAAAGTGGGGTCGGGTCGGTCAAACATTTGACCCATCTAGGGGCACTCTAGACGATGCAGGGACCAAGTTTAAGAATTTTATTAAACCGCCAACAGTTAGGTTAAAACGCTAGGTGCCCTGCTCGTCTCAACAAAAAAAGTGTCAATTTCTTGCACAGTGTAATTGATACATTATTTTATTGCAAACAAATGCAGACGACGAATACTCGCATTCAACACGTATCGTAAATAAATAGCTACATATATGCTTTATGACAATATTTAATTTATTTTATTTCATATATATGTATATGCAAGTATTAATTTAAAAAAATAAACTTAAACAAATATATGTCCAAAGACCTTTGGTAGAACTCCCTAAAGTTTTTAACACCTTTTTGCACAACTTGCATTTTGCGTGCGCAGTTCTATTATCATTAACTTAGAAAAAAGACCGCACCTTCTGATTTTGTTTTCGTGGTACAAAATGCACTGCATGTAATATTTATTCACTTGTGACTTTTTCGTAACCAGTTTAAAATTAGGTTCATGGCCAGCATGATTTAATATTAAATTTTTACTAAGCCAGAAATCTCGGGCTACATTTTTAGAATAATTCCGGGATTGTGGTATTCGGGATCGGCATCCCTAGTGTCTGCTGGTCAAACGGCTTCTTGATACCGTCACTGCTACTCCAGCTTTGATAAATAATCAAAAATTTAAGATTAATTTCAGTACAAAAGTGAAACGATTGCTTTTGACCGATACCGAGTATTTTTTACCGATACTACTTGGTACTCGGTTGCTAAGTATTGATTACAAAAATACTTGGTACTTATATAAAAGTATCGAATATGTACTTGTAAACGAGCATGCACTGGTGTTCTCACATCTTCTACAGACCCGGTTTGCTCGAATTTTTCCACGATTTTTGCGATTGTACGCACATTTGGACGATCAAATTGACCAAAAAAATCACGAAGTGCACGATATGCATTTTGATTTGAACGCCCATTTTCATAATAAGTCTGGATAACTTTAACACGTTGTTGGATTGTGTATCTCTCCATGGTTAAAATGTCAAATAAAATTCGAAAAAAAACTTGGCGTTTAGGTGTGGTTCACATTCAACATCGGCCCTTACAATTTACTAGTATCGTTTCATCCCTACACTTAATATGATAACAAAACAAAAACATGTGAAAAAAAGTTGCAAGTTTTTTATGTTAGCAATGAAAACAAAAAATGACAAGCTGTTAAACAAAATCGCCGAAATAATATAAATGGTAAAAATAGCCAAGTTAATCGCCAGCTATATCAGAAATCGCCATAAAAGTCGCCAGTCGCCAAATGGAAAATCCCATCGCCAAACATGTTTCAAAACCGCCACGTTTGGCGAGAAATCGCCATATCTGACAGCCCTGGGTACAATAAAACAAATACACGCAAAAAAGAGAATGTGTTTAAGTATTTGTTTTTTGTACTTTTGCAAAAGCCTAATGGGTATTGAATAACACAAGTTATATTTATAGCAGGTAGTCTTGGAAAGCCAGCTGGTTATTTTTTATTTGCTTGTTTTGTGATACAAACTGTCAAATGTTGTATAGTAAAGGCGCCCGTACACGACATGTATTTGTCATCTGACATGTCAAATTTTCAAGTCACATGTAATTGTTCATGTCTGTCAAAATTGCTGTTTTACATAACTTGAGGGTTACACGATCAAGTTTTGGCTATCAAGATTTAATACACTCACACTTTTTTACCAATACACTCATACTTTTAAAAATTGATACGAACTTGCCTCTAAAATTCTCTTGCCAGTGAGTGTATCAATTTTCGTTCAAGAAAACATCTTATTACAAATCTTTTGAAGTTGTTTTTGTTTTTTTCACAAATTTTTTGCCGGCAAAAGCTGAAGTTCTTTTTTTTTACAAATTGTTGCGGGAATTTTAAAATTTTAACTAAAAACCTAAAAAAATAATAAGCAAAATGATGTTCTGCGATTCATAGAGCTGTACAGAAGCCATGAAATTTTATGAATCTTTCATCATATGGGCGAAATGATTTGAAAATAAAAGCCTACGAGTCTATAGCTTCTGAAACAAAAATGCCAGTGGAAGAAGTAAAGAAAAAAATAAAGTCCCTACGAACAGCCTACAGTGCAGAAAAATCAAAAGTGGAAAATAGCAAAACATTTTGAGTTGTTTTCTCGGCGACGACATCTTGAAAAAGTAAATTGCTTTCAACTTGCGTGCAGCCTACGTCACAGCTGTCAACTTTTGCATATTTTGACAATCAGTATATGCAAAAGACTATCAAGAAAATCTTGATCGTGTGGCTGCACTGTAAGGTTTATAATATTCGGTCACAAACGTACATGTAATTTGCTTCTGACATTGTCTCTGTTTTTTTTTCGCATGGTTATTGCAGAAACCAAAGTAGTTCTCGGTTTCAAAATAGCTTGCTGCCGCCACGAAAATATTTATTTGCGCCGTAAAATAATTTAGCCATCTTAACATTTTTTTCTTTTATGTTAAAGATACCAATTTAGAATTTTAAAATGAAACGGTTTTTATGTATATATTTACATAAATTATATTCAATGGTGAGATGAGCATACATATCTTGGTATTGTAAAATATTAACTTCAGCCGGCTAATGATTCCGTCAATAGTTGACGCCGCTGCCAGTTTCTTCCCGGCATAGATTTCTGATGTCAGATGGTTTGTCAGAAGTAAATAGAGCACGCTCTAATTTAAATTTTGTCAGATGACTTTGCGTCTGACTTTTACAGAAGCAAAGTTAAAAAGGTAACACACGACATGTATGTGTTTTGCAGTGGGAAATTTGACATGTCAGATGACAAAAACATGTCGTCTATACGCTCCTTAAACAAGTAAACAAGGTTTTTTGTCTTTACCTTTTGTCTCTTTTCAACCCCTTTGCTGTTTGACAGTTCGTATCACAAAACAACAATAAAAAGCCCTGTTGTTTGTTTTATTGTACAATTGTTGTAATCTCGCGGCTACCTGTTATAAATATACCCTGGAATAACATCTGCATAATATTCATGTATTTTTGTTTACTGAATGCACCCAGCGGGAAAAAGGAGTACGGAGGCCTTCCAGAAGGCCTCTGTACCCCTTCTTTTGGATAAACAAGGCCTTCTCGCTCCATTCCATACTCATATCTTTTTTACACGCGTTGTCATTGCGGAGAAGGCCATCCGCTTTCCTTTCTTTCGCCAGAGCTTCTTAAAGGCATTCAAAAAAATGGCTCTTAGAAGGCTTTCCAGAGAATGGCTGTCAAAAGGCCTTAGAAAAAAGGTTATCTTAAAGGGTTTTTAAGAAAGGTATGTTAAAAGGCCTTTCGAATTACATTCTGCTGGTGTCTAATAATTGTAAATTTTTCTGTACATACAATATACCTCATTGCCTTCCGAAGGAAAGCTAAGGTAAAATGTAACAAGAAAAAAAAATATAATAGTCTGGTAGTGTATAAAGTCATTTCTGAATAATTGAAGGAATAGGACTATTACAAAAAAGCTTTATAAAATACGTAACTGAAATTTAGCTCATAGAATAAATTCGAAAAAAATAAAAGATGTTGAATATAATATAAAGTAACCTTCGGAAGGAAATAATTCCCAGTTTCTATTTGTAAATATAAAAAATTAAAAATTCTTATAAATTACACTGGTTTACAGCCAAAAAATACTAAGATCGCCACATGCCTAGATAAGTTAATTGGGACCTCCTGAACACGAAAAACGCTGTATTTTTTTCTAAGTACCGTTTTTTAGATAACGGTACTTTTGTTTTTTTCGGTGTATGGTCCCACACAAACCCAACCAAAGTCCAAAGTCGGATCGAGATAAATGGCATATCGTTGGAAAGGTAATTGAATTTTTTTATCAGATATTTTATTTAATTACCACATTTTAATAGAAAAACAAGCGAAATCTGTAATCACTCATATTTTTCAGTAGAAATCTAAACGTTTAAACATTTTTTAATCGCTCATATTTTTCACCAAAACTCGATTTTGGATGTTAATGGTAATATTTATTTATCTATATATAAATCGGCTAAGGCAAAACAGTTAAGAACACTTTCCTCCTCTGTATGTCAACCGATTTGAACAAAATATACACCATTTAAGAGGTATTTACTCAAAGAAGTGCACAATGTATATTTTATTAAAATCTGTTCAATAATTTCAGAGTTATAAGCTTTCAAAATTGTTACTAACACAAATGCAAAATAAATAAATAAAAATTTATTTTCAATTATCAAATAATAAAAAGTTAGGGTGATCGATTATTCGACATTTTTCAGAAACCGGTTTTCGAATATTTCGACTATATAAATCAGACCAGGCAAAACTGTTAAGAACACTTTCTTCCTTTGTTTGTCAACCGAAGCTCTGTGGGGAGAAAAAGAGGGGAAATATGGGAAACTAAATTTCTTTTTTTTTACTTTTCTGTGCTTCATTTGATTTTTAAATTTTCTATAATATAGAACTTAGAAACATAATATTATAGCTGTAGAATCCTGAGTGAGTGATAACCTATAAGATAAAAAATGCTGGTATATTTTGTTTTTCATCTGGAACTGTTTGAATTTTCGTTTATATTCGACCAATAAAGATAAAATTGTACATTAAACTGGGTGAATAAGAACATGTAAGGGGAGCTTTTTGGTACTTTTTCGTTCTACATCTGGTACTTTGATTAATTTTCGTTAGTATTAGACATAGAAACACAAAATTAAACGTGCAACGTCCTGAGTGGATGATAATATATAAAGGAGACTTTTTGATACTTTTTTGTCAATTGGTATTTTTTTATACTGAACTTACAAAATTAAATTACTCACGTAGAAGATTAAATATGAACCGGAGGTTGGTCCCCCGCCAAATCGATTTACTTTGAAGAAAAAAATAAATGCTCGAAACAAATAAATTCATATATACTTAGATGAATTATGTTTTCTTCATATTTACAAAAAAAAAATCATGGTCGAATTTTGACCATAAGACGAACACTAGTTTTATTTATTTATCGATTTCCTGCACAACAAGAACAAGTCTTATAATTAAAGTACAGGGGCCAAATTATGGCAGTCGTGATCCAAAACTTTTTCGATTCGAAAGCAATTTTATTTCAGTCAATACTGAACGAATCGTAATTATTTTTTCAGTGTTGTAAAACTCAAATAAATGCTTAAAAATACTAAAAAAATCATTTTGATCCGTTCAGTACAGACAAAAAGTATTAGAAATAAAATTGCTTTCCAATCGAAAAAGTATTCGATCACGACTGCCATAATTTTCCCCCAGGATTTTGTTGGTTTATAAGGATTGCCATATAATTTGCCATATTTCAGTGAATAAGCGTTTAAAAGAAAAACAAGACCTGTGATCGCAAATTTTTTTTCAATAAAAATCGATTTTCATGTAAAAATTCATGAAAATCTTAAATCGCTAATAGTTTAGTAAATAGGCGTGTAAATATGGTCACTTCTATTTTTCGCTAAAAATCATTTAAAATTTAAAAACAAATTTATTCGTTAATATTTCGATTTGTTATTTGAAATTTAAAGAAATCTTAAATCATTTATATTTCAGTAAATAAGCGTTTAAAATAAAAAACTATTGTGATCACTCATATTTACATATAGGCGTGTAAATGGTAAAGCAAATGATATCTGTGGTCACTTCTATTTTTCGCTAAAAATCATTTAAAAATTTAAAAACAAATTTATTCGTTAATATTTCGATTTTTTATTTGAAATTTAAAGAAATCTTAAATCATTTATATTTCAGTAAATAAGCGTTTGAAATAAAAAACTATCTGTGATCACTCATATTTTTCACCAAAACTCGATTTTGGATGTAAAAATTTTAAATTATTTATATTTCAGTAAATAAGCGTGTAAATGGTAATATTTCAGTGAATAAGCGTTTAAAAGAAAAAACAAGGCCTGTGATCACAGATGGCTAATATATTGGTAAGAATCAAAATCCCTTTGAATTTAATTGCACAACGAAAAGAAGTGCAATATACTGTGAAATGTGTTGGCAACAATATACGATATTGGCATACTTTAAAGGTTATGTTTTTTTTTAATAAGAGTTGTGTCATATTTTAATCGATACTATTGTGCCATTTATGAAATAATATAGAGAAATAAACAAATTATATGGCGAATAAAATAAACAATAATATTGTAAATGGATGGGGCGCTTTACACGATCAAGTTTTGCCTTTCAAGTTTTAATACACTCACACTTTTTTACCAATACACTCATACTTTTAAAAATTGATACGAACTTGCCTTTAGAATTCTCTTTCCAGTGAGTGTTTCAATTTACGTTCAAGAAAACGGCTGATTTTAAGGTTAGTAAGAATATTTTTCGTTTCTCTTTATAAATTTTTTTCTTGATGACATCTTGAAAGTAAATTGCTCAAAAATTGAATGCAGCCTACGCCACAACTTTAAATTTTTGGAAATTTTGACAAACAGTATATGTAAAAGACTATCAAGAAAAACTTGAGCGTGTAACTGCAGTGTTAGCACAAGTGTTAAAATTTTATTATTTGTTGCATTCGAAACGGATAAACCGGTATATACGGGTATTACTTGAGGGTTACACGATCAAGTTTTGGCTATCAAGTTTTAATACACTCACACTTTTTTACCAATACACTCATACTTTTAAAAATTGATACGAACTTGCCTCTAAAATTCTCTTGCCAGTGAGTGTATCAATTTTCGTTCAAGAAAACATCTTATTACAAATCTTTTGAAGTTGTTTTTGTTTTTTTTTTCACAAATATTTTGCCGGCAAAAGCTGAAGTTCTTTTTTTTTACAAATTGTTGCGGGGATTTTAAAATTTTAATTAAAAACCTAAAAAAATAGTGAAATATGTTTATTAATAAAATTTATTTATAAAATTAATAAGCAAAATGATGTTCTGCGATTCATAGAGCTGTACAGAAGCCATGAAATTTTATGAATCTTTCATCATATAGGCGAAATGATTTGAAAATAAAAGCCTACGAGTCTATAGCTTCTGAAACAAAAATGCCAGTGAAAGAAGTAAAGAAAAAAATAAAGTCCCTTCGAACAGCCTACAGTGCAGAAAAATCAAAAGTGGAAAATAGCAAATCATTTTGAGTTGTTTTCTCGGCGACGACATCTTGAAAAAGTAAATTGCTTTCAACTTGCGTGCAGCCTACGTCACAGCTGTCAACTTTTGCATATTTTGACAATCAGTATATGTAAAAGGCTATCAAGAAAATCTTGATCGTGTGGCTGCACTGTTAGGGCACTGCTACACGTTCAATAAATATCGTGATATTTGGATCACGATCCATTTTAAAATATTGATGGATCACGAGCGTATGCTACATGCAGGGTTGTTAGGCTTTTTTCTTCAAAAATCGTCAAAATTTTGAACAAAATTCGTCAAAATCGTCATGAACAGTTCACAAAATCGTCAACAAATCGTCAAATATTTTAATTTTACAAATTGGAGACAATTTATTGCATTGAGTGATTCAAAAATCTAAATTTTTAGCAAGAAATTATATTTATGATAAAGAAAGTGATATTGTTAAGTTTTATTCTATTTATTTCAGCAAGTGGGCTGAAATATAGTTATCATTTGAAAAGAAATACAAAAGAAAAAATATATTTTCATAAAAACATAAACACTTATTTATTTCACAAAAACATAAAATAAAAAATAAAATCTCATTTGCTATTAACTCGAGCTATTTTTAAATGATTAGTTTTTAGCGCTATCACTAATGCAAATTGTTTTTACTGTTGAAGGTGATAAACCAAGGGTTCTGTCTAAATCAACAGTCTTTTTACCCGACTTAAAACGATTTATGACGTTCAATTTTAGTTCCAAACGAGTGCATTTTCTTCATTAAGAACTAACTTCTTACTTCCTAACACTCAACTATACTTAGAATAACTAACCTAACAGAATTAAATGGGAATTCGGCTTTTTACACGCAAATAGAAAAATTCTTCAAATATGATTATGATCTCAGCGAAAAAATGAAATCGTATGTAGCGACGCAAATCGAAATCTTTAAAACGCAAAGCGGATTTAACTAATTTTTAAAAAGCGGACCAAATATTACCGACGCAAATCGGGGCTCCAGTATATTTTTTTTGCGTATCGATGGCATTTATTTTATTGTAGAATTCGAATTACTAGTGCTTCTAATAAAAACTACCTGGTTTGTGATGGGGGAAGAACTGTTTTTTGTTTAATTTCTAATAATTTTTGTATATCGAAAAATGATTTTTACGTTTTGAACTGTTCCCAATATAATTGTTAATATTTCTTGTAAGTGTTTTACTGATGCCAGAAAATCGTCATAACACTATTACTTTTAGTTTAAAAATCGTCAATCGTCATTTTACTGTATTTTCAGAAAAAAATAGTCAAAATGACGAAAAATCGTCACATCTAACAACCCTGGCTACATGTTCAATATTTATCGCGTCAGTATTTATGTTATTTTTGTGCTGTGCGGGTCGTTTATCAATGTCGCGAGAAAACCAAAAGAAAGCCCGTTTAGCTATTTTGCTCGATTTCACTGTCTTCTGCCATTACCCTTTATTTCAATAAACTTTTCACAAATTTTGTCAATTGTTTTACTTTTTATTTGTTTAATTTTTTCCACTGCGTATTTTATTTCTTTTATTTTGACACTTTTTACTGACGTATTAATTTTTATTAATATTATTTAATTATTTATGCCAAAAGGCATATGTTGGCACAACAAAATCAAAATTAAAAACTAGGATGGCATCACACAAATCAGATTTAAAGGCAGTAAATAAACCACTTGAACAAAAAACGGCACTTGCAGCCCACTGTGCATTGAGTGGACATCAACCAGATTTTGAAAATGTAGAAGTATTAGTACAAGAGAACAATTACAACAGAAGATATACACTTGAAATGCTGCACATTATAAACTTACCAGAAGAGAAGAAACTAAACTACAAAAGAGACACTGAGAACGTAGCTCAGATTTTTAAACACACCATAAACAAATATAAACAAAAGTGACAATCAATACGACAGTTGCATTCCAAAACTTACAGCACAGTGACAAAAAACTTTTAAATTCGTTTCTTTTTTATATAAGTATGTTTTTATTGTTATTTGTAATTAAATGTTTTTTAGTGTTTTTTCTATAAAATAAAATTGTTTGTTTATATTTTTGATTAGATCCCCTGAAGATGAGCAACGAAGTTGCCTCGAAATATTGGGTACATTAATAAAAATATTGAAAATTAAATTAAATCGTTTTTTAATTTATAATAAATGACCTCAAGCCAAACTAAATAAAAACCACAACAAAAAAGGTCAACAATACATACTGTTAAAATATTATTTAATATCATGAAAATGCTACACGTTCAATATTTATCACGCGATCCACGATCCGCGATCTGGATTTCATATTTTAGGCCATTCTGCGATATGGATCGCGATCCATCAGTATTGCATGCTACACGTTCAATAAATATCGTGATACAAGAAATATCACGATATTTATTGAACGTGTAGCAGTGCCCTTAAGGAAAACGGTATACGTATACATGTATTTAAAAAAAAAACAATGTGTGTCACGCATACAGCGTCGCCCCCTTGCCAAAAAACGTTTTCTGTCCGGCATAACATAAATACATATATTGAATCATAAACTTATCAGCTTTTTCTTTGAGGCGACCTTTCTCACTTCATGTACTCATCACTGTGATCAATCAATGTGGCAACAACTCTAGCCAATATTTGCCTTTTATTGCAAACCCTGCACTCACCAAATACGAAATGTCATTTGTAATTCTTTTTGTAAAACAAGGTGTAATGTGTGAAAAAATATATACATTTTAATTGAAAATTTATCACAAAACGCCTTAAAAGCAAACATTTTTTAAATTAATATTAATTGGAGAACAACAAATAAAGATGCGGAATTTTTGAAGAGACGAACAAAATGCGAGAACAAAACTGGGCGTAATGGCATTAAAATATACAGCTTCTAAAATAGTATTGATGGATGGCTGATAGACGGACGGAAAGAAACAAATTGGTCGCAGACAGATAAATAGCAACAAATTTCATGAAGACAAAGTAGGGAAACAAAAACACGGGAGCAGTTTAAACGACAACAAAGGTAAACAATAAAAAGCCGCTTGTAAACAAAACGGAAAAAAAGAAAACGACAATAATTGCAGCAGTAATGTCTAACGATGTGCACTTGGCCAAAGTCAGTAAGATACACCGCAGCAGCGATGTGGCAGCCAAAGGAGCCATGGTGAACACTAGTCGCGGACGCTGTGCTGGTCTGCGTTTGGCAGGCAAAGGTGCAGATCTTATGATGGACGATATGCGCCAGTGTGATGAAGAATATTTATTTGGCAGTATTAGTCCTCGAGGTGGTGTAACTCATTTGCCCGGAGAATTGGAATCACCAGATCATACCCAACGTGATACCACTGAGAGCGATAATAATATAAGTTCCTGTTCAACATTGGATATTGTCAATAAAGTAAGTATGTATGTAGTAATAAGTTTTAATTTCATGGTATTAGAAGCTAATTATTGGAGGTCGAAAAGTGGTTAAGTTTGTAGTGGTTTTCAGTGTAGGGTCTTGTTGTTTTAGTGGGGTTGGAGTCTTAGGTGCTGACATTTGTGCGCAGCTGCGTGCAAACGCATTGAAATGATATTTTGTAGGTGCATTTGGTTGGTCGCAAGGGTCAGAGGAATATGACGTTTAAGTTTATTGCGAAATTTTGTTATGTTTCTTAAGTGAATAAAATCAAAACTATAATAGAAACAATTTAAAGGTAAAACACCAAACATCAACGACGTAATCAGTAATATGCTTCTACATTTTTTCTACTAAAAAAAATAGAGAAATGTATAGAATTTTTAAGGAAAAATGATATCAGAACAGCTGTTAAGACGCAGTTTTAGTTGTATGTGCTGTTCAGAACAACAGAGACAGGAGTCAATGCTGAAACGTCAAGAAATTCGACGTAGTTGGGAGTATACTTTAGTGGCCCAGCCTATGCCTTTACGACCGATAAATGTATTTTGATAAAAAGTTAGGTTTATAGGTTGAAACATATTAATTGAATTGTTTGTTTTATTTTTTCTTTAAAGGTTGATCATCTTTCCCTGCAACAGTTGGAAAATAAGGTACGAGAATTGTCGCAGCGTCTGCAGCAGGCTGAGGAACAGCGTACCACGGTACAGCAGCAACTGGTAGATTGTAATACTGAAAAGGAAATTTGTTTGAGACGTTTGGAAATTGTAAGTGCCGCCCATGAGTGTCGCATTACAGAAATGCACTGTGTTATTGCAGAGTTAAGTAAAAAACTTCGCAATAAGCAAGAGACTACGATTTTGGAAGAGCAGGAACCTGAAGGAAGTGGTAAGTTTCAACATTTTAAAAAGTGAATACATAATATAGAATTTTTAAAAGAAAAGAATTTTAAAAGCTGAAGTATTAGACTGTTCAATGTTCAATCGTAAGTTGCGTGTCATTTGCTTATTTTAAGAATATGTCCTTGGCTGACATTAGCCACGTCATTAATACTTATGGCATCTATTAAGTCGTGGTGATTTGTTTTGTATTTGCAGAAATAAGCTTCCAGGAAGGGTCTGTTTACAATTCCGAACTGAATTTAACAAATCCCGATGCTGAGTGTCAAACAGATCCTTTGGAAGAAGTCGATTATTCACATAATGAAGTAGAGCATAATTTATGTAGCGAAGTTACCGAGGAACTCAAAATAAGCGATACAAACTATAAAGCACAAGTTGAAGTAGGTTTACCAATTTATAAATGAATAATTTTTCATAAACTTTTCTTTTTTTCGTTCGTGTTAAAATGTTTCTACACAACCAAAACCAACATTTTAATTTTAACATATTTCTTTTTTTTAATTGAAGGCTCTACAAGAGGAAATCTTACACTTAAAATCCCAAATGGCTTTGTTGCAATCGGAAATTGCGAATACAAATGGTCATAATGGCGCCATTAGTACAGCAGTAGAAGAACCAGGTAGTATTGAACATTATGCAGCCGAAGTAGAAGCAACACAAAGTCTAGACTCTTTAGAACCATCATTACAACTAACCCACAAAGATATTAATGATGCGGTTTTTAATGATTTAAATAATACTTCAACGTTAACTGCAGAAGATACTTATGTGACAAGTCCCCATAAAATTCCAGCCGTACCAAAAATGGCTGAAAGGGTAAGACTTAAATGTGCCAGTAAAATAGAGGGTGATAGCATAACGGCCATGGATTTAAGGAATAATGAGGTATAAAAATCTTAATAAAAAAAATTTCGATAAATTTAAATAAAACTCTGTCTTTATTAAAAGATTAAAAATGCCAACATAGTGGAACATTTGGTATCTGATCTCAAGCACAATAATAGCTCTCTTATGGAATCATTCATAGAACCCTCCCAACTGGATAATGAATTGCAACGTTTACAGCGTAAAGTGGAGCATTTAAAGGTGCAAAATACAGTTTTGTCTCTGACCCTCGATGAATCAAAGGAACACTGCGAACATTTATATTTATTGTGTGGTAAATATGAGTCAAATGCCATTGCTTTGCAAGCAGCCTTAAATTGCAGTGATCGCGCCATTGAGGCCTATGATGTTATGTTGGCTTTATTGGAAAGCAAGTAAGTTTGTTAAGTTTCTTTAAGAAAATTTCGGCACCGATATTAAAAAAAAAATGTATTTTTAAACGATTTATAATTTAAATTTTAGATTGGGTCTTATTAAAGAAAAGTCTTTGGCAGCAGAAGAAAGCCGCAAAGCGGTTGAATCGGTTGCTAGACATTTACTAGATCGTTTAGAAAGTGAAAAGAATATTTGTGAAAATAGTTTAGGTCCTTGGCAAAATAGGTGGGTATAAATATATTTGGTTTTATATGTTTTTTTAAAATAATTTAATATTGTAACTTAATTTATAGTTTTAGTATCCCTGATAAAGTCACCCCCACTCCTTGGACATCGGAAGATGACAACCGTCTACGCTACCATGTATCCAAGCTAAAAGGTAGACGTTCCACTGTACAAAACACAATCGTTAATCTTGAATCACCATTTAGTGATTCTTATGAAAAGTCCCGTCTTTCACTCGAAAGCAAAAAGGAATTGAACAGTGTGGGCCATAAAGAAAAAGCCACAGCACTTGATTTAGAAATGGCGGTGCTAATGCAAGAATTGCTAAATATTCGTGAAGAAAATATTTCCCTTAAAGTAAAAGCCGAACAGTGTGAACGTGAAAAACAGTATGCCAATGATCGCGTAGGTGTCTTACACGAAGCTCTTAAACAACTTCAACATCAATTACAGTTAAATGCCGAAACAACAGAACTATTTCATCATCAGCAACAACGACCCTTACATATAATGGACCAACGAAATTCAACCTATTCGGAGGCAGAACATGTAGCTTTAACGGAACAACAATTGGTAGAGGCATTATCGCGAGAGTCCGAGCTAAAAGGACGCATACAGACGCTCATAGCATCTGTAACGGAATCACAAAAAATGTCAGATGAAAAATACGAGCATTTACATAATAATGTTAGGGAATTACAAAAAACTAATCTGTGAGTATAACTTAAAACTAAACCAATTTTTTTTTTTAATTATTGATTTCACATGTTTAGAAGCCTTACACAAATTATCGAGCAAAATAAGCGCAAATATCAAACTAGAATACGTAAGTTGGAACAAAAAATTATGGACGTCACTTTGGAAATTGGTCGACAACACAGTTCAAATCAACAACAATTCGAACACGATGCCGCTAATCTTAATAAATACAAGTATAAACACTATACATCTTTTTCTGCCTCCATAGAACCACAACCACCAACTAATGCACATTTTAGACAACATCAGCACCAACACCACCACCAGCAGAAACAAAATCATGACAGTGTACCCGAAACTACATTGTAGTAAAAAAAGAAAATGTCTTGGGTCAAACAAAAAAAAAATTTGTTTCTGTATTAGTTTTTGCAAAAAATTGTAATTGAGAGTAACTAAAAAAAATTGTGACACAAATTTTTTATTAAAGCTTTAGAAAAATTTCACTGTTCTTCGAAACAAAAATCCTACCAAGTTACTTGGAGTTTTAGTAACTTTAGGAAATTTTATAAAATTCCAAGGCACATTTATGAATGCGCCCTGAGAAAATTCCAATAAGGAATATTTTCTAACCAACTAAAAAAGAAAATATTTTAAAAATTAAATTATTGAAGTTGGATATGATTAAAGTAATTAAAAACTTGCAAAAGAAATAATACTCTTCTGAATTGAAACTTTTTAAATATATAAAACTCCATAGAATTGGGTTACAAATTCTAAATCCTTTTAAAATTTGCTTCAAATTCCAGTTAATGATGTTTAAAATTTTTAAAAGTGTCGTTAAGCTAAAAAAAAAATTATGTGAACAAACAAAAAATACTCTGCATATCTTTATACTTTCTACTTTTTCACTTAAACCGACAACTACTCTTTCTACGCCTACAAATTATATAATAAAATAACTAAAATGTATTAACTTGTTTATACAATTTGTAATGAACAATCTTTAGTTTTTTAATTATACTCAATAATGTTCATGATTTCTGCTAATTTTTACTAACACATAATTTTTTTAATTTTACTTGATACATTTGGCTTTAATTCTACTCAAAATTTTAATTTACTACTAATAAACACAGATGTGCCATTTGTTAAGCATAAAAGCTTTTTTTTGTAAAAAAAAATTTAACATATTAACTTAACGAATTATTTTCGTTTATACTTCTTCATAATAATTATTATTATAACTATAATTAACAATTTATTATTATTCAAGTTTACTTCTTATACACTTATTAAAATAATGAATAAAATATTTATATATACATATATATATACATATTTATAATTATAAAATATCAATAGCAATGTTAGTCCTTTAGCAGAGTTGTTAAACAAAAGAAGAATTAAATTAAACATTAAACAAAATTATTATAAATTTTTGATGGGAAAAAGTGCAGCTTGTGTTTGCTTTTTTTGTAAAAAAAAAATACAATAAACAAATAAAAAATATACATAAACGATAAAAAAAAAATTAGTTTTATTCAAAATTTTAAAAAAAAATGAATTTATTTTTTTCTATTGTAGCAACCTAATTCAAATTTAATATTGTAAGTACCTAATCGATTAAAGCTTATATGCAGATTTCTTGAAATTTAAAAAGGAAATGAACAGTTATTGCAAATGAGGAATATTAGAATTATTAGATCATAAAACCTAAAGCGGGTTAACTAAAAATGTACAAATTTTCTTTATAGACAAAAAGCTGTTTTTTTTTTTATATTTTGCAAAATTCTAGAGAACTTTATATAATATTTTTAGTTTTACAGTTTATCGTTTTCTTGCAATATGTGAATATGTGTAAGTTTGGACTTGACTCCCTTTAGTGGAACCGGTGCGATATAGCATACTACATACATATATGTATGTAAAAAATTGGGTGATTTTTATTTATACTAGATAAAATTTTGAAGTGTTCTGTCTAAAATATTCACTTCTATTATTAAAGCGTTGGTTTTAACGCCTTAATCGTTTTTTGTAATAGATTGAACAACACAGGCTGTGAGTTTTCAAAATGTACTTGCTACCTTTCAAGGCCCATTGAAAAGGTCTGCGCAAGAAGCCTGATGATCATTGTTTATGTTCTTTTTAGTTGTCTAAAGTTGTTTACATTTTGCTTACATGTGCATGTATACGTTTGTTTAAGTTTATGGTATGCCACACATACACCTTTTTTCCTTTTGCTTTGTATATGGGGTAGTAAATTTTTGACAATTAAAAAGAATCGTTTTTTGTTTTTGTACAAGTAAGCAGACCTGATAGATGGGCCTTGCTACCTTTATATACAGATTTAATAAAAAAATTTTTGCCATAACTTCGGTTCAGTTTGAGAAAAAATAAGAATCTTTTGGATTTTTTGAGATATGACTACGTTGCAATAAAAGAGCGATATGATAAAATAGCTTAGAGCATCCTTATTTTAAAAAATAATACTAATTTATGTTCAAGGTTCATGAAGAGTTTATATACCTATTTGCGAGCTAATAAATGCCAATATTTTTTGTACTTACTTTGTTAAACACGACAAGGACAACGAAAATGAAAATTTAAAAAATTAAATTTTGTGCACGTGCCTACATACATAGGTATAATATAAAAAACACTTCACAATTCACGTTTTATCTATGTATATACAATTCACGCTTTATCTATATGAATACATATATGTATGTGCATACATAGATATAAAAATAATTATTTTTATTATTTTACTTCGATTAAAAATATGTAAATATATTTTTATCATTGCAATCAATTTTTTGAGATTTCCCTGTCAATTTTTTTAAATTTTCAGCTGAAATAAAACATTATTTTAAAAAGTTACACATTTTTATTTCATTCATTAATAAAATCCAAATTATTTATAAAATAAAAACTTTCTTACATGTTTAAACCGCGAATTAATTGACACTTTGATGCGAAACCACAGTTTTATTTTTGTCACAGAATACAATTTTTGTATTTATGTATAAAGGAAATAGACGATCAAAAAGAAGAAGAAAAACATTTTGTTTTTACAAAGTAAGTGCTGGTTCACACACGTCAAGTTTGACTCGTCAAGTCTTGAGTTTTTGGGAGAGAGGGGAAAAGAAATGGCATTCTCTTTGCCCTTCTCTCCGAAAAGCTCCGAAAAAAACATCTGCTTAATTGTAAAACGAAGAAAATATGCTAAAAATCTGCTAAGATTAAAACCTAAAATTTTTAATATATTAAGGCCCGTTTTCACAAACCGATAGCTTAAAGTAGACTTTAAATGGCCCGTTAAAAAGTGTTCCATTATTAAAACTTTACTTTAACCTTAAGTGAGCGATAAAGTAGATTAAGGTTAATTCTACCTGGTAGGTTAAAGTAAAGTTGTTATAATGGAACACTTTTTATACGGCCGATAAAATCTTACCTTTAGCTATCGGTAAGTTGTGAAAACGGGCCTAAATTTGCTAAAAATATGCTTAAACTTGCATGGTTACCATTCCAAGATTACTCGTCAAATAATCATCTGAAGATTATTTTAGGAGTTGTACATTAAATACCATCGCCTACTAAACAGCCTATGCTAGCTGGGATTCGTTTGTGCAGATGTTTGTAGCACCTTCAAATATTGTTCCTAGAATCACTTTCTGAGCCGATATAACGATGTTCGTCAAGCTGGAAGTACTCCACTTCCTTCTTTTAAGGTTTTAGGTTTTGCGTGCATGTGTGTGATTCATTTTTAATTTATAATTTAAAAAAAAAATCTTGAAATTTATTTTGAATTTAAATAAATATTTAAATAGAAATGTCAAAAAAAAGTAACGGCATATCATTTTGACACATAGTTATCAGCTGTTGCTTACGTAGCAAGCCAAGGTCACCTTGTATGAACTCGCCTTGAAAAAAAATATGCTTCAAAATTCTGCTTTTATAATTAGTAAAAATTGTAGGGTTTTAAGTAAAAATTTTTATTAAGTATTATATTAGAACTTCTGCCGCATTAGCCAAGCATTTATATGCCTTTTTACTGAGAGAATAAAACAAGTTGATTGTTGAATTTACTCTGCCGTTAATTAATTAATATTTGGCTTATATACTTAATTTTAATCTACCATCAGCTAATTTACTAAGTTTTATTTGTTTATTGATTAAACGAACCAAACCGTGGGAATGCTGATGTTGCATTTCTTCAAATTTGAATTCAAAATTGAATAAAAATATAAAAATATGTACTTAAAAATAAACAATGTTCTAAAATTACAAACTAAATAGTGATGTGCATAAATAGCACACACACTACAAAATATGCTTAAAATTCTGCATTTGCATATTTTTCTTAAAAAAAATTCCCCAACTTAATCTGCTAGATCTAGCAGAAATGTGCTAAAATGGTAGCACTGATGCTATTAGAGAAAGTGATGCTTAAAACCAGGGACATAACAGTTATAACCAATATTTGAAAAAATTCTGAAATAATAATTTATCGCGAATTTTTAAAACTTGCTCTCTGAATAATTATTACAAAAAACCAATATTTTTTTGGTCTTTGATAACCGTTATAGTTTGTTTTTGTTTTTTTTGGGCTTGCATAACCATTACAAAAGATTTTAATTTTTTTTGGTCTTCCGTAACCATTACAAAAGACTTATATTTTTTTGGTCTTCTATAACCATTATAAAAGATTTTAATTTTTTTTGGTCTTCCGTAACCATTACAAAAGATTTTTATTTTTTTCGGTCTTCCATATCGAATTTCACACTAGTTTTATGAAAATATTATTTGGAGTTTGCGAACTCTAGCGTGGTTATAGAAGACAGAAAAAATAAAAATTTTTTTATAATGGTTATAGAAGACCCATAAGAATAAAAATCTTTCATAATGGTTACCAAAGACCAAAAAAATTATTAATCTTTCATAACGGTTATCAAAGACCAAAAAAAATAATAATCTTTCATAACGGTTATCAAAGACCAAAAAAAAATAATAATCTTTTATAATGTTAATGGCAGACCTATAATTTTCTGGGTAATTTATAATTATTATTACAAGACCAAATTTTTTCAGTTATTTTTTCCATAACCTTTTGGCTATTTAAAAAATATTAACAGTTATTTCGGGTCCCTGCTTAAAACGTTTATCAGCACTGTTTCTTAAACAGAGCTGGGGAAAAGTGTACAAATGTGATATTCGTTGAATAAACAAAAAGTTTTATTTTTAACGTTTCTGTACAAAAATAACCTTTAACAATAAACCTTTTGATTTATAAATACGTTAAAATTTGCCTAACATATTGTTACGAAACTATAATTATTTATAGTTTTTGTTATAAGTTTTCTTGTAAATTATTGTTTATGTCGTATTTGTTTAAATTGTTATTTGCTTCACTGTAATTGTAGACTTTACTGCCCGTCTATACCAGAGATAAATATTGTGACATACTAAAAGTTGAACAAGTCAAGAAAGAGTTTGGCAAGTTGGACGTGCCGACTGCAGGAAATAAAGCTGAGTTGCAGAAAAGTGTCGGTGTCGGTCGGCGAGTGTATCAAAACCCATTGCTTGGCAGGATGTGACAGAACAGGTCACCGAACAAGCTACGAAAAAGCCAAGAGTGGTGTGAGAGTCTCCTTAGCCTTTCTAGAAAAGATAGCTAAGAAAGACTCCTAACTGCACGATGGGCGGGTTTGGCATTTGCTGAGTGATTTCCTAGGCATTCCCTATCCTGCGGGATAAACAGCAAGGGCTGCTGAGGACTCAAATGTTGTCAGTAAAGACAACGAATCCACAGCAACCCCTGCTGGGAAATCCTCCAATAAAGGAGCGAATAGACAAAAGGAGGGTAAAGAGTCAACACCTGGCCCTCTTAACCGTGACTAGTCGCGCGATGAGGACTGGAAAAGTCTTGATAATCTCCCACAGTCACTCCCAAAAAGGAGTCACTAAGGAAGTACCGGGACAAACCAGTCAACATCTGTAAGGAAATCGGGTGATCACCAATAGAACTCTGCTAAGGATCTCCGCAAGGAGATCACTAAGAGGACTGGCTCCAGAGAGGACCAACCCTCCACATCAAGGAAGATAAGGGAGCCGTCGGGTAAGGACGGTATTCTGGCGGCTGTCATTGATCATATGGATCCCGATGGAAGGATCATTATCAAGAAATGGCAGATGCTAGAGAACAAACTACTCGACGAAATCTTTAGCGTAAAAGAGGTGTCAAAACTGTCAGTTGCGGCAATCAAAAAAACCTTTGAGTTTTAAAGGCTGCAATTGCCAGGTGTGGCAGCACTTGTCCTGAAGCCAGATTGGACGTTAAACTAGCGTCTGAGTTGCCACTAAGGCCGGTAGTCACGGTATGGATACTTCCAGCTATAAAACCGGTGGAGGTAACCCCAACTGGCCAACCAGAATGGAAGTGTATAGCTTCACTGGGCTGTAGGGAGATCCAGGTTCGTAGTAGCCCAGGAGTTTCTCAGAAGGCTGAAATCGATGGGAGGGTTTGCAGATAAACTTGCACCACTGTGAAGCAGCCTCAACCGAATTAGCAACCCACCTCATCGATAACAACGTGGACGTGGCTTTAACCCAAGAGCCCTGGATTAACAAAAACAGGGTAGTTGGATTAAAGGTCACGGGGTATACTTTGTTCGTACCCCACACTGATGATAAGGTACGAACTTGTATACTGGCGAGAATTGAGCATAAATTTATGATTTCCCATTCTTTCAGTAATGGAGACCTCACGGTTGGGACAGGAGAAGCCAAGGACAGAACGGTTCTGGCACTAGAAGATATTAGAGGTCGTAAAGGTGTCCGTAAAGGAATCCGAGAAGGACGGATTGAGATTCGTTTTCGTGACTGGTGCAACTGGTGAGCACCTTCACAGTTGCTATGAGCGATCCTGTCCGTAAAACTTTCCGGGCAGGCGTACATAGCCAAGATGGTGGACAGACGAGTAGAGGACTCAAAGGTCCACTGTCAGAAGGTTGTTCAATAGAGCGAAGTATACGCGTAGGGAAGAGGATTGGAGTAACTTCAGATTGAGTTACAGGAGGTATAAGGGAGATATTAGAAGGGCGAAAAAAGACTCGTGGATTAAGTTTAGCGAGTCCATTGGAGTCTGTGAATGAGATGTCTAGGTTCAGGAGAATTTTATCCAAGGACCCGGTAGTCCCTGGATTTATTCAGAGACCGGACAATTCATGGACGGAATCTCGCTCTGAATCTCTCTGTCTGCTTATGGAGACTCACTTTCCGGGGTGTGTGGAGAATTTAAGGCTACCGGTACTAGAGGAGTGGAGCTTAGACTATCTGATAGTGCTAAGTATTTGGCAGTTTTTCTGGACAGCAAGCTGTTATAGGGAAGGAATACCCAGGAGAGACTTAAGAGGGGTCTCAATGCCTACTATGCTTGCAGATCATCGATAGGTAGGAGCTGGGGACTCCGGTCGTCAGTAGTGGGATGGCTGTACACTTCGGTGGTTAGACCCATTCTTACGTATGAATGCTGTGGTAGGAGTCATTGAGATTGGCTAGTCGTAGGGACCTTCTTTCTAAGGCTCAGAGGTGTACTAAAATCGGCATGACAGGTGAGAAGTACTCCTCAAGCGGCACTGGATGTCATTCTACATCTTCTGCCTATTGAGCAGTATGGGATGGGAATGGCAGCCAAGAGCATTCTTAGATTGAGGGAGTTAGGATTGATGGGGAATGTCACGCAGAGTCACTTACGGATCCTGAGTGAGATTGAGGCTGGTGGCTATTGCCTGGGATCACCCGGCTCCACTGACTATGTATGTGGGCACCAGGGTGGATTTTTGGCGGTTGCCGGAGGTAAAAGTACCTTCTACGGAGAGCTGGTCAGGTAGGAGTAGATTGTTTAGTGGATTTGCTATTTTCACTGATGGCTCGAAGATGAGGGACACGGGTGCGGTTCTACATTGAGGATCTGGACTTCAGAAGGTCATATAGGCTTCCTGAAGACTGCAGTGTTTTTCAGGTGGAGGTTCTGGGGGTCTTGAGGGCCGTGGAACTGATGAGGGAAAACATTGATAGGGGCTCGGAGGTCACTATATATGTGGACAGCCAGGCGGCTCTTATGGTCGTAAGGGGCTGTTATGTGAACTCCAGGCTGGTTGATGATTGTAGGAGCGCTCTGGAGGGAGTCTTAGGGGAGTCTGTACTAAGGTTGTTCTGGTTGCCGGGTCACTGCGACATAGGCGGCAATGAGGTTGCTGATGAGTTAGCGAGACAGGGCTCAAAGATGGAGGATCCTAACTGTATGGAGGCGGTTAGGCCTCCAATAGGCTTCTATTTTGGAGGAATCAGGGAATGGATCTTGGGCGCGACTAATCGGGCCTGAGGGAACCGAACGGACTGCCGGGTATCGCGGACGCTGTGGCCTGTGCTTAGAAAGTCCGATTCGGGGTCGCTGCTGGGCAGGAGTAGAGACTGCGTTAGGACAATAATAGGAATTATCACGGGCCACTGTATGAAAGTTAGGATGGGATCGGACTTGTCGGATATGTGTAGGTTGTGGGATCCCAATTTGCACGAAAATTTGTGTAAATGAGAGCGGATTCGAGAGAATAAAATTCTTCTTCTTCTTGCACGAAACAGCCCAGACTTTTTCTTCGTGCAAATTGTGTAAATTGTCAAACAGCTGTAATACATAATCAAAACAATGAAATGCAAAGGAAAAAAATTATAAACAAAATTTTGGAAAAAGTGCTGTGGAGTAAAATAATGTACTTAAATATAAAGTTTTATGTTGAAATATTAGGAAAACATAATGTTAGTTATTGTAAAAGTGTTTGTTTTGTTTAATTTTTGGTAAAATTAGTTTATTTCTGCAGTCAATGCCGCATATTTCATTTCGGTTGGATATGGGTTAGCAAATTATCAGGTGTGTCATGGAAATCGAAAACGTAAAACGAAAGAATTGTAAGGGTAGTTTTCCAATAAGATTTCTGTAATAAAAAAATATATGACAATTATTATACATATAATGCTCTATTAAACAGAATTTTTTACCAAAAATTGTAAAAAATTTGATAAAAGTAATTAGTATTGTGGTTATTTTGTTGAACTATTTATGGTTTTTAATCCAAATTTTTTTAATATTTTTAATTAGGCTTAAGTTCATGAAATTTAATTTTTATTAAATTGTTTTTATGAAGAAAGGAATTTTACAACATGAAAATTAATTAAAATTGTTATTGATAATATTTCATTCTTGACGTGGCTCGGGCTCGAACCCTGGCCGGCAGGTTACCATGACATGTTTCGATCGCAACCACTCGATCTCCTCAGATGGATTTGCCGTCTTACACTCGCAGCCATCGACGACTGCTAACGTCACTAGTCAAACATCAATCCTTAAACCAAATTGTATTTTAACATTTGGTAGATCGAAATTTGCTTTCCTGAATGATTATCCATTTTAATTGATCTTACATGTTTTTTCCTTTACTTCTGTTTTTTCGTACTTTCGTCAAGAATTTTTCTTGAAGTCCAAGTACATTTTTTTGTTTTTTTCACTTTGTCTTTCTCTTTTCTGTTGACCTTTTTCAGCACAACTTGAAGGACAAATGTACACATAGAGCTCGTGCTCGTGATAAAAGTTTGATAAAAAGAACTGCCAAATTCTTTCGTATGTATGTATTGGCGTGATGTGGAAAACCCTCTTGAAGTTGGATACGAAATCAAGGCCCATGTAAGATAGCTAATCGCCCTTCAACGAGAAAATCATTAGCGCAGATAATAAAAAATATGACCTGAAACTTTTAATTAGATTAAGAAACAGAATAATTATGCGTAAATTATACAAAAAATTCGATACCCAGCTCAGCCAAGAATAAAAATTATCAATAAATTTTAATTAATTTCATGTTGTAAAATTCCTTCTTTTAGTAAAACAATTTAATGAAAATTTAATTTGATGAACTCAAGCCTAACTAAATATCAAAATTCTAATTAAAAATCGACAGTTCAACTAAAAAAAAAACACAATTGTTCTAATACCAAAAATTAAAACCAGAAAGTCTGGGTTTATTCACACTATGAAAGTTTTCTTTCAGAAAGTCTGCGTTAATTGCTGACAGGAGAAGAAGAATAGCCTGTTCTCTTCCTCTCTTACCTAGATTCCTAGTGCTGCCACCTTAATTAAAAATACCTTAGATGAGAACATCTCATTGCGTTCTGTTAAAAAAAAAACAAACTTCGTTGTGTTCGGTTCAGTAATATTAATGTTCGTTCGTTTCAGTTGTGCTCGGTGCACTTTTGGCTGGCAAAGACAGCAATTTTTTTAGAAAAACAAAATACATGCAATTTTAACGAAAACAAAAAATTTACAAAAACAAAATATGTTCACTAGGGCGGGTTGATTTGTATGGATAAAAAATTAAAAATCGTATAGCAAAAACTACATCAAATTCTTAGAAAATTCTCCAAAGAAACCATGGGTCTAAAATCCTTATCCGCGCCTTTCGACTTGAAAATTTTTTTACTCGGGTGAACATTTTTTTTAATGTAAAAAAATTTCGAGTGTAGAAAAATATGTGTCCTTATTTTTTCACAAACTCTTTCAAGGGCAGGGGGCTACTCTCTATTGCGATGCGAATTCAATTTCGATACGAAAGCTATATGCCGATTTATTAATTTCTATCGCATTCGAAAAATTTTTTGAAAATAAAGAAATACTGGCAATAAAAATTAAAAATGGCGCAGATTGACAGTAATGAAATGTAAAAAGATGTTAAAAAAAATTTGAAATTTGAAAATTTAAATAAAATAATATGATGATTTTGCGCCAACGCATAACAAAGTATCAATCAACAGATTTAGCCCTCCTAGTTATAGTAGACTTATCACAACTTTTACTAGGTATAGAAGTAACCGTCGCACAGACAGGTATTTGGCCCTAAAAGTCGCTCAAAAGTATTTTTTTTTTTTTCATTTAAAATTTTATATTAGTATTTTATTGGATTTAAAGGTAGGTTAGGGTATTTCAGTGTAGAAAAAGGCAAAAAACATTATATTAAATCTTATTTATTCGTCATTTTTTTACAGTATTGTATTTATTTTCAATATTATTAGTACATATCCTTAATTTTAATACCAAAGCACATGGCATCAAGAATTACAGTCGAACTCCCATAACTCGAACTTCTCTAACTCGAATGTTCTCTTACTCGAACCAATTTGATTGAGTAGCTCTAAAACAATAAACTACATACAATTCTCCTTCCGTAACTCGAACTTCCATAACTCGAAATTCTCCATAACTCGGACCAAATACTCAAATTTGTATTCTATAACTCGAAGTTTTTTGCTTGTTTTGTTTATTTATTTCGCTTTCTTTTGCTTGTTTAGCAGGTTTGTATATTTTACTTTGCTCTTTTTTTCGGGGAAATCCCTTTTTGTACATTACGTGTGTCTTTTGGTTTGCCTAAATATGTTAAAATTATTTGTATGTGTTTATTTCATGGCAAGTAAACGCGTTTTATAATGTTTGTCGATGGAGGGAAATATAAGTTTATAAAAGAAGTCGAGGGTGGATTCAAGAAAAAGGAAGCAGACAATAAATATGGTGTCCCAGCTAGTACGGTCTCATAGATTTTTAAAAGTAAAGAATTAATTATCACCTCGTTTGAGTCAGTATCTCATCTCTTTAGTAAAATGATTAAGACCCAAATATACAAAATTATCGACATAGCAGTCCTCAATTGGTTTACAGCAGCTGGAAGTCAAACCATGCCGATATTTTACTTCATTGTAACTTGTTTATTACAAATACATACCTACATGTACACAAGTTTGCAATTTATTCTCTTTTCAACAAGAAAATTCTGTAACTCGAAGTCTCCATAAGTCGAAGTTTTTTTTTTTGGGATAATGGTGATTCGAGTTATGGAAGTTCGACTGTATATTTAACCGGTATATTAAATTTTTGTCAATCCCAGATATCTCTGCCGATCTTTCGTGTTCTTCAAAATAGCGGCGACCGGTATTCCCATCATTAGTGTTGCCTTAGGTATGTCCAACAATAAGCCCAGTTGGTCTCGAAAAAAAGACATTTTATTGAAATTCTTGATTAACCTAGTTTTCAAAGCCCATGTATTAAAAAAATCGCTAAAAATTTAGGGGTGGATTGGGGTGGCTGTTTTGTGCTTTTAAAATTTCTGGAGGATCTATTCTACAAAATACTACCAGATTTAAAGCTCAGAAATGAACAGAAATAGTTTGAAACCTCTGTGAAAAAAGATGTGTGTGTTCTTTTTTTTTGCATTTGAAGAGCTTAACCATTAAGGGCAAAAAAACTAGTTAATAATTAGAATCAATATTAAACTTAAGTTTTAGATAAAGCACATACCTGATTGAACACAATCCATAATAGAAACTAACACAAAATCTACTTTATGACCATAAAATGAATATTTGAAGACACTAAAGTTTTGAGCGTATCGAACAAATCATACGAACACGTTTTTCGAATGGTAACTTCCGACTGACTATGCAGCTGGTGAAAGGTTGAACTGCGCCATGTTGGTTCTATTGTTTCGAGGGGTTACCTGACTTTTAAAAAATAACAGTAAAAAGGGTGTAGTGCTAATATAAAAAAAAATTAATTTTGAGCGACTTTTAGGGCCAAATACCTGTCTCTGCGTCGCTTTAACACTTTCGGAATGCATACTCATGTTAGGTAGCTCAATAAGACGATTTTTCGACACGATTGAAGAACTGTTTTAATACATATGTTTTTGTATGTCCTTTATTTAATTTAATATTAATTATATTTAAATAAAAAGTTCACGAAGAATATAGGGCGTTAACAAATTCTCTCCGTTCTCTTCTATTATTGGCAAGGACTTTGATTTGTCCCCATGTTTTATAAGCTGTTGCGAGTTCTTGTCCTGTGCAGCGTGTCCAAGTATTACGTGGTCGTCCTTGATTGCGGTGTCCTTAGGGGTTCCATTTGAGGGCACTAAAAACGAACTGAAAATTGACAAAACGTGATTACAATCACAGTTTTAAGGAACAGTGACTTTTGAATCACAATGTTCCTTAAACATTACGTTATCGCTCATCTCTACTCTGAATTATTCTCCATCTCCCTTGATTTATTTATTATGTATATTTCCTAATAATCTTTGAACTGTCAACTAGAGAACATTTCACTACTATCGGGCCTGTTCTGAAAATCACGTGATTTCAAATCACGTGTTTTTGAAATCACACGTGTGATTTTCTGGTGCTCTGTAAGTCATACCTTTTTTGTATCTCTCGGTGTGCTTTCTGCAATTGAAGATCACACCAAAACATACAAGAACGAAGTATCGCAGTGATGCCAACTCTTCACTGGGTAATTCCATGTCAAATCAACCAAGAGTGGGACACCCCCTTCCGATTTTGATGAAATTTGGTGAGAAGGTTCCTTTTATCTTATAAGGACCATATGTATGTGAACGAAAAGAATTTTAAATTTTTTTTCGAAAGTTATGGGTGCGTTCGTAAATGCATCACTGCGCTGCATCAGAAAAGCAAACTTTTTTAAAACCGAAAAAAAATTAATTATAATTTTTTTTTATTGTATGACTATTATTTTTGTGGAATATTTCACAATTTGTTGGTCCACAGTTACTTCACTGATAAATATATAACGATTTGAAATCACTGATGCAGCGCAGTGATGCATTTACGAACGCACCCTATGTCATATTCAAAATGTCATAATTTCGCCGAATTAGCCGAATGTGTTGAGTTTATTTCTTAAATATCTCGAAAACTACTTTACATACGAAGATGATTTAAATGTAATTTTTAAAAGAATACTTGGGGCTACAAACCCTATATATAAAAAAAAAATAAAGTGGGGTTGGTCATACATTTGACCCATCTACGAGAATCATACGCGCTGTACCATACAAATATTGCGGTTTAATAAAATTTTTTAATTTGGACCCTGCAGCGCGTAGGATGCTCCTTGGTGGGTCAAATATATGACCAACCCCACTTTATTATTTATTGCGGAATTTCTAAAAAAACGGTTAGCACCACTGGATTCAGCGTGCCCCAATTAGGTTAAAATGCCAGGTGCCCCGGAGACGGACAACCGGATTTGAACTTCGCTTTTCATAAGGACCCAGAATATATATACTTTATAGGGTGTAGGATAAATATTGTAGAAATTACAAACGGAATGACAAAGTTATATATACCCTTTTAGCTTCGGTGAAGGGTATAAAAAACTTTAAAAATGTAGTTACTACACTAAAATTGCTTTTAAGAGATTATTTTTTTTTTTTTTTTTTGTATTAAAACATTTTAAGTAAAAATAAACTAAACATAAATAATCTTTGAATAACGAATAGCGCTCATTATCGATAATTTTTTTTTCTTATTGTAAAATTCATCTGCTAATTAATAAAAAAAAAGATTCAACGGGATAGAATTTTTTTAAAAACTTGAAAAAAATTTGGCTATATTGATTTTTTCCAGCTAAACGAAATGGTTGGCATAATCTAGCCACTCAATGACTAAATTGACAGCAAGGAGTATCGCCTATATATCGGTATCACTAACCTCCCTAATTTAAGCCGAAATGTTGGCGACATAGAACCCACCTCAAAACATTTTTTTTCGATCTTATTAAAATTATTTATTTATATAAATTTCATTAGTATTACTTCTTCATAATTAAACTAAATCTTAGCCAAAAACAATAATTAACACGTACATACGTAAAAAACTAAACGAAAAATGATTTTTAGGGTGTATTAAATAACAATATTTAATATACATACATACATATGTATATTATTTTTTGAATTTCTTAATGATTTTGTCTCTTTTGTTATACACAGTGTTCAAGAATTCAAGCAAAATACAATTTAAATTAAATATAACAAATTTAAATCGAAAGCTGATAATTTTTTTTTTTAAATAATTCCTAAAGAAAAAGGCGTTTTCTTAGGTCAAAAAGATAACAATAAATTATGACTGCTTTTAATTTTAAATATTTATGTAATTTGATTATCTTAAGAAACAAAAAGTTTCCATTTTAAAAAGAAAAAATAGACTGGGTGGAAAATAATCTAATATGTATGTCCAATTTTTGTTTTTTTCGTTTGTTTATAGTAATAATTAACATAAATATTTTAGAAGGAATATATTAAGGTATACATAGTTGGTGTTTTTGTTAGGGGAACTAGGGCGTTTTGAGGAATTAAAGCAATAAAAAAAATAACAATATTTTTTCTTTCTTTTACATCCTTTTTTGGATTTTGAAATTAAAGCGCTGGTGTTTCCGGTAAAAGTGAAGTAAAAAATGTCACCACAAATGTACGTATTGTAGACAGCACCGACTCATTATTAGCATTTTCAGGTGTATCTGTTGTATTTTCTGCCTGCGGTGGTTGACCTTCCGAGTTATTTTCATTTTCTTGTCCCTCGGGTGCAGCACCAGCAGCATTTTGTTGTTGATCTACACCCTGTCGTATCTGATCGACAGCTGCATTTTGAGCTGCATTATTGTTGCGATTCAAATTATTATTGTTGCGTTCGTGACGTATACGGAATACACCGATGTGGTACCTGAAAGGAATTTAGATTAATTAATTAACAAAATATAAAAATAATTTGAAAATGTGGTATTTTGTCACTTAATATTTCTTTTTAAAATATAAATTATCTTGAATGTTCTATTTAATTGTAGTTTTCCCAACTAAATAGGTCATTTATGAACTAATCGAATTGAACTTCTGAAGTGAAAATTTTAAAATTAAGAGTTTTATCTTAATACATAATGTGTGTATATGATTTATGCTTATCAGACTGATTTGTTAAAAAGGGCCTCCAATAGGAGTTATACTCCCAAATGGCCCAGATTTTATAAAAAATGTTGCAGAAAATAGACTTCCGAGAAGAGTAAGTGACGTTCATTATCGTTCATATCGCACAATTCTCACTCTATTTTTTTATAACAAAAAAGAAAAAAGATTTTTACTTACAAATATATTCCACCAGCAATTATAACGACAACCAAACATCTAAGTGGAGATGAATTGAAATAAAGTAGTGTTAAAAACAAAGCCAAACGTGTTATGGAGAAAAAGTTATCCAACCAATCACGATTATCCTGTTCATCTTGTTGTAAGTTAGGAAAACGTGCTGCAGCAACTTGCGCCAGCGCCGGTTGCTGTTGTTGTTGATCTTGCCTTTCTCCGGCAGCAGCAGCTGCATTCGCTGCCGCTAGAGTGGGTGTAGCAGTATTTCCTGGTACTACTGGTGTCATCACAGTCGAGGGAAATTGTTGTTGAAATAATTGTTGGAAATTCAGTGGAACTGTTGGAAATCCTGGGTTTGTATAGCCACTGTTACTGGAGGCAACATCACCACCACCACCGTTAACAGCGTTCGATAATATCAGACACTGTTCCATATATTGTGAATAGACTTGTTGCATCCAATTGTGCATGGCATTCTGTTGTGTAATCATGGCCTGTACATTATAAGGAGCACCAAAGCCACGGGGAAAATTTTGTGGGAACTGTGGAAAAGACATACCTGCAACAGGCATTAGTTGTGGAGTCATAAAGTAAGGATGTATTTGTTGATGGAATAATTGTGGCTGCTGTTGCTGCATTGTGGCTGAAGAGGAATGCTGGTTTATGTTATTATTACCAGTACTCTGTCTTTGGCGCAAACCATCTGTTGCAGGCATATTATTGGCTGTTTCTTCACCACTTTCTCTACCTCCATCCACTACGCCGTTTAAAGACGAAGAGGAATTCAGTGATTTCGAAGGTTTTGTTTTATTAGCCACAGAAGCTGATGTTGGGGGTAAATTTTTTGGTGTATAAACCAAGTGAATAATATGGTTATGTGTATAAACGTCCTTATAACTGCGTATTACATCCTTTAATTGCAGATTGTCATTTAAAAGTTGGCCAGAGTAAATAAGTTTTTGCTCTGCGGCGGGCTGGAAAAACAAAAATACTTTTTTTTAAACAAACGTGTATTTGTTAACAAAAAAAATATGTATAAAAAACAACGCAATCTTATCACAGTTTTTTTTTTTTTGCAAAAATTTGTTTGTTTTGAACACGTCTACAATTTTTGTTACTTTTAAAACATGAACTGTTGAATTGAAATTCGAAATATCTACCTCTTTTTGAAACGACAAAAAAAAACTCTCGAATGCACATAAGTTAATTTTGTTTAAAGGAAATTAAAATTGCAATAAATGTAAAATATTTCTTAAAAACTATAATCAAATTTAACAAACGTTAATTAAGAAAAAGTTGTATAGGAAATTTGTCTTGTGAACCATTATTTAATAAAAAAAAATATACTTTTACGAATATGTACTGATAAAATTTAATACCTATGTTGTTTATTTATTTAGCATGTCTTGATTTTAAGCCTTTAGGGGAGAATGGAGGGTTCATTTTAAAAAAATTCTAGCAAATGAAGAACAGACACATCTCTCTGTCGCTTAAATGAGCATGTATAAGTGTGTTTTATATAATAATTAATTAAATTTTTTTAACTGTTTGTTATACAATAAGAACACTTGTGAAAGCAAAGTAAAAAAACGTATTTGATAAAAGTACAATAAGATCTTGATTATCGGTAATGGACGGAACCGGGAGCTTTTTGGATAATAAATTTTCCCGGTTATTATATTATAAGCAAATATTGTTGTATTTACATATGTACATATTTATATATGTAATAACAAAATTACTCAAGGATTTTATATACCATACATACAAACTAACGTACAAATGTATGAACATGTTTTAATAATATGCTTCCAGTACATTTCGAGGGAATTCCCCTTTTTCGCATTATTAACGTTTTTATGTTGTTGATAACAGAATACCTAAAAAAAATTTTAATCGATGCAAACAAAATTCTTTTTATTTCCTTGATAATTGATGTTAATGGAATCACGGATAATTGTGGCCCCACTGTATATTTATAAAAATATTATACCCTTTTCTCTACTTGTTATATAGAGAGGTGTTTTAAATAAAAATATAATACCCTACTGGCGACTTGTTAGTACACATTAAGAGGTACATATTTTAAATAACTTTCAAAAAAGCCAAAATAAAGAAATTATGGCTATTATATTTGGGCGATTCTATTCTGACGGGTGCAACATTTAGTAAAGCGTCTTTTACTAATAGAAAGAAACACATTTGCGATTAAGTTATTTCTAGAAGGGGTAACATTTTTTATATACTAACCTTTTATTGTATTATTTTTTTTTTTTATTGTGAAAGATGAGATATCAGACGATGATTATCAAATCAAACATCGTAGAGAAATATAATCCAATAATAAGAAATTTGCTCTTTAAGCCATGACGGGTGCAACATGCAATGAATTTTCTGTTCGCGCCAAATCTATAAATCGTAATGCTTCGAAGTGCACAACAAATTTATATTTAAGCTCAAGTCTAAAAAAATTATATTTTTATAAAATATAGATATTTAACATCAAAAGTATCAAATAGTGTTACTTGAAAATTGATGTTAAAGTTATCTAGAATAGAATCGCCCATTTAACCTAAATCTTATATAAAACATATTTTAAACTTTTATTTACGCTTCCTTTTTTACTTGATATATTAAATAAAACAATTAGACGTACTACTTCTTATTGGACTACATTTTTTGCTGGGGAACCATTGAATGAGTTTTTTTTATTACATAGCTTTAAGTGAAACTATGTTTATAACTAATAGTTATTAACTATGTATTAAAATTAAATTGTATTTGTATTCAGGAATACATTCTAATTGGCCTAAGAGGCTTTTATATATCGTTAGCAAAAATGCAAAAAGACGTAACTAACAAAAAATTCAAAATCGTGTTTTTTGTTGATTATTATAAATGCCATTGAACTAAATGTCTTCACAAAATTTAACACTTCTGCGATCAAAAATTGCGCTTTTATTAACAAAAAACAAAGGGACGTAACTACAAGTGTGTTTATTTTATAAATGAGAAACTACGTAATTACTCATTTTTTTCAACAAAATATAAAGAAATGGTTTCCTTTGAAACCTGTTGCAAGAATTCCATGGATGACTCATTAACGCATGTTTTCTGACATGTTTATAGTTTTCATTTAATAAAGTTTTTTGCTTCTGCTGTAAAATTATATTTTTGTTAGTTACGTCCTTTTGCATTTTAGCTAACGATATGTATTACTGTGAATGAAATAAATAAATAACAATTCTTAAAATTATCTTTTAAAAATGTGCCCTTTTTCATTTGAATCATTATTCTTAAAAGAAGTAAGAAAGAATAGTCGGCCAATCCCGAGTATACACAATTTAAGATCCATGTGTCGAATGTAATTTAGATATCTTCATCAATTATTTGTTTAAGCGAGGGCGAGGGGATTTATATAGGACTGTTGTTCAATTCTGAACGCACCAAGACAAGATAGCAGCTATCGTCAAAGTTACTGTCCTTAAATTGTACGTCAATACCAACCAACATTTTCAAGGACGTTATGACATCCAATAAAATTTGGCTTTTATATTGCAATAAAATAAGTTTGGACATAGGGGCTATGTGAAATTATGGACCTAACCATTGTGGCAATTAGAACATATATACCAAATTTCACCAAGTTATCTATTAAATTGCGACCTGAAATTTGCACACAAAATTTACATGAACAGAAAATCAGCCAACCGGACGGACGGAGTTCTTTAGATCGATTCAAAAGGTGATTCTTAGTCGATAGCTATGTATACTTAAAGTTGGATTTAGAACAAATATTTTAAGGCGTTACACACATCAGAATAAACGCTATACAAACTCCGAAATTGTGGTGTGGGTATCTATGTGTATATAATTAATTTATTTATTTCTCTCATTACCTATAACCAAGCCTTTTAAGGCAATAATCGGAAACAAATTTCTACTAATAACTGTTAATAAATTAATATATGAATGTTTGTATGTGCATATTAAAATTAAAATATAATTTCAAAAGCGTTAGATGTAGTCTATGGGTTAGAAGCTAAATAAAAAAGTAAGAATTCTAGCTATAAAATATCCAAAAACGAACGATTCAGAAAATAATATAATATTCAAATATACATATGTATACATTTTGAATATGTACATGTATACGTACATATATACATAATACATATGTATAAGTAATAAAACAATAAAAACGTATGCAAAAAAAAATCAAGAATTTACGTATTAGTTAAATTTAAGCAGAAGAAAAATATAAAGTGGCTATATATGTATAAGCCAGAGTATAAATAAGCATTTATTTTTTATATATTTATTAAGAAAATACTACACAACAAACTTAAAGGAAATAAATATTTTAATATCATGAATATAATCCCCTAATGCATAAAAGAAATATCGAAAGTTCTTAAGAAATTAGGTTACTTATAAATTCGTGCAACTCTTACATAAAAAGAAGGCTCCAACATGGCAGATTTGTTTGTTCTTCTTCTAGTCATGACAAAATGTTGTGCGGGTAGGTCCAAAATTAACCATAGGTCCCATATAAACCCCCTTCCTTAAATCGGCTAGGGGCAAACAGATCTCATATTGATAGAGATAGCTAAATAATATTCGTCACAAATAACTTTTATATAATTCTTAACCTCATAGCATAGTTTAGTTCTGGCGATCTTGATTGGCCACGGGCCCCAAGTAGGGTACACCTCAAAAAACTTTTTTTAAATATTATATGACCGACTTTACTTTCTTACTTGTTTGTTTTAAGTTTTCATATACATATACATATTTACAAAAAATATATTTTATGCCATGTTAATACTATAAGAGAAAAATCTGTCACGTACGGTACGTCACGAACGATATTACATTTTGTTCATTATAAAACCATCCAAAAAAATGATATTTTTTCCAATTACGGATTATAAATAAAAAATATGTGGTTTAAGGTATGAAAAAAAAAGGAGAAAAACCTTCCACAATTCGCAGATTTTCGTATTTTTTTACATTCACCCAAATATCACTTCCGTTTTATGTCACGTACGATATGCACTTATTTTGCCCGATATTTTGGACAACAAGGTTCCGAATTTGAAAATTTTTTTTCATATACAGTTCCCTCTAAATGAAACATAATGATACAAAAAATTTTCCAGTTAATACTATTTTTGCAAAATGTCTATCTCTCTGAAGGCGTACAAATGTCACGTACGATGACATGGAAATGCCCATATGTAAAGCGCCACAAATGTAATCAGTTCTGTTTTGGTTCTTTGTCAAATAAAAACATCATTTTTTATTTACCTCTTAAAAATTGAATTTTTATTATGTACATAGTATTTTCGTGTAAAATAGAATTTGGACAAAAAAAAAACTGTAGTTATAACGAATTTTTTTCGTATTTCTTTAAATTTCGTTATACCAAGGTTTCATAATGCATATTTATAACGAATCAATAGCTATAACGAAGTATTTTTCGATCCCCTCTAGATTCGTTATATCGAAGTTTCACTTTTAAAATAATTTGTATATGTACATACCCATTTATATTTTACTAGCTTAACCCGTTGCGCTTCGCTACAATGCTTTAGCCAACTTTGAAGACTCTCCCTTTAATAGTTCTTCAGTAGAGAGATATTTATTTTTATTTTCAAAAGTGTAGTATACCATAAGAGTGACTTCTACAAAGATTGAACATTCTTACTATAACAGTTCTTAAGATAAGAGATATTAAACATCGTCGTTCTATGGGGGGTACCACTTCCCCCGCTGCTATATCATTTGAATTTTTGCGCTCAGAAGATCTTACTACCAAAAGTTCAACAAAATGCGTGCAGCGGCTCTTATTAATATTTCTATATATGAGGGGTACTGCTCCTACTCTGTCTACCCCGCCCATTTTTATATTGAAATTTATAGTTTACCATAAAAGTAGCTCTAACCACGTTTGAAGGCTGTCCCTTTAATATTTCTTCAGTTGAGCAATATTTAATATATGCATCCTACGGGAGGTGTTTCCCCCTGCGCCTTCCCGCTTTATTTTTATTTTCAAAAGTGTAGTTCACCATTAGAGTGACTTCCACAAAGTTTGAACATTCTCACTACAACAGTTCTTAAGATATGCGATATTAAAAATTGGTGTTCTATGGTGGGTACCACTTCCCCTACTTCTATTTTATTTCAACTTTGGGGCTCAGGAGATCCTACTACTAAAAGTTCAACAAAATGCGTGCAGTGGCTGTTATTAATATTTCTATCTATTTTTATATTGAAATTTATAGTTTACCCTAATAGCAGCTTTAACCACGTTTGAAGACTCTCCCTTTTATAGTTCTTCAGTTGAGCGATATTTAATATATGCATCCTATGGGAGGTATTTCGCCCCCTGTGCCTACCCGCTTTATTTTTATTTTCAAAAACGTAGTATACCATAAGAGTGACTTCTAGAAAGTTTGAACATTCTCACTATTACAGTTCTTAAGATATGCGATGTTAAACATTGGCGTCCTATGGGGGATTCCAATACCCCCGCTGCTATTTTATTTCAATTTCGGGGCTCAGAAGATCCTACTACCAAAAGTTCAACAATTGCTTGCAGCGGCTCTTATTAATATGTCTTCTATGAGGGGTACTGCTCCTCCCCTGTCTACCCCGCCCATTTTTATATTGAAATTTATAGTTTACCATAAAAGTAGCTCTAACCACGTTTGAAGGCTGTCCCTTCAATATTTCTTCAGTTGAGCAATATTTAATATATGCATCCTCTGGGAGGTATTTCCCCCCTGCGCCTACCCGCTTTATTTTTATTTTCAAAAGTGTAGTATACCATAAGAGTGACTTCTAGAAAGTTTGAACATTCTCGCTATTACAGTTCTTAAGATATGCGATGTTAAACATTGGCGTCCTATGGGGAAAACCACTTCCCCGCTGCTACTTTATTTTAATTTCGGGGCTCAGAAGATCGTACTACCAAAAGTTCAACAAAATGCGTTCAGTGGCTCTTATTAATATTTCTATATATGAGAAGTACTGCTCCTCCCCCGTCTACCCCGCCCATTTGTATATTGAAATTTATAGTTTACTATAATAATAGCTTTAACCACTTTTGAAGACTCTCCCTTTAATAATTCTTCAGTTGAGCGATATTTAATATATGCATCCTATGGGAGGTATTTCCCCCCCTGCGCCTACCCGCTTTATTGTTATTTTCAAAAGTGTTGTATACCATAAGAGTCACTTCTAGAAAGTTTGAACATTCTCACTATTACAGTTCTTTAGATATGCGATGTTAAACATTGGCGTCCTATGGGGGATTCCACTTCCCCCGCTGCTAATTTATTTTAATTTTGGGGCTCAGAAGATCTTACTACCAAAAGTTCTGCATAATGCGTGCAGCGGATCTTAATATATGCGATAATTAATATTGGCATCCTATGGGGGATACCAATTCCCGTGCCCCTATCGAAAAAATAAGTAGCCTATTTTATTTTCAGGGCTCACGTGATGTATCTGTAAAAATTTCAGGAAAATCGGTTCAGTAGTTTAGGAGTCTATAAGCCAACAAACAAACAAACAAACAAACAAACACACAAACATACAAACATTTTTCATTTTTATATATATAGAAGATAGATAAACAAAACTATAGTTTTAAAATAACTTTATATATGGGCATTTCCACAGAATGGTCTACCAGGATGAAAAAATAAATTGTTGATTATCATCGTCTTTTATTGTTTATTATTAGAAAAAAAGTCTATGTTCTTATTAAAGCATGGTTTCCTAAAATATTTGAGCTGTTCTACTTGAGGAAATTGGGCTGGAAACTGGAAAATTTTATAATTTCCTGTATTTTCTACTTCTAAAGACATTTTTATATACTTATTTTACATGCAAAATATATGTTATGTTTACACTCTTTCTTCATAATCTCTCGATTACAATCAATTGTAAAAGGAGTATTAAGTTTTTTTGTTAAGGAAATTTGAAGACATTTATGGTAAAATGCATGGTGATAATAATAAAAAAACATATGGAAAAATCGTACGTCCGCGACCGGTACATAAGCCAATTAAATAAAAACCAAGAGAGATATTTTATTTTGTAAATACTGGATGGAGACCTACATTAATACACTTTTTAAATAAATTAATCACTTTGAAAATTCCGTTTCATTACGCAGATTTTTACATTTCACTACTGTCAGCCGAAGTTGACTTCTATTTTGCGTACGTTCGTGACCACACGTTTGTAACTCTTATTATGAAAACTTAAACTCGATGAAATCCATCTTTTGTACTTAACATAGAGCTACCTAAATGCTATCGAATCACAAAAAAAATGCTAGGAAAAGTTTTGTTTTCTATATTATTTGTATGTACATCAAAAGCGTACGAACGTACGTTCGTGACCCCAGGAAATGCCCATATATTAATTATTATTTGATATTTAAATGTTTAATCTGCTATAGCGCATGTTAATAGTTTGCATTTAATTTCATTTAATTTAATTATTGGGAAACCAGTCCACTATGGTTCAATAAACTGCAACAATTTTATTTTAAAGTTCCGTATTATGTAAATTATTTTTGCTCATTGCCTACATTTTTGCTACTTTAATACTTCATAATTTTGTAAGTTTTTTTTTATCTAATTTAGCCTTGAATTATAACTACAAACATTTTAATTTTAATAGGAGATTTAAAACTACATAGTATAGTCAATTGAACTAAGATTTGTTTTTAAGAAATATTCGCACGAACATAAAGCAAATAGGAGCGAATAAGATATATATAATATTTGGCTTTGCAGCAAGTATTAAAAATGCCAATTTTTAGAGTTTCAAATTGTATGTTTGTTTTTTTTTTAATTTTTATATTAATTCGAAAGTGTATTCTAAGTTAAATTATAATCCATACGGGAAAATGTTAAGCAAAATTTAAATGTTGAAAATGCAAAAATTTTATTTAATAAAGCACCACGTATGTATGATACATATGTTTTGTACTTGATCATAAAGAGGATATTAACTCAAAATTTAAACATTTTCAGTAGAAGCAAAACATTTTTAAATTTTATATTAGCAGCATATGAAAAAGGATTTTTATACCTACCATTTATTTACTCAAAAGAAGACAAAATAGAACGATCTTGTTAATGCGGATAGATATCATTTTCTTTTTCAAACAGTGAAAAAAAAAGAATTTTGAGTTAATACCCTCTTTATGATCAGGTGTGATATGTAATAAATGAGGTGAATGTTTGTTTAAAGTATTTATGTTTTTTGTTTTAACTTTTAATATGAAGCTGTTAAAAAAAGTAATAATTTATTTCGTATATTTTTTATTATTTATTTGAAGTGCATTAAAAACATTTATTTTTTTAAGTTTATAAATTTTAGAATAGTGCAATAAATTCTCAACAGGTTGCAAAGTGTCATAAGTTAATCTTAAATTATATTTAAATTTGTATACCCATACTACAGTTGGGAGGAGCTTCAAATATTATTGACAGTATACCTATGTTTGCAGTGATCAAGTTTATAAAAGATATAGGTAATCGAATAAAAGCACAGTTTTTAATTTTTTTTATATGATAAATAATGATATTTAAATAAAAATAATTTTGATATGTATGTATAAAGTATATTAAAATACTTATACATATCCAAATTTTCTATATTCTCTGCTTGAGAAATCATTATATAAAAAAACGTACTGACTTGTTATACTGGCATTTGCCAAAAGCTATGTGTAAATAAAAAAGAAAGAACTAAAGAACTAATGTTTAGTGTTTTTTCCTTATTGTATAGTATTTCATAAAATAAACTTAAAAATAATTTACTCATATTGCTTTTACTTACAAAATTAATGCGCACTATTCCAAAAGTCTGATAAGAAAACTAAATTTCTCAAAACGCCAACTATAACAAAAACTGATAAAAAAAAAAAACAAGTTAAAGGGGTATATTTGTCTGTGATGAATCTTATATGCCCTTTACCACAGTATTGGAAAGCATATGTTCCCTTTTCCTATGTTATGGGCGCTTATCATATCAATTAGATGAAGTAATAGGTCGACATTGCTAATTTTTAAACAAAAAAAAAATTATATATGTATATGGAAATCGAAAACGTAAAACGCAAGAGTTTTAAAAGTCGTTATTTAATGAGATTTCGGTAATAAAAGAATTTTATGACAAATGTTATACAATTATTTCTCTATTAAACAGAATTGTATAACAAAAATTAGACTTTTAATCGGATTTTGTGTATTGACAATGGCGATATGTGTACCAAATTTGGACAATTTTTCTCCTACCTTTCTGCAGATATAAAGAAATGTATTTTGTGCCAAGGCCTTTCTCCGATTCCGCCCACTTTCAGCCAGATGTGATTCATTCACTATAAAACTATTTGTACCTACCAAATTTGGAAACTTTTACTGCTACGACTCTCCAGAAATCTATTTTTTATTTGTATGAGATGCAAACGAGAGGCTGTCGTGGTTTTTTGCTCATATCTCAGCCATTGTATGTGGTTGAATTTCATAGATAGGTTGCTAATTCCTGACAATACCTATGTGATATACATCTATGTATATATATACATACTATATATATGTATATATATTCGACAAAACATTTCAATATACACACGAACGGGCATCGTTAAATAATTTTTGATACTCATAAGGACCCGGATATTTATATATACATACATACTTATTACGGTATAAGATCAATATTGTAGAAATTACAAATGGAATGACAAACTTATATACATACACCCTTATATGAACATTCATATGTTGATTCCAACATAAATAACTTAAGTTTTGATTCTTAAATTATCATGTATGTAATTTTTATATTAATCAAGTACTTACAGGTTTGCTAGGATAAACCACAGATAAATGAGACTTTAGTCGCTTGACGGTCCACAATAAATCACTTTCAATCACATGATCTTCATATTGCTGATTAGATGATTTAATCAAAAGTTTTACATGAGAGGCCGATTTAATAGGTATTGCTCCAACGGTTTTGGTATGAGCAGCAGCACTAGCTCCATCGGCAACCGCAGCTGCCGAGGATGAATTAGCTGTATTAGTTTCATCCATGCTTACCATGTCTCTTATTTTTATGCACGAGTAAATGTTTAGATTGGCTATTATAGGTATTTAATATTTTACAATATATACTATAATTTCCTTTTTTAGTACAAATTATTTTGTTATTCCGTATGTTTTTTTTTTCTTTCCACTAATTAAACGCCAAGTTTATGATGTAAAAGAATACTGCTATTAGCAATTTCTATTAATTTTTCTTTTATTTATAATTTTTTTTTCTTGTTTTGATTACGTTTTCCACTTTTCCTATTCTTCGTCTCTGGCTCTCTGTCACTCTTACTAGTACAGTACACTTGTTAACTGACGTGTTATTTGTTGTTCCCTTTTACGGTTTCTTTGTATGTATGTATATGCGATAAGTTTTTTGTTTTAACTTCTGCTTTGCACTAAAATTTTTTTAAAATTTGGAGAATTATCTTTATAACGTAACAGATAATTTTGTTTATCGAAACAAGAAACTTAAAACCTTTTCCATCGATATCCACACAAAAAAAAAATAAATTCCGTCACTTCTTCCTCGACAGTTTTTTCTAGTGTTTTTGTAATTTGAGGTTTTTTTTATCTATTTGGACGTGTTGCCGGACTGATGATATTTTGTTGAAGTGTTGTTGAAAAGAAAATCTAAAAACGCGTTGCCAGCATAACTGCCCGTCTATACCACAGATAAATATTGCGACATATATTGCAGTAAATGTCAAAATTATTATCTCTAACATGTGGTCTTCACCTGACAATTTTTTGACATACCAAACTTCAAAGTCCATTTATGGCGATTTCTTTTCTGAGAAAAATGTTGCATTAATGTTACATGTTCTACATTTTTGTGTTCGTTTGTACACAAAATACAACTGTGGGAAAAATTTTCAAGTTCTTTTGTGAATATGTTGATGAAAAACGTGCAAAACATGTTGCATATCTTACCCTTACTTTTACTTAAGGTGTTCATACTGCCCCGTTCTACAACTTTGTTTGTACAACAAATGTTTTATTTTGTTTGTCATAATTCATACCGCTCATAATTTTGTAAAAAAATTGTTTTAAAACAAAATATAAAAATATTTAACATTAAAATCAAAAAAAGTCTATTTATATTATAATCGTTTTAATTTTTATAAGCCATTAGTGATGTTAATATTTGTTTCAAACCCGTAATAGCGTGTAGAAACCGCTAAAATAGCTTTAAAAATCGCTCATTAAGTACATTAATGATGAAAGTGTAATAGTTGTAAATAAAAGCATTAATTGTGTTCTATTGAAATTGCACAACATGTAACACTTCGATTGATTATAGGTAACATTAGAAAATGTTACATGTATATACTGTAACATATTTTTCTCAGAAAAGAAATCGCCATTAAAAAAAATTTAAAATTTTTGTCAGCGTTTTTTCATATTAATTTTTGTCAGCGTTTTTTTCATATTAAGTTTGACGTTTGGTATGACAAAAAATTATCAGGTGAAGACCCTATGTAAAATATAGACAGCAAAATGTTGTTCATATTTCTTACCGGCAATTTATGTTGCAATAATTGTAAGTCCGTTTTTGTTGGCAATTTTGCTAACATAAAACGTCAAATTTGGTTGTCAATTGAAAAAAAGATCTTAAAAATTATTATCTTAAAAAAATATTAAAAATTTGGATTAAAAAACCATAAATAGTTCAACAAAATAACCACAATACTAATGATCTTAAATTTATATTAATTTAAGCTTGAGTTCTTTTTTATATAAAAATATAAATATTATTTCAACAAATAAATAAAGAACTCAAGCTTAAACAAATTACTATACATTTAAAAAATAAAGTCGAATCTATAATTAATAAATATAATTTTTGCATGATGCCGTCATTTTTAAACTGCACCTTATTCCTGGACTTCTTTAAAATGATGATATAACATAAATACGTTTTTCCAATATATATTGCTCTGTTATTCTGCCGTCGTTATTGCCAACTTGCTGAGATATTTATCCTTAGTGTAGACCTAGGTAAAAAAATGAGGATATAATATGGGAAACAGGGCTACCCTACAGATAATATTGGACTACGTGGTCCATTGTGGCTTAAATGGACTACTTACAACATGGTCCAATGAACTGTAGTATGGACCATGTTATAAGAAATTAACATGCAATGCTGCCAACAACTGCATGATTTATACTTTTCTATAGTTTACAGTATTACACATTAGTAGTCCTGATGGTGTCCACTATTAATAGTTTATTTAAAAGGTAAAGTTGGTGAAACTTGTGGAAAAAGGTAAAAAAATTAAAAATACCAAGTAAATATATTTAACTAGCTGGCCCGGCAAACGTTGTTTTGCCAAATAACATATTTCTTTCAGACGTTACAGTGTCTGCATGCCAAATTTTAAGAAAACCGGTTAAGAAGATAATAAAAATTATAGGCTTTAGTTCTTCCCAGATGTTACACTATTTACCCGCCAAATTTCAAGAAAATCAGTTGATTAGTTAAGAAGTTATAGGGGGGGGGGGTTTACTCCTCTTGCCCTATTTCATGCCCTTTCTCTTTCAGATGTTACAGTGTCTGCATGCAAAATTTTAAGAAAACCGGTTGATCAGTTAAGAAGATATAGGGAAGAGAGCTTTTTACCCCTCCTGCTTCACGCCCTAAAAAATAAAAACTATAGGCTATAGTACTTTCCAGCTGTAACACTATTTGGCTGCGAAATTTCAAGAAGATATTGGGAGGGGAAGCTTTTACCCTTCTTATCCTATTTCACGCCCTATTTCCTTTCAAATGTTACAGTGTCTGCATGCCAAATTTAAGAAACCCGGTTGATTAGTTTAAAAGATTGGGGAGGGGGAGCTTTGACCTCTATTGCCCTATTTCACGCCCTAAATAATAAAAATTTGAGGCTATAGTTCTTTCCAGATGTTACACTATTTTCCTGGAAAATTTCAAGAAAATCGGTCGATTTATTAAGCAGATATAAGGAGGGGGAGCTTTTACTCCTCTTGCTCTATTTCACGCCCTATTCTCTATTTTCTTTCAGGTGTTACAGTGCCTGCATGACAATTAAGAAAACAGTTTGATTAGCTAAGAAGATACAGGGAGGGGGAGCTTATGCCCTATTTTGCGCCATCTAGCGATATAAAATATATTCTACGACCTATTCTCATACCTGGAGGACTAATGGGAGAGTGAAGCGAATACAAATATTACATTTGTACACATAGCCAATCCTCTTCAACTGTCAACCTCACCCACTGTCCACCCGAGACTTGGTGTCCTCTGTCATGCGAACGAGGCTCTGACGACCGCGGGCGGTATAACCCTAGACGCAGCATGGAGTAAATACCTGCAGCACATCAACGGGTTTCTCCTTAAACGGTTACGATGGGACCGTTCAATAGGGATGGCTGTGGATGAGCCAAGAGTATGGCCAACGGTGGCACCCAAGGTCTTCAAAATATTTACTTTTATGTATTTATGAATTAAAAACACAAACTCAACTGATTTTATTGAAAATTATAAAAGTACAAAATGACAAACTAAACATGAACTATTGATTATGAAAACTCAATATAACAACAAGTTAAATATACAACATTCTTCCCCACGTTACTATTTACCGTGTTAAAACCACGTCCCTAAGTTTTACTACTATGGACTAAATAATACGCGAGGTTTCCGCGGACGATTTGACCTTCGAGGCGCAACTGGAGTTGAGGACAAAGAACGATCTTGCATTGGAGTTGTTGTATTGAATTGAGGCATTGTTGACGTGTCTTCTAGTGTTACTTGTTCCGGCAGCGTTCCCTGGTCATGTACCGGTGGAGACCATTGAACATTTGAATAAGTATCCGTAATTGAGGCATGCTGAGTTGGAGTCGTCTGATTATTTGCAACTGACAATTCATTGGAATAAGTACGCGTACTTCCGGCATGTTGAGTTACTATCGCCTGATTATCTGAAACTGCCAATTTAGTTCCCCCTATATGCGGAGTAGCTTGGATATATGGAATATACAATTTTTCCCCTTGGTTAGGTGTGTGTGTGCTTTGCAACTGTGACTTACGAGCACTACAGCCTTTTATTTGGTCAATATGTCGCTTAAACAATTTGCCCTGGAAATTAATCCCATAATGCAAATCTCCGATACATTTCACAATCGTACCTTTAACCCATTTGTCCATGCGCGAGTTATGAGTTAAAAAATAAACTTCATCCGACAACTGAAACGTTCGAAATTTTGTTTTAAAATCTTGCTCCTGCTTTTTAGTAATTTTAGTATACAAATCTTCTGGTTTGATAAGATCGAGATGAGTTCGTAACACTCTGCCCAAAAACAGTTGAGATGGTGGATAACCTGTTGTGGAATGAGGTGCTATGCGATACTGTTTAAGAAACAAATTCAAATTTTGCTGTAGGTTGGTATGGGACGTCTGCATCGTTTTTAAGGCATTCTTTACTGTTTGGACACATCTTTCAGCCTGGCCATTGGAAGAAGGATGATATGGTGCTATGAACTTATGAAATTTTACGCCTACTTTCTGTAAAAATGTTTTAAACTCTTCTGACGCAAAGTTTGTGCCATTATCACTGACCACAGTAATGGGCACTCCATAAGCTGCGAACATTTCGTCTAAAATAGCAATCGTTGCACCTGCTGTCATTGACTTTGTTATTTTAACTTCGAGCCACTTGCTATACGCATCCGAGATCACAAGCAACATCATCCCAGCAAAAGGTCCTGCATAGTCTATATGTATTCTCTCCCATGGTCCTTTAGCGTATTCCCAATGGTGTTCCCTAAACATAGGAGGAGCATGGCCATGTCTTGCGCATTCGTGACAATCTCTAACCATCGTTTGTATGTCAGTATCCACACCAGGCCAGTATATAAATGACCTAGCCAAACCCTTCATTTTTACCATGCCCAAATGCGATGTATGCAAATCTTTTAAAACCAATTGCCGGAATGCCACAGGAATAACAACTCTATGTTCAAAAATTAAGCAATTCGCAGCAAGTTTATAATGGGATTCTGGCGCTTTATATCCGTAACGAACTAAACACTTCCCTTCTTCAAGTAGATGTACAATTTCCCCCAAGTTCTCATCCTTTCTAGTTTCTGTGGCTATTCGTTCAGCATTTATTGGTAATTGATTTACTTGTCCAACAAAAAACTCGTCAAATTCATCAAACTCATGACTATTATTTCCTAAAAATAATATCGGTTGTCTTGGAGAAAGGTTGTGGATCTCATCTTCATATTTTAAATGCAATCTGGAGCAATAATCCGCATTAGAGTTTTCTTTGGTTTGCTTGAATATTACCTTAAAGTTGAAATTAGCCAAAAAATCGGCATAGTTCGCCATCCGACTTATGCACAAATTAGAAAGAGACTGCCCGGGATGTAGAATTTGGCTCAACGGCTTATTGTCTGTAATTAAAGTAAAATGTCGTGCATAAAGATACAGGAAGAATTTCTTTACAGCCCACACTATAGCTAAAGCTTCTTTGTCGATTTGAGGATAGCGTTGTTCCGTAGTTGTCATAGTTCGGCTCGCAAAGGTAATCGGACGTTCTTGCCCATTCATAAGTCTATGTGAAAGAACTGCTCCAAGTCCCGTTTTACTTGCATCAGTTGCTAATAATAGTGGCAACGAAGGATCATAAGGCATCAACACTTGGGGTGATATTAACATGGCCTTTATATCCTCGTAAGCTTTATTTGCATCTTCGGTCCAATCAAAACATTCGTTTTTAACATTTCTCTTAAAGGCTTTGCCCTCGTAGACAAATCTGGGATAAACGCATTATAGTAAGTTGCGTTTCCTAAAAACAACTGCAGTTCCTTCGAAGTTGATGGCTTAGGAGCATTCAATACGGCTTCGATATGTTTTTTAGATTTGTGAATTCCTTGGGAATCAATTTTATGGCCTAAAAATTCTACTTCTGTTGCCGCAAAGACACACTTTGAACGATTTAGCTTAAGGCCATGTTTTCTCAATCTTTCCAATAACATATCCAGAGTATTCAATAACGATTCAAAGTCTTTCCCATAAACCAAAACGTCATCAAAAAAATTCCGCACATTAGGAATTCCTAGAAGAACAGATTCCATTCGTCTTTGCCAGATCGCTGGAATATTTGCAGCCCCATACACAGCTCGAGTTGGTCTAACTAGACCATGAGTAGGAGTATTCAGAGTCAATGCATGACTAAATTCCTCGTCCACCGGTAAATGTGTATATGCATCAGCTATGTCTAGGTGACAGAATATTGTTGAACCTCCCATTTGGTTAAATATAAATTCAGCTCTAGGTATTGGATGCTCGTCGATGACCATTTGAGGATTGAGAGTAGTTTTATAGTTCCCGGTAATTCGAATCTGACCATTCTTTTTAGCCACCACATGAGTGGTTGAAGCCCATTCCGAGTAATCAACCCGTTTGTAATAGCCTAACGCAATTTTCTTCTCAATTTCTTTAGCATAAGCATCTCTCAGAGCCAGAGGTATCTCTCTAGCTTTTGCAAACACAGGTCTTGCTTCCGGTTGCAGATGCACTGAAATTGGCGGACCCAACAATATACCCGCTTCATCTCCAAAAACATCATCATATCTAGCGAGCAATTGATTAAGACGTTTTTGTTGATCATTTGATAAATTCGGCTTCATAGTTGTAACAACATTAATATTTTTGTGCTCAAGCGATGAAAAAAGATTTGAAAAATTGATTTCATGCACGAAGTGTGCTATCCATTCTCTTCCAAACAAGGAATCAAAATCTTGTTCTACTACATATAGGTTTAATCGTCTTGAAGTACTCCCAACTTTTACGGTCACAGCTAAACGACCCACACACGAGATTTTATGACGACTGTAACTGGAAAATTGCCTATCAGTTTTTTGCAATGCAAACTTATTTTTAATACGTCGAAGAGTGTTAATACTAATTATACCACAGGGTGCTCCAGTGTCAAGTTCCATATTGACGGCACGTCCATCTATTAGGACCTTCAATAATTTCCTATCTGTTAATTTATTAACGTCTAACTTATTTAGGCTTTGTGTAAAGTTGTCATCAGCATCCAATTGTAAAACTTCGTCTTCTTTTATTTGTAATGTTTTTGACTTACAGACTTTAGAAATATGTCCACGTTTCCCACATGAAAAGCATTCTGCATTGTTAAATTTGCAATGTTTTTTTAAATGCTGGCCACCGCATCCATTACACATAACGCCTTCAAAACGACTATCAACAGACAGTTGTTGTTTTGATATTAAACGTGCTTTGTTCTTAAACTTCGGCGAAGAAAATCCCAGCTTATTTGTACATTCTTGTAAAGGCATTTGTTGTGGCTGATTAACTTCAACAGATGTGTTGCGTGATACTTCAAGCGATTGTGCAATTTCATATGCTACAGCAAAGACATCAGGCTTCTTACTAATAATGGCATTACATACCTCGCGCGATTCCAATCCATACAGAAGCTGTTCAATAAGCATTCTGTCAAGAAAGTTACCATACTCACAGTGTGTGGCACTTTGCTTAAGTCGAAGGCAAAAATTAGCTATTCCCCTTTAGCTTGTGTGATTTGACGAAACTTAATACTTTCGGCAAATTTGTTTTTCGCAGCATCATAGTGATTGATTAGTATTTTCTTTAACTCTTCGTATGATAAATTTTCTGGCTCTAACGGACTCACAAGAATACGCAATGCTGAATTCAATTCGGCTCCCATATTGACCCTTGCATACTGAGCATGTAACTGTGTGGGCACCGAACTTAGTTGTAAAGCCCAATCAAATCGGGTAAAATACTCGCCAACCGTTGCTGATTGCGCCGAACTATATTCGGACATTGAAAATATTGGAGATCTCTGAGCTGAAGTCGATGAGCTCGCAGAGTCGGCAAACGCTTTTTGAATAGCATTCGCGAACATTCCCGTAAGGGATTCTATAACATCCTGGGGAATAGACATCTCTAAAAAAAGTATCCCACTTCTGACACCAAAACTTTTATGTATTTATGAATTAAAAACACAAACTCAACTGATTTTATTGAAAATTATAAAAGTACAAAATGACAAACTAAACATGAACTATTGATTATGAAAACTCAATATAACAACAAGTTAAATATACAACATTTACCATCAGCAAACCCTAGCCTAGAGGGTTGCTGGCAGCCCCAGCACTAGGTACGGATGCGATGGCCTAATCAGTCACCCATCTTTAATATAACTCGATTACAGAAACATCAACAAGCAATATAAGAATTGATAGCCCTCCGATGACGACCTATGGATTCAAAACCCGGCTTATGATTGGAACATGGAACGTAAGAACTCTCTCAGAACCATCGAGACTTCACCAAGTCCAAAACGAGTTGTCAAACTACAGCATTGACGTCCTTGGTTTAAGTGAAGTACGCTGGCCCAACTCCGGAACAAAAAGCCTCCAGGGGGGCTATTACTTTATTTTCTCTGGAAATGCAGTACACCGAACAAATGGGGTCGGTCTTCTGTTATCACCAAAAGCAGAGTGGCCTTTTATGTTATAATGCCATATCCAAGCGCTTCATAACGGTGAAATTAAACTCTAAATTTCGAAAAATTTCTATAGTGCAGTGTTATGCCCCAACCGAAGCCGATGATGATGAACCAAAAGATCAATGCTACTCCCAACTTGATTCAGTCGTACGCTCTTTCGATGGGAGATATTAAAATTATTATGGGTGATTTTAATGCTAAAGTGGGTAGTAACAATAGTAATCTACACTCGGTCATGGGCACGCAAGGACTTGGCGAGACGAGAAATGACAACGGCGATAGGTTGGTAGATTTCTGTGCCAGAAACCGGCTATTTATTGGTGGCACAAAATTTGCGCACAAAAATATTCACAAATACACTTGGGAGTCACCAGATGGTCGCACGCGCAATCAAATTGACCATGTACTCATAAGCAAACTATTCCTGGGCTCGCTGATGGATGTAAAAACTAGACGCGGAGCTGACATCAATAGTGACCATATGCTGCTAGTTGCTACTTTTCGCTTGCGCCCAACCGTCGTAAATAGATCTCAGTCAAAGCGTACAAAATTCAATATCCGGCAACTACGAAATCCAGAAACTGCACATGCGTATAAGTCGGCTTTAACTGATAGATTACAAAGTAATAACATGAACACCTGGGCCGAGATAACAACAGCGTGTACGGAAATAGCTACTACCGTTATAGGTCCTGCGAAACGAAGTCCAACACCGTGGATAAGCAATGAAACTCTGGAGGAAATAAAACACCGCAAACGACTTCATAACACTCTCCTAAGGACAAAAACAGATGAAGCGAAAACTACAGCCAGAACTAATTACCGCGCTTCTGCCATACTGGTTAAGCGTTTAGTTCGCTGGGATAAGTGCAATTACTTCAATAAACTAGCCCAACAAGCTGAAACTGCTGCAAACATTAGAAATTTGCGTGGCGTATACAAACGATAAAACAAATGAGTGGTAATAATATAAGACCTACGGCAACAATCAAAGATGATAACGGTTCCGAACTTACGAATCCCGAACAACAGTTGGACCGATGGCGAACATTTTTTAGTGCTGCAGGATCAATAACCAACGAGACACAGTCAATCACTGCAACCACCGCAATCCGCCGCAACCCAAGAAGGGATATATCTACGGCCGCACCTTCTTGTGAAGAGATTGAGGCACTCCTGAATTCGCTCAAAAATGGCAAAGCAGCCGGTCCCGATAACATCCCCGCAGAACTGCTCCGATATGGATCAGAGCCCATTGCCCGAGCTATTACCCCAATTATAAGAGATACATGGGATACAAACGCCTTTCCCACGGAATGAAGAAAGGAACAATGATAACAATCCAAAAGAATGGGGACCTCACCCAATGCAAAAACTGGCGGGGAATAACATTATTAAGTGCAATCAGCAAAGTAATGGCAAGTTTGCTACTCCGCCGCATCTCCCCTGCGCTTGATTCCATTTTACGCAGGGACCAAGCTGGTTTCCGTCCAGGGCGATCTTGTGCCGATCACATTAACTCGTTGCGCATAATCATTGAACAGTCAGTAGAACTTAACACACATCTATATCTTCTATTCATAGATTTTGAGCGAGCGTATACAAACGATAAAACAAATGAGTGGTAATAATATAAGACCTACGGCAACAATCAAAGATGATAACGGTTCCGAACTTACGAATCCTGAACAACAGTTGGACCGATGGCGAACATTTTTTAGTGCTGCAGGATCAATAACCAACGAGATACAGTCAATCACTGCAACCACCGCAATCCGCCGCAACCCAAGAAGGGATATATCTACGGCCGCAACATCCCGCATTACTGCTCCGATATGGATCAGAGCCCATTGCCCGAGCTATTACCCCAATTATAAGAGATGCATGGGATACAAACGCCTTTCCCACGGAATGAAGAAAGGAACAATGATAACAATCCAAAAGAATGGGGACCTCACCCAATGCAAAAACTGGCGGGGAATAACATTATTAAGTGCAATCAGCAAAGTAATGGCAAGTTTGCTACTCCGCCGCATCTCCCCTGCGCTTGATTCCATTTTACGCAGGGAACAAGCTGGTTTCCGTCAAGGGCGATCTTGTGCCGATCACATTAACTCGTTGCGCATAATCATTGAACAGTCAGTAGAACTTAACACACATCTATATCTTCTATTCATAGATTTTGAGCGAGCTTTTGCTACTGTCTATCGCAACGCTATGTGGAACGCTCTTATAAACAAAGGCATAAATTCAAAAATTGTCACACTGATTAGTGAGCTGTACAGAAATGCTGAAATTACAGTTCGCTTCAACGGAAGGGAAAGTCTACCCTTCGATACCAACAAAGGTGTAAAGCAAGGATGCATCCTTTCACCCACCCTCTTCCTAATCCTCCTGGATTCTGCCTTAGAATCAACAAATAGTCAGGCACCTTATGGCATTCACTGGAACATTAATGACCTCCTTGGTGACATCGACTACCCTGACGACATCTGTTTTTTCGCGCACAGCTTCGAACACATTCAAGCCAAGCTTAAATGCCTGTCAGAAAATGCTGCAAAGGTCGGTCTGAAAATTAATATTAGAAAAACCAAGCTTATGAGAATAGGCACAACAAATGTTAATCCGCTTACTGTAGACGGGCAGGTAATTGAAGACGTTGACAGCTTTTGCTACCTCGGCAGTAAAATTACCAAAGACGGAGGATCAGAAGCAGACATCCGCGTTCGTATTAACAAGGCTAAAAGTGCTTTTCTTGCACTAAATAAAATTTGGAGATGCAACAACATCTCGCATAAAACAAAAATAAGAATTTTTAACTGCAGTGTCTAATCCATTTTACTATATGGCTCCACAACTTGGAGTATGACACAGGCAACAACTCGCAAACTCCAAGTTTTTATCAACCGCTGTCTATGCCAATTATTGAGAATATTCTGGCCAAACCGAATTTCAAATGAAGAACTGCTACTACGAACAAATACTAGTCGTGTCGAAATAGAAATCCGAAGAAGGAAATGGACCTGGTTAGGTAACATCTTACGACGCCCACACAGTGATATCGCCAGAACCGTCTTAGACTGGAACCCCCAAGGGCAACGTAGAAGAGGCCGCCCAAGAAACACCTGGATACGCTGTACTAAAGGAGAAATAGAATCAGTCCAAATACCCTGGAATTACGCAAAAACACTGGCCAACGATAGAGTTAGATGGAGAGAGCTTGTCGATGTCCTATGTTTGAACTTTTTACAATTGTTTTATATGCTATGTAATTTAATTCAGTTGTAAATCAAGGACATATATACATATCGTTAGCTACACATTCAAATGTGCTAAGTACATTTTTTTGAAAACTAAGATTTAGACGCAGTTCGATAGATAAACACCAAATAATATTTTGGAAAAAAAAAAATTTAAGTTTTTATTGTTTTTACTTAACGTTGGCAATGATATATAAATGTGCTAAGTACACAGCTGTAAAAAAGCACGTGCTATGTGACAGAAAATTTTAAATTAATTATTGTTTGTACAAAATAAAAAGTTAATTTGTTTCATTTTTACAAAAAGGTAAGAAATTGTTATTATTATTAAATTAAACAAGATTTATAACAGTAAATTATTACAGAATATAATGAATTTGAACATAAATAACAATGCAGCCCAGTTGCTTCAGCCATCCGATGATTATTTTGGGATAGAACCAGACGATGGTGTTTTTGGGTTAGTGCCCTATGGATTCCATAGTGATTCTGACAATTCCAGTGATATGCCAATAAAAAATAAAAAGCGAAAGAAAAGAATTCAGGTGAAAAATGATGCATGGTTCCAGGCAAAAAATAAAAAAAGAAGGGAAATTGGCAAAAGTTATTGGGGTACTCGAAAAGAAAGTGGTTCGTGGAACTACAGAAACAAAAAGGAAGCACGGGCTATGAAGCCAAGATGTAAGTGCGCACAGAAAAAAAAACAACGCTGCCATGAAATGCCCATTAATTACAGATCTTCAAAGACAAGAAATGTTTACCAATTTTTGGAAAATGGATTGGAACCAAAAAAAAATTTATATAAACACCTTAGTGAACACAACACATCCTCATCGACTCCACAATCGAACAAAGCCTACTGTCTCTAGGAGATCCCGATCTTTGCAATATCACTTGAAATTAAATAATGAGACTGTACGGGTGTGTAGAACATTTTTCATAAACACCTTGAATATAGGTAGGCGATCTGTGCTTACTTGGGTGAAGACGCCTTTGGTTGCAAATAAGAATGCTACTGAAAGTGTTAAAAAAATCTGTCCAAGAAAACAAAATTTAAATATATTTTTTGACAGCCTTCCACTGATGGAATCGCACTACTGTCGATCTGTGACTAAAAAAAAATATCTTTTGCCAGAATGGCGTTCTAAAAAAATGATTTTCGATTTGTATGCTACGGATTGGTGCTCAACTAACAATGTTCAACCGCTTTCGCCATCATTGTTTTATTCAGAATTTGAGAAAATAAATATTAGCTTGTTTACACCGAAAAAAGACCAATGCGAGAAATGTGCTCTTTATTCAGTCGGAAATCTATCAAATGAGAAATATAATTGTCACCAAGAGAGAAAAGAAGAAGCGAGACTTGAGAAAAATAAAGATAAATCTGAACAGTCACATGTCTTCACAGTTGACCTTCAAGCAGTACTGATGGCTCCAAAGTCCAACGTCAGTAGCTTGTACTATAAAACTAAATTACAAGTACATAACTTGGTGTTTTACAACCTTATTAACAATAAAGGGTACTGTTTTTTATGGAACGAGGCTGAAGGGGGCGTTTGTGCCGAAGAATTTTCCAGCATATGGAGTTACTTCATTGAAAATAAAGTTCTTCCCAGCATTACTAACAGAGATGATGAGGTAAAGCTTATATTTTTTAGTGATGGGTGTGGGTATCAAAACCGTAATTACGTGATGAGTAACGCACTTTTGAACGCTGCAACCAAACACAAAATTGTTATAGAACAAAAAATTTTAGAGACTGGGCATACACAAATGGAGGCCGATAGCGTCCACTCCACTATAGAGCGAGCTATGAAGAACAGAAATATCCATGTTCCGGCCGAATATATTGAAATATGTAAAGCTGCAAGAAAAAAACCTGAACCATACGACGTAACTTATTTAAGTCATGATTTTTTTAAACAATTTAGCAAAATTGAGTTCTGTAAAAGCATTCGGCCAGGACGTGGAAAATTCGATGCCAAAGTGACAGATCTACGCGCTATAAGGTATACACCTGATCGGGAAATTTTTTTCAAATTAAGGTTCACCGAATCATGGAAAATTTTACCCCAAAGAATTGATCGAAACATAGTTCCTTTACAGTGGTGTGATTTACAGCAGCTTTACCAAAAAAGGAAGCCAATAACTCGCAGGAAATACGAGGACTTACAATGTTTAAAATTGACTTTGCCCAAAGATCATCATCAGTTTTATGATGATTTACCACATGATTAATAGTAATTTTTTTTAATTTGACTAGCAGCAACGAAGTAAGTCTGCAAATTTTGTTTTGTGATAAATGTTTAGTCTGTATTTTTATAATGATATTTACAATAATGAAATTACTTTATATAGAAATAACTAATGTAACTAAGTAGCAGCAACGAAGTAAGTCTGCAAATTTTTTTTTGTGATATAAATTAATACAACAATAAAAAAATTTTATATATATGTATGTACATATGTATATATGTATTTAAAAAGATTTTGTTTTGTTTGTATCATGGTTTTTATCAAGCAGGAAAAAATGTGCTATGTACGTAAACAAAAAAATAAAAAAAATATAAAAAGTGCTAAGTCAAAAAACATCTGAAAGAGAGATAATATGCAGCATTTATTTGTGTTTTACATTTTAATTGATCAAACAGGCAGACAAAGAAGAAGCTTGCATTTAAATTTTTATGAAATAATGATTTTTGCAAAAATTTATGAGTTATTATTTAGCTCTCCTGTAAAAACTGATATTTGTAACTTAGCACATTTGAATGTGTAGCTAACGATATATATATATTCTCATACCTAACAAAAACACATACAAAATTTTATAAAAATCAGTCAAGCCGTTTCGAAGGAGTTCAAAATGGAGGGCATGTTGTTGATATTTGTATGGGAATATATAGGAATATCTAAATGCCATATCTCCGGAACCACTGGGCCGATTTCATGCAAACTTTACATAAACCTTCTACAGACTATCCCCAACATACCCCAACGTTTTTGTTGAAATAGGTCTACCCGTTCTCGCAGTTAGTGGTGACATCAAAGTGTACACTTCTTTTTATATGTATAGATAATAGCAATAAAGACTACAGAACACTCCATAAAAGGCGATTAGTAAAAAATGAAAAAAAAATGCTTAAACTACCCTGCAAATAAATTTGGACCACCTGATCCATTTTGATAAAATGGACTACTCCATGGACTGGTCCGATGTAATGCAAACATGGACCATGTCATTGTTAAAAAGTGTTTGTAGTGAGACGACATGTCTTCGTTTTTTAACGACGTGCTTTAGTTTTTAAACGACTTCAAAACTAATCCTCTTGAGTATACCATGGAGTAGTTTTAAAACTACTCCTTAGTGATCCAAAGGTGGGTTATATGGTCCTCTCCTAGGACATCGTAATGTTAAATAGACCAGGTTTTTTCTATACGTTTGGGTTACATTTGGACTAGTCCTGGTCCCTTGTGGACTACTCCTTACACGCGTGTTTGGACTGGTCCTATTATTTGCAGGGTACCCCTAAAATGTACTCCGTACTGTAGTTACATAGAGTACTTTTAAAACTAACCCACTTTAGTACTCCATGGAGTAGTTTATGGACTACTTCGGTGGGTTATATGGTCCCCTCCTAGAACATCGTAATGTCAAATGGACCCCCTTTTACCCATATGTTTGGAGTATTTTTGGAGTACTCCTACTCCTTTATGGACTACTCTTTACATGCATGTATGGACTAGTCTCGTTATCTGCAGGGTACCAGTTACTTTTTTCCCTTGTCTCCAAAAATCCCCGAATTAAAAACCAAAACCTTAAAAAGTTAATATATTTTTTTTTTTTGTTTTTTTTTCTGACCCAAGGCGAATTCATCCCAGGTAATCTCGGTACTACAACAAGTACAACTCCTACAAAAACCACAAGCAATTTGTTTTTGTAAAATCATTGTACAATGTCAAAAACAGAAATAAAACAAAACAGAAACAAAGATAATAAACAAAATTTTGACATTAACAGTGATTTTAGCTAATATCAGCAGGGCTTTTAAGACCACCTGTAATAAATTCGCCGTGTTCTGACCAAATTTTTTTGAAAATAGTAAGAAAAATTTTAATAAGAAATCCCCAAATAAAAATTTTTATTAAAAAAAATTATTTTGTTTTGTTTGTAGCAACTGTTTGCTGCATGTTTTTTGAAATCCTTTTTATAAGATTCCAGTGGAGAATTACAAGCAGAACAATATGCTCTTTTTTGAAGACGAATGAGCCAAATTGGCTTTGAGCTTCTTCAATAGGTTTTAGCCATCCTTAAAATCAACAATAAAAATACATACAGTGCACTGTGAGAAGTATAAATCAAGGTACCTCTTGTGAAATAAAACAATATCTAAAATTTTTTAAAAAACAAGAAAGAAAGTTTTGTGTTATTTCATCCTATTTTGTAAAATTATTCATATACTAGCGTCCAGCAAAATTATGCACTCATATTCTAAGAAACAACCATAAAATATCCTTAAGTACCTGGCAACTACTTAATTTTGCACAGCAAAAGTCTTGGTACTTTCTAAAGTGATCTATGTTTAAGTATTGGTATATCTATTATTTACAATTTTTTTTCTTTCTACATTAACTAGTGTTCGCCTTATGGTCAAAATTCGACCATAATTTTTTTTTTTTGTAAATATGAAAAAACATAATTCATCTAAGTATATATGAATTTATTTCTTTCGAGCATTTATTTTTTCCTTCAAAGTGGATCGATTTGGCGAGGCACCAACCTCCGGTTCATATTTTATCTTCTACGTGAGTTAATTTTGTTTTGCAAGTTCAGTATAAAAATACCAATTGAAAAACAAAAAAGTATCAAAAAGTCTCCTTTATATATTGTCATCTACTCAGGTCGTTGCACGTTTAATTTTATGTTTCTATGTCTAATATTATTATAAAATTAATTAAGGTACCAGATGTAGAACGAAAAAGTACCAAAAAGCTCCCCTTACATGTTCTTATTCACCCAGTTTAATGTATAATTTTATCTTTATAGGTCGAATATTAACGAAAATTCAAAAAGTTCCAGATGAAAAACAATAAATACCAGCATTTTTTATCTTATACGTTATCACTCACTCAGGATCCTACACCTATAATATTATGTTTCTAAGTTCTATATTATAGCAAATTTAAAAATTATCACATGAAGCACAGAAAAGTAAAAAAAAAAAAAAAATTTGTTTCCCATATTTCCCCTTTTTTCTCCCCAAAGAGGTTCGGTTGACAAACAAAGGAAGAAAGCGTTCTTAACTGTTTTGCCTGGTCTGATTTATATAGTCGAAATATTCGAAAACCGGTTTCTGATAAATGTCGAAAATCGATCACCCTAATTTTTTAATATTTGATAATTGAAAATAAATTTTTATTTATTTATTTTGCATTTGTGTTAGTAACAATTTTGAACGCTTATAACTCTGAAATTATTGAACAGATTTTAATAAAATATACATTGTGCACTTCTTTGAGTAAATACCTCTTAAATGGTGTATATTTTGTTCAAATCGGTTGACATACAGAGGAGGAAAGTGTTCTGAACTGTTTTGCCTTAGCCGATTTATATATAGATAAGGGTACATTTAGAATGTATTCAGAGTTATTTCTTGTTGATATCAGTAGCAATAATTGGTTTTTTATTGAAAAAAGTGTTAAATAAAATGACTCGCAAGGAGCTATCGATTGAGGAGCGCAATATTATTATTAATAATCACAGAATGGGAAAATCATATTCTAAAATTGCTCAAATAAATTATAGAAGTAAGTCAACAAAACGAAAGGCAATAAATCGCTTTCAAAAAGAAAAACGAGTTGAAAATAAGACCAGGTCTGGGCGTCATAGCAAGCTCAATAAGACATGAGCCCTATGAACACAGACTTTGTTCGCATGAAATCCCCAACCCTGATGGGTTCCGGTTAAAAATGAAAAATAATCTAAAGGTGCCAAATCGCACGATCTTGGAGGCCAATCCTCCTCTACGAGAAACAATGCGATTTTGGAACTCTTCTTTAGCTGTGTGGCAAGTGGCACCATCCTATTGAAATCACATATTCTCTACGTCTAAATTGTCAATTTGTCACCACAAAAGGCTTCGGATCATCTCCCTGTAGCAATTTCCATTGAGCTATAATAGCTCAAATTTGTGCACCCTTTATATATGTACATACATATACCTATAATATAAATTTTTTTTTTATTATGCGGAGGTACATATATTAAATGAAATAAAATCTTGGCTATTATTATACCATTTATAAAACTTTTCGTTCTTAGATCAGTGACATACATTTTTGGAAAGATGCTTTTGGTTGTGGAGATATAAAGCTTTAAAGTTTCAATTGCAATGGTGCCTTTTATGAACTAAATTCAATTTTCGACAGCAGTCGAATTAGCTGATCGAACGAATTTTCATTTGGTATTATAGCGCACATTCGAAAAAAATTTACTATTGTGATTTGTTAATTCACATTTTCGATCAGCTGTCACTTAAAATAAAAATTTTTGTTTACAAATTAAAAAATTAAATTAAAGTTGAACGTGATTACGTGATTATTTTTAATGCGTACAAAAATGTTCGTTTTTATTGAATTTTTATACTCTATACCAAAAAAAATTATTTAAAATTTCAGTTGTATTTTTTATTTTTATAATTCTTATTTTTCTTTTTTAAAAATATATGTTATATATATAATACCTTTTGAAAATTCATAAATAAATAAAAAAAGTGTTGTTTATTTAAAAAAAATCCCGGAATTTCGGGATTTCTATATCCCGAATCCCGGGATTTTCTAAAATCAGTCCCGATTGGCATCCCTAATACACAAAAAAATTTATAAATGGTTAAATTTTCAACAAGTATTTTACATTTATTCGCACCGTCGAAAGCAAAATGTATTAACAAAGTGACCTCAGTACTGAAACAATAAAATAAAATTCTGGTCGAAAGCAAATTTGTTTTCGTTGAAAAATTCGATGCACAACGACAGTGCTGCCAACTCATAATACCAAAAACCAAATTCAAAAAATTTTTTTTTTTTAAATGTAATTTTCTATGCGAACGTTAACGTTTGAAATCGATGAACAGGCCAGGCCGATGGTTTTCTCTAAAAAAGTTTTTAATGTGTTAATTTTTTTACATATCGTCACCTAAAAGACGAAATAACCTATCTGCACTTTTCAAAAGTTTACAGGAGAGGGGAAAAAACGTTATAAAATTGGAACTATTAACGATATTGAAACGAAAATTACACATTTTGATTAAAATAAGACCAGTTATATATATCGGTTGAGAAAATTTTGTTTTTCTAATCACAGCTTATGTTATGACACTTAGGTTTTTTGGAATTGTAAAATTCTGAAACCAAATAACCTATCTGCAGTACTAATTAGTATGAATTAATAAAAATTTATTTATTCACATGAATATTATATACATTAAATAAATACAGTAGTAGTTTCTTTTACTTGTTTAAGCAAAAACAAGTACTTAATGTTTGTTTAAATTACACTATGCAACAAAATTAAACTTTTATCTTGATTTTTGATGATTTATTTTTCTCTTTATTGTGCGTAACGGTCCTCTAGGTACAAAAACTTTGTCAGTTGTAATAGTACATGTTCAAAATTTTGCACACATATGCGTTATGATATAGGGAATAAATTTCCATAAAAAACAACATTTTGAAATTTTTGCAGATAGGTTATTAGGTCTTTATGTTTAAATACGATCATAAATAGAGAAGATATAAATTATTAAATTTTAAAAAGATAGCAAACTGAAAGCATCTTGCTAAAAAAAATAATATTTTTCACAAATTCATGTTATTGTTGTGTGAAATAATAATTCAAAATGATAAATTATGAATAATATAGTTTTATAATAAATAAATTTTAATTGAAATATTGAATAATAAATTCATAAATAAAAGTTATATACCTATACAGGTACATATGTGATAGAAATCGATTTTAAAAACGATACGATTTGAAACCGAAAATATCGTTTTAAGTATCTTTTTAAATGGATTTTAAATGCATATTCCTTTTATTTACAGTCTTTATTCTTTCAAATTTTATATTATATACGTTAACTGAAGTGTATTCTGAACGAAAATTTTAGACTTTAATTCAGAAATGGATTTTAAAATCATTCGAAATTCATCACACCCAAGGCGAATTTACACCAGGTGAACTTATCTTGCTACGTAAAGACAAAATCAAATATTTGTTTGAATTTTTGACACAACGTTAAAATATTTTACAGTGTTGTAAAACGTTTTCAAAATAAGACCACCTTGTATGAATTCGCCTTGATCACACCTTTAAAAACGTTCGTTTTGAAATCGATCGATTTTCATCATACCTGATAAAAATTGTTTATTAAACCTTTTATAAATCTAAGATAGGTATGTACATTCATATTTTCTTTTTCATAAGGGGAATACAAAATTTATTATTCAGCCCAATTATGAATGAAAATTCCCCGGGAGTTTTTTCCCTTTTCCCATTTTTACAACTGAATTTACATAGGAAAAATGTGAGAAGGGAGAAAACTCCCGGGGAATTTTTATTCATAATTATGATTTTTGTATGACGTGCTAAATTCCCAATTTTTCATATTTTATAAATACACTGAAAGTTATTGTTGATGGAAAGCTAGCTTCTTTGTGCATTTCGGTTTAAACCTGTAATTTTTATTTCAGGAGAGCGTTTACGTATATGGAACGTTCTATTTTTAATAACAAATAATACGTATGTGTAAATATTTATTCTCTTGGCCTATGTGTAAAAAATAAATTTTTTAGCTAAGATAGATTTTTTTAAATAATTAAGACCATTTTTATATTTGAAAGTTGTTTTTTTCGTATATAATTAATTTATTAATTCTAACTTCAATATGAATTATGTCTCGAGAGATCTCATTTCTTGGTCTTCGTCATTGTATTGTGGCTGAGCTTCTTGATTTCTTTCCTCATTAGTCTCATTATTTTCTGAACTATCACTACTATTTTCATTTTCACGTTCCCCTATCTCAGTATGACCGTTAAACTGTCCTTCGGCTGGTTGTTGAGTCTCCTTGGCCTTTTCTTTCTCTGCTATATGTGAACGCAGTGTGTGTATTTGCTTTTCCAATTCAACACATTGTTGTTCAATTTCATAATTTTTTGATACCAATAATACCCAATTTGCCTCAAGTGTTCGCAGTTTCTCACCAGCCTGTGTTTGTGCTTGTTTTCTCTGCCAGTTAACGTCTTGTATTTCTTTTTTCAAAGCGTGCAACTGATTTTGAGCTTTGGCTTGTAGAGCTACAAATACTTCTAAGTAAGCTTTCCAAGCCTCAATACCATAGTCGAGCATAAGTTCCAAGTTCATTGTTCTTACCCATTGATGTTCAAGTTGGGCTTTTGAATTGTCAATGGCCTCTTCCCAGGCAGAAACTTCAGATAAGCGACCAGCAGCTGGTGGTGGTAACTCATAACGTTTCATACTGAGTGTTTCCATGGGTACACGATTCTGTATGCGTTCAAATTCTTGAGACATAAGTTTTGTCTCAAATGCACCGGAATTTAAGGTTGGTAAATGTTCTAAATAGTTTTTGGTGGGCCTATAACGACGACATTCTTCTTCTACCATGGCCAAAGCCTGTAATGCAAATAAAATAATCGAATTATTAAGGAATATAACCTGGGAGATTTGCAACCGTTTTCAAAAAGAATTTTCCATTTTTGTTTTTTTTTTTTGCTTATTTAATAAAACTATTGATTTTGAATGAAAAATCTCTTCCCACTCTGTTATTAAATAGATTGACACATTTTATAGATTTTTAGTTAAAGCATTAAAAATACTTACGGATTCTCTGACACCAGTGTCGTCGTAACCCTGATCAATGTATGGCAAAGCATCCACAGTTACTTCTCCAGCCATATTTACAATTGATATTGTAATAAAATGTATTAATTAACAAGTAAAACGAATTTTTTCTTTTTACTACTTCGCCTTGCAGTTTGTTTATATTTAAACACCTTTTGACACTTGGATCTTTGTTTTCTTTCCCTCTTTTTTGGTTATCATTCGTAGCACATTAAGCCGCCTAACGATAAATTTTCAAAACTAAAAAAAACGCTTAATTGTTAAATACAACCCAATTTCTTCGTTCAATTTCAACTCTGTTTTGAGTAGCCATATTGAATTTCGTCAAGCTTTTCGTTATTTAGCATTCTTTCCTCTTCTTGTTTTCTTCCTTTTTCTTTTCGGTCCACTATTGGTAAATGGAGGACGTTTCTGCCGTTGCAGAATAAAATAATATAATAATTTTGGGATTATTTGCCAATAAAAATGGTAAGCACGTGTAAAAAATTAAAGCGATTGTTAACATCGTTAATGTGAATGTGGAAATTGACACAAAAAGTTTGTAAATAAATGATCAAAAATTTGTGAAAATAAACTTTTGACAAGTCACACGTGTTTGTGAAATTCTAACCCACGTTAAAGCGAGGAGAAAATTTCCTGATAAAAGTGTTTTATTATAATAATTTTTTTTTTATTATTGTAGAGTTTAGCTAATGCCAGACCTCTGGTCTCCGTTTATTCGGAAAAAAATGAACAAGTCAAAGAAAAAAACATCTGCCTGCCAGCTGTCTTCAAGGCACCCATCCGCCCTGATGTGGTCAATGATGTTCATCAATTGATGCGTCGCAACAAGCGTCAACCTTATGCCGTCAGCGAACAAGCTGGTATGTAATAAAACGAAGTAGGAAGAATGCTTTAAAAAAGAAATTCTCAATATATTTTGTGTGTGTTGTTTTGTTTAGGTCACCAAACCTCTGCTGAGTCTTGGGGTACTGGCCGTGCTGTTGCTCGTATTCCCCGTGTTCGTGGTGGTGGTACTCACCGTTCCGGCCAGGGTGCCTTCGGTAACATGTGTCGTGGTGGTCGAATGTTCGCACCAACCAAAACTTACCGTCGCTGGCACCGCAAGATCAACGTCAACCAACGTCGCTATGCTTTGGTTTCAGCTATTGCCGCCTCCGGCGTCCCAGCCCTTGTCCAATCTAAGGGTCACATCATTGATGGTGTCTCTGAATTCCCCTTGGTTGTCTCCGATGAAGTACAAAAATTGCAAAAAACTAAGCAAGCTGTTGTCTTCCTTAGACGCATGAAGATCTGGGCTGACATCCAAAAGGTAAACAAAACAAAATCATAACACATTAATCAATTGGCAGTTGCTGCAGTTATAGAAGAATTCATTTTTCTACACTGAATTTTGCTATGTATTGCTTGAAGTAAAAAAGTAGCTGCTAGAGTAAAAATTGGTTTCAGTAGGCGTTCCGTCAACTAGTAATTGACACTTTTTGACGGGGTAACTTAAATCAACATTTTATTAATGTCCATAACAAACTTTTTTTTAAACTTATTATTAAATTATAACCTTTTTACCTGTTTAATTTTAAATTTTAGGTGTACAAATCCCAACGTTTCCGTGCTGGACGTGGTACTATGCGCGATCGTCGCCGCATTGCCCGTCGTGGTCCCCTTATCGTTTACTACAAGGATGAAGGTCTGCGTCGTGCCTTCCGTAACATCCCCGGCATTGAAACTATGTCCGTTGACAAGATGAACTTGTTGAAGTTAGCTCCTGGTGGTCATGTTGGTCGTTTCGTCATTTGGACCGAATCTGCCTTTGCCCGCTTGAACGAACTTTTCGGCACCTGGAAATCTGGATCCACCTTGAAAAAGGGCTACAACCTCCCCCAACCTAAAATGGCCAATACCGATTTGTCTCGTCTTCTTAAATCAGAAGAAATCCGCAAGGTTCTCCGTGATCCACGCAAGAAGGTATTCCGTCGTGTACGTCGTCTCAATCCTTTGTCCAACGTGCGCCAACTTATCAAGTTGAACCCATACGCCGAAGTTCTTCGCCGTCGCGCTGCCTTGGCTGCCGAACAACGCACCGTTGCCAAGACTTTGGCTAAGGCCGAGAAAAACAACGTTCAATTGGCTAAGAACCACTTCGCTGTTGCCGCCAGCAAAGCTGCTGCTAACCGCGCTAAAATGTTAAAGAACGCTTTTGAGAACAGAAAGAAGAAGGCAACCGCTGCCCCCAAAAAGAAGTAAACTTTTTAAAAGGGTTAATTTTGGTCCTAGGGAGGGTGGGTGTATCTTTAAATTCATGTAACGCTACACAGAAAATATATGTAATATATGAATTTTTTTCATAATTAAAAAAAACATTCTAAAAATCAAACTTAAGGTTTAAGTTTATTTTAATAAATGGTTTTTGACACTATTGTTTTTAAGTTAAAGCAAGTATGTATTTGTTGTTGGTAAGGCAGGTCGAGCCAGCCGTTCAGTAGTTTAGCTCCAAAATAGAACATTTTAGAAAAGGCGAAATTTTTTAAAATTAATCGTGTCTATTCCAAAATACGCATCGAAAGAGTGAACATTTACATGAAAACAAAACCAAATTGACAAAAATTGGTTTTTGAATAGCCACGAATGTCTTAATAGTTCTAAACCGAGCAAGTTTTCTTTCATATTTGACAAATCTCTTAACCCATTGACAGCTAAGTAAACACAAAAAATAATTATCAGGCATGTTCTGAAAATCACAATCAGCCCAATTATGAATATAAATTACCCGGGAGTTTTTTCCCTTTTCCCATTTTTTCAATTCATTACATAGGAAAAATGGGAGAAGAGAGAAAACTCCCGGGGAATTTTTATTCATAATTGGGCTGAATATTTCAAATCACTTGTGATTTTAAAATGACAATTGAGGGGCTTAAAGCACAAGGGGTTCAAGTGACTTTTGTTAAATAATGAGACAAAAGAGGTTGTTTCGCTTGTGCTCCAAGCGAAGCAAGTATTTTAATGTCCAGTGCTTGAATTGTTCACCATATCCAGCGTCCGGATGAGAATCCTACATTCACCTCTTGTGCTCTGAACAACGGGTGCGTTCGTAAATGCATCACTGCGCTGCATCAGTGATTTCAAATCGTTATATATTTATCAGTGAAATAAATGTGAACCAAAAAATTGTGAAATACTCCACAAAAATAATAGACATACAATAAAAAAATTATAATTATTTTTTATCGGCTTTTATGCATTTACGAACGCATCCAACTTCTCCGAACTTCACCTATAATTCCATATGTAAACTCAATTTTAGAAAAAGGCACTTAAACCCCTTGTGCTTTAAGCCCCTCAATTGGTATTTAAGGGAGTTTTGAAAACCAAAAAAGTTTTAGATTTGTTTAAAATAGTGGGAAAAAATAAGCAAATTAATTTAGAGCGGCGACCACTTAGCTGACCGGCTTAAAATCACAATTATGAAAAGTTTTTTTTTTTTTAAATCACTTTCACAAAAAATGATTCTTATAACATGCCTGTAATTGTTAGAAAAATTAATCCAATAAAATTTACATTTTATTTTAAAATGTTAGTATAAAAAATCGCGCGATTTTTTGCCTGAGGCGATCGTTTTGTGGAAAACAATTTTCAAATAATGTCACCATTTTACTTTAAAAATTTTTAGCAACGCAACTGAAATTCAGTTGCCATCCGTAAGCGCACCATAAATATACAAAATTGTCTGTTGAAAAAAGCTACATGTGTGACTCGGCTTTTATTGAAAACTATCATTTTGGTTTGATATGTTTAATTCATTTTTTGTGCTGTGTTTCAGCAAAAATAAAATTTAATACAAAATAAACTAAATTTAAATAAATGAAATAGATATGTATGTCATCAAAGTATTTATTTTGTTACGTCATTGTCAGTTAAAAAGCGCGACGTATAAAGTACAACGGATTTTATGTGATCCGGCCTTTTTTACATGAAAGTTTAATCGCCATAGAATGAATACGTAGAAGAAAATGTTGAATATATGTGGCAGTTTCAGTTGAAAGGGACCTATGAATGAAAAAATCTATTTTTACTGTATTGGTGATTCCTAAAATAGACAATACGCTCTTTCTTTTGTCATAAGTAAGCTTTAAAATACTGTTCAGAAATGACTTTATACACTAACAGACTATTATATTGTATCTTCTTATTACATCTTACCTTAACTTTCCTTTGGAAAGCAATGAAGTATATTGTATGTACAGAAAAATTTACAATTATTAGACACCAGCAGAATGTAATTCATTTTCTGGCCCGCTACGGCCTTCGTCAGCATTCTTTGTGTCACACTGGATAGTGATACTTTAAAAATGGAATGTATTTAACTCAACAATTTTAACAATTAGAAACTTGGAACTTTTTCCCAAGGAAAGCTAAGGTAAAATGTAACAAGAAGATAAAATATAATGGTCTGATAGTGTGTAAAGTAATTTCTGAAAAATTGAAGGAATAGGACTATTACAAAAAAGTTACATTCGAAAGGAAATAATTCCCAGTTTCTAATTTTTATTATTTTAGTTATTAAATTTTATTTAATAGAGAAATATTTGTATAATATTTGCTATAAAATTTTTTTATTACAGAAATCTTGTTAAAAAACGGCTTGTGAAATTTTTGCGTTTTCGATTTCCATTACACCCCTGTATATTTTGAAAATTCAAAATCCAATATTGATACATCTGATCGCTTTTATGGCTTGAAACTAATAATCCGGCGGTTTTTTGGATTGTATATTACGAATCTGTTCTTAGATTTTGAAAATTCATAATAGCGAATCCAATTTGGCTGACTATTTTCTGTAACATTATGGGAATGGCTTGAAACTCGTGGGCTTGAAACTTATGGGATTTATTTGGAACTCTTTAGGGGTTTTAAGGGCCGCTGATGACGAATCAGGCAGAGCCTAAAATTCTGACATTTTGAATTTGGAAAGTCTGGCTTTAGATTCATAACCAGCTAACCCGAAAACCCCTGAGTGACGGGTTTAAAACAAATTCAATAATATTACAAAAAAATAGTCGGCCATATTGGATCCGTCATTTTGAATTTTCAAAATCTAATATTCGTAGTCAACGACCCCGAAAATCCTTAAGTGACGAGTTTCATGCGATTCCAAAAATTATAAAAATTTATAAAAACGTGGCGTATCAAAATCCACTTGTTTTAAACAAATCCAATAACATTACAAAAAATATTCAACCATATTGGATCCGCCAGTTTGAATTTTCAAAATCCAATACCAGATTCGTACTCAGCGAGCCCCAACGCCCCCTTATAACGGGTTTCGGGCTATAAAAGCGTTCAGGCGTTTCAAAATTAACGTGTTAACTTCAAAATCGTTTTTCTCCAAAACTCATATTTTTGCCCATACGCCCCTTTTAACAGAAACTGCCACATTTTAAGAATAAAAAAAAAATTGTTGAAAAACTTAAAGTTTTTATTTGAGTTGGCCTTCAAAATTTGACCAAGTTAAAAAACAACATATTGTGAAAAGCGAAACCTACCCTGCAAATAATAGGACCAGTCCAAACACGCGTGTAAAGAGTAGTCCACAAGGGACCAGGACTAGTCCTAAAGTAACCCAAACGTATGGAAAAAACCTGGTCTATTTAACATTACGATGTCCTAGGAGAGGACCATATAACCCACCTTTGGACCACTAAGGAGTAAAACTACTCCATGGTATACTCAAGAGGATTAGTTTGAAGTCGTTTAAAAACGAAAGCATGTCGTTAATAAACGAAGACATGTCGTCTCACTACAAACACTTTTTAACAATGACATGGTCCATGCTTGCATTACATCGGACCAGTCCATGGACCCCTGGATCAGGTGGTTCAATTTTATTTGCACTATTTGTACTATTTACAGTACTTTTTCATCTTAAAACAAGGAAATCCATAATCTAAAAATACTTTCTTGAATTTAACTTATTTGGTTCGTATTAAGAAAAATTTTGCTTTAACCAAGCCACACATATGTACATACATATATTTAAAATAAGTAATTTTTGACTTGGAAGGGAATCATGCAGTTTTCTTGGTTCAAGTCATATTTAGTAAATAATTCTTTCCGTGAAAAAATAACAATGTTAAATTGCATGAGGATCGGTCCATAATGTACCATGGACCCCATATATCGGCGATACTTTACGTTTGCCGATATATCGGGGTGGCATGTCATAACGTCCAGTGTCATAGTGTCCATAACTTATAATCAAAAATGTGAAATTTTTTTTTTAAAATACCGTTAAAATTTCAAGTGATTTTTTTAAAGAAACTAATTTAACCATAATATGGTTGTCGGTGGCAATGATTTGGTTAAATTAAACATAATATGGGTAAAATTTTTTTAAAAATGGTTTGTAGCTTTTTCTCTGGGTGTATATATTAAATATATACATATATCGAAAATAAGGATTTTCTCCTCTATGGTATAACAAATACTGGCTTCGCTAACTAAAGCTTCTCTGTATAGACGGCCTTCGGCCGGGCGCAAGGATTTTCTCCTCTATGGTATAACAAATACCGGCTTCGCTAACTAAAGCTTCTCTGCCTAGTCGGCCTTGTTCGGAAACAAGGCAGTTTTTAGAAGCTTTACTTAGCGAAACCGGTTTTTGTTTGACCATAGAGGAGAAAATCCGTGCGCAAGGCCGAAAACCGGCTATACAGAGAAGCTTTAGTTAGCGAAGCCGGTGTTTGTTATACCATAGAGGAGAAAATCCTTGCGACCGGCCGAAGGCCGGCTATACAGAGAAGCTTTCGTTACCGAAGCAGGTGTTTGTTATACCATAGAAGAGAAAATCCTTATTTTCGATATATATATTTAATATATACACCCAGAAAAAAAGCTACAAAACCATTTTTAAAAAAATTATATCCATATTATGTTTAATTTAACCAAATCATTGTCACCGACAACCATATTATGGTTAAATTAGTTTCTTTAAAAAAATCACTTGAAATTTTAACGGTATTTTAAAAAAAAAGTTTTCACATTTTTGATTATAAGTTAAGTTGTGGACATTATGACACTTCTCCGATGGACATTATGACACTTTTATAAGTGTCATAAAGTCGATGGACACTATGACACTGGACGTTATGACATGCCACCTATATCGGTATCGGCGATATTTTACTGTCGATACTCTGATACTTTTTTTTTTGTTTGAACAAACAATTTAATTTTCAGCGCTTATTTTTTGCATAACAACTAAGAGCAAAAAATCAAACAGAATAATAAATTATTAAATAAGCTGGAAGTCGGTGCACATCACTCGTTTTATGCGCATGTTTCTTTTTTGACCTTTTTTCGAGACTCATGCTAAAGTAGAAAGTAATACTACTTCATACTTTCGATACGCATATTACCTGTTTGCTGGGAAACTTGTCAATACAATTTTGCACTACGACTTTTTGGACTGATGCATAGACGCATTAAACGCTTGGTATGTACATGCAGCAGAATTTTCTGCTAATTTTTATGAAAATAAAAATCACATCGCTACAACTTTTGGGTCACTTCGAACAGACCATAAAATCCATAAGCAAGGCCACTTCTACATTTTCTGGCGCTATTTCGCTAGTTAACAGGCACATTACTAGAAAATACAATTAACGAATTAACTGAGATCGCCAAATATTGGCGATTTACGTATGTATCTTTAGCTCTGAATGAAAGATTTGATTGTTAGGGGATAATGGAATCTATTGTTTTTTAACAATTTTTACCTTCGATACAAAGCTAGAAAATTTCAAAGACAATAGATTTATTGAGCCACATTGTTGAAGACACTGTCACCCCTACACCTAGAAATAATTCTGATAAGTCTACAACAACTGAATTTTGGAGCGCTTGTAAAAATCTTAAAAAAAAGTTTGAAAAGAAGAAGGTTTGAGACGCAGATCCGGTTGTTGCAAAATTATATCCAAAAAAGTAGAGAATACTTTGTTTTTTAAACAAAAATCTTATTAGTATTGTAACAAATTTGTAAACTTTGTTACTAGTAAAAAATTTTTTAACATGTAATTTTAACATTTACTTGTAACAATTGTTACAAATTTTTAACAATTTAAGTAAATGAACACAGCTTATCTCTTACACTGTTTTTTTGTTAAAAAAAATTAATTTAACATAAATTTTAATTCATTTCGTTGGTTTAAAAATGTTAGTAAAATCAATTTTAAATATTAATAATCTTTTACACTGTAACATTGTATAATAATTAAAGAAAATACTCTAATAGAGTTTTGTTAATTTTACCTTAAATTTTTAATATAATATTCGCTTTGGCATCGGCGATATTTCTTATTGAGTGTTGGTATCGTATCGGCAATAAGGCGTATCGTTACTTCCCTATTTTAAACCTTCCTCTCGAAAAACCGTTTGATACGCGTTAAACCTAAACGAAAAATGCTTTTGTAATAAAATTCGGTCTGTCGCAGTTTTATAAGACAAGAAATAACACTGTCAACTTTCGTAAAAATCGGTCCATAATTTTCCATAGGCCCCATATAAAGCTCACTCTCGATAAGTGGGCGTGGCACAACATTTGAGAGTATGAGAATAATTGTCCAATTTTGGTACACATAGCTGGGTTATCAATACACAACCTTGTAACGATTATTTGAGTTGTTCTTATAATGGGAAGCTACCTTTAATAACGGCTGTGCTCGTCGGAGGGGTGAGTTAATTAAAGTTCCCATTAAAATTAAATTTAAAACATTTACAGTAGATTTAAAAATCAGGTAGCTTAGTAGATAACATGTGAAAATAGATCGATAATTATATAAACCAAAACCAAAAAAAAATTATAATAAGCTAGGCTTGAATGAGTATTGTGTAGCTTGGAATGGAAATCGCTACACATTATCTAAACCCTCCCACCATGCTGACATTATTGTATAATTCCCCTGTCAGCCCTACATAAAATAACACCAACAACAAAAAAATTACTAACTTACCTAACCCATAAGGTGAAGAATACCTTTCGTAATAAAAAAATATCAAAATTTTAAGACATTATGTTTAATACATAAGAAAAGTTAGAACATATTTATTAATATAATAGAAATTAAAATAACAAAACAATTGAGATAATGTTAATTCAAAATGTAATTATAACAATTGGTCACCCTAAATGTTATTTCCAATATTTTAGAAATCTAGCAAATAGATTTATACAGGAAAAAAAAAATTAACCAAAGTCATAAATAGAAAAAACAAAACGTTTGATGAATTAAATCTGTAGTAGGTAGGGTATTTTAAGGTATATTGTAATATTTTTTCCTTTTTTTTTTATATATATATGTATATATCAACGTAACATAAATAAGTGTTTAAATAAGTAAATTAAATAAGTAAATTAAATATTAAATTTAATAATGAAACAAAACAAATCTTAATTTAAAGATGATTATTTATGTTACGTTTTATCTTTTTAAATGAGAATATCATGAAAACGAAATGGCTGAATAAAAATTTCATAAAAAGAATTAACTTACGTTCATTGGTACATCGAAGTCAGCAGGCCCAGGTGACAGATGGCTTGCGTTATTATAATCAATTTTTATATCAACCACAAAATAAGAGTAAAGGATAAGTTTGTGTACGTATGAATATTATGTCATTTAAATACCTGTATAACAATCCATACGCAATTACGTATTTTTTTAATTGTAGTTATTGATAAGGTAATTTTAAGTTTAGAATGTCAATATCAATATGAAATTTTGTTTTCAATTTACCACTTTAGATTCTTTTGTTTTTTTATTATTTCAAATTAATTAAGGTGACCATCCGAAATAATATTATTAAATTTTTTGCAAAAAGAAAACAATTTAAATATTCATTAATTTAAGTTAATTTAGAAATAAAAATATTATGAAATTTAAGAAAATTAGAGATAAAGTTGCTTTTAAATGATGTATTGAAATTTCAAGAGAATTTAAAATTTAAAATTTCGTGAAACGAATTTAAAAAAAATTAAATTGAATCTGGTGGACAATCCGGATCTCGTTATTAAAGAAATAAATTCCAAATTATTCCTTTTTCAATCAAAGTTGTTCAAAGTTATTTAAATTCCTTTTTCTTTTCCACCACCAGTAAATTAAAAGGGTCTGGTCACCCCACCGGGAAAAATAAAAAAAGTAACAGTAATTTCCTCTGTTGTGATTCGATCTTGCCTGAATATTCCAAGAGAATTGCTCAAAAAGAATATAAATAACTGAGCTCTTCAAATTCCGATTTCCACCCAATTTAAAATATTAATAAATATCCTCTACTGATGAAAATTCCAAGTTTTACTCCAACCGAATTTCCCAAATATCCTAGTTCTTTTCTTTTCGACCTTCTCAATTAAATTTAAATTTTGGAATGAAAATTTTCTGAAAACTGTCTTTTCCTAATTTCAATAATTTCAATGTTAACTACAATTTATTTTTTTTTTTCCGTACACATTAAAACTTAATGAACATTTTTATACACCCTTAATAAAATGTTATTAAACTACCTATTAGTTTCCCATAATCGAATACTAAAATCAGATAATTAGATAAAAATCAAAATTGTCGCCATCACAACCTCTCTTAAAGTATGGGCGGGATTGCAGAAGTGGGCGTTGTAACTCCCGTGTAAAGACATTATAGATTTCTGTATATCATGTAGGGTATTCACCGATTAACGGTTAACCGATAAATTACTACCCGATTAACTGATCGGTTAATTTAAAATTGGTTTTTTTCGATTAACGATTAAACCGGTTAATTTCAGTAGATTAACCGATTAACCGTTGTAACAAAAATTATAATTATATGGACTAGTCACCTTATCTGCAGGGGAAGTCATTGTATTTTTTGAAAATTTCCATGTTATACAATAGGGTTCTGACCAGGGACCGAAAATAACAGTTATATTGGAATTTTAAAACAAAAAAAGCATGTACAATTAAACGTCGAAAAACTGATTCAAGTATACCATATTGTTCCTTATGCACTTGTCAATGATATAATATATTGATTTTTAAAATTTTGATTTTTATATTTTCGATCAAAAATAACAGTTATATTTTTATTTTTATTTTTTTGAACAAAAATAACTGCTATTTTTTGATTTTTATTTTTTCGATCAAAAATAACAGTTATTTTTTGATTTTTATTTTTTTGAAGAAAAATAAAAGTTATTCTCTAAAAAAATGTACGTTATTAATTAATTTAGTTGACTTTAAATTTTTATTTTAATGTGTAATTATAATTGGAATTTCTTATGCACATTAAAATAATTATTAAAAGTCAACTACATAAATTATTAAAACACATACATTTCTTTAGAGAATAACTTTTATTTTTGCTCGAAAAAATAAAAATCAAAAAATAACAGTAATTTTTGTTCAAAAAAATAAAAATCAAAAAATAACTGTTTTCATCTTTTATGAAAAAAGGAATAATTGTTACGGTCCCTGATTCTGACTCATTTTTTACAAAAAACTTACCTATCACCATGTGATAACGACACGACAAAACTAGTAAATGTAATATTCCAGGCAGCAAAATACTCCGACATTGTCTGAATCAGACATTTTGTGCAAATGTCTGAATACATTCTTAGAGACTTCGTTGAGATTTCTGTCAGACATTGAATATACATACTGTCTAATTCGGGGGGAATTAATATACAGATATGGTCAATAGAATACCGTCGAAATTCATTCAGATTTGTCTAACGAGACTTATTATTTTTTTAAAACAATGACAATTGTCATTCAGTTGAAAATAATTTTAATTTTATTTCATTTGTTCAAGATAAAAATCAAGTACGTGTAAAATTTATAATTATGTATGTACTTTTACATATTCTGACTGATAGTCAGAAAGCAAAAAAGAATCTCGATTTCCCACGACATGTCTATTCGAATTTCGAATTCGTATCAACCACTTCATACATTTTTGGGTCAGAAATCTGACAGTATTAGTATACGATTCCGACTTTTTTGCCGACGTTTCTCTCAGATATCTGAACGACGTCGGATTATTTTGCTGGCTGGGATGTAGTTTATTTTTTTATAACTAGGCCGAAATTCGACCACTCGACACTTACTTTCGAGAAAACCTGTGAGTTATACAACAAAAACGTACACATTTTAAGAGAAAGGCAAAAATGCACTACCCAGCTAGCATTTGGCTAATTATTATTTGTAAAAATCACCCAAATGATTCTTTTGAGATCAGTTTTGATGATTAAAAACTGATTTATCACCTGAGTGATTAAAAAAAGATTCTTATATGATTCATTTATATGTTGAAATAATGATTTTTAAATATTTTGTTTTTTCCAAATGAAAAAATATAAAAATAGAAACTTTCATGTCAGCCAAACAAATAAAAAGCTTGGCTAAAAAAGAAGCCCAAAAATTATTGACAATTTATAAATTTAAATGTACGTGCAAATTGAGCCGTTTATTTTGAAAGTGGCATTAGTCACTTTTTCAAAAAAAATCGAGTTAATAATAAATTTAATAATAAATAATAATAATAAATAATAATAATAAATAATAATAATAATAAATACTGAGAAAAATATCATTATCATGATGTATCAAATACAAGTGAATCTTCTCGAAAGTTAGCATCCGTATTTTTAAACGTGTTAAAACGCAAACCCTTAAATATCTCGACTTAAAAAACCGAAATGACTTATGCCACTTTCAAAATAAACGGCTCAATTGTTTCTTATCTTCTTTGCGAAAAACCAATTACTTTTGTTTGGTTTAAAAGCCATAATGGTCCTGATTTTTCGGAGAAAAATTAAAAAAAACACGACAATTAAAAAATGATATGAAATACATACATATAATTAAAAACTATATAATTTAAGATTAAAAAATGAGACAAAAACGATTCATAAATGATTAGAAAAACTAACATTAAAATTATCAAAAAGGAATCAGAAAATCGTATCACAAATGATTATTTCAGGTGATTCATCGGTAGGGTACCATTTTCTCACAACGAGAGTATCATTTATGATTAATTTGGCATTTTTATTACGACCAACCACGAACAAAAAATTCAAAAACCGTTCTTTTTTACAGAATATCCTTAAAAAAAGGACATGGATGATCGTCCTTGCACAAATTGTATATACAGTTGGACGCGCCTATATAAAAATGATATGAAATACATACATATAATTAAAAACTATATAATTTAAGATTAAAAAATGAGACAAAAACGATTCATAAATGATTAGAAAAACTAACATTAAAATGATCAAAAAGGAAACAGAAAATCGTATCACAAATGATTCTTTCAGGTGATTCATCGGTAGGGTACCATTTTCTCACAACGAGAGTATCATTTATGATTAATTTGGCATTTTTATTACAACCAACCACGAACAAAAAATTTAAAAACTGTTCTTTTTTACAGAATATCCTTAAAAAAAGGACATGGATGATCGTCCTTGCACAAATTGTATATACAGTTGGACGCGCCTATATAAAAATGATATGAAATACATACATATAATTAAAAACTATATAATTTAAGATTAAAAAATGAGACAAAAACGATTCATAAATGATTAGAAAAACTAACATTAAAATTATCAAAAAGGAATCAGAAAATCGTATCACAAATGATTCTTTCAGGTGATTCATCGGTAGGGTACCATTTTCTCACAACGAGGGTATCATTTATGATAAATTTGGCATTTTTATTACAACCAACCACGAACAAAAAATTTAAAAACTGTTCTTTTTTACAGAATATCCTTAAAAAAAGGACATGGATGATCGTCCTTGCACAAATTGTATATACAGTTGGACGCGCCTATATAAAAATGATATGAAATACATACATATAATTAAAAACTATATAATTTAAGATTAAAAAATGAGACAAAAACGATTCATAAATAATTAGAAAAAACTAACATTAAAATGATCAAAAAGGAATCAGAAAATCGTATCAATAATGATTCTTTCAGGTGATTCATCGGTAGGGTACCATTTTCTCACAACGAGAGTATCATTTATGATTATTTTGGCATTTTTATTACGACCAACCACGAACAAAAAATTCAAAAACCGTTCTTTTTTACAGAATATCCTTAAAAAAGGACATGGATGATCGTCCTTGCACAAATTGTATATACAGTTGGACGCGCCTATATAAAAATGATATGAAATACATACATATAATTAAAAACTATATAATTTAAGATTAAAAAATGAGACAAAAACGATTCATAAATAATTAGAAAAAACTAACATTAAAATGATCAAAAAGGAATCAGAAAATCGTATCACTAATGATTCTTTCAGGTGATTCATCGGTAGGGTACCATTTTCTCACAACGAGAGTATCATTTATGATTAATTTGGCATTTTTATTACGACCAACCACGAACAAAAAATTCAAAAACCGTTCTTTTTTACAGAATATCCTTAAAAAAGGACATGGATGATCGTCCTTGCACAAATTGTATATACAGTTGGACGCGCCTATATAAAAATGATATGAAATACATACATATAATTAAAAACTATATAATTTAAGATTAAAAAATGAGACAAAAACGATTCATAAATGATTAGAAAAACTAACATTAAAATGATCAAAAAGGAATCAGAAAATCGTATCACAAATGATTCTTTCAGGTGATTCATCGGTAGGGTACCATTTTCTCACAACGAGAGTATCATTTATGATTATTTTGGCATTTTTATTAGAACCAACCACGAACAAAAAATTCAAAAACCGTTCTATTTTACAGAATATCCTTAAAAAAAGGACATGGATGATCGTCCTTGCACAAATTGTATATACAGTTCGACGGGCAAAAAAAAAACCTTTCTTATCAACTTGAGTCGCTGTAATGTATAGGTATTTAAATACATGTTATTTTAAACTTTAAAATTTTATATATAAGCAAAAATCAAGGAAGAAGGAATTATATACGTTTTTGGCGATATGTGTAATGCATAGAAATCTGGACCAATTTTTAAGTATACCGATCTAAACAGAATCAAATTTTAAAGTGATCTAATGATGTCCATCCGTCCGTCTGGCTGGTTGTCTGTCTATGTCTGTGCACAAAGTACAAACTTGTAGATAATTTGATCCAATTGGGTAAATTCATTTTAATTGTACTAAGGACGAGGTGAGAGTCGGTCTATTATTTCAGATATTTCCCATAATAACTTCTTTCCAAATTAAACTCTTTGTGCTCGGAAACTATCTTATTATATTGGTATTTAGATTAAATTCGCCCCAAAAATATTTCACTTTAAATTAAATTCTTTTCAGATCGGTTCATATTTGCCCAAAGCTCCCATCTATAAATAGCTTTAACTTAATTTTGAATGAACACATTAATAAACAATTTAGCGACCGTCTCTAAGATCCTTTTAAGAAAAAAAATTCATATGGATATTAATATCTAGATAATATTCGGCACAAATAACTCTTGCGTGTGGGCTTTGCCGATTATAGTTTTTGGATTGTTTTTTTTAATGCAAATATTATTTAATTGTTGAACATTTTGTTTTCAAATGAGCAATGTTTAATTTTTTTTGGGCATATTTTTAACAATTTTCAGGGCATAGGTATTTTCCAGTTTTGACTGCATATTTAATGCGCATAAAACGCGTTTTTGAGAGCGTATTTAATAATATTTCATAATTCATAGGTCATAACCAGGGTTGTCAGATGGGGCGATTTCTCGCCAAACGTGGCGTTTTTTAAACTTGATAGGCGATCAAATTTTCTATTTGGCGACTTTTTTGCGATTTATAAAACAGATGGCGATTTTTTTTTGGTTTTTTTTGATGAGCCATGAATTTGTTTGGAAATTCGTTAAATTCAATACGAAAAAATTTAAATTTTATTCTAGTATTTTTATGTATGAAGTTTCAGACATTCATAGGTATGGTCAGTATTGGAAACTAAATTATGTAATGTTCAAATGGCTGATTAAGATATTAAAAATCCTCGAGAAAATTATTAAAACATGAATATTTTAAAGTTTACGAACAATTTATTATCACAAATAAATTTCGTTGGTGTTAAAATATTTATGAATCGTAACGTACCTTTGGATGATAATGAAAGACAATGGATTAAATCACCGTTTGCCTGTGTTGTTGTGTAATGCCTGTGTTGAAAGAGAATTTTCAATAATGAACTCCACTAAAACTCGCCTTCGAAGTAAAGTGCAATACGAACTTTTTGACGCGTTATCACGAGTTTTAAAATTCATACATGTCAATTGTACATGATGGACTTCTTTTGTACCTTCAGTTAATTAATTTAATTCCCTTAAGCTGGGATCACACGATTGCCGCAATGCACCAATTTTCACACTTTTTAATACCCCAATCGTGTGACTGCACAACCAAATGGCTCATGTACCAATCGAGGACAATATTGTGCTTACTTTTACCAATAAAATGCAACCCTGGTGCGGCAATCGTGTGACTGTTTGCTATGCAACCGCGCGTGTTCTTGTGCGGCAATCAAACAACACAATTCGCGCCAATATTTGCCATTTTTTTAATAAATTTACTTTTTAGTGTTTTTTAGTAATTAATTAAGATAAATATGAATTTATTTATTATGCGTTATGATTTTTTTTTTAATTATTGCTATTAACAAGCAAAGCTATTCAGTGTGAATAATTTTATTCAAGATATGTATTTAAAAAAATAAGTATTATTTCTTTTATAGATATTTGTCTTTAAAATGTCATTTCGTCAGCTCAGAATTGGTTTGGCGCATATGCCAAAAAGTCGGAGTGGAGAAAAACGACAAGGAAGATTTACATGAAGATTACCCAAATTGTACCCGATAGAATTTTTTTATATTTTTACCACTGCTTCCGGTATATGTTTTGAAGAAAAATGCACATTTTTGCGCACTTTCATGAATAAAGTTAGAATTTAATAGTATTTTTTTGAAAATGAAAAATATTGTTTTGTGCCGCATACGCCACTTTTCTAAAAAAAATAAAAAAGTGGCTTTTTGTGCTGCATACGTATACTTATTGTTGTGTATTGAGTAACTTGTCGTTGAGATGAATTTTTTTTATAGTTTTTTTTATTTGATTTTACTTTACAAAAACAGAAAAAACAGTTCTACTGTTATGAAAAGTTACATAAAAAGCCATAAATTGAACAACTTAAATAATGCAAAAGTAAAAAGAAAATTTAAAACTTTTAATATTGAGTAAATTTTTATAATAAGCTTTATCAACACTTGGAAGAAATATAAGCAAGTCTTTTATGTCTCTATTTTTATCGCTGGAAATAAATGATGGTTTCGATATTTTCAAAACATTCGTCAACAAATTCTCAGGAGTTTTCAAAAAATTTTTTGATGCAGACTTAACCAAAATTGCATTTTTATATTTTTCCTCTCTGGTAGAAGTTTTATAATATATACATAAATCATTATTTTAACTGTATAGAAGTACTTTAATTTTAGCAAAAGGGACTTTTCGAAAGTACATTCCAACGAGTATGTGCAAAAATTTTCCGGAAGCATTTCCATAACTTTAAGTTTTGTTTTATTATTTGGCATTGTTTTAAGCAAATTTAGTAAATGAAGAGGACTATGAATTTCAATATTCTTTAAGTACCGGTCAATAACACCATGGACACAGTCCACTTCTTGAATTAAAGAATGTTCTGGTTCGGAAGACTTTTGTATTACGGCATCAATATTATTTTGTTTAAAGAACATTTTGATTGCGGTTGCGTTAATTTCATTTTTATTTTGAGGTACGCAAGAATCGCTCCATAATGTCAAAGTTTTAATAAATGGACAATCTTTTATTAATTCATTTAAAATTTTAATTAAAGCACTAGCAATATTATTACCACTCCGACCACTATGAGCTTCCGTCAAAAAGGCACAATAAGTAAAAGTTAGTATATATGACATAATAATGATTGCTGTAAGATTAAACATATTTAAGTTTCGTTTGTAGTAAAATTTTGAAGCATTTCCCTTAGGTAGGCTAAAAACACAAATAATAGCAAACCGTACACTTGGTTGGGTCCATTATAAAACTATTTTTCACAAATTTAATTTCTTGTTGTCTGTCATTTTACTTTGCTTTTGCTTAAACTACTTTTTTTTCTTACGGCAATGCAGCAAAGCAACAGTAAAATTTATTTTGTACGTTTTTGTATGAAGAATTTGCTGCAATCGCCAAACAATGGCTTGTAGAGCAAAACAGTACTTAAACAATTTTGAAACAGTTGATATGCAGCAAAATTAATGCTTTTTATCTCAGAAACCATAAAAATTTTCGCGAAACAGGTTTTTGATTTAGAAAGATGGTATTAATAAAATATATTCCTCATACCTAACTCATTTTTTAAAAAAATTGTCGGTAGGTCAAACCAGTAATGAGCTGACGATATGTACGTATGGCGTATGTCTCTTTAATTAATAATAATTATAATATTATCCAAATAATTTTTGGGAATACAAAATTTTAATTTCAAAAGATTTTGCTATTCGTGCTTAATTCCCAATTTTTATTATTGATAAAAACACTTGAAATTTATTGTTGATGGGATAAGCTATTCCTATGCGCATTTCACTGGTTGCTTAGGCCAGATCGTCAGGAGACTTCATCCAAAGATTTTAGAAAAACTAAAGATATTATACAAATAAAACTGTAAAGTGAATAAGAATTATAAACCCCAGTTTTACCAGTAACAATATCAAAGCTTAAACAAAAACAACAACAATAAACAGTGAGTTAATCTTAAACCTCGGAAAAAACTGTTAAACACAAGTATTATTTCTGTGGTCACAAGCAATAACCGCCTAAGTCGAAATAGTTTAAGAGAAATTGCATTAGAAAAAAGTAATTCAGAATCAAGAATCTTACCCCATAATGCTTAGATAAAAAAATTATAACGAAAGTTGTATTTGCTTCAGAAATATTTAATAAAAACAAATAGGTATAAGTATGTATAATAGAGTGGGTCAATTTGTTCGGGCCCAAAAAAAGTGACAAAGCGTATAGCAAATTCGTTATCTTCGGAACATTTTAAGAACTTTTCCTAAAGAAACCATGGTTCGAAAATCAAAATCGAGCTTCCGGTTTTTGACTTGAAAGTTTGGTGCTCAGAAAATCTGAAAAAATAATACTTTTTTGGAAATATTTATTGCAATTGGTGAATAGTTGGCCTGTATCGCTGAAAGAGGGCTTGTTTAAAAGGAAATTTTCTCAGCTTTATATATCTGTGCTCATTTTTAGAAAATTCTGTACATAAATAATTGGTTAGGAGATTTTTTTCAAAATGTTTAAATTCAAGCTGGTAAAATAAAAAAAATGTATTTTATTTTTTTTTTAACCCAATTTTCTATTTTAAATTCACTCCCTTTTAAAGAAAGAAACTAAATGAAAAAAATAAAATAAAATTACCCAATAAAAATTTTTCTCATTTTGCGAAGCACTAATAGTAGGTACATTTAAAAAATAAGCGCAATTTTATGCGATACACAATAAGACATACAGAAATGCAGTAAAGTATGTAAGTGAAAGAGCTCTCAACAACTTAAAAAGAATAGCATTTCAAGTGCTACGGCATTCCCTTACTACGAAGCAGGTTTGTAAGGTAGAATACTAAAAAATAACTGTATCAGTGTGTAAAGCTTATCGTTACATCTAACAATTTTTGTATGCTTTATGTGTCATAAATGTATTGCTTCAATGTGGGAACTCGCCATATAAAATTCATGACTTCCTTACAAACCTGCTTCGTTCGAAGCTCCATTTTTTATTGGGTTACGACTTCAATAAAATTGTATTTAAAAGAAAAAATACTGGCCAAACCAGAAATTAAACCATTAGATCCTGGGTCACAAGGCCCAACATAACCTATAAACGATAACAGCACATATTAACTTAAGCGCTTAATACGAGTTTTTGTACATTTTTTAAATATTCCTGGCTGTTCTTGAAAACGCTTAAAAAAAGTGAAATTTTTATTAAAAAAAATTATTTTTGTTTACCATACATTTCTAAAATGGAATAAACGTGAGAATTTTAACTTTTAATTGTGTGAACGATAGAATTACAAACTTTTCAGTTTCTCATTACTTATTTATTTTTTGTTTTTAAATTATGGCCCTTATTATGTAAAACGCAACGCCAAAGAATTACATTGAAAGCAAAACCAATTCATAAATAGTTTGTAATTTTGTTGTTGCTTTCTACAAAAATTCATGTACCGTTTTCAAATTTTCAACGCCACAAGTAATGAGGCGTTTGAAATTTTAAAACGCAAAAAGAATTTCTGTAGAAAGCAACAACAAAATTACAAAATATTTATGACTTTGTTTTTGCTTTCAATGTAATTCTTTGGCGTAACGTTGCGAATTATAAAATTAGGGCCTATGTTTTTTACTACACCATTTCCAATTGTATTTCAGAATTTTCTAACTATATTTCAGAAATTTCCAATTTAACTTAAAAAATTTCTAATTGTAACTTCTGAAAGTGTCCAATTGTAGTTCAGAAATTTCTGTTTTTATAGCTAACTAGCTTAACCCGGTGCGCTTCGCTACACTGCTTTAACCACTTCTTCAGTTGAGAGATATTTAATATATGCGTCCTATGGAATGTTTTTTCCCCTGCGCATTCCCGCTTTATTTTTATTTTCAAAAGTGTAGTATACCATAGGAGTGACTTCTACTAAGTTTGAACATTCTTACTTTAACAGTTCTTAAGATATGCGATATTTAACATTGGCGTCCTATGGGGGTTTCGATTTTGGGGCTCAGATGATCCTACTACCAAAAGTTCAACAAATTGCTTGCAGCGGCTCTTATTAATAATGCTATCTATGAGTGGTACTGCTCCTCCTCTGGCTACCCCGCCCATTTCTATATTGACATTTATAGTTTACCATAATAGAAGCTTTAACCACGTTTGAAGACTCTGCCTTCAATAGTTCTTAAGTTGAGCGATATTGAATATATGCATCCTATGGAAGATATTTCCCCCTGCGCATACCCGCTTTATTTCTGTTTTCAAAAGTGTAGTATACCATAACTGTGACTTCTACAAAGTTTGAACATTCTTACTATAACAGTTTTTAAGATATCCGATATTAAACATTGGCATCCTATGGGGGGTAACACTTCCCCCGCTGCTATTTTGCTTCAATTTTGGGGCTCAGAAGATCCTACTACCAAAAGTTCAACAAATTGCTTGCAGCGGCTCTTCATTACATTTCTATCTATGAGGGGAACTGCTCCTCCTCTGTCTACCCCGCCCATTACTATATTGAAATTTAAAGTTTGCCATAATAGTAGTTTTAACTACGTTTGAAGACCCTCCCTTTAATACTTCTTCAGTTGAGCGATATTTAATGTATGGATCCTATGGGAGGTATTTCCCCCCCTGCGCCTATCCGCTTTATTTTTATTTTCAATAGTGTAGTATACCATATGAGTGACTTCTACAAAGTTTGAACATTCTCACTATAACAGTTCTTAAGATATGCGATATTAAACATTGGCGTCCTATGGGGAAAACCACTTCCCCCGCTGCTACTTTATTTCAATTTTGGGACTCAGAAGATCCTACTACCAAAATTTCAACAAAATGCGTGCAGTGGCTCTTATTAATATTTCTATCTATGAGGGGTACTGCTCCTCCCCTGTCTCTCCCGCCCATTTTTATATTGAAAATTTATAGTTTACTATAATAGTAGCTTAACCCACGTTTGAAGACTCTCCCTTTAATAGCTCTTCAGTTGAGCGATATTTAATATATGCATCCTATGGGAGGTATTTCCCCCCTGCGCCTACCCGCTTTATTTTTATTTTCAAAAGTGTAGTATACCATAAGAGTGACTTCTAGAAAGTTTGAACATTCTCACTATAACAGTTCTTAAGATATGCGATGTTAAACATTGGCGTCCTATGGGGGATTCAAATACCCCCGCTGCTATTTTATTTCAATTTCGGGGTTCAGAAGATCCTACTACAAAAAGTTCAGCAAAATGCGTCCAGCGACTCTTAAGATATGCGATAATAAATATTGGCATCCTATGGGGGGTACCAATTCCCCTGCCCCTATCGAAAAAATAAGTAGCCTATTTTATTTTTAGGGCTCACGTGATGTTACTGTAAAAATTTCAAGAAAATCGGTTCAGTAGTTTCGGAGTCTATAAGCCAACAAACAAACAAACATACAAACATTTTTCATTTTTATATATATATAGAAGATAGAAGAAGAAGATAGAAGATAGAAGATAAAATTTTTAAATTGGAAATGGACGATAGCAATTTGTCTGAACCGCCATTTACTACAAGCATCTACCGTTTACTGATCTAGGGTTACCGGCACATATTCAGGAAACTGAGCGATTTGTATAATTGCTTACTAATGTTTCCCACGTGCCATAGAATGTAATCGAGATGATATTTTGGCAGTTACTATTAAAAGCCACAACAGAATACCACGAATGGATAGCAAAAAATATATTGTATGTAAATTGCAGCTATAGGCCGAAACTAAAATTAATTTTTTTTTTATAAATTTTTTATTTTTATTTTAATCGGTTCCTTTTTTTAAGTTGTGAATTTTCCAAAAAATTGCGTTTTAATAAAAAAATAGAATAATAATAAAAACATTTATTTTTTAATTTTCAGTTTTTGCTTAAATTTTATTTATAGAAATTTTCGTTTAATTAAGTTTTGATTAATCAATTCTATGGCATTTCGACAAAACATCTTAAGTCAAAATTAAAAAGTTGAAAAAATGGTGTTAATCGTACGAATTTTCATTAAAAAACATTTTTGCTTACGTTTTTAAAATTTTGCATTATGAACAAAATTTTTCTTTAATTTCGGTTTATTTTATTTTTAAACAAAAATGCTTTTTTCACTGAGTTTTTTTAAATCTTTTTTGCTCTCTTATCTCCACTTAAGATGTTTTGTCAAAATGCCGCAGAATTATTTTATTTTAATCAACTTTGAATTGAAATTTAGTTAAATTATTTTATTTTACTTTTATGTATCAAAATTGTAACAGTTTTAGGTTTCTTATCAGCTTGACTATGATTATTTTGACAAAAACCTCTTAGCCAACTATTGATGTACAGATTTTTCTAAAAATGGGCACAGACATATAAAGCTGAGAGAATTTTCTTTTTAACAAGCCCTCTTTCAGCGATACAGGCCAACTATTCACCAATTGCAATAAATATATACAAAAAAGTATTATTTTTTCAGATTTCCTGAGCACCAAATTTTCAAGTCAAAAACCGGAAGCTCGATTTTGATTTTAGAACCATGGTTTCTTTAGGAAAAGTTCTTAGAATTTTCCGTAGATTACGATTTTGCTATACGATTGGTGGGCAAAAAAATTGACCCACTCTAATGTATAATTAATTTTTTCTAGAGTCAACTCAGGCGGTTATCGCTTGTGACCACAGATTTCTGTGATAATATAGATAATATAGCAAAAAATTAAAAAAAAACTCGATGAAAAAATCATATTAAAAACTAAAATTAAAGACAAATTTCATTTATTATAACATTTTAAAAACGTAAACAAAAATTTTTTCTGAATGAAAATTCGTATAATTAACAACATTTTTTTTACCTTTTTAATTAATTTGACTTAAGATGTTTTGTCAAAATGCCACAGATTTGTTGGTACACAAAACAGTATTAATACTAACTAGGCTAAATCTTCAAATGGCCGTGATCCAGCGGCATCTTGATATTAATTAACTTCTGTCAAAAATGAGCTCAAAGTTTTAAATTTTTCCTTTTTATACCCTAAAGGCCAGTTTACACGGTAATACAATGTATTACGACTTTGTAGAATCAAAATAATATGAAATTCTCTCCGTGTTTAAAAGAAAAAAATAAAAGTCTGTTGAGACCATGGTGGAATAAGCAGGTGGCATCGTTACGGCAACAAATACAACATTACAACAAAAATGGAAATTATATCACCGTTTACGTCAAAAAGTACTTTCAACAAAAATCAAAGCGTGTCGCTGAACGTGTTGAAATAAATACATTTTTAGCCAATTTTAATTTAAATTTAACCAATATCTTATTTATTTTAAATTAAAATTATCAAAAACTTTAATAAAATACAATAATCACAGCACAAAACGTGGACTTTTTGTAAACATAAACAAAACTTTGACATAAACCTAGACAAACAATGCAAGAGCAAAAAATCGTCATCTGGCGTAGTGCTGCCACCTGTTTATTTCACCATGGTTGAGACTATACTTAATAATGCTGGGTACACACTATGCAACATGTTTACGCAATCCAGTGAATTAAATTCATGTTCATTCATTTCAGATTGCATACACATCAAAACGCTTTGATATTTTGAGGTTGCATTGAAACAGTTTCCATGTAGGTTGCACTGTGTGTACCCAGCATTATGTTTACACGGATGGTATAAGTAAAATCAAAAATAATAACAAAAAAGCAGATGGTTGCAGTTTTAAATTTTTACAAAAACAACATGAACATTTCCTGAGTTGTTTTTGTAATTGTATAAAAATGTTACCACCTTCAATATACTCCGTTAAAATGCACCTCTGGTGTGATGAAAATACATAAGTTTCTAAAATGGTTTAGAAAAAAACCATTTACCGACCGTTTGTCAGATTTTGTATTCGTATTCTCTCTTACTCGATGCATTTTGCTTTTACATGATAAGGTGTCTCTCATTCTACATTATGTCGTAATACAATGTATTACCGTGTAAACTGGCCTTAAACCGAAGGTAAAAGGGTATATAAAACTTTGTCATTCCGTTTGTAATTTCTACAATATTGATCCTACATCCTATAAAGTATATATATTCTGGGTCCTTATGAAAAGCGAAGTTCAAATCCGGTTGTCCGTCTGTCCGTCTGTCTGTTGAAATGGGTTTTCCGAAGGTTGGGGTATCTTTATGTCAGGTATTCTTATTATAATTTTGCTATTGAAATTCAGCCAGATCGGTTCAGAAATGGCTGAGATATGAGCAAAAAACCACGACTGCCTCTAATTTTTTACAAAAATCCCTTGTGTTTGTTGTATTCTTATTACTTTTTGCTGTATATCTGGGAAACGGCAAAAGCCCAAGTTTCCAAATTAGGTACACACATTTAGGTTGTCAATACACACCATCCTACAAAATGTGGGCGAGATTGGAGAAGTGGGCGTGGTACCTCCCGTACAAAAAAGACCAAAAACTTCATAAAAACCTGAATTTGTCCACTGTTATATGACCGATGGTTACACCTTATATATCAAAAGACCGGAAATCTTTAGTAGAAAATATTTTCTGAAAATTTCGGAAAAATCGGTTAGTTGCAAAAAAGTTATGGCCAAAATAAATATTAAAATACCCATTTTCGGGAATCATAGATCGTCCCGAGTCCAAACTTTATAACTAAAGTAAATGGTAAATTTCTTCCTATACACGTCGGTATTTAAATCTTTCAAATCGGCTTAAAAATGGCTAAGTTATGATCAAAATACTGCAATCCAATAGTTGCTCTGTATTCTGCTCCCACAATGGTGAAGAGTATATAAGATTCGGCACAGCCGAATATAGCACTCTTACTTGTTATCTTTCCATTTAACAAACGGCAATTTTCTTCATTGTGATTCTTAAATATCTTGAAAGATTGATATTCATAATCGGTCGAATTATTTTTATAATTACTGCACATATTTGGAGCAAAATTTTTGTTAGTCTTAAAACAAATTAAGATTTGGTGGGAAGCGCTTGAACATTTGCAATAAGCTTTTTAGATATAAAAAACATATCTTCTTAACTTTAAATGACAACACCGAATCTATCGATTTTATTTCTTCTTCAAATTAGTAGCCCAAATCTATTGAATCTGATCCTTAGTAGGATGAATATGTTACTCATTTATTTTTGTTACGTCTTAATTATTTTTGTTAAGTCTTGACTAAATACAATCAACATGAAAAATGTAATTTCATTGCTACGTGAAAAAGTTCCCAGTCATTAATTTTTATTTCAATGATTATTTTGTTGCTTAATAAAGTAAAAAGTAAATAAGAAAAAAAATTTCAAATTTCAAATAAAATCCGTAACAAATTCCTCAATCCCCAAATTGAATTTTGTATCCCCGTGTTCAAAATAAAGTCCCCAGTTTATGGAAAAAACCTTAATCTGATATCACTGTGTGTTGTATTTGTGTTTAATCAAAATGAACTCATGCACAGCTCACGTTAAGGGCCACATAAAACACACAAACAGACTTGCAATTTAATTGTTATGCTGCATGTTATATTCAAAGAATGTAGGGATATTATTTTTATATGCCTACAATATATTTTTTCAGCTTAGTGGAGCAATTGTAAATGATAGCTTATTACAAAATGTCAAATAATAATCTTTTTGAAACTTTAAGGCCTCTAACCAAGGCGAATTCATAAAGGTGACATTTTCACGTCATCTGTTTTTTGTTTATTTTTTTGTGTGTATACTGAATGTCAAGTTTTGTTTACATTTTGTGAAAAAATTAATTCAAATTTTAAATTCAACAAAAATTTAAATTCTTGAAAAAAAACTTATTTAAATTTTATAAAATAAAAAAGTGAATCTAAAAGATAAACACAAGGAAATAAAAAGGCGTAAGGAATAAGTGGAGTCACCATTACTTTACAATAGTGGAAAAAGATTTACTTTCTAAAGCAATTGTGTATCCAATTTTATAAACAAAAAATTTCCTTTTTATATTTTCAACAAATAATTTTGACAGTCACTCTAACTTTTTACAAAAACAAAATACATAGTATTTTTCAAAAAAAAAAGGGATAGCTAGCATAACTCTATCTCATGATGCGGTCACCTTTATGAATTCGCCTTGCCTCTAACTGAGCTACCTAAATAAGAGCGGAAGCGTTTTTTGTATGTCAAAACTTCTCATTTGCATACAATTTATACGAAACAAACCATTAGAATGCGAATTAGAAACCACCCGGCTGATAAATCTTATTTGACAGATCGCTATGTCGGTTTGTTTTATTGAAATTGTATTTAGATAAAATTTTCATGTTTAAAAAAACGCTTGCCGCTTTTGTTTAGGTTGTTCAGTAACTCACATGAACTGTTTTCAAAATTTTCGTTAATAAACAAAACGCTAAAAAACAAAAAAAAAAACTTTTTTCGAATATCGCCACAACGCACATAAAGAAAGTTAATTCGTGTTCAGTGACCTCACATTACATTACATTACATTACATTACATTACATTACATAACATCACATTACATTACATTACATTACATTACATTACATTTCTTACATTACATTACATTACATTTCTTACATTACATTACAATACATTAAACAAAATACCTATTCCAAAAAGAAACATTTCAAAACAGTAATAGTAGAAAATATAAATTTGGAATAAAATTAAAAACTAGAGAAACAACGTTTCTCGTATTTATAAAATTTTAGAAGTAGGTATTTCTGTGGCATTTTGACAAAACATCTTAAGTGTAGATAAGATAGAAAAAGTTTTTAAAAAAAACTCAGTTAAAAAATTTATTTTATAATAAATATTTAATAAAATTTTAAAAACGTAAACAAATATGTTTTTGGTATGACCTAAGATGTTTTGTCAAAATGCCACAGCCATACATACTACCTACATACTTATTTTAATAAGAAAATATCTTTTAATATCGGCAATTCTTCAAAGGCAAATTTCCGTCGCCAAATGGGTTAAAAAATCGCAACATCTGAGAGCCCTGTTTAATTTAAAAGTGAAAGATAAGAGAGCATAAATAAAAAATAAAAAAACGACAAAGTGAGATAAAAAGAAATACATATTTACATTGGAAATGATAAGTACGAAAAGAAAGTACTTTTGTTTTAATTTAAAATGATTAGAGGGACACAAATTTGCAAAGATTTTCTAATGATGGAAAGAGATCTACCTACATACAAACAAAGGTTATTTAAACAATCTTTCCAAAATTACAGTCCTATATTAATATTTCTACATGGTTCAACCAGGGTTGTTACGATTTTTTAAGAAACCTTTACAGTTCCTTATATACTTGTAATATTATTACAGTAACGGACTGTAGTTTATTTAAGAAATATTCCGTTCAGTCATTTTTAAATAAATAAACATTTAAAATTCCAAGCAAATTTATTTTTAACTGATTCTAACAGTTATTCAAAAAACTAAGTACATATTAATACTGATTTTCAGTTGCAGTTAATATTGTCCGTTGATTGAGTTAAATTCTTCTTTATGATAAATTAAATAAAAATGTAATTTAAAGCAACGAAAAGTTCATTTAATTTTTACTGTAAAAATTCAACCACGAATTCCATAAAACCAAATGAATTTTCAGTTATCTTATAGGTATAAATTAATTGTCAAAAAATTAACTACATATTCCGTAAATACAAATAAATATGTAGTTATTTTATAAAATTTTACTGTCAAAAATTCAACACCATATTCAGTAAAAACAATTAAATATTCTGTTATTTTATATAATTGTAATACCTACCAAAAATTAATTTTTACTTATTTATAAAAAATGAATTGCTTGTTTTGTGTAAGCAATACCCATTTTCTATTTGTTAATATAATTTAGTTAAATGTGTACATCAAATTTTATAAGTTAAATAATTGCGAAGCCATATCGGTCATGCTACTGGTGTCTTATAATTGAGAGTTCTTCTGTAAACAAAGTGGTCAGTACAACAAAACAACAAATGTGTATCAGGGTAAGTAAATAATAATATTCTCCCTCTCTCGCTTATAAGAAAAACAAGCGGACAGGTGTCTGTATGGTATTTTTTAGAAATTTGGCTCTTTTGTGGAGTAAAAGAAAATTTAATGAAATAACTGAATATTTTATTGTTTTTACTGAATATGGGGTCAATTTTTTGACAGTAAAATTTTAAAAAATAACTGAATATTTAATTGTGTTTACTGAATTTTTGACAGTAAAATTTTACAAAATAACTGAATATTTATTTGATTTTACGGAATATGGTGTTGAGTTTTTTACAGTAAAAATTAAATAGACTTTTTGTTAAAAATAAATGAAAAATAAGTAGACCGGTTCTTAATTGAAGTTTCATTTATTTTATATTACAATTTCAGCAAGGATCGGAAAATGTTTTTTTATTTTGTTTCTAAAAAAATATTTATTGTGCAAGTTTAAAAAATTCTACATTTTACAGAAAACAAAAAATTTCTAAAATAGTTTTGAAAAAAAAGCCGTCGAAAAAAATAAATTAAATAAAGTTTTTGAAATAAAACGTTTTCTTAAAAACATTAAATAAAGTTTTTAAAATAAAACGTTTTCTTAAAAACATAAAAAAACAAAAACAAAATAATTATATTTAAGCATTGTCATAAAAATTTCATTCTTCAAAACAAATTTCAATAAAATTTATGAAGAGGTTTCTGAGAATACATACATACATATTTCATTTATGAAAAATACATACATAGAAAAAAAAATTCTAAAAAAAAACGTTTTAAAAAATATTTTTTAACGAAAAAAAAAAGTTTTTTGAAAATTTGTATTTGTTTTTTTTTTACAAAAAAAGTTTTTGCTATTTTTTGAAACTATAAATTTTGTTTTCAAAGAAAATGTTTTTTTTCTTTTTCGTTTAAATTTTAAACACAGAAAAACGATATTCTTTTTTTCACACACAAAAATTTTTTATTTAAAAAATAAAATTTAATTTTGTGTTTTCCGTTCGTAAAATCCGGTCCTTGAATTTCAGTTAATTTTACGTACAGAATATTGTGAGTGTATTGCCGAATTTTCGCATTATTAATGACATTCGCATTAGCCAAATTCAAGCGAATATTAATTTTTATTTAGAAAAAAAAACTTTGTACCTATTAAACGCAAAATAATAACCTACGGTAAGGGAAGTAAAAAACAAATAAAATATATTTTAAAAAAGTAAAGTCTTATATGGGCATTTCCATGAGAGCTGACATTATCATGGAATGCCCGACTCAAAAAGTTAAAACGCTTTTTCAAATTTGGTAAAAAGGAAAAAACACCCAAACTTTACTATGCAGAGGTACTTATAGCTAATTACAATTTTTAAAAAGCAAAAAATAAAAGTGCAATCAAAAATTGTCAATTGTCTGCCGATTAAATACAGATACTTGTAACATTCGAATTATACTTTAAAATTAATGTTACAACGGCAGTGAACAAGATCCAGTACGAAATACTAAATATATAGTTGGACAAGCAGTATATTTTTTGGTTTGTTTTGTTGTAAATACTATAAGAGAAAAATCTGTCACGAACGATATTACATTTTGATCATTATAAAACCACCAATTATGGTTTTTAAAAGAAAAATATGTAGTCAAATGTAAACAATTAAAAAAGAAGAAAAACATCCTACAATTCGCAGATTTTCGAATATTTTTGCATTCTCCCCAAAATCAATTCTGTTTTATGTCACGTACGATATGCCCTTTTTTTGCTCGATATTTTGGAAAACAATGTTCTGAAATAGATATTTTTTATATGTATATAGTATCCTCTAAATGAAGCATAATGATACAAAATCTCTATCTATGTGAAGGCGTACAAATGTCACGTATGATGACATGGAAATTCCCATATTGTCGTATAATGTAAAATTAACAATCAAATCTCAGAAGAGCAATATTGGACTTTGAAAAGAAAAGTTTTAAGGTCCTTTATCCCTATGCGTTGCTAAACATTCGCCCGCTCAGATAACTTATTGCTTAGCTATAGGTAAAAGAAGTATTTTTTTTTTTTTTTTTGTACTTTCCACCATGACATTAAGTATAAAATAGCAAAGTTAATTTTCCGGGGCGTACAACTTAAAACATTTAATAAAAATGCTAAATAAAATGCCAAATGCTAATTGAAAAATTAGTAGCTAAATCAAAAATTTTAATGCTAAATTACGCTGCAAAAATATTTAAATGGTCACACTGGTTGGAGTTTTTGGGAGAAAGATTAAAAAAAGGCATTTCCTTTTCCCTTCTCTCCTAAATCTCAAGACTTATAATCCGTCGTATTGCAGTTTTGCAAATGAACTTTAAAATAAAATATTCACTACGTTATTTAATAATTGGTATGAAAGAACCTCAAAAATTATACACATAGACCGTAACTATATTTTTATTACCTCAGCCGATTTAAAAAATTATTGCCTTATAGGTATACCTACATTACATAACTTTTATTTTCAATAAAAAGCGGTTTGAATCACTGCGTGACCAAATTATTTTTACTAATACATGTGTTGTAAGTACTTTTTTTTAGCAAAAAAAAGTATTTTTCAACCACAATTATCAGAACCGCTGATATGCAAAGAAAGTGGTTCACTTTGCGCTCTTTTTTGGGATCTCCTACAATTTTTATTATCATGTACATTTATATACATACATAAATGATTGTGTGTGTTTGTTTATTTGATTATTGCCGTATATTATTATTGAATTGAAGTAAATCAGACGTAGAATAAACAACAATCTTCTACACTTGTAGTACAGATTAAAAAATTTTAGCAAAGAAACAAAAAATATAATTCTAATTGAAAATTAATTAATAAAGAAGAGTTATTGAGCTAAAGCAAACATTTTTAATGTAAAGCTTGTCTGGAACGGTAACGTGTCTGTAAAAGCAGCAGACACAAAAAAAATTCTATACAATAAACTAGTGTTCTTTTTGAAATTAACAAAAAAGTGATTTAAAAAATACACAACAAAAGCTATACAATTTATTAAAAAATTTAGCAAAACAAAAAAAAAAAAAAATTAACAAATGCAAAAAATTTAAACAAAGCGTAAATTCCTATTAAAAAGAAATACCTAAATGGTTGGTGGTTTAATTTGTTTTTTTTTGTTTAATACCTATGTATCTGTATTTGCCGGTATTGCTAATGCAGTTAAAAGAGAACACAAAATTATACCTACATATGTACCTATAAAAAATACTGAAAAATCACAACTTTTCTCAAGTTAAAATAAAAAAAGTTTCATAAATGTTGAGCAGTTATTGTTGTTGTTTTGTTTTATATGCGAGTGTAGGTATGTGTGAGTTAACATGCAATTTACTGCAATATACAAAAACAAAGTGTTAAAGAATAGTATGAATAACAACAACGAAAGACAAAACGTCTACAAAACGAAAACAAAACAAAAACATTTTGCCGATCATACGATATTTTTTTTTGTATTTAAGTTTGTTCTACAGTTTTTTATTTTATTTTTATATTTATATTTTGTATTAGTAAAGTAAAACGCAGATGAACCTAAATATGTAGGTATAACAAATTAAGTAAAATATAGTGGCGGTATTCAGATATTATTTGTGTCTTATTGTGGGGTCTTCAAAGGTACACTCAGTTGTATTCTTCTAAAATCAGTGCTGCCACACCAATATAATTTTTACAACCAAAATTTTTGAAAAAGTTACCAAATGAGTAAATATGTAACCAAATTTAAAATGCCTTTTAATTAATTGATAAATCATTGAAATTTATTTTAAGTTGCAAATATTTGCACTTTATATTGAAATAATAATTATAAGTCAAGAAAACAAAACAAGAAATAAAAATTCTTTTACATATTAAAAAAAACTAACGAGAAAATTACACTGGTTTACAGCCAAAAAATACCAAGAACGCCACATGCCTAGATAAGTTAATTATGACCTCCTGAACACGAAAAACGCTGTAATTTTTTTTCCTTTGTGTTTTCGATGTATGGTCCCACTCAAAACATTGTGGAGCACAACGGAAAAGTCCAAACGAAAGTTTTTATTAAGGATTTTGTGAAACGACAATATTTGTATCTTCATTGCTCACACACTATATTCGGCGTCCATCAGTTTTAACGTATTTAAAAAAGCGGAATTTTATATGATATGAAAATATTGTCGTTTCACAAAATCCTAAATAAAAACTTCACTTTTCATCCGATTTTTTTCAAATCACGCTTAAAATGTTGGTAATTAAATAAAATATTTGGCTTAAAAATAAAGGATTCCAGATATTTACTATAACGTAGAAAAAAAAACGAAATAAAAATGAAACATTTTGAAAAAATTTAAAAAATAGGCAAATTTTGAAGGTGCCATAACTCCTTCATTTCTTATCAGATAGAAATTTTTAGCATATCGACGGAAAAGGCATTCAATTACCTTTCCAACGATGTGCCATTTATTGCGGTTGGGCTCCACAAGGGTTTGAGTGAGACCATATATCAAAAAACACAAAAGTACCGTTATCTAAAAAACGGTACTTAGGGAAAAAAATTACAGCGGTTTTCGTGTTCAGGAGGTCCCAATAAACTTATCTAGGCATGTGGCGTTCTTGGTACTTTTCCAAATTAAAAATTTGTAAAGCAGGAAAACATATTCGTACGTATTATTATTTTAGAAAAAAGTAACCAAAATGAAAACAATATTCACATATCCACATTGAAAAAAAATATAACCAATTTTGGTTAGAAATAACCAAAAACGGCAGCTCTGTCTAAAATACATAATTATACATACCTGTGTAGGTACCTATTTATTTACAAAGTGTTCTAAACGTGTTTTAATATTTAATCCTTTTAGGGACAACGTACCTATAATATGCTCATGATTCTAAATAAAGTTCAAGTTTTTTTATTCAAGTGTTAAAAATGCGTTGAAATTAGGGTTGCCAGTCAGGCTGGATTCGACTGGGTTGTCCAGCTTTTTTAGGACTTGTTCATTTTCAACCTAAAGGGTCCCATAGACACATACTGCCTATGCTCATGCAATAAACATGTGTTTGTAAATTTGAAATTTTTATTTATGTATGCGTCACACCGACAATGCAGTATGAAAAATCAAAATAGGTTTGATTTTGAAATGAACTCATACTGCTGACAGTTGTAAAAATGAACAATAAAATAAATAAATTAATTTTTTGTTATAATTTTCTTTTCAATTTAAATTAAAACAAATTTAAAATAATTTTTGAGAAATAAAAGTGGGAAGAAAATAGGGTTTTTCTTGAATTTCACGTAATAAAATTTATTTTAAAATGATGATTGATAAGTGTGTAGTAAAATATCAATCACACACGTATACGAAGGGTTCATCGGCAGTAGCTGTCAGCAGTATGTGTCTATGGGCCCCTTAAAATTAAATTTGTCCAGCTAAACGATGAAGAATTAATATTTTGTTTTAATCTACCTTTATGAAAAATAACGTAATAAAAACTTTTGCAATAGTGTAGTTTTACTTTTTTTTACTAAAGTGATTTATGCGTTAATTGTTTGATTGCTTGATGAAGTTCATTTTGTAAAAAAAATGTTCTCTATCAAATTTTCTTATTGTGTCATCACTAATAATAATGCTCAACAACAGAACAGCTGATTTCATAACAATAACAAATTTGAAGAACAAATTATTTTCTTGGGAAGATTTACAACGGCTTCCACAAGATTTTCAAATATCTGAATAAATAGACCACAATAAGCTATACATTGTTTTATACATTGGAATGAATTAAATGAAAATACTAGTTTCTTCGCACTTTATATGTAGTAATATTCACGTCAGTTAAAAGTTATATATAGAAAACAAAAATTCTAGCAAGTTTTTTATTCTTAAGTGTGGAACAGAATAGTAGCTGTAGTACAACGTTACGAATAGCGCTGCATGCTGTCAAAAATTAAAAACGACATTTTCAAAGTGGTGTCATTAGAATAGGTAGTTGTAGTAGTCGTTGCAGTTGAAGTTAAAGCGCAAAATTCGAAATTCGTCAGCTTCAGCTAACAAACAACCACTTTATTCTGTTCCAGGCCTTAATGTCTAGCTTATTTTTAGGTCGTCCAGCTTTTTCTTTCCTAATGTCCAGCTTTTTTCGGATTTGTGTCTGGCAACCCTAGTTGAAATGGTAAAAGTGTGATAGATAGGTACGATACCTACTTATGTACATATTGTATGTAAGAATGAGTTTTCTTACATACCTTCATAGATTTGTATGTATCTAGGAACTTGGATTTTTCCGAACTAGTTTTGAGTTCTAAGGAAATTCGTTTATAATTTTTCCACTTATCAATGCCAAATGAGGCTTATTGACGAATTAAAATTTTATAAAAGAGAGTAATTTTGAATTTTAACAATTCTGCAAATTCAAAAACTTACCTAATAAAAAAGTTATTAATTGTGTTTGTTTATACATAGGTACATACATACCTACATAAGTAGGTTCAAGCAATGAAAAGTTTAAGGTATATTTTTATCTTAATAAAAAATTCAAAGTTTTATTAAGATTTTACATAAACACAAAATACATTACAGGAACCCATCAGCTTCCAGCCGAAATCTCATTTCTATTTTTGATTTTATTTAGTGATAACATTTCTAACACTATGTGACATTTTTTTTGAACAAATGTATTTGCCCGCTGAATAAGAATATGAAGTCAGAATGCTCAAAAGTATAATAGTTTTCAAGATATTCCAAAATAACCGTTATTCGTGTTTTTAAAAAAGATCATGTCACTTTAATCCAAATATCTTCAAAAATATTAAACGGATTTTTTTTTATAAAAGATAAAATTACTAAAATACAATGTATTACTAGTGAAGATTGGTCAAGAAATGACAGAGTTACAGGGGACAAAAGTTTAAACTTCTTTGAAAATTTTATGAATTTTTGTATTTTGCTCTTTTCATTTTAAAAAATATTTCGATACGAACATTTTGCGCCCAACAAGACCTAGATTGGAGCAAAAATAATAAAGCTGCAGAAGATTTAGGCTGGGTTTTTGAGATCTTAGTTAAACTAGGTTTAGTTAATCTAAAAACTGATTTGTGCCGCCAATACCAAGTTTGTATACAAAATGTTGCCGGAACAGCGCAGTCTTGCTTAAAACGTGTGTCTTTAATGAAATATTAAAAAATAAATCACATTTCACCGGAAAAATCCGAGTTGCAGAGAACGTTAAACTAAGTTTAAACTTAATCCCCATCTCAAAAACCCGTCCTTAGTGTATTAATCGACATATTAATTTAACAGTTTTAGGCTTTTTTTAATATTTTTTGTTACTAAACATTTCGCTATGTAAAAATTGGGATATTTGGATTTGGATCCCATTGGGCGCAAAATGTGCGTATTGAAATAAGCTTAAGTCGTAACTGATAAAACTTGTTTGATTTAAAAAAAATTAGTTGAAAAGAGCAAAACTGCAAAAAATCATTAAAATTTTTGTGGAATTTGAACTTTGGTCCAATGTAACTTGATCATTTCTTGACCAATTTTAACGAACGTCCTGTGGTTGTATTAGTAATTTTATTATCTTTGAATGAAATTAAAGGAATAAAAACTCCGTCGAATGTTTTCGAAGATACTTTTATTTTTTTTTTTAAAACTGCCAATAACGGGTATTTTGGAATATCTCGAAAACTGTTCTACTTTTGATCATTCTGATTTCACATTCGGATTCAGCGGAACTTTACATAAAGATTAGGTGCCAGATTTATTTGGTCACGACGTTGTTGAAAATTTGTGACACAGTGTAATTAGACAAGTCTACATGACATTGCGTTCCTGAAAAATGTGAAGTCAGTGACTATAGTCATACCATACAACAGCAAAAACATAAATTCAAAGGTTTTTACAGTAATCTATTGTCTCAAAGTTTTTCAGTTCTCTGACTAATGTGCAGCACATAAATTGTAAATAAAATCAAAAGTTGTGCACCAATTTCAATGAAAAAGTGCTCAATTCCTTTGGAATACATTTTCCTGGAAAATTCTAGACCAAAAATAAACTTGTTGTAGGTATATTTTTTTGTTATAACCTTTATGATATCTCTTTATGATGTACTGAGCAAATTTAGAAACAATGTTAGCACGGCCTAAAGAAAAAATTAAAAGTTCAAAATTAAAACAAATTTAAATTAAAAAAAAAAAATGAATTAAAAAATTAATAAGGAAAGATACCGATATCTGTGGTCTATTTATTGAAGAAATTAATAAGATTTTGTTTGAATTGCATTGCGTTGCTGACATGCTGTATGGAGGAAGAATATTCCAAAGACGTGCAGCTTTGATGAAAAATTGCCATTCCGATATAAGGCCTCAATGCACAGGTATCATCAACCTTTTGCCTCTCGAGGATCTTGTAAATCAATCATATTAAATAAGCAAGCTGGTACTTTAGTGTAAATGATTTTATGCAAAAACATTAGCATTTTTATATTTATTAAGTTTTCAAATGATACACCATAAAGATATTTTGAGAACGATGATACTCTTTCCTGCCTTTGCAATTCTTTACATAACGCTACCCATATCGCGAAAACTAGAGCTAATGACAAAAACTCGGAGTGCAAATTTGAGTTTAGGGATCCAAATAACTAAAAAAAACAACTTTAATATCTAGCAAACGAGACAATTTATCGAAATTATAGGTATCTACCTATAATGAATGGAAATACAAATTACTAATTAATAAATTACCTACAAATAAAAAATACAAACTCTATAGTGATATTCCCTGCGTAAATATTTGTTTAATCACTCTATGAATACGTATGTATGTATGTATCTGGTAAAATAAAAATTGACCTTAACATTAAAAATAAAAAACAAAATTATCACCATTTTATAGTTCTTATTAAAACTTTAAATATACAAATAGCTACATATGTATGTATGTAGCACATATTTATGTATATTATACATAAGTAAAACTATCTGAATAAAAAGCACAACAACAAAATATTAAATAATTTTGATAAATGGTACAAAGTGCATAGAAGAGAAAAACCACAACACAAATAATAAAACTTCAGAAATCAACAGACGTAGATGCGACAATAAAAACGACACCAACAGCAGCCATCAAAGTTGCAGCATAATAACCAACAACAGCTACTGTTTATCTATCATAAACTTCCTTTTTTACCCTATTCTTTCCTCGTTTTCTCAATTTAATTCGTTATTCTTTCTATCCTCCCCTATCGAACAAAGTTCATGTATTAATATCCTTTTTATGTTGAAAAATTAACCCGTCCTAAACCTCACCTCCTCGCAAATCACTTTTTCGCCGGCACAATGATAAACACTGCGTTAAACTTCCTACAGGGAGCTGTGGAATTCTCTCTCCTAGGTTGTGTTGAAGCAGCCTCGTTAGCTTTTCTACTATATTTTCTTTATGCTAAAACAAGGTAAGTTTTAAGTTATTTATTACATTATAATATTATATTAATTAAAATTAAAGATTTTAACACAGCAAACACATGTTTAAAAGTATAAAAAACAATATTTTAATATAGGTAACAAGGCCCATAGCTTTTTCGCTAAGAATTTAAATTACAGTACATAATTCTGAAAACACACACAACCAAAGGTTGGCTAAATAAAAATACTTTCAGTTGGTCCATATAAAAATAACAGGTAAAAAATTATTTTGTTATCGTAGGTATTTTGCAAATAGAACTACTGAAAATTTATAGGAAATTAAATTTAAAAACTTTCTCCATGGTGTTTTCGTAAACTTAACGGCTAAAAATTTATCAGACTTTGAATAATAGGAAAAAGGAGGAACAAACACACTACTTGTTACAAATAGTTTCCGATTACACAAAAAAAAAAAAAAAAAATACCTAGTGTTCAAAGTCTTATAACTTTTAACCCTAGGAGTTTACGAAAAAATCATAAGACTTTGCGATTTTCGGACATTAAGATAGTCAAAATGCACGAAAAATTCAAATCGATATATCTCGATTCCTAGAACCAGCAAAACACCGGGACATGAATAATTTTTTTTGGCCGCTATACGGGCATATTCTGAGAATCGCAAAACGCTTAACATTTGCGATTCTGACTTGAAATCGCAAAATATGTGTTCAGTAAATCGTAATCGCAAGAAGTTTGGCGACTTTAAATTGGAATAGTATGCTTAAGGGAACTAGAATATTAAAAAAAAACGATGGCATATAGAAATCAACACGCACGAGTTTCAAAACACAATATGGCGTTTTGCGATTTCAAATCGTGCGATTGACAGAACATGGCCGATAACATCTCTTGTAAGCAGAATTGCACCCGATTTGGGCTGTCGCACGAGATAAGTGTTTGCAATTAAATCGATGGCAATTTTTGCAGCTCATATACGTATGTACAGAAAACTCACATATAAGACGAAATCGTTCTAAAACCGTGTTCAGATATACCTTTTTTATTGAGTCAATATTCGGTTAATTGACATAATTATCTTTCTGTTCACATATACACAATTTAGCTAACTCAATTTATATTACTACTACATACAACATTCAACGTAAACAAAAATGTACATGTATAAGAAAATGTAAACAACTTTTGATATCTTAACACAGCGTTTACATTTGACAGTACTGGTAAGACAGTAAGAAAATACATATTAGTTGCCAAAAACACTACTAACTGTCTTCGTGACGTAGGCGTCCAGACAGTAGTTAAGACAGTTCACTTTTAAAAATTTGTCAAACGTGAATGTTGTAGCGAAAGTTCAGTTTAACGTTTTTTGTATAAAATAAACAAATTTAAAAAAAGCTTAAAATAACTTTATTGTGTGAACAAATATAAAACTTAACTAAAATATAAAAAATCAAAGCAAAATATGTAAATTTTTTTTTATACATTTTGATTTTTTTCTCTTTTGCTCACAAAACTTAAGATTACTGTTAGCAAATGTCAAATCACTGTCCAATTTTACTGTCTGCAAAATTTGCTAGACAGTAGACAAGACAGTTGGAAAAGTGTGCATGCCCTGCAAATAATAGGACCAGTCCAAACACGCGTGTAAAGAGTAGTCCACAAGGGACCAGGACTAGTCCACAAGTAACCCAAACGTATGGAAAAAACCTGGTCTATTTAACATTACGATGTCCTAGGAGAGGACCATATAACCCACATTTGGACCACTAAGGAGTAGTTTTAAAACTACTCCATGGTATATAACCCACCTTTGGACCAGTAAGGAGTAGTTTTAAAACTACTCCATGGTATACTCAAGAGGATTAGTTTTGAAGTCGTTTAAACACGAAAGCATGTCGTTAAAAAACGAAGACATGTCGTCTCACTACAAACACTTTTTAACAATGGCATGGTCCATGCTTGCATTACATCGGACTAGTCCATGGAGTAGTCCATTTTATCAAAATGGGTCAGGTGGTCCAATTTTATTTGCAGGGTGTATTAGTGAAAAGGTTTGCATGTATTGCTACTGTCTTGCCAGTACTGGCAAATGTAAACGCCAGGTTAAGGAATAAACATCTGGTTTTTGCGCAGACCAAATGGATGGGCCTTATTTTTGTTGTAATTTTAATTGCCAAATGTCAAAACACTGTTTAGTAAGTTGTGTTTTGCTTAATAAACACACTTGTTACAGTGTCGCATTTTAATTTAAATCAATATTTATAACAATTTCGTATTAATTGAGCAATAACGAAATTGCGTAAAACTCAATTAAGGTGCATATCTGAACACGGTATAATAACACGGTTAAAGAATTGCGGATCATTTTATGAATAACACAATACTTCTACAACACGGATTCTTAAACGATTCGCAGAAATATGCATAAGTGATGTTACGAACAGGGTTCCCAGTTTTATTTTAAGCCTTATCCCCAATTTGCGATTTTTCATCCCCAAAAATCCCCAAAATAGCTACAGTCAAATCCCGATAATTCGTACCCCGATAAATCGTAATTCCCGATAATTCGTAATAAACTGTCGGTCCCTTGAAAAAATCTCGTTAATTCGTAAAATTTCCATACATTTTGGTCCCCTCGCTATTTCGTTATTTTTTTCAAATAAAATCTTATTTACCTCTTATAAATCGGTTTTGTTTGCTAACTACCCCTTATAATTCGTAATAAAAACAACAGAAACATGGAAAGAATGATTTTTGCTTACCGCTATTTTGTGTGTGTGTGCGTATTTTCTTAAGATCAGTTTGTTACATGAATTATTTTTATATATTTTATTTTTAACAATTGTTTTTTATGATTTTTTTTTATCGTTTTAGTTAATAAATTGAAAAACCCCGTTAATTAATATTTATTTTATTTTAACCCCGTTAAATCAAAACCCCGCTTAATCGAAAACCCCTATAATTCGTAAGAAATGGCCGGTCCCTTGCGATTACGAATTATCGGGATTCTACTGTATTTTCTTATCCACAAAAATCCCCACAGTTTCTTTAAAATAAAATACATAATATAATGTAAATGGAATTCGGCCACTTGACATTTACTTTCGAGAAAACCTGTGCGTTATACAACAGAAAAGTACACATTTTAAGAGAAATGCACTATTCACCCAACTTTGTACGTACCTATGTCTGTAAGATAAATTAAATTCCAAAAATTTAGAAAAAAAATATATTGTGCATATCTACACACAAATTCCTTCAAACGATATAGGTATGCTTCATTTAAATCGATGGGCTATAAGATACTTAAAAATCAACCACAAAAAAATTGTTCACGTATTTAATTTATATATACACTGAAAGAATTTTCTTCGCAATACTAACGAATTTTGACATTAATCCCATGAAAAATTGCATTATAAAGGAACCTATGCAGCGCTTCGTTGGATCAATGAAACCTGTTTCATTAAAAGGACTTAAGGAAACAACATTACATCAGATCCATGAATATTATTCATTGGATTAATACTTTCAATAAAGTAAAATTTTTTTATTTTTTTTTAATTACTTTTTTTCTTTTTTCTTATTTTATTTTACTTTATTTTATTTTATTTTTTATTTTTTTTCTGTCTCTGGTGGGATTCGAACATGCAACCTCGGTGCTGATAGACTAGCTCACTACCAGCTAGTCTACAGGGGCAGTGTAGTTTTTGTATGAAAAAACTATGTTTTGTTCTCCATTAAGACCGTAAATATGAGATTAAATTGTCCATAATAACAATAACAACGTTGATTGAAAGTGGATTGAAGGTATCTGTTTCATTACTATAATGACATTTTTATTGTCATAATGAAAATTTAAATTTATGAAGGAAATTATTGAAATATGTTGCTTTTATAAAAAAAATTTTTGATTTCATAAATTTAATGGCATACATGTAACATAAGATGTATGAAATTATTAAATCTTACATTTTTTAAATAACAATTAAACATTTTTTTAAGGAAACTATAATTTTGTATTAATTTATGAATATAGTTATGTTTGTTTATTGATTTTTTGTGTTCCCAATTAAAATTTTTTGTTTTACTTAGACAAACTTAAGTTTTCATATATCCAATGAAAATTTTTAACGTAATTACGAAATCTAATGAAGCGATTTTAACGAAAATACTTCATCAAACCTATGTAATTTCATTTAGACAATGAAAATTTTCATTTACCCAAGGAAAACTTTTTTATGAAAATGATTCATTAAATATATGAAGCATTTTTCTTTTAGTGTAAGATAAATCCATTTCTGTAATATTTTTAAAACGAATGTTATTTATTCTTTGAGTACTACGTTTCTATCAAGGCGAATTGACTAGAAAGTGGGGTCAAGTCAACATATGGTGTTTTTTTCAGTGGTCGACTTGTCAAGTTTGTATACAAACTAGTTTTTTATGTAAACAAACCTGTTTTTTTTTACTAGCAATATTTTTGACAACCCGACCACAGAAGCATTGTAGTTGTAGAGTTGACCTCACCTTTTACTCAATTCGCCTTGGTTTCTATGTTCACATTCATAGTATGTAACAATGGAAACGTAAAAACGCAAACGAAAAATAATTATGCGTCAATATTTATGTTTTACATGTTGTTTGTTTAAAAAGTGCATTTGAGATAATTGAATAATATTGTCACAGCAAGCTGCATTATTTTAAAGTGTCTATTTATTCTTATTAATTCTAATAAATTACTTATATTGCATTCTGTTGCAAATATTGATTTTGGTTGTATTTATTACAGAAAAAGACTTTTGAAAAGAAGTAACGCCAGTTGGTACAAAAAAGCATATTTAAAACTATTTCAACGAGTTCTTGAAAAAGTTTTAAGCCGCGAAAAATACTTAAATTTGTACCCACATCTTGACCAAATCGGTCTTGCCATTGCAAAAATGGAATTTATAATAATATACTATCCCCAAAAATCCCCAGCGAAAAAAGAGCTTTTCCCCGAAAAATCCCCTGGGGATTTTCACTTAATTTTTATCGCCTTTTTTCGCGGATGAATTAATATCTTCACAATTACAATAGTAAGGAATTATTCTAAGAACAAACTGCATTTTACACGAAAATCTTGGTGGTACACTGAAAAAAAAAAAAATCAATACATTCGTACTCAAATCCATCCGAAGCGGTATTAATAGTCTCCAAAAATCCCCCAATAAAAGAGAAAATCCTCAAAAATAAACCCCTGTAAAAAATACACAACGGATAATTTAAATATTTATTTGAGTTTTACTTGTACATGCTATGTTCTACAAGAGATCATTTTAATTGTAGGGAAATATGTAGTTGTATTAAAAACATATGTGACGCGAAAAATAGAAAGGGACCTAAGGGTTTTGCCCTTTTAAAGATTTAAATACGTGTATCTTTGGTGTACTATCTCAGTGTTGGTATTGGTCTCATTTGAAAGCGACACATCTCAACCTTGTTGGCCAACCTTGAAAACGCGCGTAGGTCGTCCCTACCTCTTGTTTTGTGTAGTTGGTTTTTACTGTTCCCTTTACCTTACTGGTCCCTTTCTCTATGCGCTGTCACATATATAGTTTATATATATGTATATACAGTCGAACTTCCCTATAACGAATCTGCATTGAAAACATAATTGTATCTACACTTTGATTACTTTATCATCTAGAAGAAAAGTTTACGACATTTAAAAAATTGACAGAAACTAAAATAAGAGATTTTTCGCCTTGTATTCACTTTTCAACTTATCAATCGACTTTTCTTTACCCAATCGTCACCAAACTTCGTAATTTTAGTTTTTATATACAAGGAAACAAAATTAGCCCATTCATTGACTTAAGAGTTCATTTTAAGTTTTTTATCACCTCTAATAAGTATACATATGTACATACATGAACTTCACTAGGAAAATACAAATGTTGTACTTGTTATACATAATCATATTATTGACAAATTAGCTTCAAACTTTTCAGATATTTTATTTTTTTTTTTTAATAAAAAAAAAGAAACAACTTTTTTTACCCGGTGTTTATTGATATTAAGTTATATTGCAAAAATAGCCTCCCTAAAGTGTATGTGTGCATAAAACTAAGTTATCTCCTATAGAAAAATTAAACTCATATTTTTTACACGGAAATAAGTTTATTTTCTAAAGTAACCAATTTCCTTTCAGAAAATCCAATAATAGTTTTATGATTTTATTTTGTTCGTATTTAGTAAAATGTTCTTGAATAAACAAAAATTTTCTCATAATAAAAAAATTCAAGTTTTTGGCTTAAATCAAGCTGCATTTATTTAATATTAGTCTGGTTATCTTGATTAATTAAAAGAATCGAATTTCTTGCATCAAGAAACAAATACTAGGGATTTTTTTTAATTTTTCAGAAAATGTTCAAGAAAACCTAGTTTAATTCAATTAATTTTTATTTAAATCGACATATAAGGCAAATCAATAAAATGTTTCTTTTTATACCCTTCACCGAAGGTAGAAAGGGTATATATAACTTTGGCATTCCGTTTGTAATTTCTACAATATTGATCCTACACCCTATAAAGTTTATATATATTCTGGGTCCTTATGAAAAGCGAAGTTCAAAACCGGTTGTCCGTCTGTCCGTCTGTCTGTTGAAATGGGTTTTCCGAAGCCCCCAGATATGATGGAGACTTGGTTGGGGTATCTTTATGTCAGGTATTCTTATTATAATTTTGCTATTGAAATTCAGCCAGATCGGTCCACAAATGGCTGAGATATGAGCAAAAAACCACGACTACCTCTAATTTTTTACAAAAATCCCTTGTGTTTGTTGTATTTTTATTACTTTTTGCTGTATATCTGGGGAATGGCAAAAGCCAAAGTTTCCAAATTAGGTACACACATTTAGGTTGCCAATACACAGCATCCTACAAAATGTGGGCGGAATTGGAGAAGTGGGCGTGGTACCTCCCGTACAAAAAAATTAAAAATTGTATAAAAACCTACATTTTACGGTTGCCATATGTCCTATAAATATGACTTATATAACAAAATATCGGAAATTTTTAGTAGAACATATCTCATAAAAAACTCGGAAAAATCGGTTCAGATACAAAAAAGTTATGACCAAAATTAAATTTCTTTTTTTTTAAATACCCACTTTCGGGAACCATAGATCTTCCCGAGTCCAAGCTTTATAAGTCAAGTAAATGGCAAATTTCTTCTTTAAGACGTTGGTATTTAATCTGTCGAATCAGTTAAAAAATGGCTGAGTTATAACCGAAATACTGAATCCCCAAAAATTACTCTTTTTTATAATTAACTTTGTTAAAATATATGTATACAAGAATATATAAATGTTTATATATAAATATAACTTAAGTAAATGGTAAAATTCTTCCTTAACACGTCGGTATATACAACTATCAAATCGGTTAGACAATGGGTAATTTATGCGCAAAATACTCCAAAAATGGGCTAAAAAACATCAAAATTGTATAAAAACCTAAATTTTAGGGCTGCCATATCTTCTATGAATATGACTTATACCAAAATATTGGAAATTTTTATGAGTTATAACCGAAATACTGGGGTCTTATCACTGCATACGATATCGAGCAAAATTGACCGAAATGATTTATTTTGGTGTCTTGAAACTCGATATCGAATGAAATGTATTGAATTTGAAATAATAGCATTCGACATCGAGTAACTCGACATTACATTTATCGAGGTTTCATTCGATACGCCAGTGTCCGTATGCAAAAAAATTCAATAGTTTAGTCGATACGATAGTATCGAATGCGGTGATTAGACCCCTGAATTCCAAAAAGTTAAACTTTTTATACCCTTCACCTTCAACTGTAATTTCTACAATATTGATCATACACCATATAAAGTATATACATTCTGGGCCCTTATGAAAACCGAAGTTCAAAACCGGTTGTCTCTTATTTTAAAAAATATTTACCAGTTTTATTTAGTTTTTGTCTAGTTGTTCTGTATTCTGCTCGCACAATGGTGAAGGGTATATAAGATTCGGCACAGCTGAATATAGCACTCTTACTTGTTTATATTAAGTTTTCCTTAAACTAATGCAATACGGCTTTTCTTCGTATTTTGTTAGTTAGTTTTTCATGTCAAATAAAATTATATGAACAACTATATTTAAATATAAATTGATATTAAAATTGAATTGTTGAAATTAGCCATAAGCAGCGAATACTTAATTTTTTTTAGCTGTATTTAACAGCCTGTTTATCGATTTCGAACGTTAACGTTCGCGTAGAAAATTACATTTAAAACAAAAACAAATTTTCGAATTTAGTTTTTGTTTTAAATTTAATTTTCTATGCGAACGATGTAGTTCGATATCGGTTAACAGGCAGTAAATATAGTTCGCTTTGAGTCATAACTTTTTGCTTAAACCAAGCCACACATAAATTTAAAAAAAGAAAATTTTGGCTTGAACGAGAATGATGCAAAATAATTTTAGTTCAAGCCATATTTTGTGGTGCTTTAGTAAATTATTCTTTCCGTTTATTTCCCCAAAAAATCCTAATTTTTTTTTTAAATCCCCATTGAAAACCCCAAACCCCAAATCAAAATTTTTGTCCCTTTTAGCAACAAGAAAACCCCTAATTTGGGGTCAAAACCCCAAAGCTGGCAGCCCTGGTACGGTATCAAGTACAGAAAGATTAATTCAAGTATGGATTTTCATTCGCGAAATACTTAACTTATCCATATTCAATCCCGAATTCGTACTTGAAATAATCCGAAAATGAGCTTGATTTAAGTAAAGCTAAGATTAAACCAATCTCAAAATGCGCTTGATTCAAGTATTATAAAGTTGATTTTATCCCGAATTCGTGCTTGAAAAAAACCAAAAAAGAAATTAAAAAGAGGAAATTATTATGATTGATTTACTTACCCGTTATACACTTTACAGAATGATAAAAAACCATCACCATGCCGGATATAATTTTTAATTTAAAAATCTTATTTACATATTTAAATAAAAATGTAAACCTAATGAGAAGCAAGAGTTAAATTTTACTTTTAAAACACGATAATAATATCCCAATAAGCAAATTTAGCTGGAAATCAAGTGCAAAACAATTGGTATTCAAGTTCGAATTTCAAGTAAGTAAAGTAAAATCACTTCACTTTTTTTATTTTATTCTCAGAGTGGCACTACTAACGAAAAGTTCAATCTTTTTTACTTGATTTAAGAACTTTATACTTATTTTAAGAACTTAAGGGATTGATTTTCGAAAGTTATCCCACTTAGGATTATTTTGAGTTTTAGTGTTAGACGTACTTGGATTTTTGAGTACGACTTGTACTTAAAGTAAGTATAAAAATCTTACTGCCTGTTTAACGATATCGAACGTCATCCATCGCATAGAAAATTACATTTAAAACAAAAACAAAATTCGACGACGTTCGATATCGTTAAACAGGCAGTTAATTTATTCCGAGTGTTTTTCTTTCTGTGTATAGGGGACGGGTACGGCCCATACAAAGTAACTATTATATCTTCAGAACTACAATAGTAAAACACACTTAATTTGTTATGGATAACTCTTAGAACAAACTGCATGTTTCAAGAAAAACTTGTAGGTATAGGATGGGGAAGAAGGGTACCCCCAACGAAGTAATTGTTATTTTTTATATCTGGACTCGCACGCCATTTTTTAAATTATAATACATTAATATAACTACGATTACGCGTGAAAAATTGGGAAACCTGTACATCTCTAATAAAAACACGTTAGACAATGACAACAATAACAATACAAGTGTTATCAGAAGTCGCGAAGTGCTTTTTGTTGATGAAATTAATGCGTGAGACTATTACTAACTCATGCATAACTCCTCAATCTGAAGGGAAACATCACGCGTTGCACGCCTTTTTGCTGCCTACGCAGCTGTCAAAAAAGTAGAACCTGTGTAGTTATATGAAACAAGTTACATGCACAAAAGCTAGGTTGCATGTATGCGTAAAATGCGAAAATAAGGTTTACTTTCTACTTTTTTAAGCGTCACAAGCACACAGAAAAAATTATTTTTCCAATTCAAACAAAAAATTTGTAGAATCAAACAATTTTTTGTCTGAAATCGGTCCTATAAACAAATTCGCATTTGCAAACAATTTATTTGCATTTGGTTTATTGAAAAAAAACAATGATTTTTTCAAACAAATAATTTAACTGAATCAAACAAAAAGTTTACTGAAATTCATATACTAAATTTCAAAATAAAAAAAAAAAAACAGGTTTTTGCACAAGCAATGATGCGCACACAAGCAGGCACTGTATTAGAAGATGATGGCAGAGAGAGCAGAGCGGCCCGGCTGGCTTTGAGACACATTTTTTTGTTGGAATAATTTTTGAACAAAGTTCTTTTTTTATACACACAATGTTTTTCGTCATCACTCACTGTTGCTGTATCCTTTCCTTTGCTAATGAAGAAGAAATGTAACCCAAAAACGGCGACAGACCAACTCGATATGTTTTTCGTCATCATTATATTTTTGTATTTGATGTATTTAAGCAAACAGTTTGAAAAAATTGAATACGGGATTTTGGTTTTTTTTAACCAACTTTGAAACCAACCAAAAATTTATTTTGTTTCTTGTAATGTTGTTGTTGTTTCTGTTGTTTAAAAAGAGTGAAACGTTTTTTTACCTGTTATTTTTTTTTTTTTGCAAAAAGGCGACAACATTAAAAAGCGTTAAATATTTCATACAAAATTATGAAAACTTGAAACCAATAACGCGTGTATTATATTTTTGAATGGTTGTCAACATTTTTGTTGGTTAAATAAAAATCAAACAAAAATTTTAATTGAATCAGTAAAAAAATTTGTAGAAATTAAAAAAATTATCAAACAAGCGTTTGTTTTTAAAATAATTCGGCAATAATTTTTTCTGTGCAGCATTCAGCGTTCGAACTAAATAGCTGGTTTTGACAAATGAAACTAAATTTTTACTTGTGAAGATGCCGCAAGCTTGAAATGCGTGAAGGCAAAAACTCGTGGTGTGGACCTTTAGCTTAAGGCGCGACAACGCTGAGCATACATTTTTCCAAAATAAGGCTAATTTGTTCAACGTTTAAAATTAAATAAAAATCTCTGCTTAATTGAGCCCAATTTACAACTTAATGTCCACGTGCTTAATTCCCAATTTTTATTCTTGATAAAAATACTGAAATTTGTTGTTGGGGGATAAGCTAGTTTTTATGCGCATTTCACTGGATGCTTAGGCCAGATCATCAGGAAACATTCTCCCAAAAGTGTTTAGAAAACTTCAGAGTAAATGAGAATTGCAAACACGTATGTTGAAATGGGGTTTCCGAAGGCTCCAGAAACGATGAGGACTATGTTTTTATATATTTGTCTCACATATACTCCGTTAAAGTTTGCTATTAATATTCTGCCTGATCTTCCCACAAATGGCTGAGATGAGCAAAAAACACGACTTTCTCTTAATAAACCCCTTGTTGTTGTTATTTTTTGTTGTACTTGCGTAGATGCATCTAGGTTAGCAATATACAACCTCTCTAAAAAATGGGCGAAATCGAAGAACTGATAGTAGCACCACCCATACAAAAAAAAAGGTTTCTGTATAGCTGGAGATTCGTAGCAGTTAACATTTTCAAATTTGGAAAAATAGCTTCCACGTCAATGCGTGACGGACAGGATTGGAGAATTGGGCGTGAAACAAAATACATTTATTTATACATATCTGAAGAACGGTAGTAGAGAAATCGTCAAAAAGCGAAAAGTGGGTTTCAACTAGGGATGCCAATCCTGATCCCGAAAACATGTCAAAGTTAGTTTTGAAAGATTTCGTTAAATAAAGGTTTTTTCGATGAAAAAGGCAAATTTTATTTGCATAGATCAGATGGCAAGTCGTTTATATGGCGTTAACCAAAATTAGGAATTCAATCATAATATTCCATCGCAAAGTTGATTCTACTGTTTTTATTTGTTAGGCTTATAAATGGCTCCTTTCGTGCAAATCCTTCCGCAAAAATCGTGTTTATGTAATGTATTTCGAATAGTGTTAGGCAAAAATCTTTTCCTTTCTTGCTTGATTTCTATTAAAATCGAACGCTTTTTTCTCTCATTTCGTATATAATCTTGATCTTTTCGGCTTTTGTTGGTTGACCTAAACTCATTGCGAAATATTTTGGTAATGTCGTGGACCATTTCTGGAATTTCTGTCACAGTTTAACCTTCCCAATATAACTATTAGCTGCCTAATTTCAACAGATGATCGCTTTCCATTTAGGGCCATTTTCAATATTTTTCTTTTCTAATAATGCTTAGTTAGTATCACGAAAAGAGTTGTATAAATAAATAAGACAGAAAAAAACGAAGTTTTTAAGTTAAACGCATTTTTATCATTAATGATTTTATTTGTCCGATTATGCGTTTGACACAAAAAGTTGGTTTATTTTTGTTCTTCATTCGGATTTTACAGTTAATAGTGGAAAAGTTTGTTGTTTTTTGTATTGTTTGGGAAGATGAGAATATAAAGTGTAGAAAAAGTGAAAAACAATTAATTGATAAAATTTTGTTTTTTAAAGTTTAGAGCTCGTTTTGGTCTTGCAAACACTTGCCCAATTATGCGTTTGCATCACTGTGCACCATGCAAACTCACCCAAATTTGTATGGAGGTTTTTTTTTTTGCGATTTTTCATATAGTACTTTGGACGACTTTGCTGGCAGCCATCCAGAACATATGTAACCTATATACTACTTACCCCCAATTTCATCAAGCTCAGTTATAATTAGGGATGATTTCCATGCAAATACAATGTTTTTTGTCGATAGTCTAAGAACGATGTCGACCAATTAGATTTTCGAATAATTAAATTTGCTTTAAAATGGCATCGATTTGTTTTTGCATATTGTTGCATATTTAGGTTTTAACGTATGTATATTTTGAAATTTTTGAGTGATTTTTTTTTTAATTTTCATATAAAAAAAGTTATTAAAAAAATTTTTAAATACACAAAAAAACCTTCCAAAAAATTTTTAAAATGAATAAATAAATTATTTTGGAGCTTTACTTTTAATACAAGATTTCCAGAATTTGACAAAAGATCCTCCTTTTTTTAAACGATGCAGCACCTTACATGGTTAAGGCTTCCAATAGGTAAAAATACTTTACCTGAAACTGTTACAAGTTACTCTGCGTTGCAGAGGAAATAAGATAATATTACAGTTTTTAATGAAATGTTTCCCTTGATTACCCTTTCACTGCAGCTAGGAGTAACCAGAGCTTGTTGATACCGATGATTAAAATTAACAATGTGGAAGGAATTAAAAAAAAAATCCAAAACGTTTGGCAAAAAAAAAATTAAGGATTTCAAAAAATAAAATAAATTTCAAATATTTCTGATCTGAAATTAAAGTGGGAAAATAAATTTTTTCAAAATGCATTGGCATTCTTCAAGTACAAGAAAAAGTTTAACTTCTAATGAAACAGTACTACTTAGACTAGCTGGTAGTGAGCTAGTCTATCAACGCCGGGGTTGTGGGTTCGATTCCCGCCAAAAACTCTGGTTTCTTTTCTGCAGACAAGCGAAAAGCTTCGCGGGATTAGCTTAGGAAATTAAAAAAAAAAAACAAATATTTTAATTAGTTATTTAATTTTTTTTAAAGATATTTGAATAACAATAGACTGAACTTCTTATATTTTTTTTAGGAAATTTGAATAATGATTTTTTATAGAATTTTTTTTATTTTTTTAGTGCATGACAATTTTATCCCTAGTTATAATCAACTACCAGCTATAACTGTCAAAAACATTTTGTTTACTGGAAGTTAAAGTAATAGTTAGTTTTAACTGAACTTGGTGAAATCGGCCGTTAATGGAGCCTTAAGGATATTAAAATCATTTAGAAATTATTTTAAACCTTAAATAGGAAAAGTGTATAAGTATTTAATTTATTAATTAAAATTAAGAGTTAAACAATTTATGTTGAGATTTTTTAAATTGGTTTTAAAAGTAAATATGTACACTTTTTATTTCCGTATATACTTAAGTTTTTAACGTGTAAAAATGTTACTCCTACATTACACAAGAACAGTACCCATGTTCCGTAACTTTGGTGAGAACTTCTCGCATCGAAAAGATGTGAAGCAAAATGTTCCATTGTTTCTCAAAAAATAAAAAAAAGTGTGTCTGAAACTCATGTCGAAAACTATCAAAAGAGATTACGTGGTATTTCATTCATTTCTCACATTTCAATCGAATAGTTTCTCGACGAGGGAGTTACAGAACGATTCCTGAGTTCCATATTTTTCGGAATGTATGCTACCTATGGGGGCTGTGCTGGAAATCGCAAACACAAAACGCAAGAATTTGGAGGCTGTTTATAATACACTTTTAATCAAATTTTTATAATTTTTGTTATAAAATTCTGTTTAATAGAGAAATGTTGGTATAATATTTGTCATAAAATTCTTTTATTACAGAAATCTTACTAAAAAACGACTTTTAAAATTCTTGCGTTTTGCGTTTGCGATTTCCAGCACACCCCTGTATAACACCAGCTAAGCTCGTCAGAAAATGGGGTGATTCTTTATTCTTCCAAACTTGAAAAATCATTGCTTTATAATTAAAACTTACGTAGGAATAAAATCAAAGTACATCCATATGTATAATAAATAAAAACAAATAAGAAAGTATAGTCGGTAAAGCCCGACCATATGATACCCTACACCACAGTATTAAAAAACACATCATGCTTATATGTCCATATAAATTTGGATTTATCTATGTTTATAAACTTCCATAAAATCGGTTTGAAAGTTTGTGAGAGGCTGATATTGCTGCATAGCTTATGTGTCCATATTGATATGGATCTATCTATGTTTTAAATTTCATTAAAATCGGTTTGAGAGGCAGAAATTGCCCCTATCTCGCCTCGTGGTCCTATTTTTTAAAAAAATTTATTCTTTTTGTGTCCATAAATATATGGTTTTATTATTTTTAATTAGGCTTAAGTTCATGAAATTTAACTTTTCATTAAATTATTTTTATGAAGAAAGGAATTTTACAACATGAAAATTAATTAAAATTGTTATTGATAATCTTTCATTCTTGACGTGGCTGGGGCTCGAACCATGGCCGGCAGGTTACTATGACATGTTGAAAAAATGAAAAAACAGAAGTAAGGAAAACACATGTAAAATCAATTTAAATGGATAATCATTCAGGAAAAGCAAATTTCGATCTACCAAATGTTAGAATACAATTTGGTTTAAGGATTGATGTTTGACTATTGACGTCAGCAGTCGTCGATGGCTGCGATTGTAAGACGGCAAATCCATCTGAGGAGATCGAGTGGTTGCGATCGAAACATGTCATGGTAACCTGCCGGACAGGGTTCGAGCCCCAGCCACGTCAAGAATGAAAGATTATCAATAACAATTTTAATTAATTTTCATGTTGTAAAATTCCTTTCTTCATAAAAATAATTTAATGAAAAGTTAAATTTCATGAACTTAAGCCTAATTAAAAATATTAAAAATTTGGATTAAAAACCATAAATAGTTCAACAAAATAACCACATTACTAATTATTATATGGTTTTATCTATGCTTTAAATTTCATTAAATTCGGTTTGATAGTTTCTGAGAGGAAGAAAATTCCCCCTATTTTCCCTCGTGGTTCTAGGATTTGGACCATTTTCAATAGCATTGGTCCTTGTGCCAATAAGAACCTATGTCCGATTTTATCAAATTATCTCCAAAATTGCGACCTGTACCTTGCGCACAAGGTTACATGGACAGACAACCAGTCTGCCAGCCAGCCTGCCTGCCTGCCGGACGGACATCGTTAGTTCGACTCAGAAAGTGATTCTGAGTCGATCGATATACTTTAAGGTGGGTCTAGGACCAATATTTTAAGGCGTTACACACATCAGCACAAATGCATAATACCCTATCCACTATTGTGGTGTGGGTATAAATATCAGCACACTTACACTTACAAAATGCAATTACTAATGTATGTTTTTAAGTGTTTAAACAGAGTTGGACATCGTACTATATATTTTTCGAGTTATCAGCACTCACTAAGTACAAGGAATAATATGAACTTGGCAGTAGCATGGTGTAGGCTAAAAACTACGAAGCAACGTATTGAGTACATGGGAAAATATAAATAGCTTTATTCAAAACTAGTTTAAAATATTTTTTGCTTCAAAATATAAAGGAACTTTTAATGTAATTCTAATTCATATTGATTGTTAAAATATTATTTTTTTTTTGCTTCTTTTGATTTAAATATTTTTTTTTTCTATTTGTTATTATAAACTTATTGTTAACTAGAAATTATTTCATAAGTAATGCAATATATTATTGCCAACTCGCCTCTAAAATGAATTCAAGGCGCTGAGGCACTTACATTGTAATGAATTTTTTTTGGAAAATAAATGAATTTATATATATAAAAAAAAAATCCATAATACCCTCTCCACTATTGTGGTGTGGGTATAAAAATTGAAATCTAAATAAATGAACTAAAAATTATGATTAAAAATTATTAAGTAAAATAAATAATATCGATATATCGTACGTATTTTGCTGAAACTATTACCAAATTAAAAAATTTAATTTAAACAGCATAAAATAAATTATTTCAAGTTCGTTTGACTTTACTGTTTTAATTAGAAATCTGCAATGTGAAAACCCCGCTTTTTTCTTAATTCTTCTTCTTATAAATGCCAATCATTTTAGATCTTCATATTAGTTTAAAAAAAACATGACGGCTAAAACTTTGAGTTTTAAATGAACCTTAAAAAATATCGAATTCGATAGTCGTATTTCAATATCGATATATCGGTATATTAAATATCGATATTTTGATATATCGATATTTTTTGCTCATTCCTAACTAGCATTAATACTAGTGTCCCCTATGCAATAGAGTTTTGCACCCATGAACTTCCTAAAATCAGTACAATAAAATTCCAATAAATGTTGGCTTTAAATAGCGTTATTATTCACGTATTTGAGACTTTAGGCCTTTTCTAAAGTGATTTTAATCCGAACAACGTTTTAAACACTACAAATTTAAAAAACCGAAAAAATATATTTTTTTTTTAATTTATAGAAAAGTAAAGTAAACCCAGTGTAGGGCAAAAAAAAAATGGTTTGCGGTATTTAAAATACAAAATACTTTCAGGTTATGTATTTAAAACACAAAGTACTTACACATCTGTATGTATTTTAAATACAAAATACTTCCATTTATTGTGCGTATTTCAAATACAAAATACTTCCACGTCATGTACATGTACATATGTATTTAAAATACGAAATACGCCATTTTTATTCAAACCAAAAAATAAATTAGATAAAACTAATTAACAAAACAATTGTTTCCTTTCATTAATATCAGATTTTTGAATGCAGCATCAGACAAACAGTTACTTATTGGAGAATAAATAAAACCTGCTAAAAAAAATAATCTTTCTACAGGTCCTGATGAGCACAAACTCGTATTAAATTCTATGAATACTCTTTTTATATTTGGATAGCTGTCAAGAGCGATAATGTCTCGTATTAAATTTTATGAATACTCTTTTTATATTTGGATAGCTGTCAAGAGCGATAATGTCTTTGCTCTTGTCACTAAGAAAACTGACAAATTCCAACTCCAAATTTGATGTCCTAGATTCACCATCATCCCTATCTACGAAAACAACAAAATCATCGTCTTCTTTACTGGTGCTTCTACTTTTGATATTTCCAGGTGTTATTTGAAGTTTTTTGTAATTTTCCTCTAGAGTATAAATTGCAAGTTTTGGATTCCTTGCCCTTTTTCTTATGTATTTAAAATACAAACTACTTCTATTCATTGTATGTATTTTAAATACAAAATACTTGCGCGTATTTGTATGTATTTTAAATACGTCCCAGCTAGCATTTTTTGAAAATTTTAATCATATTTGAGTCTTTTTTGACTCCTCAGCGCGATTAATATATCAGAATATGCGCTCATTTTCTGATCATAAATGATACTTTCCTTGGGAGAAAATGGTACCCTACCTGCGACTCTTCTTGAAGAGTCATATATGATTTGTTCTTTTATTAGTTAATAATAGTTAATAGTTTTTGTTATTGAATTTTAAATCAAACACTTTTAAATCATAAGCGCGAGTCATTTTTGTGCCGACTTTTAAGCGTGCAAGTTATTTCTCAGTTTAAAATCACCAAAAATACTCAAAAAATACTCATACCGATGATTTTTGAAAAAACGATCTTCCAAATGCTAGCAGGGGTATTTAACATACATGTATGTATTTCAAATATGTACTGCCCAGCCCTGAGTAAACCAAAAAATGAATTTCGTTAACATTAATAGAATGCATGTATGCAGTTATGATTAGTTTCTTTTATCATAAACAATCGTGGTTTGTACATATTGATATTTTATGTCAAATCTTAAGTTTTTGAAATAAATGTACGAGGCTTATCGCTAAAGCAACGTTAAAATTTGATGTGAAAATTAAATATTAAATACATACCTACATACTTCAATTAATAAGTATTTAATTCGTAATTTTCCGACGCTGATAAGGAACTGAAAATAATTTTTAATTTTAAGTTTTTTTTCGTACTTTGGGACTTTCTTGTTTTTGTTTTTTCAATGAATTTTATTTGAAAAAATTTTAGTATTTCTTTGCATGTGTAAGTATTTATAACAAAAGACTTTCGATTTCATTGTTAAACTATGACAAATTTTTGCTTTTATTGTAATTTTTTGTTAGTTATTTTATTAAGTCTGTATACAATACTTAGTTTAAGTACTTATAAATTGTATTAGCATTTGTAAACAAGTCCAGTTGTAGTAAATCAAGTCCATTGCCCCTGTTTTTTACAGTATTGCTTTATTTAATAAAATTTCATTCTTAAAGAAGCAATTACAGACTATTTTTAGTATGTGAACTAAAAAACCATTTTTTTTTTGTATAAATTAAAGACGTTTGTTTGTCTTAAGTAAACTTTTTACCTAAAAAAAGAAATAAAATTTATATATAATTTAAAAAATTTTTAAAAATACATATCGCTTACTTACTTCAACATTGTCATAACTCACAAAATACTATTTTTCAGCAGAGCCGTTTAAAGTTGTTAATACAAAATATTAAAATTAAAAAAAAAAATTTAAATATTATTCAAACACTAAATATATGGAAGATTTTGAAAAAAATTAGAAATAATTCTGGATTTTGTAAACGGTTAGTCCGATTGCAATAACATCGTTTTATACCTTGACTACTACATCCCACTAAATTTTTAAAATCAGGCCAAAATTAAAAATTCTAAATTGTTTTTAATTTTTGCAATACCTGAGGTGCGCTCATTTGGAAACCTTAGTCGCCTCTCCTGATAGGTCTTTAGATTCCAAATATAAGACTTAAACCCTATTCCAATCCTTTACCTTCCACCTGCATTTATTTCAATAAGGGTGCAAATTATGGCAGTGCTTTACAATACTAAAACAATAGTTACGATCCGTTCAGTATGGACAGAAAGAATTAGAAATAAAATTGCTTTCGAATCGAAAAGTATTCGATCACGACTGCCATAATTTGCCTCCAGATTTTCTGCTTTCAAGAATCCAGAACTATTTCCAATTTTTTCTAAAATCTCCCACGTGCAACCATCTCAAAACTGAGATCTGTCATTTTTATAATATAAAAAACGCGTAAACCTTTGGTATGTCAGCATGGTATGATAAAAGTCTATGAAAGTTTGCCAGGATTGCGGCAGACAAAAAGTGACATATACCACAATAAACATATAAAGCAAACCCTGCAAATAATAGGACCAGTCCAAACACGCGTGTAAAGAGTAGCCCACAAGGGACCAGGACTAGTCCAAAAGTAACCCAAACGTATGGAAAAACATGGTCTATTTAACATACTGATGTCCTAGGACAGGAACATATAACCCACCTTTGGACCACTTAGGAGTAGTTTTAAAACTACTCCATGGCATACTCAAGAGGATTAGTTTTGAAGTCGTTTAAAAACGAAAGCATGTCGTTAAAAAACGAAGACATGTCGTCTCACTACGAACACTTTTTTACAATGACATGGTCCATGCTTGCATTACATCGGACCAGTCCATGGAGTAGTCCATTTTATCAAAATGGGTCAGGTGGTCCAATTTTATTTGCAGGGAAAGCACAGAGGCGTCACGAGACAGAAAATATTGTGTTTTTCTGTCTTGTTCTTCGAAAGCTGTCCTTTTTGCATTTTTTGTTTTGATCACGTAATTTGTGTTGATAGTAGCGGCCTGTTTTTACACATTGCCACTTCAATACCAAAAAACGTTTTCTTTCTCTTTCTTCGAAAGCTGCCCTCGCAAATGATTTAGGCATTTTTCATACGACACTTTTTTCATCTCTGTATGCTTTGTGGCAAAAGGCTATAAACTACTTAATTTACTTCCAGAAAAATTAAAAAAAAAACAGCATAAACACAAACTAAACAAATCAGTCTTTGCTTTTAAACTGATGTATGGCACTCTCTCTCTCACTCTATCATGTCTGGCATACCAAGTATGACCGTGTAATACCCCCTTGATATAGTGTACTTACTGAGCTACCTAAACAAGAGCGGCAAGCGTTTTTTAAACATGAAAATTCTATTGCCAATACAATTTCAATAAAATAAAACGTCCAAGCGATTTATGAAATAAGATTTCCCAGCCGGGTGGTGTTAAATTCGCCTTCTAAAGGTTTGTTTCGTATAAACTGTGTAAAAATGAAAAGTTTTGACATAAAACAGACGCTTGTCGCTCTTATTTAGGTAGCTCGGTTAGAATTACGCATCATGTGTTACCGCTGTTATACTAAAGTATTAATTTCATACTTTTTCGACGCTCTTGATACCTTTTGTTCCCATTTTTTAAAATTACCCTTTTGTATAATTTCCCAGTTGGCTATGTCGTGCACGAATCATTGATGAATCGTGCACGACAATGTTAATTCCTGCACGACACGTAAGGGAGAACAAATGCAAATCGTCGATAACATTTTCAAGCAAGTGTCGCGTAAATCGTGCACGACATAAAGAGAGACAATGTCGCTCAGCCTGTCGTTGATGACCACATGCACGACATTGTCGTCCATATAGTCGTTAATGATCACATGAAAGGCATTGTCGTTTGTATTGTCTTTGATGACTATATAGACGACAATGGATTCTACTTTGTCGTCAACGACTGCGTAAAAGACAATGTCGATGAAGTTACAGGAGTTACAGCTTACACGACAATGTCGCGTATAAACCTAAATAAATAAATAAAAATATACAATAGGACATATATGTTTTTAAAATCATACCTTAGTCTTTGAGTTTACAGACTTGACTGACTGATTTTCTTCACTTTGCTTTGGTTGTTTTTTTATTATTATTATCGTTATTTTACAGTTATTTTTATTTTTTATTGGGAACAACTTATTTTTGTTTGTTAAGAAGACAGCTTACAAGATAATGTCGCTCATATTGTCGTGCTTAGAAGTTGATAAAGGACACCTTACAAGACACTGTCTGTCATGTTGTCGTGCATACACTTTAATACAGGACAGCTTACAAGACACTGTCGCTCATACTGTCGTGTATAGTTGTTGATAGAGGATACCTTACAAGAAAATGTCTGTCATGTTGTCGTGGATAAACTTTAACAAAAGACAACTTGAAAGACAATGTCGGTCATGACGTCGTTTATTTACTTCTTCAAAAGACAGTGCACTAGACAATGTCGAGTATTTTGTCGTCCACGACATTTTCCTCAAAATTGTCTTCCAGAAATCCTAAGTGATAGAAGACATGTCGTGCATAACTTGTTGACGACAATGTCGTCGACGGTAGTTTGGCCAACAGGGTTGTTACTATTTCGTGCACTTTTTGACCTTTATATAAATAGCACTAACATTTTGTTTTTTTGGCAGTACTGCTGTAACAAATTTTGTAAGTAGTAAAAACGTTCATGTCGCAAGCAGCTTTTATATCCACAGTGTTGCTGTTGTGCAACTTTTTTTTAAAGGTCCTTGCGACTTTTTTTCCCCCTTTTGTATAACCTTATATCATTTCCTTTCTGACCTTTTTTGAAATTTCTACATCAAAAAATGTTATCAAGAATAAAAAAAAAGATACGAGTGTGTATGTTTTCAAGATTTATAGAACCCGTATTTATAAAATTAAAACCAGATATATGTATATTATCTTGAAATTGTCTCCGAATTCAAGACATCATTTTTCAAGAAGAGGTTTTGTCAACGAATTTAAGTTACGAAAAGTAATTTTAATGACAAAACGTATAAAGCCAACCACAGAAAAGTTTTAGTTTGAGGTCTGAAATTTAAAAAATAGATTTAACGTAAATATTAACTCAAATTTAAATAAATTCGTTGAATGTATTTACATATTTTTTCTTTACCCAAAAAAATAAACGTTGGAACAAGCTCAAAGTAGAAACCTTTAATTGCATGCTTTAGCCCCCTAATCGGATGTGGAAGAATGGACTTCAAGTGAAGATCTGATAAGTCACCTCAAAGTAGAAACCTTCAATTCCATGCTTTCGCCTCTTAATCGGATGTGGAAGAATGGACTTCAAGTGAAGATCTGATAAGTCACCTCAAAGTAGAAACCTTCAATTCCATGCTTTCGCCTCTTGTTCGGATGTGGAAGAATGGACTTAAAGTGAAGATCTGATAAGTCACCTTTTAGACAGGAAAACATTTAGTTTGGTGGCATATTACTGGTGGGAAAGAGAGTATGGTTTTTGTGTTCGGTACTCGGCGACATTCTTTGTTCACATTTTCTTTGTTGACATTTACTTTGTTTTTTTTTTTTGGCAAAAAGGCAACAAGAGTAAAATAATGTTTCGAGCAACATGTATATCCGTGTGACCGCGAATGAAAAAATAAAAGAGAAATCCATATGTTTTCCTTCCAAATGTTCGCTTGTCTAAACTCGGACTAACAAAATATAGAATGCACATTCCTAAAAAATAGTTAGGCCTAGAGTACACTGTTGGAGATTGCAGTCATTATTATTATTTATTTGAAAATGTTGAATTAAATTTCTTCACTTTAACTTAGTTTTTATCCCTATTATTCAAATTATTTCACCACATTTATCCTTTTTGTTATTACCTTAGATTACAACTCTGTCTTCTGAATACTGTTTTCAAATGAATAAAATCTAAATTAAAGAACTAATTATATTAGATCAAACAAAGCACAAAGTTTTTTATTATTAAAAATACAATCTACTAATACAGTGGAATCTCTCTTGAATGGACATCGAAGGGACGGGACCATTGAAATGTGTCCGTACAAGGGGTTGTCCGGTAAGATGGCGTGGCTTAAACATTAATTGACAGATTTTTTTGACAAGTCTGTCCGACTTGCAAATGTTTATGAAAATTTTCATAAAATGAGTTCCATTTTCTTGTAAAGTAGCTGAATCATTTGAGATGGCATCATTTTTGTAGGATAGTGTGGCATTGACAATAGATTTTGAAGAAATTTTTTTTGTGTCGGATAGAATTCTATCAGATTTTCGTGTGAACGAATCGTACGATTGTGTAGGATAGTGAATCCCGGCCTATAGTAAGAACTCAAAACAAGTAAGAAATTATAGGCCGTCAAGCCCGAGTATTCGATGCTCTTCACACAAAGGCAAAATTTTATAAATTTGCAACGATTCAGAATGAATTTTTTACACAATACCAACAAACATTTCTGCGTACTTATTTTACAATTAGAAGTTAATTTAAGTTATTATCAGGGAAAGCGGAAATAAATACATACTGACAAATTTTTGCATGATCCCTATTCGGGCAGTAATGGACCCACCAGAACAATCACCCCTATTATGTAAGTCGTCGTCGACGTCGACATTTATTTTAAATTGTTGTTACATCCAGTCGACGACTACATCACTTCGACGCTAATTTGGTATTATATAAGAATGTTATCGAAATTTGACAAAAAAAAAAAAAAATCCCATCTCCAACTATTTTTTCATTATTTTGTTATTCACGTTATGGCTCACTTTTTAACGCTATTTATGCTATTTTCCGACATATTTTTTAATCGATTTAGCTTTTTCAAATAAAGTATAGAGTTTTTTTTTCCAATTTTTAAGTTTTTCGCGAATTTTTGCTATGTTTTCGATAAGAGATATTTCTACTGTAAGTTTTCTAATTCTTAATAGCTTAACTGCCTGGCCCACGATGTCGACAAGAATATTTCTTTCGTATATTAATATTGAAAACAATTTTTTAAATAAAGAAAGCGTTTGCAAATTTTGCCCAAAACAATATTATGTATTTATTGTTACATATTTGTTGGAACATTTTGTAAAAATTTTCATTCAAAACTAAATAAAATTATTTTAAACGTCAGAAACAATTTTATACAAATTGTTACTGAAGTTCTAGTTGACTCAACTTTTTAAAAATACTTTAGTCAAATTTTTGTTTATGAAATGAAAGGAAAATATATGAAATATTTTGGGAAGAAATAAGATAGAAGAAAAAACGAAATTGTTGCTCTGATTGTGAACAAAGCTATAAAAATATATGTATTTTTAAACAATACATATATTAAAACTCAACAACTCAACTCAACTTTTTAAAAATATTTTAGTCAAATTTTTGTTTATGAAATGAAAGGAAAATATATGAAATATTTTGGGAAGAAATAAGATAGAAGAAAAAACGAAATTGTTGCTCTGATTGTGAACAAAGCTTTAAAAATATATGTATTTTTAAACAATACATATATTAAAACTTTTTAATAAGTCTTATAATGTTGCTAAGTGTTATGAATGTAGGTACATGTATACAATTGCTGATTTTAAATAATAAACTTTATTATTTTAAAATGCTTCCATTTCACACTACACCATTTAAAAGAGAAAATATTTTTCAAACCGTTAAAATTTTCTTCAAAGTTTTTCTTGGGACCTTGTTAGGTTTCGTTTAAATGTGCTAAATTTTCTTACTGATTTCAATACTTCATTAAAGTTGAGAATTCAAATAAATTCAGCTTTTTAATAACGGTGGTTACTTTTGTCCTTTTTTTAATCGTATACATAAAAGCTAATTGAAACTGAAATTTTCTGCATCAAATTTCACTAGGGGTCTTTTAAGACCAAAAGTTCGTACAATGTATGTAATAATAAAGAGAAATTGTAAAGTATCATATATTTATACAAATTTATAGATTAAAATTTATATGCTAGACTCGTTCATGTATATACTGATAATTTGTACTATTACATATTCGGAAATGGTGTACTTATACATTATTAAATATAAATTAGTGAAAATATCGATAGGTACTTAATAATGCTTTGTTCAAATTAACTTTATTGTCGTAATATAATAAGGAAAATTAAACAATTAAAAAACACAAAGCAAGTACAATAAAAATCATTAATCATTTTTAAAGTACAAAGTTTATAAAGATTTAAATCAATCCAAAAGAAATTATTTAACAAAATACGATTTTAGTACTCAAAATATTGATTACAAATTAAAAACAAATTCTAATCTTCAAGATAACAATATCTAATTTGCAATTAGAAAAAAATGTTAAGTTTTTTAGTTTTCTGTTCTACACAAGTATGTTTAAATTACAAAGATATAATACAATACTATCTGGAAAATCTTAAATCAAACGAATTCTCCTTACAAATAGATTTGAAATTAAATAAAATAAATAAAATATTTGAAACACACCACTCAGCAGAAATGGTAGTCAAGTAGGAGCCAGTGACATTTCACCCTTTTAAATGTTATCGCTCTAATACTTAAGATTATAATTATGATTAGTAAAATTTGTGCACTTGAATTTTATTATCATTCAAAACTTTTTTAATTTTTTGCTTCAAAAGTATTAAATTGGGTGTAATTAAAATTTATTTTTATACTCACACCACAAAAGTGGAGAGGTAAGGTATTATGTATTTGTGCTGATGTGTGTGTTACACTAAAAAATAATATTCCTAGACTCACATTTTAGTATACCGATCACTCAGAATCTGTTTTTGAGTCGATCTAACGATGACCGTCCGTCCGTACGTGTCTCTTAATGTAAAGAAAATTTGATGAAATTAGGTAAATACGTTTTAATTGTCATAAGAAGGTATCCTACTGAAAATGATGAAAATTGGTATATAACTTCACATGCTCCTAATACAAACTTCATCCCAGAATAGTTTTTGTGCCAATTAACCATATTTATGCCTACACCACAATAATGGAGAGGGTAGGTAATATGCGTTTGTGCTTATGTTGGTTACACCATAAAAATATTGGTCCTAGACCTACCTTAAAGTATTCCGATCGAATCATAAACCATCTTATTATATTGGTATTTAGATTAAATTTGGTCTTAACTTACTTTGTTGCAAACTTAATATTCCTACCAAATTTAATTGGAATCTGTCCATATTTGACTATACCTCCCATACAAATACTACTACCGAAAATCGCTTTCGCCATTACTTCTTTCTAAATATTGGTATTGACATAAAAATTTGCGACAATAACTTTTACGGTAACTTAAACGTCATGACCGCATAAAAATCAGATAGATATATGAAGATATTAAAATTATATTCGGCGTAAAGCAGAGTTCTCAGTTTTGGGGATTTATCCCCAAATTGGAGATTTTTTTGTAAATGGGGATACAAATTTCTTGAAACTCCTCAGGGGATTTTATTGGGGAAAAACACTTTTTCGCTGGGGGTTTTTGGGAATAATTAATTACTAGATGACCCGTGCGAATATTTCGCACCGTTAGTTGTCATTTTTGTAACATAAAATGAAAATAATTAATAGAAATTTTAGTAACTTCAATACATTTTAAAATATAATTTTTATCAATGAAAATATTAATTTTTCAATTTCTAATTATTTTTCGTCATTAGTTTTAGAAATAAGCTTTAAAATGAGATATCATTCATTAAATTTGATGCGGTGTAATGGGAGGTATTTGCAACCGACAAAAAAAAGTGCTTTAGAAATAATATATATGATGATGATTTATATTCGCCATTTGTGCAATGACAAGGCCGGTTTGGTCCAGCCGTTGATACAAATTAAAGTTTTTTTTTGTCATACCAAGAGGCTGGCGGTTTAATACCTTTTCAAGAGCTTGTTGAAATAATTTTAATATGCTTTCTGTACCAGCATGTAACGCTTGTTTCTATAACAAATATTATTAAAACCAAAATTTGCAACATAATGCAGTATGAGTTATTAGAAGCTCTTCTAAGAATAAATACACACTTTTTAAAAATAATTTAGTAAAATTATCAAAAACTTTAATAAAATACAATAATCACAGCACAAAACGTGGACTTTTTGTAAACATAAACAAAACTTTGACATAAACCTAGACAAACAATGCAAGAGCAAAAAATCGTCATCTGGCGTAGTGCTGCCACCTGTTTATTCCACCATGCTATTAACTAAAATTAATCCTTTATTTTACCAAAAAACTAACCTAATATTTACAATGTGCTGCTATGTAGAAAAAACTAGAATGAATATTGCTGACGTGTAAAGTTGTGTTTTTTTCGTCAGCGTTGTCTATAAAAAGTAGTGTTAGCTTATTATCCAGTTTTTACTATAAGTGATGTTTTATGGGGAACGTACACTACATTACTCCCCTTTCCGGTTGAGGCAGAATCGTACCTTACGACCATAGCGAGAAGTAAGGATTTTTGGCCTATTGCTGTAATCAATTAAAATGTTACCGGGTTTTTAGCTGGAGTTTCTTCTTTTGCTTGCTTCGTGTTGTCTGGTTTTTTAATTGACGTGTTGTTGTGTTGGGTATTCTGAAGTTTGTTGTTTATGTCAGTGGCGTGTTGTGGGTTTATCACGAACGCGGGTTTTAGGCGATCCACGCTGATGTTCATTTGGTTTCCTTTTACATCAATTGTGAAATATTTGCTTTGGCGTTTCAAAACGGGAAATGGCCCTTCGTAAGGGGATTGTAGCGGCTTACACACCATAGAATTACAAACGAATACTTGTGGTGAATAGTGTAAACTTTTTTCAATAAATACCTTTTGGTTCGTATGGTGCGAAGTTGTGGTGGGACGTAGCTTGCTCATGTACTCTTTAAGGTTTTTTACGAATTCGTTTTGTGGAACGGCTTCATCGGCTTCTATTGTCATAAACTCACCTGGGACACGTAGGCTTGACCCATAAACAAATTGGGATGGTATTGCATCGATATCTTCTTTGTAAGTTATTCTGAATCCGAGGAGAATAAGTGGTAATATATCTGCCCAATGTTCGTCTTTGTAGCACTTTATTGCAGCTTTTAATGATCTGTGAAACCGCTCTATTATGCCGTATGCTGTGGTTCTTAAATGTTTAATTCCTAAGAGCTTAGTTAACTCCCTGAAAAAATTGCACTCAAACTGGCGGCCCTGGTATGTTGTTACTCTGAGTGGCATACCGAATCTTGATATCCATGTTGAATAAAAGCAAAAGCGGTTGTTTCTGATGTAATGTCCTATTGTGGGCATACTTCTGTCCAGCGAGTGAAGCGGCCGATCATAGTGAGACAGTACCGGAATCCGCTGGGGGGTGGTAATGGACCAACAATGTCTATATTAACGTGGTCGAAACGATCTGAAGGGTTACAGTATTTTAAAATTGGGGCTTTATTATGCCTATGAATTTAGCTTTTTTGACATGCGATACATGTTTTTGACCAGAGATGGCAATCCCATATTTGGCCAGACAAATTTTTCGGCCACTAACTTCGTTGTTTTCTTTACGCGTGCGTGACATAGGTTGTGGATTAAATCAAAGGCAATCTTGCGAACAATTTTTTTAAGTAGGGGCGCGCCGATCCGGTTGAAATGTCACAGTAAACAGGTGAATTAGTGTTGGGTAATGTAAATTTTTTTAATTGTAAATTTGAGTTTTAGCCATAGCTGTTAAGTAATGATTACTAATCATAATAATTAGTAATTAGATTATTTTTTTTTTAAAGGTGAAATAATGATTATATTACGATTATTTTCAGATTCGTACGATTACTAATTGATTCCGATTACAGATAATCAAAAAATAATCAAGATTAATAAAAATTACAAAAAAATAATCAAAAATAATAAAAAGTAATCGAAAAATAATTTGACTACTTTCGAAGATTACTTTTGATTATTTTTGATTATTTTTTCCTTGTTTTGCGATATTAGTGCAATATTTTTTACACTGCAGTTACACGCTCAAGTTTTTCTTGATAGTCTTTTACATATCGTCACCTTAAAGACCAAACAACCTATCAGCAGTTTTCAAAAGTTTACAGGAGAGAGAAAAAACGTTATAAAATTGGAACTATTTGCAATATTGAACCGAAAATTATATATTATGATTAAAATGAAACCAGAAGTATATATCGGTTGAGAAAGCTTTGTTTTTCTTAACACAGCTTATGATATGGCGCTTAGGTTATTTGGAATTGTAAAAACCTGAAACCAAACAACCTATCAGCAATACTAATTAGTATGAATAATTAGGCATTCCTTTGAACACATGATTATTATTTACATTAAATAATAATACTTATAGTTTCTCTTACTTGTTTAAACAAAAAGTGCTTAATGTTTGCTTAAATTACACTATGCAACAAAATTAAACTTTTATCATGATTTTTGATGATTTATTTTCCTCTTTATTTAGTACGTCACGGCCTTTTAAAATAGAATTTTTTTAATTTTCCTAAAGTTTTTGATTTTTAAATAAAACTATAGGTGGTTTTACAAAAAAATCTACTTTTTTATTTATTGCAATGTTAATAACTAAATAAAAAGTTAAATTAATTAAATTAAATAAAAAGAAAACATTTCATGAAATAAAGCTACCGCAAAAAAATTATTCAAAAGGTATGTTATCATAAAAGTAATGGCAGTCTGCCGGAAGCAAAGTTTTTAAATCTTGTAAATGTTGCCATTTCTTTTTGGAGATTTTTAACCTTTCAGAATGTAATAACTTAGGACGACGAATTTCAAAACGTGTAGCAGATCTTTGTGGTAAAAGCTGATAATTGTCTTTAATATTGATTTTGTAATATATACATCCTGTTGGGTCGTACGCCAAAACACGAATCATGTTGACTTTAGGGTCCCCAATCCTTTTTCCTAAAAAATAATTTTATTTAGGTAGAATGAAGTTAAATGGCAATAAAATAAAAGAAATTACCAGGACGGATAGAAGTGTATCGCATTGGAAGATTTTCATAATCCTGGAAATAATCATGGTATAAGTGATGAACAGTAAGTGGATATGGATTTTTTCGTGCATCTTTCATTAGCTCAATAAATTCAGAGGGCAAATTAATATTTTTATTATTGATTTTTCTTTGTATTAATGAGTGGGTGGAATCGCATTCCATTTGGGTATGTCCCACGACTAAGTATTTATGCTCAATGGTAACATTATTTTCTACACAAAACGAAAGTAAGGCATTGGACAATACAACATTTCTGTTTTGATAGAAGCACCCATCAGAATATATTACAAAATGGTTGTATTTTTTGACTCAAACGATACACAGGTGTCACACATATCGTTTCTAGGCTTAAAAATTGAGTAATTTTTTTTCTTCAAGACATCAATGAAATTAGGAAACGATACAGGTGAAATACCATTTTCTTTTTGCGAATCACAATCTTGGGAGTAAACTTCATACACAGATGCATAAGATTTAAAATCTGTTTAGAAATATATTTTTTTCGTGTACTGACGTCGGTAATGCGATTCTAATTTTGGGATGCCTTCCAACCATTTATTTAAATAATTTAAACGAACCTCATACTCCTGGCCCTTTTTTGTATTTCTTTGTTTTTCAGCTTGCAAGATTTTCTTATTATCAGCGCTTTTATTGATACCCAACATTTTTGTACTTTTATTTGCATACATTAAAATCAAGACACATTAAACCAAAATTTGTTTCCGTTTTGAAAATACTTTACTCTGAAAAGCATTCTATACAAGGAAAGAAGTTTATTTTCTAATGAAATCCATTTCGTTTCTTAAAACAAGAAAATTCAAAACTAAATAACTGATTTTAACTTATTTTGTTCGTATTAAGTAAAAGTTTCTTAAATAAAGAAACATTTTCTCATGATTAAAAAATTCACGTTTTTGGTATATGATCAAAAATTTCAAGAAGCATTTATTTAATATTGGTCTGATTTTAAAATAGAATGAAGAAACAAAGTTTTTTTTTATAAACTAACTAGTGCTATACGTTTTTAAGGAAAAATTTTAGGCTTTTCTTCTGATTTTGTAAAATAAAAAGCAAAGAAAACTTGATTTAAGCAACTACAGAATTAAAATTAATTTTTTAGCTGTATTTTAGTAAATTTTAGTTCGCTTTGAGTCACAACTTTTTGCTTATGTTTATATAAAATAAGAAATTTTTGGCTTGGACGAGAATAGTGCAAAATTTTCGTGGTTCAAGACATATTTTCTGGTGAATTAGTAAATAATTCTTTCCGTGTATAGTTGAAATTATATTACTTTAATCTTCCTTAAATATCAGAAAAGGCTTTTTAAAAATATTAAAGTTTTATTAACACTGCTCGGCAAAAAACTAAAAAAAAGTCGATCTAGAGAACTTGATTATGTGATTTTAATTCACTTTAGCTTGCTAAATGCAAATAGTTTATTCAATCACGTCTAGTTAACATTTTGTTTACTGATTTCTTGCTTTTTTTATTCATAATATACCTGGATTTCTGATAAATAATAAAAATACTAATTTGCATGGAAAAATATAATATAAAATATAAAATAATTATTTGTAAAATATCAATATCGTTCTCAAGTTATGATAAAATATATGTAGCATAAATGCCTTATTTCGGTCAAAATATAAGTCTAGCCCATAAAGGACAAAACATGATAGACACAACGGAAAACGGATTTGAATTTAGCGCAGTAGTATCTTTGTTTTTCATAAATTTTTATTTAAAACGATTTTTTTTTTGACGGCCAGTGTTACTAATAAAACTTGGATCTTAAACATGTCATTAAGTTTTTTATTTAAATTTTATTTAGCGCTTTGTAGCGCTTTTTGATTGGAGACACGGCGCTTTTTGATTAGAAATAGTTCACAACCCTGTTCATAACAGATGCTTTTCTTGCATATATTACATGTACTTTTCGTCATTCTGAGATTGCTATAGGGACAGAGGTGACAAATTTTACGCTCTTTTGGTCCTTTGACAACATTTTCGACGGATTCTTGTCGAATAGATATTTTATTTTGAATTTGTTCCTTCATTAAGGTCTACAAGGTAGGTGCCTCGAATCTGCCTCTTAAATGGGGAGCCACGAGAGATTTATGAAGATTCTTTATGGAACATATTGTGAGTACATATATATGACGTAGCTGTTGACAAAAGTAATAGGTATTTAATATTCCAAAAAAATAGACACAAAACTTACACTAACTAACCTTAGTCTTCGTCGTAGCACACACCTCTGAATTTCAACTTAAAAAAAATGAGGTTCCAGCTTACGTCCAATCACTACAAGACAAAAAGGGCGTTATTTGAACACGCAAAAAAAAGTTATATGATAAAATGAAAATGAATCTAGGGTTAAACAAAATACCAACAATAAGCAGTGAGTTTATCTTTTCTTACATTCCTTACTACAATTGGTTGGAATTCTTCCAAAATTAATTGTAGTTTGAATTGGGTTAAGAAAAAACTAAATTAAAAAGACAAATTGCTTTCTTGTTTTCGCAAGAAAATAAAAAAAGCCATTTTTCAGTACTGTTTTTAATGCACCGGCACTTGCAAATTTATTATCAAAGTAATTTTTGGGAATATATAATTTTAAATTATATAATATGATTTTGTTTGTTGTGCTTAATTCCCAATTTTCATTCTTGATAAATAAACTAAAATTTATTGTTGGCATTATTATAGTAATTGGCGACAATAGCTTTTACGTTAGCTACTTTGCCATATTAAAGGCAAAGAAATCTCCTATAGATAAAGAGATCTAAAACAAAAGCATTTTTATTTATACATAGGTACAGATGTCTAAATAATAATCGGCACAAAATACTTTGACATGAGTCTCATAACATAATTTTGTCACAAAGTATACAGAGATGAAAAAAGTGACGTATGAAAAATGCCTAAATCATGTGCGAGGGCAGCTTTCGAAGAAAGAGAAAGAAAACGTTTTTTGTTAGTAAAGTGACAATGCGTAATAACACGCCGCTACTATCAACACAAATTGCATAATCAAAACAAAAAACGCAAAAAGGGCAGCTTTCGAAGAAAAAGACAGAAAAAAACACAATATTTTCTGTCTCGTGACGCCTCTGTATACTCTGTGATTTTGTTCTGGCTGGTCCATGATTACACTCTCGAAAATTTGTCTTTATATACTCTAGTGTAGGGTACCAAATGGTTGGGCTTGGCCCTTCTTGTTTTTATTATCTTTTTGCGATTAACACTTAAATAATAATTTTCCTAATATGGCCTAATTAGTTTGCATATTATTGGACTACCTATAGAGTTAACTTTAATTGTTTTATTTGTTTATACCTGTCAAACAGTTTATGGGGTTTTTAATTTCGTTTTTTTCTGTTAAGCAACTTTATATGATTAACAAATTTGGAATTTAAAAATCGATTAATTAGGAGATAAAACATTATTAATAAAAATGTATTTATTTAATAATAAGGCTGGGTTTTTGAGATCTCAGTTAAACAAGGTTTAGTTAATCTGAAAACAGATTTGTGCCGTCATTACGAAGTTTATATACAACATTTTGGCGGAACAGCGTTGTTTTGCCTAAAATGTTGGTCTTCAATAAAATAATAAACAAAAATCACATTTCGCCGGAAAGTTCCAAGTTTCAGACTACGTTAAACTAGGTTTAAACTTAATCCACATCTCAAAAACCCAGCCTAAGTATATATTAAACATAATATTTCCTTTGATGTTTTAAAAAATTCGCTTAATATTTTTTTTACAAAAATTTATAAATATACATAATTTTTTTTGTGTTTTATCTTTTTAGAGCCCCCGCCATAATTGCTGGGATTTTTCCTAATCTAAATCTGAACCTTAACTATTATAGGTCATCATTGGTAAATGATTTTCTTATAACAATAAGAAATGGATCTAAAGCGGTAAGTTTCTTAGAGACTATTATTCATATATCGTCAGCTCATTATTGGTTTGGCGCATATGCCGAAAAGTCGTAGCGGAGAAAAACAACAATGATGATTTACATGAAGTTTTCTAATAATATACCCGATAAATTTTTTTTTTTTTTTTGTATTTTCTCTACTACTTTTGGCATATACTTTGAAGAAAAATTAACATTTTTTTGAACGTTCATTAACGAACATAGAAGTTAATAGCATTTTATTGAAAGTGGCATACACCACTTTTCATACGTATACTTACTGCTGTGTATTGATTTGTTAACATTTTATGTTACTTTCGCTTTAACTACTTTTTTCATACGGTAATGAAGCAAAGCAAGAGTTAAATTTATTCTGTACGTTTTTGTATGAGGATTTTTCTGCATTCGCCAAACAGTGGCGTTTAGAGCAACACAATACTTAATTAACTTTAAAATAGTTGATATGGAGCAAAATGAATATGTAATTATTATCTCAGAAACCAGAAAAAATTTGGTGAAACCGGTCTTGGATTCAGAAAGGGAGTATTAAAAATATATATACCTCATACCTAACTCAATTTGTTTAAAAATGGTCGGTAGGTCAAAACAATGATGAGCTGGCGATATGTAAATTTTACTACACGTTTAATCACTTGTGTTGTGAAAACAGCACTATAAATTTTACTACAAGTTCAATTACTTGTGTTGTGAAAACAGCACATTAAATGTTGTTTTTGATTTAAATTTTCCAAACAATTTTTTCTTAAAATACATTTCAAATCCATTTGAATGTTTTATAAATAAGACCGTAAAAAATAAAACAAAAGTTACGAAATTAGTCTGGGTTTACACTATGAAAGTTTTCTTTTAGAAAGTCTGAGTTTATTATTGCCTTTCATATTTTCCTTTTTATATCTTTTACTAGCTGTTTAGTACCGGCACTGCTCGGGATTTTTTAAATAAAAATAAAAAAATATATACTCGAGAATTTTGTTAATAATTTGACCCCACCGCTATATACCGGGTCGAAATTTTATAAGGAAACTTATTTTTGTTTAATTAATATATTTTGTGAATTTTAACCAAATCGTACCATAAATTAAAAAAAAAAATTAAATAACAGAGCTACGTTTCGGGCTTAAGAGAAACCTTGCTCCAGACCAAACTAATTTATTGTCCAAGTTTGGTGTCAATCAGTCCAGCGGTTCTTGAGTTTAAGAAACACATACGCGGCACAAACGTTTTTATATTTTATATCGTAAGCTAAACAAAACAAAATATAATTTTACAGCAGAAGCAAAAAACGTTGTAAAGTGAAAACTATAAACATGTCAGAAAAACATATGTACATCGATAAGTCGTCCATGAAATTCTTCAAGCAATTTGCAAAGAAAACCATTTCATTATAAGTTGCGTTCGACAACACAAAAGTTTTTACTATTTTTTACACAACATTACTGCATTTTACGAAATTGCGTTCGAGTACACAAAGTGCAGTAAATGAGAACATAAATTGAGAACGAAAAGTGACAGTTCTTGTCTGAGTATTTACAAATTTTTACTGCACAAATTTTTGCAGTAAAATTTAGTAAATCAAAAAAGCATATGTTTCAAAAGGTAAACAAACAAAAGTAACAAATAAAAAGCATATAATTTATGAAAAAATTGTTAAATAAAAGAAAAGTTGAAATAAAAATTTAACCAAAACAAAAAGTGAATAACTATTTATTAATTAAACTTGTTTGTGAAGCATTTATTTGGTAAAATACAAACTTTTGAAATTTTTTTTGTTATGTTAATTTTTTAGAGTTGTAAAAGTGTGAAGTATTTGGGTACTTAAGTAATCAATAGCAAAAAAAAAAAAATCTTGTTCTTCTAAATAATTTAACCCGCTACAAATTAGTAAAATCAAATCAAATAAAAAACAAACAAATATGAAAGATTACATAAAATAGTTTGTTTGTATTTTCCAAAAATGTTCGTGTTATAAAAAGTATTTTATCGAGTACCGATAAGAAAACGAGTTAAGTAGTCAAAAGTGTCAATATTGTTCAACACTTCAATTATTTGCCATCACTTCAAGTGATTATTGTTTTAGCCTACACACCATTTTTGAAAAAAATTAGTTAGGAATGGAGTTATATATGGCTTCAATGTTCTCTTTTATATTCCAAAATCCATTTTTTGATATCTCGTATAGAATCTGAGATATTTAGTATCGACTTTGGTCTACATCCATATTTTTTTGGTTTATTGCATATTATATTGCTACATATTACAATTTTTTGCATATGGAGCAAATTTTCCATACAAACATAACAAAATTATTCTTTACTATTGCTTTGCGCCATTCGAATAATGAACAACGTAGGTCAAAATAAAACGTCACAATAGTTAACATTTATTGGACACAATGTGAAACTTGAGGTGAATATGGATCCCTCAACAAAACTAATTGTTGAATATTGATTTGCGCTATTTAACATATATTTTCTTTCCATATTATGTTGGATCTGTAGTTCAGGGCTTATAGGAATGAGCTAAGCAATTATCACCATTCTTAAACATACCAGCCTTTTCTTGTAAATCTCTATTAACTATCAAATTCATTTTTTTGCCATTGACTTACTTTGCTCCACGTCAAAGAAAACGTCATAATACGAAATAAAATTTGACATGGAGCACAAAACATCAAAATGTTATTTTAGAAAAACCATTAAAACTTTGGATTTATTGCATGTAAATTCATGAAAATGTAAAGTTATGTTAAAAACGTACGTAGCAATCAATTAGGAGCGTTTAAAAAAATCTATCGGGTAGTTTTTGAGAAAATTTACTGTAAACCTAATTGATCGTTTTTCTCAAAACCGACTTGATGGCTTATAGGCTAAAACAATAATCACCTGACGATCAGCTGTTGCCTTTATTTTACGAATTTTTACAAATTTTGCGTTCGCGTACTTTTTTGGACAACAGCTTTTTGTGAGAAAAAAGTTGTTAGTTTTCAAATAGAAACTGGGAATTATTTCCTTCCGAAGGTAACTTTATATTATATTCAACATTTTTTTCATTTTTCGAATTTATTCTATGAGCTAAATTTCAGTTATGTATTTTATAAAGCTTTTTTGTAATAGTTCTATTCCTACAATTTTTCAGAAATGACTTTATACACTACCAGACTATTATATTGTATTTTCTATTTACATTTTACCTTAGCCTTCCGTTGGAAAGCAATGAGGTATATTGAATGTACAGAAAAATTTACAATTATTAGACACCAGCAGAATGTAATGCATTTTCTGGCCCGCTACGGCCGTCGTCAGCATTATTTGTGTCTCACTGGATAGTATTACTTTATAAATTGAATGTATTTAACTCAACCATTTTAACAAATAGAAACTGGGAATTATTTCCTTCCGAAGGTAACTTTATATTATATTCAACATTTTTTTCATTTTTCGAATTTATTCTATGAGCTAAATTTCAGTTATGTATTTTATAAAGCTTTTTTGTAATAGTTCTATTCCTACAATTTTTCAGAAATGACTTTATACACTACCAGACTATTATATTGATCGCTCATATTAAACCATTCTTGAATTTTTTTCATAAATGAAAAATTTAAAATATGTAACTTTTTTCACAGTCGTAAATAAATTGTTAATATTTTGCCAAATTCATTCATGTTTTTGAGGAAAAATCCAATTTTGCCTTTCTTCAGTCATGAAGAATGAGGAAAAAAGAGTTTTAGAAACGATCCTCACTAGTAATGTTGTTGTTGCTTGACAGTTTGCATGACCACAGCTCGAAATGACTGTGTGTATTTGTTTGTGTAAAATATTTTTGGCAACCAGCCAAAGTGTCTGATGGATTTTTTGTAAGAAAACATTATTGAAAAAAAATTAAAAGAAATGCACATATCGTCCGTCATCTTAAATGCAGAAAAGCAGAAAACTTTGTAAAATGTTTATGAGATTTATAAGCAATTTTAAATATTTCAGCTAAAAATGCGATAACCGATATATTTTTAAGAAAAAAATATTAAATTTATTATTATTTTTTAAGTTGCGTATGTTGCGTTATATAAATTTGTAATTTTCAGAAACAAAAAGACGTATCATCAACGAAAGTATACATATTAGTATTAAGTAAAACAAACATTTAAAATATTAAATAATTAAATTTTTGTGTTAAATTACCGGAAAAATAGGATATATATATATATATATGAGTCGTATATTTTGAAAGTGGTTTAAGTCCATTTTTCTTATATTGAGATATTTAAGGGGTTGTGTTTGATTTGTTTTGAAAAATATTGTTAAGTGGTATTACTTTTTTTTATGGCTTTGCGACCTTAAACATTTTAGAATATATAACGTAATACGTTTTGTAAACTTTACTTGAAAAATATGCTGTGTTTGAGAACCTAAAATGGACTTAAACCACTTCAAAATTAATAAAATGACTTTTGTTTGTGAAAAGGAATAAGTCCACCTTTATTAAAGAAATTAAGCATTATAAATTGTAAATATTGTATGTTTGATGTAGATGAATTGATTATAAAAAAAAAGATTATATAGGATTGCGATTATTGTTATCATTAACTACTTTTTTTTAAAAAATGGACTTAAACCACTTTCAAAATAAACGACTCATATATATACTAATAAGTAGTGGTTTAAATTAGAAAATGTAACTTAATTTAATTTAGCTATGAATTGATTTTAAAAAGTCATATTTTTCTAATTCTAATTAAAAAGTATTTTGATCTCCTTAAAATGATTTTTTTTTACAATGAAAAAATTTAGCAAATAAAAATTTGACTCATATAACATAACATGTATATATCGAATTATTTCAAAAGAACTCCGTATCGCATTCTTACAACGCTATGTACGTTGCAAAAAGTAAATTTTATTTAGGTAATTTTTGAAAAATAATAAGAAGAAGGAAAGCGTAGTGTTGATAGCAGCTCCCATATTAAGTTAACATAAATGTTGGACAAAGTAGTACTTCTTCAAAGAAAGATATTATTACAATTTAATAATTCTAAAGGATTAACACAAAATAAAGCTAAGCAGTCTATATTCCACTACTTTATAAAAAAATAAAAAAGGCAATTATTCCAAAAATTAAGAATAACTGTCTTTTTTAGGATATTGATGAAGGGCCACTTGGAAGAATGCAATCCTAATAAAAAACAGATTGTATTTGAAATAAACTAATAAAAATATTTATTTTGAATAATTAGTATTGTGGTTATTTTTGTCGAACTATTTATGGTTTTTTAATCCAAATTTTAATATTTTTAATCAGGCTTAAGTTCATCAAATTTAATTTTTCATTAAATTATTTTTATGAAGAAAGGAATTTTACAACATGAAAATTAATTAAAATTGTTATTGATAATTAAAAATTAAAATTTGGATTAAAAATATTTCTTTTGTATTATAAACTTTTTATATTATAATTAAGAAATTTTATGGTCCCATACAGATTCATTATAGGGAAGTTCGACTTTATTTAAATTTATTAAAAAGGAATTTCATACCTAGATATTTTACCTCATAAGGATACTATCATAATAATGATGACAGTCTGATGGAAACAAAAATCTGAGGACCTGCAGATGTTGCCATTTATTCTTAGAAATTTTTAGCGTTTGGAAGTGCAATGGGGTAGGCTGCAAAATTTCACAATTTTTAACAGTCCTATAAGGGAGAAGCTGATAGTCGCACTTATTATAAATTCTGTAATACATATCGTCAGCTCAGAATTGGTTTGGCGCATATGCCAAAAAGTCGGAATGGAGAAAAACGACAAAGAAGATTTACATGAAGACTTCTCAAATTGTACCCGATAGCATTTTTTTATATTTTTACCACTGCTTCCGGTATATGTTTTGAAGAAAAATGCAAATTTTTGCGCACTTTCATGAATAAAGTTAGAATTTAATAGTATTTTTTTGAAAATGAAAAATATTGTTTTGTGCCGCATACGCCACTTTTCTAAAAAAAATTAAAAAGTGGCTTTTTGTGCTGCATACGTATACTTATTGCTGTGTATTGAGTAACTTGTTGTTGAGATGAATTTTTTTATAGTTTTTTTATTTGATTTTACTTTACAAAAACAGAAAAAACAGTTCTACTGTTATGAAAAGTTACATAAAAAGCCATAAATTGAACAACTTAAATAATGCAAAAGTAAAAAGAAAATTTAAAACTTTTAATATTGAGTAAATTTTTATAATAAGCTTTATCAACACTTGGAAGAAATATAAGCAAGTCTTTTATGTCTCTATTTTTATCGCTGGAAATAAATGATGGTTTCGATATTTTCAAAACATTCGTCAACAAATTCTCAGGAGTTTTCAAAAAATTTTTTGATGCAGACTTAACCAAAATTGCATTTTTATATTTTTCCTCTCTGGTAGAAGTTTTATAATATATACATAAATCATTATTTTAACTGTATAGAAGTACTTTAATTTTAGCAAAATGGACTTTTCGAAAGTACATTCCAACGAGTATGTGCAAAAATTTTCCGGAAGCATTTCCATAACTTTAAGTTTTGTTTTATTATTTGGCATTGTTTTAAGCAAATTTAGTAAATGAAGAGGACTATGAATTTCAATATTCTTTAAGTACCGGTCAATAACACCATGGACACAGTCCACTTCTTGAATTAAAGAATGTTCTGGTTCTGAAGACTTTTGTATTACGGCATCAATATTATTTTGTTTAAAGAACATTTTGATTGCGGTTGCGTTAATTTCATTTTTATTTTGAGGTACGCAAGAATCGCTCCATAATGTCAAAGTTTTAATAAATGGACAATCTTTTATTAATTCATTTAAAATTTTAATTAAAGCACTAGCAATATTATTACCACTCCGACCACTATGAGCTTCCGTCAAAAAGGCACAATAAGTAAAAGTTAGTATATATGACATAATAATGATTGCTGTAAGATTAAACATATTTAATTTTCATTTGTAGTAAAATTTTGAAGCATTTCCCTTAGGTAGGCTAAAAACACAAATAATATCAAACCGTACACTTGGTTGGGTCCATTATAAAACTATTTTTCACAAATTTATTTTCTTGTTGTCTGTCATTTTACTTTGCTTTTGCTTTAACTGCTTTTTTTTCTTACGGCAATGCAGCAAAGCAGCAGTAAAATTTATTTTGTACGTTTTTGTATGAAGAATTTGCTGCAATCGCCAAACAATGGCTTGTAGAGCAAAACAGTACTTAAACAATTTTGAAACAGTTGATATGCAGCAAAATTAATGCTTTTTATCTCAGAAACCATAAAAATTTTCGCGAAACAGGTTTTTGATTTAGAAAGATGGTATTAAAAAAATATATTCCTCATACCTAACTCATTTTTTTAAAAAATGGTCGGTAGGTCAAACCAGTAATGAGCTGACGATATGTACGTATATGGAGACGGCTTTTATCATTTTACAGCACTTTTATTACTTTTTCTTCTGCAATAATTTTTAGTCTGATCACTAAGTCCACTAACACCCTGGTAACAGTTATAAAACAAATTACCCAGTTTTGACGTTTAAAAATATTAATGTGTTCTTATAAAAAGAATTAAAAACCCTGCTAATTTTTTTCTTGAGTGTGATTTTACATTATGTTGTTATTGTATTTTTGATGAAACGTAATTTTTAATTTTGTAAATAACTTGGATATTTTTTTAGGTAGCAGCTTAAAATTTTATAAAAATATGTAATGTGAATCGTAACCAACAAAACAAATCAATTTAAAATTTTCTAACAATGTTTGGATATAAGCTGACGATGTTTTTTTTTGTGTAAACAATTCTTTGGTGCCTTTAAAAAAGGTCACTTTTTCTTTCGTTAAAAAGACGTACCTTATGCAGAAATTATTGAGAAAAAATAGACACAAGAAGTTGTTGGTATTTTGTGTTTGTAAAAATATTTTGGTTTCTGTTCCAATCGCGACGATGGGTTTTTATTGCTGAAAACACTTTTCTTACGTAGGTAAAGTTATTTGGAAAACACTAACAAAGTATTGTTTCGCCACAAGCAAAGCGACAGTAAGTATGGTTGATGAGTAAGAGAATTTGTTTTATTGTTGCATTAATGTAATTTTGTTTCGCGCCAAATTATGCCAGTTATTGTAAATTCAATGTAGTGTTTTCAACACCCCCTGCAAATAAAATTGGACCACCTGATCAATTTTGATAAAGTGGACTACTCCATGGACTGGTCCGATGTAATGCAAGCATGGACCATGTCATTGTTAAAAAGTGTTTGTAGTGAGACGACATGTCTTCGATTTTTAACGACATGTTTTCGTTTTTAAACGACTTCAAAACTAATCCTCTTGAGTATACCATGGAGTAGTTTTAAAACTACTCCTAAGTGGTCCAAAGGTGGGTTATATGGTCCTCTCCTAGGACATCGTAATATTAAATAGACCATGTTTTTTCCATACGTTTGGGTTAGTTTTGGACTAGTCCTGGTCCCTTGTGGGCTACTCTTTACACGCGTGTTTGGACTGGTCCTATTATTTGCAGGGACCGTTGCGCTTGGTCCACAAATAAAATTTTTTTAACGAGACCAAATACATGTCTTCAATTCTTGCAGGTAGTAATTTTTTTCAATATTTTTTTGCATTTATGTCTTTTAAACGAAAAAAACAGACCCTTTTAAAAGCATCACAAAATATTTTACAAAATAAAAAAAAAAACACATTTTAGTTTACCAGCCAACAAATAATTTTACAAAACACAAACAGGCTATCGTGCTGCCTAGCGGGAAAAATTGCGAGCGCTTTGACTTTTCAGGCCTTAAAGAAGGTTTACAACTAGATTTTCAATAAACTTTTACTTATTCCGCTCTGCCTTCTTCGAAAAGGTCTTTTAGAATGGGTTTTATGAAATATTTTACAAATTCAAATTAACTTTTCTGAGATAAGGCCTGTCGAAATAGTTTTATTAGCAGTAATGTTGGAATGTGTAGCAAGTTTAGTTATTAATTTACTCACTTCGCGTTATTAGCAACAACAATTTGCGACCTTAGGACAACAAGGATCTATATGCAGTGCATATTATGCACCTAAACAGCATGTAAGATAGAACCTTGTTGTTCTAATACAGTTGGAATGCGACTGGAAAACTTAATATCGGTAAAAAGGCCTTCTTTAATGTCTCGTTGCTACTTCATTTTCCCGCTGTTAATGGTCAGGCAAATCGCGTTTTTTTTCATTATGAGGAATTTGAATGTGAATTTTTTTAAATTTTTCATATCTGACAAATTCACATATGAATTTGTTTGTTTGCTAATTTTTCATGAATGAGGAAATTAAAAATATTTTTTTTCCTCACCCTCATGAATGTTTAAAAACAGTAAAATTTTAAATTTTTCACGCTCGCTCATGACTGAAAAGTGACCGAACGTTTCGGTACTCTGGTATTTACATTGTTTTGCATTTATCAAATAAACATACCTACATAATTGTAGTAACGTCCCTTTGTTTTTTTGTTAATAAAAAAGTAATTTTTGATCGCAGAAGAGTGTCAAATTTTGTCAAGACATGAAGTTAACAGCATTCATAATAATCAATCAAAAACTCGATATCGAATTTTTTGTTTGATACACCTTTTTGCATTTTAGCTAACGATATATACAAACAAATACACCAACAGCAAACTTCAAGTTGAAACGTGTTAGAACTACAAAACAAAACAGAATTGCAGAGTTCATAAAACTGAGTATCCCTCCCCAATCTTCTCACCTCTCTCACCAATAAACCATAGAATTGCTGCAACAAAAATTGCAAGTCTGGACGATGAGAAAGCAGCGCTACAATTTGTCAAGTTTTTCCTATTTTTGCAATGTTGTTTTTTAATATTGTTTATTTTTAAACAAATTGAATTTCAAATACATTTTTGTGTTTTTTTTAATTTTGGCACTTTTATTTATTTTTTTTTTAATCCAAATTTTTAATATTTTTAATTAGGCTTAAGTTCATGAAATTTAATTTTTCATTAAATTATTTTTATGAAGAGAGGAATTTTACAACATGAAAATTAATTAAAATTGTTATTGATAATCTTTCATTCTTGACGTGGCTGGGGCTCGAACCCCGGCCGGCAGGTTACCATGACATGTTTCGATCGCAACCACTCGATCTCCTCAGATGGAAAAAACATGTTAAATCAATTAAAATGGATAATCATTCAGGAAAGCAAACTTCGATCTACCAAATGTTAGAATACAATTTGGTTTAAGTATTGATGTTTGACTATTGACGTCAGCAGTCGTCGATGGCTGCGAGTGTAAGACGGCAAATCCATCTGAGGAGATCGAGTGGTTGCGATCGAAACATGTCATGGTAACCTGCCGGCCGGGATTTGTTCGCATAGTTGAGTGCGAAGTCAAGTCGCTTTTTTCTTTTCATATTCCTAATTAATGTTTTTTTCTTGGTACGCGGTTATGGAATCCACTTTTTCGCAGAACACTTCTTCGCACTGCTTCATTAATATTGTGGTAAATTTCCAAAGTGATTCGAATTTCCGATGGTGTTGTTTTAGGATTTTTACTAACAATACTTTTTATAAATCGCTCAACTCGTGGCGAAATTTTGGGTGGACGTCCAGTTTTTGGCTTGCTTGCTTGGGATTGAGACTCAGACATATCGACACCTTTGCGCGAAATTATCGTATGTTACAAAAACCAAATTTTACAGGAGAGCAATTTTTCTACTCTTCTCTGTTATCACTTTCAATATCAAAATGGAAATATACATTCAATTTTTGGAGCAACGAAGTGGAATTCGCCTACAATATTTTGTCAGGTGACGTCTTTTTGAATGTAGAACAAGATTGCATCAAAAACTCAATTTCAAAAAAATGGCATATACGATAATTTCGCGCAAAGGGGTCGATATGTTTTATTACAGTCTGCCTTGTAGACTTGGCACGTCCAACAATTTAAAAAATTTAACTCGAGGAATTCCCATAGCTCCTTTATTTAAAAATATGTTTACGCATTTCGGTACAAATTACTGCAGTCTTAAAGAATTTGCTTGCAAATTTAGCTTGTACCACATTCCGTATTTTATTTATCTACTTATTTTAAAAAGGACCGTTTTCTATTTGTCATCGTTCGTATAATTATCTGTGCTGTCAGATTAATTTTTAAGTGTTACAGTATAATAAGCGAAGAGTGACCCGAAATTTTTGTAGTTTGATTTTGACCACAGACATAAGATTTTGACAATGTGTCGATGCCTTGCAAATGCAAGCAAAAATATCGATCAGAAATCCAGGGTTATTCTTAAACTCCAATTTTAGAGGGAATACGTAATATGTGTATATAAAAATTAAAATCTATATATATAATTTCGTTGTTTGTCCGGATGTATGACCGGTTCTCTTTCCGCGGCTTTCTGAAGCCGTCTGACGTCGCAGAAAGATGAAATTTGGCATACGTAAAGCTCATTTGCTCTACTGGTGCAAGACGGAGCCCGATTTTTGATGTTCGGTCTGTGGGCGTGGTCATTGAATAAACCATTCACTTTTTCTTATATTTTTGCAGGAAACTTTTGCGTTTTCCTAATGAAACTTTTTATATTTAAAGCCCTCTGTCTGAGGAAGATCATAGCATTGTCAGATTCCTAAATTTCGGTCTCCGGGCTGTACAAAGTGCTTATTTCATCATAAAACCCTCAATTTTGCATTATATATTTTTTAAAGAATTTTTATATTTTCGATAGTACAACATAAAGTTTGTTATACTGAAAGTACTTTTCTGCCAGAAATCATAGTTTAATCAGATTTTAATACTGCTGTTGAAAAGTAGAGATAATCTTATTGTATCACATACATAATAACTAACAAAAATATTGGGGTTTTGTTTTGATTTTCAAGATTTGTTTGTAAAGTGATTTAAAGAAGAATCATATTCTAAGAGAAAGTAACTGTTTTTTACATTCATTTAAATTAAACAATAATAATATTGAGTTATTGGAATTTATTCTTCATTGTGCCCATTTGAATTGGATTGAACTACATATTTACGGTGCGTTGCGGGTTTTTTAAATTATCATTAAAGGCAGAAATTATAACCACCTATTTGAAGTGAATTTATATAATGTTATAAATATAGAGTTAAAGTTCTTTTTTTTACAAAAATCAACTAATTAACTTAAGTCATAATAATTTTGAAAGCCGCTGAAAGTTCTTTTCAAGGTAGGTTTTATTTTGTTATGTACATCCAAAAAAATTTTATGCGAAATTTCACGAAAAACTTTCGTTGTATATTATTTCGAAACACGTTTTTACGAATATTTCGTACGATGTATGTCAGTTTTCGTATAAATAAGCAGAGATTATTTCGGTGTTTGGTATCAACTGTTTCATACGATCACATTTTACTATACTTCGGTTTGGTGGATGGTTTATAACCAGCAATATGTAAAACGCCGAGGATTCAAATCAGAGACCGTAAATATATATAAGAGTATTCAATTGTTCGTTATTTTTTTCAACATTTACCTATAAAAAACAAATTCCGTTAAGGAAATGGAAAGACCTCTCCCAGTGAATAATCTTCACCCGATTCTATTTATAAACTCATTGAAGGGACCTACAGTTTAATGCCGACAGCGAAAGGCTAATGCAATAGCATTATTGAATTATTTAGAGGAGGCCGCACATATTATTCTCAGTTCAAGCTACCAGTACAATTGACAGAAACATCAACTTCAAGTATGAGAGCAAATTCAGTGGATGCAAAGCAGTTAAGAATGGCTAGGTTAATCATTTGGGATGAGACAACAATGGCACCTACCTATGCATTTAATGCTATCGACAAGTTGCTTAAAACATTGATGAAAAATAACAAGCCTTTTGGAGGTAAAGTTGTGCCTCTTGGAGGAGATTTTCGCCAATGTTTACCAGTGGTACCACATGCTTACAGGACGGCCATTATCGAATAATGTATTAAGTTTTCTAATCTTTGGTCCAACTCTAAAATTTTACAACTTAAAGTCAATATTCGTGCAGTGGATAATATTTACAGAGATTGAACTCAGTTTGGAATTTGGAGAGGACATTACCAAACGAAATGCTGGCTGAAAACTCAATCGTTCAAAATATCTTCGGTGAATGTTTAAAGCCGTGTGATGTAGAACAGTATTGTAAATTAAACATTTTATGCCCTAAGAATTATGAAGTTTGACAAATTAATGAAGAAGTACTAAGTCTTTTAGAGGGTGAATGTTTCACATTTTTGAGCGTCGACACGGTGGAGAACAATAGCATAGCTGAACGGGAAAATTATCCGGTGGAGTCTTTAAACAGTCTATCGCCATCTGGAATGCCTCCTCATAAGTTGCAAGTCAAGGTGGGAGCCATTATCATGCTTCTGAGGAACACTAAAAGAGGGCTATGCAATGGCACAAGACTGCAAGTTACACAATTGTCGCAGAATCTAATATGCGCAACTATATTAACCGGCACTGCAAAAGGCAATCCTGCATTTATTCCGAGGATTGATTTGGCTCCCATAAATCCCGACCTACCATTTATTTTGCATAGGAGACAGTTTCCTATAAGGTTGGCGTTTTCCATCACCATCAATAAAGCTCATGGTCAAACGTTAGAGAGGGGGGATATATTTACACAAACCAGTTTTTAGTCATGGACAATTGTACGTTGCTTTCTCAAGAGTGACAAAAAATATGATGTTGAAGTAAAAGTGATGCATGTAGATGGAAAACAGGGTATGTTAAAACAGGGTTGCTCCTCAGTATTTTCAAAAAATGTTGTTTTTAAAGAAGTATTATAATTTAGTTATGTACTTACTTATTGTTATATTTTACTTATTGTTATTTTTTACATATTTTTTCTTCATATACCTATTAAATGTATTCAAACATTAAATAATAATTTTTTGTTTAATTTCTTTTATGAGCGTTACTATGTTAGTTATTATCTAAAAGATTTTTATGCCTGGCAGGGACAGGTTTTGTGACTAGTATAAGTATAAAAGTTAAAATATTAACAAAAGGGTTAGATAGCTTAATTAAAATGTAAGAATTCTAGCCAAGGCGAATTCATTCCAGGTAATCTCGGTACTACAACAAGTACAACACGTACAAAAACCGCAAGCAATTTGTTTTTGTAATGCTGGGTACACACCACAGAGCACACAGAGGCGTCACGAGACAGAAAATATTGTGTTTTTTCTGTCTTTTTTTCGAAAGCTGCACTTTTTTGCATTTTTTGTTTTGATTACGCAATTCGTGTTGTAGTAGCGGCCTGTTTTTACACATTGCCACTTTCCTACCAAAAAACATTTTCTTTCTCTTTCTTCGAAAGCTGCCCTCGCAAATGATTTGGGCATTTTTCATACGTCATTTTTTTCATCTCTGTATGCTATATGGTACACACTATGCAACGCATTTCCGCAATCTAGTGAATTAAATTCATTTTCATTCATTCCAGATTGCATCAACATCAAAACGCTTTGCTATTTTGAGGTTGCATTGAAACAGATTGCATGTAGATTGCACTGTGTGTACCCAGCATAAAATCATTGTACAATGTCAAAAACAGAAAAAAAAACAAAACAGAAACAAAGATAACAAACAAAATTTTGACATCCAACAATGATAAAGCTAAACAAAAAATAGTTATCAGAAGGGCTTTTAAAACTACCTGTAATGAATTCGATTCAGAAAATTATATGTAAATACATGTATATACCTAGCGGGGAAAAGAACGATAACGGGTGCCTTCTAGCAGGTCTCTGTCAAAATTTGACTTTTGACCTTCATGATTTTAGGGTTTATGTTTTCCAATTTAAGTACAACTTTCAGAGTATGTTTTAAAAGATCTGGACTATAATCTAAATAGGGTTTACTTAAAATGTATAACAGTAAGGAAATTAGGCTCATTCGGCAAAATATGGGAGAAAATATACGGAAAAAATATTGGACTTAATTTTTTCATATCTTTATTCCCTATTATATCCTCAATTAATCCCATGGATATGATCAAAAAGCTCGGAAATTTGTTTAACAAAATTTTTTAAAATTTAAAAATTGAGTTTTGAAACTGCCGTTAAAAAATTGTTTTCTTTTGGTCATACCTGCTAAAAGGTTAGCTCTTTCTCTAATATTGCTCAAAATTTGTTAAATTTATTCCTATATTCTTGTTCATGTGGGCTGAGGCACGGTAATGGCTTGCGGAAATTTTAATAACTTTAACATTTTTTAACCTAATTTTGTCCTTAATATATCATTAGAACCAGGGCTTAAAAACTGCAGTCGAAATCAAAAACTTTTCCACTTTGACTGCAGTTTTTTAAACGCTGATTAGAACGGCAATTTCGTACACAATTCGATTTTTCTACATTTAATTGCAATAAATATTATGCAATAGCAAAATTTACGGAAATAATCAATTTTTCCCCCTTATAAATGCACCTTCAAACTTATGGGCGGATGAGCCACGCCTTTCCGATATGCGATCAGCCTAATTTTTGCGAAACTTAGTTTTTTAATGGAAAGAACATTTCTAAGGAGAGTACAGGGAGGTTACAATTTCGCAAATATGAAAAAAGGAGCACTCTTCTAATATATACATATTAAAACGTTTTATTAATTACGTTTAATCAAAGATCTGGGTGTTTCCAAAGTAACGGTCGTTACCCATTTTCGGAGATTTTTTAAATAAAATTCCAACCTACCCAAATATGCCACGAGGATTGCTCCATTTTGGACTTACGAAAGTTCAAGCAACGGTAGCAAGTAAAAAAGTAACGGTCAAACATCATGTATTGTAAAATTTTGCACAGGATATGTCAAGTAAAATATCTGATTAAATTCTTTGAAATGTTTTGTTTACACTAGCAATTTTTATTGCTAAGCACAAGCAAAAACGTCGGCAGAACAATGGCGCAATAGTTGTTGATTATATTTAATTTAAATTTAATTGAGCAATCAAATTTGACGTTTGCCGCAATAAATGTTGCTACGTGGAGACCCGGGGTTAAGGAATTGATTTATTTTCAAACCAAAGAAATTAGTTACCGAAAAAATTTGTTTAAAGTAACGGTTGTTAACATTATAAAAAGTTAAAAGTTTTTTGTGTCTGAATTCATTTATTATGTGTAACAAAAAAATATTTTTTTGTTAAAATGGGTAGTGTGTGAAACGGTAGCAAAGTACTCATGAAAGTCTAAGTTCATACGGCTCATGTCTTATTGACAAGATTCTTCCTTTATCTTCTTTGAACATGAATTGGTGTTCAAATGATTCATGTCATGTTGACTACATGTGCTTTTTTGATATTGAAAACAATAACAAAATTATACAACGAATGAAAAAGCAAAACGTAAAGACAGCACATGCATCTGTGTACTCGTTTCTCTTCCCCTTGTCCCTATCGCATATAAAGGGTGTGTGTGAAACGGTAGCAAAGTACTAATGGATGTAAAATTTTGACACTATTGAGGTGAATAAAATTTCACTAGCCCTGGTGCAAGGCGAATTCATCCCAGGTAATCTCGGTACTACAACAAGTACAACTCGTACAAAAACCACAAGCAATTTGTTTTTGTAAAATCATTGTACAATGTCAAAAACAGAAATAAAACAAAACAGAAACCAAGATAATAAAAGAGAATAAACAAAATTTTGACATCCAACAGCGATTTTAGCTAATATCAGCAGGGCTTTTATTTATAAAATAGTTAAAATCGCCAACTGGCTATTTTTGATGACCTATGAATTTGTTTTGAAATTCGTTAAATTCAATACTTTGAAATAATATTATTTAAATTCATGTATTTTATGAATGAAATTTCAGGCAATCATATGTATGATAGGTATTTGAAGGTATGTTCAAATGACTGATAAAGTTAATGACAATCTTCTAGAAAAGTGTTGTTTATACCCACACCACTATAGTGGAGAGGGTATTATGCATTTGTGCTGATGTGTGTAACGCCCTAAAATATTGGTCCCAGACCCACCTTAAAGTACATGGACACCGGCTGGCTGTCCATGTAACCTTGTGCGCAAAGTACAGGTCGCAATTATGAAGATAATTTGATCAAATTTGGGACATAGGTTCTTATTGGCACCAATAAGACCAAGCCTATTGAAAATGGGCCAAATCGTAGGACCACGAGAGAAGATAAGGGGAAATTTCTTCCTCTCAGAAACCATCAAACCGATTTTAATGAAATAGATCCATATCTATATGGACACATTAGCTATACAGTTTTTAAAAAATAGGACCACAAGGGGAGGTAGGGGGCAATTTCTGTCTCTCACAAACTTTTAAACCGATTTTAATAAAGTTTATAAACATAGATAAATCTTTATTTATATGGACATATAAGTGTGTTTTTAATACTGTGGTGTAGGATATCATATGGTCGGCTTGACCGACTTACTTGTTATATTTAAAATTGCACTTGAAAAAATAAAAAAATAGAAATCCTTAAAACAATAATTTGTTTTAAGTCTATAAACATTTTCACATTACATATGTGGCAATTTATTATCACAGATAAAATACCCAGTAAAAACTTCGCCTAATTTTTCAAAATGAATTGCTTCTTTAACTCATTATTTTGTAGCTTTGTTCTATAACTACATCTACAATAACTTCTATAACTACTTTTTTCTGGATGTATGACTTACTTTTTAATGTGTTCATTTTGGGACATCCCTTGTAAAATTCATTGGTTTTTGCAGTAGAATTGTAAGTAGTGCTCTAATGTTTTTCTGATTACTCAACACATTATTTTGTAGGCGAAGTTTTTTACTGAGTGGGTTGTTAGTGATATTTTAAAGATTTTTATGAATCCTATCATACCTTTGGACGTTTAGGAAATACAATGAAAAAAATTTGCGTTGGTTAATTGGAAAGATAACTAAATAAGTTTAGTCCAACATTTTAAAGCTACAAGGATACGGCCGGTACGTACAATTTCAAGGACTTTACTTTGGCTGTCCTTTATATGCGGTAATTACAACTAGTAATGCCTGTGTTGAAACTATGAACTCCACTAAATATGGCCTTCGTATTAGAATGCAATACGAACTTCTAGACGCGTTATTAGGAGTTATAAGTTATATGAATGGGAATAGTACATGTTGCACTTCTTTTGTACTTTCGTTGAATAAATGTAATACCCTCACAAAGTATTCCAAATAAGAAGGCAAATAGCGAGTCTTGCCGGTGAAGCGTTTAGATATATAATAAAAGTGCAACTATTGTATTTCTAATATTTGTTTAGTACTTACCGCAAAAATTCTTTACTAACTATTTTTATTTCGCTCTTTATAAAAATTAAACAAAATATATATTATGGCGACTTTATTTGAAGTTTTGGCGTATTTTAGCGATACGGAACTAATTTATTTTTAAGGATTTATAAAAAATATTTTTAATAATTTAAAAAATATGTATTTTATTGTCAAAAACTTGTAAACAAAGGCTTTGGCGATTTTTGACATTGAATTTGGCGGAAAAGTCAAAATCAATCTGACAACCCTGCTGGGGCTATGTATTCTGTGCCTGGGGCACAGAGCACACAGACGTCACGAGACAGAAAATATTTTGTTTTTTCTGTCTTTTTCTTCGAAAGCTGCCCTTTTTGCATTTTTTGTTTTGATTACGCAGTTCGTGTTGATAGTAGCGGCCTGTTTTTACACATTGCCACTTCACTACCAAAAAACATTTTCGTTCTCTTTCTGCAAAAGCTGCCCTCGCAAATGATTTGGACATTTTTCATACGTCACTTTTTTATCTCTGTATGCTTTGTGGCCTGGGGGCAAGGCTAATTTATTACAGGTGGTCTTAAAAGCCCTGCTGATATTAGCTACATAAAATCACTGTTGGATGTCAAAATTTTGTTTATTCCCTTTTATTATCTTTGTTTCTGTTTTGTTTTATTTCTGTTTTTGACATTGTACCAGTGATGTTAACTTTTATTTTTTCATTACCTTACGGCCCTCTAAAAATTACCGTTTTTGAGAAGAAATTACCGTACGCAAAGGTTTTTTAATTTAAACATTCACAGCAGTATTCAAAAACAATTTATTTATATTTTAAATGTGTTTTATGAAAAATTTTAATGAAAATCTTTGTTTGAAACATATTTTAAACCAAAATTATTGTATTTTTCATCAATACGAAAGTAAAAGCATCAAATAACTAAAATTTTAACGTTACTGACAGACTTATTCATCATCGCACAGACTAAGCGACTGAAGCTAAAAAGTTTAAATTTGAATCGGAGTTGGTATCGTTCAATTAGGAAAATAAAATTCGAATATCGCAAGAGAATACCAACTCAAATTTTTTTTTTTTTTTTTACGTTTTGGATTTACACGCAATATCCATATCTACCCGCTGTAAAATATAGTGCTATTTTGTCATCTTATGATGAAACGATTGGTTTAGAAGTTATTTTTCATATGCCTTTAATACAAAATTAAAACATAATAGTTTAGCTTCAACTGAAAAGTTTTAATATTTAAGCTTCGTACAGACGGTGGTCAGATCTTACAATGTTGTCACTAAATTCGCCTAAAAAGTATTGCAACTGTGTTAACATTGTAAGCTCATTTTCATTTGGCAGATGTGTAAAATTAATGCATCTGACAATGTCGCCATTGTGAGAAAAAAGACTACATTGTAAGATCTGACCACCGCCTGTACGAAGCTTTACTATAGTTAATTGCATCACATTACGGCTACTTTAAATGCTTAAAAAATTGTTGATTTTGAAACAAACAAAAAGTTTAAAATACAATTAATAATTTAACTACAATGAGTTATTTAATTTTTTCATATTTTACACTTATCACTGTAACCTAAGCATTTGCCGAAACATAACATTCTTAATTTTTTGTATAACATTCATCTATTTCTAAAACTGGTTGGAAATCACCTCTCAAAAGTTAATATCATAAAGCCTTCATATGTAAGTATGTAGTATATAAATATCAAAAAACCCAAATCTTGATATTACCGTATTTTAAATGAAATTACCTTGCTACCTTTTGGGGCTCAAAATTACCGTAAAAAAGGGTAATTACCGTACGGTTAACATCACTGCATTGTACAATGATTTTACAAAAACAAATTGCTTGTGGTTTTTGTACGAGTTGTACTTGTTGTAGCACCGAGATTACCTGGGATGAAATAATAAATAATATACAAAATCTATCTCATCAAAAAAAAAAATTCACAATTTTGAACGAAATCTTCGTTCGCCTAATTTACATTTAAAATTTTAATGTATGGTTAAAATGGAAGTTAAGGGGAAGAAATTTTCGTTCGAAATCGTGGGACAGGCAGTTTATTTATTTTGTTAAAAAAAATTAAAACCAAAAAAAATTGGCTGTCATTGAAAACTGTCAGTTATTATACTTTCTTAACATCTGGCAGCACTACAATTTTTGTTGTTTATTTTTGTTTTGATTTTGCGGTAAATTTTGCACGTTTTCTTTATCGCTGAATTTGAGAAATTAGTTTCAATAGTGTTTTCAAATTGGAATCCATAAAGTAATTACCATCGCAATGGAAATGTAAAACTTTTTCTGAAAATTTAATAACAACTATTAAATTCAGTTGGAAATATATGCAACATTAAAAAGTGTTATAATTGTGTGAAATAGCAAAAATATGCTTGAGCAAGTTATACGTACCCGTGGCTGGTTTGAGGTGTGTGTCTTCTTTTTTTAGTATTATACAAAGAATTTTTCGCAATATATGCACTTATCATTGTACATTTATACAAACAAGGCCATATAGAAAAAACGATATACATATATATGTATCTATGTATGTACATACATACATTGTATACATAAAAACTGAGTCTCATAACTAAAAGCTAGACTAGCCTTCTTTCTAATGATGCAAAATCAAAAATGCACAAACACATGGTTACATCATAAACTAATGCGGTTAATACTAATTGTTATTTATTTTAGGAACCAAAGCGGGAAAATGCATTGGCACATGGTATTGGTACACAGAATATGTTGGAAGTGACACCACATTCCGGCCGGAAACCATACAATTCTATTTTTGATTGGGGTGTTTATTTTCCATATGTGGCACAAGCTAAGCGCAGTAAAAGATTCCAATATCCACAGGTGGTTTAGTAATTCTTATCTTTTTTTTATATTTTTTTTATATTATTTATATTTTTAGGTGTCGTCATTAGTGCAAAAAGACCCCATTCTACAGATAGCAATTAAGCAGGCAGCTGAACAAATTTTACGTGAAAAACAATTGCTCAAGGAATGTTCGGAAAATGATGATCTCAATGATAATAAAAAATCTAGTGTTTCAAATACAAAGACAAACTATCAAGATGATAACCAAGATTATCAACTTATCGTTAATCGTCAGGAACGAAGGGCCTTAACGATTCTGAAAGATATGCGTTCTACTCTTAATAACTTTTTGTTGTCTTTAACCTCTTGGTTGTTGTACAAATTATTGCCTTGCTTTCTGTCTGGTGTTGTGACACATACCCAACAAATTGAAATGTTAAAAGCTGCCTCCGAAAAGGCACCCGGTATACCACTCATATTTTTACCTTTACATCGCAGTCATTTAGATTATATTATGGTCACTTTTATTTTAACAAACAACGATATACGCAGTCCTCTGGTTGCCGCTGGAAATAATTTACAAATTCCTGTGTTTGGAGAATTGTTACGTGGCCTTGGGGCTTTTTTTATAAAACGTAAAATCGATCCGGTTGTGGGCAAAAAGGATATACTCTATCGTGCCATTTTGCACCTGTATTTACAACATGCTCTAAAAATGGGACACAACGTCGAATTCTTTATTGAGGGCGGTCGTACACGCACAGGAAAGCCGTGCATGCCCAAGGGTGGCATACTGTCAGTAATAGTAAATGCATTTATGGATCGCAGTATTCCGGATGCATTACTGGTGCCGGTATCTGTAAACTATGAAAAAATTGTTGATGGTAATTTTGTGCGTGAACAAAAGGGTGAAAAGAAAGTTCCAGAGTCGTTTAGAAATGCTATGTCGGGCATATTGAAGGTAGGATAGTCATAAAGATTCATATTTGTTATTTTGAGTTGCTTTTTTATTCAAACATAAGCACATATTTTTTCTAATTGAGGCTATCAGCGCAGAAGTGATGTAACCCCAGACTACTTATGAGATAATGAGGAGTTTGCACTACTCTTGCACTAAACTTCTTGGTTGTAACGACTCGTGCAAGTTATGTTTCTAGCGCCATCTGTTTTGGATGCAAACAGTTGGCTCACTCGACTATTGCACTGTAAAGAACAGTGCAAAGAACATATGGACACTTCCACAGAAAAGCTCTCTTTTTGTCACGTCACCTAGCAATTATTCTAGTATTTTAGAACCACGTTGTTCAAATTTTTCCTCTCTTTCACTAAATGAAAACCTAGTTGCGTTCTACACCCAAATGCAAAAAAGTAAATAATATTTTCATTAGTCTTTGAGAAACAATTAAAAATGGTTGGTGACGTTACGTGACAAAAAGTAGACATTTCTGTGGAAATATCAATATCTTACATCAGAACCGTAACCAAATTAAATTGTGGGTTACACTACTTCTGCGCTGATAGCCTCAATTACTGTAAAATTTAACAATTAATTCATTTAAATTAAAAAATTTGTATATATCGCAATTTGTCATAAATAGAGTATTAACTCAAAATTTAAAAATGTTTAGTAGAATCAAAAAAATTTTAATTTATGAACAAGAATTTTTAAATCAAACGTTTCATTACCAAAAAGTTCCAAAAATAGCACTATATTTTTACAGTAGGTAGATATGAATATTATGTGTCGATTTTTTTCCAAAAAGTGAAGAAATAAACATTTTTAGGCAATACCCTCTTTTTGATCAAGTGCGATATGTACTTTATTTCATACATATGGGCATTTCCGTCAAAAGGTGACCGAAAATTTAAAAGTTATTAAAAGCTGATTATTTTACGATATTGTTATAGTGAAATATTTAGATTTTACTAATTTTATAAATCTACCCATAAATTTGTTCACTTAGATGAACAATCAGACTGCAAAGTTGTACAAACGCAATTTCTTATTTGTGAGAATGTTTTATAGTATGTTTTCTTTAATATTATCTCCCTTAAAGGAGGTGATATTTGATAAAAATTATTCCAAAAAAATTTCTTACATGGTATGTAATCTAAGGAAGAGTTCAAAGAGAAATATGTTATTCGGAATAACGATAAATTTTCATGTTATTTTGATCGTTATTCAGTTTAAAATACAGAAGAGTTTGGAATCAAACCAACGACATTAAAATGTTAAATTGCTACGTAAAATTTTGAAAGTAGTTTGACTAAAAATTGTGCAAGGTTTCGGTGAATAACGCCTTTTTATACATGGCCACAAAAACCACTTCTATTTTTTCCACGTTCGAACTGCTACTTCTTCTGCCATTATCTTTGACCTAGAATCGCCCCCTCCATAAACTTTAGCATAGATAACAGTGCTTTCTTGGTGTTATAATTTAAGGGTTGAGAACGTAAAAATATTTGGTGTTTAAAATGTTATTGCATTTTTGATGCGTACGACCGTCACGTTCAACACTTTGGATTTACCCATATGTTTTTTTATTTTTTTACTGTTTTCAAAATATAAGTGATTGAACGTGTAGTAAAATTTATATAAAAAAACCCGCAAAAAACAGTGCTTTTTATATAAATTTTACTACAGTTCAGTCACTTGTGTTGTAAAAACAAACCAAAAATACTTTTTTCTTTATTTTAATGTTCGCGAATGTAAGAAAATTCGAAAATATTTTTAAAAATTTTCATAATTTGGAAGTTATTGTGACGATTTGTTTATTTTAAATTTTTTTTTTATAAATATATCTGTCAACAAGAGCTTACATTTAATTTAATCAGGTATGTAATGGAAATCGATTTAAAAACGAAACGATTTTAAACCGATAATATCGTGTTCAACTTCATTACACATCGATTTCTAATACATTTTCTGTAGATGTATGCATTGATGTATGTAGATTCTTCCCATTTTTTGCAAATATCAAAATGGCCCTAGCATAGTCGAATAGTCCATTTAAAACTATTAAAAAAAATTATGTTAATTTTTCGCGGTTTTCAAAAAAGCTCACCCACAAAGCGCGATAAATTTGGAAAAAAAAAATTTTATTTTTATTTGTACTTATACATTTAGCCAAAAACTTTAGCAAAATAACACGCACATTAAATTTGAAATTCATGTCCTTTAATAATTAAGAAACTTTTTTTTTCAGTTTTTAATAAAATATTTAAACATTTTTTATTAAATTTTCTCCTTAGGGATTTTAGAAAATCGCTTTTTTGGGCGAGGTTTTTATTTTCAAACGACCCAAACAAATTGTTTTCGTAAATAACACAATATTCGCTATCGCGTAGTGCTAGGGCCAAAATTTGCATACAAAATTTTGAAACCTTAAAATTAAACGAATTTTAAAATCTCAAAATTCATTACACTATTTAAAAATGATTGTTTTGAAATTTATTGATTTTCATTACATACCTGAAAGCGTAACAGCTCACTTGTCTAAATAGGTTTTTCTGTACATACATATCCCTCATTAACTTTAACCAAACATGCCTGTATTTAGAAGAGCCGTTTTAAGCTTTTGATCAAAAATATCGTTTTATATATATATTTATTATATTGTTTATTCTGAAAATCTACGATCTTAACCTTGCAAATCTGAGATGTGACATTGATTTAATTAAAAAAAAAAATTGTACACACATTTCTGCATACTTACTTTGCTTAAAAAATTGTACTTTTTGTGTTTTGACACTTTTGAAGTAAATGAGCGATTGATTTTAACAAAAAAAAAACTTTTTTCAATAATTTATATACTTTACAGGCTTTAAACTCTAAATACGGTTTAATGCGTATTGATTTTAACGAACCCTACTCCATCAAAGAATTAGTAGAATCCTACAATAAAATCGCCAAGGAAGATGGCACCTTAAAAATATACAAACCGTCGCCACGTACTTTACAGCACAACCAATCTACCTCTTCACTTTATGGCACCGATGTTGTTTGTGAGGAACACCGCAACCTAATTGACAGTATTTCGCGACAAGTTGTTTTCGATTGTGCTGCCGCTACCTCAGTAATGTCAACCAATGCTCTAGCATTTTTGCTGTTAACACGTTATCGCAATGGAACTACACCTCATGAAATCTCCAAAGGTCTAGATGATTTGCGTAGCACTTTAAAAGGACGCAAAGACATTGGTTTCTCAGGTGATTCTTTACATATCATTAATTATGCCGCCGATTTACTGGGTGAAGACTTAATACAAAGATGTAAAAATGATATTGGAGAAGTAGTAATACGTCCTAAGGGTAATATTGAAAGCTGGATAGAGTTGGCCTATTATTCGAATATGTTAACACCACACTTTGCTCTTCAATCTATAGTATTAACTACCTTCCATTCTCTGCTGCCCAAGAAGTTAACAAGCAATGAAGGGAATTTAATTAAGGTTATTGTAAATGTTTCCTTGTTGTTTGTGTTTTATAAATAAATTTTCATTTAAACTTTTGCAGAATGAACCTGGTGTATCTCGCAAAAAACTAATCGAAACAGCTTTAGAAAATTGTGACGTTTATCGTTATGAATATATTCTTAATAAACCTACACAAAATCTCGAAAGCATGCTCGAAATGGCTCTAGACGAATTATTAATTCAGAATATGATCAAATCAGCAGAGGCAAGTTGATAGATTATTAAGGGGAACTTAACTTTTTTTAAATATAAAGGGTATTCAGTTCAGATTTTTTTGATTGCAGAAATGGAAAATTCAACTTTTTACTACAACAAACACAAGGAAGTTGCTTTACACTTAAAGTTGCCATTTAAACAACCTTTAATTACAAAGTGTAAAAAAATCAGGTTTAAAACTTGCAAGACTGCAATTTTTGCAACTGCCATTAAAGGGTTTCACGTCAAAAGTCGCACTCTTGCGCAAAATTGAAAAACATATCCACATAGTGCTTGATGCTTTGTTTTTACAATTTTGCTTTTTCGCAAGAGTGCAACTTTTGTCTTCATATAATAAACGATTACAAAAAAATATCTGTAAGGGGATTCCCAAAGATGAAAATAACAAAAGAAAAAGCATCTGTGATAAAAATTTTTATAGCAGACGCTAGTGTTCAGAGAACGAAAATGTCATAGTAGCATTTGTTTAAAAAAAATGTTATAAGTTAATGTCATTAAGGCTGGGTTTTTTAGATCTCAGTTAAACTAGGTTTAGTTAATCTGAAAACAACTTGTGCCGCCATTACCAAGTTTGTATACAAAATTTTGACTTATATATATATGTATATATTGTCCCGTTGTTCCTTTTAGGAGCATAGGGCCTCATTTCATTTTTTGAGGTTTCATTAATCAGAGAGGTTTAAGATGGGCAGATGATTGGTCTGCCGCATCCTATCCTGGATCTGGGGCTGCCAGATAAAGCTACCAGGCTAGCTGATGTTTGGTACGTAGCCGCACCTAACCTGGTGGAAATACGCTCCGAAGACACATTTGTATAGCGAGCCGCTTGATGCAAGTGCGACGCCCGCTTCTGTCGCAAATTACATGGTGCACAGACGCTGATTTGTTGGTTTTGGTTCGGTGTATCTGTTTTATTTTGATACTACCTGTTACCGGCATTTCCCTAACCACCAACTGGGACCCATCTGATAGGAGACCAACAACTCCCACAGAACGGAACAGCTTAGTTTTGCTTAAAATGGTGGTCTCTAACGATATAATAAAAAAAATCACATTTCGCTGGAAAAATCCGAGTTAAAGACTACGTTAAACTAAGTTTAAACTGAAATCACATTTCAAAAACCCAGATTAAGAAGTACATAACCCAAAAAAAGTTTATTTTTCAGCACTTTATCAAATAGGTTGTTCTAAAAATATAGAAAGAAGCAAATAAGCTCTAAAAGTTTTCGAGCCAGTCTTTTTAAGGATTTTAATGTATCCAAGCTCAAATCGATAACTGGTATACGTAAAAGTGTAACCCAAACTAAAAAATCTGTTTTTTTTTTAACAAAAGGAAAAAAAAGTAAAATTTGTGTATAATGAAGCATATTCTGATCCCATGCAGATTCATTATAAGGGAAGTTCAACCGTATCATATTTTTTCATTAACTACGTACTAATAAGATAATAATTCATTACTTTTTACACTTTCGTTAAGTGTCTTGAAAAACGGGAATATTTCACATGATTGATTGATTCGCCCTTATCTTGTTTGTCATTTTCGTAGCAAAAACTCAGCGTTTTTTTAAAATGGTATCGTGGTTAGCAATAAACGCTATATATACGACACTGCATACAAATCTTATTACAAGAAATCCGTTACAAAGGCATCGTATTTGGCGTTTTTTGCCTGTCAAAATTGCTAAAAACAGTCGTTAGTAATTTTTTTCACGACACAAACGTTACTTAAGTGAAAAGTTATTAAAATGGAGGGAAATCAAGTGCAAGTAAGTCCTTTCTACACGTCAAATATGTACAACTAGACTTTCAAATTAAAATAAAAACCGCTCACTTTAACAAAATTTTCCATTTTGCAATAAAAAATAAGAACCGAAATTCAAAATAAAATATTTTTGTTAATGTAAATACATACTCTGAAAATCATATCTTAATTTTTTTAATCGATTTGCAAGATACTGCATACATTTTTTTAACTTGAATCATTTAAATGAAATTTTATTAAAATCGGAGTTCTTGTTCAGAATTATTTTTACTTTTTTAAAATTCCTTACATGTTGTTGGCGATCGGCTTCATACTATATCAGAATATAATTACGCAACGAAAGTAAACATTGCATATATACAAGTAAAAGTATAGGGTCTTCGGAAACTTGATTGACATTAATTAGTACATTAGTATTAAAAAAAAAAAGTTAGTCTCATTTATTTTTTCTTTTACTCAACCCACATTTAGATTAATGAACAAACCGATGGTACTATGGAAACACGTCGTATGGCTCGCGCTATTGCTACTTATATAGAAAGTAACGATATGGATGATGATGATTACGAGCCTGAAATGGGTGATTTGCCTAAGGGTTATGTTAATATAGAGTCGGAGGAACCTGATATATTCTTAAATAATGAGACAATAGTGCAACAAAAGGCTTTATGTGAAGTTTTAGCTCCCTTTGCCCAAACATATCTCTGTGTTGCGGAATCTTTGTTTATACTTTATAAGAACTCTATGCTAGAAACAGATTTCATTAAATTTGTTATGAAGGAAATAACCAACAAAGTAAACACACAAAAATGTCCTTATGGTAAGTTTTTGCTTTGATTATTATACTTAAAGAAATAAATAAATTTTAAACCTATTTCTAGGTGAAAGCGTATCAACCGATTCTGTAAGAAATTGTTTAAAAGTTCTCGAAAAATGGTATGTGATTGAAATAAGCAACCAATGTGGTTTACGTCTCTTGGCTTTGGGTACATTGTATGAAACTTCACGTGATTCTTTGAAAAATATTGTACAGCGTATAACAAACATTGTGCCATTATATAATAATGGCTACTTTTAAGTCTGGATAATTTTATTGCTAAATCGTATTCATTTATTCCTTTTTTTTTTTTTGAGTTTACGCCATTTTTTGTATTAAGGACTCATTATAAGAAGCATATACAACCACTGTGTAAGTTGTTTCCTTCTATTCTTCTTTCATTGCATTGTGTTTTCTTTTTTTTCCCTCATTAATTTTTCTTTTTTTAATTTAAGTGCTGTTTTAAACAGTTAATTTAGGAACTATCAGGGGTGTTCTGGAAATCGAAAACGCAAAACGGAAGAATTTTAAAGTTGTTTGTAATACATTAATTAACCATAAATGTTTTTTAGTTACATTTGGTAAAAAAACGATTGATCATTTTAGCCCGTGAGGAAAACAAAAAACCTCAATAATAATAACATTTTTATTGTAATTTTTATAATTTTTGTTATAAAATTCTGTTTAATAGAGAAATATTTGCATAAAATTTATCATAAAGTTCTTTTATTACAGAAATCTTATTAAAAACGACGTTTTAAATGCTTACGTTTTGCGTTTTTGATTTCCAGAACACTTCTGTATATTAATATAAATGCCAAAGTTCAATAACAAAAAAAAAAAAAAAAATTATTTTTATAATTTTGTGTACAAAAAATCATTCAACATCGTAGACGAACATATGTCTGCAGTTTTTGTATCAATTTTCTTAGTCCAAAATTAATGAAATTTTTCTGACTGAAATGCTTTTTTTTATAACGATTAATATATAATAAATCTTGTAAAGATTTAAGTAAAGAAATACTCTACAATTTAGATATTTTGTATAATTATATAAATAATAAATAAGAAAAAAAATATTCAGGTATGTAATGGGAAACGATTTAGAAAACGAAACAATTTGAAAACGATATCGTTTTCAGTATCTCAAATAATTGATTTCTAATACATTTTCTGCTAATTTCCTGTCTATATTCTTTAGAATTTTATATCTAGAAGTATATAAAACTATAACTCGGAAATTTTAAAAACGTTCGTTTTGAAATCGATCAATTTCCATCACATACCTGAATCAAATTTTTGTCGAAAATATTTTGAAAAAGGTGGTTTTTTTATTTTAATGGGTATTTTCGCATGGATAAGCATCAATGGCTTCTATGTGATGCGTTAAAAAATGTGGATATATCGAATGGGACAAAAAGATTCGTTCCACCTATCTGGCAATTTCGAAACACCTCTCAACGTTAATTTTTAAAATTGGAATCACATTTACATACTGCCTGTTTTTAGAAAATTAAAACATAAGTTCGTATGAGAAATAATATTGTGAACAAAAACAAATTTTCAATATAATTTCTCACACGAAATTTTGTTTTCATTTTCTAAAAAGTGCAAGCCCAGCAAACAATATGAGTCCTAAAAGAGTCTTTTACGACTCCTTTTTATGAGCAAAACGCTCAGAAAAAAGCTCCTAAAACCCTTAGATATGAGCGTGTTTTCCTCTGAAACCGTCAAAAACTTTTGTACTGAATATGAGCGTTTTAGGACTCCTTAATTTAACGATTTTTATGGAAAATTTTGAGCTTTTTTGAGTCATAAAAGAGGAATGTCGGAGCCAAAAAAAGAGTGATATAGGAGTGTTTCTTTTTCTTGAAATTAGGGTATTAATTTTATATGTAAATTTGTGCTTTTTAGCTTTTAACGGAAAAGTTTTATTAATATATGTTTTGTGCATGGAAATAATAATCATTTCAAACAAATTTCAACGGAAAACCCCAACTAATTTTCTTCACTTTCTTCATTTGTTTAACTTTGCAGATTCGTTAAATTCACTTTTCGAATTTTTATTTAATTAATTATATGGGCAGAACGTCTTTTTTCGCCAGTTGTTGGATACATTTTCTCTTTTTATTTAAAAACACATATACATACGGGCCTGTTCTGAAAATCACGTGTTTTTGAAATCACATGTGGGCTTTTGTGGTGTTCTGAAAGTCATACCGTTTTTGTGTTTCTTGGTGTGCTTTCGGCAATTGAAGATCACACCAAAACACACAAAAACGGAACACTAAAATATCACACGTGTGATTTTAGTAGGCACGTGATTTGAAATCACGTGATTTCAGTAAAAGTGATTTGCAGAACAGGCCTAATAAACTTACTTTTTGGCACAATTTCTCAAAGATGGGTACGTTCGTAAATGCATCACTGCGCTGCATCAGAAAAGCAAACTTTTTTTAATGGCGATAAAAGAATAATAATAACTTATATTATTGTGTGACTATTATTTTTGTGGAGTATTTCAAAATTTATCGGTCCACATTTACTTCACTGATAAATATATTACCACTTGAAATCACTGATGCAGCGCAGTGATGCATTTACGAACGCACCCGATTTGATCAAAACCACAACCGAACAGCGCAAAATGATCACAATAAAGACAGACAAACGCAAAATATCGAAATTATCAAGAAAAAGAAAACAAACTACCGTTGCCCCTCAAAAAACCCTCATAAATAAGAGTTTTCTAGGAGTGTGCTCCTAAATTGCACATAAAAATGAGTCTTTTCGGAGTCCTGAAGTCTACAGGCTCCGAAATCAATCAGAATTGCTCATAAATTAGAATGGTAATCATAAAACCCTCAAGAAAAGAAATCTTTTAGGAGTCATGTTTAGGAGCGCTCCGAAAATTGTTTGGTGGGAGGTCAACTTATTTAAATAAAAAAATATTACCAAAATATATTTGTATTTAAAGTATTAAAATGTAATTGTTTATTTAATTTTGTAATGTTTACTCACTAAAAAAGACAAAAAAACGTTATTTTTAGAGTGAGAGAAAATACACTTAATAACTTTCTTTTGTTAATAATTAAATGATATTGAAATGCTATTATGCCATCATCTCTAAAACTAATTCATATAGTAAGTATAAATAATAAAGGTTCAAATTCTCTTACTTTCAACTAAACAACGACAAAATTAAGCGAGTTGACTGTAACAGGAGTATAGAGAATTTAACAAGAAATAAATAGTATTAAAAAATGTTAATAAAATAACTTGAGCTTAAACCGAAAATATACATATACTCTATTTTATTTCATTGTACATTGTAACAAAATTTTATAAAAAAGTGAACCAAAAATATGCGTGCAGTTTTTGTTTTGGAAGAGAAAAATTAGAATTAAATCAAATTATATAAATATAAAATACATAAATATTTTGTAAATTTACAGTTAAAAAGAAAAAATTAAATGATTAAGAAAATATATCCGGGGATTCTAAAATTCGGCTGGTAGAGGCTTCTTCCTCCTCTTTTACTTCCAATTCTTCTGTCACAGTCACGCTTGAGGTAGTAATAGTTGTACTTTTTGCTTTAAGTAATGCCGAGACTGCAGCTGCTGCTATTTTTTTAGTTTTCTTTTTAGAATTTAGTTTTAGCTTCGTTCCTAGTTTTTTTTTATGTGCTCCATTTAACATTCTTTTCATCGGTTTGGGTTTTGTTTTAGATTTATTTTTACCACTTACACTAACAGTAGTAGGCTCCTTAAAGAAATTATTAAGACAAAAATATATAAATTGTATATTTTTCCTCGTAATCTAACGTTTTCATTAATTTACCTTAATAGTTTCTAAATCTTTAATTTTTCCTCCAATCTGACCAGCACACTTTTTGGCTCCACAGTAACATGTCTTCTTTTCATTGCCCAGCAAATCGTCCCAATGATAATTAAAGGTTAATTCAGTATTCTAAACAATAATTACATAATTTAATTAGTATTAACAGTTCAAATAGTATTACATAATCTCCATTCTACCTCTGGTATATCTTTAATTGCAAATAGACCTACACGATTCAGAGAGTTAACAGACCATTTTTGGGTCTCACAATTGGGATCGCAGGAATGATTCATAAATCTAGCCAAATTACCCTTGGGACCGGCATCGATTATATAGTCCTTTTCCACGGATAGAAAATAGAAATTTTCTTCACGATCAAGTGATTTTTGTTGCATACGGGCCTGAAACTCATCATCGTTAATAATCTCACCCACATACTCGACAATAAAAGTGCCCGCTTTGATGGGTTCGCGACAAACCAAACCGAAGCCTCTCTCTTTCATATAGATCACATCTAAACGCGGTGAAATACGTGATTCAAACACTTGATTTTGACACCGCTCACCAGCTGGGCAGAGTTTAGGATTGCATTCGTGATAGAGTACACGATTTAAACAGTTTGTATCGGGTCCACAAGGATTCTCTTCCCGGGGATCACACTCACACTTATTTACGCTTTCAATGTCAACGTGCAGTTTTACAGGTGGAACCGGACGATTTGCTTTAATGCGTACATAAGGTTGGGGATGTAATTTCTCTTTGTTTTCATTAGAATTACGCTGTTGTAACTTTTTGCCTTTAATAATTTCATACATTTCTTTAGCCTCTTCGACCCCTTTATTGTAGCTTAAATCCAAGCCTTAAATCATAAAAATATTAAAATATTCTATTGTATACCTATAAATATTCAACGCTTACTTGATTTTGATCTTGGGGGTTCTGAAGAATCTCCTTCCAAATACAGATAAACGCGGCGCCTTGAAATCCAGCCATGATCGTGGGTACCAAAAAATCTCACAACAAAATCTGAGGGATTATGGGTTTTACGGGCAATGTTTTTGGGTATTTCAGTAGGCGGTAATATAATGGCAGGCCACCAGCGAAAGACATTGAATTTAGCCCATACCATTTCACCATACAAGGGCATTCGACCCGATTCACATTCCTCGCATATGTATCCTTCGTTGGCCGCAATTGGTATCTTCAGGCATTGCGCATGTACAGCAGTAGGACAAGTTTCACAGCACACGACTTGGCCCCCTCCTACACATATAAAACACCAATTAACATTAACCGTCATGTCGTGCTTAGAGCTCGAATGACGCGGGCAAATGATATGAGCTGCTGTAAGAATCTGAGAGCCGGCTGGTATGCAAGTCGAATCAGTATGAAATGTAGAAGGACATTTTACACATTTTGTCAGTTTAGCATTACTCAGATGCTGGAACTTTCCTTTTGGGTCGTCGGAGACACAGGTATGACAGACATGTGATGGACAGCGGAATGATTCTATATGGCTTTTCGAGATGGTTATCTTAGCTTGTGGCCAATATTTACAACAAGCTGGATGAAAAGCACGTTCACACTGGGCCATACTACATTTTACTAAAGGATCTTCTTCTTTACTTGATTCGATACTATTGCAAACCATACATTTTGCAGGTTCATTATTGGCACATTCTTTGCAAATGACCTCGGCAATGGTTGCATCCGAGTCCCCCGTAACATGAGCAACAGTACTTATTTCGTTTAGGCTGGCAACAGAAGAACTCTGGCTGCCATTTGAATTATCGTTGCTGGTTTTTACGTCATTTAGAGGTTTATGGCCACGTCGCTTAGCACCTTGACTAAAATCTTTGTACAAACAGTCATTGTGCAACCAATAAGTACATTGTCTAGCACATCTTCTAAGATTTCCACCTGGTTTAAAGCAATATTTGCATACTGGATCACGAGTCATACCCTTAAAGAGATATTTAGAATCCAGTTCGAAAATATCATCAATGACCTCCAAAATCGGACGATTTATTGGCTTTCTGATCTTATCTAAAGCTTGAGTTTCTTTAACAACAGATTTTGGTGTTTCAGAACTTTCGGGTGTAGATTCATGAGCTTGCTGAGCCATTAAAGATTTTCTTACCATTAAGGTTTTCAAGCGTGAAGATAGACGTTTAACCGATTCTTCATCGGTCGGAAGGATATTAGCAACTGCTAATGTAGGTGACATATCACTCTCTGCCATTGATTCCCGTTGTTTACGTTCCATCTGTTGGCGTCCCAACTGCTTAAGAGCCCAAATATTACGTACTGCCACCACTAGACTCTTTTCAAGTTTTTCATTATGATGTTGATCCATAACGAAATCTTTCATGATCGCATTAAATTTTCTAAATTCCAAACCATCGAAAATGTGCAATTCATTCAAGAAATTTGAATTTGAGCTGTTAGAAGTCAAGGAGTTAGTTTGACTTAAGTTAAGTTCTGAGTTGGTAGGATGATTTTCTGTGTTTGCCTCTACAAGACCTTTGCTAGATGTTGCTTCAGCTTGCTCCTGGTACCCACTTACTTTTCTCCTTTTTGAAGCCACTGATTTGATGGGTGAATAGGCCGGACTATAAGGAGATATAGAACGTTCACGTTTCAGCTTTATTGCTGCATTTACCGATAAACTATTGATGTTATCGTTTGAACCATAAAAGCTTTCAATATCGGATCCGGTTCCAGAATTTAGCGATATATATATAGATTTTCGACGTTGCTTTTCGAGTTTGTGAAAAGCTCTGCAAAAAATAAAAAAATTTACAAAACTGTATAGATAAACCAGACAATGAAAAAAAATCATTTTTTCAAATTATAAATCTGAAAAAAAAAATCGTTAAAATAAAAATTGAGAATCAGAAAATTCTCTTAATTACAAAAATTGCTCCAGAAATAAAAAAAAAAACTTGTCTGTTTGAAGAAATGTGCATTAACATCATGGCTTGAATAATATCGATAAAATTTAAAATATAAAAAGGAAATATTGTTTAAATAAAAAGAAAAAATATTAAGGTTATTCACGTCACAACTAATATCCTTGCGAAAAAGCAAAAGTGAAAAAAGTTAGCAACAACCACATAGACAATAAGTTGTACATAAATAATTGTATATGGGCTTGTTGTTAATTTTTTGCAAGGGTGCCAGTTGTTACGTGAATTACTTTTGCTTTTTCGCAGGAGTGCTACTCTCCAGGCAGAAAAAATCGCTTAAAATAAAAATTGAGAATCAGAAAATTCTCTTAATTACAAAAATTGCTCCAGAAATAAAAAAAAAAACTTGTCTGTTTGAAGAAATGTGCATTAACATCATGGCTTGAATAATATCGATAAAATTTAAAATATAAAAAGGAAATATTGTTTAAATAAAAAGAAAAAATATTAAGGTTATTCACGTCACAACTAATATCCTTGCGAAAAAGCAAAAGTGAAAAAAGTTAGCAACAACCACATAGACAATAAGTTGTACATAAATAATTGTATATGGGCTTGTTGTTAATTTTTTGCAAGGGTGCCAGTTGTTACGTGAATTACTTTTGCTTTTTCGCAGGAGTGCTACTCTCCAGGCAGAAATTACGACTCTTCTAAATATTAAGTACCGCCACGACCCTGTAAATACAAAATTTTGACTCTTACAAAAATATTGTGCCATCACAACACTGTAGACACGAAATTACAACCTTAGTTTTTAAATACGTTAGTTTCATAATGTCGTATTTACAATTAAACTATACCGCAAAAGTCCCTATTTAACATTTTGAAAATTTTACAGGAGAATTTAAATTTAAAATCACAATTTATTTTTCTTGTAAAATCTGCCAGTTGTTTTGATAATTGACAATGTTGGATATTGCGCACACTGTTAGTTAGGCCTTTTAGCGTTAACCATAGTCTTTTGTAGATAGGGCCTTTTGTTTCTTGTCAATAAACTCGCTAATGTTGGTCGAAAGATTCCAAGATTGTGGACATATGTGTTGATGCAATATATCAGATTTAATGAAAAATTCGATATTAAATTTTTTGTTAGTTAGGGACTTTTGCGTTTTAGGTGACGATATTCTCATTACATTTAATTAGTTATGTAAAAGAGTAATTGATATTATATCATTAACCAACAAGTAAATACATACATACTTCACAAAAATACGTCACTTAAACAACGTTAATATCAACAACAACACAACAAACACTATCATTAACAACAACAACCTACGAGTAAACACAAACAACACAAGAACTCAACACATAAACAACACCAACAACACAAATAACATCAACAAAAACCAGCTGATTAACACAAAAATATCACAAGAACACGTCTTTTGAACAACGGCAAGATTACAAACGATCTGAAAGTTCTAAATGTTAAAAGTTTATTTTATACTACTCTGTCTGGCAAATGAAGTCTTTAACAACAAAGATTATTTGCATGAAAAATAGATCATGCATATAACACAAGACGTCGGGCGCAAAAACGATATAAGGTTGAGAGTTTCAATAATAAGTATGGAAGGAATACCCTCAAAGTTACTCTACCTTCAATACTCATTAAACTCCCAACAAATATCATCAAAAACTTCTTTATAAGTTCGCAATGAACACATTTAAAAAAAAATGGGAACTATATTTTCAGTTTATCAATATCAGATCAAGATTAACATTACACTTTTTGTTTATTGATAAATTTTGCAAATTTAAATTTACGGTTTGGTGACAAACAGGAGTTGGAGTGGTTATTAGCGTTATCATTTTAATGTTGCGACTGCGTTGTAAAAGTGTAAATCCAATATTGTAAAATTAAATTTACAGTATTGTGGCAACACTAAAAAAAGAATCGGAAGACGTTCATTTGGTGTTCTAATTTCAATATTGTGACTACATTGTAAATTTGGTAATATGTACGTTGTACTGATGTTGATTGTACCCCCATCAAGTTCGGCATAGCGTCGTGCTGATTGTCTTTTTCTGCTTGGGTTGTGACGTGAACAACCTTAATTATATTCAGTTACAGAACTTTATAAGCAAACCCCAAAGCAATCAAAAATTTTGAGCATTTCTTATGTTAGGATTTATATCAAAAGCTTTAAAAACTACATAATCAATATGTCGAGCCATAAACGCAAAAAAGCTTAAACGACAGAAACAAAACTTTACAGGAGATATTTTTTATTTGATTTCATAAATAGTTTGTATGAAGGTTGTTGCTTGAGATGAAATTGTTTTTGCTATAAAATCGTAATGGTGCCTTATGTGACCAAAATATTTTAGGAGATTATTCAAGTATTTCCAGTTAGTCATTTATTGAAAAAAACGAAAATTGAAAAAGATGTCGCTTAACCTTTTTTTGCGGCAAGGGCTCGATGTGATGGAAAAGGATTTTGAAAAAATAAAAAATATTTTTACTTACTTTGATTTTTCAAAAAGTTCGTAAAATTTTTCCATTCTATTATCATAAGGCACTTCAGCCACTATATTAGCTTCGTTAACTGCCTCATACCAGACTTGCTCTTTACGCTTTGTTGGAACATATAATTTATATTTAGCACCTTTTGTCCCATATTTCTCACGAACTTCTATAATTCGTTCTTGATAGTTTTCTATGCCAGTAAAGGGCATGAGATTTTCACGTTTAACCCAATTACGACGGCCATTGTCAGCAAAGAAACGAACATGTACCAAAACAGTTGGATCACTAGAACGGCCAACTTCTTCACTAGTAATTGTTTTGCCTTCGGGATCTGGGCAAACCATGCAGGGCCAATAGCAATAATTGTATATTTGACCCCAATACAAATCACCGGTCGAAAAAGACATCCATGAGCCTTCATTAATTATAGAGGAACCTTTAGCACTATCCATGCTTACGGCAGATGGAGAATTAGCTGTTACTGTGGCATCAACGACAAATTCATTGTTGCTCTCATTTTCGGCAGATTCCAATTTAATTTTAACTAGTGCCTCTTCTTTTCGTTCGTTTCTATCGAGAGATTGCAAATTAGATTTATTATTAGGTGATAAAGATTTTAAAATTTTCTTTTTTTCTTTTAATGTTTCTTTCAAAGTAGAATTTTCTAAGTCTGTTAGTTCCTTTTCTACATCAGACTTAAATTTATCGTTTGAAATACAGGTTTCAGTTTCATTTATATCTAATTTAGTTTCAGCTTCTTCATGACACAAACTGTATTTTATCGGTAAATTTATGTTTTCTTTCTCTGACGGAGAAAGCATTTTTACTTCTCCCGAATTGTCTTCTTCAGTACTAGGATCATGTTCAACTTCTTCTTTAACCTCTGGGTTTGAATCATTTTTTGGAAACTCTTTTTCTTTGCCTTCATCGTCATTTATTATTTTAGAAATTTCGCTATGTATAGAAACATTTTTATCATTTTCTTCCCCTTCCATTTGAATTTTTTCATTAGATTCAAACACGACAATTTCTTCACAGTTTTCAAGCTCTTTAACACCTAAGTCCATTTCATCTGCCCTATCTTCCAGGGTTTCATTATTATTTTCAATTTTAGCATTTACGGATTTTCTTTCTGCTAAAGGCAAATTGTTATTTTCCATTACGGCACCATTTTTAATAAGCAACTTATCTATGGGACTGACAAACTCTTTTCTCTTTGTTCTATTCTCAGGTGTAACCGGAGTATCCAAAGTTCTTGGTGTGCGTCGTACAAATCCCACTGTTGAATCGTTATTTGGCGTAAAAGTATTCGTGCCAAATGAACCTTCAGCCTCTTTGTCTTTTTCTAAAAAGATATCAGCGTTGCTCATGCTGTTGTTATGACGTCTTCTTGAACTGCGCGTTCTGTCTTCTTTGCTGTTATTTAGCTGGTTGGGTGGTGTTGTGAAACCAATATACTTGGGACTTAGATTAGAGTGAAGACTAGCTAAAATATCTTTTCTTCCTAACAAAAGTTAGGTAAACAAAAATTAAAAATATTTTAAAATTTAAATTGATTAAAAAAGCTTTCACTTACTTCTAGGAGTTGATGAATTCATGTTTGTCGTATTGGCATGTACTTTATTTTCTATACTAGTATCACTTTTCATTACCTCATCTTTTATAGAAGTCTCTGCTTCATTTTGCACTAAACTAATATTATTTACATTTTCCTGATCTTTACATTCATTTAATTTAGAGTTAATACTTTTATTACTATTGTGGCTATTATTGCTTCTAGCACGTCTAGTGTTTCTAGTTAAGATTTCTGTTATATTTTCCGTTCCATCGCCAACAACTTCCATGGCTTCTGCTTTTCTGATGACTTGTTGGTTTTTATAGCGTGTCTATTTTGTGTGAAATTTTCACTTTTTTGTTTTGGGGTTTCTTTACAAAAATAGTTTTATATATTCACAATCACTCTTATCATACTTTTAAAAACAATTTCACAGAATTTTTATTTAAAACTATTACATTCGAAAAATTATTATTATTTTTTGCGTTCAACGCCACTTTTACAATAATACCTATCAGCATTTGGCAATAATGCCGCGCCAAAAATCTGTTGCCCTTCTCAGTAACAGTGTTGCATTTTTTAGGTATACACATTTAGTCATCGTCCAAACTTGCAATTTTCGTTGTAACAATTCTTGAGTTTAAATGTGAAAGGGGTGAGAAGATTGGGATGGGGTACTCAGTTTCATGTACTCTGCAATTCAGTTTTGTAATTCGCACTTTATAATTTCAAGTTGGCTGTAGGTGTATTTGTTTTAATATTAAAAATATAAAAAGTGGGGTCTGTGATAAAAAGGAGATGAGGAAAAACAAGATACAAAATATTGATGTTAATGTATGCTTTGTTAAGTTTACTTAACGTTTGTTATAAATTTATATTAACATAGAACTCTTTGTAATATTTGAAATACTTAAATTATTTAATTTTTAAATTTTTATAATTCGTTCAAAAATAAACTTTCAACAATAAAAAAACACAAATTGCAAACTATATTTTCATAATCTGGACACTTATCCAACTGCAAAGCAGAATTTCAGAAAATTGCAGCAAACAAAGTTGCAAGTTCGGACGATAACTATAACACTGAGTCTCCACGTATCAATTTTTTTTTGCTAAGTCTGGGCTCACACTATGAAAGTTTTCTTTCAGAAAGTCTGAGGGGAAGAGAACATGCTATTATTCTCTCCCCTCTCACCAATAAACTCGGAATTTCTGAAAGAAACTTTCATAGTGTGATCCCAGACAAACGACAAGAAAAAACGTCGCAGAATAATGGCCCAATAATAAGACACTAGGACATTATATGTAAAATTTAAAATAAGCCAAACTATTATTAAACATGTATATGTACAAAAATTAATTAATTAAAAAAAACTTAAATGAAATCAGAAACAAAAACCAATTTAAAATATTAGCCAAAGGTTGGATTAAGCAAACAGTTTGTAAAATATTGAGGGAATAGGACTATTACAAAAAGCTGAAAATTAAATGAAAGAAGCACATTCGAAAATGTTTAATATTAAAATACTTGCAATATTATTGTATATGATATTCGCCATATTATTTCCATTTTGTGTTATATAATGTCTGGGTTCTCACTATGGAAGTTTTCTTTCAGAAAATGTGAGTTTGTTGGTGAGAGGGGAGAGAATAAAAGCATGTTCTCTTCCTCTCTCACCCATAAGCTCAGACTTTCTGTAAGAAAACTTTCATAGTGTAAACCTAGACTATATGCAATTAGTCGCACAATGGTTTCATGCATTAAATAAAAAGATGAACATAACCTATATGAAAACATAAACAGCATTGTACAATGTTGCCAACATATTATACCTTCCTTTCGTTGTGCAATAAAAATCAAAAGTCTTTTGATTGTTGACAATATATTGTAACACCTTCGAATATCACATACACATTGGCGATATAGTTGTACAATACGTAAAGTTGAACAGTTTTATTGCAAGTGTATGAGTCGCTTAACACATTTCTTCCGGTGAAACATATGGAAATAATTTGAAATTCTATTGCCAACACCATATGTTGTTGTGTGGACCATAGAAACATTTATTTGCACATAAGTATATTGCGAAATAGTTTGAACTTATTTTCAAGAAGTTATGCTGAACATAAACTGCCAAATTTGGCTGTAATTTTTCCGACATATAGTCTGCAAATTTCATACAAAGATAAAGGAGGCGTGTGATGTGAAAAAATCAAAAGTGAACAATTATTGCAACATAAATTGCCGGCAATAAATATGAACAAAAAAGTGCTGTCTACATTAAAGATAATTTATAATATTGTCATTTTCTGCAATATATGTCTCAATATTTATCTCTGGCTCGAGCAATCAGTCGATTTTTTTAGTAAACCTGGCATCACAAATTTTTTTTTTTGTTGTTACATCTCGTGCCCTGTTTTTTTTTTATCAAAACAAACGCAGATGAAATATTTTTTGATGAATAAAATATACATAAACATATAAAAATATTCATTAGGACGCACCATAGTCTGTAAGCACAATGGATACTCAGCTAGTGGATAATATTGTCCATGAGGTGAAGTCTCAAGGTGTTTTTGATGAATTTCGAAAAGATTCCATGGCAGATGTGGACACCAAACCCGCATATCAAAATCTCAGACAACGCGTGGAGAATACAGTAAAAAAGTTTTTGTCTGAACAAAAATGGACACCAGAGACGAATAAAAATCAATTGCGAGAAAAGCTTAGAAGGCATATTACAGAGTGAGTAGTAAATTAAAACAAAAAATTATTCAAAAAAATATATTCTTTTGAAAGATCCGGTTTTTTGGATGTTGGAGTTGAACGCATAGTGGACCAAGTTGTAAATCCCAAAATAGGCAGTGTTTTTCAGCCCCGAATCGAGGAAATAGCATATAAATATTTAGGTTTGCCACCTCCACCTAAAAAATTTGAGCCTCCGCCACCTCCGCTAATGCATCCTTTCCCACCTTTACCATTGAACGCGCCTCCTCTAAAAGTAGAGACCTGCAGTTTGCTTCCTACCGATTTAGAACAAGTGAGCCCCGACTCGGATAATGCTACTGTCAAGTCTGGCGACAAAGATGATAAAACTATTGTAGATATGGATACGGAAGAAAAGCTTATAGAGGATGAGGATGAATCTCCACCTTTTGAACCATTGATAAAACAGGAAGTAGTTGAAATTAAAGATGAAGTTAAAACAGAAAATCAAGAGGATATTAAGCAAGACATTAACGTAGAATATAAAACTTCATTTGATGTTAAGACAAACAAATTTGAAGAAAGTAATGATGGTGCCATCAAGACAGAGATTTTAGCTACCGAAAATGAAAGTCAGGACGCGAGCCATTTTGCTACAGAATCTGCATATGTAGATAAAGAAGCTAGTCAATCCGTTGATGCAAGAATTTCCCAAGATTCTCAATTATCCAGTGTTTCTAGTAATTCTCGTTTGTCCGCCAATGCCAAAGAAGATTCGTTACAAAGTAGTTCTCAAGAGGCTGTAGCCGCCAACATATCGGAGGAGGCTCAAATGCCAAAATTCAATGAAAATTCTTGTGAACCCAGTGCTGCAAATGGTAATACATTTGAAAAGGTGGCTGTAAAATCCGAATTACACTTTGACATCAAAAAAGATGAAATTAAATTCGAAGGCACAGAACGTAAAACCGGTCTAGAAACTCCTGAACCGTCTGTAGATAAGTTGGAGGAAGAAAAATATTTGCCTCTAAAGGAAAATTCGGCCGTGGAAAGTAAACATGATTCGTTCCAATTTGCTACAGATAAATCAATTTTGGAGCCCAAAGAAGAAGATTGTGAACGCACTCCTAATGCTCAAGAATTAAGTTTTGGTTCTAGTGTGGATGATTCTTCCTCAATTCCACCCAGTCAAACTCCAAAATGTTCAACAAATAAAGAAAAAGACGATTCACCAATAATCCAAACACCAACACATTCTGTACGTCCTAACACACCAACTACCAACTATGGGTGTATACCTACACCACCTTTACCCACTCCGACAGCCACGCCATCGCCTGTAGCCACACAGAAGTCTGACCGAGATCATCAAAGCAGATATTCATCTTCGTCTTCAAAGCACAAAAAACATTCAAAGGAGCGCCGAAGATCTTACGAACGTGAAAAGGAAAAAGACAGTGGGAATCGTCATCGTTCAAACAAAGATTCATACAAATACCGCTCCAGTAGTGGTACAAAGAGCAGTACCAAACATTCTTCCTCGTCCTCTTCGAGCAAATACTACTCTTCTCATAAATCAACTGACAAAGATATAGAAAAATCGTCTTCCTCCTCTACACATTATTCTATCAAACATACAAAACATTTAAACTCACATTCCTCTTCATCATCAAATGAAAATCAGGATTCTAAAAAGTCCAAACGCGATCCAGACAGACGGCGTAATTCTTCCTTTTCGTCTTCATCAAAGCGCAGTGAAAGGAAAGATGATCATGCTGAGGCAAAACATAAAATACAACGACGTAAATCTACAGATTCCAATGATGATGAGGGTGATAAAAGTATTGGAGGTGGTAGTAAATCCGGTTCACAACCTAAATCTAGTAGTCATTCATTATCTTCTGGGTCGAAATCTTCAAAATCCAAATCCGGCGGTAGTGAAAATTATAAATCTTCAAATGGTATGTTCTGTTAAGTCCTTTTATAATCGAATAAGTCTGTATAGTGTAATCTTTTGTCTTTAAGATGGCCCAAAGGATCAAATGGAAATACAAGAATGTACTGGGGAACATTCAAATACGTCCAAGCATGTTTACAATGTAGTAATTCTAAATGATTTATTGGAAAATCCTCAAACCCAATTTATACAACTTAATAATAAAGGGCACTTAGTGGAAACTCCTCTACAACAACAGCCGCCATCAAATAATATTATGGACAGCAAGCTCGCAGCTATTGCTGAGTTTAATAATAACATAGAACCTTTTGTTTCTAAGAAAGAAAAAAAGGAAGTGGAATCGGATTCAAATTCTATGGATTTATTATATTTTGAAGATATTCAACTTAATCTTACCGATCGACTTCAACTTCTCAATGCTACCATGGATTTGTGTCGCGGTGCGGTTAATAGTTTACGTTTTGATTCGCTCAGTGATGAAGGTATTGAATTATCCAACGAGGAGGACGTTAATATTGATAATAACAAAATAAATTTGTTAACAGAATCTTTAAAAAGAAAATCTGATTTCAACTTTGAAGAATTTGAGACAACACCACGCAAACGTGTGCTTTCGAATGAAAGTGAAGGTTGCCAAATGGAAAATTCGCCCACACCTTCAGACACTAGTAGCGTTAATTCCAAGGAGAATGAGGAAATCCCTAAGAATACGTGTAAGTTACAAGCTTTGATATTTTTCTTTTTTTATTTAGAAATTGTGGTTTATTTTAATTTTGTGTTGTATTTAATTCAGATTTTGATTTAAAAGAAATAACTGCAACAAATATTGTTTTGGTAAAAAAATGATTTAAAGTATTTATTAGGAGTAGATAATTTTCCGCCGACCCTTTTTAGTCGTAGGTTATAAGAAAATTTAACAACGAAAGTCTTAAAGTCTATTATAAGAAATAAATTGCACAAAACAAACAATTTTATATCGTTTAAAATCGATTTTCACAATCACCCATATCGTAAATAAAATTTTTCTCGAAATTTGTTCCCTTTACCCTAAAAAATTTATGGGGAAAAGCAAAATTTCGAGGGAAAAAACTGTTCACTTTTTATTGACGATTGGCGTTAATAAATGTGCAATTTCTTAGTTGCCGGCGGAGACTTATTTGCATTCCCAGTATAACTTTAAATTAATGGAGTTTCGGTGAATTTTTTGTTAATTAACAACAACATCAAAAATTTGTTTGTTAATTCATTTTTTAAGTTTGTTTGTTTTTACATATTTTTGTGTTTGCAAAATTTCTTTTATTTCAGTCTATTTATAATTATGAACTGTTATTTAAATACCCACCACCAAAAATATGGTATCGACAGCTCAATTACAAACCATGCTAAGTGGACATGTTTTTAATATTTTTACGATTTTTAATTTAGTATTTTTCAACTTAAATTCTGTAAAATTTTGGTGTTGATTGGCTTATCCAATCCAAAGTTATGCACAAAAAAGGAACTAAGCCTAAAACTGAATGTGGTATCGCCCTCAAACTTTATAAATACATGTATGTTTATCTACGATGCTAAGCGTAGAATGAACTAAAGCTGTTTTATTGGGTACAAGCGCGGCAATGTTTTTTTTAATAATCGTTTAGTTATTTTCGCAATATGCCTTTGAAGCTTACCATTGTCCAGCAAAAAGCCTGTCCTAGTTCAAGACCGAATATAGATAAGCTTGGAATGTAGGAGGATTGAAGGATGGTTATGTAGTCCTTGGCACATATTATGCCACTGAATTAGAGCAGTACTCGAAGCTGATTTCCGCAGAAAGAATCCCAGGCGATTAGTGAGCCTCTGCAAATTTTACTTTTTGACAAATAATCCGTCCTAATCTCTTAATTTTTGACTTATCAAAGCATGTTAGATACCTTAAAACTGGATTTTTTTATGTTTTTGCAACCACCGGTCTTTCTGCGGTTATTTTTGAAAAAAAGGAGTTTTTGCTATAAGTAAGTTCTAACTGCTAATTAAAGTTTCTTCAAACGCTTTTGGTGCTGGTCCTTAACCGCTCAGAGGTGAGTTTTTTGTACCGGAGTCGAAGTCGAAAAGTATCCACAAAAACTCCCGACTCCCAAAATTTTTCGGCATACAAATTTTTCTAATATTTTTCAAAATTCAAAAAAAAAAAAAAATTAAGATGGTCTGCTTAAAAAATTTTAAAGTCAGAAAATAAGGAACCAGTCAACTTTACATATGAGTAGGTTAGTTGCAAAACTCATTTGTTTAAAATTTTCTTTTAGCACTTTATGAGAATAAATATATAGATTGTATCGAAGCATGTGCTTTTCTATGTTTTTATGTGACCTTAAATTGCAGTTGGTAACAAAACTTGTTCGTTCTACTCACCATTTCATAACCTCACATTTCAAGACATTTTCAAAACTATCTCTTTGCTTTTTCTGTTAAAATACTCGCTGGTTCACTGTCTTAACCCTTCTGTTCAAAGTGCGCCAAGATATCGTTAATGAAATAGAGTCGAATTAGGGAATTTAAAAATACAAATTTGAAAACAAGTTCGCTTTGACATATTTAGTTTTTATAAATCGTATATTGAAAAATATTTTTGTAGCGATGTTCATATACATACATACATATATGACTAGAATCTGCTGTAGATCCTTTGGTTAAAGCACTAAGTGAACTACATTCTAACCTTCAAAGTGAATTATTATAGAAAAAAAAAGAAAAAGGAACTCGGAAAATACATGATATTGTTCCAGATATAATTCCCATCAATGTGAGGGTGAACACGAATAATGATTTGAGAATACTTTTATCTACTCACTTTGCCAAAAATTTGTAAAGAAAATAAAGACAAACAGTTTTGTATTTTCTTGGACAATATTAATATGGATTATGGGACGGAAATACCTTTGCTTATGAAATTGGACTTGGTGTTCTTTTCCTTCCATGATGGTGTTGTTACTGCTAAATCCCTTAAGACAAGCAGCACCAAGTCCAACAACTAAAGGTATGCTTATTCCCAAAAAAGGCTTTCAACAATTTGTTTATCTTACTTTTCTCTTTAAAATGTGTTATACAAATTATACAAGTAACAACAGAAGGCTCATCTGCATGTTGAAATAAAAATATATTTAATTTTCCTGAGAACGATTAACAAAGATAATCGAAATATTTGACTAAACAAATAAAATAAAACCAAAAAGGCAGTGTTTTAATTTATCTACATATATTTAAAACAATTTCTAAAAAAATATGTTCTGATGTTCTTTGCCTATACAACTTGGTGTTGTTTTCAACTTTTCTATCTGGAAAAATCCATTAGATAATACTTATGGAAATTCATACATTGATAGAGGAACAATTCTAATTCCAACAGTATAAAAACGTAATTTGTGATGTGAATTGGTGTAGTTTATCTCTCCTCTACAGAGCTTTTATTTAATTTCTTTAGCACTGTTTGCATTATTTTAATAAATTAATATAATTCTAAAAATATACTAAGGTTTAATGATTAATTTTCCTGGTGGGCTATAATAGAGTGTTGCAAAACTAGTTCGATTACTATATGGATTGTAGCAAAACTAGTTTCTTTCGAAAATTCGTAGCAAAACTCGTTCGTGCCAAAATTTAATCTATTTTGTTTCTATATTTCAGTTGGTTTCAATTTTTCAACTGTTGAGTTCTTAATCAAAAATATCATAGCACTTCAGAATTTATCCACTTAATCGGGCGTTAAATTCGAATGAAATGTAACGAACGAGTTTTGCATCTCACCTATTCATATGTAAATAGTAACTATATTAAAGCACAATGCGGCACGTGTGAGAAAAAAGGTATTACATTAAAAAAAAGCTTTTAAAATCAAATAAGGAACAGTGTCATATACATTTAGCATCAAGGTTAGAATAGGAGTCGGAGTTGGAGTCGTTGTTAAACTATTTTTAAGAACAAATTTATGAAATATTCCAGCAATGCGATTTGGCCTTGAAGGCGTTTTGTATTACAAGCAATAACATAAATAAATAACAAATTTCAGCGGATGGAGTCGTAGTTAGGAAACTATTTTTGGACGACTGCACAGCCCTGGGGGCTAATTCTAGCAGTCGTGATCGAATTCTTTTTCTATTCGATAGTAATTTTATTTCTTATTCTTTCAATCGATACTGAACGAATCAAAATTATTTTTTCAGAGTTGTGAAAACTCAAATAAATGATTTACAATACGGAAAAAAAATTTCTATTCGTTCAGTATTGTCTAAAAGAATAAGATATAAAATTGCTTTCGAATCGAAAAAGTTTCGATTTCTTGCAAAAATTGAAAATCGAAAAATTTTGAGTTGACTCTCTTTAGATGAACCAGTGCGATATATTATGGCAAATTTAAACTTATGTTGTTTACTGAAATCTGTCAAATTTTAACTTTTATTCTTGACTGAAAAAATATCAGTCAAAAATTAATTTTTAATCTGTATCTACGCGTATACTGATATTGTAAAATATCAAAGATATCATGCTCAACTTTAATCGAAATTACAGGAGCAAGGAGTTATAGTTATTTTTTAAACTTAAATATACGTAGTAAAATTTAAAAAAAGAAAATTTTACATGATACTAAAATAAAAAGTTCACGATGATGAATTCTCTCCATTTCCTCCTGGCAACGGCCAGTAATTTAACCTGATTCCAGGTTGTACGTGGTGATTCATATTATTTTTTGGTGCAGCGTATCCATGTATTTCGTGGTCTTCCTTGTCGTCGTTGTCCTTGGGGGTTCCACTCAAGAATCGCTCTAGCGATTTCAGTTGGTGGTCTTTTGAGAATATGACCGATCCATGTCCATTTGCGTCTACGTTTATCTAACTCGACTGGGCAGCAATTTGCACTTTGCCACAGTGCTTCATTTGAGATCCAATTCGGCCAATTCATATGAAGGATCTTCCTCAATCATTGATTAATAAATGTTTGCATCTTTTTGAGTGCAAGTTTAGTAAAGCTCGATGTTGTACAGCCATATAGCAGCACAGATTTTAAGCTGCAATTAAATATTCATAGTTTTGTCTTCTTTGCGATGTTGTTTGCCCGCCATTCTTTGTGCAACTTGAAGAAAGCAACGCGAGCTTTATTAATCCGATCAGAAATATCAGCTTCAGACCCGCCATCTTTGGTTATTTTGCATCCAAGGTAGTTAAATGATTCCACATCATCAATATATTTTCCACTATAAGTGGAGTCGTTATATGAGTTTTGTCTTCTGAAAGTTTTTCTCAAACCTACTTTCCTGGCGCTTTCGGTGAGACTCCTTATTTTGGCTTCAATATCCCCAAATCGATGAGCCGTTAGACAGATATCATCAGCGTAATCTATGTCGTTTAGGTACTCTGCCAGTCTCAGTCGTGTCAGTCTCTTTCATTACACTGTCAAAAAGCAAAATAAATAACGTGGGGGATAATATACGGACCCGGTTGCAGTTGTAAAAGGACGACTTACTTTACCATTAAAACGTACCCTACGCTGCGTACTTTATAAAGTGGCGTATTAAGGTGACAATCTTCCCCGGTATTCTCTTGTTAATTAATGCGGTCCACATAGAGTTTCGGGATATAGTGTCGAACGCTCTTTCAAAATCCACAAAAAAGAGATATAGGTACGTGTTTTATTAAGCCGACTGCTCAAAAATTATGCGAAGCGTGTTGATATGATCGGCACACGACCGCCCGTGCATAAAGCCTGCTTGCTCTTTACGTAGAATGCGATCAACCACAACAGATATTCGTTCCAATATTAGTGTCGCCATCACTTTTCCAATGGCGTTGTGCAATGTGATACCTCGCCAGTTTTTAATTCATCTTTTTTTGGGATTGTGACGACTAACCCCATCAGTGGGGGTTAACTCGGATCCATCATTTGCCTTTAGAATCGCGGTTCCCCTGATGTTATTACCGCGCAGTTGCTGAATGGCTGTGACTACGCCGCGGAGATTTCCTGTATATTCGGCCTGCTCCGCTATGCCATTGAAAAAACTTTCGCGGTCAGCACGCACCATGTAGGTTACTTTGCGGGCCGATTGCCTATATTTAACTATTGCCCGCTGTTTTAGTGTTGTTGTTTTGGCCCGTATGCATATGTTGTGGAGACGTTTAAGATTCCAAAAAAATACTTTTTTGAAAAAAGTCTAAACAGTTACGGTCCCTGCTTTTAATAAATTAATTTCCGTGATGACTTAAAGCAACAAAACTTACCACAAATGCTTATTATATACAAGAAATGGTCTTTAGAAAAAATAAGCCAATTCGGTCCACGAATATATGGGCATTTCCATTGTGACGTTCCGTTATATTTGTACGAAAAATGTAAAGTTATGAAGTAGCACTATATTCAGAAAAAAATTTACAACAATCGACCATAAGGATTTGAAGATATAAGCTTAAATATGCGCTGGGGTGACGTTACAGAAAACAGTAGTGGATTTTGACTGGCATTACCAAATTGCATAAGGCTGAGAATTGAGCAAGATTTTTGTATAAGACCTTTTTAAGTAAGCTTTGGACTTACATATATAGATTGGTTTTTCAAGTTATCAAATTTAAAAATCTTTGCTTGTTTGAGGATGAATATGGGCATTTCCAGCGAAAAGTAAACTTTTTGTAATATAACGCCAGAATAACAAATAAGCTTATATTTTATTAGGCACAGTGGGTGCCTGGGTAGCCATACTGCGGACGGTCTGGCCAAACGGGGCTGTCTCTTGGACGACATGTTCGTCGATGGCCTGATTGGCACTTCTATGGCCTGCTGCAAGACTCTCATCAGACGGGAGTCGTACAGAAGGGCTCAGGGGAGATGGCAGGGGGAACATACCTGCTTGATGGCCAGGACTCTATGGCCTGGCTATGACGTGGCGAGAACGCGCGTACTACTCGGTCACGGCAGGGACCGAATGACGACAGTGATATCGGTCATCACGGATCACTGAGTGATAGGGACTCATGCTAGGAGGATGGGTCTTGCGTATAATGAATACTGTAGGAGTTGCCATGATGAGGAGGAGGAGACGGTGTTTCACTTTCTCTGCCAATGCCCCGGTCGCCATGTCTGGACGATTTGTCCAATGCGGGACTGAAATCGATCTCCTTGTTCTGCAGGGAATCGGGGTGGTTCGGACTGCAGTGATCTCTGGGGAATAGTCTGGGGGATACTGGCTGAGGGGTATCACAAAGGGACAGCTATAAGGACCCAAGTGAGTTTTCGTTTTGACTGCTACCCATTTAACCTAACCTAACCATTCAAATGTTATTCCTTTTTTTACATTCTACTTTCTCTACATTTAGATCTTGGGTGCGTTCGTTAATGCATCACTGCGCTGCATCAGTGTTTTCAAGTGGTAATATATTTATCAGTGAAGTAAATTTGGACCGAAAAATTGTGAAGTACTCCACAAAAATAATAGTCACACAATAATATAAGTTATTATTATTCTTTTATCGCCATTAAAAAAAGTTTGCTTTTCTGATGCAGCGCAGTGATGCATTTACGAACGTCCCCTTGTTGCGCTTTACACTTAAATATAAAAAAGTAAATTATTCAAATAAAATTTTTTTGAGAAAAAAGTAAAATTATTTCTGGAACACATTTAAATTTAAAAATTAATTTTTTTTTTTTTTAATGTTTAATATTCTATAATTCTACGACGCACAGTGGCTGAAAATCGTTTTTTATCGGTTAAAAATCTGTAACTTTTGAACCGATAGAGATAATTTTGCAATTTTTTTTTGCAGGAGAGAAGACTTCTTGAACTTTTTTACAGTTTTAATTTTGTTAAAATCCGTTCAGTAGTTGTTGAGAAATTTAAGGTCAAAGTTGAACTTTTGATGTTTTTTAGCATTTTGTATGAAAATGCTAATGATTGAGATTAAGAACTATGGTATTTTTTTATTAAAAAAGTGGGATTTTTTTCAGCCCACTGTTTTAAGAACTTTTTAATCTACATAACTGCCGAATTTCGTTAGCATATCTTTGTTCATGTCAGATTTATAGAATGTCAAACCTTAAAAATATTATTTTTTACTCATATTGAAAGCTCTTTTATTCATTTACACTAAATTTTAATAATTTTAATGTTTGACATTCTATAAATCTAACATGAATAAAGGTATTATAATGAATTTTGGCAGTTATGTAGATTAAAAAGTTCTTAAAACAGTGGACTGAAAAACATCCCCATTTTTGATAAACAAATACCCAAATTCCCAATCCCGGAAAACGGCTTTAAATTTTATTTTTTTATTCAATAAGGGCAATATAATTTTTACCATTCGATATTGCTCAGAATTTTCTAGAAAATAATGGACATATTAGAAAACATTACTGTTCTAAATGTATAAAAATCGATGTGCTGAATTATTAGAATTTTTTACTCAAATAATTTTTTTTTTTTGTTTGAAAAATTTGATTTGGAATAGGGCATATGGGCATATGGAAAAATGTCAAACTGACTATAAATTGCTTCTACAAACATACACTTAATGTTTTCTTTTGAAAAATATAAACATTTTTATATATTTTTGGAGAAATTCGTATTCATATTACCTTTATATGCATATACATTCGCCTCGTATATGCCACTATACCTTTAAAAAATATGTATAGGCATGTAATAATACCTATGATCATTTTGTGAATAGGTTTCTACATTATCAACTCTACAACAGGTTCAACTGGAACCAGTTCCACTAGAAAACTTTTTAGATTAAAAAAATAAATAAGTGTAAATTTTAAATTTTTTTTTTCTTTTTTTATTTAAATAACAATAAGGACAAAAAAATATTTTTTGCTTAAATAACAATAAAATTTATTATATCTACTATTGATTCGGTTGGAAAATTGCCTCCAAATATTCCATATTTGGTTTTGTATTATCTTTGTCCTGTAGCAGCCATTTTGCTTCTTCATCTAAGTCCCGATGTTCTACTTTCCATTGACTTCGAATGCTAGAGATGAGCGGATCTGACGTTGCCAACAATATATTAAACAGATCTTCGTTCGTAAAATCTCGTGACATTTTTCTGGTATTGTGCTCCCTATAAAATCTGTAATCTTATACTGTATTCCTAGGTAGCATAATAAGGTAGAATAAAAAACTAAATTGGGCTAAAGTAGGATACGCTTAAAATCCCACAGGTATTGGTAATTATATAATATAAAAACCTAACACAACTTGGCTTGGTACATTTATATTCCAGTCATATGAATAGGTAAAATAATATATATATAATGTCCTGTGGTTCCTATTCGGAACAAAGGGCCAAAATAAAAAGAGCAAAATAAATGTTGCGAATAATTTTACACAAACTAAAAACGTGTTCTATAGGCTGGTCCAAACAGGTACAAAAGTGCATTTGGGTTTAAAATAGATACTTTCACCTTCCTACAGCTAGTAAAATCTCTCTAACCCCTTTTTACCCTCATAAATTCTATACTTCTGAATTTCAATTCGACTACAATATAGAACCTAAAAAAATATTTAATAACACAGCAGGTATAATCGGTACAGTAATACAACATAACATTGTTTGAAGACTGCTTTACTACCAATATAAAAATGTTGAACCCACTATTGATAAGAGTTTGACATAAAACATAATCTATCCGATTAAAAAACTAGAAAAACCGTTATAAAATTAAGCCAAAAAATTCGTTTTATCCGAATATCTCCAAAGGCAAAGGAGATAACCTAAAAATTTAAGCATATTTTTTGTAGCACACCTTAAATTTAATTTTTTTTTGAAATCCATAAAATATTTTTAGTGAATTTTTTAAAAGTTGGAATTTCCTAGGTTACCAATTTTAGAGGTCCGCAAGTCACACTCCCGACCCTACATTCTTTCAATTCAACTCAAAAGCTATCCAGCTATGACAGTTTAAAATTTCATTCAAATATGGTCAGCCGTTCATAAGAAGCAAAATAATTTTTCAAAACAAAACGTTCGTAAACCCTTGTGTTATATTTCAGTCATATGAGCAACTTAAATAAAAAAAACAAAAAAAAAAAATGTTGCGAGTAATTTCATTAAAATGAAAAAAGTGTTCAACAGACAGTTCCAAACAGTTGAACAAGTAAATATGGGGTTAAAGAGGACACTTTCAGCTTTCTGATGGTACTAAAATCTCTTTAACCCATTTTGACCCTAACAAGATCTACTCCTCTAAAATTCGGATTTAGCTAAAATATAGAACCTGGGGAAACATTTAATAACACATCAGGTATAAATGATACAGTGATGTAATGAACCACTTTTTAAAGACTACTATCCCACTAATATAACAAAAAAAATTTCGACCCATTATTGATAACGGTTTGCGAGAAATCATAATTTAGTTCTGATCAAATTTACAAAAATAAATTTTTTTCTAAAACAACATAAAATATTTGTTTGCAGCAGCATGCCACAGCCACAATTATCAATATTTTAATCTAGTTTTTTGGATACCTTAGTTCTAATATGTTTGCTATCGAATGGCATTAAAATTTTTGAAATCGGCGATGACAAAAAATTGGACTTTTGGCCGATGAAATTCAATTTTCAGCCACAGTGCGACGTTTCATTTGAACTAATTAATGGTGGTGGGTATTATATGTTCGGCACGGCCGAATATAGGCCGTTCTCACTTGTTTTTTTTTTATTATTTTATTGTAAAACTTTTTAGAATTATAATTGCGTTTGATTTTTTTTTGTCGATAATAAAAATTTGTATTGCATCCACAATCTTAACTTTCCTACTTTTAGCTTAACGTTTACAAAAACAAATTTCAATTTCAATCAAATCCATCAATATAAACATGTTTTAGAAACTAAAAAAAAAAACTACATAATTTTGAGAAGCATAGCGATCAAAAGATAAAGCTCGTTATATATTATAAAAGCATAATACAAAACAAATTCAATCACAGTCACATTCATCACCTTAAAATATAAAGTTATATTAAATAAAAGCCATAATAAAAATAACTTTAAACAATGAAACTTTTGAATTTGGGGTAAGCAATTTATGTTTTATTAATACTCTACTACTTACTATTATTAGTCTAGCTGCTATTACATTTATTTATCTGTATTTCTACCATCCATTTCAAAAGAATTATTTGATTCGAACAGTTTTTAATGCTTTAATATTTTCTGTTCTTTAGATCATGCCAAGAAATCCTTAGTGGATCGTCATAAGGCCGTGCAGAAGTTAACCCAACAGCAACGTTATTCCAGTGAAGATTTGTACAAACCAAGGCCGATTTTGGGTCAGCGTTCACGTCGCCGAGGAATGGATTCTTTAGTTTAATGTCAATCTTTTTTTTTCATTAGTTATTGAACTTACGGTTCAATAATTTCAAGGCGAATTTTTTTTCAGCTTTATAATTGGATATAATGGATGTTAAAATTTTGTTTATTTGCTTTGTTTTTGACATTGTACAATGGCTTTACAAAAACAAATTGCTTGTGGTTTTTGTAGGAATTGTACTTGTTGGAGGACCGAGATTACCTGTAGTAAATTCGCCTTGAATAATTTATAATTGCATTAAAGAAAGTTATACATAAATATATATAAATTTATTATTGTATAGTTAAGAGATTAAATATAAATTAATTAAGCATGAACTGTAAATATAAAATCACAAAATATTTTCTTGTTAAAATATTTGATTATTTATTAATTTAAATACATAAATAACAAGTAAGAAAGTATAGTCGGTCAAGCCCGACCATATGATACCTTACACCACAGTATTTATAAACTTCATGAAAATCGGTTTGAAAGTGTGTGATAGGCAGAATTTTTCAAAATGCATACATTTTGTGTCCATAAAGATATGGTTCTATCTATGTTTTAAAATTCATTGAAATTGGTTTGATAGTTTCTGAGAGGAAGAAATTTCCCTCTATCTTCCCTCGTGGTCCTACGATTCGGCCCATTTTCAATAGGCTTGGTCCTTGTGCCAATAAGAACCTATGAGCCAAATTTCAGCCAGCCAGCCAGCCGGACGGACATCGTTAGTTCGACTCAGAAAGTGATTCTAAGACGATCGGTATACTTTAAGGTGGGTCTACACACATCAGCACAAATGCATAATACCCTCTCCACTATTGTGGTGTGGGTATAAAAACAACAAATTTATTGTTAGAACTACTTTAATAAAAATGTAATACATTGAATTCATGAAAATTCCTTATCAAGTTTGGTTTATGTTTTAAACCATTGAATGTAATTTAAAAAAATATTTGTTTATTTTATAAAAGATAATTTGAATTAACATTCAATAAATAATCTAAATATATATAATTCTCGTGTCACGGTGTTTGTAATTGAACTCCTCCGAAACGGCTGGACCGATTTTAATGAAATTTTGTATGTGTATTTGTTAGGTATGAGAATAGGTCGGTATATTTCCTATCGCTATAGATCGTGAAATAGGCCAAGAAGGGTAAAAGCTCCCCCTCCCTAAATATTCTTAACTAATTACCGAAGTTCTTAAAATTAGGCACGCAGACACTGTAACATCTTAAAGGAAATAGGTCGTGAAGTAGGGCAGGAAGGGTTAAAGCTGCCCCTCCCTATATCTTAACTAATTAACCTATTTTCTTGAAATTTGGCAGGCAAATAGTGTGACATCTGGAAGGAACTATAGTCCATACATTTTACTAGGGGTGGGGGGGCAAGAGGGGTAAAATCTCCCCTCCCCTCTATATATTCTTAACTAATCAACCGGTTTTCTTAAAATTTGGCATACATAGTACATGTAACATCTTAAAGGAACTAGGGCGTGAAATAGGGCAAGAGGGGTAAAAGCTCCCATCCCTATAGCTTCTTAGCTACCCAACCGGATTTTTTAAAATTTGGCATGCAGATGCTGCAACATCTGAAAGAAATAAGTTTTACCGCAAAACAACGTTCGCCAGGTCAGATAGTTTTAATATAAAATTTTTTTAAATAAAAGAATTTATAACATTCAGCCCAGTTATGAATAAAAATTCCCCGGGAGTTTTTTTCCTTTTCCCATTTTTACAATTGAATTAACATAGGAAAAATGGGAGAAGGGAGAAAACTCCCGGGGAATTTTTATTCATAATTGGGCTGTATAATTATGTTCCCAAGTTTTTTTGTACAAGAAAGGTATAAGCTGTATATTCTGTGCGAATTGGAAATAACCGAATTTGAAGATAGATTGTCGAATTCAAATTTCCCAATAAGTAGATATTTAAATTAAATGGAAAAAGTTATGCATCTTGGTCAATACAGATGAGAAGTCTATTGATAACGCAAGATTTTAGGGACGTAATTAAAACACCCATTAGTGAATCTGCAACCCAACAAGAAAACATTGTTTGGAAAATAAGAGATTGTAAGGCGTTTGCATCAATAACTTTGGCGGTGAGAACAACTAAACTGATTCATCTTAAAGACTGCAAAACTTCAAGAGGAGCTGGGTGTAAGTTACAAAACTTTTACAAAGCAAAGGATCCTGCAAGAAAAGTGTATTTATTAAAAAAACTTGTGCGGCTTAATTTCGTATCAAATGAAAAACGCTGGTGGTGGCTCCACGGATTAAATGCCCTCATAAGGACGAAGGCGTTTCTTTTTTCACTATTGGCTTGAAGAGAAAATGGCCAGTACGGAAGTCCACATTCAGAATCTAGACATAAGAAGGTCATTTAGGTTTCCTGACGACTGCAGTGTATTTCTGGCGAATGTTCTAATGGTCTTGAAGGCAGTGGAATTGGTTAGAGGCAATTTTGCAGGGGGCTCGTAGGTGACCAAATATGGTGCCCCACATATTTTTTTTGACCTTGATGGGCAGTTATGTGAACTCTAGGATGGTGGAAGTTGTACGGCCCGAGTGGTGAAGCCAACAATAATTGTAGACATTAAAATCACCAGCAACAACGATTTCACTTTTGGGAAATATCTCGAGAATCTTCGTTATGGAGTCGGAAAGGGAGTCGAATCCCGTTTAATTAATATCCCTTGCCGCATTTGGACTTCTGTAAAAAATGCAAAAAGTGTGCATCGATTTTGAATTTAACCCAAAAAATTCTGGATCAAACATGCACATTTATTGCTGGCATTGATCGAAACTTGAAGTAAATAACGCAAAAATACTTGAAATTTCAAATAAGTTCTGTTGCATTTGGGAAACTATTTTCTTCTGCTTGCCTGGTTAAATCCGATTTGTTGAATCGTCTATCTCCGTAAAAGTTGACAATACCTTGTGTTTTTAAATAAAAATCTTTTAATATCAATTTTAAATTGTATTTATGTATAATAGGCTCATTGGTAAGACGTAACTGTTGCGCCATCTCTTACACTGTTTTTTTTTTTGATAAAAAAATCATTTATTTTTTGTTAGTTTTACCATAAATTCAAATTCAATTCGTTATTTTTTCAAATCTTATTAACAGGAACACTGGGGCCTAATTACCGCATTCGATATCGTGTAAGCTATCGTATCGAGTAAACTTTCGTATTTTTCTGCATACGATAGACACTGACGTATCGAATGAAAACTTGAGGAATGTAATATCTTTGATTAATCGATATCGAATGCTATCATCTCAAATAACGATACATTTCATTCGATATCGAGAGTCATGATACCAAAATAAAAAATTTCGATCAATTTTGCTCGATATCGTATGCGGTAATTAGACCCCTGGATATATGCTTTAATAATGTATTATCTGCATTAAAAACTTGAAAATATGCCCGAAAAATTTTTTAAAATATGCACAACAAAAAATGGCTTATTTGAAAACAAAATATTCAGTAATTCATTAAAATTAACTTTTAAAACAAGAGTGGTATATTCGGCTAGGCCGAATAAGTTCAGTTCCGTTTGATGGAAGATCGGATGCCCCCTCCGATGACATTCCAGAAGGAACTGCATGTGTGAGTATTGTGTTGTGTTCTTTGACTGTCGTCTTCACTTCGACATGCAAGTGTTCTACCCATGTCATCTAAACACAGTCCGTTTGGTTCTTAGGAAGGCATTTTGACAGTTCTAAAGCTTCTTCGCCTGAGCAAAGCTGACTATCGAGGCCCACACAGGCGCTGCGTAGTTAACCACTGACCGCCAAATCGCTTTGTATGTAGCCAACAAAGTTTCGTTTTCCATGCCGCACGTGCTGCCAACTAGAAACCTTGTTTCTGCCTCGCATTCTATCGCAGATTACTGTGGCATGCTCAAATGTGACTCCCAATATCTTTGGGTGAATTCTTTTTCGAAATTATGGCGCTATTGTTAGTCACATTTAACTGTAACACCACTTCCTTGACCCATGTCGTGAAGAGATTCGCCGATTATTTTGCGGAAGAGATGTTCATATTCCTTGTGTTAAAAAAACTTACCAAACCAAAATACACAGGTCAACATACATATGGAGGGCTCAGAGCTGAAGCAAACCAAGTCAAAAAAGAAAATTCGAAAATATATTGAGTTTGAGTAAGTAAATTGCCATTAATTACTGGAGCCATACAAACGAAATTAACGTCATTTCTTATTATCCATTTAATTTCTTACTTTGCCGTATGGCAAGTGATTTTATTTTTCTTTCTTTTGAATTATTAATGATTCGCAGAATATTTTTTTCATGAAAAAAATGCAAACAAAAAAAAAAATAGATTAATAAATGTTTAGTTTGAATTCCAGTTCTTCACATTCTATTCTGAAAATTAAATTAAAAAAATCAATAATATATATTAAAGACCCCCGCCAGTCTAGTCATCAAGTAACATCTGGTCTTAAATATTTCGTCACAAAATCGACGTCGGTTGTACGATAAAGTAAATAGAAACAGATTTAATTCATTCATTTGTAGTAAATTAGCTTTTTTCTTTGCAAGTGTACTTTTTTCTGGGGATTCCACAAGTATTTTGTGGTTTTATGACGAAACGCCAATTCAATTTCACGTGTTTTTATACCCACACCACAATAGTGGAGAGGGTATTATGCATTAGTGCTGATGTGTGTATCACCTTAAAATATTGGTCCTAGGACCCACTTTAAACTATACCGATCCTTCCGGCTGGCTGGCTGTCCACCTTGTGCGCAAATTACAGGTCGCAATTTGATCAAATTTGGGACATAGGTTCTTATTGGCACAAGGACCAAGCCTATTGAAAATGGGCCGAATCGTAGGACCACGAGGGAAGATAGGGGGAAATTTCTTCCTCTCAAAAACTATTAAACCGATTTAAATTAAATTTTAAACATAGATATAACCCTATCTATATGGACACAAAAGGTATGCATTTTTTAAAAAACAGGACCACGAGGGGAGATAGGGTCAATTTCTGCCCCTAAAAACGATTTTAATGAAATTTAAACCATAGATAGATCCATATCTACAGATATGGACACATAAGATATACAGTTTTTTAAAAATTGGACCACAAGGAAGGTAGGGGGCAATTTCTGCCTCTCACAAACTTTCAAACCAATTTTAATGAAGTTTATAAACATAGATTAATCCATATTTATATGGACACATAAGCATGATGTGTTTTTAAATAATGTGGTGTAGGTGACCGACTATAATTTCTTACTTGTTTTTGTTTTTCTTTGCTTGTTTTTTATTTATATTAATTTCTTTAGAAAGTAAAGAAAATGTAATTATGACGTTGTTAGAGGCTTGGATTTTCTTAGTAATAGTCTATATATGTTTTTAAAAGTCGATATCAAGCGTTTTTTTTCTATGCGGTGTGAAAAACGTTATTGTATTTTGACATCAGTACTATGACAAGTGTCTTCGTTTTTGACCCCATGAGACTTTTCATCATGGTGATGTCAACCTAAACATCACTTGGCCAAAGTGTCATCAGGGTCAAAATGAAATTATGTCATCAATGGGATGACACGTCGGCATCACATGTCTTCAGTGCGATGACGCAGTAACATCGGAGAAAGGACACATTAGCAACAAATTAATGACAGTTTGTCATTAAGTCAAAGTGAGAGAATATTATTATTTACTTACCCGTAACATATGTTTATTTCACGTTTCTTGAATTACGACCTTTGTTACAGCAGAACTCTCAATAATAAGACACCAGCACCATGCCCCATATGGGTTTCGTAATCATTCTACTTTATAAATTTGATGTATTTAACTTAATAATTTAAAAAAATAGAATATAGGAATTTTTGCTTCTTATAATACATTGTAATCATGGAAATAATGTTAATAATATACAAAATGTGGCATCGAATTGATGTCACTATAGTCATAAAATAGAAGACACGTAAAAAAATGACAAAATTGTACGAAGACGTTAGTCATTGGATTGATGAAGCAAACCAAGTCAAAAAAAGAAAATTCGAAAATATATTGAGTTTGAGTAAGTAAATTGCCATTAATTACTGGAGCCACTGACTTGGGTTTATTACCGTTACCTTAGGAACGAAACTGTTTTTGATTTATCTCATTACAGAACTGGATTAGGTTAAATTTTACGGAGATTTTCGCACCAGATTTGAAATACATATACGTGATATATTTTATGACTTGGTTCGGTTCAGCTCTGAGCCCTCCATATGTTGTTGTATCTGTTTATGGTTGAACAAAGAATTTTATTCCGTGACTATGGTTTTAAATAGAACGTTTTTATATCTCTTGGGAAATTCCATTTAAGAAATAATATTTAATACTTGAGTTAAACTTTACCTAAAAATTTTAGATGACCTTTTATTATTTAAGATTTTTTTTTTTTGAAATTAGTAAAAGTCTTTTTATAATTTTTGTTTTTTTTTACTTATAATTGACATAAAAACAATTTTTATTATAATATTTTTTAAATTATATTTTTTTGTTTAATTTTTTTTTTATATTTTACAGTATTCTTCTTTTGCAGTTTTGTTTTTTGTTGTGTCGGTATGTCGTTTTACGATCGATAACAATTTTATAAGTTTAAATTTAATTTTTATTATCATTATTATTTATTATTTCTAATAATTTTTTTAAAAAGTAGTAATTATAAGTCTAAATAATATAAATAACAAGTTTTAATATTTATTTTCTTTCTTAATATCAATATAATAATATATTTTTTAACCTTAATGTTTAAATAATAACAAATGATGAGCTTTAAAATTATAAAATATTCTGAATTAGTAACAAAGTTCAACAGAATCGTCGGTCTTTTAAAGAAATAAACACATTAAAGAATATTTATGGGTTTTCAATTAAAAATTGTTGGTTGTAGTTTTCATGTTTCTTATTTATTTTTATTATTTTAAAATATGTATTATCTACTATTTGTTATTTTAATTAATATGTAATGTATTTTTCACTGGATTCTTAGGAAATTTATAAAAGTTTATTATTAAGCCAATTATGGGAGTTTAGTGAATTTTAATATAAAAACATGAAAAGATTTTGAAAAGTAAAATAAGCTTAACGCCATGTTCCTTAAAAAACGATTGAAGAAATATTTAATCAGGGGTCTAATCACCGCATACGATATCGAGCAAAATTGATCGAAATTACTTATTTTGGTATTATGAATCTCGATATCGAATGAAATGTATTGAATTTGAAATAATAGCATTCGTTATCGAGTAACTCAACATTACATTTATTGAGTTTTCATTCGATACGTCAGTGTCTATCGTATGCAAATACATTCGATAGTTTATTCGATACGATAGTATCGAATGCGGTGGTTAGACCCCAGATTGGAAATCATTTCCTATTTAAATTTCACTCAAATTTGTATGTAGGCATATTTAAAAAAAGTTTAAACAGAATTTATTGTTTCTGCAGTGGTTCAAGTCGACACCAATTTATAACTTTAATCGAAGTGGTAAATCCAGCTTTTAAAAAACTGCAATTTCTTCCACTTCTTATTTGTCATAAAAAAAAAAAATAAAAAACTGTTGCTTTTACTTCAGATTCATTAAATGTAAACAGTCGCTGTCAAACCAACTCAAAAAGCGAAAATTGGTACACAAATTTTCGTTTTTTGTTCTACAGTTTTTAATTTCGATTGCAGTTTTTTAAACCATGGGTAAATCTATTTTTAATTTTATTAAATGAAATTTATGTTTAAAGCATTTTCTAAAAAATTGTATATAAAACCAAAATTAGAATTAAAACAGTTTTGATCATTTTAAAAAGAACTAGGAAATTAATAATTGTTTTGTAAAAAAACTACATGCATTTTGTTTTAAAAAAGGAAAAATCAAACAAATTTCATTTATAAAAAATTTTGAATTTTCGTTTGTTTTTTATTAAAACAATTGTGTTTTAAACTGTTACAAACGTTAGTAATTTAATTTACTTTTAGTAGGTTTTTTTACTAAAAAGTTCTGTCATTTTTTTTTATAAAACTTTAATTTTAACAATTATAAAAGTTAAAGTTTTTTTAAATCAAAAAACTATATATTACTTTTACAATGACTCAATGTTATCAAAATTATTAGTTTAATAAACAAATTATAACCAGGGACCGAAAATAACAGTTATATTGGAATTTTAAAACAAAAAAGCACATAGAAGTAAATGTCGAAAAACTGATTCAATGATAAAATATATTGATTTTAAAAATTTGGATTTTTATATTTTCGATCAAACTTAACAGTTATTTTTTGGATTTTTATTTTTTTGAACAAAAATAACAGTTATTTTTTGATTTTTATTTTTTTGAACAAAAATAACTATTATTTTTTGATTTTTATTTTTTTCGATCAAAAATAACAGTTATTTTTTGATTTAAATTTTTTCGAGCAAAAATAAAAGTTAATGATGAAACAGAACTGGGGGCTAATTATGGCAGTCGTGATCGAATACTTTTTCGATTCGAAAGCAATTTTATTTAAGTCGATACTGAACGTATCGTAATTATTTTTTCAGTGTTATGAACACTCAAATAAATGTTTTACAACACTAAAGAAATAATTTCGATCCGTTCAGTATGAACAGAAAGAATTAGAACTAAAATTGCTTTCGAATCGAAAAAGTATTCGATCACGACTCCCATAATTTGCCCCCTGAGTCTTCAACTTCAAGCAAAAATTTTAAAGCCCATAATTAAAACGTCGGCAGTAACATCAAATTCTCTCTCATTTCTTTCATTTTCTTTTGTTCTTATTTTTCTTTGTTTACAAAATGTTTGAAATTGAATGAAAGTATGGTAGCATTGTTAAGAGAATAATTGTATTTATGTGAGAGCATTAGAAAAAACGTCCTCAAAATAAAATTGATTTTATTTCTCGACCGCATTCTCTGGCATAATTTTATGTCAAACTGCATGTAAAAAAACGTTCAGCCCCAGTTCTGTTTCATCATTTATTCTCTAAAGAAAAGTATGTGATTTAACAATTTAGTTGACTAAAAATTTTTATTTTAATGTGTAATTATCATTGGAATTTCTTATGCACATTAAAATAATTATTAAAAGTCATCTAAATTATTAAAACGTACATTTCTTTAGAGAATAACTTTTATTTTTGCTCGAAAAAATAAAAATCAAAAAATAACTGTTATTTTTGATCGAAAAAATCAAAATCAAAAAATAACAGTTATTTTTGTTCAAAAAACTACAAATAAAAAAATAACTGTTTTCATCCGACTTTTATGAAAAAAGGAATAACTGTTACGGTCCCTGATTATAACAGTATACGATAGTTTTTAATGTTCAACAAAACTTAGATACAAGTTTTTATAAAAAAAATATTACAGTTGTATAAATTATACAAATTTGCAGATTTCGTTCGCTTTATAAAAAGATAAGTGTTTACAAATACAACCATTCAACACTTTTTCATATTCGGCATATTTCTCGCAGTGAAAATCGAACGAAACCGCATACTTTGCAGGCACTTTTTAAATCAATTTTAAAGTAAAACTATTTTAAGTTTAGGTATTCTGAAAAATTAGTCCTTTTACAAATATTAAACGTAGTTTTATTTAATACATCTTAACTTTTATAAAACAATTTTTTTTTTGAAATAGGAATCCAACATTTTTGAAATTAAAACTTCAAGAACTCTATCGAACTAAGGCGTCACAATGGACCATAATGGTCTCTGGGTGAGGGTGTGAAGTTGACTTCATACCAGCCTTTCAACCTAACCTAAAGCTTCAAGAAAATTATTTAAAGCGTTTTTAAATGTCTAGTCTTCTTATCTTTATTTGTTATTATCAATAATAGAAAAAGAGCTATAAACCGTAATAACCTATAAACTGTTTATAGAACTGAACTGAAATTAACTTTCTTGCCCCCCCCCCCCCCCCCCAATTTAGACCAAGCAGGAGGCTTATTCTGAATTGCGATCCGAAAATCAATGCGATGCGAAAATGCATAAATTCGAACAATTGCTATTCTGTATTGCGATATTCGCAGTTTTTTTTTAATCGCATTTCAAATGCGAAAAGGTGACAAGTCGGTATTCTACATTGCGAAAACAAATGTCAAATTCGCAAAATTTATTCGACAACAAAATAGCATTCGCAAAGTACAAACATGTTAGTGAAAGATATTATTTTATTCATCATATATTTATTAAATTTAGGGAAGCAAGCAATAAGACCACCAAACCACGTCAATTTGAAATAATGATAGAATTTATGAATAAGCACCAAATGCACGTCAGTCGGCAAATACTTTGTGGCAAACGTTAACTGAAGAAATAAATATAAATGGACCACCTATTAGAGAAGCTGCAGGATGGAAAAAGTATGAAATATATAAACCAGTTAAAAAATATTTGACTTCAACTTTAATTTTAATAGGCTTGGGCCGATTTTAAAGTACACACAAAACATTTTCATTTTCTTCGTCGTCGAACCACAGTGCCACAAAATCCATTTTTATTATATTTTTTTATTACAGAATGTCCTAAATATATTTTTTAAACAATTTTCACAGCCAAACACAAACAACTTATTTATTTTTAATATGACGTTTATTGACACTGACGTATATTTGAGAAGCGTTGCCACGATTTGAAATAAATTGCGAATACGATTGCGAAAGTCTAACAGAATACCAATTTTCTTTCGCATCGTATTTTATTTGCGCATCGCATTGATTTTCGCATCGCAATTCAGAATAAGCCTCCAGGGTTTCTTGATAAGAGAAAAAAATAAATTAAAATTTCCTCTTTCTCCTTTTTCTTTAAGCTCAAAATCTGCATAAGAACGATTTGTATACCTTAATTTGCAGTATAATTACAACAGTGTTAGAACTTTACCCTAAGCTTTTAAATAAGAAATTGTTTCGAAGTGCGTTTAAAGTTATAACTTTTCTTCATAAAATGAAAAGAATTTAAAAATTTTGTTTTTTTTTTTTGTTTTTTCTTTTATACGGTTAACGTTGTTTTATTTAATTTTTTGGTGTAATTAAATTACAAATTGAGTTTTTTTTTTGTTTTTAATTTAAATTATGGTTTTTGTTTTTTCTTTTGTTGGGTATTCTTTAATTACATAACATAAATTTACATACATTAATTTTTATATTGTGTATATAGTATATAAATTTAATAATAAAAAAAAATAATAATAAAAACGTTAAGGATTTAATTTTTCTTTTCCTGTTTAATATAATATACATATTACATAAAAAATAGTTTTTGATTTTTAAAAATATATGATAATTTAAAATTACCTCACTTGTGACTATGCATTCGAAAGGGTAACAGGGGTATAGGAGTGGGGAAGTTGGAGAAAGCTGTTATTTTGTAGGACTATTTAACAAAATTCTTTAAAATGCAAAGCCAAAGGATAACGGTTGCTTCTTAGGGCAAAACAAGGTTTTGCAATACAGATTTTCTCAGTTTTTTGTTTTCTTATTAGCTTAAATATTTTACAATAAATACACGCTTTTAGATCTTGTTCTTTTTTTCTTCAACACATGTACAAAAACACACTCAACGTATTAATCACATGCTCATTTTGTAGAGTTTTGCAAATATATTCTCTTAATGTTTAAATTGCAGTGACGGTCATACAAACTGAAGTAGTAGCGTTTTTCAACAAGATGCTGCTGGAACTCACAGGCGAGCCATCCTGACGCTGAAATCGAGCATGCATATTAAGATAACTTTTACGGAAGTATTCGTTCATTCTTTGTTTTTGTTTGGTTGGACTGCTGTTGTTTTTTTATGAGCATGTGTTAAGGACGCAGGCAATTATAAACAAACGTTGAAAAAATATTTTTTTTATTGGTTTTGTTCAATTTTTTATGTTTGTGCTTATGGACTTGAGAATCCTCTGTCGAAGGGATTTTTAACATCTGTATGTCTGGTGTTTAGATTGAGGGTGGGTGATGTAACGCTGGTAGACAGTTCACAAACTGTTTTAATGGGACCAGTGGGTAGGGCAGCTGGTGGAGGTGTAGTTGGTGGTGGGTGTGGTATTAATGATTCTTTGGGATTCTTGAGTTCTTCGCTTGTTTCGGACACTGGTACCATTAGATATGCATTAGGTATGTGTATGTCATCCACAACATTGGAAGTAGAGGTTTTTCGTGGTTGTAACATATTTTTACCAGTTATTGTCGACTTGTAAAGATCACGATCGATTCCACATAAATAGAATTTAAAGAATTCGTAAGTGGACCAGCAAATGGCATTCGCTGGCATTGAATATAGGACACGAGCCGTTAAACCCTTAAAGAAGCCAAGGGGACCAGCCACTGAATATATCTAAAAAGAAATTAATTCGAAAATTGCATTTAAACTATTTGTTTAAAGGCGGATATACCCATTTGTTTCGAAGTCAGTACAAAACAAATGGGCGAATCCGTTATAAATATTTTCTATAAAACATGACTTTTCTGTAACTGTTATACTGGGGGAATTCACGCCACAAGTTGCACCCTTGCAAAAAGGCAAAAGTGCAAAAATATAACAACAACCACAAAGACAATTATTTGCGCACAACTAATTGTCAGTGTGGTTGTTGTTATATTTTTGCACTTTTGCTTTTTTGCAAGGGTGCAACTTGTGACGTGAATACCCTTACTATTTTTTAAGTCTTTAATAGATTCATTTACTTTTATACTAATATATTAACAAATTTATAATAAAAACTGTTATACTATTCTTAAAAATTTAAATAAAAAAATGTTTATCATTTATTAAATGGTTTGAATGGAAAATAGCAGTTTTTAAGTTGTTTGAAAATTTTTTTACTTTATTTTATCAGTTTATAAATATTTTTTCTAGTAGGTTCAATTTAATTTTAATTTATTTTATTTTTCTAGTAATTTATTTCAAAGATTTTGTTATTCGTGCTTAATTCCCAATTTTTATTCTTGATAAAAACACTGAAATTTATTGTTGATGGGATAAGCTATTCCTATGCGCATTTCACTGGTTGCTTAGGCCAGATCGTCAGGAAACTTCATCCATAAAGATTTTAGAAAAACCAAAGATATTAGACCAAATAAAACTGTTAAACGTACATATAAGAATTACTAGCAACAGTTCTACTTGTAACAATATCAAAGTTTAAACAAAAACATCAACAATAAACAGTGAGTTTATCTCTTCTTACATTCCCCATTACAATTGATTTGAATTTTTCCGACATTAATTGTAGTTGTAAGCAGGGTTGTCAGATGAGGCGATTTCTCGCCAAACGTGGCGATTTTCAAACATGTTGGGCGACCTTATTTTTGATTTGGCAACATGGCGATTTTTTGCCGATTATAAAATAGTTAAAAACGCCAAGTGGCTATTTTTGATGGCCTATGAATTTGTTTTGAAATTCGTAAAATTCAATACTTAGAAATTCACCGATGGTAAGAGGGTATAAATAACTTTGTCATTCCGTTTGTATGTTCCACAATATTGATCCTACACCCTATAAAGTATATATATTCTGGGTCCTTATGAAAAGCGAAGTCCAAATCCGGTTGTCCGTCTGACCGTGTGTATGTTGAAATGGGTTTTCCGAAAAATCCAGAAATGATGTGTATTTATGTCACATACACTTAAGTTTGCTATTGAAATTTAGCCAGATCGGTCCAAAAATGTCGGAGATATGAGCAAAAAACCACGACTGCCTCTGATTTTGCCCAAAAATCCCTTGTTGTTGTATTTTTTTATTTCTGTATATCTTGAGAACGGCAAGAGCCAAAGTTTCCAAATTAGGTACAAACATTAAGATTATCCATATACAGCATCCCACAAAATGTGGGCGGGATTAGAGAAGTGGGCGTGGTACCTCCCGTACAAACAATTTTAAAAATTGTATAAAAACTTGAATTGTTGGACTGTCACGTGACCTATGATTACGCCTTATATATCAAAAGATCGGAAATTTTTAGTAGAAAAAAGTTATGACCAAAATATTATTTTTTTTTTTTTAAAAAACTTATTTTCGGAAACCATAGATCTTCCCGAGTCCAAGTTATATAACCAAAATAACTGGCAAATTTCTTCTTTAACACGTCGGTATATAAATCTGTCAAATCGGTTAATGAGTTATGACCAAAATACTGCAATCCCAAAAATTAATCTTTTTTTTAGAGCCTATTCATACGTTTTAAATATCAAAATATCGGAAATCTTTAGAACATATTTGCTAAAAAACTCGGAAAATCGGTAAAAAAAAAGTTATGTCAAATATATAGTTTTTTTTAATACCTATTTTCGGGAACCATAGAACTTCCCGACTCCAAGTTTTATCACCAAAGTAAATGGTAATTTTATACTTTAAGATGTCGGTATAAAAATCTGTCAAATCTGTTACAAAATGGTCAAATATTGAAATTCGATAAAAACTAAACTTGCTATATATTAATTAAGCTTTTAATATATTTAATAGCACGCAAACATGTGCAAATGATTAAATAAAACTAAACGATATTTATTATATAATATACATGTATTAATACATATATTTAGATATCCATATATATAAACTTCTGTTCTTTCCAAGCCATGGTGAAGGGTATATAAGATTCGGCATAGCCGAATATAGCACTCTTACTTGTTTATATATCAATAAATAGAATTCCTTAAAACACTAATATGTTTTAAGTCTATAAATTATATACTTAACAACATCTTTTAAATTAAAATTTTGTTTTCCCAAAATAATTTCTTTGGTATTTTATTTCTTAGAAAAAGAAATTTTAAGCTTTCTTACTGTTATAAAATCACATTTTCAGTGTTATTATACATATCGTCAGCTAATTATCGGTTTGGCGCATATGTCAAAAAGTCGTAGTGGAGAAAAACGACACTGAATGTTTACATGAAGTTTTCTGAAAAATGTAAATTTTTGTAAACTTTTATGAATAAAATTAGATGTTAACAGTATTTTATTGAAAGTTAAGGTTATTGTGTTGTGCCGCATTCGCAACTTTTCTAAATTTATTTCTTAAAAGTATATTTTTGTGCTGCATACGCATATTAAATGCTGTCTATTGAGTGGTTGACATTTTATTTTGCTTTAGCTACTTTTTTATTCTTACGGCAACGAAGCGAAGCAAGAGTAAAATTTATTTTCCTGTTGTTATTTTATTTTAATTTCGCTTTAACTACATTTTTTTAACATGAATGAAGCAAAGAAAGATTGAAATGTATTTTGTACGTCTCTGTATGAGGAATTTTCTGCATTCGCATAATAGTGACGTATAAAGCAGAACAATACATATTTAATAAACTTTAAACATGTTGATAATGAGCAAAATGAATGCTTAATATCTCAGAAAACATAAATAATTTTGTGAAACCGGGTTTGTATTCAGAAAGGGCATATTCAAAATATATATACCTCGTACCTAACTCAATGTTTTTAAAAATGGTCGGTAGGTCAAACCAATAATGAGCTGACGATATGTAAGTGTATTGCGACTTTCAATAAATTGCTTTCATGTCTAAATGCATTGTAAATGAAATGTTAATATTAGAGTCTATCTAATCGAACTTAGTTTTTTTAATTGGATAGATTTTCTATATTGGATCTATTTTATGCACATACGTATGTGTATAAACTTACCTGTCTAATGGCTTCCATCATGCCCTTGACCAAACCAGTTTCCTGAGTATTCAATAGTGTTTTCACAACATCTAGAGGTGTGGTAATTGCAGCCGCACAAGCCCCAGCAGCACCGCCAGCCATAACATGAACCGGTGGATTATATTTGCGTTCATGATTGAGCTAAAAAAAAAAAAAACGGTAAATGTTCACAATTAGTTCCAAATGATTTTTAACAAATGCAGGTATGACAATAAACTAACCTTATTTTGAAAAAACTCATAAGTTGAAAAGTGTATTGTCTGATTTGGTATATTCATTACCAATTGTGTGGAATATGAACGATAAAAAGCCTTAATACCCTCCTTTTGATAAACGCCACGCAGGCAGGCCACCACTGATTTGTACGGTGAATTATACATTTGTAAACGTTGCTTTATGACCTCAGCCGGATTTGAAACAGCATCGTGTATGAGAGTAGCAATGACACCGGAAGCCACTAAAAAATGTTTTATTAAAACCAGCTTATTTTTTGTGAGTTGGTGTTTTAAGTTATTTGCCTTAACTTACTGTAATTTATGTGATTGTGTGTGGTTACTTTGGTCATTAACTCTTTGGACATTTCATAGGAACCAAAGTATAAAGCATGTGCCGGCCCAGCACCAGCCATAACAGCTGTAACGCCTCGTATGGGTCTAAAATAACGTCATTGTTTTGTTGTTGTTGTTCAATAACGTTTTTTTTTTCATTACATTTTATGTTATACAACTATAAATATTTTTAAATAACTCATTACCTACCTCAGGATACCCTCCTTTTTGATCATATTTGTAAATGTGGCTGTGATGTTGTATTTTGATGTGGCTGGTGATAAACTTTGCATACGTGTCTGTAATAAAAAATATAATATGTAGTTTGTTTTATAGGTTCAATTTTTTTTTTTAATAATTTTAATTTGTTGTTTTACTATTTTTTTTATAATTATTTTTGCAACTTCTAAGCTTTTTAAATACAGATCTATCATGAGTGCTCAAATTATAATATTTAATTTAAAATATGTAATTACTTTTCAAACCTTTTAATTATATCAGATAAAAGCTGCAAGTTTATTTTTTAACTTCGTAACAAAAATTTAAATAATATTTAGTGAAGTAGTGTTGTGTTGTCTGCGCTATAAAATGAGATTTACTGTTTTAAAACTGTCATTAAAGGAGAAAATTATATTAAAAGCCAATTGACAGTGATGCGGTTTAAATATTCGGCCTTAAGGTAGAAGTTCTTTATAAAAAAAAACTTTAATGTTGGATTTTTAAAAAAAAAACATAGATATTTATAACTAATCATTTGCAGTTGCTTATGTATAAGATGAAAAAACTGTTCGATTTTTTATTAAGTTAGTTTCCTTAAAAGAAGTAATTAATTAAGCTCGAGGTCCAGGTTTTTTTGTTTTGTTATAAAATCATATTTTATTTTTCCAATATTTCGCTACAGAACATCGAGTAGCATCATCAGGGTTAAAGATACAATTTAAAAATTTTTTCAAAAACAAAACGTTAAAATAGTAGTTATCACAACTTCTTCTGATATTGCACTCTTTCCTATAGAAAACTTTTAAATATTTACAGTAAATCGATGAAAATTTTACGATATATTTCAATTAGGTAACTTTTTGCTGAGTTTTGTTTAAAGATTATCGAAGAGAATAAAATTCCGGACGAACAAGTTTTCTACAAAAACTTTTCGATACGATTTAAGTATTTATAGAAAACTTTACGGTTAAATTTTGTTTTTCAACTTTGTAACAAAGTTCAGAATTATTTGCGTATTGGCGATAAAAAGCACACATTTTTAATATTTCTTTTGAAAAATATAAAATCTGTTCTTTTTTTTTGGATTCGTGATCTTTTTCATTCATGATTATGAAAAAAAAAACATTTGATTTTAATCATATATTTATGAGAATACATAGTTTCTTGGATTTTCATTGATGAATATGAAAACAATTAGCTTTTGTTCATTATAAGATTATTTAGATTTCTTCGATTTCTATAGCAAATTTCAGTATGTATTAGTCTTGCAAAAGTGCAAATGCAAAATATCGCAGCTCTTTTGTTAAATCCAACAACAAAATACAGGGGTCTAATTACCGCATACGATATCGAGCAAAATTGATGGAAATTTATTATTTTGGTATTATGACTCTCGATATCGAATGAAATGTATCGTAATTTGAGATGATAGCATTCGATATCGAGTAACCAAAGCCATTACAACTCCCTAGTTTTCATTCGATACGTCAGTGTCTATCGAATGCAGAAAAATACGATAGTTTACTCGATACGATAGCTTACTCGATATCGAATGCGGTAATTAGGCCCCAGAGTTTCGGTGAGATTTCATGAAATTGCAACGATATTTTGAATTTGGTCTTTTGCAAGCCAATTACTAAACTCCGCTTATGTTATTTTTTCATAATGCGGTTTTACACTAAGGCAATATTTTGATGCGATATATTTTTATTAACTTTGCAGTCAAAGTAAAAAATGTATAACCAAGTTTAACGATGCACAGTTTGGTTATTGTGTACGACGCATCGAAACTTTTTTGGTGCATATTGTGGCAAATAACATGCAAGGCTGTTGTATAGTTGTAGTTGTGTAGAAGTAAAAAAAAAATATCGTTCTAAAACAAAATATATTATTTTATTCTACAAAAGCTACGAAGTAAACCTGATGGCGACGAACCTTGCAAAGATAAGAATGTTATAAACAAAAAAAGAAAAAAAATCACGTTATAGCAAGTAGAGTAGCGGAACTTTTTTATCACAAGCTGTTAATTTCCAACATTGCTGTAAGAATTTTTTTACACAATATTAATCATAAAAAATACACAATTTGGTAGGTGTTAACTAACAAAAATTATGGAAAAGATTACGCCATCCCGAAAGCAAAAATTACATCTTCTGCGCATGTTTACATATGACGTCCTTCAAAGTGCGTTCCATTGACTCATATGGCGTTTTCTTTTTTGAGTAAAATTCTGCATTTATTCTTCCTTTTACAATTTTTATGTTCTTTTCTGATGATGTTCCCTTTAAAATGAAAAAAAAAATGCTACATGTTCAACACTCATTTTAATTAAAGGGGCATGAGTGCCGCACTAGATCAAGGCGAATTCAGTATAAGGTGGTGGCAAGTTTCGATCCGTAAACACTTACAATGCAAAACAAAAAATATCTGTTGTTTCTGTTGGCTTTGGATTGTTGTAGTCTTTACACCACCTGTAATTAAATTAACCTTGCTCTAATTGTAATTTATTGTTTAATGCCGAAATTTGTGTTCTTTTGTAAACGTAACATATGAAGCATTTCATAAAAATTTGGGGAGCATTTAAAAATATTGCCAAGTCACATGTAACACTTTCCAATAAAAAATTTTATCATTTTGCGAAGCACTAATGGGACATTTAAAAAAATAAGCGCACAATTATGCGCTACGCAATAAGACATACAGAAATGCAGTAAAGTAAGTGAAAGAACTCTCAACAACTTTTATAAAAAAAAAAACATTTCAAGTGCTACGGCATTCCCTTACTACGGAGCAGGTTTGTAAGGGAGAAAACTAAAAAATAACTGTATCAAAACATTCAGTGTGTAAGGCTGATCGTTACATATAACAATTTTTATATGCGCTGAATTATGCGCTGTATGTGTCAAAAATGTATTGCTTCAAAGTGGGAACTCGCCATATAAAATTCATGTCTTCCGTAAGCGCAATGGTAAGCGAAACGTTTATGTTTCTCCCTTACAAACCTGCTTCGCTGGAAGCTCCATTTTTTATTGGGTTATGCAACACTTTTTTTTAGAGAAGAAAACGCCAATAATTTCAAGTTGGCAAAATTAAGATAGTTGTTGTTTAATTATGGGGCTGCCAGCTCTCATAAAGTGCATTCATATCTTATATGAAATTTGAAAATCTAAGGGACTGTTAAACTTGGCAACCCTTGTCGTTCACAGACTACGTCATTTAACGGGAAATCATGCCCATGTCGTAATCTTTAAGAGTGCTATATTCGGCTGTGCCGAATCTTATATACCCTTCACCATTTTGCGAGCAGAATACAGAGCAACTAGACAAAAACAAAAAAATTTTTACATATACATACATATTTACAATGCTAACAAGTAAGAAAGTATAGTCGGTCAAGCCCGACCATATGATACCCTACACCACAGTATTTAAAAGACATCATGCTTATGTGTTCATGTAAATATGGAATTATCTATGTTTATAAATTTCATGAAAATCGGTTTGAAAGTTTGTGAGAGGCAGAAATTGCCCCCTGCCTCCCCTATTTTTTAAAAACTGTATAGCTAATGTGTCCCTACAGATATGGATCTATCTATGTTTTAAATTTCATTAAAATCGGTTTGAGAGGCAGAAATTGCCCCTATCTCCCCTCGTGGTCCGATTTTTGTAAAAATGTATACATTTTGTGTCCATATAGATATGGTTCTATCTATGTTTTAAATTTTATTAAAATCGGTTTGATAGTTTCTGGGAGGAAGAAATTTCCCCCTATCTTCCCTCGTGGTCCTACGATTTGGCCCATTTTCAATAGGCTTGGTCCTTATGCCAATAAGAACCTATGACCCAAATTTTATCAAATTATCTCCATAATTGCGACCTGTACTGTACGCACAAGGTTACATGGACAGCCAGCCAGCCAGCCGGACGGACATCGTTAGTTCGACTCAGAAAGTGATTCTAAGTAGATCGGTATACTTTGAGGTAGGTCTAGGACCACTGTTTTAAGGCGTTACACACATCAGCACAAATGCATAATACCCTCTCCACTATTGTGGTGTGGGTATAAAAACTAATTTAAATTTATAAAGCGAAAACTGGTAAATATTTTTTTAAAATCGTTTTTGAACATAAACATTAAGAAAAAAAATTGTTTTTGAAAAACCAAGATTCGAACCAGCGGACTCACAGTTTCTAACCTCAACAAACCCCCTAGACAACTGAACCATGAAGGAACGTTGTTTGAATATATATATATATACTTTATAGGGTCTTAGATCAATATTGTAGAAATTACAAACGGAATGACAAAATTATATATACCCTTTTCCACCTGAGGTGAAAAATTAATACTTATGGTTTTTCATTAGAAAAATAGGCGGACAGGTGTCTGGTTCTTTTTGGAAGTTCAAAAGTAAGCGGGTATAAACATAGAAGTAAAGATTATACCAAATTCGTAACTTATCTAAAAAATACAAATATAAATTTGGTACCTTTTCGAAATTCGAACGTTTAAGGGGTGAAAATCGTGCGTGTTTTTGGTACTTTTTTTAAAAAATAATTTTTTCCATTCATTGACATTTATGTACATATTAAATTAAGGGCTCTCCCACTATAATAATGCAAGATTTAATACTTCAGTGGGGGGAAAAAAATATCAAAAAGGCGTAATAAGAAACATAACATTTCTTTCTTTTAGTTTTCTGTGTTGCATGATTACTACATACATATTGGAGTTTTCTGGAACAAATAGAACATTTTCAAGTAGACAATTTGGTAGTACGATATTTATACAAAGTTTTTGATCTGATTTCTGTATTGACAATACACTAGAATTAGAAAATTTATTTATTTTTAATTCTTATCCCTTAAGTGTACATCAGGGTACCATAAACAATTACACTCATGAGAAGAGCTGGTAGTTTTTCTAAAAAAAAAAAAAACTAAAAAAAATTGGCAGCCAGCATAACTTTCTCAGTTATACATACTTTATAATATCTACTATTACGCAGAGAATTATAATAACTATTTCACTTGCCCTCGTACATTCAATATCTATTATGTAACCCGACAACAAAATTGTTGTTAGCGAAGCTACAACGACAACTTATTGATTTTAAACAAAAAGCTGCTTTCACAAAAAAAAAAAAAACCGAAAATACATGACACGCCTTATTCGGGTGTATAAAGATTTGTTAAACGATTTTTTTATAAAAATTTGTTTAATAAACCTTTAATATTTTTTATGAATAAGGGGGTACTACATATGTAGTATGTATATTATGATTTTAGGGCTATTTATGAATTAAAATATTTTACCAGGTAGAAAAAGTTTTGATAAATTAAAAATAAAAAATAAACCTAACAAACAAATGCCATATTAAAGCAGATGGAAGATAATTTTAAATACGCAGTAAAAATTGCCATTGAAACGTCGTATTTGCTTTTTTACGTTTCATTACTTTGACTTTTATTTAATTACTGAAAAATGCATTTTGTGGCGTTTATTTCAGATAACTTTTTTTTTTTTTTAAATATTTGTAATCTTTTTTCGATGATATTTGTTTTCTAGAGTGTATATTTTAAGAAAATAAGATTCATAAGATTTTCATTTACAGTATAATCTTCCCTAACCGACACCTTTCTTATGTGGACACCACTTTGGAATGGACGGTGTTACCTGGTCCCAGTAGCGTTCTAAGGAAAAGCAGTTTTGTTTGGTCTCTTCGGTGTCCGGTCATGAAAGATTTCACTGTATGTATATGTTTTTATTAAGCCTAGTTAGAAAAAAAAAGAATAAGTCTGATGTCAAAAGTTTAGTTATTTAAGAATGTCTAGTAACTTATTGATTTTACCTTAAACTTTGTTCGTTGAATGAACAATGTAGTATGTGTAGAGTCAAGGTCTTTACTCCATAAACGAATAGTGATGGAACAATTTTTTTTTTTTTTCAACAATATATCGTCGTTCGTAAATTGTTGTGTTCTATATCATTTTTTTATATTACAGAACACAATTACAATACGAACCGCGACATGTATAATGGTACAATAATATACTACATATATAAATAAAATACAATTCAATTAAAAAAAAAAAAAAAATATAAACAATTATTTCCATAATTTCAATAAGTACATTATATATTTTATTTCCACAATAAAAAAAGTACATAGAAAAAAATCAATAATGGTGACTATATGGTATATCACGGAATCACTTTACATACGAGTAGGCTTGCCAGATATGAAATCCATAAAAACAGTATATCAAAAAAAAAGCCAGTAGTACATTTATGTAAAAAAAGGAGTTTTTTTTAATTTGATCTATAATCTTGAAATTCAGCAAATAAAATAAACTAGTGTTCGCCTAATGGTTAAAATTCGACCATTAATATTATGTAAATATGAAGAAAACATAGTTCTTCTTAGTATACATAAGTATATGAATTCAGATGTTTCGAGCATTTACTTTTTCCGTCTTAGTGGATCGATTTGGCGAGGGTCCAACCTCCGGTTCATATTTTATCTTCTACGTGATTTAATTTAGTTTTGTAAGTTCAACATTAAAAATATCAATTGAAAAACAAAAAAGTATCGAAGAGTCTCCACTCAGGGCATTTCATGTTTAATTTCATATTTCTATGTCTAATATTAACAAAAATTAATCAAAGTACCAGATGTAGAACGAGAAAGTACCAAAAAGCTCCCTCTTATACATTCTTATTTACTCAGGACCATGCATGTTTATTTTTATCTTTGAAGGTCAAATAACAAAAATTCAAAAAGTACCAGATGAAAAAGAAAAAGTACCAAAATTTTTCATCTTATAGGTTCTCATTCACTCAGTAACCTTTTGTTTTTATGTTCAATATTATAGAAAATTTAAAAATTATCACATGAAGCACGGAAAAGTAAAAAAAAGAAATTTAATTTCCCGTATTGCCCCTTTTTGGTACTTTTTCCACATAGAGATTCGGTTTAAGTGAGTTAATAACATTATAAAACAAAACAATTATACTAAATACATTTTTTTTGCACAAAAAACAACGTTTGTTGAACTAACGCATTTTGTGTGGTTTGTGTTTTGTTATTTTTGTTTTGATCACGCCATTTGTGTTCATTGTTGCGGCCTGTTTTTACACCTTGCCACTTCACTGCCAAAAAAAGCTTTCTGTCTCTTTCTTCGAAAGCTGCCCCTCAACTGATTTGGGCCTTTTTCACACGTCACTTTTTACAGTTCTGTTAGTATTCTGTGTTATATGGTCGAAATATTCGAAAACCGGCTTGTGAAAAGTGATCGACCACCATATACATATTTTTTTATTTGATAATTGAAAAAACAAATTTTTTATTTATGTATGTGTTCTGCATTTGTGTTAGTAGCAAATTTGAACTTCTGTAAGTAGATGCCTTTCAAATGGTGTATATTTTGTTAAAATCGGTTGACATACAGATGAGGAAAGTGTTCATAACTGTTTTGCCTTTGCCGATTTATATATAGATAATTAATTTTTGATGTTTTAGTTAGGCTTGAGTTTTTTTACTGAATGAAGACATTTTTCTAACATGATATTTATTGAAAATTTTCTTGGCTGAGCTGGGGCTCGAACCTGGGTTTAATTTACATGTTTCAAGAATCACCACATTCTTTCATCAGAATTCTTTGGGTTCTAACCTCTGCACCATTGCGGTGCCCGCCAACCAACAGACAAACATCAATCTTTAACCAATGGTACCTGTGGTTCGAAATTTGCTGTAATTATAATTTTTCAATTTATTTACATGTTGCCTCCTTTTCTTCTGTTTTTTCGTATTCTTTCTGTCAATACTTTGTCTTGAAAACCTGAATACATTTGTTTAAACAAATGTGTAGAATAAACAAATGTATTCAAGTTTTCAAGACTAAGTTTGACAGAAAGAATACGAAAAAACAGAAGAAAAAAAAGTATAAAAGCTTGTAAAAATTGTAATTTGACTTAGAATACACATTCGACTAATATGAAAATTTATATAATAAATGTCACTCACCATGAGAAATAAATTCCCAGATTATAATTATTTTTTTAAGTCAATGTCACTAGTTAGTTAATCAATTTTATTTTTTTAACAATTGAAAAATATATTACAAGTGAAGGCATATTTACACAAGGTAGACTCATTTAGGAGAGCATTAAAAAATACCCGACTTGTCAAAAATGTCTCTATGTAAAACCAAAACAATTTAACCTACGTCACACATAAGAGAACGGCTTTGTGCAATTGCAAAGTAATCGCATTAAATGAACAGCAACAAATACACTCACTTGCGGTCATACAATCAAACTTGCGCAACCGGAAATATTCGATGCTGGTTTGCAGTCATTCAAGTAATGCACATCGTGCTTTGTTATTTATACCATCGTTAGCTTCGTTTTTTAATAAAGATGTTTGTGTGTTCGGTGCGACAATGATTGTTTTGGTAAAGAAAAAAAAAAAAATACAAACAAAAACGCCAGAAATCAAGCAATTATTACTCATGAAAATATTCAGCAGTAACTATGTAGTACAGGAAAAAAAAAATTGAAATGAAACTAAACGCACATATGTAGGTACAAGCAATTTCCATAGAAACAGAATACTTTTTTTTATCATCTTAAGAAGTACAGTAGTTCTGTATGTACTATGTATTCTTGTTATTGTTGTTTTTATCGTTGTTAATTTTAACAAAGCGTCTCATCGAGTGGTTTATTGTTGTTAATGTTAACAAAGCGTCTCATCGAGTGGACAATAACTACTTGAATGCAAAAGTATAAGAATGTGTTCCTTTTTAATTTACACAGTTGTGTTATATTGCGTGCGCAACAAAAATGCAAACAAAGCACTTTCAATAAAAAACGAATACGTGCAAAAATCAAATGTGTACGAAACGATGTAAAAGTTACCAACGTTAAATTTTGTTTTGCAAGCAAAGAGTGAATGTAAATTTGAGCGTATGAATAAATCAAGAAAAACAGTGATTTTGCAGTTCTATGATGCACATACATATTTTGGCTCATACATACGAATTTGACAATTGGGGTTTATGTCTGTACGCTAATGAGTCATTCTTGTTTAAATGTACCTTGAGTGTATGTTTTCAAATTTAGCTCTTATTTTTAATTTACTCTCTAAATTCTTAATTAAAAGTTAACTTCGCTCTTTTCTTCCAAAAGAAAACAAAAAATTCTTTCAGTTGTCGCATTTGAGTGAGGACGTGAACATACAATACAAACATTTATATTTCGAAATTGGAAAATGGCCCACGGATTTTTCTTTTTTTAAATGTTCAGCAAAGCTTTAAATGAACGAACTCATCAAAAGGCATATCCAAATCAATTTGTTTTATAGAAAATAATTGGAAATCATGAATGAAATGTTTGAATTTAGGTTAAAAAGGGTTATCACGATGGTCATTGTGCAAATTTGCAATTTGACATCACTGTCAAAAATCTGCATTTATTTACAATTATGTATACACAAGCATAAAAAAATATTTTTTTTCTTTTTAAGTTATTTAAATTAAATTCTCTTATTTTATAAAAAAAATTGGCTTAAAACATTTCTTTCAGATTTGCTGTTTTTTTTAATGGATGTAAAAGTCTTGGTTGAAAATTTTTTATTGTACTTTATATTTACATATGAAAAAAACTAATTAAATTTTTGTGCAAAAAAAAGTACAACACCTTCAAGTATTACAATTGGGTACTTCTTTAATGGCTTTGCAGAAAGCTGCACAAATAGTAAAAAAAGTACGGGTACTGCTGAAAACAGTGCATCTGGCAAGCCTTCATACGATTATACTAGGTACATATTTTATATATATGTACATATGTGTTTACATACATACATATGTATTAACTTACATACATATTGTATGTACAATGCATAATCAGATATGTAAATTTTTTAAATATCGTATGTACTGATACTGGTTATGCTTTTCACATAAAAGTTCATAAAAATGCAAATTTTGGTTTTTTTGGGGTTTTGCAAATTTAATACAAAAAAAGATTTATGTTTTTATTTACCAATGTGCAAATAAGTATCGCTTCTTTATTGCGACATTGTCATATCTCAAAAAATCAAAAATTTCAAGTTACTTAAGCAAAAGTGTTCCTTTATATGTACCTTCTTTATATGTAAAACAAAAATTAGCATTATATCTCAAACTGAACCGAAGTTATAGATAGCAAAATATATTTTTTTAAATCTGTATTAAAAGGTTCACTTTGATAACTTTAATCGCATTTTCCCAATTTAGATTTTTTTTTGAGATATGACTATGTTGCAATAAAGGAGCGATGTGTCAACAAACTATCTATATTGTTCCTATCATATCAAACAACATAAAAAAAATATTATTTTTAATTTCCCATTAGAATTATTATGATTTTTTTTTTAAATTTTACTAAATTAAAATTCTCAACAAGTTTTATAAATATTGTACATACAAAATGTAAAAAAAGAAAAAACTTAAACGATTAACAAAAAGATCAGTTAACTTTGTCGACTAGAAAAAATATTATTTTTTCAAAGTTTTTTTTTTCATATATTTTTTTTTGTGGTCACTGATGATATAACACCACACAGCACACCACATTTTAAATATGATATTAAAATTTTCATCGTTACGTAGCATGAAATTTGTTTGTGTCTACATTAAAGTCAATCAAAAGCAAAAGTTATTGAGATAAATTTCTATGTATGCACTTAGCGGGGAATTGATTTATGATAAGAAGAATGTTCGCCGAACACCGAAATTTGTAAAGAAAAATTTTTTTGCTTGCCATCATTGAGGACTAATTTGCCACATTGCACTTTTTTTTGTCTAAATTAAGAATAAACACAATTTCTTGGAAGATCCGTAAGAGCGTTGAAATATTGTTGATCCAGAAATTAGAATTTACCCAATAAAAAATTTTAACATTTTGCGAAGCACTAATGGTACACTTAAACAAATACACGCACAATTATGCGCTACGCAATAAGACATACAGAGATGCAGTAAAGTAAGGGAAGGAACTCTACCCAAGTTCTATAAAAAAAAGGTTCAAGTGCCACGGCATTCCCTTACTACGAAGCAGGTTTGTAAGGGAGAATACTAAAAAATAACTGTAAAAAAACATTCAGTGTGTAAAGCTGATAGCTATTTTTATCAGTTTTTATATGAGTTGAATAAAGCGCTTTTTGTGTCAAAAATGTATTGCTTCAAAGTGGGAACTCACCATATAAAATGCATGCCTTCCGTCAGCAAAATGGTAAGCGAAACTTTTTCATTTCTCCCTTACAAACCTGCTTCGTTTGAAGCTCAATTTGTTATTAAGTATATGACTGAGCCTTTAAGAACTAAAAACTCAAATTGTATATGAATACTTAAGTTTCAAACCATTTATAAATTTTATGGCAGTGGTCAAAAAGTACTGTTTAGCAACACAGACGAGCATTTCTGGTGAGAAGCTGTTAGGGTGTTCTGGAAAAATTTGCGTAAGTTCGGGCAATAATGATAAATAAGTATGCATATATCGTCCCCTTAATATAACAATAGCGTATGTGCTCATACGCTATTATTTTTTTATTGCATATTTAGAATCTCCATCATTGATTTTATGTCTGGTCAAAATTTCGTCAAATTCTACTTCCAAAAAGTGGGTCAAAATGTCGTTGGAAAAAATAGTGTATGATTTCTTGTTAAAAATTTTCCTTCAATAAGTGTGTAAGCTCATATGCGCTATTTTACTTGAAATTGCCACTCTTAAGTTGTTAAAAGAATAATAGTGTATACGCATTTTAGCCTGTAGAAAAAAAAATACAATTTATGAAAACTTTAACTCATAAAATAGCTTATAATAATATACACTATTGTTTGAGAAATAGTTTCATTCCGACCATCGAAAGCTGCATGATCTCCAATGGTTACCTTAATTTGTCATAATTTTTGGTTTATAATAACCTAAATTGGAAAGTAATGAATATGTGACACTGAATTAACAAAACTATGAATTAATCACTGTTTTATAATGTTACAAATTGATATTTTTGAGATGAAATATTTTATTAGAAATACCGTAAAATTATTGAATAAAGTAATACATTCATACGTGTGGCGATTAGGGTAAGATTGAACTAACCTACCAGAGGTCAGGTTATGTAAAAAGTAGCTATATTAAGTAGTAAGGAACAATAATAGCATACTGAGACAGGATTTTTCTCATACATATTATTAAAGTATTTTCGTTTCTAATAAAACGGCCATCCTGTTTTATCGATAACTCAGTGATAACTCACTTACACTCTTAATCGTGTTTATAATACGCTCAACATGGAAAATCGCACTCATTAAGGAACAACAATAAATAGACGCTCAACGTGAGAAATTACACTCATTACGGAACACCAACACTCAAACGCTTAACGTCGAAAAGCACTCAATAAGGAACAACAGTAACCATACGTTGAAAGTGGGAAATCACACTCACCAGGGAAGTACAACAATCAAACGCTTAACGTGGGAAATCACACTCACCACGGAACAAAAACGCTCAACGTCTGAAATAACTCACCACGGAACAACAGTACCCATACGCTCAACGTGGAAAATCCCACTCACCACGGAACCACAATAACACTGTTCTACAAATTTGGAAAAAAAATACTGCCGAAACGAAGCTAATCTGGGTGCGCTGAATTCGAATCTGGCTATCACGTCTAGTTAATTTTTTATCGCATGCTGGCAATACTGTAAACAGTCAATACTGACACTACAATTTCACAATTATTTATTTTACAGAAGTCCACATTCATTCTAAATCTTCATAATAGTAGCGTTTAAGCATGTCAGGGAGATCGTTTGTTACTGATTCATTCACCATTCACTTTTGAAAATTCATTGATTTAATAATAAACTAGTGATTTTTTATGTAAGAAACGAATAAAAACATTTTTTTGTATCTCGAAAACCTGACGTGATAGAGAAAACCCAATTTTACAGATTCGAATTCAGCCCACCAAATTACCCTAGGAAAGACATTTGGTTGCTCCAGTCCAAAACCTTGTTGGCTAGTGTAATCAAACGATCAAGTTGGAAAATTTTACTCACTACGGAACAGCAATAATTCCACAATTCGCATAAAAACATACATACCAACAACTCAATTTAAAAGATTCATCTTAAAAAATAAATTCATCCAATATATTAATATGTACATTAAATTTTTTGATCTATAAACTCTCTCTCCTTTTTTAGCTTGAACAAATTCATCAAGATCACACCAAAGTTTCATTTAATCTGTAGCTTAAACTGACTCAAATTTTCCTCGATTTACTTGAGAAGTTTTGGTGTCGTTACACAATATTCAGGAAATTTTTTCAAAAGGTTAAAAACGGATGGTGTAGATAAGCACTGCGACCCATTGGATCTTTGGTGCAGCCACAACAGATCTAGGCCATGAATGAACTGTATTTTTCTGCTATGCTACACGTAGAGAAAAAACATGTTTAAATTTGGTCACCTCCAACAAAACTATTTTTAAAGAAAATGTTAAGCATATTATTCATTTAACAATATTATTGCCACCGACAACCATATTATAGTTTTTGATCCATAACAGAGCGGATGTTAAGATGTCTTCTCATCATCCATCTTGCAGAATCTGCATTCTTTAGTAACCAAGTAAATAATTTTAAAGTTAAAAAAAAAAAAAAAAAATTAATTTAGGTGCAAATTTAATAATGTTAGTTGTACGAGTACAAATTGCGGTCTAGATGGAAATTAATTAATTAATAATATTTTCAAAGCACTTAGCCAGGGTTTATAGATAAAGCAATAATTAATTGAAATAATGACTGACAAAATTTTTTTAAGTGCCTCGTGAGAAAAACAAAAATGAAAACAATATATACATAATATGTATATATGTATATTGTTTTCGTTTTTGTTTATTATAATGGGTGATTTTTTAGCTATTATCTTTTTGGCAACACTGGTTTAAACAGCTGACGCACGTTTCGTGTTTTGCTTCACTGTCAAACATCTTCAGTTTGGTCTATAATTTAACCATGAATCGTCTTACAAACGAACAACGCTTGCAAATGATTGAATTTTATTATCAAAGTGCGTGCTCTGTTAAAAAAGTTAATTTTATGGTCAGTTAAATCGACCCACTGAAGCGGCTATTCGGGCTATTGTGACTAAATTTCGCACCAAATTTACATTGTTGGACATTAAACCACCAACACGCTTACGTAGAGCGCGAAGTGAAGAAAATATCGCAGCTGTATCGGCTAGTGTTAATGATGACCATCAATTAAGGATTACAGATTTTATAGAGAGCACAATACTAGAAAAATTTCACGAAATTCCACTAGTGAAGATCTATTTAATATATTATTGGCAACGTCAGATCCGTTCATCTCCAGTTTTCAAAATCAATGGAAAGTGGAACATCGGGATTTAGATGAAGAAGTCAAAAAACTACTAAAGAACAGAAATAACACAAACAGAATATGAAATATTTGCAATCAATCTTTCAATTAAATGAACAATAATTATAATTCATTAGATCTAAGACAGACATTGTATTAGTAAAAAATAATAATAAACTGAGGGTCTGTTACAAAAGCTATTTAAATATATTGCTGCTTTTATTTTTAAAAGTTTTTTTTATCCACATATGTATGAAATGTTTTAATAAATAAGAAATATTCAAACAATAAATACCTATATTTTTGTATCAAAATTTGAAAAAAAAATCAGAATACATCGGATTTATTTTGCTAATATTAACTAATTGTACAGCAAAAAATAATAGATTCTTCTGTAGTAATAGCAAGTTTTTTAAATGTTAACAAATTTGAAAGCAAATAATTGTTTATTTTCCAGTAATAATAGCAAAATATCCAGTTGATTTTACTATTTTTTTTAAATATCAAAAGATTTTGTTATTCGTGCCTAATTCCCAGTTTTTATTCTTGATAAAAACACTTGAAATTTATTGTTGATGGGATAAGCTATTCCTATGCGCATTTAACTGGTTCCTTAGGCCAGATCATTAGGAAACTTCATCCATAAAGATTTTAGAAAAACTAAAGATATTAAACCAAATAAAACTGTTAAACGTATAAGACTTATAAGCAACAGTTCTACTTGTAACAATATCTAAGTTTAAACAAAAAGCATCAACAATAAACAGTGAGTTTATCTCATCTTACATTCCCCACTACAATTAGTTGAAATTCTACCAACATTAACTGTAGTTGTAAGTAGGTTAAGTAAAACAAAATGAAAACAACAACAACTTACAAAAGCATGTTGTCAATTGTGTTTTTTTTTTTTAATTGACAACATGCTTTTGTTGACTGAAATATCTCCTTCGGTTCAAAAGTTACAGATTTTTGGCCAATGAAAAACGATTTTCAGCCACTGTGAGTCGTAGTTCTCGTCTATTGTTACCATTCGTCCCTATTGTCCTCCCAGGAAAGATCAGTTCATTTGCCTGACGCATTCCCGGAAGCGATACCCAGTATCTTCTTTGCTCCCTAAGAGCCCAGTCCTCTAAAAGAGACTGGGTAGTTGCCCAACTCAGCCACAAAAAGGGCTCCTAGGCATTCCACCGAATGTACATATATAGTCCAATTATGAATAAAAACTGCCCGGGAGTTTTTTCCCTTCTCCCATTTTTCCCATGTTAATTCAATTGTAAAAACAAGTAAGAGTGCTATATTCGGCTGTGCCGAATCTTATATACCCTTCACCATTGTGCGAGCAGAATACAGAGCAACTAAATAATTTTTACATATACATACATATTAACAATACTTAAAACTTCATTATAAATAAAATTTAAAAAGCGAAAACTGGTAAATATTTTTTTTTAAATCGTTTTTAGAACATAAAAAAAATAAAAATATTAAAAAAAAAATGTTGTTTTGAGAAAACCAAGATTCGAACCAGAGAACTCTCAGTTTCTAACTTAACACACCCCTTAGACAACTGAACCATGAAGGAACGTTAATCGAATATCATTAAAATGAAATATGGCACGTTTACTGTTCACAAAATTCAACACCGTTGAGTTGAAATTACTTTTGTGGTTATTGTTCACCGCAATAGCAGCAAAGTTGGGAAATATATTCACTAAAATAGTTTGTGCCATGTATGTATGTGTGTTTGTTTGTTTTCTTTTATCTTTTTGGCGAGTTTTTAAGTAGCAAAAAAACACAAAAGCGGGACATCACATAGTTAAATCAAGTTCTCAACTCATAAGGACCCAGAATATATATATACTTTATTGGATCTTAGATCAATATTGTAGAAATTACAAACGGAATGACAAACTTATATATACCCTTTTCCACCTGAGGTGAAGGGTATAAAAAGAGTAATTTTTGGGATTTCAGTATTTTGATTATAACTCAGCCATTTTTTAACCGATTTGACATATTTATATACCGAAGTGTTTAAGAAGAAATTTGCCAGTTAGTTGGGTTATAAAACTTGGACTCGGCAAGATCTATGGTTCCCGAAAATGGGTTTCAAAAAAAAATTAATATTTTGGTCATAACTTTTTAGTATCTGAACCAATTTTCTCGAGTTTTTAAGAAAATATAATCTACTAAAAATTTCCGATCTTTTGATATATAAGGCGTTACCATAGGTCATATTACAGTCAAAAAATTCAGGTTATTATACAATTTTTTAAATTTGTTGTATGGGGGTTTCCACGCCCACTTCTCCAACCCACATTTTGTGTGTTGGTGTGTATTTATAACTTGAATGTTTGCACCTAATTTGGAAACTTTGGCACTTGCCCTTCTCCAGATGTACAGAAAAAAGCAATAAAAATACAACAAGGGATTTTTGGAAAAAATTAGAGGTAGTCGTGGTTTTTTGGTCATATCTCAGCCATTTGTGGACCGATCTGGCTGAATTTCAATAGCACGAAATGGTGGGCTATATGTGACATAAATGTAAAACAACGTAGCCGCTATCATGTCTGGAGTCTCCGGAAAACACATATCAAACGTAAGACGGACGGACATCGTTAAATCAAGTTCTCTCCTCATAAGGACGCAGAATATATATACTTTACAGGGTCTTAGATCACTATTGTAGAAATTACAAACGGAATGAAAAACTTATATATACCATTTTCCACCTGACGTGAAGGGTATAATAAGAAAAGAGAAAAAACTCCCAGGGAATTTTTATTCATAATTGGGCTGATATATTTCTTTTCTTAAATTTAGGAACGATAGGTTATGTTCAATGGGCAGCTTACATGAGTCGGACTCATTCGGGTCCCCATAGCACGATAGTATTAAATGTATACTGTAATGATACTGTCATATTGGCTAATGAATTAAGGGCCAACTAAACCACACAAGCGTACAGTTTAAACATATGAAAAAAGTATGAAGCATGTTTGTACGAAAACCAAAATGTTTAATATTTATACAAACATTTTGGTGTTGTAATCCTACCGCTTCTGTAGTTTATTTAACTCTTTAACGTTGTATATCTGTAAAGAGTTACAGTAAGTGTGTTTCACAAGATATTGGATAAGTTCGGATTAATGAGAGTAAAATTAAAATTACTAAATTTTTCAAAGTTACACAAAATTGTTGGAACGCAAAAAATATTTTTGCACTTCTTGAAAAGCTAAAGCTGCATACTTTTTAAATTAAGATTAAATTAACAAAAAATGATTACAAAATAAGTTTATTGTATTTTATACTTACATGTTTTTAAGTTTATTCTTTTTTAAAAAAGTCAAACAAGAATCGAAAAAAAAAAATCCGTTAGCACATACGCAACTTAGAAAAACGTAGATACGATCGTAACGCAGAATACATACAATCGAAGAAACAAATCGAAATGAAACGAAGCGGAATACAGAATACCAAAGTTGCCAAACGGAGAAAATTTCGATCCAAATCGAAACGCAGAATAAGAGTGAATATAGAGCAAAATTAATGCTTAACATTACAGAAACCATTAAAAATTTCTTGAAACAGGGTTTGGATTCAGGAAGGGGGTATTCAAAATATATTAACTCTAAAAAAAAAAAATCAAAACAAAAAGAACCCAGCATTTTAAGGTGTTATTTTACTATTTTGCATCCTGTTGTCATTTAGTTTCAATGATAATTTTGAAAAAGAAAAATACTAAGAGCCTCGATACTCTTATGTAAATGTATACGTTGTGGATCAGCTGTTCCGTTTTCCTTACCAAGCTGATGTATAAAAAGATACTCTTACGTAAACGTGTTGTTATGTTACGCAAGTAAAGCGTTCATTTATATAATTTTTTTAAGTAATTGGAAGAATAACTCTCTGGTTGCAAGTTTCTTAGTAAAGTAAATAAAAAGACCTAATATTTTTTCATTAAATTTAAAAGTTTACTTTTTTAAAATAATATTCAGGTATGTTCTAGGTTTCGACTCGAATTGAAAACGAAAAATTTTTTAAATCCGCATAATTCATAAATTGGTGTTCTCAAATCCGCATGTTTTTGTGTATTCGAAGTTTTTGTTCGAAAAATCTTTTTTTGAACTAAATATCGCTAATTTGCTAAACGCAGCATCATAGCAATGTTTAATATTTTTTTAAAATCGTAAAAGCTGTAAAGAATCACAGGGAAAAAAACTTCTATCGCGAACATGGCTAAAATTCGCGAAAAATATGCAAACTTTTAAACAAACACTAAAATTTATTTGAAATCGCTAAATCGGTAAAAAAAATACAGCCCAATTATGAATAAAAATTCCGCGGGAATAAATTCCCCGGGCTGATAAAATGTCGGAAAATAACAAAAAAATTGCAAAAATCGCGTAAATTTTTAATATTTCAAACCAGCCATATAATTGATTAAAAGTCCCTAAAACTATAAGGATTGGCAAAAATTAGGTACAAATTGCTAAATTCGCGGAAATTCGCAAAAATATGCAAACATCGGCATGATAGCAAAGTCTACTATTTATTATAAATTGTTAAAGCTGTAAAGAATCAGAAAACTTACTGAAACAAATCGCTTCTATCGCGAACATGGCTAAAATTCACGAAAAATCGCAAAATTTTAAACAAACAAAAAAACTAATTTGAGATCGCTAAATCGATTAAAAAAACAAATTGCCTGAAAATAACATAAAAATCGTTAAAAAATAAGCTGTAATTACATCAAAATAATGAAAAAGTAGATTTTAAATTTAGGGTAAGTTAGGGACTTTTGCATTTTAGATAACGATATATTTTTGACTAAATTGGATAAAGAAGATTTAAAGCTAAAAACAAAATTTATTTTTTTGTTAAAAATGTTATCAAATATTAGAATAAATGTCGATTCGTTTTACTTTCACCAACCCATTACTACTCTAATTGAAAACGAATAAAAACTTGTGGATGTGAAATGCAGAACACCAAAAATGCTAAAGTAATCCACTTTCGAGTGGATTCGGATTCTAGAACACACCCGATTATTACACATTTTTTTTTTTATAAAACAAAATAAAATCAATAACTCTTATCGTGTTTGGCGTTTTTGTGGCGAATGTTAGGCGTTTTCAAAAAATGGTATCGTGCTTAGTCAAGACGACAACAAGAACGTCACTGTTTTCAAAGTTCATCGTGGTTGGTGTATTTTTTACTAAGCACTATCTTTACATTTTTTAATCACAATAGCGTATATGTACAAATGTTCGTTTAAAAACGCCTACGCCAGACACGATAATTGTAAATAAATAACCTTTTTCAAATTCATTCATTCAAAAATTTCTAAATTTTAATAAAAACCTTAACTTAAGTATTTTATTCTCTACACTTTTATTTACATACATAGATAGGTACGTGTTATACCATTAAATTTTTTTTCTGTATTTGCCAAATAAATGAAATGGAAACTAAATAAATATTTATTAAATTTGTTAATGTTGTTTCATATAAATCACAATGCCATTAACATTTAGTCTTAAATTTTAATAACGGGATAGTTGAGGTGTTAACAGACGAGAGGGGGTTAATTTAAAAAAACTTAGAGGAACAAACTCATATCATTCAAAAAAAAAATTGATAAGAAGTTTACAAATCAATTGTGCTTAAACTCTATACTGCTAAATGTTTTTACGAATCGAATTTAGTTGGATAAGAAATATATGCCCTAATATGAGCAAACAATGCTGTGAAGGTCTGCCTGGTCTACAAAAAGCTTGCATGACCAACACGCGACAAACGACATCACAACAACAACGTCACAACAATTTTTATTCGTTTCAAAAAACTACAAACAAAAATAAAATGCCATCAACAAAATAAACGAGAGATGTTATAACAAAAAATTTAAAAGATAAATGCAAGAAGCCATATTCATAACGAAAATTGGCCTGAAGTTAGCACAGAGTTTATTCATAATACATTTACCAAACTCTGGCTAACGATTTGCTAAGCCCTTGTTAACGAGCTGCCAAAAGATTGCCGACTTACGAAAAATAGCCGTTTACTGCCAAACAAATTTCTTTGTTTTTTTATTGTCTGTATTTTAATTTACTGTTTTTTTTTTAAATTTATTTTAATTTTAAAGACTTTTTAAAATATTTATATGTGGGGGGAAAAACAAAAATAAAATGAAGTGACAAACCCAGCGATGATTAATGCAAAACGTGTTGCATTTTTGAGCAATGAAATGTGGCATCATTAAACTTCAGAGTTGATTTATTAAAAGTTAGAAAAAGGATAAAAGTTCGTTATGAATTAACTCTATGCTAACAAGCTACTAGGCTAGTTTACACTATTACACAAGTCTTACGTATTCCATAACACTTTGTGAGATAGAAATCTAATGAGTTTTGTAGTGACACCATCATACATGAACATGCTTTTGTTAAAATGCAACCCTGATCAAATGAAAAAAAGTATTATTGTTTTGAAAAATTTCAAAAAACGAAAGTCGTATGGGAGTCAAATTTTTTTTTTCGTAATACTTGTAATTTTCATGACACATTGCATTTACATTATCACACTCAGAATGTACTAATAAAGTGACCTCACAAGCACAGCTGTTTGCAGTGATTTTCTTCGTGTGTGACGTTTGTCGTCTTTTTTTTGTTTATTTACTTTTTTTTATAAGGCATTTTGACACTTGCCGTCTCAATTCTAGCAACAAAATGCCTGTTGTTTTTTTTATTGTTTCATTGTTGTAGTACTGAGGTCACTCTGTTAATACATTTTGATCACACTAGTTAAATAAAGTAAAGTAAAACCATTTCCGGCATGATGCGGCTGTTTATCAATCTGTAAGCTTTAAAACGGGTAAGTAAATCAATCATAATAATTTCCTCTTTCTAATTTCTTTTTTGGTATTTTGCAAGCACGAATTCGAAATAAAATCAATTTTATAATACTATAGAAATTCTATAGAATCAAGCGCATTTTGAGATTTAATTCAGTCTTAGTTTTACTTAGATCAATCTTTTTTCCGGATTAACTCAAGTACGAATTCGGGATTGAATATGGACAAGTCAGGTATTTCGCGATTGAAAATCCGTACTGAAATCAATATATATTTCTGTACTTGATTCAAAAAAATCCGTACTCACCGTACTATTAATACTGCTTCGGATTGATTTTTCTTTTAAATGTAATGTTTATTTTCGTCGCTTACTTTTCAAGCGGAGCGCCCAATTTAACTGCCTATGACACTTTTATGTTAAATCTAAGTAGGAAAATAAGCGAAGAAATAACCACTGACTACTATTAAGTATTTCTTATAGCTAAGGAAACTAATCATTGTCCTGAATTCCCGGGCATTGATACAGAAACTGAAACACAGTTTTCTCTTCCTCCTCGTCATGGCAACTTTTGCAGTAATAATTTAGTTCTACTCGCATTATTCGCTATGATTTTACGGAAGTCAAATTTGACTATTTTGTTTCTATTTCGAAAAATTTTATTACTTCTTTCATTGCTCCCTAAAGAACTTCTTTTTTACTTTTTTACTAGTAAAAATTACAAAATAATCTACAAATGAAAATGTAGCAACTGATTTTGGTATATTGGATATTTATTGAATAGAACATAAACGTTCTATAATTTAAGCTCCATTTCGAATTTCACTTTTTCAACATTTAGCAGTAGCGATAACAATTAGATAACTACAAAACGTTTTACTGCTTTTGCTTATGCTATAGAATATTTTCGAAATAATAAAAGTTTAAGCATTTTAAACAATTCTTTATATAACTTTACTAATGGGTGATTTATTAAATGCAGCCATCGTTGTGCATATACCAACGAATAAAATAACAAAGCGTACTGACCGAATACAGGCATCTCCGTACTAACCTCCTTTCTTCTTTCTTATTTCACCTAAAAACATAAGAGTTGAGCATCAAAAGATGAAACGTGTAAAAGCAGACTAAGGATTGCAAGGGTTTGGAATTTTTTACCATATTCATTACGAAAGAAGAAATGATCCACGACCTGATTTTTTTTTAATTTGCGAAAAAAATATGCCGCCAAAAAGTCGTGGATCATTTCTTTTTTCTTTCTTTAGTCCTATTTTCATCCATACATGATCTAGAAACTAAATCGTCTATCATATTAAGAGTTACTACAAAATTGCATTTATACATATTCCAGAGCACCGTGTAAAATGCATCTAGTTTGCACAAATCAAAATTAGTTACATACAAAGATGATACACTTGGCAAAAGATAAAATTTGATACCCATATTGCCCTATTTAAAACGAAGGGTTACCACCCCATTGCATTTTTGTCAAAACGCGAACTAGCACGAATTTCAAAAAAAGCTGAGACACGTATTTAATAAAATCGACTAAAGATTAAAATATGTTAATTTGACACTTTTATTACAAACAACCCCGAACAAAAAATTCAAAAACCGTTTTTTTTTTACAGAAAATCCTTAAAAAAGGACATGGATGATCGTCCTTGGACAAATCTTATATACAGTTGGACTTGCCTTAAAACAACCTTTCTTACGATGCCCATGTATATGTTGGTAAGGAAACAGATGCTTAAAGTAACAAAACATGCAAAAATAGACCCTTTTTCAAACTGGTCCAGCTCACGAGAGGTCAACCCTGGAGCCAAAATATTTAAAATGTCATCTTAAAAAAGTCCAAGGTTTATTTTTAGGAGGGTACATCGAGCACTTTTTTTGGTGAGTCGCTCTAAGGTACATATATGGCCTCTTAGGCTTGATATTGCATAAATTAATGGAATAAATAAATAATAAGCTTTGAAATAGTTGATATGGAGCAAAACGAATGCTTAAAGTTACGTTCACAATCAAAAAAACATTTTCATTTGGTGTTCATAATAGAGCAACAATTTCTTTTGCAACCACACACATTTTCGTTTTTTCTTCTATCTTTTTTCTTCCCATAGTATTTTATATATTTTCCTTTCATTTTTAAAACATAAAAGTAACAAAATTTTTGTTCAAAATGTAACTAAAGTTGAGTCAACTAGAACTTCAGCAACAATTTGTATGAAATTGTTTCTGACGTTTAAAATAATTTTATTTAGTTTTGAATGAAAACTTTAACAAAATGTTAACAAAAATAAAAATAAAAGTATAATATTTTTGTGGCTAAAATTTGCGAACGGTTTCTTGATGAAAAATGTGTTGAGTTACAAAAGAAATTGTTGCTCTATTATGAACACCAAGTGAAAATGTTTTTTTTAATTGTGAACGAAGCTTAATATATTTGAAACCACGAAAAATTTCGAGAGACAGGGTTTGGATTTAGAAATGGGGTATTAAAAAATGTTTACCTCATAACGAACACCAATAATGAGCTGACGATATATTTTTAAAGTAAAACACCACGTATTTTAAACGAAACAATTAATTAAAAAATATGTATTATTAAGCATGAGATCATTTTATGGCCTTTATGGTTTAAAATTCTCTATATTTGTTCAAAATTTATTGTTGACCTGTGTTGATTATCTATGTTGTTATCTTTCTTAAGTGCGATAATAAATAATATGCAGAAAATTTAGTTGCTAATTAAAAAAAAAAAATTTTTGCTCATTATGTACTCATGCTCTGTAACTTGGGTGAGAACTTCTCGCATAGTTAACAAGTGAAATAAAACGTTCTATTGTTTTTCGAGAAGTGAAAAAAAACTATGTCTCTAATTCATGTCGAAAACTATTAATAGAAATTACGTCGTACATAGGGGCCAAAGGTGATCATTTTACGTGTTAATTAATGGAAAAAAGTTTAAGTATCGTGAACACTGAAGAAACTTGCCTAAAGTGCACAAAATTCTACATCAATAGGCAAAAAAATAAATGTCAAATATGTAACTGTACAGAAAGCGTAGGATGAAAATGCAACTCAGCTGGCATTCCAAAATCTTTTTCATGAGCTATAAGAATTGCGGAGCTCCTTTTGTTTTTAAAATGTTAACGAGGTCGGTTCGAAACGTATTAAGCAACGTTCACAATCAAAAAAACAATTTCGTTTTTTCTTCTATCTTTTTTCTTCCCAAAGTATTTCATATATTTTCCTTTCATTTTTAGAACAAAAATGTAACTAAAACTTTTTTCAAAATGTAACTAAAGTAGAGTCAACTAGAACTTCAGCAACAATTTGTATGAAATTGTTTCTGACGTTTAAAATAATTTTATTTAGTTTTGAATGAAAATGTTAACAAAATGTTTACAAAAATACAAGGTAATCTCGGTAGTACAACAAGTACAACTCGTACAAAAGCCACAAGCAATTTGTTTTTGTAAAATCATTGTACAATGTCAAAACCAGAAATAAAACAAAACAGAAACAAAGATAATAAAAGAGAATAAACAAAATTTTGACATCCAACAGTGATTTTAGCTAATATCAGCAGGGCTTTTAAGACCACCTGTAATAAATTCGCCTTGCAAAAATAAAAATAAATGCATAATACTGTTGTGACTAAAATTTGCAAACGGGTTTTTGATGCAAAATGTGTGTAGTAAAAAAAGAAATTGTTGCTCTATTATGAACACCAAGTAAAAATGTTTTTATGATTGTGCGTTCGGAATTGAAGAAAACATATTTGTTTGTTAATGGAAAGTGTATTTTGATAGTTTTATGGCCTTTCAGATACAGACAACTCCCATACCGTTCATGAAAACAAAAATGGTTTCATTCCGAAACATTTTTTCGTCATTTTCTGAAGCACCAAAATACGGAATGAATTCCGTTTCCGAACGGAATTGTACTCTGTGACATGGCTGTATATATAGTCTCAAACATAATATCTCCATATCAACACGGATTCAAAAAGAGCTGCTCTACCACAGAAAACCTTCTTTAAGTCACAATTGTAATTAATCATGGCTTTTTCGTATGAAATCAAACATATGTTATCTACACTGATTTCGGCAAAGCATTTGATAAAATCAATCATTTTCTTTACCAAAAGAAAATGATAAATTAATGGGGCTTAAAGATCTAAGCATAGAGTAGATTTAGGGCTATTTTTCGAATAGAGTCCAAAGCATCCTTTTTAATAATACATTTTCTAGAAAAATAAATGTGCCATGTACGGCAGCCACCTTGGACCTTTATTCTTCTTGCTTTTTATAAATGTTTTGCCTAGAGTTATAAAGTTTTCAAATGTTCTTATGAATGCTGACGATGTTAACAATTTTTTTAAACTTACAACCATGTGTTAGATCATCAACTTCTTTAAAATGATCTAACTTGTTGTTATGAATGGTGTGCAGCAAACTTAATTGAGCTAAATTTAAAGAAGTGTGAACTAATGCGTTTTTCAATAAATAACCCAGGTACAGTTAATTACTTTCAAGGAGTTATTTCAGTTGATATAGTTGAAAACTCTTTTTTCGTTTAAATTTTGAACACAGAAAAACAATATTCTTTTTTATCAAGATTTTTGTATGACGTGCTAAATTCCCAATTTTCCATATTTGATAAATACACTGAAATTTATTGTTGAGGAAAAAATCTAGCCTCTATGCGCATTTCACTGGTTGCTTAGGCCAGATCATCAGGAAACCTTTTCCAAAGATTTTAGAAAAGCTAAAAATAGTATACAAATAAAATCCTAAAGCGAATAAGAATTTTAAACACTCAAAGTCTTACTTGTAACAATATCAAAACTTAAACAAAACACCAACAATAAACAGTGAGTCTATCTTTTCTTACATCCCCCTACAATTGGTTGGGTTCTTTCCGACTCGAATTGTAGTGTAAGTGGGTAAAAAGAAAAAACAAAATTAAAAAACAAATTGTATCATTCTATTGACTTCGCAAGAAAACAACAAAAAAAAAAAACAATTTGGCAATTCAGTTTTCTGCACGGGCACATGCAAGTATATTATCAAAGTTATTTACGGGAATACAAAATTTATTATCAAGATTTTTGTATGACGTGCTAAATTCTCAATTTTCCATATTTGATAAATACACTGAAATTTTCACACACAAAAATTTTTTATTTAAAAAATAAAATTTAATTTTGTGTTTTCCGTTCGTAATTTCCGGTCCTTGTAAATAACAGGAACACAAAAGTATGGCAAATGTATCCGACGATTTAAAACATGAACCGTTGCAGTTTATTCCCAATCGGAACACATCGGTTTCAAAAGTTGGTTCACTTTTGTTTTATTTTAGTTTTTAATAAAAATTATGTTTTCATCGAGTTTTTTTTAAACCTTTTTTGCTATCTTATCTCGACTTAAGATGTTTTGTCAAAATGCCACAGACATATATATGTACACCCAGAGAAAAAACATGTTTAATATTTATGAAAACCCTGACTGCTAGAATGTATGATAGCGTTTTATAGGACTATCCTTTTTATTTCTTTAGTGAAGTTGTTATAATAGTCGAAGGCAGCTACTTACTAATCTGTTTTAAACCTGGAAAAGCTTAGTTCACTGTATTAAATCAACGGAAGTGTCCTTATTTTGTCCTCTAATGGCCATTTTCTCAATGTATCGACAAACTGCCTGTTACTTAATGTCAACATAAATTTATTGGACCGATAAACTGTCCGTTAACGATTTTGGGTTTCTCAATATACCGACAAAAAACATTGTTTTCAGCTGGCAACGCCACTCAAAATACATGTAAAAGTTGGGAGTCAGCTGATTGAATTTATCTGTACGGCAAATAAAAGGAAAATAAATAATTGGCAGATGAGTGCCGGTTAGCTTTGCGATAAAATCGAAGCAAAGGAGACTTTAAGAAAACCAAATTTCTTTAATGTGCAGTTTTTCGTTGGGAAAAAAGATAATTGCCTAATGAGAAAATGGCCATAAGTAGCGCGAAAAAAGTATTAAACGAAAAAGTTATGAAACTCTTTGTTTTCTTAAATAAGGGATCAAAACTAAAAGTTTTGTAACGAAAGTGTAAAGAAGTATAAAATGTTTATAAACAAAAAACCAGTTTTTTAATAATTGCACTACATTTAAATTTTTCGCAAACCATTTTTGAAGCTTAAAGGAAATTTTTCCAAAACAAGTGGCTTAATAAATGTGTGTGAAGTTAAATTTCGAAATTTATTGCATTACAGAGTTCTGTTAAAGCGCTAACATAACACTGTTAACCAAATAGAATTGTGATATATGTATTCAAATTGGAATTATACCTACATTTTTGGATCAAATGGACTGGAAAAAAATATGTGGCTTAACGCATATCCCGCTTATCAAAAACTTTTATTATTTAAGGTATATAATAGGACTTTTCATGTTTTTTTTAATATTTTATATTTACAATTTCTCTGAAAGATTTTCCGGAATTCCAGGAAAACGGGAGGAGATGGGCGGATGAAATTTGATGGAATTTGTGGACAAAGTGGTGTTTTATAAAAATCAAGTGTCAGAAGTTTAAAGGTCTTGCGTCTTTATACGAATTTTTCCAGTTTTCCATATTTTCAAATTTTGAAATTCAGTGTTAGATGAATTCCAGGAAAACGGGAGGAGATGGGCGGATGAAATTTGATGGAATTTGTGGACAAAGTGGTCTTTTATAAAAATCAAGTGTCAGAAGTTTAAAGGTCTTGCGTCTTTATACGAATTTTTCAACTTGTCCATATTTTCAATATTGAAATTCACTGTTAGATGAATTCCAGGAAAATGGGAGGAGATGGGCGGATGAAATTTGATGGAATTTGTGGATAAAGTGGTCTTTTATGAAAATCAATTGGCAGAAGTTTAAAAGTCTTGCGTCTTTATACGAATTTTTAAAATTTTAAATTTTTCCATATTTTCAAATTTTGAAATTCACGTTAGATGAATTCCAGGAAAACGGGAGGAGATGGGCGGATGAAATTTGATGGAATTTGTGGACAAAGTGGTCTTTTATAAAAATCAAGTGTCAGAAGTTTAAAGGTCTTGCGTCTTTATACGAATTTTTCAACTTGTCCATATTTTCAAATTTTGAAATTCACTGTTAGATGAATTCCAGGAAAATGGGAGGAGATGGGCGGATGAAATTTGATGGAATTTGTGGAAAAAGTGGTCTTTTATGAAAATCAATTGGCAGAAGTTTAAAAGTCTTGCGTCTTTATACGAATTTTTTAAATTTTAAATTTTACCATATTTTCAAATTTTGAAATTCACGTTAGATGAATTCCAGGAAAACGGGAGGAGATGGGCGGATGAAATTTGATGGAATTTGTGGACAAAGTGGTCTTTTATAAAAATCAAGTGTCAGAAGTTTAAAGGTAACATACCGAAAACAAAAGTAAAAACGTGATAAAATTTGTGCCTTTTATAGTTTAGGTCGCGCTTAAGGTACTTGAAAAAGTGCCAATTCTAGCCCGAAATAGGATAAGTTGGCATCACTGTCTTTTTTTATAGTAGAGGGTTCTTCCTAAATACTCTTTTTGCTACACTAACTAATTCTTTGTAGATTATGTAATGCATTGAAACAGATATAAAAACAAATTAAGATAATAATTAATTGAATGATGTTTACAAATTTAATTGTTAAAATTTGTTTTTGTTTAATAGACTTTTGCTTATTATTATTTGTACAACTTTTTTCTTTGCAAATTGAATATTAATAAGCTGTTTAAGCATTTTTTTAATTGGTTGAAATATTTATTTATTTAAATCAATTTTAAAATTCCAAGAAATTTGCAAAATTCTAGTAGCAAAGTTCTATGGTGAAATGAAATTTATTGGTGGTAGAAAATTTTCATATTTGTGCTGTGTGAAATTGTAACATTTTTGACAACGTAAAATTTTGACATAAAGAAAAAAACAATTACTAATAGTTTTGTGGAAATAAATAAATTAAACAAACGTTTACCAATAATCATTTCAATTATGTTGGAAATGAGATCGTCCCAATTATTTGATGAATTCGTTCTGATATATTAACAATTTTTACAAAAAGTGTAGGCAAAAAATCTTATACATATTTAAATATTTACATCTTGTATAATTCTTTTTAATTTTTTTTGCCACTGGTCCTGCTTCCATATTATTTTTTGTTTTGTTTAAACAAATTTGATGAAAAAAAATAATTTTGTGGTTGTCAAAAATTTCTACACTAATGTCAAAATTTATACTAGCCCCCAGGGCTAGTGAAATTTTATTCACCTAAATAGTGTCAAAATTTTACTTCCATGAGTACTTTGCTACCGTTTCACACACATCCTTAGTAAAAATAAAGTTGGTTTTAAGTGTTTTTAAAGAGGGCTCTTAGAAAATTTCAAAAATATTTTTAAACATAATCCATAAGTCCCAATTTACACTAGGGACATTTCTTGCCGGACAGACGAAGTTTGATGGCGAGGGGTCAAAAAGATAGAGTGTGTAGTACATTACTATCTGTACTGGATATTTATTCATTTCTCTTTCTTACTTTTCGTAGTTTACATACAAGTATTAATCTATGTCTGACTTCTAGTGTTTCATATGTAAACGCTTCAGGTAAGATTAAAAGAGAATTCAAAAAATGTCCGACAAGAAATTTCCCTAGTGTAAATTGTAAAATGTTTACTTGATTGCTGGATTTTATTTTTTTTTGTTGTAACACAATAAGACAATTTTTGAAAGTAGAGGCGTTTTACTTTTATGTTCTCTATGGCAAAACAAATTCGTTGAAATATAAATAAATAAATCCACTTTTTTTATTCGACTTTTGCAATCGATTTTAAAACCGTCAAAGATACATTTGCAGACTTTTGAACAAAAGAAACTTAACTTAAAACTTATTTTCGAGGAAATATTTCCTAAGGATTATTCGTTAAAATGCATTTTACTAACGTCATTAGCTATCAGACTAATCTATGTATTTCTTTGCTGAGTTGCTTTCAAATAAGCTTTAAAAACAAACATTTACAGGGTAGATAATGCAAGAATGCACACATATTCCCTTGCAATCTCGTATATCTTGGGGCAAATTGCTTTGGTGCCTATTATGAACTAAATTTGATTTTCGAATGCAGTCGGATTGGCTGATCTACTGAATTTTCATTTGGTATTAAATATAGCGCACATTCGTTAAAAAAAAAGTACTTTTTGTCTCAAACTAATTCCGCAAAGCTCTACGATTGTCTGCAGGAGACCAGAGTCTTTCACGGGAATCGAACCCGCAACCCCGGCACCACAAGCTAATTTATTTACAGTAGTACATTTTTATCTGCTGGCACTTTAATAAAAAAAGATTTGTTTACAAAACCATGACGGAATTATTGTTGGTTCCAAACTCAAACAGGCTGAACTTTTTAATGCAAATTATTTTTGCAAATTAAGAATTTTGTTCCATAAGGGAAAACGAGCCTTCCCAATAGCTGCTTACGACCTTAGACTTGCATAAAATTAACAAAACTGATTAAGAATGTGGTATTTGGAATACGAAAACAAAAACAAAAAAAAAAAAAAAACAAAAAAATTACAAATATATATTAACATTTTCAACAAGTTTTTTTTATTTATTTGCACCGTCGCACTGTGGCTGAAAATTGAATTTCATCGGCCAAAAGTCCAATTTTTTGTCATCGCCGATTTCAAAAATTTTAATGCCATTCGATAGCAAACATATTAGAACTAAGGTATCCAAAAAACTAGATTAAAATATTGATAATTGTGGCTGTGGCATGCTGCTGGAAACCAATATTGTATGTTGTTTTAGAAAAAAATTAATTTTTGTAAATTTGATCAGAACTAAATTATGATTTCTCGCAAACCGTTATCAATAATTGGTCGAAATTTTTTTTGTTATATTAGTGGGATAGTAGTCGTTAAGAAGTGGTTCATTACATCACTGTATCATTTATACCTGATGTGTTATTAAATGTTTCCCCAGGTTCTATATTTCAGTTAAATCCGAATTTTAGAGGAGTAGAACTTGTTAGGGTCAAAAGGGGTTAAAGACATTTTAGTACCATCAGAAAGCTGAAAGTGTCCTCTTTAACCCCATATATACTTGTGCAACTGTTTGGAACTGTCTGTTGAACACTTTTTTTATTTAAATGAAATTACTCGCAACATTTTTGTTTGCTCTTTTTATTTAAGCTGCTCATATGACTGAAATATAACACAATGGTTTACGAACGTTTTGTTTTGAAACATTATTTTGCTTCTTATGGAATATGCTTAAATGTTTAGGTTATCTCCTTTTCGTTTGGAGATATTCGAATAAAACGAATTTTTTGGCTTGATTTTATAACGATTTTTCTAGTTTTTTAATCGGGTGGATTATGTTTTATGTCAAACTGTTATCAATAGTGGGTTCAACACTTTTTATATTGGTAGTAAAGCAGTCTTTAAACAATGTTATGTTGGATTACTGTTCCGATTATGCATGCTATATTTTATTTTTTCAGGTTCTATATTTTAGTCAAATTGAAGTTCAGAAGAATAGAATTTATGTTGGTCAAAAGGGGTTAGAGAGATTTTGCTAGCTGTAGGAAGGTGAGAGTATCCACTTTAAACCCAAATGCACTTTTGTACCTGTTTGGACCAGCCTATTCGCAACATTTATTTTGCTATTTTTATTTTACCTATTCATATGACTGAAATAAGTGTACCAAGCCAAGTGGTGCTAGGTATTTTATATTATATAATTACAAGTGTCCGACCGAACGTTCGGGTTCGGTTACGGAGTTCGGCAAAAAATGACGTTCGGTCAAAGTTCGGTGTTCGGCGAAATTTTTACCGAACTTTACCGAACACCGAACTTTTATATATTTATTATAATTTCAAATTATAAGTTGGCATCATTGTTTTTGAAAATAATACGAAATCAATTCAACTAAAATACAACAAAAAAAAAACGGTTAAATTTTATTTGGCAAAAAAAAAATACTCTCTATTTATATTCTGCGAATGTTAAGATAATCTATAGTTTTGGGTGAACCACAAACCAAACTTTATAGTATACATATTTCCGGATAAAAATGTCAAAATGTTTTTTTTGAAAAAAATTGAGCAAGCGCTTATCGCAAATGTTGCGCCAAACAAATGTCAATGGGGAGTTCATTGCCAAGCAAACAAACTACCGCCAATATTAAACGCCACTTAGAGAAAATACAACCCAACGAATTCAAAAAATACGTTGTTGAGGTTTGAGTACTAATATGTATACTAGGGCGATAACCAAATTATTGGCATAGTACGACGGAGTGGCCAAGAATGTTTTAGTAATGAAAACACCTGTCTCCCGCCGTTTTGCGAAAATAACCTCACGCAGGGAAGCAAATTTATAAAACCTTCTAAGAAATTTTGAACCGCGATGAATTGTAAACCGTAGGGAAATTTTTAAATCTAAAGCAGGAATTTATACAAACATCAGGTGTATATTTTTTAAAATTTCCGTGCGATAAAAATGGTTTTTTTCAAACTTCAACCCGATCCCTGCGTGAAGTTTCTTAACAATCCGAACAAATTATCATGTTTTTTATTAAAAACTTTTAATGTTTTACACGACTATACTATGCCGTTTTTGATTTTCGCAAAAAGTGTGAAAAAGTTATAGCTCTAATGTATACTGTATTAAACTTGAAATTTATTTTTTATTTTTTGTCTTAAAAAAAAGCAATTACTAATTATTTTTGAACTACAAAATAGTTTTGAATACTATAAAGTGCAATTTATCTTTTCATGTTGCATCCTTCCAAAAGTGTAAATGTATAATTTTCTGAAATTTTATTTTTTTTTTTAATAAATACATTAAAAAAGTACAATTTTGCAGATTTATTAACAAAAAGTTCGGGTTCGGTCGGACGCTAATAATTACCAATACCTGTGGGATTTTAAGCGTATCCTACTTTAGACCATTTTAGTTTTTTATTTTACCTTATTATGCTTCCTAGGAACACAGTATAACGCAAGCTATGTATAAAAGCCAGTGGTATTTGAATAAAAACTTAGTTAAATCTTAGTTGTTAAAATATATCTAAGCCATAACAATCTAATTTTTAAATATCTATAAAAATGGAGAGCTTCAACTATAAACAATTATCCGAAGAGTATTTTAAAAATAAAAAGGAAGAAGATGTTTTAAGTTACATTGAAGGAACACTTAATTTATATTCCTGCATCACTGAAATATGATCGGAACTGCAAAATTAAGCAAATTAAACCAAGTCCCGGAAAAATCATTAGATAATACTAATGCATATGAATTTGGATTATCGCCGCTACATACAAGAATACGAATTATGGAGCACATACTAAAAATCAGTTATGTTTTGGGTTTTGTACCTACAGCATGGTCAGGATGAAGGATCAGGCAATACGAGTAATGGGAATACAGCAAGAAGGCTCTTTTCTGATCCCAAAAAAGCATCTGAAATAACAGGTGTTGATATAAGTCTTATATAAGATTTAAAACAATCATTGATGTACTTGCATGCAATGAACAAATTAATTATAGAAAACTTGGGGATTATGCCAAAGACACAGCACGATATATACAACCAATTATTCATGGAGAAATATGTCTGCAACAATTCATAAAATCCTTTATCATGGAGAGGATGTCATTAGGAATCATTTAGTACCCCTAGGATATCTGTCAGAGGAAGTCCAGGAAAAAAGGAATAAAGATTACAGATTTTATTGGGAGCACAATACCAGAAAAATGTCACGAGATTTTACAAACGAAGATCTGTTTAATATACTGTTGGCTACGACAGATCCGCTCATCTCTAGCATTCGAAGTCAATGGAATGTAGAACATCGCGACTTAGATGAAGAAGCAAAAGGGCTGCTACAGGACAGAGGTAATACAAAACCAAATATGGAATATTTGGAGGCAGTTTTCCAACCGTAGATATAATTAACTTTTTTTGTTATTTAAGCAAAAAATATGTTTTTTGTACTTATTGTTATTTAAATAAAAAAGAAAATAAACATTTAAAAATTTGCACTTATTTATTTTTTGTAATTAAAAAAGTATTCTAGTGCAACTGGTTCCAGTTGAACCTGTTGTAGAGCTGATAATGTAGAAACCTATTCACAAAATGATCAGAGGTATTTTTACATTCCACTGTTTTAAGAACTTTTAAATCTACATAACTGCCAAAATTCATTGTGATACCTTTATTTATGTTAGATTTGTAGAATGTCAAACATTAAAATTATTATTTATATAGTGTAAATGAATAAAAGGGCTTTCAATATGAGTAAAAAATAATGCACCGGAAAATTCTGCTTAACTAACCATACACATTTATTTTATATCTATTACTAATTTGGAGTTATTAAAAATTTAATGGCGAAAAAAAAAAAAAAAATTACATGCAAAATGCGTCAAATTTTTTGTTTTCAAAATGCAATAAAAAAATTTAAGAACCAAAAAGTTTAAATTTTTAAGATTTTTCTAAAAGCCACATTCCTAAGGGGTTTAAGTGCCTTTTTCTAAAATTGAGTTTACATATGGAATTATAGGTATAGTTCGGAGAAGTTGTTCAGAGCACAAGAGGTGAATGTAGGATTACCATCCGGACGCTAGATATGGTCAACAATTGAAGCACTTGACGTTAAAATATCTTCTTTGCTTGGAGCACAAGCGAAACAACCGCTTTTGTCTCATTATTTAATATAAGTCTCTTGAACCCCTTGTGCTTTAAGCCCCTCAACTGTATTCTGCTTCAAATTTTCCACGTGCATACATACCATACTCAAATAAAAATGAAAATTTGATTTCGAAAAATTGGGTTTGTTAAAAAAATACCGATTTCGATTGGAATTGTAATTAATTTGCTATTTCCTAACAGTAATTAATTTACTATTTCCTAACAGTTCCTGGATGGATAGAACGGACTGCAGCGTATCTAGGACGTTATGGTCCGGACAAGATGCAAAGGCAACTAAGGTTCTATTAGGCATGGATAGGAGTGGTGTCAGGACTCTTATAGGGTTTTTGACGGGTCATTGTTCTGTTCGGGCTTTTACGAGTAAATGGGACAATACCATACCGGACTTCTGCAGATTATGCGAGGATGCTGAGGAGCTAGAGATGATTGAGCATATACTGTGTAACTGTCCTAAGATACGAGGTCTCAGGCCGAAATGGCTAGAAGATAGGTTTAACGACAAACTAGGGAGTATCGCTAGATGTATTTATACCATTTATAAAACAAAACCTAACCTTGAAATAACAGTAAGTTAAGGTTATCTTCCTTGGGCACCCATCGGGAGACAGCACACTTGCGATCTTCAGTGGGCGCTTTGTGATTCCCAGCGCCAATGCCCATCCTACAGAGTAGTTAGCAAATAGGCAACACTACAGAATTCAACGAATTCGTCTTCCTAAGTAAGAAAAAACAGGGTTTAAAAAACTGCAGTCGAAACCAAATACTGTCAAACAAAAAACGAAAATTTGTGCACAACTTTTCGCTTTTTGAGTTGGTTTAACAGCGAATGTTTACATTTAATGAATCAGCAGTAAAAGCAACAGTTTTTTTTTTGCCAATGACAAATGAAGAAGTGGAAGAAATTGCAATTTTCCTACTTTGACTGCAGTTTTTTAAACGCTGGAAAAAAACAACCTTAGTTCAATGCTAGATAGATCCTCTAAACAGGCAAACACCGTTTTTCCCAGGTATTTCTCCCTAATGTCCCGAATTTCGGGACATTTACAAATATAATAAAATACAGTTTCCTCTTCCTCCTCTTCATAACAACTTCTGCGGTAGAAACTGAATTCCCGACTCATTCTACTCGCATGAGTCCCCACAGGCCAGTGCCCAGTTACAACTGAGACCACTGTTTTAATCTGGACCCTATTGAACCTAAGTAGCGAGCTAGTTCTGCGTACATCATAGCCTGGCCATAATACCCTGGATATAGAGCTGGTGTATTTGCAAATCCAGCAAAGTCACTAATAACAGTAAAGTCAGCAACGAATTCACAATTTAAGATGGGAGCTTTTCAGCTCTCCTAAAAAATGGAATTTCACATAAAATTCGAGATATGCACCTTTTTTCCCGGTTGTCCCCTATTTCTCCTCGTGGTCCTATTTTTAAAAATCTATCTTTGTTTTAAATTTCATTAAAATCGGTTTGATAGTTTCTGAGAGGCAGAAATTGCCCCCTATCTCCCCTCGTTGTCCTACGATTCGGCCCATTTCCAATAGGCTTGGTACTTGTGCAAATAAGAACCTACGTGCCAAATTTTATTAAATTATCTCCAATATTGCGACTTGTACTTTGCCAGCCGGACGGACATCGTTAGATCTGCTCAGAAAGTGATTCTGGGTCGATCGGTTTACTTTAAGGTGGGTCCACGACCCATATTTTAAAATGCATAATATTTTAGATTTTAGGTTAATTTTTTTAATGGCTGTAGTTTTCCTGAGTTTAACAGTAATTCTGGTAAAAAAAAGTGAAACACAAAGTATGTACAGGAGTACTTTCATAAACTTTTAAAACATGAACGTTTTGATGATTTGTTTTCTGAACCTGGCTAAAAATATTTTTTCCCTTAAAAAAAAAAAAAAAATTAGTAATATTTTTCAAGAAAAACATTTTTTTGCACGTATTATATATTTAAAAAAATAATAGTAAATTAAGGTACATATTTAAATGGCCTAATATTTTCAATCAATATTGTTTGTTGCTGTAATAATTTATAGAATCTTTCTTCCCCAGACCATAGAAAACGACTAGAACAGAAGAGAAAGAGAGAGAGAGAGAGAGAGAGAGAGAGAGAGAGAGAGAGAGAGAAAAAAAATCATTCAAATTGTTTTCATTTCACACGTACGGAGTTTTTTTTATTTCGTTTTGATAGAATTTCTATTCTAGTCAAACTTCTATGCCTCAGACCGTCACCATTATTAAGCATTTTTCTCTTACATTTTTTTAAACTATAATATTTCTATAATACATATGTAATTATTAATTTAATTGTTTAGAAATACAATTATATTAACGAAAAGATGAATAGAAACGGATAAAATTGTTGTAGTTTTCTTGGGTAGTGGGTAATATTTCTATTTGAAACTGTGATCTGGATATAAAACGTTTACAGAGATTTTTATGAAGTAATCATAAGTCACCCAGCAAAAAATGTTGAAGTTGTTCAAGAAGAAGGGCTATTTTCATGAATTCTTTAGTACCTATTTACTTGAATGCATTTTCAATGACTTCCAAAATTCGAATATATTTTCCATAAGTGAACGCATGAAAATTGCATGCAATACTCCCACTACTCTTATGTGGGAATTGCAATATTTTACTATAATTTGGTAATCTTAAAGGACTTAAAAGGGACGAATAATTTTTACAATAAAATAAATAATTAAGTTAGATTAACTCGTATAAAATTTGTACATTTAATTTTAATATTTACAACAATGCCAAAATACGCATTTTCTGTTTGTAAGCTACTTTACAAGAAATGTACTCGTATTTTGAGTAACCATACAACAGTATGTTAAGTTTGCAAAAAGCAAGTACATAATTCTTTATGAAAGTAATAAAATTGTAAATTTAAATATTAATATTACTTGTAAATAATATTAATGGTTTCAATTTAACATACTTACATTTGGGGTATTCACAAGGTGTGCTATCATGTTATATTGTCATAATGTTCTAACATTTTACAATGGTTTAAAAATATTGTTGTTGCTTTATAAACATAAAGTGTCTTAAATTAATAGAACGTTGCTTGTTATGTTTATTGTGCTGTCGTAATTAATCAGAAGAGACCAGAGCTGAGCGGCTAAGCCGTATCGCGTTAGTTCTTGTAGCCGTCGCCGTTGACGGTATAATTTTATCCGGTTAACATCAAAATTTGACCTGCGGCTAGCAATTTTTGCAAGAAATCACTTGCGGCGTCAAATAAGATCGGCTAATGACTCTGCTGTTTGGTAAACAAACAAAAAAAAATTTATTTCTTATTTGCGTCTGCAAAATGGAAAATAGTCAGGTAAGATCCAATTTAATTTATTAATTCATGGAAAAGAATTAAAAAATATTTTGATGTAAGTTTATTATTTATTTTTTATATTTGTTTTAAATCAGCTGATTTAAATTCAAAATAGCATACTAAATTATGAGGGGTTGTTCACAACAGTCGTATTTTTTCATGTTATTATTTTAAGACATATGACTTTATGACACCTTGTGAATCCCCCAATTGTATAAACAATGTAAAAGTAATCACTTTGTAGTAGATCATGACTACTTAAGTAGTAAAATTAATTACTTTTTGTTTATGCCGGTAGTCAGATGCGACTAAAAAAATATCACTAACTTTAAAATTATTAAAAAATTCGGACGCGTCGGTTTAAAAGTGTAACATTAAAACGTAAAAGAAGAACTGAAAATATATTTATATATAAAAAAAAGTGATAAATACGGTAATTAAAAAATGAGCAGCATTCGTACATTCCAACGAAACTACCGGTCACTTTACTAGTTATATGACCGGTAGTGTTGGCCAATATATTAGTTAAAGTTTCTATTAGTTTATTAAGAGCAAAATGAAAAAAATAACCGAAACTCTTGTGTACATGTGATTTTTACTCTCTTTCTACCTAATGAATTCCACTCGACTACGGAACATATATCTGTACTGCTTACTCTGCTGCTTTTCATTGGTCAATGATAACCAAAATAGTGGTTAATGCTAACTAATTATTCATAACGTAAATATTGGTTAGTACTAACTAGTTATTTATAACGTAAAAATTGGTTAATACTAACCTTTATTAAAAAATACTTTTTTTTTAAATTTCATTTTAAATTAAATTTTTTATTAAAAAAATTATAATGGAATTTCATTAATACATTAAAGTCAGGAAATTAGTTTTCAGTAAAGTAAATACAACGTTTCATTATTTCTGTGGCTGCTCTTTAAGGTTCCAATTCTTGCATAAGTCTGGAAATGTAGGTAAACATACGTGTTTCCAATCAATTAATCGTAGATCTTAAAAAAACATTTTATTTTGTTAACAATTTGTGGCAAAAAATTATATACATACTTGAAAAGCCATCAGGATTTTTAATAATTCTTTTTGTTCCTTTATTATCATCACCAAATCTTAAACGATTATCCTGGCCAAAGCCACCACCCGAATGTCCGCTACCTGCTAAACGAGCACTCCTTTCAAAACGACCTTTTCGCACATGACCTTTATTGATTCCTGATAATCCAGCACCACGTTCTCTGAAGCCGCCATCAATACGCCCTCCTTTACCACTAGCATTCTGATTACAGCTTTTTGGCAGTGTCACTTTTTTATGGTAATTTTTTATCTCACTACTTTAGTCACAAATTATAAATTTTATTTAAGTTTTTTTTTTTCTTTAATACCAATCGCAAATATTAAATTTATGAAATTTACAAATTTTTACACGCGTATGACAAAAATATATTAAAATATTGGCATTATTTTGGAAATGTTAGTTGTACCATTCTAACAAATATGTTATAGTGGAACAACTAATCTAAAATTGTTGCAAGTGTGTTTGTAATTTTTTTAGTTTTGGTTATGCATTTCTTGTAGGGATAAATACCATTTCTTCGGAGACAACAAAGGCACATCAAGAAACTTCATCTTTGCAATATGAAGAAGTTCGTGATAATCTGGAACAACATTTTACCCAAGATTTGCCGCAATCTTTAAGAGAAAAATTGAAAAATTGGTTCATAGAGTACAACCCATCTGTACAATGCTGCACTAGTTTATTAAACATATTAAAAAGTGAAATGTGTATCAAGAACGGTAGCACCTGGGAAATATATTCACATTGGTCTGCAAAAGCAGTGTACTACAAATTGATGGGTTGCCACTTTATAAAAGCTCTGCAGTTGGATTGTGGCCAATCTTGGGTAAAATTGTAGATGAACCTCGATTGGATGTATTTTTAATAGGAACATATATTGGAAAAAGTAAGCCAATTAATGTTAATATATTTCTCCATGACTTTGTCGAAGGAATGAAGTCTAAGATCGGAGAGAAAAGTTTTAGAGTCCAAATTCGAGCCTTTATTTGCGATGCACCTGCAAGATCTTTTTTATGTCAAACAAAAGGGCATAATGCCTTAAATGGATGCCACCGGTGCCATCAAACAGGTTCCCGTATCGGACATAGAACTGTGTTTTCAAACTCTGTTGGGCCAAGAAGAACAGAATTGGACTTCAAAACTTGAATGGATGTTGCGTTTTACAAAGATTTTGGCTTGGTTGGCGAATCCAAATTAGTCTCTTGGAATAGGAATGGTTACGCAATTTCCTTTAGATTGCATGCACCTCGTTGACCTCGGGGTTATTACTCAGTAATAAGACTAATCAAAAAATACCAACGCTGTGCAGATCACAAATGTCTAGTGTTCTGGTTTCATTTGCACCTTTTGTGACTTTAGAATTTGTTAGGAAACCCAGAACACTTGGCGAAATGAATAGATGGAAGTCTGTAGAGTTTCGACAAGTTGTTCTCCATACAGTGTTATCAAAAGATTTTGTGAACGAAGAGTTTTACAAACATTTTTGTCTGTTAGTTGTAGGTTACAGATTATTTGTGGGCTCTAAAATTTACAATGATGATGTAACCTATGGCAGCGTAGAGCAAATGCTTTCTTAATTTGTTCAAGAATTTCCTAAGTTTTATGGAACTGAAAATATGAATTTGAAAATTATTTAAAAAAAATAAAGCAAAGTATTAAAATGTCTAAACATATCCACCAACAAATATTTAATAATTTTAATAATAAAAATATAATTTTGGCTTCTAAAAATCATGATACTGTTATTAAAAATGGAGTGGTTAAATCAATATTTGTAAATGGATCTACTTTCACGACCAAGGCCCCAGATAATCTGCTGTATAAGCAATAAAATATATATGTCCATAACATTTATTGGCCAAAATGGTTGCATTAGAGGAAAACAATTCCTCAATCTAGAGAACTTTTTTCTATACCCTTTACAGTCTTTAGATATTGGAATAGCATATAGCAGAAAGCTCGAAATTAGTGACAAAGAAGAAACCTATAATTTAGAAGAAATAGCAAAAATTATGTTACTACCTCATAAAGGTGGTAGGAATTTTAATTCGTCTATTAAATTTATATTAATATTTTTAGATTTCAATATGTACAAGCAGTATAAAAAGCCAAGCGATTCCCAAGAATTAATTAAGATGATGCAAATTTTGCAGAATAAAATTGATGTTTTATCAGGTAAAAATAGTTTTGAGTTTATTTTTTTTTCAGAAAATGTTAACAAAATAAATAGTGAATTTGATAATAACAAACAAACTGTGCAAAACGATCTAAAAGGTAAATTATATAATTAACAGTTTACTTTTTATTTAGCTAAATAATTTTATTAATACGTAGAGATAAAAAAGCCAAAACACAGTTTTATTAGATGTATTAGCAGAAAACACCACTGCTATGAAGGGCTGCCTTAAAAATAATGTTCCCAAACATACAAAAATTTTTCCAATTACATCTGTTGATGAATTTAAGAAGGTTGAAGATGGACTTAATGAAGAAAACGAGAAAGAATATGTTAGTAAATAGTAATACCACAATTGTATGATTTTTATATAAAACTATCACCTCAAATTTCTTTTAATTTAACATACATAAATCGCATCAGTAAGAGCAAATTTTGGTAACGGGGTCTAAGAAAAGGTTTGCGAGAGCTCATAACCCCAGAAATATTAGATATGTATAATTTAGATGGGACTCACAACAAATTGCGCCTTTTGAATTTTCCCAAATTATTGCATATTTTATTTGGTAAGTATTGATTTTATCTATTAATAAATTAATAATAAATCTTATTCTAATTCTGACATTTAAATTACAGCTGGAACATATTGCGAGGGAAGTACCGATAAGTCCTTTAAAGCTGAGATTAGAGATGCTTTAAAATTAGCTAAAAATCACTTTAGCGTGGAGAAGAAAAAAAATTGGTCGAAGTAAAATACAGCTTCTGTTGTCAAAGAAAACGACTTTTTCGAAAAGCACTACAGCAAATTAATTAATCATCATCATATATATTATTTCTAAAGCACTTTTTTTGTCGGTTGCAAATATCTCCCATACCACCGCATGAAATTTAATGAATGTTATCTCATTTTAAAGCTTATTTCTAACACTAATGACGAAAAATAATTAGAAATTGAAAAATTAATATTTTCATTGATAAAGGATTCGTACGGGCAAAAAGTTAACGATGATCATGTCATTACCTCTAACATTGTATTCAAAGAAGTATTATAAAAGCATTTAAACATATGTATGTATGTAAATATGTATGATATATATTATGATTTCTAATATTTGTATACTTTTAATAAAATGTATTGAAGTTACTAAAATTTCTATTAATTATTTTCATTTTATGTTACAAAAAAGACAACTAACGGTGCGAAACATTTGCACGGGTCATCTAGTTTATAAATATAAGAAAATATGTACATACAGCCTGTTCATAAATTTTGAACGTCAACGTTCGCATAGAAAATTATACATATATAAAACAAAAACAAAATTCTAAAATTTGTATTTGTTTTAAATGTTATTGTCTAACTAAAATTTTCCTTACTTTACAGGAGAAGGAAAAGACTTAAAAAAATTATAGTCTTGCAGTCGCGATTTTTTTAAACGCAGTTTTTTATTAAACTCTAAACAATTTAATAAAAAAACTGCGTTTTAAAAAAATCGCAACTACGATACTACAATTTTTATTAAGTTTTTTCCTTCTCCTGTAAAGTAAGGAAAATGCTAGTTAGGGCTTTTCTATATTAAAGTAACGATATGCATATACACTTAAATATTTACCTTAATATGTTCTTTAAATAGCTTTATCCTCTTAAGACCTGAACATTAACCCATTGAAATTTTCCATTTCTTATATATTTTATACAGCTTTCAGGGAGTAAATAAGACAACTGTATATTTTTTTTAAAAAAATTTTATTTGAATTCTTAGAAATTAAGGGGGCACATATGTATGTGTACCTCAGGTCTTAAAATATGAAACATTTTAACGTAAATTCTGAATTTTTTAATAACTGAACTGAACCGATTAAGTAAAGGGCTTATTAACTGTTTGTTTTATCTGATGAGGTGTAATTTAAATTTCGGTTTTTATTATTTTTTTAATTTTTTTATTTAAACTGGTAGAAAATGAGGTGCACATATGTGTACTTCAGGTCTTAGCGATTAGTTATTGAGGAAAAATATCCCAACAGTATGGTTTTTCCAAACTGTTTAATTCAAATGTAAAAATAATGGCTAAAACTTCTAAAACGGTCATCTTTTGATATTGTTTTGAAGCACATTAGCTTAAAGCAAGTAATAAAACTGTTTCTATTGGTCACACGATGTCGAAAAGTCTTTAAAACTTGTAATAAGTTAAGGTACACATATGTGTTCCCATGGTCTGAAGAGGTTAAATGCCTATACACTTAAATATGTACCCTAATATGTTATTTAAATAGCTTTAAGCACATAGCTTTATGCATTTATTTAATAATAAAAATCCAAATAATGCCAAATTCTTTATTTTATTAGTATTTTCATGTTTATTTTTAATTAATTCATAATGGAATCAATAATGCATATTAAAATGCATATTGAGCACCAATGAAAATACGTATTATAGTCATTGAACTTTCATTGGTTTTCATTTGCACTAATTTCATTTAATATTCAAGATCAATGAAGACGCAAATCTAATCACTGAACTTTCATTGGTTCTAAGCAATGTCTTTAATGACGAACCGTTTACCTAAATGTGAACCCATGCTCGCCAACGACACGCTAATGTTTAAATCATGCATGTTTCCCCTAAAAAGAACCAGTGCATTATCCGCGGAACCCATGCATTTACTACTTCTTTTGCATGTCTTTTTTTGCTGGGCAGCTAAAGTGTGGTGGCCCTTAAAGTATATCAAAAAGTATCGTTTTTGTTGAAAGGATTGAATTATGTATATAAATATGTACGTATTTGGATCATTTAACTTTTTTTTTTATAAATAAAAATCATAAGGTTAATTCCAGCATGCTGAAATCATAATTACATAATTCTTTTTTTCTTATAATTTAACTTAAATTAAAAAACCGTAAATTGAATTAAAAAATTCTAAATAAGAATTTTCTATTATGTACTTTTAGGAAATTTCTTCACGTTTTGCAAAAAAATGTTAGCTCTAAAATAATTGTAGTTTATTTGCTACTGACATCTTTAAAATAATTAAACAAATAGATGTATTATAAATTTTTTGCTGTATTGTAATCTTATCTATATTGGTTCTAGGTAGAACATACACAAAACGTGATACGATAAGTTTATTTTTTTATTTTTTATTATTATAGAAGATATTATTGTTGTTGAAAATTTCTCAATTATTTGTAAAAGTATATTAAAATGAGTATGATGCTATAGTTAGATATACCTATATACATACATGCATATAGGTATATAAGCATTTGCGAAATTAAAAACACTTATGCAAGTAGTATATGTATTAGTTTGATAAAAAAGCAAAATAAAAAAATTATTTATTTATTTGCATTCCATTTAAGGTTGAGTTGAATTTCATGACTTTTTCTTTAAATTTATCAAAAACAGTTTTAAAGTGTTGATATTTTATTTTTGTGGCAAATACAACAATTAGTTTCTACATATAGACAACGAAAATGATTCAATTTGGTTTTTATTTTGTTATTGTATTGCATTTTATTTTTTGTACAAATCACACCATATTTGTTACATCATGTAGAATGCCACACAAAATAAAACAAAAATTTTTTTATTTTTACATTAAATTTCATGTTGTCCAAAAAGTTTTTTTTATTTTGAATCGTTTTTGAAATAAAGATATGAGAAAAATCTTAGCATTTGAAAACTGGAATATCTAATGGAGAAAGCATAAGTCCTTTAAATAAGGAGTAATTCCATTTTAGTAAAGTAGTAAATTAAATTAGTCCAAAACTATTGTTAATTTTCTATGCTTTAAATTATAACTGTGTAGTTTCCATAATAAAGTGAAATTGAATGTCTTTTTTTTGTTGCAAAAAGTACAAGTTTTTTCATTTCATCCAAGAAATTTTGGTAGAAAAACAAAACCTTGACTTTTATGTGCATCAAAATATAGCTACAGAATTTGATACTAGCAGGTCCTTAGTTAAAACTAACGGGTATACAAATCCTATTATTCTATTCTTATATTCTTAGTAACATCAATACATATGTACGGGTATAAATTTATTAATTTTTATATATGTATATACATATTTATAATAAAAATTAAAAGGTATATGAAAGATTCACTCAGGGTCAATATTGTTCACACATATAGTTTGGATGTTAACTTAGTATAAATATAAAAACTAACGGTAGTTTTGAAAATAAGTTTACATAGTTGGGGGTAGTGCACTAAATATTTATTTAAATCAGCAGTGCACTATCACTAAATAAAACTGCAAAAAAATAAGTTTGCGCTCTTTTTTACCAGCTAAAAAAATAACAATCACCACTATTGTTATTTTTTAAATACCACTTAAAAATTTTGTGATATTGCAAAGTTTTTCACTATGTATCAATGCAAAAATCTGCACTCAATTCAAATAGTGCAAAATTTGGGCTTGTAATCAAAAAAGCTCTGCATACAAATATTGTCTCACTAAAATTTAAAAAATGTAACTTTGTATGTGCATGGTTTTTGATTTTTTTTTTGAGGTTATGCATAAGCAAAGAACATTAAACAAAATGAAATTTTGTCAATAACGGTTTAATTATTGGCTTTAATCATGAAAAAACAAGTTTTTGATTTTAAATTTAGTGCAACATTTTTTGTTGCACTTAAATGAGTGAAGAAAAAAAGTTCCAATAAACTGATGATTGCTTTTTTTTTTAAACAAACTATTTTTTTTTGAGGGCAACATTTTTTAACACCACTATCACTCATGTTTAGTGAGGCTGTAAAATTTCAATTCATCACTTAACATCAACAAAATGATTGCAATATTTTTGCACTATCACTTACTGTGAGTTGAAACTACAAAATGAGTGCACTTCCCCCATCTATGCTAGGTATGTAGTGCTTGTGGGTTCATATGGAGACATTGGAACCAGTAAATTTTTATTGCTGGAGTATACATTTTCGTATAATTTTTGCTCTTTCCGACTCGAATTGTAGTTGTAAGATGGTAAAAGGAAAAAACAAATTGTTTCATTCTATTGTCTTCGTAAAACAACAAAAAAAAAAAAAACCAATTTGCCAATTCAGTTTTCTGCACGGTTTGTTGACAGTGTTACCGAAAAGTCACAAAAGTAATCGACAAAATTGGCGACTTGGAGACACTTTGTTTTCTGCAGGAAAGGTATCGGAAACATTAACTTTTAAACCTTTCCAGGCAGAAATGGGACTCTTACCAAAAATGAAGTATGTACTTCAGTAGCACTATAAATACAAAATTAAACCAAAGTTATTTACAGGAATACAAAATTTATTATTAAGATTTTTGTATGACGTGCTAAATTCCCAATTTTTCAAATTTGATAAATACACTGAAATTTATTCTTGAGGGAAAGCTAGCCTCTATGCGCATTTCACTTGTTGCTTAGGCCAGATCATCAGGAAACCTTTTCCAAAGATTTAAGAAAAGCTAAAAATATTATACAAATAAAACCCTAAAGCGAATAAGAATTTTAAACACTCAAAGTCTTACATGTAACAATATCAAAGCTTAAACAAAACACCAACAATAAACAGTGAGTTTATCTTTTCTTACATCCCCCTACAATTGGTTGGGTTCTTTCCGACTCGAATTGTAGTTGTAAGTGGGTGAAAAGAAAAAACAAATTGTTTCATTCTATTGTCTTCGCAAGAAAACTTTTCGTCAAATTTTGTTCCAAAGTTCCAAAACATCGAAACACATTGCAGTGATGCGTTTTTGATACTGTTTCGATACAAAGTAACGTGCTGTTTATTTTACTTTGTAAAAAAAATGTCAACAAACTATCAACAAAATTATCGACAACAGTTATTATAATTACATCAAGACACGCATGACATTTTGAATGTTTAAATGGTTGCGTTTAAGAATGCATGACTTTGTTCGGTTGCATTGCAAATGACGTTTTGGAATTCACCCGTTGTGTCACCGCAGTACTACTAATACAAAATTTTGAGCTACGTTTACCAGATCAAAAGTATTGCTGCACAAAGTTATATTTTTCGAGAAAAAAAGAATAATTTTTCTTATTAAAAACAAAAATTACCGAATTAAACGAAATATTTTATACCTTAAAAATATATTTAATCCAAACCTCTTTCTATAATCCTTAAATGATAAATTTTGAAACGACTATGTTTTTTTAACAAACAGCCAAGTATGAACGAATAATGAATGACATCACTTTTTTGTAATTCGTTTTAAAAATGTTTAACTGTCATTTGAAATACAATATTATCCATAAGTGGAATAACTAGTCATATGTTTTTCTTTTTTTTTTAAACATAGTATATGAAATTGTTAATTTATTTACACAATTAAAAGCCTATAGTATAATTAATACATTTTCTCCAATACCAACATTTATACACATTTATTTATAAAAATCTATTGTGTAAAGACATATCACACCTGTTCAACAATACTATATTAACTCAAAATTTAAAAATTTTCAGTAAAAGCCAAACAATTTTTAACTTTTTGCATACGAAAATGCATTTTTAAGCCAACAATTTCATCACTAAAAAGTAGACATAATACCACGATATTTTTACAGCGGGCAGATATGAATATAACGTGTCTAATTTTTCCAAAAAGTTGAAAAATAAAAATTTTGAGTTAATATACTATCCAGCAAAAAACTTTGGAAGTTGTTCAAGTAGAAGGGATATTTTCATGACTTCTTTAGCACTTAACTACTTGAATGAATTAAAAATGCCTTCCAAAATTCGAATAAATTTTAAATAAGTGAACCCATGAAAAATTACATGCATTGCACCCAGTCAACTCTTATGTAGGAATTACAATTTTTCACTATAATTAGGTATTCTTTTATGATTGAAAGAGGACGAATATTATATACAATTGACTTTTATGATTGAGTTAAATTTTTTTAATATACATATACATATGTAAATACATTTAATTTTAATATGTATTTAAATTTGTTATATTGCGTATATCAAGGCCTATCCAGTAGGTCTGCTTACCTCAACAACAATACAACAATACAGAAAACAACAGGCATTTTGTTTGTGTAAAATGTACCCGCCGTTGTCAAAATCTTACTACTACATAGAGAAAACAAAAGGAAAAATGTAATTTATAATACATTCCCATAATGCATAAAAAAATTAATATCGAGCACCAATGCATTAAAATCATTAAAGATTCATTGCTTTTCATCCACACTCATTTCAGTTAATATTCCAGATCAATTAAAACCCCGATCTAATCACTGAACTTTCATGGGTTCTAAGCAATATTTTTAATGACGAGCCGTTTACCTAAGTGTAAACCCATGCTCGCCAATGACACGCTAATGTTAAAATCATGCATGTTTCACCTAAAAAGAACCAGTGCATTATCCGCGGAACCCATGCATTTACTACATCTTTTGCATGTCTTTTTTGCTGGGTAATGTTGATCAAGTGCGATATGTACATAGAACATACCTAAAATAATGGACGGGCTTTAACTATTTACAATATTTTCGAATAGTGAAAATGGAAATGTTATCAAATCTTTAAAGATGGACTTATTTTTATGGACACGCAGCATAGTTTTATTCCTAGATGCTGATTTTTTATACATGCCACTTTTTTTATTAGAAGTTCAAATTTTTTTTTATGAAATATTTTATTTCAAGTAGAAGAAATGAATTAAAAACAGTTAAAATATTATTGAAAAAGGTCAATTAAAACTGAATTTGAAATGAATAAAACTTATTGCATAAGAAATCTAGATTTTTGAAAGGAAGAAAACAACATAGACATAATCATCCAATCACTTCCTTACTTTAAACACTTTGTAAAATTATTATAGCAAGAAAGCATTAAAGTGTACCTTATTTGTTTTTGATTTGATTTTAAGTTTGCGCAAAATTATTTTGGACAAAAACGTGTTAAAAAAAAGGAATTTTAATTCTGTTTTAGCCAGTTCAATTTACATTATTTTTTAGCCATCCTTATTTTAAAGAATATAGGCTTTAAGTTTTGCGCAAAATTAAATTGAGAAAATGTTGTTTTAAAAAGTAAAATTATTCGTATGTTTTGCCCCTTCAAGTTAATAATTTTTATATGTATCTTTGTATGTCCCTGGTGATAGTAAAAAAGTACCAACAATTTTCTATTTTACCCACATTAACACCCTGAATGACTGACATTCAAAATCTACTTATATTGCGACATGCCATCGTAGTAAAAGAAATTCATACAAACGAAAATTCTTAATTTGGGATCCTTAAATGTTGAAAAAACGTGTTTATAAAAGTACTAAAATTATGAATTTGTACTCAGTTTTGCCCCTTTAAGTTGAATTTTTTTTAAACCTATATCCCTGGTGGTAGTTTAAGCAAAAAAATAAATAAACTTTTTAAAATTGTGCAGTTTAAATGGAGCAGATCAAAATGTATTTAAAATTCCATTTTTACCCACTTAAAAGCCGATTTTTAAAATGTATTTTTTTTTGTGACATGCCGATGTTTTGACCATTTTATGCACACATACAATATCTGATTTCAACCAAACTTAACATAAGCACTATGGGTCCCAATACCTTCCTTGTGTATAAGTTTGATTGAAATCAGTCAACGCGTTTGAGCGTAATGAGGCGACAAACAAAATTGGCTCTTTTTTATATATGTATAATAGAAGAAGAATATAAAATCAACTAGAAATTGATATAATTTTGGAACATAAAGAAAACACATATTTAACTTTAAAAAAGAAAAAAAAAAAAACCATAAAGAACAGTGATGGAAAATTGAAAAATTTAGAGGTACTGACCACCAAGCAAAGAGTACTTTTTCAACATTACGGTACTTTTTAAAAAAAAAAATTTTTTTTCGAAAATAAATTTTAAAATAAAAAAATTTAATACATAACTCCGTGACTCCGACTCCAAAATTTGTTGGCATAAAAAATTTAGACAAATAATCTAATAATTTCCAAAATGAAAATACTTTGAAATTGACGATGCAATATTTAAAATATTGATTCAAAATTTTTACTAAATCCTTTTCTTGCTATATTAAACCATTTGAAAGGAACTGCATTAAAAAAAAGTTTAAAATCAAATAAGGACCAGTCTCATATACATACATTTAGCATTAAGGTAAGATTAGGAGTCGGAGTTGGAATTTCATCGGTTGGAGTCGGAGTTAGTACTTTTTGCATTACGACTCCACAGCCCTGGTTGTCAATATTAAAAAAATTTCAACGCTAAATTTCTAAACTAAGAAGCTAACAAGAAAAGAGTACTAAAACGGACGTGGGGGTACCGTGATATTTTTAAAAGGAAAAAGTACTGAAAATAGTACCATAGTACTGAATTTTCCATCACTGATAAAGAAGGTACTGTAATTACGCATAAAAAATTTCACAAATTTTTAGAAATCATTTCCATTTTATTAAGAAAAATTTAAGAACCAAAATTTTATAAATTGAAAGGTTTTGCAAACTATTTTCGAAAGGAAATAATTTTAAAATGCAGCAATACATATAAAACAAGCTGCTCAACTTCAAAACAATTTCGAAAACTTTTTCTTACTAGTCTATCGATATTCATAAAGGCTGTTTTACATTATCACACAAGTCTTATATATTTTGGAGAAAATATAACCATGTTACGTTAAGTTGTTATTATTTTTTGTAAATTTTCAAACAATAATAAGATCAGGGAAGCATTTTCGTATAATAATTAAGACTTTGTGGGACAGTGTATAATGGCCTTAAGTTGGCATCTGTGGCATTTTGACAAAACAAAAGTCGAGATAAGATACAAATACTCGGTGAAAAAATCATTTTTATTAAATAATAAAATAAACCAAAATTAAAGAAAAATTTCGTTTATAACACAAAATTTGATAAACGTTAACAAAAATGTTTTTTGAATGAAAATTGGTATGATTAACAAAGTTTTTTTAAACTTTTTAAATTTGACTTAATATGTTTTTCCAAAATGCCACAGATATGTATTTAAATACATACATATCTATACATACAGGTTTAGAACAGTGTAATGGATGTTTATAAAACTAAATATTTCAAGAGGTAAAAATTAAGCTTTCTTTTCTTAATTTCTTGAGAGCTAATCCAAAAGACCAAATAATTTAATTTCACTCATCAAATTTAGTTTTTTAACATTTTTTAAAAACTAGTTCTAAAGGTCACAAAGCATAAATTATTTTTTAATAATATCTAAAAAAATAAATAAGAATTGTTTTTCAGCTTTTCATTACAAAAAAAAATTAAGGCCCGTTTTCACAACTTCCCGATAGCTAAAGGTAAGATTTTATCAGCCATATAAAAAGTGTTACATTAATACAACTTTACTTTAACCTACCAGGTAGGATTAACCTTAATATACTTTATCGTTCACTTAAGGTTAAAGTAAAGTTTTAATAATAGAACACTTTTTATAAGGCCATTTAAAGTCTACTTTAAGCTATCGGTAAGTTGTGAAAACGGGCCTAAGTATTCTTTATTTAAAGTATCAATTATGAACTGTGTAAATCGTTTGTTACTCTAATAATACTCGAGAGCTCTATAGAGTAGGGATGTAACGAATACTGTTACCGATATATCGGCGATACTTCAGATTTTCCGATATATCGGTATCGGCGATATTTTGCTGTCGATATGACGATACTTTTTATATTTTTTTCAGTATTTTTGAATAAACTATTTTATTTTCTATGTTGAGTTTTTGCATAGCAACTAAGAGATATAACGCTTTAAAAGGCAGAGCAGAGAAATCAAAACAGAATAATGAAATTAGGTACATTACTAAGACGTAACTGTTGCGCAACCGTTGAGTGATTTGCATACAAAAACACTTAACGGTTGCGTAACATTTTAATTATATTTAACGAATCAACGGAGATAATAGTCTAAAAATTTAAATAAAAGATTTAAGGCTTTAGAGATAGTGAAACCTATTGCAATTCTTGACCCTTGATACAAGGCTCGAATAGAGTGCCCCGGTAGCTTAGCTGGTAGTGAGCTAGTCTATCAGCACCGGGGTTGCGGGTTCGATTCCCGACAAAGGATCTGGTTTCTTTCCTGCAGACAAGCTTAAGGTAGAAGTACATGACACGCGTTAGTGCGCGCGCGCTCTGTCGTCTTCTGTCAAAAAAAGTTAAACTTGTGTATCTTCATACAACAAGCTACATGCAAAATATTTTGACGCGTTTGCGCCAGAAAGTGGGTTAACTTTGAACTTTTTAACGCGTTGTGTATTTTTGACAAGTAATCAGCTGACAATAAAATGAATAATTTAACAAATTTTTGAATCATAAAAGAATTAAATTATAATTATATTAATGAAGAGCTTAAAAAACATACAATATTTATATGAAAAGAATAAATTCAATAAAATAACAAAATCTTGATATACTTTCGAACCCGTTTTTAATGCACAAATAAGTAAACAATGGCTTTTGTAACGCGTGTTGTGTAACTTGCAATTTTTTACGCGCTTAAGTTTTTAAACGCACGATACTTGTCGACGAACTAACGCGTCTTATATACTTCCACCTTAAGGGCTTCGCGGGAATAACTTAGGAAATTAAAAAAAAAAAAAATAAAAAAAATATTTCAAAGGCATTCGAATTCAATCGTCGAAAAACTTAAGTGGGTGAAGATAAATACGCCGAGTTAAATATGCTTTATGACGTAAAACGTTACGTTATTAAAAACATAGCTGAGCTACGCGTAGCTGATTAATTTTGAGCGGTGTGTATGGGAGAGATTTTTTAAATTGCAGCCGAACCAAAAAAAATTACGGAACGGGAGGGGCACCAAATTAGAGGTAATTAACTCTACTTTCGTAATCTTTAACCAAATTTTTAGAAATATAAATTTTTCTATTTTTAAAAAATTCTTTAAATTTTGGCTAGTGTACTGGGAGAAATTTTTTTAAATTGCGGCCGAACCAAAAAAGATTACGGAACGGGAGTGGCACCAAATTAGAGGTAATTAACTCTTCTTTCGTAATCTTTAACCAAAATTTTAGAAATATAATTTTTTCTATTTTTAAAAAATTCTATAAATTTCGGCTAGTGTATCTAGGAGAGATTTTTTTAAGTTGTGACCGAACCAAAAAAGATTTAAACGCAGTTTTTTATTTAATTGTTTGGAGAATTTAATATAAAATCTGCGTTTAAAAAAAATCGCGACTACAAGACTATCAGCCCAATTATGAATAAAAATAGCTCTAGAATTCCAAAAAAACTACTGAGTACTGCTCTAAATTTAATATAAGTAAAATATTTATTTTTTTAAAGTATTTATAAGCTTAGACCAATTCATACAAGCAATGCATGTCACACTTACATATCGACAGCTCAGAATTGGTTTGGCGCATATGCCAAAAAGTGGAGAAAAACGACAAAGAAGATTTACATGAAGATTTCTCAAAATGTACCCGATAGAATTTTTTTATATTTTTACCACTGCTTCCGGTATATGTTTGGAAGAAAAATGTAAATTTTTGCGCACTTTCATGAATAAAGTTAGAATTTAATAGTATTTTTTTGAAAATCAAAAATATTGTTTTGTGCCGCATACGCCACTTTTCTAAAAAAAATTAAAAAAGTGGTTTTGTGCTGCATACGTATACTTATTGCTGTGTAACTTGTTGTTGAGATGAATTTTTTTTATAGTTTTTTTATTTGATTTTACTTTACAAAAACAGAAAAAACAGTTCTACTGTTATGAAAAGTTACATAAAAAGCCACAAATTAAACAACTTAAATAATGCAAAAGTAAAAAGAAATTTTAAAACTTTTAATATTGAGTAAATTTTTATAATAAGCTTTATCAACACGTGGAAGAAATATAAGCAAGTCTTTTATGTCTCTATTTTTATCGCTGGAAATAAATGATGGTTTCGATATTTTCTAAACATTCGTCAACAAATTCTCAGGAGTTTTCAAACAATTTTTTGATGCAGACTTAACCAAAATTGCATTTTTATATTTTTCCTCTCTGGTAGAAGTTTTATAATTTATACATATAAATCATTATTTTAACTGTCTAGAAGTACTTAAATTTTAGCAAAAGGGGCTTTTCGAAAGTCCATTTTATTTGCTTCCAACGAGTATGTGCGAAAATTTTCCGGAAGCATTTCCATAACTTTAAGTTTTGTTTTATTATTTGGCATTGTTTTAAGCAAATTTAGTAAATGAAGAGGACTATGAATTTCAATATTCTTTAAGTACCGGTCAATAACACCATGGGCACAGTCCACTTCTTGAATTAAAGAATGTTCTGGTTCTGAAGACTTTTGTATTACGGCATCAATATTATTTTGTTTAAAGAAAATTTTGATTGTGGTTGCGTTAATTTGATTTTTATTTTGAGGTACGCAAGAATCGCTCCATACTGTCAAAGTTTTAATTAGTGGATAATCTTTTATTAATTCATTTAAAATTTTAATTAAAGCACTAGCAATGTCGTTACCACTCCGACCGCTATGAGCTTCCGTCCACAAGGCACAATAAGTAAAAGTTGGTATATTTGGCATAATAATGGTTGCTGTAAGATTGTACATATTCAATTTTCGTTTGTAGTAAAATGTTGAAGCATTTCCCTTAGGTAGGCTAAAAACACTTTGCATATCATAGCAAACCGTACACTTGGTTGGGTCCATTATTTTATAAAACTATTTTTCACAAATTAATTTTCTTGTTGTCATTTTATTTTGCTTTTGCTTTAACTATATTTTTTCTTACGGCAATGCAGCAAAGCAACAGTAAAATTTATTTTGTACGTTTTTGTATGAAGAATTTGCTGCAATCGCCAAACAATGGCGTGTAGAGCAAAACAGTACTTAAAAAATTTTGAAACAGTTGATATGCAGCAAAATTAATGCTTTATATCTCAGAAACCATAAAAATTTTCGCGAAACAGGTTTTTGATTTAGAAAGAGGGTATTAAAAAAATATATTACTCATACCTAACTCATTTTTTTTAAAAATGGTCGGTAGGTCAAACCAGTAATGAGCTGACGATATATCACTTTTTTTTAAATTTTTACACAAATAATATTAATTTAAATTTCTAAATTGATTGTGAAAATGCAATTGGCTATATGATCTTATAAAAAAGGTATTGCGTTTGGTGCGGAAACTTTTATGCGATTTCGAAAAAAAAAAATATAATGGGTCTTCATACTTTTTTATGCTCTATTTGACTATGCAAAAATTTACATGGACAAAGTTAAAATTGTATCCCCCTGAAAATTACCGTTGGCATTTTGTATAATGATTGCCAAAATATTTGGGCTCTAGCGATAATCTCCCGTGAGCTAAACAACTTCAAAAAATGTTCAAAAATAGTATTTTTTTATGAATAAAAATTTTGGTAAATATTTGTTTGTCCAATGAATGGCCGAATATTATAGATATTTAGGAATTCTTCGATTCTGCATTAAAACATTTTAAAAATATAACTGCAGACTCAAGATAGCGAGTTGTTTCGTCAGTTTGTAAATGCTTTTCAATTAAATTTTATTGAAAATTTAAATAATTCAACCATCTTTGTCGGATTTTCATTTCCAATACGTCGTTAGAAAGGTGTTGGCCACCGCTTGAGATTTAAATCAAAAATTAATCCTTTAAACATCACTAAAACCCCATTTTGTAACCACAAAAAGCATATTTTGGTGCAGGAAACACGTTTTATTAATATATTTAGCTACTATTAAATTATCCCATTCAATTTCAATATTTTTTAGAGGACAATTAAAAAAAAGTTGTAAAAAAATGTAAGTTCAGCTGTATACCTAAAAAAAAAATAATATAATTGCTATCAAGGCACATTTACCAAGACATTATTAAAAACCAGTTGTTTAACTACAAAAAGTGAATCTCGTTTAAGGCCGTTATACACAATCCCACAAAGTCTTAAGTATTTTACGAAAATACTTCCCTGATCTAATTATTGTTTAAAAATTTTCAAAAAACAATAACAATTTATCATGACAGTTTTGTATTTTTTTTTTTTTTTTTCAAAATACGTAAGACTTGTGTGATAGTGTAAATATAAGGTGATAAAAAAGTGAAAAAATTTAACTCTTTTATGGCCATCATGCAAGTAAACAAGTAAAAAAATAATTACAATTAACCCATTAGTGCATGAAGTTCCCTTAGTACTTTTTAACAAAATTCTTTTTGAACACGTAATTTAAAACAAGTATTAAAATAATTTTTAGAAGTTTTATTTGAATAAAATTTGTTTTAAAGATTTTAGAAGGAGTCCCTTATAAGGGGCATTATGCAATATCGTCACATGAAACGTGAAATTTTTTGAAACATTTTTTTGGGTGAAGGCCCTTGTTGCACATAAAATTAGACTCGTTACCGAAGTTTGCACATCTTTTATCCGTTTCTACCGTCATATCGATTGACTGCACAGAAAATCGATGGTCTGTAACCTTTAACAGAGGGCACACCGTACGTTTCTAGGTAAGAAGTGGCTATTAATGGGTGGCATCAGGGACATAACAGTTATAACCAATATTTGAAAAAATCCTGAAATAATAATTTATCACGAATTTTTAAAACTTGCTCTCTGAATAATTATTACAAAAAACCAATATTTTTTTGGTCTTTGATAACCGTTATAGTTTGTTTTTGTTTTTTTTGGGCTTCCATAACCATTACAAAAGATTTTAATTTTTTTTGGTCTTCCGTAACCATTACAAAAGATTTTTATTTTTTTCGGTCTTCCATATCGAATTTCACACTAGTTTTATGAAAATATTATTTGCAGTTTGCAAACTGTAGCGTGGTTATAGAAGACAGAAAAAATAAAAATTTTTTTATAATGATTATAGAAGACCCATAAGAATAAAAATCTTTCATAATGGTTACCAAAGACCAAAAAAATTAATAATCTTTCATAACGGTTATCAAAGACCAAAAAAAATAATAATCTTTCATAACGGTTATCAAAGACCAAAAAAAAATAATAATCTTTTATAATGTTAATGGCAGACCTATAATTTTCTGGGTAATTTATAATTATTATTACAAGACCAATTTTTTTTCAGTTATTTTTTCCATAACCTATTGGCTATTTAAAAAATATTAACAGTTATTTCGGGTCCCTGGGTGGCATTGATATTGAGGAATCGGATACTCTTGATGTTCTGGGCATGAGAATACAGTGCGATGTCCGCTGGAATAAACACGTTTTTAAAGTGTCGAAAGAGGCATTCAAGTGTTTAGGTTTTTTGAAACGGTGCAAGACTTACTTCACTTCATCCGATCTCCTTACTATCTATACCAACTATATCCGACCGAAGATGGAATACAACTCCCATATATGGGCAGGGGCTTCAAAGTCTATTTTGAACCTTCTGGACCGAGTACAAAGGAGGGCGGTGAAGCTCATCAATGAGAGTAGGGTATCCAACTCTATTGACTCATTGGAGCATCGTCCGAATGTGGGTTGTGCGACACTTTTCTATCGATATTACCATGGGAGGTGTTCCACTGAGATAAGTGAACTTATTCCACCCGCCCGAGTATTTCTTCGTAATACTCGCTCATCCAGTGGATCACATCCGTTTGTAGTCGATTGTCCTGTGTTTTGCACAACGCATTATAGAGAAAATTCGTTTTTCAGTCAAACTATCCGTATGTGGAATAAACTTCCCGCAGAGGTCTTCCCCAGTACTTATAATTTATTAAGATTCAAGTCAAATGTCCACAAACACTATTCCCTCTTTCCTCCTTCCCAAACCTTATTTTCCCGATCAACACAATGCACTGCATATATAGGGGGCATCCCCTGAATGTTGGTTTATCGTTAAAAAAAAAAAAAAAAAAATAATATATCTACGGAATTGAAGCAAGTTTGAGCAATCTAGATCATTTGGATGCAGCTTTCTCATTAGTAGCCAACCATTTATAACGGAAGCATCCAACAGATATGCGAAAATTGGTCACCACCACTTACGTTGTCTTACACGTAACCGATAAACAGCAATGAACTGGTCCATTTTGTCTACTCCATCCATGCCTTGATTGTAATGTTGAAAAACTTTTAGTTGGGTATCTGCATGGCGCCTCTTGTATAGTTCCTGAGGTGACTACGTTTTTGTCTTTCCCTCGTACGACGAGTATATTGCCATTATCAGAAAAACGATAGTCCATAGATCCTCTTTTAGCTTTTTTCATTTCCGAAACGGGACGGAGTGGGCATTTTTCGGTTCGACTATCGCTTATTATACCAACTGAGCATATTCCAGAAGCTGACAAATGCCGAAGAAGCTTCACGGATATGAAATAATTATCAAAAAAAACCTTTATGTAAGAAAAATTAAAATTTTCAATTGAAAAAAATGTATGAAAATAATACATTAATCATTTCCATCCAAAGGAGGTATTGCAAATATGTCGGTATTTTGCAAGTTGTCGTCTAACTGCTCCAATATTTCAGCAACTGTCATCTGTATAAGAATATCAATGAAAATTGCCATATTACCTTAAAAGGGACATGAATAAAAAACGCCAATTGCTAATATTTTTAAAACCATTTATATTTTAAAACTTTAACGATTCAGTTACTTAATCTTATTTTAACAAATAGAAACTGGGAATTATTTCCTTCCGAAGGTTACTTTATATTATATTCAACATTTTTCATTTTTCGAATTTATTCTACGAGCTAAATTTCCGTTATGTATTTTATAAAGATTTTTGTAATAGTTCTATTCCTTCAATTTTTCAGAAATGACTTTATACACTACCAGACTATTATATTGTATTTTCTTTTTACATTTTACCTAAGCCTTCCTTTGGAAAGCAATGAGGTATATTGAATGTACAGAAAATTTACAATTATTAGACACCAGAAGAATGTAATGTATTTTCTGGCCCGCTACGGCCTTCGTCAGCATTCTTTGTGTCTCACTGGATAGTGTTACTTTATAAATTGATTGTATTTAACTCAACTCAAAAATAGAAACTGGGAATTATTTCTGAAAAATTTAAGGAATAGAACTATTACAAAAAAGCTTTATAACACACATTAATTAAAAAAAAAAAAAAAAAAAAAAAAAAAAAAAAAAACATATAACTGAAATTAAGCTCATAGAATAAATTCGAAAAATGAAAAATGTTGAATTTAATCTTATTTTAATAAACACACATTAAAAATATATAAATAAAGCAACAAACTGTTAATTTTTTTTTCAATGTTTTAAAAAATACACTGTCTTATTTTAAGAGTTACTTTTTGACTAAAATCTTAAACTATTATGCTTGGTCATTCATTGGACAAACAAAATTTACCGAACTTTTTATTCATAAAATACCTATGCCATTTTTTTTAAATTCTTTTTTAAAGCGGTTTAGCTCACGGGAGTATCACTAGAGCCAAAATATTTTGGGAATCTTCATATAACATGTCAAAGCTAGTTTTGAGGGGTACATAAACAACTTTTTTTTTTGATTTTTTTTAAAATATTTGTTTTTTTTAGTGTCATAAGAAAAAACTGATAAGAATTTTAGGGTTTTAATGTTACTTGGATTAAACTAAATAAATAAATTATTAATAACAAATAATTTGACAAGATAAAGTCCAAATAAACATTTTTTTTAACATTTGTCTAAGCGAATCAGAAGATAAAGAAAATAAACAAACTAAAAGAAACAGCTGAGCAATATGTTGTAACATATGTTTGTATGTAATTAAAAAAAAAACAAAGTTATTTTTTAATATGTATGTATGTATGTTTGTATTCTTTAATATTAGATAAAAAAAATGTAAAGTATGTATGTATGTTGAAACACAATTTTTTTTCAGGTGTCACATGTGGTCGAAAAAGAAGAATCTAAAGATATCTAAGTACATATATGTAAATAAAAACAAAACCTGCAAAAAAGACAATAGAGCACAGGGATGGAAAATGTCTCTTTTAATTCTGTATCATATTTTAAAACATAAAATAACTTTTGAGACCATGACTACCAGTTTTTTTAAAGCAACATACATGAATTGTTTTTGCTTAATACATATATGTATTTATAGTAGAATCTAGAAACGGCAAAGTTTGCGCGTTAGGCAGATTTTATTTATTTATTTAACAGTAATATAAAAAGCCTTAAATGGCCATTTATCTTATATTATATCCCCAATATTCATAAAAAAATTGTTGATTTAAAAAAGGTTTATTGCACAAATTTTCATAGAATAAAGAGTTATAAAATCTTGGTATCAAAATCTGACATTCCTAGTTAAATGCGAAAAGCAAGTTCTCGAGTAAAGTTGTATTGGTGTTCTTCTCTTTACCATTTTATAGTAAATAAAAAAATTTCATAATTACTTAAAATTTATAAAAGGCAATTTTATAGACTACAACTTGTTTTTTTTATATTTTTATCATTTGTTTGTGCTTCTTTTTCTTGTTTAATTATTTTTGTTCAAGCCCGACCATATGATACCCTACACCACAGTATATAAAAACATTTTTTGCTAGTGTATTCTATTTTGGATCAATGGGCAATCACGGACCCGTCTAAACAAAATTATGTTATGAGGTTAAGATTCATGTAAAAGTTCTTTGCGCCGAAAATTATTTAGATTTCTTCATCTACATGAGATTTTAGCGAAATATAATTTTGGACCTGCCAGGAAAACATTTTATGTTAATACCAACAGTTATAGGGAAGTTATGGCATTAAAAACTATTTTTGGGACAAGTATTTGTTAAGATGATTTTGATTTCAATCAAATAAGTTTGGACCAAATTTTATCTTAATACCAACATAATCAGCCCAATTATGAATATAAATTCCCCGGGAGTTTTCTCCCCTCTTCCATTTTTCCTATGTAAATTCAATTGTAAGAATGGGAAAAGGGAAAAAGATTCCCGGGGAATTTGTATTCATAATTGGGCTGAATAAGATAGTTGATGAGCACAAAGAACTTATTCTGGAAAGAAGCTTATTTTATGTATTAAAATTATATTGGAATTCGGAAATGTATCTTTGTAAAATATGTTTATTGGCCTAGCTAGTAGGCTTTTATTTATTGCTTTGAATTTACTAGTTTTAGGGAATTAGTTACTAAAGGTACCGAAACGATACCATACAGAATTTGCGGCATTAATACAGACAGCCTGTGAAAACGCACTTAAATACGAAGTAGTAAAAAATACTCGTAGAATAAAGCTTTTGCAAAATACTTGAAACCTTAACAAATCATCAATATAACCCCTAAAGATTAAAATTGATCAACAAGATCCACGGTAGATTCGCCAATAGATATATTATTACCATGTAGAAAAAAAACATCAATGACATCCGTAAGCAAATGAGGGATGATTAGTAAGGTTTCACAATAGCTCCACTTTGAAAGTTTCGGTTTTGGTGAATACATCGCACTTGATGATAAAGAGGGAATTAAATCAAAATTTAAAAATGTTCATTAGAAGCTTAACAATTTTTAATTTAACATTAGTCATATGAAACACAGATTTTCAAGCCAACTGTTTCATTACCAAAAAAGCAAAATAACATGATATTTTAACAGCGGGTACGTATAAACATTACGTTTCGATTATTTCCAAAAAGTGAAAAGAAATTTTAAGTTAATACCCACTTTATTATCAAGTTCGATATATATTTTTAGGATTCAATTGAATAAAGAACATTCCAAACTAAAATCAAAATTCAGTTTTTGTTAAAATATTATTACCAGAGATGCCAGATTAGGGGATTTATCCCCAATTTGGAGATTTTATGTTAAAATCGGGGATAAGAATTTGATTTAAGTATTTTGCGTGGGATTTTTTTTAATTTTGGTGATTTTTTCTTATTTTTCTTATGGTACCTATAATTATTTTTATTCTATTTTGTTTTATTAAGCAATAAACACAATCTTTAAAATACAAATGTGTGACTGGCAAAGTCATTCACTTAGTAATGACATGTTTTATGTTGAGTCTATTTAGTGCAGGCGCAACAAAAATAATTGAGACGATAGAAACAGATTCATCCTACTTAGCATTAGATTCAATGGATTTTGGCTACGATTCTGAACAAGAAATAAAATCGATAGAGTTGTAATTAAAAGAAAAGGCCAAACCATAATATGCTAAACTTAACTGTTTTTCAAACTTTAATATAGTTTTTTATTGTTGTTTCAATATAAATCCCAAGCGAAATTTTTATTTTATTTTGAAAAACAGTCAGTAAGTTGACTTATGTGTAGTTTATAGACCACGAGCGCCATACTCGTCCGTTCAACTTAAATTTAAAGCAAAAACAAAGTCGATTCGACGACCACTTACTGTTATAATTGAAAACGAATAATTATGTGATTGTGAAATGCAGATGAACCACAGATACGGATAAAAAACGCTTCACCTTTTAAAGTTTATCATATAAGTCGCGGTTATACAAAGTCTAAATTGTACAAAAAAAAAAAAAAAAAAAAAAAAAAACAATTTTTATACTGTCATTTCCACCCCTGATATAAAATAATTAAAAGAACAACAAAAGGTAAACACTTTTTCCTAAATGTCGAATAGAGAACCTACGAGCAAGTGTGAAAGAGTACATGAAAAAGTTGAATTACATCACTAAACGCACTTCACACACAATTGTTAGGTTAGGTAATTGCGAAAAAAAAAACAAAAATATTTAAAAGATTTTAGCAATAAAAGAATTTTTAAAACATACCTTAACTGAATCCATTGGATACATAATAATGTGTTCCAATATACCGGCTATGGCTCCGGCCGACATATTTACACCCACACTTGTGGTTGGCAAAGATTCATAATCCTCAACATCCATTTTAGTGAATTTTATTTCGGCTAGTTTTGGTATTTAAAGTCGACTGCACGAAACAGCTGATTAAACACAAAAATTTCCTCTTTTTAATACAGTTTTGGTTTTTTTTATAAATGTTGTTTTATTATTACTTTTCGTTTAAATTATATTTGCTGTATTACGTTTTGTTTATCGTTTATGAAGTGGTAAGACCGTTGTTTCAAAATATTCAAGAAACAAAAAGCCTTTCTAGCTTTTTTGCTGCCAGCTCTCTCTTTGAAGGTGTTTTTAATAGACTGCCTAATGTCTTACTACTGAACAAGTTTTGCAAATTACCAGCGTTTTGTTGCTCCAACTGCGCTTTCGCTTTTTTCCTCACTCTACCTGTGGGGCTGAGTGGCTCTCTTCTGCAGCTAGATTTTTTCTTATGACGTTTAACACTGCTCTTTTGCCGTAAATAATTTTTTTTATAATTATTTTTTTGTTGGTACTGTTTTATTTCATGTAGTTCTTTTTGTAAACTTCATTTATCTTTATTCGTTGTGTGATTTTTCGTTTTTTGCTTTTGACCGACAACAAAAAACTATCTTGATGAATTAATTTTCCTTTTGCATCTGACAAAATTTTGTTTACTTTGTCATAAGTTTTCATTTGTTGCAGATGTTATTGGTATAGTTTTCGCTTAAATTCCTGTTTCTATAGACTTTGGTTTTGCTTAACGCAAGGAACAAAGTCCGTAATGCCGCTTGAATTTAAATACAAAACTTTCAAGTTTGTTTCTTCTTGTTTTAACTTAATCAGATTGCGTTAATTTATAATTTTAACCCAATAAAACCTAAAGAATGCACAAAACTAGTAATTATTATTATACAAGTAGAGTTTAATTTAATCTTTTTGGCTTTTAACTTCCAAAAAGCAATAAAAGTACATGAATTTTGTTTTTGGCCAACCAACCAGCAGCTTGGCAAGTTTTCAGTTCTTTTTTGTTCAATTTTTATGCAAATCACAATTAAACGGCAAAAAGCTTTAACACGTTTTTGAAATTTCCTTCTTTCTTAAACTATTGCCGAAAAGTCTTACTACTTTAATTTGCTTTCAATTTAAAATAACTAACACTTTTTACTATTATTTTCTTTAAAAATAAAAGCTAAAACTAGCACGCGTAGATAAAATGATTCTGAATTGTTACACAAAAAAATCTCAAGTATTCTTTTCTACTTCTATTCGTTTTCTACGAAGTTGAAAAAACGTGAATAATTTTGGTAGAAATGACAGTAGGAATAAAATGAGAAAGTTGCATTTTGTTGCCAAACCACATCTAAAATAAAGTTTTTTTGATCTGGCAAGCTTTTTCTTTGGTGTGGTGAATTTTTTTGCTTTATCAAATGTAAAGCGACTACCCAACAAACATATTTTAAATTGAACAAATTCTAATAGGCACAAAATTATCGAAAGAAAATGAAACTTGCAAAGGAAAAACTATACTATAGTATAAAAGGTAGAAAGGGAGAAAGGATTAGTGTTATTACACATCCACTCGGAGACCTCATGTTCAATGCGAATCCCTTCAGTAAATGGTAGAAAGTATCAGAAAAAAGTTTTTTACTACCTAAGCTTATCCCGCGAAGCTCTACGTTTGTCTGCAAGAGACCAGAGTCTCTGTAGGGAATCTAACCCGCAACCCCCGCAGTTTGCCAACCGGGCACATTCCCATAATAAACCCAATTAGAATTGCTTATTTTAAAATCTAAATTAGAGTACTTTTTTTAAGCAGAGTAAACAAACGTATTATCAACGAAAAATCGAAGAAACAGCCCAAGGCGAATCATGTAAACGGCGGTATCGATAATACAACAAGTAACAACACCAAAAACACAACAATGTATTTTGCTGCTGCTTTCGTTGGCCTATATGTCAAAAACACAAGTAACTTTTGACATTCCTCTCTCTAATTTAAAAAAAAAGTAGCACAGCTATGTTTTCAACGCCACCTGAAAAATGAATTCGCCTTGAAACAGCCGATTAACTGAAAGTAAGTGCTAGTTCACACTCTTCAAGTTTTACGTCTTTCAATTCGATTGTACTGTGTGTGCTCAAGTCTCTTGATTAGCTGTCAGAATTAATTTTTGTAGTCAAGTTTTTTAAAAATTGTCTTTTATTTCATTAAATTTTAAAATAAATTTAAAATCTTTCAATTCAGTCGAACTCAGTTGATAACTGAATTGAACCGTGTATGGGGCGCATAAGAGTGCAATATTCGGCTCTACCGAATCTTATATTAGGTACATTCACCATGGTGCGATTTTGACACAAAATTAAATAGATATAAACAAACCAAGACGATTGTACCTAATTTGGAAACTTTGGCTCTTGCCGTTCTCCGGATACAAAGTTATCTATAATGTCTTTGTAAGGGAGGTGCCGCGCTCACTTCTTTAATCTCGACCATATTTTTAAAGAGGTTGTGTATTAATAACCCAGCTATGTGTAACAAATTAGGACAATATTTCTCAGTGTGCCATGCCCACTTTCCAATCTCGCTCACGTCGGATGCTGTGTTTTGATATCCAAGATGCTTGCACCATATTTGGAAACTTTGGCTCTTACCGTCGTCCGGATATAAAAAGAATAAAAACAGCAAGGGATTTATGGGTAAAATTAGTGGCAGTCGTGTTTTTTTTATTGATCATATCTCAGTCATTTATGGACAGATCTGGCTAAATAACAATAGCGAAATTTAAATGGGCATATCTGACATAAATATTTTTCAACCAAGTCCCATCATATCTGGGCAAATCGGAAAACCCATTTCAACAGACGGACGGACAGAAGGTCATCCGGATTCGAACTACTCTTCTCATAAGGATCCAGAATATATATACTTTAAGGGTCTAAAATCAATATTGTGGAAGTTACAAACGGAATGACAAACTTAAATATGCCCTTTTTCCTTCGGTGAAGAGCAGCATTAGTTACTCATGTTTAACCCTCCGGCTTACGCATGTTTTGATTATCTATACACATCAGAGAACTGCAAAATCACTATTTTTCTTGATTTATTCATACGATCAAATTTACATTCACTCTTTGCTTGCAAAACAAAGTTCAACGTTGGTAATTTTTACATCGTTTCGTGCACATTTGATTTTTGCATGTATTCGTTTTTTATTGAAAGTGCTTTCTTTGCATTTTTGTTGCGCATGCAAAATAAGACAACTGTGTAAATTTAAAAGGAACACATTCTTAAGGCCTAACCAGAATGTGAATAACGTGGCTTAAGCATCAGAGCGAATACATGTTAATCATATGTGTAAAACCATGTTGAACTTAAGGGAACTTTTTGTTAAATTTTATGAAACTGTAATTTGCTTAAGCAAAGTGCGAAACTAATCGCACATTCCGTACGGAATCAAATGTTTTTATTTTGTTTTTGTTTTTTTAAATGTATTTGAGAGGCTTTTTCGTTTATTTTTGACAGTAGCTTAAGTTTGTTTATGCACATTCTGGTTGGGCCTTTATACTTTTGCATTCAAGTAGTCATTGTCCACTCGATGAGACGCTTTGTTAACATTACCAACAATAACAACAATAAACCACTCGATGAGACGCTTTGTTAAAATTAACAACAATAAAAACAACAATAACAAGAATACATTGTACCTACATACAGAACTACTGTACTTTTTAAGATGAAAAAAAAGTATTCTATTTCTTTTGTTTGTAACTACATACATACATATGTATGTGCGTTTAGTTTCATTTCAATTTTTTTTTCTTGTACTACATAGCAACTGGTGAATGAATACATGAGTAATGATTGCTTGATTTCTGGCTTTTTTGTTTGTATTTTTTTTTCTTTACCAAAACAATCATTGTCGCACGGAACACACAAACATCTTTATTAAAAAACGAAGCTATCGATGGTATAAATAACAAAGCACGATGTGCATTATTGAATGACTGCAAACCAGCTGCGAATATTCGCGGTTGCGCAAGTTTGATTGTATGACCGCAAGTGAGTGTATTTGTTGCTGTTCATTTAATGCGATTTTTTTTGCAATTGCACAAAGCCGTTCTCTGATACATATTTAACAAAGGTCCGGCCAGACTCATGTGTACCACGAAGGGTTAAAAAGTAGATTTGAAATCTTGCTTCTCATTTAGTTTATATTTTTAGTTAAATATGTACATAAGATATTTAAAGTAAAAACCATTATAGGGCATGATGTTGGTGTTTTATCATTCTTTAACAGCCGTACCTAAACAAGAGCTGTCAAAAAAGTAGAATCTGTGTAGTTATACGTAGTAAGTTACATGCACAAAAGCGTAGATGCCTTGAGGCGAAAAGTATGTTTACTTTCTACTTTTGTAAGCGTCACAAGCAGCGTTCGAAAAAATCAGCTGATTTTGACAAATTAAATTTTATTTTTACTTGTGCTGCTGCTGCTGCATAAAAAGCGTTGCATGTAACTTGAAACGTAGAACGCAAGTAAGGTTATAAAAGCATGCGTTGCGTGGAGGCGAAAACGCGTGGTATGGACCTCCAGCTTTAGTTTTACTTAAATCAATCTCATTTTCGGATTACTTTAAGTACGAAATCGGGATTGAATATAGATAATTTAAGTATTTTGGGATTAAAAATCCGTACTTGCATCAATCTTTCTGTACTTGATTCAAGAAAATCCGTAATCACCGTACTATCAATCCCGCTTCGGATTGATTTGAGTCCGTTTGGATTGATTTTTCTTTTGAGTGTATTTTTAAGAAATTGTTTTTTGGCATATGGATAGAATGCAGAAAGTACGATTAGCAGCTATGCTGTTGGTAAAAAAATCATTATTTATTATTGTTTGATTTGCTTGATATGCCGATTAGAAAAAAAAAAATAATTTGAATCGAACAAGCTTTCTTGAGTGTTTTCTGGAAAATTTAAAAAATCCCTAGCATTTATTTTCTGATGCAAGAAGCTCGATTCTATTCAAAAATCATAAAAACCAAAGTAATATTAAATATGTAAATGCAGATTAAACTCAGAAATATCTTTCTTGTCTTAATAGGTGTGTTCCACAAGATCTCGGGCATGTTCGGACTAATGAGAGTAAAATGAAAATTACTCTCTAAATTTGCCGAAACTACACAAAATTGCTGGAACGCAAAAAACCATTTTTGCACTTCTTCAAATACTAATGCTGCTTACTTTTCAAATTAAGATCTATTTAAGTGATTTTAGACGTTAAAAAGTCATAACATAATAAAACCAAAACATTTGCATCATTGTAATTTTTTATATTTTGTTTTTTTTTTTTTATTAAAGATAAAGGATATATGGGCTACTTCAAATTTTTTGAGCACCTGCTGAAACCGACATACTATGGCTCTTATTTCGTTAAGTTTTATGAATTCAAAAAAACGTTATACAGGGTTTGGATGACTATACTTGAAGGATATGACGTGCAAAGTTTTACGTTGAAAAGTCCTCACCTTAAGAATTGGTGGTCATCTAAAATTCGAAAAATTAAAAAAACGACTTGAAACTTCCAAGAGTTTTTTCATTCATTCCGTTTTCTTTGTAATAGTTTTAAGCTTTTAGATCCAAACCCGTACAAAATTTAGTCACTAGACTTGGAGGATATATCCACTAAAAAAAAAATTTTGATATCGCTGCTGCGTGAAAAGTTGCATGGTGTCTTAAAGTGAAACCAAAATTTTTCGAATTTAGAAATTTTTGAAGATTTTGCATAGAGTTTTTGCGCCGTTTAATAAAAATGAGTTTTAAGCGCAGAATTAAAAAAACTGCGTAATTTTATAAAGTTTGAGGTGTATCAAATTGGTGTCAGCGCACCAATAACGTATCATGGACATCACAAACTTAAAAGAAATTAGCGTAAATTTTTTAAAAATTTATCTTTTTTGCGTCTGACAATCTGAATTGCCTTTTAAGTTGGCTAGTGTATTGCGTGATGTGAGTAACTTCGTAAAGGGCACCTCCGAGGCGAAAACGCACTTTAAAATTTTTAAACGCAAAAATTTTATGAACTTTTGAAAATTTTTGCAAAAAAACAATTTATTTTTAAGCTTTTTTTTATATCAAAACATGTCATGGGCACATGTTAAGGTATCTAAATAGATTCTTCGCGACGGACTAAACTGATAAAGTGCAAAAAAAATAATTTTTTTCAACCCTGGCGCGTGCAGCGGCAGTTTTTTCCAAACACATTTCGCTGTGTGACAACTGAAGCGCTGTATCAATTCCGCTCAAACGTACATCGAATAGAAGACTTTACTGAGCTTGATACTAAAATTGAAAACGCACCAAAAAATTTTAAGGATTTAAAATTTTATGGAGAAACAAAATGTTTCTAACCTCAAAAAGCATCCTTGTATGAAATATTTGATTTGGTTTCAGAATATACATTTTAAAATTTCTAAAATTCGTTAAAAAAAAACTGAGAAGCGAAACAAATTATGATCATAGTAGCTTTTGCTGAGTGCTTCTAAGAATAAATATTTGAGTATTACTGATCTAAATATATAATTTGGTAAAAAAATCATGAGTGGTAAAGTTTAAATGGTTATATCTCTTAAGCCATTAGCGATAGCCAAATAGTTTTTTTCCCAAAATATTGCAAATTATGTCTTATACTAGCCGTAATTTTGTAAAATGTTTAACAATTTTAAATAAATTTTTATATGCATACACGATCAAAAAAAATTTTTTTATATTTTTTTTTCCAGTGTATTTTAAAAAGTATTCAAGCTTTTACAAATATTTTAGTGTGCTAAGAAAGTCCTTAAGGGGTATTATCCACACGCGTTATCCTTTTTCAATTTTAATAAAATCTGTAATTAGTATTGTGGTTATTTTGTTGAACTATTTATGGTTTTTAATCCAAATTTTTAATATTTCTAATTAGGCTTAAGTTCATGAAATTTAATTTTTATTAAATTATTTTTGTGAAGAAAGGAACTTTACAACATGAAAATTAATCAAAATTGTTATTGATAATCTTTCATTCTTGACGTGGCTCGGGCTCGAACCCTGGCCGGCAGGTTACCATGACATGTTTCGATCGCAACCACTCGATCTCCTCAGATTTTCTTCACAAAAATAATTTAATAAAAATTAAATTTCATGAACTTAAGCCTAATTAGAAATATTAAAAACTGTAATTTTTATATTTTTTTTTAATTTTTAACTTTAAGCCGCAGTAAAATTTGCGCCGTGTAATAAAAATGATTAACGCGAACGGATTTCACATGCTCAAATATCGGTTTATACACACGCAAATCAACATTGATGTCAGACAAAAAAAAAAAAATTAAAAAAAAAATGTCTAGGTGTCGTAAATTTTTGAAGTTGCTCATATGTATGTATGCAATAACGTTTTTACAACTTTAATTTTTTCACAAAAACCTAACATTTTGCTTTTTAATATGGTTTTTAATTAAAACTAAACATTTTCTTTTGCTTGTAAATTTCCTGAATTATTTATCAGTTTCATATGTAAACAAAAACAGCTGATTGTTTTTTCTTGTCCGAACTTACCCAAAGAAAAAGTTCGTGCAAATTTGTACAGGAAATGAAAAAAATTATTCTCTCAATTACTGTCTTAATTGCACAAAAATTGTTATGTGGAACGCTTTTGGGTAACTTTGTGCAAGTTCGGACTGTTTCGTTATGCATGTGGAACAGAGCTAATGTCAACTTTTGAATTTCTTGTTTTAAGAAATTTTTGATCTTTGAGGTGATGTTTTTGATTATGAGAAAATGTTTCTTTATTTAAGAAAATTTTACTTAATACGAACAAAATAAGTTTTTAAGCAACGAAATTGATCAATTTAGAAAATAAACTTCTTTCCGTGTATTTGGATATCAAATTGAATGTGCTTTTTTTAAGGGAAATGTTCGTTAAAGCACAAAGTGTGTAATTTATCGAAGGAATGCTACTAAAAAGAAATGTCTTGTAGGTAGGTAGGCAGAAAGGCTGGTGTGAAGTCTTCTTCACACCCTCACCCAGAGACCAATATGGTAAATTGTGACGCATTGTTTAGAAATAGATATGTAGAAAGTAGGTGAAAAAAAGAGTGAAATCATAAGACAGATAAAAAAGATAGATAGGAAAATAAAGTTTCGGACCAAACCCGAGAGAAGTCCTACTCAACCAAATTTGCCCTACTTGCGGCCAGCACCCAGTCTCCTGTTGCGCAGTCAGTCCTTCCCCACTACGAATCCTATCAGTCCCTCGAGTCCGCAACCGGAGACATCGCCTAATTCGCCAAGGAATCTACTGCCCAGCCACCTAAGCCTGCTACACTGTAGCCTAGGACATTGGCACACAATGTGCTCAGCTGTCTCCAACACCTCACACACATATCCGACAAGTCAAATCCCATTCTCACCGCCATCCTGACTACCATACAGTGGACCGTCATAATTCCTATCATGGTCCTAACGCAGACCCTACTCCTGCCCAGCAGCGACTCCGGATCGGACTTCCTAAGCTCCGGCCAAAGCGGCCGCAATACCCGGCAGTCCGTTCGGTCCCCCAGGCCCGATTGATCGCGCCTAGAATCCATTCACTGATCCTTCCAAAATAGAAGCTTATTGGAGGCCTAACCGCCTCCAAATAATGTCTTGTAAATTTAGTTTTAACCCTTCTGCACTCCTTGGTCAATTTGACCCAACTTTTGTTTTCAAACGCAAAATTTGTCCCTTTAAATATAAGATATGGACGTGAAACTTTAATTTATCCATTACAGGGACGAAAATTATAAATTTAAATGAAAATGAAAATAATAAAATTTAAATTTCCTCCCCCCTCCACATTTAAAAACACGATTTACACACATTTAATATGCTTTGGGTCAATATGACCCAACAAGCAATATTGCAAGTTTAATCCCACTTTAAAATTTTTCTGCTATTGAATATTATTGAATTGAGTTCATCTTCATTCAGAATCATCGATCAATAATTTTTTCAGTCAAATAATAGAATCGCTTTTATTTTTTGTTATAATTAAATATGAAATGTTGTTTACATTTTATTGTTGGGTCGTATTGACCCAAAGGATCACAGGAAGGGCACATATTAAATTAATTTAAAAAAAAAACATTCGAACAAATGTTTGAATTTATTTCCTTTATAATAAATCTTTAAGTAAGTTTAATCAAAATAAATACACGCACTTATTCTTCATTGTAGTTACTTAGAAGGTTCAAAACATTGTTCCACTTCTGTTAGTAACGAACTGAACCATGCCAGTATGTATTTCTAGTTCAAAACCTTTTTCTATCGTGTTATTTAAACTTTCTGTAAAAATTATTTCACAAAAACTTTTATCTTATAAATACGGGAACAATTTTTGTGTGGTTTATTTTTAAGTATCTTATCGTCCACCTATTTTCATGAAATATATATCGTTTTAAAGGAATTTGTTTGTATATATGCACAATATATTTTTTTTCTAAATTTTTTGAATTAAAATGTTTGAAAAGCGTTTTAATTTATCTTAGACATACGTACAAAGTTGGGTGAATAGTGCATTTTTGCCGTTCTCTTAAAGTGTGTACATTTTTGTTGTATAACGCACAGGTTTTCTCGAAAGTAAATGTCGAGTGGTCGAATTTCGGACATCGGGCGATCCTAGTATGTTTAAATCTAAAGTCTACCTTTAGGCGTAAAAATGTTTTTCCATTACTGGAAAGTTCCATACAGTGGAGATGATATACTGCCCTAAAAATCGAAATCGACTGGAATTAAAATCGAACGAAATTTTTAGTTCAATTATTTTTTTAAGTTAAAAGTAGTGTTTTCCTGATTTTAAGAAAAGTTATTGTTATATATTGGTGGCATTGACATCAAATCTCTATAGCATAGAGATTTTATTTGGAGAAATCGAAGATATAGGATAAAACATTAGTGTCAGAAGTGGTTTTGTCTATTACACAAGAATGGAGCAGGATCAAATGAATACAATCATTGGCTCACTGGCTGACGCATTTCGTATTGCCGTATAACAAGCTGCACAGACTGCTGCAGCACAATCACCCCATTATCCAATGACAGAGGGCTTAGTACATACGTCCAAACCACCTCCATTTCACATGGGGGAGTTCAGAAGCTCGGAAGGGGGTACTGTTTATGAATATTTCGCCAGACTTGAATGGGCTTTGAAATTGAGCAAAATTGAGGAAAATGATTATCAAACTTATGCTCACGTGCATATGGGCGGTGAACTCAACACCGCACTTAGAGTTTTGATAAGCCCACGACAGCCAGAGGAGCTTAAATACGATGAAATCAAAAAGGTACTGTCAGAGCATTTTGACGGCAGAAGAAATATATATCGTCGGTTGATTATTTAATTGTCGTATGTGGATACAAATGACATACGACAATTTAATAATCAACCGACGATATGTATGCAGAAAGCTATAGATTTCGACAGGTGCGGCAAGAGGCGAACGAGACATTGTCGAATTTTGTATTGCGGCTTAAACTAGCAGACACGTTTTGTGAATATGATAAATATTTTTAGACAGAATGTTGATTGAGCTAATGGTTTTTGAGTTGAAGTCGCGTTGAATTTGTGACGATATAATTGCCAGACAACCGACAACTTTTTCAGGGGCATATGAAATTGCCTACTCCAGGGAGTTAACCCAACGGCCGACTAACGAGGTGAGTACGAGTGAGGATGTGAAAGTCGAACCTACATGTAAGCTGGGTTATATGCCGATGGACTAATACGACCAAAACGTGCAGTATATGGCGCCGCAAACATACCGGCTATATGGCAACGAACAATGGAAACGGTTTTGCAAGATATACCGAACATTGTTAATTTTTTTGATGATATTCTTATATTTGCTGGTAGTATAGACGAAATGTTAAGAGTACTGGAAGCCACACTGGAAAAGTTGAATAATCTTGGTTTTAAATTAAAAAGGGGAAAATGCGTTTTTGTTACGACTTCAATTGAGTTCTTGGGCCATAAAATAGATGCCCACGGCATACACAAATCAACTAAGCATATTGATGGAATTTTACGTAGCGCAAAACCAACTTCATACCCAATTTATCAACCATTGAACGGCAATTGCACGATATAATTAAGACCGGGAAATTCTGACCTCACCGCTGGTATTGATTCCATACGACCCGGATTTACCATTGATATTGGCGACAGACGCCAGGAAAACGGGTCTTGGGGCCGTACTTTCGCACCGGTTACCAAACAGCCAGGAACGACCCATAACATTTGCAAGCCGTACGATGACCATAACTGAACAACGCCATCCACAGATGGATAAGGAGGCATTGACAATTGTATGGGCAGTCCAGAAATATATCGAGTCATAACCGCAAAAAAAGCTTAAGTAACACCATTTTCCATTTTCGTTTTTTTTAATAAACGACTTTATTGGCAACACTTGCATCATCTCCTAAAATGTCATGGTCACATTAAGAACCGTTACGATTTTATAGCAAAAACAATTTTATCTCAAGCGACAATATTCATGCAAAATTTTTATGAAATAAAATAAAAAAAACCTTCTCCTGTAAAATTTTGTTTTTGTCACTTAAGCTTTTTTTGCGGTTATGACTCGATATATACGCGCGACACTGGATACTCATAACAGACCACAAACCATTGGCTCAGATACTTCGACCTGACAAATCACTTCCTGGCTTGTGCATATCACGGATGGCGAACTATGCAGATTTTTTGTCTAATTTTGATTTTGAGGTTATCCATAAAACTTCTTAGGAAAATGCTAATGCGGATTATCTGTCGAGAACAACATGCAAGACAGAGGACTCTGGTAATGTCCGGGGGCAAAATGAAGAATTTGACGAATTCGACCAGTTCATGATCAAACATGTTGATCAACTTCCACTAACTGCAAAACGTATAGGCATGGAAACTAAAAAAGATGATCACTTCGGAAAAATTGTACAACTTCTAGAAAGTGGTAAGTGCCTAACTAGATATGGCTACAAATCCCCGGAGGCCAGCTATAAATTATCGCACGGCTGCCTTATTTTTTAGCATCGTATCGTTATTCCGCAAAAGTGTCAAAAACAAGTACTGGACGTGCTTCACGGGTCGCATTTGGGCGTAGTAAAGATGAAGGATATGGCCCGTTCTTTCGTATATTGGCCAGGACTAGACAAGGATATCGAAGGCATTGCAAGGGAGTGTGACCTGTGTGAAAAAATGCGAATAAACCACCAAAGTTCAGGACCCATCACTGGGAGTATCTCAAATCGCCTTGGGAGCGCGTAAACATTGACTACGCCGGACCAATTGAGGGAATGATGATTCTAATTATTACTGATGCATACTCAAAATGGCTGGAAGTCAACAAAATCGATTACGGCTGCTGCGACCATTGAGCTCTTGGATGAAGTATTTGCAACTTATGGGGTACCGTTGATGATAGTGTCTGATAATGGGACAAATTTTACGTCAGGAGAATTCAATAATTTCTTTAGAAACGTTGGCGTAAAATACCATAAATATACGGCTCCATACCACCCCGCCACGAATGGCCAGGCCGCACGGGCAATGTGCACTACCAAGGAAACGTTGCGGTCGAACTTAAATTAATTTTTAAGACAGTATAGGAATGCGCCACATTATACGACGGGTCAGTCGCCGGCACAACTGTTGTGGGGACGCCAAATTCGTACATGTTTGGACCTACTAAGGCCAGAAGAAGTCAACAGCAAAGTCTCATGCCAACAGTATTTAGCTTCATCAAATGAGAAAAGTCGGCAGTTTGAAGAAAAGCAAGGAGTTTATTTTTTGTCGGGGAATCCGCGAACGGATAAATGGTTGAAAGGAAAAATCAACAGACGGCTGGGAGATATTCATGACGAAATCGAGTTCAACGGTAAGCTTTACAAACGACACGTGGACCAAGTTCGAAAAGTGGGGTGTAATAATCAATTACATACATTGCCTTATGGTCCGATGATAACGGAATTGGCCGATGGGCGCATCGTATACCGACAGACAGGGTGTACGATTCAGGGCCCCGCGGGGCAAGAAATGCTGTCAACTACCGGTGAGTGTGATACTACGAGCGAGGCGAAATCATCAGAAGAGAGTAATATGTACGTTGAATCCCCGCAAACTACACCGGAATTTGAAGGGTTTTCGGGAACAATGCGAACACCGCTTAGTAGAAAAGAAGTTCACGTACCATCACCGCCGAAACCGAACATTGTGGAGCAAAATTGTTATCTAAAAAGATCTGAAAGAAGTCGCAGACCAAGGGTGCTCTTCTCCCCCTGAAGGGGAAGAATTGTTATATATTGGTGGCATTGACATCACTTAATTATGTAATTTTGGATGGCAACTCTGTTTTTACTTTTTTCTTTGTATTAATTCAGTAATTTGAAATAAACGACAAGTTGATTAGTTTAGAAATCTTAATTCGTAGCATAGAGATTTTATTTGGAGAAATCGAAGATATAGGATAAAACAGTTATGATGAAGGCAAGTGATACTCAAGTATTAAGTATGTATAACATACTTAAGGAAATATTTTAACTTCCAAAACAGGATCGTTTTCAAAACTTATACGACTTTAATTTTAATAGAATTTTAGAATATTAAAACTTCGTTTACAATGATAGGAACAATTTAGTTTTCCTTTAATCTTTTGTTTCCCAAAGTATTTCATATACATACATATGTATTTTCCTTTTATTTTTCGAACAAAAATTTATGAAATTGTAAATGACGTTTTAAAAATTTTTTAATGAAAATCTTTTTTTTAATATTTTTATAATCAGGCTTAAGTTCATCAAATTTAATTTTCACTAAAAAAAAAATAAAATAAAACAAGTTAGAGTGCTATATTAGGCTGTGCCGAATCTTTGATACCCTCCACCGACACTTCGAATGTTTTAGGAGTAATATCTGTATGATGTCTATTTATTATTATAATCTTTGTAAAAACAGACAGACATCTACATTAAAATTTGTTGCGGTTTAGACCTATATAAAATTATTGATCGACAATCAGAATCAATTTTAAAAAGTTTGAGTAGAATATCAGTTTAAGCTGAACATAAATGATTTTCAAGAGAACAAATTATATAAAAGCCATGGTAAGCTATGAACCAATCATCCCAAATTCTGCAGAACGATTTCTGGTATTAAAAAACATAAATTTCTATACAGCGGAGCAATTAGTTTAAGCGTTTGCAGTAAATTTCAGAAGGCTGCTAAAATGGAATCTAAGGAAAATTATGGACCGTATATCACAAAATTGCATAACATTTTTTCTGGCCATATGAAGCTAAACTGGAAGAAAGTTTACCGCGTATTTAATTATTTTACCAGAGTGGGCTTTATATGAGGCCTATGGTAAGTTATGCACCGATCTTCACCAAATTTCACAGTGTCATTTCTAGTTCTATAAAACTGTGATGTATCAAATTTTGTTATGATTGCCGTTTTTTTACGTTTTTAGGCGTACTAAGCTGTTTTCCGGGAGTAAGGTTTATATGGGGCCTAAGGTAAATCATGAACTGATCTTCACGAAATTTCACAGTCTTATTTCTAGTCCTGTAAAACTTATATGTTCCAAATTTTGTTATGATAGCATTATTTTTTACGTATTTAGGTTTACTAAACTGTTTTCCGGGAGTAAGGTTTATATGGGGCCTATGGTAAATAATAGACCGTTCTTCACAAAATTTTAAAGTCTTATTTCTCGTTCAATAAAACTGTGATGTACCAAATTTTGTTATGATAGCATTCTTTTTTACGTTTTTAGGCGTACTAAGCTGTTTTCCAGGAGTAAGGTTTATATGGGGCCTATGGTAAATTATGGACCGATCTTCACGAAATTTCACAATCTTATTTTTAGTTCTAAAAAATTTTGATGTACCAAATTTTGTTATGATAGCATTATTTTTTACGGATTTAGGCGTACTAAACTGTTTTCCGGAAGTAGGTTTTATATGGGGCCTATGGTAAATTATGGACCGATCTTCACGAAACTTAATAGTTTCATTTCTAGTCCTATTTAACTGTGACGTGCCAAAATTTGTTAGGATAGCATTGTTAGTTAGGGTTTTAGGCTTACCATACTGTTTTCCGGGAGTAGGGCTTATATGAGGCCTAGGGTAAATCATGGACGGATCTTCAAGAAATTTTACAGCGTCATTTCCAGTTAAATAAAACGAACTGTTGCGAAATCTTATATCATTCTGTGCATTTTTCCACCATTTATGTTAGTTTTTGTAACAAAATTATCAATTTTTTTTAGGTGGTGGTTCCACATTTTGATTTATAGCTCAGATCCTATTGAACCGATTTTGCTGGATTTCAATCCCAAACTGCTTAGGATAACTACAAGCAATTTGACACCAAGTTTGTTTATTTCTTTTGACCAAGTATGAAAGTGAGCGTGTTTTCAACAGACGGACAGACAGACGGACATGGCTAAGTCGACTTAAAATTACTCAAGAACCCAGAATATATATACTTTGTAGGGTCTGAGATGAATAATAGAAAAGTTTCACACGGAATGACAAACTTAATATACCCTCTTCACAACTAATTGTGGTGGAGGGTATAAAAATAAAGTACTTTCGACTTCAAGAAGAATTCTTGACAAAAGTACGAGAAAACAGAAGTAAGGAAAACACGTAAAATCAATTAAAATGGATAATCATTCAGAAAAGCAAATTTCGATCTACCAAAGGTTAAAATACCATTTGGTTTAAGGATTGACTATTGACGTCAGCAGTCGTCGATGGCTGCGAGTGTAAGACGGCAAATCTATCTGAGGAGATCGAGTGGTTGCGATCAAAACATGTCATGGTAGCCTGCCGGCCAGGGTTCGAGCCCCAGCCACGTCAAGAATGAAAGATTATCAATAACAATTTTAATTAATTTTCATGTTGTAAAATTGCTTTCTTCATAAAAGTAATTTAATGAAAATTAAATTTGGGGGCAAATTATGGCATTCGTGAACGAATACTTTTTCGATTCGAAAGCAATTTTATTTCAATCGTTACTGAACGGATCGTAATTATTTTTTCAGTGTTGTGAAAAATCAAACAAATGCTTTACACCACTAAAAAAATAATTTCGATCCTTTAAGTATGGACTGAAAGAATTAGAAATAAAATTGCTTTCAAATTGAAATAGTATTCGATCACGACTACTATAATTTGCCCCCTGATTATAAAAATATTAAAATTTGGATTGAAAACCATAAACAGTTCAACAAAATAACCACAATACTGATTAAAATCTTTTTTTTTTAAATATGTTTATTTTACTGAAAGTGTGTTTTCTGAAAATAAATTGTTGCTCTTATTGTGAACATCGATTGAAAAATTTGCTTCTATTGTGGATCTGGCTTAAGTGAAAACATTTTTTAAAACATACGGTCATGTTCAGCAAATCGAATTCGGGTGAAATTGAAATCGATAGAGATGTTTAATCTAATTTTTAAAAATTAGCGTTGCATTCTCTGGTACTAAGAGTTGTTCTGCTAAAAAGAACACAATTTTATAAACTTTGAACTTTGAAAAAATCGGTAAAATGCAAAATATAACAAATTTTTTTATATCAACAATTGTTTATTTAATAATACAAAAACAGAATTAAACATTTAATTTAACAAAATGTATGCAAAAAGTTTTAATTTTAAATTCTTAAAATGAAAACTAAATTATGACATGTTAAGAAGGAAACTAACTAAAACAACAAACTACTGACTGTCGAACTCACGACTGTCTTTTCTGCGATAATCAACTTAAATTATTAATTAATTTTAACCATTAATTTATACTTAATTAAGAAATTTTGGTTCTTAGTTATTATGTATGTATATGTTAAATTGTTTGAGGTATTTCAATGTTTCTTAATAACTTGGAATAGAGTTGTTAGTTTTAAAGTCTTAGTGAAAGTGTTGTCATGTCTGTCTAGTTCTCTGTCGGTTCTATTGAACTTAGGAAAAAAGAACACAAATATGTAAATGCAACAAATTGGAAGGAAATATGTTTTTAGAGAAAAACACTACTCAAACCTAAATTGAATTAATTAACTTAACTTATTTTATCAATATGTATTATTTTTGTTCAAATTATTGTCAAAACACATTTGAGTTGATTTTAGCAACTGTTTAAATTAAATCAAGTTTACGTTTTACTTATGTCGGCTTTTTGAAGATTGTAAGTTGGCTAAGCTCCTAATTGCTGTTATCATGGCTGGCATATACATAAAGTTTCAAGTTGAAATGATATTGTTTTTTTACAAGCCCTTGTTAAAACAAACTTGGGTCAAGTCTGAGTTCTTCTTTTGAATAGACTCTTGTACTTCAGGTTCTAAACTCTTAACCTGTATGAAAAATAAACATTAAAATATTGTATATGAATTAATTGAAACGCTAAGTGCAGAAAGGGAACAACTGCTTAAACATTCATTTTAAGATAATCAATAAAAGCAGTGTAGTTAATAATAATAAGGCACGTTTTATGTTCTAAACTCGTAATGGAGGAAACTGACTTATGTTTGAAGTTGTCTAAGATGACAAATTTTACACTGGTTTCTTAGCAATACTCAAAGTACATGAAGTAAATGTAAGTATTAGTTTCCTTTCTGCACTTAATGATTCGATTATATTTTCACTTAAAGTTCTTAATACTTACATCTATGGCAGCTCTTTGGCTGAAGAATGCACAGCCCAAAGGTGTGGCAAAGATTAAAACGAAACCACAGAATAGAGTTTGTATGGGAGCACTAGCCTTGGGGAAACGTTTTAGGAAACCACCCTTTTCCAGTTTGTTAATTAAAAGCGGAGTCAAAACTGTTAAAAACAAAAAGTTAATTTCCTTAAAAATAGTGGTAATAGATTTTTTAAATTTATAATTACCCATGCCAGGAGTGGCCATAGCAATTCTACTGGCTACTACGGCGGTAATACCCACAGCAGCTGCCTTCTTGGATATACCTATTTCGTTGTTTTGTTCATCTAACAAGGTGACACCATTTTTCAATTCTCTGTTAAAAAAAAGGAAATTTTTTGTTAACATTTTTTTTTTATTTTTTCTTTTTTTTTCATCAAAAACTTACTGCAAACGCATCATGGGCACATTGATGCAATTAGCAGCGGCCACAGCAGCCAATGGAACCAAACGGCCGATCAAGGGATTTAAATTCTAAAATTACACAGACAAATTATTAAATTTTTGTTTTTAAGTAAAACTTTCAGATCTTAAGTAGTATTTAAAATAAAAATTCTCGGTTGTAAATGAAATTAAAAAAGTTCGTCTCTTATCAAAAATGTTTAATTTTAATGAAACCATTTAAATTTCGATAACAAATAAAAAAAAAATTCAATTTAAGGCAGAATTAGTCTTTACTTTCTGTTTCTGTTCTGTTCCGTGCCGTTCTGTTTCGAAATTGTAACAGTTACTTTTTCTGTAGCAACTTATCAGCCATTTATGACAAATTTATTAGTTTTAAACCGTCCATTGTTTTATTTCCATAACTTTAATGCACATAAATTTGAAGAAATTAAATTTTATGAATTCTTAAAATCAAAAAATAGTTTTTTTCAATATAAATATGTATTTTTTATTATTTATTTTGCTGTCACTTACAATTACTTAACAATTTTTTGATTTTAACAAACTGAACAGCAACAGAACAGAAAAACTAATCAGTTTCACAGGTTTTTTAATAACAAAAACAAATCAGCTGATTCGTAACAGAACAGAAAGTAAAGACTAACTGAGCCTTAAGTTTCTAAAATTTTTAGTTTGAAACTGAAATTCCTATTTTGGAATAAAGTTTTCACTTTCGAATAGGGACTTTGAATTTATTTTTTTTTTATTTATTATTTAATTTAACTCAATTTCGAACGAAAATTTCATTCGCTTTAAAACAAAAACAAAATTTTAAAATTAGTTTTTGTTTTAAAAGTTAATTATGCGAACGAAGTTTTCATTCGAAATCGAGCGACAGGCAGTAAAATTTTAAAGTTCTTTTTAGATATAAAATTTTTTTGATTTTAAATAAAAACTATTAAATTTTTTTAAATATTTCTTTAATTTAATTCGGCCCTTTTGGGACTTCTTTGTCAGCCCATCTATCTTTTAAATCAATAAACATTGAAAAAAAAAATATATGTATAAAAAAATCGTAACAAATATAAATTTGGTACTTTTTCGAAATTCGAACAATTGTACCTATTTTTGTTATTGTACCTATTTTTGTTATTTTTTTTAGCATTTTTCTCCATGAATTCACAATTAGGTATAAAGTTATGGAATCCAACAAAAATATTGAAATTTTTGATACTTAAATGTAGAGAAAAAGTATCAAAAAGGGGAAATACGGGTAATAAAATCTTTTTCCTTTACGTCTGTGGTATCTACTGCATGTGGTCGTTTTAAATTTTAGTCCTTAGAGAATGAGAACCTATAAGATGAAAACTGTTGGTACTTTTTTGTTCTACAACTGGTACTTTTTGAATTTTCGTTAATATTGGCCCAAAATTAAACATGCATGGCTCTGAGTGAATAGGAATCAGTAAGGGGGAGAATTTGGTACTTTCTCGTTCAAAAACTTGAAATCTTTTTTAATTTTCGTAAATATTTTTGTTCTTAAGCTGGTACTTTTTGAATTTCCGTTACTATTAGAACTAGAAACATAAAATTAGACAACCAAAATCCTGCGTAAATGATACTCTATAACAGGGATCTTTTTGGTCCTTTTTCGTTCTTTAACTGGTACTTTCGAAATTTGTATTAATACTGAACCTAGAAAAATAAAATTCAATATACAGGGCCCAGAGAGAGATTGAGAAGAGTCTTTGGTACTTTTTGATTTTCATTTGGTACTTTCTGATTTTTTTTTTTATAATATTGAAGGTATGAAACTAAATTAAACATTCACGAACTTGAGTGGAAGCTAATATATGGACCGGAGGTTGGTCCCTCGAATAATCAATCCGCTAAGACGAAAAAAAAATGTTCGAAACATGTAAATAAATTCATATATTCTTATTGGAATGTTATCTTCATATTTGCATTAATAATTACGGTTGAATTTCGACCACTAGTAAAATTAAAACAATCATTTCGTATAGAAAATTTAGTTTCGATTTCGAAAAGAAATGTAGCTATACAATTTTAAAGGAATTACATATTTTCAATTCGGACTGAATATTATATTACAAAGAAATGTTAATTAAACATTTAAAAATTAAAGTATAATTTTAATTATTATTTCTCGATCTATTGTTTAATATCTCTATTCGAATTTTCCGATTTTTCTATTAATAAATCACCTTTTATATTATACATATTTTTTATTTTGAACAGAAATGTGCTTATTCAAAAATTTTTTGGGATATTACCGCGTATTTCGATTCGAAAGAAAACAAGTAAGAGTGCTATATTCGGCTGTGCCGAATCTTATATACCCTTCACCATTGTGCGAGCAGAATACAGAGCAACTAGACAAAAACTAAATAAAACTGGTAAATATTTTTTTTTTTAAATAAGAGGCAACCGGTTTTGAACTTCGCTTTTCATAAGGGTCCAGAATATATATACTTTATAGGGTGTAGGATCAATATTGTATATACCTTTTTACCTTCGGTGAAGGGTATAAAAAGAGTAATTTTCGGGAATTCAGGGGTCTAATCACTGCATTCGATACTTTCGTATCGAATAAACTATTGGATTTTTTTGCATACGATAGACACTGGCGTATCGAATGAAAGCTCGATAAATGTAATGTCGAGTTACTCGATTTCGAATGCTATTATTTCAAATTCAATACATTTCATTCGATATCGAGTTTCAAGATACCAAAATAAATAATTTCGATGAATTTTGCTCGATATCGTATGCGGTGATTAGACCCCAGTATTTCGGTTATAACTCATACAAATTTCCGATATTTTGATATATAAGTCATATCCATAGGACATATGGCAGCCCTAAAATTTAGGTTTTTATAAAAATTTTGATGTTTTTTAGCCCATTTGTGGAGTATTTTGCTCATAAATTACCTATTGTCTAACCGATTTGATAGTTTTATATACCGACGTGTTAAGGAAGAATTTTACCATTTACTTAAGTTATATTTATATATAAACATTTATATTAACTTGTAAATATATATTTTAACAAAGTTAATTATAAAAAGAGTAATTTTTGGGGATTCAGTATTTCGGTTATAACTCAGCCATTTTTTAACCGATTTGGCAGATTTATATACTGACGTGTTGCAGAAGAAATTTACCATTTACTTTAGTTATAAAGCTTGGACTCGGGGAGATCTATGGTTCCCGAAAGTGGGTATTTAAAAAAAATTTAATTTTAGTCATAACTTTTTTGTATCTGAACCGATTTTGTTCTACTATAAATTTCCGATATTTTGAAATATAAGTCATATCCATAGGACATATGGCAGCCCTAAAATTTAGGTTTTTATAAAATTTTTAATTTTTTTTGTACGGTAGGTACCACGCCCACTTCTCCAATCCCGCCCACATTTTGTAGGATGGTGTGTATTGGCAACCTAAATGTGTGTACCTAATTTGGAAACTTTGGCTCTTGCCGTTCTCAAGATATACAGAAATAAAAAAAATACAACAACAACAAGGGATTTTTGGAAAAATTTAGAGGTAGTCGTGGTTTTTTGCTCATATCTCCGTCATTTTTGGACCGATCTGGCTGAATTTCAATAGCAAACTTAAACGGAGTATATGTGACATAAATATACATCAACCTAGTCCACATCATTTCTGGGGTTTTCGGAAAACCCATTTCAACATACACACGGACAGATGGACAGACAGACAACCGGATTTGAACTTCGCTTTTCATAGGACCCAGAATATATATACTTTAGGATCAATATTGTGGAACATACAAACGGAATGACAAAGTTATATATACCCTCTTACCTTCGGTGAAGGGTATAAATTTCCGAGTTCGAAAAATTTGTACTGTGTATTACGATTGTCTCACTAATTGTAATCAAAACAATATATCCACTTTAAAACAGCAAATCTTAAACAATAATAATTCATAAAATTTCCCATTTGTTTATATGTATGTAAATATGTACAACTTTTGCATGATTCAGACTATGTGATTGATGACAAAGGGTGTAGAATGGCGACAAGAGGTGTAGACACATTTGTGTGGTAAGCAAAACGAAATGTAAAAATTCGCATTTTTAATATGAAATTGAATAATTAAATTTGAGTTTAAAGGTGGATTCATCCATGGGTTCCGAGCAATATTTTTCTACGGAGAATAATTTTTTTACTGAGAGTTTTCTGCAGAACGGTTCACCCATTTTAAAAAATTTGTCCGGAAAAACCAAGCTACCATACGGTTTACAATTTTACAAACCACTTATTTTGAATTATTTTCAAAGAGTGTGTCAAAGAATGAACGAAAAAAGGAAAGTGATTTTATTATGTTTAATTATATTACTTTTTTTATTTACAGCCTGTTCAACAATTTCGAACGGTAACTTTTGCATAGAATTTTTTATGGAAAATATTTTTAAAACTGAGTTTTTTTCATACAAATTTCATTTTAACTTTTATGTACAAATTGAAAAAAGTGGCAACTCAGTTTCTTTTGTTCTGAACAAATATTAGTTGCGTTCGAGAACACAAAAGTTTTTACTATTTTTTACTAAACTTTACTGCATTTTACGAAATTGCGTTCGAAGACACAAAATGCAGTAAATGAGAACATAAATTGAGAGCGAAAAGTGACAGTTCTTGTCTGAGTATTTACAAATTTTTACTGCAGAAATTTTTGCAGTAAAATTTTGTAAATCTAAAAAACATATGTTTCAAAAGGTAAACAAACAAAAGTAACAACTAAAAAGCATACAAATTGTGAAAAAATTGTTAAATAAAAGAAATGTTGAAATGAAAATTAAACCAAAACAAAAAGTGAATAAATATTAATTAATTAAACTTGTTTGTGAAGCATTTATTTGGCTAAATACAAACTTTTGAAATTTTTTTTGTTATGTTAATTTTTTAGAGTTGTAAAACTGTGAAGTATTTGGGTACTTAAGTAATCAATAGCAAAAAAATTATTCATGTTCTGTTAAATAAATTAACCCGCTATAAATTAGTAAAATCAAATAAAATAATGTTCGTGTTATAAAAATTATTTAATCGAGTACCGATAAGAAAACGAGTTAAGTAGTCAAAAGTGTCAATATTTTTCAACATTTCAATTATTTGCCATCAGCTGTTGCCTTTATTTTACGAATTTTTACAAATTTTTCGTTCGCGTACTTTTTTGGACAACAGCTTTTTGTGAGAGAAAATTTTTTAGTTTACTCATTTACTGTAAAAGTACTCAAACGCACCTATTAAAGGTTTAATTTTAATTCAAGAAAAAACTTGCCAAACAAAATAATTTCTCTCTCTCTCTCAAAAGTAAGACGTCAAATTCAATATAAAAAAAAACGTTGTCCGGACCATGGTAGAATAAGTACAAGGTATAGTCATTAGAACTTTTTTTTCTCAATTTCAAATACCATATAACGTCAAACGAAAGAAAATATGGAAAAAATTAAAACAAGCGTCAAAAATCATGGTAGAATAAGTACAAGGTATAGTCATTAGAACTTTTTTTTCTCAATTTCAAATACCATATAACGTCAAACGAAAGAAAATATGGAAAAAATTAAAACAAGCGTCAAAAATCAAATAAATTAATTTGACATTACAACTCTCCCTAATGAACATACCTGGTACTTATTCTACCATGGTCCGGACAACGTTTTTTTTATATTGAACTTATACTATGGTCCGGACCATGGTAGAATAAGTACAAGCAGGGTAACCGTTGGAAATTTTCGAAAAGGGTCACAAAAAGGGGATTTTCGAGAAAAAGGGGTCAAAAAAGGGTATTTCAATAAAAAAAGGGTCAAGTTTTTTAAAAGCAGTATTTCCCATTTTAATGAACATAATAAGATCAAGTTTTTTTTATAAGCAAACAAAAAAATAATATTTCAGGTAGAAAGAGCTCAAAAAACTTAATATTTTTATGGAATGCTCTGTCCTATTTTAAACACCTGACAAAAAGTTTATTCTTTATCATTATAGCTAATTTTTTCATACTTTTATGTAATTTTCCGATTTTGCGATGTCAAATAAATTTTATTGTTTGTTTTAAATTTTGCTATCGTTCGTGAATTGTAACCATTTTCTCGATTAAAGCGATATTTTCCTGTAAGTGTCAGATTTTTTTAAAGCTTTAACGATTTTTAAGAAATATAAGACTTTGCTATCATACCGCTTTTATCAAATATTTGGGAATTTCCCTAATTGAGCAATTTTTACCTCTTGTTTTCATTCCTTTTACTACCCGTCTCCACCATCCATCAACTTGGTAAGAACAGCATGTCGCACATGAATTCTACTCGTGTAGACTGTTCATGTTCATGTTTCGTTCATGTGCTGCCATCGTTGCCTAAACATTCGTCTAAGCATCCATGTGCGCCATGATGTTGGCCATTCAATGTATTTTCTGTACACAACCAAACGCACAACAACAAAAATTGTGGTCAATCAGAACATGAACATCAACACGTATTCGCCACATACAAGAACATGAACAAATTAATACCGTTGCTCTGCCGGCGTTATGGTCATGTCATGTTCTAATCGAAAGCGCATGGAGACGTGGGGTTAGGGCACTCTCAACACTGTCGATTCAAAAGGGGGCCATTAAAAAGGGCGAATTTTTTTGAATAAAACATGCTACTGTTTAAGAGAGCAAAACACCAAATTGCATTTTTTTAATAAAATTTTTGTTTTAAAAAGAAACCACTGAAAAAATAACAAATATTTATATGAGTTATGTTTGCTTTTAGGCAAATTGTACTTTACTATCAAAAATCAAGGAGAAGAAAGCATGGAATTGTAAGTTTATACTTTGAGTCTGTTCCATATCAAGCAATGCTTTTTTCGAAAACATTTGTTTAGCACTTCTGTTCCGCAGTGTTGACAAAAAACAAAATGTGAGAGCTATTTCCAAAAAGGGTCAAAAAGTGTCACAAAATAGGTGATAATGATACAAAAGTATAATTTAAAAAAAGGGTCATCAAAGGTGTCAACACCGTCGAAAAAGGGTCAAATTGATACTTTAGTATCACAACGGTAACGCTGAGTACAAGGTATAGTCATTAGCAAGGTCTATCCAATAGGTCTGCTTAAGAAGCCAGATGTTTATTTGGTTTTTTCCTCAACGATATCAAGAGTTGTTTACATTTTCCTTATACGTGTTTATTTTTGTTTACTTTTTTGGTTTTTTGCCACACATACATGCACACAAAACACATTTTTCCTTTTGTTTTGCCTATGTAGTAGTAAGATTTTGACAACGGCGAAGAATTTTACACAAACAAAATGCCTGTTGTTTTTTGTATTGTTGTATTGTTGTAGTAGTAAGCAGACCTATTATATAGGCCTTGGTCATTAGAACTTTTTTTCTCAATTTCAAATACCATATAACGTCAAACAAAAGAAAATACATATGAAAAAAAAAACTAAAACAAGCGTCAAAAATCAAATTACATAAATAATGTGACATTACATTGGTAAATAATGAAAACTATCCCTAAAGGCCAGGTCACACGGTAATATAATGTATTACGACATGTCGAAAGATTATGTAGAATGAGAAAAATCTTAACATGTAAAAGCAAAATGTATTGAGTAAGAGAGAATACGGATACAAAATCTGACAAGCGGTCGGTAAATGGTTTTTTTCTAAAGGCGCCCGTACACGACAAGTATTTGTCATCTGACATGTCAAATTTTCAAGTCACATGTAATTGTTCATGTCTGTCAAAATTGCTGTTTTACATAAGGTTTATAATATTCGGTCACAAACGTACATGTAATTTGCTTCTGACATTGTCTCTGTTTTTTTTTCGCATTGTAATTGCAGAAACCAAAGTAGTTCTCGGTTTCAAAATAGCTTGCTGCCGCCACGAAAATATTTATTTGCGCCGTAAAATAATTTAGCCATCTTAAAATTTTTTCTTTTATTTTAAAGATACCAATTTAGAATTTTATAATTAAACGGTTTTTATGTATATATTTACATAAATTATATTCAATTGTGAGATGAGCATACATATCTTGGTATTGTAAAATATTAACTTCAGCCGGCTAATGATTCCGTCAATAGTTGACGCCGCTGCCAGTTTCTTCCCGGCATAGATTTCTGATGTCAGATGGTTTGTCAGAAGAAAATAGAGCACGCTCTAATTGAAATTTTGTCAGATGACTTTGCGTCTGACTTTTACAGAAGCAAAGTTAAAAAGGTAACACACGACATGTATGTGTTTTGCAGTGGGAAATTTGACATGTCAGATGACAAAAACATGTCGTCTATATGCTCCTTAAACCATTTTAGAAACTTATGTATTTTCATCACACCAGAGGTGCATTGTAACGGAGTATATTGAAGGTGGTAGAAATTTTATACAATTACAAAAACAACTAAAATCAACTCAGGAATTTTTCATATTGTTTTTGTAAATATTTAAAACTGCAACCATCTGCTTTTTTATACCCTCCACCACAATTAGTTGTGAAGAGGGTATATTCAGTTTGTCATTCCGTGTGAAACTTTTTTACTATTCATCTCAGACCCTATAAAGTATATATATTCTGGGTCCTTGAGTAATTTTAAGTCGATTTAGCCATGTCCGTCTGTCTGTCCGTCTGTCCGTCTGTTGAAAACACGCTCACTTTCGAAAAACTCAAAAGAAATCAACAAACTTGGTGTCAAATTGCTTGTAGTTATCCTAAGCAGTTTGGGATTGAAATTCAGTAAAATCGGTTCAATAGGATCTGAGCTATGAATCAAAATGTGGAACCACCACCTAAAAAAAATTGATAATTTTGTTACAAAAACTAACATAAATGGTGGAAAAATGCACAGAATGATATAAGATTTCGCAACAATTCGTTTTATTCAACTGGAAATCACGCTGTGAAATTTCGTGAAGATCCGTCAATAATTTACCCTGGGCCCCATATAAGCCCTACTCCCGGAAAACAGTATATTAAGCCTAAAACCCTAACTAACAATGCTATCATTACAAATTTTGGCAAGTCACAGTTACATAGGACTAGAAATGAAACTGTTAAGTTTCGTGAAGATCGGTTCATAATTTACCATAGGCCCCATACAAAACCTACTTCCGGAAAACAACTTAGTACGCCTAAAAACGTAAAAAATAATGCTATCATAACAAAATTTGGTACATCAAAGTTGTATAGAACTAAAAATAAATCTTTGAAATTTCGTGAAGTTCGGTTCATAATTTACCATAGGCCCCATATAAACTTTACTCCCGGAAAACAACTTAGTACGCCTAAAAACGTAAAAAATAAAGCTATCATAACAAAATTTGGTACATCAAAGTTTTATAGGACAAGAAATAAAACTGTGTAATTTCGTGAAGATCGGTCCATAATTTACCCTGGGCCCCATATAAACCCTACTCCCGGAAAACAGTTTAGTACGCCTAAAACCGTAAAAATAACGCTAGCGTAACAAAATTTGGTACGTCACAGTTCTTTAGGACAAGAAATAACACTGTGAAATTTCGTGACGATCGGTCCATAATTTACCTTGGGCTCCATATAAACCCTACTACCGGAAAACAGCTTAGTACGCCTAAAACCGTAAAAAATAATGCAATCATAACAAATTTTGGCCCGTCACAGTTTTATAGGACTATAAATGATACTGTGAAATTTCGTGAAGATCGGTACATAATTTACCCTAGGCCCCATAGAAACCCTACTCCCGGAAAACAGTTCAGTACACCTAAAACCATAATTAATAATGCTATCATAACAGAAATTGGTACGTCACAGTTTTAAAGGACTAGAAATGACGCTGTGAAATTTCGTGATGATCGGTCCATAATTTACCCTAGGCCCCATATAAACCCTTCTACCGGAAAACAGTTTGGTTGCCTTAAACCATAATTAATAACAAATCGTCACAGTTTAAGATTATAATAACATCATACAGATATTACTCCTTAAACATTCGAACTGTCGGTGGAGGGTATCAAAGATTCGGCACAGCCGAATATAGCACTCTAACTTGTTGTTATTATTTTTGATTTTACTTATACCATCCGTGTAAACATGAATTATACTTACAAAAGATTTTTATTTTTTTTCTTTTAAACACGGAGAGAATTTCATAATATTTTGATTCTACAAAGTCGTAATACATTGTTTTACCGTGTAAACTGGCCTTAATGAACATACCTAAAAGCCCACGATAGCTGACGTAAACGTAAAAGAGTTTTTAAGTCGTACGTTGATTTATATCTAATTCTTTTTCATTCGCCAAATGCGACCGTATTGTCATAGAAAATGATAATTAAATGTGTAAAATTAAATTTAATTTGTGTTTTCAAATTGAATATTTAAAAAGAAATAAAATAAACAACAAATGGAATAAAAATTACACTTTCTAGGATTATTTTTAAAAGAAAACATAATACGAATTGTGGATAATCGAAGCTTTTTTGTACGTTTCTACGACGTACGACATACATAGCTGTATTCGTAGCATTAAACGCCAAGTTGGAGCTTGCAACAAAAAATATAACGTCTGAACGTATACGAAATTTTGAAGGGACATCAAAATTATTTACGAATATTGTTGCAGGGACATGTAGGGTGAGTTCCAAAACATCAGTTGCAAAGCAACTCGCTTTTAAAAGTGCTTTCTACCAAGCAACCGTGAAAAATTTTAGAATGTTATCCGTACCAAAGTTCACTAAAAACAATATCGATGCGTACACAATAATCAAACTAGATATAGGTTAACTCTATGATACTTTTTTGACTTTGACTGCAAAGTATTATGATGTTTAGGAACTCAGCCGTACTGTGTATTACGAAATAGGGATTTGCCATCGTTTCGAACGATTTCGAAATTCGTAATAATTTGAAAATTAATTCAATATAAAAAAAGCTCATATATTGAATAGGAATTGATCGTTTCGATTTCGAAAACTTATATAAGATACAAATTTCGTGTTTTTAATAAAAGGTTTTATAGAAATTGGATACAATCAAGTTTCGTTTACAATAGGCAGCAACATTTACACTGGTGTTCATAATCACTTTTATTATGTTTGGCGTATTTAAAATACGCCTACGACTGTTTGATAATAGATTAAGGAGAACGTGAACTTTTTTGCTTTAATCTATTACCAAACTGTCGTAGGCGTATTTTAAATACGCCAAACACAATAAGGGTGAATATAGCAACAATTTTTTTCGCGACCACACAAATTTTAAATAAAAAAACCGTTTGCAAATTTTGCCCAAAACAACATTACGTATTTATTATTATTTGTTGGAATATTTTGTTAAAATTTTCATTCAAAACTAAATAAAATGATTAAGAACGTCATTTTCAATTTCATGCAACCTGCTGCTCAAGGCCCATCTATCTGGTCTGTTTACTTGTACAAAAACAAAAAACTTTTTTTTTAAGCTGTCAAAAACTTACTAACACAGATACAAAGCAAAAGGAAAAAACGTGTATGTAAACAACTTTTGAAAGCTCAAAAGAACGAAAACAACCCTGCAAATAATAGGACCAGTCCAAACACGCGTGTAAAGAGTAGTCCACAAGGGACCAGGACTAGTCCACAAGTAACCCAAACGTATGGAAAAAACCTGGTCTATTTAACATTACGATGTCCTAGGAGAGGACCATATAACCCACCTTTGGACCACTAAGGAGTAGTTTTAAAACTACTCCATGGTATATAACCCACCTTTGGACCAGTAAGGAGTAGTTTTAAAACTACTCCATGGTATACTCAAGAGGATTAGTTTTGAAGTCGTTTAAACACGAAAGCATGTCGTTAAAAAACGAAGACATGTCGTCTCACTACCCTGCAAATAATAGGACCAGTCCAAACACGCGTGTAAAGAGTAGTCCACAAGGGACCAGGACTAGTCCACAAGTAACCCAAACGTATGGAAAAAACCTGGTCTATTTAACATTACGATGTCCTAGGAGAGGACCATATAACCCACCTTTGGACCACTAAGGAGTAGTTTTAAAACTACTCCATGGTATATAACCCACCTTTGGACCAGTAAGGAGTAGTTTTAAAACTACTCCATGGTATACTCAAGAGGATTAGTTTTGAAGTCGTTTAAACACGAAAGAATGTCGTTAAAAAACGAAGACATGTCGTCTCACTACAAACACTTTTTAACAATGGCATGGTCCATGCTTGCATTACATCGGACTAGTCCATGGAGTAGTCCATTTTATCAAAATGGGTCAGGTGGTCCAATTTTATTTGCAGGGTACAAACACTTTTTAACAATGGCATGGTCCATGCTTGCATTACATCGGACTAGTCCATGGAGTAGTCCATTTTATCAAAATGGGTCAGGTGGTCCAATTTTATTTGCAGGGAATGATCATCAGGCTTCTTGCGCAGACCTTTTCAATGGGCCTTGCTGCTGCTGAAGTAAACTCAACTTTTTTAAAAAACTTTAGTTACACTTGAAATTTATTGTTGATGGGATAAGCTATTCCTATGCGCATTTCAACAATAAATTTCAAGTGTTTTTGTCAAGAATAAAAACTGGGAATTAAGCACGAATAACAAAATCTTTTGATGCACGGCCTAAAAAACACTTAATTGACAAAATCTTTTGTAAGTTGTTGTTGTTTTTATTTTGCTTTTCTTAACCTACTTACAACTACAATTAATGTTGATTGAATTTCAACTTATTGTAGTGGGGAATGTAAGATGAGATAAGCCCACTGTTTATTACAAGTAGAACTGTTGCTATAAGTCTTATACGTTTTATTTGTTTTAATATCTTTAGTTTTTCTAAAATCTTTATGGATGAAGTTTCCTGATGATCTGTCCTAAGCAACCAGTGAAATACGCATAGGAATAGCTTATCCCATCAACAATAAATTTCAAGTGTTTTCATCAAAAATAAAAACTGGGAATTAAGCACGAATAACAAAATCTTTTGAAATTAAAATTTTGTATTCCCAAAAATTGAAATTACTTTTTGATAATAAACCGGCAAGTTCACGGCCTAAAAACACTTAATTGACAACATCTTTTGTAAGTTGTTGTTGTTTTTTTTTTGTTTTTCTTAACCTACTTACAACTACAATTAATGTTGATTGAATTTCAACTTATTGTAGTGGGGAATGTAAGATGAGATAAGCCCACTGTTGTTTATTGTTGATGTGTTTTGTTTAAGCTTTGATATTGTTACAAGTAGAACTGTTGCTATAATTCTTATACGTTTAACAGTTTTATTTGGTTTAATATCTTTAGTTTTTCTAAAATCTTTATGGATGAAGTTTCCTGATGATCTGGCCTAAGCAACCAGTGAAATGCGCATAGGAATAGCTTATCCCATCAACAATGAATTTCAAGTGTTTTTGTCAAGAATAAAAACTGGGAATTAAGCACGAATAACAAATTTTTTTGAAATTAAAATTTTGCATTCCCAAAAATTGAAATTACTTTTTGATAACCTCTATTCTAATTGATAATTTGTTTAACATTTAAAGAAGCTTAAAATTCGGATGTTCTGAATCGGAACTCTTCCAAAACTCACCTTAACTATTCTATTCAAAGATAAAGCTGTGGTCAAAGCACCACCGGTAGCCAAAACGTATGAGGTCAATAATTGCCTAAAAAAATAACAAAAATAATACGCAATTATTATAATCAAATAAAATTAAATTCAATTCTATTAAAGAAACAAAACAATCAATGAATGAATTTTCACACAACTTACTCCTTAGAGAGAGGCGTTGAACCGGAACGATTTGTATAGTTGACAACGGCATTAAACGTTTGGTTTACCCACTGCCAGAAAATAACAGCCGGTGTAGTTTTATAGAACGAAAGCATGCCTAAATGCGCAAAAAATTTAAAAGAAAAGAAAAATATATTCATAAATAGTAATGCATAAAATTACAATCACATTAACGATGCAATTAATGCGTTACGAAATAAAAGAATGAAAACTGAAAGTTAAACCAAAATATTTTGTTTGTTTTCTGTAGTCAATTTACAATTTTGTTTAGTTAGTCGCCACGTGTTATGAGTATTTAGATCGTACAATGAACTTGGCATTTAAATTGTTTAAGTAGTTTTTAATATTTTTATTAATGTTATCTCTCTCTCTGTAAATTTTAATAGAACGGAAGAAAAAAAATGTGCGATGTTAAGTTACGTGTTAAAATAAAAAAAATTGGTTTATATAAATGACCTTGAAAAAATATTTAAATCAAATATTTTCGATTAGAAATTCTGATTTCGAAAAAAAAAACAAATCAATTTTAAAATAAAATAATTGATTTTGAATAAAAACCAATTTTTTCTATTGAAATTGTAATTTAGAAAATAAATGTTCTGTTTTTTATGGAAATTAAGAATTTTTATTTTCACAAATTAACAGTTTTAAAAGAAAAGTTTTTTAATTCGAATATAAACATATTTCCAATATTGAATAGAAATGTTCAACTTTAAATTTCGAATAGCAATTCTAAGTTTGGCAACGAATTAATTTAAGTCTAACATTCTCAACTTTGAATGGAGATTGTCAATTTAGAAAGTAATTGAGATATTCTCATTTTTAAATAGAATTTCGAATATCGAATTGATATTCTTATTAAAAATTAAATTGCATAATTATTATCTTTTTTGAATGAAAGAAATCAATACATAATTTCAAATTTTTAATTTTAAATCGAAATTCTTAATCTATATATCGTCGGTTGATTATTTAATTGTCGTATGTCGTATTTAATTCGTATCCACATACGACAATTAAATAATCAACCGACGATATATAAAAATGGTGTATAAAATGTATAGCAATTCATAAAATGAGAATTTTTTGACAGTTGTTCGTATTTTCGAGGTTTTTACGGAAGAAAATTTTGGAAAATCTTTCTGGAAATTTTGTGTGAAATAATTCCCTAATGGTTTTCCAAATCAAACAATAGAAAGTTGTTAGTGTAAACCATGGAAAATTGCGAAAAATGCGGAAAATCTCTCCGCAAAAGTCAAAAAAATTGGAAAAATCGAAAATAGATTTTTTTGTACGAAATTTTGTGTGAAATTATTCCTTAATGGCTTTCCAAATAAAAAAATAGAAAGTTCTCAGCCAAAATCCGAAAGATGGCGTTATATGTACGTTGACTTAGACTTTGCGCAATCTGACAGGTGTCATTTTGGCATTGTAATTTTCTACAGTAAATATGGTATTTTTCTTGCTGCAATTTATTTATTTTGATGATAATTGTGGAAATCATTGTGATAAAAAACGTTTTGAGCTCGATTCGTTTTGTCATTCGTACCGTAGTGACAACACGATTCATTATTTACGTACGTTTCTTCATTCATTGAATTGTAAAAAAACTGATTAGTGGAGTCGGACTTCGCTTCATTGAAATGTCTTATTTTTGTGTCTTTCCTTCTCAATTTCTTTGATATCCTTTAATTTTTGTAAACGTCAAATTTTATTCAGAAAAAGAATAAAGTTGGGGCGAGGCGAAGTTCACCGGGTCCGCTAGTTTTTAATAAAAATTCTTAACAGAATAGAAGTTCTGAAATTCTATTATTATAAACTCTAAATTTAGAATAAAACCACTAAATTTAGAATATTATTTTTAAATTTTAGGAACAAATTTCCAATAGCGAAAACAAATTGTCAATTTCAAGTAGAAGTTCTATAGACTTTCTAATATAATTTCTAGTATTGAATAAATTTCGAATAGAAATTCTTAATTCAAATTTCGTGTATAAATTTTAAATTTCGAAAAAACTTTTCAATATCGAATAAACATTTTTAATGACAAATAGAAATTCTACATTACGAACAGATTTTTTTTTTTCAAATTGAAATCGTATTTCCAATTTCGAATAGAAATACCTAATTTCTAATAGAAATACCCAATTTCTAAGAGAAAAACCCAATTTCTAATAAATTAATAAATAGAATAAAAATTCGAAATCAATTTATGCTTGTGAAAGGAAACAAATAATTTTGAATAGAATCGTAAATCGAAATACTTAAGTTTTTAAGCATTTTAAATAATCAGGTATGAGATGAAAATCGATCGATTTCAAAACGAACGTTCTTAAAAGGTGTGACGAGTTTTGAGCGATTTTTAAAGTTAGGTGAAGTCTTAGCTAACATTTTAGTTAAGATATATAAAATTAAATTTAAAAGAAAAAGACAGAAAGTAAAAAAAAATATGTATTAAAAACCAATTGGACTTCTATCACATACCAGGGGGCTAATTCGAAAGCAATTTTATTTCTAATTAATTCTGTTGATACTGAACGAATTGATATTATTTTTACAGTGTTGTTTTTATTTGAGTTTTCACAATACTAAAAAAAAATAATTTCCATTCGTGCAGTATCGACTGAAAAAAGTAGAAATAAAATTGCTTTCGAATCGAAAATTAGTCAAAATTAGCTCCCTGAATGCTTAGTTTCGAATAAAAACAATTTTTTTCAAATAGATTAAAAATTTTTATATATAAATTTTCGATTTAAAATAAAACTTTTTAATTTTTAACAGAAATTTTCCATTTTTAATAGAAATTTTAAGTAGGAGTTCTCAATTTCGAAAAAAAATTCTGAATTTTAAATACTTTGAATGGAAGTTTTAAATTCCGAAGAACAAATCTTAGTAGTATTTCAAAATTTGAATTTTGAACAGAAATTCTCAATATCTTACAGAATTTTTCATTTTGATTGGAAATTTCCGATTTCGAATAGAAATTTTCAGTTTCGAATAAAATTTTTAATGTTGATAAAATTAATTATTAATTAAAGATAAATTTTTTATTACACTTAAAGTCAAGTAGAAATTCATAATCCGGTTATGGACTACAGGCGAAGTTACTAAAATTCAAAAAACTGAACTAAATAAATTAATAAAAAATTAAATATTTTTTTGTTTTAGGTCTTTCAATTTAAACTCTTATTTGTATGTATTTATGTTTATATCGCGCTTGATCAACAAGTGGGTATTGACTCAAAATGTTTATTTTTCACTTTTTGGAAAAAATCGACACTTAATATTCATATTTGTCCGCTGCAAAAATATCGTGCTATTTTGTCTACATTTTGGTAATGAGACGGTTGATGGAAAAATTCTTTTTTTATAAGGTACTAGATGGCCCGGCAAACGTTGTTTTGCCACACAACTTATTTCTCTCAGATGTAACAGTGTCTGCTAGCCAAATTTTAAGAAAAAATTATAGGCTATAGTTCTTTCCAAATGTTACACTATTTGCCCGGCCAATTTCAAGAAAATTAATTGATTAGTTAAGAAGATATAGGAAGGCGGAGCTTTTACACCTCTTGCCCTATTCAATGTCTTGTCCTCTTTTCGATGTTATGCCAAATTTTTAGAAAACCGGATGATTAGTTAAGAAGATAGGGGGAGGGGTAGCTTTTACCCCTCTTGCTCTATTTTACGCCCTAAATAATAAAAGACTATATATATATATATATATATATAGGCTATAGTTCTTTCCAACTGTAACACTATTTGGCTGCGAAATTTCAAAAAAATCGGTTGATTAGTTACGAAGATATAGGGAGGGGGAGCTTTTAGCCCTCTTACTCTATTTCACACCCTATTCCCTATTCTCTTTCAGATGTTACATTGTCTGCATGCCAAATTTTAAGAAAACCAGTTGATTAGCTTAGAAGATTGAGGAGTGGGAGCTTTTACCCCTATTGCAATATTCTGCGCCCTCTAGCGATATAAAATATACTCTAGGACCTATTGAAAACCTAACAAAAACACATACAAAATTTCATAAAAATCGGTCAAGCCGTTTCGAAGGAGTTCAAAATGGAAGACATTTTGTTGATATTTGTATGGAAATATAAATACATGTTTCGGAATGAAAGTAGTGTTCACTAACTGAGCTACCTAAATAAGAGCGGCAAGCGTCTGTTTTATGTCAAAACTTATCATTTTCATACAGTTTATACGAAACAAACCTTTAGAACGCGAATTTAACACCACCCGGCTGGAAAATCTTATTTGATAGTTCGCTTGGTAGTTTTATTTTATTGAAAATGTATTGGCAATAGAATTTGCATGTTTAAAAAAACGCTTGCCGCTCTTGTTTAGGTAGCTCTGTTAAATGGCTATAACTCATGAACCAATGTACATTTGAAGACCGTTGATACATAAAAACCTTGGTATTGACGACACCTTCCACGTGAACATTACAGAAACAAAACGCATTTCAAAGAACATCAATAACTAACACAATACAACTTATTTTTATATATATAGATATTCTGGAAATCGAAAACGCAAAACGCAAGAATTTTAAACTTCGTTTTTTAATAAGATTTCTGTAATAAAAAAATTTTTTGACAAACATTATACAAATACTAATTATTGTTAAAGCTAAGGCACGAGCTCTATGTGTACATTTGTCCTTCAAGTTGTGCTGAAAAAGGTCAACAAGAAAAAGAAAGACAAACATGAATAAACAAAAATGTACTTTGGACTTCAAGAAGAATTCTTGACAAAAAGTACGAAAAAACATGTAAAATCAATTAAAAATGGATAATTATTAAAAAATGCAAATTTCGATCTACCAAAGGTTAAAATACAATTTGGTTTAAGGATTAATGTTTGACTATTGACGTCAGCAGTCGTCGATGGCTGCGAGTGTAAGACAAATCCCTCTGAGGAGATCGAGTGGTAGCGATCGAAACATGTCAGGGTAACCAGCCGCCTGGGTTCGAATCTCAGGTCAGTCAAGAATGAATGATTATCAATAACAATTTTAATTAATTTTCATATTGTAAAATTTCTTTCTTCATAAAAGTGGTTTAATGAAGGTTAAATTTGATGAACTTAAGCCGGATTAAAAATATTAAAAATTTGGACTAAAAGCGATAAATAGTTCAACAAAATTACCACAATACTAATTATCATTATACAAATATTTCTCTATTAAACAGAATTTTATAACAAAAATTAGATTAAAAGTGTATTAAAAATAACTTCGAAATTCTTGCGTTTTACGTTTTCGATTTCCTGAACACCCCTATATGTATATGACTTTTATATTAAATTAAGTGTTGATCAAGTGCTATGTGAATTTTTCTCTAAAGTATACTTACATCCAGTAATCAAAGTGTTCATAGGAACTTGAGCCGACATACGACCAATTATCAACGATTTCTCTCCGGTCTCAGGATGGAATGCTGAATCATACAAGTATTTGGCACGCCATAACTCTTCAACACTCTTAACGTCTGGCACGGGTTTGTCCGCACGATAATCATTAACAATTCTTTTAGCTCTTTCCAACTCAGCATTTGTGGCCAATAAATTAAGAGGGTTTGTCAAGAGAAAAAAGTGCTTAGCACGATTCATGTAAGTGCTTTGATCATATTTGGGTTGATCGATGTCTACTTTGGGTAGTGTTGTCATGTTGTTTGATATTTTTTTTCGAGTGAGTTTTCAAGTTGTTGATAATCGATATGCCAAATTGCACTTAACCTTGAATAAAATAGAAGAATAGAAAGAAAATTTATAAAGATTTTAAGATTATTATTTTTATAGAAACAATTAAATTACTTGTTATGACAATTAAAGACTTGCCAACTTTTAAAATACATATTTAAAGCGGGGCACCGTCATAAAGTAATTATTAATCTATTTTATCGGGCCTGTTCTGAAAATCACGTGATTTCAAATCACGTGCTTTTGAAATCACACGTGTGATTTTGTGGTGTTCTATAAGTCATACAGTTTTGTGTTTCACAGTGTGCTTTCGGCAATTGAAGATCACACCAAAACACGCAAAAACGGGACACTAATGGATCACACGTGTGATTTTAGTAGGCACATGTGATTTGAAATCACGTGATTTGAGTTAAAGTGATTTTCAGAACATGCCTGTATTTATTTAAACAACAATATCGTATTAATTTAATTTGTGTAAAATTTAGACTCATTTACATCTGTACTTTTTTCTGTTAAATTTCCAATGCAAAATTAAATAGTTTAAATGCACTTGGTCAAATTTATTGGAAATAAGAGGTGTGCTAACGTAGTCAACGTTGGGAGCCCGTGGGATCCCAATCTTTCCGAAAACTGTTTCCATACTCAGTGTTGCCATATCGTAAGCTTATTATTGGTTTGGCGCATATCATGGTAATTTCACCAATAATAAGCGGACGATATTTCTTTTAACAAAAACTGACAATTTCCAAAAAAATCTAGTTTAACAATTCAGTTTCTAAAAATACACAGAAAAAATATCTCAAGAAAATTTTTAACAACACAGTTTGTTAAAAAGAATTTTAGGTCAACAAACTTTTTATTTGATTCAATGAAACAATTTATCAAAATAACACTTTGCAAAATAGCACTCAATAAAACATATTTAATAATGAAATAATTACATATATCTTCATATTCAATAAATAAAATCATTGAATCAAAGTAAAGACAGTATTTTTACAATTCTCCTCCATTTTTAACAGCTCATAATTCTCATTCGTTTTAGCACATAAAAACACTTTGCAAGTTGAAAAAACCGACAAGCCGGGCACATGGCGATTTAACATAATTCGGGTACGCTGAATTCAGTAGTGCTCTCGGTTTTTTTTAGATTGGCTCTGGTTTCCGGGATATACCGTTATTTAAAAAATGGAGGAGGTGCACAACATATATTCGCGTAACTCAAAAACGGGTTAGTTTATTGAAATTACTAAAAAAACGAAATTTCGCAATAAAATTTCCTTTAAGAAAAGTAAAATTTTTTTTCTAATATGAGCAGTCGTTTTTGAAACATAATTTTTTTTTTTAAAAAAAAATTAATTTTTTTGCCAAAATTTCAAAATTTTTGATTTGCAAAAATGCAGAAATATAAAAAAAGAAGCTGCAAACAAAACAAGCCATAAATGATTAAAATCTGTTACCAAGTTTTGATTTTATTCACAGAAGTCGAATAATTTTATTTAATTTAAGAATTTCATAAGACGCAATATTTGTATGGGAGTCCCCCTAAAAAGTGGAGTTAAGGGGCAAGTATGTATCGAGAAAATGTTAAGGACAAAAAACTAATTAAGGTCGGTCATACATGTTATCTTACTAGGGGCGACTTGGGACTTTTTATGGGACTTTTTTTAAATATATTTTTAGTCTGCATTGAACATTTTGTATGGGAGCCCCCTTAAAGAATGGAGATAGAGGGTAGGTATGTTTGAAATAAGTGATAGAGATGAAAAAAAGTGGGGTTGGTCATACATTTGACCCATCTAGGGGAATCCTAGGCGCTGCAGGGGCCAAATTTAAGAATTTTATTAAACCGCCATATATGTATGGTTGAAATTCTTAAATTTGGCTGCCTCCTGATTTGTTTGTTGATTTGTTGTTTGTTACAAATAACGCAAGTGTCTGAACGTGTAGGAGCAAAACACAAATGTTTACTTTAGTGAAAGTGCGGGTATAAAAAATACTCTGAAAACCAGGTATGTGGAGTCGGAGTTTTAGGTAGAGTCATAGTTGAGGTTTTAGTAACGGAGTCGGAGTCTAAGTACCCACCAAAACTCGAAATTTTGTGATAAAAGAAATTAAGAACAATATTCGAATATTTTCGGAAAAACAAAAAATTTTTTTGTTAAAAAATTGGACGTCAGAAAATAAGGACCAGTCTACCTTACATATGAGGGGCTTAAAAGACGAAGGGTTTAAGTATTTTTTTAAGTCCTTTGAAATTAATAGGTAAAGTTCAGAGCACAAGAATGAATCTCAAGAAATCTTTTAATTAAAAAATAATATTCCAGATAGCATCTTAAATTTTTTATTGCAATTTAACTTTAAACGCTTAAAGCTCCTCATATGTTAATAACTACATAATCATTTTCTCGCTAAATTTAACCACTGCATTAAGAAAAATTTCAACTCAAATAAGGACTAGTCTCATATACAATTAGCATCAAGGTTAGAATAGTAGTCAAAGTCAGACTAAAAAAATGTCAGCGCTGCTCAAAACTTAACAAGGGAATGAAAAATACCCGCAGCAGTGAGATTGGAGAAAAATACACACGTAAGTTTGGAACAAGTATGTATACAATGCTTAGTATGTTAATTTCTTTGATAATATTGCAACAAAAATTTTTTACAAAACACTAGCGGTTTTCACCCTTTGTAATAACAGTACAACTCTGCTTTACTTAATACGATTTTATACTACAAAGCGTGAGTGTCTTTTTCGTATGTATTGTAAATTAATGGATTTGCTGAGTGAGAAAAAGAGACAGATAAAGTTTCGTCAATAGTTTTATTCTGGGTTATTTAACAAACGTGTTTACTACAGCTTTTTGTTGGATTTTTCAACCACAGTTTAGTAAATTTTAGTATAATACATTTTGTTGTTGCACTGTTGTAAATCTTAGTACTTTAACTAAATTAATTAGATTAAAAAGGTCTACAAGGGACTTTACTACCAAGGGTGAAAACCGCTAATTATTTGTATGCGTTTGCCATAAATAACATACAACTAATCATCATAAACTACCGCATATAGAACTACGTAATTTTCAAATACTTAAAGAATATTCAAACATTTTTTATTGTATTGATTGGTTTTGAAAAAAACAAATACTTTTTGGAGTGTATTTCTTAAATTTTGCGACGAACAGTAACGCATATCATTTATCATTGTGATTGTACACAAACGTTTTATTTACACCTTTGATTTTGGTAGTGTGTTTGATTTTAAAATAGTTTATGCAATACTTTAGTACATACATATGTACAGGGAAACCATAAATATGCAATTGCATGTTTCTCCTTGTGCAACCAATGAAGGCACAGACAATATATTTATCCGTTTCAGAGCCTTTTATGAATTTTGGCATTGATTTGTTCGTGCATATTTTTGCATATTTTACCGTTTGCAGCATTTTTGTGCATAATTTGGTTAAATAAGCATTTTTGCAGCATATTTTAAGTTTTTAGCGCATATTTTGCCTTTTTAGGGCATATTTTGATACATGTTAAATTTTTTTAGATGCTTATGAAGCTTTCGCAGAAAATTAATTTTTTTCGAAACTCTGTTACTTCAACTTCGCCATCTACATTTCATTTTTACTCTCAAATTGTAAGGCAAAGCAGGTTGTTATTAAGGATAAACGTTATGCGATGTGTATAATACATAAAATGTAGACCAATCTTTAAGTATACTGATCGACTTTAAATCAGTTTTTCAAGTGATCTAACGATGTCCATCCGTCCGTCTGGCTGCTTTTCTGCCCACGTTAACCTTGTGCGTAAAGAACAAGTTCCAACTTTGTAGATAATTTGATCAAATATGGACGAGGTCTGTGTAAATGGTGAGAATCGGTCGATAATTTCAAATATTCCTCATAAAAACTTCTTTCCAAATAAGGCTCTTTGTGTAAGTAAGCCATCTAATTATGATTGTATTTAAATTTAATCCGCCCCAAAAATGTTTTACTTTAAATTAAATTATTTTCGAATCGTTTCAAATTTGCCCAAGGCTCCCATCCTTAAATATCTTTAACTTCCTTTAAATGTTAACCTTTGTTAACAATTTAGCGGCCGCACCTTAAATCCCTTAAGACAAAAACCCATATGGATGTTAATATCTACATAATATTCGGCGCAAACATCTCTTATATGAATTTTAACCTAATATGGGCTTAAGCAGTAATATTTTTACGGTTTTTTTTTCAAATTTTGCTATTAAATTGTTGAATATTTTGTCTTCAAATTAGCATTTTTTGATTTTTAGGGCATATTTTTTACATTTTCTGTGAATATTTTCCAGTTTTTAAAGCGCAATAAACGTGTTTTTTAGAGCATATTTCTATATTTCTGCATATGTATATATCCGATAAATGCCATTCTATCAAATCAGTTTATGGCTCTGATTTGACTTGAAAAATTACCATTATAGGGGTTATCTTTTACTCCGGTTCAAACAGTTTTTTGTTTGATAAATCTTTTTACATCAATAAACTGGTCTTTAGTTCGATAAAATTACAAAATCCTTAATTTAACCCAAAGACATTGCAGACAAATTCCCGAAATTTTCCTTCTTAAGATTCACGGACATTTTAAAAATTTTTTCTGGAATTACTAGTAGATCTGAATATGAATGCTCTTTTCTATAGCTGGGCGGGTAACGAACTTATCAGTGGCTTTAAAAAATCCTTATCTGTTTAAGTTTGTTTTCAGTATAATTTATTTTGTTATGTTTTATTTTTATAAATGTTTTGTAATCTCAATAACATATTTAACAAGGCGAATAAAATTCAAAGTCTAATTTGTTGTAAAAATTTTTGAAAAACGATAACACGTGGAATTTTTATTGTATTCTTAATGACAATAATGATAATAATTAACAAAAATTCTTCTTAAATGCATTTAAAAAACAAAATCAAAAACATTTGATTGCGTACGGAATGTGCGATCAGTTTCGCACTTTGCTTAAGCAAATTCATAAGATTTAACAAAATGTTTCCTTAAGTTAAATATGGTTTGACAATTATGATTAACATGAATTCGCACTATGGCTTAAGCCAACTTAATCATATTATAGTTGGGCCTTAAGGCTACTTTACACTATCGCACAAGTCTTACGTATTTTGAGGAAAATGCAACCCTGATAAGTTGTTATTGTTTTTTGAAAATTTTCAAACAATAATAAGATCAGGGAAGCATTTTCTTCGATCGTTTTGAAGATTCTTCTTCTTCTTTATTTGCCAATCCGTATTCGGATATAAGCGATCATACAATAATTATAAAGTAGCAATAATTTTTTTTTATACCCTCCACCACAATTAGTTGTGAAGAGGGTATATTCAGTTTGTCATTGCGTGTGAAACTTTTTTACTATTCATCTCAGACCCTATAAAGTATATATATTCTGTGTCCTTGAGTAATTTTAAGTCGATTTAGCCATGTCCGTCTGTCTGTCCGTCTGTCCGTCTGTTGAAAACACGCTCACTTTCGAAAAACTCAAAAGAAATCAACAAACTTGGTGTCAAATTGCTTGTAGTTATCCTAAGCAGTTTGGGATTGAAATTCAGCAAAATCGGTTCAATAGGATCTGAGCTATGAATCAAAATGTGGAACCACCACCTAAAAAAAATTGATAGTTTTGTTACAAAAACTAACATAAATGGTGGAAAAATGCACAGAATGATATAAGATTTCGCAACAATTCGTTTTATTCAACTGGAAATCACGCTGTGAAATTTCGTGAAGATCCGTCAATAATTTACCCTAGGCCCCATATAAGCCCTACTCCCGGAAAACAGTATATTAAGCCTAAAACCCTAACTAACAATGCTATCATTACAAATTTTGGCAAATCACAGTTACATAGGACAAGAAATTAAACTGTTAAGTTTCGTAAAGATCGGTCCATAATTTACCATAGGCCCCATATAAAACCTACTTCCGGAAAACAACTTAGTACGCCTAAAAACGTAAAAAATAATGCTATCATAACAAAATTTGGTACATCAAAGTTTTATAGAACTAAAAATAAATCTTTGAAATTTCGTGAAGATCGGTTCATAATTTACCATACCCCATATAAACTTTACTCCCGGAAAACAACTTAGTACGCCTAAAAACGTAAAAAATAATGCTATCATAACAAAATTTGGTATATCAAAGTTTTATTGGACAAGAAATAAAATTGTGTTATTTCGTAAAGATCGGTCCATAACTTACCCTGGGCCCCATATAAACCTTACTCCCGGAAAACAGTTTAGTACGCCTAAATCCGTAAAAAATAATGCTATCATAACAAAATTTGGTACATCAAAGTTTTATAGGACAAAAAATAAAACTGTGTAATTTCGTGAATATCGGTCCATAATTTACCCTGGGCCCCATATAAACCCTACTCCCGGAAAACAGTTTAGTACGCCTAAATCCGTAAAAAATAATGCTATCATAACAAATTTGGTACATCAAAGTTTTATAGAACTGGGAAAAAGACTGTGAAATTTCGTGAAGATCGGTCCATAATTTACCCTAGGCCCCATATAAACCCTACTACCGGAAAACAGTTTAGTCGCCTAAATCCATAATTAATAACAAATCGTCACAGTTTAAGATAATAATAACATCATACAGATATTACTCCTTAAACATTCGAACTGTCGGTGGAGGGTATCAAAGATTCGGCACAGCCGAATATAGCACTCTAACTTGTTTTTTTTGTTTTTATTCTCATTATATTATAGAGAGTTGTCTGTTCTTGGCTGCCCTCAGAAGACTACTTTCGTCTTGGTGACCTGTCCAATCTTGAATGTTTTTCAACCACGTTATTTCCTTTCTTCCTCTCGGGCATCTTCCTTCAATTTTGGCCTGTAAAATGGTTTAGGGTATTCTATATTTTCCATTTCGCATTATGTGACCCAAATAAGATATTTTCCGTGTTTTTATATATTTTATTATTTCACGTCCGATACTCATACGCCTCAGCACTTCTTCATTCGAAACGCGGTCAGTCCATGGAATCTTTAATATTCGCCGGAAAATCCACATTTCAAGCGAATTTAATCTTTTTTCATCTGACACCTTTATCGTCCATGTTTCCGCCGAATATAGTAGTACGGACCATACATAACATTTTGTGAAACGCATTTTTGTTGTTAGGCTTATGTCGTGACTAGTTAGTGTTTTACTATATGTCAAAAAGGCGTCTCTGGTCATTTCAATCCTGCATTTAATTTCTCTAGACATATCCCATTGATCGTTAATATGAACTCCCAGGTATTTAAATGTTGAAACTTTTTCTATTGTGGAATTGTTTATCCGCATTGAAGTATTAGTTTGGATCTTTTTTCTGCTCACAATCATGTATTTACGTCTTCTTAATGTTAATTTTTAACCCATATATCTCGCTAGTTTGCATAAGTGCATCTACTAATTTCTGTAATCCCGGTAAGCTGCTTGCTAGTAATGTAGTGTCATCGGCATATCGTATGTTATTTATTAATGTATTGTTTATCCTTATACCGATATTCTTTCCACTAAGTGATTCTCGGAATATTTTCTCCGAGTATAAATTAAATAAAAGAGGTGATAATATACACCCTTGTCTTACTCCTTTTAAAATTGGAACATTGTCAGTCAGTTCACCATCAACTTGAATGTTTGATATCTGTTTCCAATATAGGTTTTTGATGCATCTTATATCACTTTCCTCCAGTCCAATAGAGATTAAAATTTCCATCAATTTGTCATGTTTAACCGTATCGAATGCTTTCTCGTAGTCAACGAAGCAGAGATATACATCTTTTTGAACCTCACGACATTTTTGGGTTAATACTTGCACACTTAGTAGTGCCTCTCGTGTTCCCATGCCTTCTTTGAATCCAAATTGTGTCTCTCCCACATATGCCTCACATATTGGGTATATTCGTCTATGTATAATTTTTAAAAATATTTTTTAAGCATGGCTCATTAGACTTATAAGTCTGTAATCACTGCATGTCCTCGCACTATTTTTCTTGGGTATTGTAATAAACGTCGATTTAAGCCAGTCTTGAAGATACTGTCCTGTCTCATAGATTTGGTTGAACAATCTCAATAATAGTTGGATATTATTTCCATCTATTAGTTTAAGAACTTCGGCAGGTATTTGATCTGGGCCCGTTGCCTTTTTGTCCTTCATTGATATAATTGCCGATTTTAATTCATCCTCTGTAATTGGCCTTCCTGTAATATTGGTTTCTGCATCAGTATTAAGAAGTTCTGTTCTTTCGTCGTCCGTGAAGAGAGTTTTTATATATTCTTCCCATAAATGTTTCTTTTCTGCTATTTCGAATATGGCGGTATTGTTCTCATCAAATAATACTGCAGACGATCTCTTTGAATATATTCCGGATGCCTCCTTTAATTTTTTGTGAAGATTGAAATCGTCGTGTAGAATTTGTAGTCTTTCGATTTCTTGGCATTGTCTATTTATTTGCGTATTTTTTGCGGCCCGAGTTTCGATTCTTATTTCCTGATTTATCTCCCAATATCTTTCATAGTTAGAGTTTTTGTGTTTGCTTCGTTCCTTGCGAAGTTCTCGTATTTCGTCTGTCATCCATGTCTTGTCTTTTTTTGATGCTGTGGTTCCCAGGATATTATTAGTGATAGCGTTGATGGAATTTTTTACGTTATTCCATAGATTTTCGACATCCTCTCCATCGATGTTATTGAGTTCTGCATTTAATTGGTCTGTCATTGCTAGTTTTGTTAATGGGTCATTAAGTTTTCAACATTTTTCATTTTTCGAATTTATTCTATGAGCTAAATTTCAGTTATGTATTTTATAAAGCTTTTTTGTAATAGTTCTATTCCTACAATTTTTCAGAAATGACTTTATACACTACCAGACTATTATATTGTATTTTCTTTTTACATTTTACCTTAGCCTTCCGTTGGAAAGCAATGAGGTATATTGAATGTACAGAAAAATTTACAATTATTAGACACCAGCAGAATGTAATGCATTTTCTGGCCCGCTACGGCCGTCGTCAGCATTCTTTGTGTCTCACTGGATAGTGTTACTTTATAAATTGAATGTATTTAACTCAACTATTTTAACAAATAGAAACTGGGAATTATTTCCTTCTGAAGGTAACTTTATATTATATTCAACATTTTTCATTTTTCGAATTTATTCTATGAGCTAAATTTCAGTTATGTATTTTATAAAGCTTTTTTGTAATAGTTCTATTCCTACAATTTTTCAGAAATGACTTTATACACTACCAGACTATTATATTGTATTTTCTTTTTACATTTTACCTTAGCCTTCCGTTGGAAAGCAATGAGGTATATTGAATGTACAGAAAAATTTACAATTATTAGACACCAGCAGAATGTAATGCATTTTCTGGCCCGCTACGGCCGTCGTCAGCATTCTTTGTGTCTCACTGGATAGTGTTACTTTATAAATTGAATGTATTTAACTCAACTATTTTAACAAATAGAAACTGGGAATTATTTCCTTCTGAAGGTAACTTTATATTATATTCAACATTTTTCATTTTTCGAATTTATTCTATGAGCTAAATTTCAGTTATGTATTTTATAAAGCTTTTTTGTAATAGTTCTATTCCTACAATTTTTCAGAAATGACTTTATACACTACCAGACTATTATATTGTATTTTCTTTTTACATTTTACCTTAGCCTTCCGTTGGAAAGCAATGAGGTATATTGAATGTACAGAAAAATTTACAATTATTAGACACCAGCAGAATGTAATGCATTTTCTGGCCCGCTACGGCCGTCGTCAGCATTCTTTGTGTCTCACTGGATAGTGTTACTTTATAAATTGAATGTAATTAACTCAACTATTTTAACAAATAGAAACTGGGAATTATTTCCTTCTGAAGGTAACTTTATATTATATTCAACATTTTTCATTTTTCGAATTTATTCTATGAGCTAAATTTCAGTTATGTATTTTATAAAGCTTTTTTGTAATAGTTCTATTCCTACAATTTTTCAGAAATGACTTTATACACTACCAGAAAAATGAAAAATGTTGAATATAATATAAAGTTACCTTCAGAAGGAAGTAATTCCCAGTTTCTATTTGTTAAAATAGTTGAGTTAAATACATTCAATTTATAAAGTAACACTATCCAGTGAGACACAAAGAATGCTGACGACGGCCGTAGCGGGCCAGAAAATGCATTACATTCTGCTGGTGTCTAATAATTGTAAATTTTTCTGTACATTCAATATACCTCATTGCTTTCCAACGGAAGGCTTAGGTTAAATGTAAAAAGAAAATACAATATAATAGTCTGGTAGTGTATAAAGTCATTTCTGAAAAATTGTAGGAATAGAACTATTACAAAAAAGCTTTATAAAATACATAACTGAAATTTAGCTCATAGAATAAATTCGAAAAATGAAAAATGTTGAATATAATATAAAGTTACCTTCAGAAGGAAATAATTCCCAGTTTCTATTTGTTAAAATAGTTGAGTTAAATACATTCAATTTATAAAGTAACACTATCCAGTGAGACACAAAGAATGCTGACGACGGCCGTAGCGGGCCAGAAAATGCATTACATTCTGCTGGTGTCTAATAATTGTAAATTTTTCTGTACATTCAATATACCTCATTGCTTTCCAACGGAAGGCTAAGGTAAAATGTAAAAAGAAAATACAATATAATAGTCTGGTAGTGTATAAAGTCATTTCTGAAAAATTGTAGGAATAGAACTATTACAAAAAAGCTTTATAAAATACATAACTGAAATTTAGCTCATAGAATAAATTCGAAAAATGAAAAATGTTGAATATAATATAAAGTTACCTTCAGAAGGAAATAATTCCCAGTTTCTATTTGTTAAAATAGTTGAGTTAAATACATTCAATTTATAAAGTAACACTATCCAGTGAGACACAAAGAATGCTGACGACGGCCGTAGCGGGCCAGAAAATGCATTACATTCTGCTGGTGTCTAATAATTGTAAATTTTTCTGTACATTCAATATACCTCATTGCTTTCCAACGGAAGGCTAAGGTAAAATGTAAAAAGAAAATACAATATAATAGTCTGGTAGTGTATAAAGTCATTTCTGAAAAATTGTAGGAATAGAACTATTACAAAAAAGCTTTATAAAATACATAACTGAAATTTAGCTCATAGAATAAATTCGAAAAATTAAAAATGTTGAATATAATATAAAGTTACCTTCAGAAGGAAATAATTCCCAGTTTCTATTTGTCATTAAGTTTTCCAATATTAAGTTTTCGTTGTGGCTTTTTCTTGCGGGTGGTACAAAGTTTGATACGTATTTTGCATATCAGAAGGTTATGGTCAGAAGGAACGTCGGCCCCTGGATATGTGGAGCACCTAGTCACGCACGAAGAAAAACGCCGATGAAGATTAAAAATAATATTTAATGGTTTTATGATCTGCTTAAAACTTAAAAATATCTAAGTTAGCAAAAAAGAAGATAATATTCTCTTTTCCAAATGCAAATTAATTTTGGAATCTATGAACTCATTTCAGATTGTATTTATTCAAATAAACAAATACACTAAAGCCCCGATTTGCATTGGCAATAGGTACCGGCAAAATACGACGCAAATATAATCACTTTGTTCTATGCAAATGTACTATTATTTTTATTGATCGAAATATTAACGTTTTTTATACCCACAACACAATAGTGACGAGAGTATAATGAGTTTGTGCTGATGTGTGTAACACTCGAAAATATTGTTCCTACCCCCTTCTATTAGCAGACCGAATGACTCAGAATCATTTTCTGAGTCGATCTAACGATGTCTGTTCGTCCGACTGGCTGGCTGGTTGTCAGTGTATGTAACCTTGTGCGCAAAGAACAGGGCCCTGTTTCTTGAAACAAAAATTGTAAAATTTTTGCTTTTTTGTAGATTTGTAACTTGTAGTTTTCAGAAACAGGGCCCAGGTCGCAATTTTGAAGATAATTAGGTACATACGTCTTACGTTAATAGTCATAAGGACGTAGCCTATTGATAATTGTGAGAATCGGTCCATAGCTTCACATAGTCCCCATACAAGATTCTTTCCGGAATATAGTCTTTGTGCCCATAAACCATCTTATTATGTCAACATTTAGATTAAATTTGGTCCAAACTTATTTTATTGTTATTCGCGTTACATCATGTTATTTTTTCACTTTTATAAGCTTTCCTTTGACTGACAGTAGAGTAAATTGTATTTAATTTATTTTATAAGTCGCCCCTGCCTTCATCAGGAATCTTTCTGTTTTCCTGGTTTGGTGTACTTTGTAAATTTTATATACATATTTTAATCAACAATTAAAAAAAAACATTTCGAGAATTAAAAAAAACCATGCAAGTGATTGACAAGAATTCTATAACTACAGAGACTAAACAAGGCGAATTCATACAAGGTGGTCTTATTTTGAAAACGTTTTACAACACTGTAAAATATTTTAACGTTGTGTCAAAAATTCAAACATATATTTGATTTTGTTTTTATATTAAATTGTGTTTTTTTTGAAATATTATAACTTAAAAAAGTTTTAAATTTCACAATTTTAATCGAAAATTATAGAATTTAGTTAAGATTCCCCGGAACCAACAGGACGGTATACCATTTTGACACAAGGTTAGTTAGTAATCAGCTGTTGCTTACGTAGCAAGATAAGTTCACCTTGTGTAAATTCGCCTTAGAACAAAACAATTATAATTTTGTTACTTTAAATTTTCAATGTTGTTTTATATAATTTTTCTTTTCCCGGAATTTTTCATTTTCCAGGAATTACCGCTTAATAAAAAAAAACGGTGCAACGCAAAATAAACTTTAATTTATTTGCACAAAAAACAATTAATTTTTATTAGTTCCTTTTACTCCTGCGAGGAGCAAAGGGCCGTAAATAGCAATTCATGAGATCTATTAACACTTTTGCAATATTCCTTACGTTCTAACTTTTGTTACCTTGTAATCTATCTATCTATATATGGGCAAATCCTGCGTGACGAACGCTACATTCGCACGCGTTTTCTGATTGAAATATAAACATTTTTTGGTCTTTCAAAAAAGATAGCTTCAACTTATATATAGTATTTAGTGACATTAATATGTACTTACGAATGGCATATATCATAATTTCTTAGCAAGTATTTGTTGCGAAATAATTGATCACAAAGTTTTGTGACGCACGCTACAAAAAGTGGAAGTAACTTCAAAGGTTAAAGTGCGTTTTCCTAATTTTTAGCGAATTTGGCATGATAAGGTATACAAAATCTAATTCCTTTAATAATGATGACTTTAAGAGAATTCTAAACGCACTTATTCGCAGCCAAAAAATGTTGTGATTTTTTGACAAAAGCGGTGCACCCTTTGTGACGCACGCTACATAACGCACGCTACAGTTTTTCCAGTAGTATTTTATTATTAAAACCTTTTCTTTAGCTTCACTTCGGAAAATCAAATCTTGTAAATTTTGCAGGCATACATATTCCCGATGACAGTACACGAATACGTGGCTTCGAGTTACATGGTCCATTCGATCAGTCCAATTTTTGACTAATTTTTGCAATACATCTAACCGTATGGAGTCAATAATGGCTTGAATATTGGTTGCCGTTGCTTCACGAGCTGTTAACACCACCGACATTCCCGCAATTCGCACAAACGAGCGGGCCAGTGAACAGAACCACATCTGGAAATAAAGTTGTCACCAATTTGATTGTAATAAATCTATCGTTTAGCGCGCTGTATGTTGTTGATGTTTAGCTGATTACGTATGTTTTGTGAACAAAAATTCAGTCAGCATGGCTCGACAATTTGAAAGCCTCGTTCTAACGTTAAACGATTCATAATGACTTGTTAAACCTTTCTGAACAGAAATGTCAACAAGTTTGACATTATCAGCTGTCAAACCATAGTTATCGATATCAAAAGTCCTTATTTAGGTAAAAAAAACTCCGGTATAAATGTGTTATACCTTGAAATAAAAAATATTTGAAAATGCCGAATACTTCGACAATCACCGCCAGTTTTGGAAACGCGATTTAAGCAAACCGAAAAAGTAAATTTAAAGCGAGGTTTCGAATCATTCGAAGCCCGATTCTGCTAACTCCAGCCTTTGTTACATAAACTTTGATAAGGAAATGGAATTCCCCAACTCAAGTAGGTATTTTAATTTTGTGTAATAGGTAGGTTTTTTTTCGGTTCTTCCAATTCTTTATGTGTCATTAATAAAAAAAAAAAAAAAAAAACTGTTGCTTTTACCTCTGCTTCATGAAATGTAAACAGTCGCAGTCAAACCAGCTAAAAGAGCGAAAAGCCCAGCCTTTTATTACTTAAAGGGTTAAGCAAGAACAATAACATGAACCAAGTATTGCAAAATTTGAATTTTTGGTTTGTTTTCTTATTTACTTTCCAATTTCTTTGCACTTTGGATTTAAACGACAAACAAATTTTTGTTTATACCTATAGGTAGTATAGGTATATTTTTTTACAAATCATACAAAAATTCAGCAAAAACAAATAAAAAAGTAATGTAGGTAGGTAGATAGGTATTCTAAATATATTTATACATAATAGAAATGTTAGTAGTTGTTACTGAAAACACTGACAGACGTCCTTTCGAAGGCCGATAAATGAGGGGGTGGGCGGTGGTTTGCAAAAAGCAGTATAGGTAACTGCGATAACGATTTTTCACAAAACCACTCTCAAATGTTGCTTCTTTATTTTGAAAAGACACATGCCGTTTATGTGATTTGCAAGACTTGTCAAGTTTTTTTTTATATACCGAAACAACAACAATTGTATCGAACATATCATTTAATGTATGTACATACATACATAAATACAGATAGGTATGTATTCAAATAAGCAGTAAATGCTGATTTTGTATTTCACAAAATATTCTTATTTTTAAAAACTAGATTGTTGGATTTTGTTGTTATTGTTTTTTGTTGTTGCTTTCTTTCAAGTTTTAATTAAATTTGTTTAGATTGAGTATCTTAAGACTGCAAGACAGAGTGCCAGCTTTAATTTCATTCTTATCTTGAATTTTTTTTTAAGAATCACTTGTTACATAATTTAAAAAAATAAATTTTTAAACACGAATTTTTCATTAACATAATAGGTATGTACATAAATGTTTTATTTAATTCGATTTAAAACTATTGCTACGTTCTAGTGCTTTAATACACATTTTTAATCCATTTATTTTCTTATCTCACACTTGAAATTACGAGTTACAAAAAACAAGCTGTCTAATCAGAGAGAGCTCTGCAAACCATTAACAAATGTTATATTTTTTACTTAACACACACATTTTATCAAACATTAAATTTCAAAAATATTTTTCTTATTCACTTTAAAGAATTTTTACCTTCTTTTTTATCTTCTATTCACAATTAAACTTTTATTTTGCACCCGCCGTTTTATTTCGCTTTTTCGAAATTCTTTTTTTAGTTTCGACCGGTTTGGCAGTAGAGTGAAAACTGATTTTAGTATGTCAGCAAATTAACTGCTCCACACTTAACAGAAAGCTAAATTCAAGAACAAATACAATGTTGAGCTAGTTGTTGTTGCTGTTGTACTGCTAAATGTTCGCTTTTTGTGGAAAAAGCTTAAAATCGATAGAGTGTGATTGCTGTTGTAGTTGTTGTTGCCTTTTTTCAAATACATACTCTCTCATACTGAAATATTACTATATAAGGGAGAGTGGCCAGATGAAGGTAACACCTGGACTATCATGGTAAATTTAAATTTACGAAAACGCGCTCGAGTGTGTCAAGTGGATAATAACCCTCATTTTTCATCCCGAAATAAATGATATGACGCATTAGCGTCTCCACGATTGCCTTAGATATTTTTTTTACAAATGGCCTTCCGAAAGGATTTTGGCCCGACCCCGGTCTTTCTAAGAAACCTGGTATGATGAAGTTGTCTAAGATGTTCGTTAAAATATATAAATTTTTAAGTTAAAAAGCTTTAATTGTTTTGTATTTAATTTAATGTTCTGTACAAGGCGAATTCATGTAAACGGTGGTGTCGATACTACAACAAGTAACAACACCAAAAACACAACAATGTATTTTGTTGCTGCTTTCGTTGGCCGATATGTCAAAAACACAAGTAACTTTTGACACTCCTCTCTCTAAAAAAGCTGTGCTTTCAACGCCACCTGAAAAATGAATTCGCCTTGGTTCTGTATTTAAAAAAAAAATTTCTTAAACAAATACATTTTCAATTTATCTGACTTTTTATATTACTGGAAACTTGTACACGTTTGTTTTGTCGAAGCTTTCCAGAAATATTAACTTGATAAAATGTAAAAGCTCTTACTTTATGTCAATTAATTCTAAGGAGAAGTCCACGTTGGGGAGCACTATTTTTGACACTAACTAAATAAAAAGAATGCATTTTAAAATTTTGCAAAAAATACTGAGATTTTTGTTTTCCAAGAAAGTTATAAAGAGAATTTCCAAATAACACCCATTAAAATTTTGTAAGCTCCTTCCACAATCGTTATTATTCTTTTTCGAATTAAATTAATAGCGTTGGTTATTCGTTGAAATCTGAAATTTTTGAAAACAGGAAATTTGGACAATTAACTATAGTTTTAAGGAATGAACCAAGGCGAATTCAACAAGGTTAACTCAACTCGTCAGCCGTTCATCAGCTGTATCCACAAAAATCATGAAACGTCAAAATATTGTTTTGTTTTTATACTGAAATTTGAGAACAAGTAACACAGGGTCTCCACCTGAGATAAGATATACGATTTTTATATTAGCAAACGTCAAATTCAATCGCAGAGAGTATTATCTTACGTGTGGACTCTCAAATAGTGTTAGTATTAATATTATAATAAATATTATGAGACAGTTGTTATAAGAAATCTTATAACAACAATCTTATAAGATGAGTTGTCAAAAATACACATTCATACACATATATAAAACAATAATAGGACGCATTCATTAAAATGTTTATTTTTTTGTGCAAATAGTGAAAATCTTGCAATGAGTGTTTAAAAAAACAATATTTTTAACTAAAAAAACAAGAAAAAACTTAAAAAAAGAGTAAAAACGACACAAGTTTACTGTACGAGAATCATTCGATTATGAAATCTTATAAGATACGTGTTCCCCTTGTTTAAGATAAAGATTGACATATTATATTAGATATTATCTTAGGTGAAGACCCCATGTAAGAAAATTGCAAAAACAAAATACATGGAGTTAATTCGCCTTGCTTTGTAGTTGTAGAGTTGCACTTACCTTGTATAAATTCGCCTTGGAATGAACTCTTATTTGCCTCGACATGGTAAAATCTTTACAAAAAACAAATTTAATGATGTTATGCTATTCCGTATCACCCTGCAAGGCTACTTGACTGACCGCAGGTGGCAAGTTCCTGCGTAGTTTAAAAAAGTTCACAAAAAAACATTAAAATCGTTTCTAAAATCGATGGAAAATATTTTAAAGATTGTGGATGGAGGAATTTTAGTAGTATAAAAGACATATTCACACGTGCGGTTCACACGTGCAATATAATTGTTAAATTTTTCGTATTGTACATTGCCAATGTGTATGTGCTATTCGAAGGTGGCAAAATATATTGGCAAGAATCAAAGGTCATGTTTTGTTTTTAATAAGAGTTGCGCCATATTTTAATTGAAACGATTGTGCCACTTATTGTTATAATGTAAATATATATTTAAACGTTATAGGTTATTTGAATATTATATTATTATATATATTTTAAAATTCAAAAATAATTTCCGAAAAGGGCACATCTCCAGAAACTGTATTGACAATTTTCTCTTTCAAATATTACTTAAAATAATTTTTTGCTTTTAATAATGTAACATAAATTGAGGCTTTACATTTTAGGAAAAAACTCTGCTTTAAAGAGTCAAATGGTTTAAGAGATATTCAGTTTTTTGTGTCTATTGAACACTTTGTATTTTTGTATCTGAGTCCTTTTCGAAATAAATGATTCAATTATGCTAAATAACTACTGTGTATTTTTGCGGTTAACTTTTAATTTATATAAGAGCTAATTGAAAGGCCGATTCGACTGATTTTATATTTATCATAGGTAGTCGGTTTTTAAGGTTTTAATATAATAATAACCGTCATATCGATAAGAATATTCCTACTTAATGGATTCCTACACCAATTATATCAGAAAATACATACAACTCTTTAAGTAGCTTTTATCATGCTACGGTGAAATGTATTTAGGATTGTGAATGCCGAATATAATATCACTCTTCTTACTTGGGTTTTCAATAACTTTACTAGAAGCTCAAGTGAGTTTTATTCCCGTATTAAGAACTATAAATGTGGTAACGCTTAATCAAACACTTAAAATTTCGGTCATTAATACTTGTGAATAGAAAACAAAAACAAAATCTAAATTGGTGGTTGATTTTCCACAACAAAAAACAACTACAAATTTGCTTTTGTTCGCCTTTTTCTACTCATTTATTGTTATTTTTCTTATCATTACAGAGTTCTCAGTTTTGGGGATTTATCCCCAAATTACGGATTTTTTCTTATTGGGGATACAAATTTCATGAAAATCCCCTGGGGATTTTTTTGGAGAAAAAGCTTTTTTTTCGCTGGGGGTTCTTGGGAATAATATATTATTTATATACGCCGGTTTGGTCCAGACGTTGATACAAATGAAATTTTTTTTCGGTCCGAAGATTTTTTTATCATACCAAGACACTAGCGGTTCGATACCTTTTCAAGAGCTTGCTGAAATAATTTTAAATATGGGTAATTCCAAAGTGTTGAATGTGACAGTCGTACGCATCAAAAATGCTATAACATTTTAAACAACAAATATTTTTACGTTCTCTTAACCCTTAAAAAATAGCGCTAAGAAAGCACTATTATCTATGGTAAAGTTTATGGAGGGCGCGATTATAGGCCAAAGATAATGGCGAAAGAAGTAGCGGTTCGAACGAGAAAAAATAGAAGTAGTTTTTGTGGCCATGAATAAAAAGGCGTAATTTAGCGAAACTTGGCACAATTTTTTAGTCAAACTACTTTCAGAATTTTAGGTAGCAATGTAACATTAAAATGTCTAGGTTTGATTCCAAAATCGTCTGTATTTCCTTTTTTTTTTAAGCCAAAATCTGGGTCGATACGTGACATTTCGAACGTGAAATTTTTTCCGTAATAATTTAACTGAATAATGATTAAAATAAAATAAAAATTTACCGTTAATCCGAATAACATATTGCTCTTTAAACTCTTCCTTAGATTATAGACCATGTTAGAAAATTTTTTTGAAATAATTTTTATCAAATATCACCTTTTTTAAGAAAGATAAATATTAATGAAAACATACAATAAAACATTCTCACATATAAGAAATTACGTTTGCACAACTTTGCAGTCTGATTGTTCATCAAAGTGAACAAATTTATGAGTAAATTTATAAAATTAGTAAAATCTAAATATTTCTCTATAACAATATCGTAAAGTAATCAGCTTTTATTAACTTTTACATTTTCGGTCACGGTGGACCTTTTGACGGAAATTCCCATATTTTTTCTGTACCAACATGTAGCGCTTGTTTCTATAATGAATATAATTGAAACCAAAATTTGCAACATAATGCAGTATGAATTATTAGCAGCTCTTCTAAGAATACATACACACTTAAAAAATAATTCAGTTTTTATGACAAATTTATTCCAACCTCTCAAACTAACACTTTTTAATAAAAACAACATGTAAAACAAAATCGCATTGGCTGATGAACCAAAAGTTTTTGAAATGATACACATTGATGCAAAATTATTTTTTTGTGCGTCTTTTTAGGTTACTCAAATTAAAAATAAATTTAATTTTAATAACACAACTGGCATAATATTATTTTATTTTTAAGGATCTGTTGGGATTTTTGGGGATAAGAAAATAGCTTATTTCGGGATTTTTGGGGATAAAAATTCGTAAATTGGGGATAAGATATAAAATAAAACTGGGAACCCTGTATCAATAAGTTGAGCATTTTTAAAGGGCGAGATTTTTGGAGAGCATTTTTTTTATTTAGAGAGTATTTTTTGAGTTGGGTATTTTATGGAAATTTTTTAATAAACAATTTCTTTAAGTTTGTTTGTTTTATATATGTACATAAACAAAAATATAGAAAAATATATCAATTTTATGTTAATTTCAAGATACATATTTTAAAATTTAAATACACTGTAATTTTTTTTTTCAAAATACCTATTATTCCAAGGCCTTCCTTCATTCTACATATGAGTATATTACTTACCTTATTTACTACTAATTGCAGAAAAATCTTTTTTTCCACTTTAACACCATTTGTAATTAAAACTCATGTCTACTTTCCAGGTGACAAGCAGTAGTAAAGTTTATATGAAAACCACTCAGTTTTTGGAGTGCTTTTCATATATTTTTCTAAACAATCAATTGCTTGTCACCTGGAAACAGCACATAAGTGTTTTGTTTATTTTTCCAACTGTCTGTTAAGACTATAGACAAGTCCACAGAAAAATCTGTAGCGTACCTATATACAATTGTAGAGAGAACTCTATGGCCTAATATATAGCAAAATTCTCTCATTGTTTATGGATAGGATATGTAGCGGATACGGAACTGTATATCTGTATACGTTTTTGCTGAAATGGTAATCCTGAATAAGGCAGCAAATCAGTGTTACCACCAGCAAAATTCAAAATTACACTTGAGATGAAGCAAAATTGCCCGATTTAAATGAAATTACACCTGATATAAAATTAAAGTTTTATTTAATAAAAAGACATTTAAAAAGAAGTAAAAACACAACAAACTCATTGAAAGTAAATCTTCTTATTGTAATTTAAAATAAATTAACAAAAATAATATTTAAGACTTTAAAACAATTAATAAAACATTAAATAGAACTCTTAAATCATGAATAGATTCATGCTTGAACAACGCCACCAAGTTATCCAAATTAACTTTGGAAATCAGCCATAGATTGTCGCAACTTATAGGCGACTTCATGAAGGCGATGTGTTGATTTAGAGAAAATAAACTGTAAATTAGACTTCACGGCCGTGCGATGTGACACCTCATGATTGTTTTTCGTAGGGCTGTGAAGTCACCGGTTAAGGCTGATAAACTAGCAACAATGCTCGTAAAAGAGAAACAAAATTGGACGTCTGCAATGCGTTTCGTCAAGGACAGGCGCGGTGCCTATTTATTTAAAATTTGTTTCAAATGGTTAAACCGTGTATAAATCTGCGATTAAAATAAATTTTTTTGTGTTGTCTACCATTTTAAGTTTCATGGTCTTAAAAAAAACCTTTATTCCTTATTTAATAAACAAAATGACTGCAGAGTTTTATACAACTGACCCTTTCGTAATTTAGTTTTACAACTCTAAAGGGCGTTTAATATTCTTCTTCTTAGCATTAAAAAGTTGCAAGATAAAAAAAAATTAATTATATGTTGCAATATTGGTAACATAGCTTCCCCCAGGCTAGTTTTTAGTTTAAATAACTTTTTTCAATAAACTTCAGGTTCTAAATCACTATGATAGTCATCTTTATCCAAATCTAAGGGTCCATCTTGCGACATTTATTACCAAACTTTAGAAAATATATATTTAATGACTGAAACCTTTTCTTAAAAAGAAACCTAAACTTTTGTTCAGAAGACTGTGCATTTTTAAGCAACAATATTTAAAAATAAATTAATGTCATCACTGAAATCGAATCTTGATTTTATTTGGGTAACTAAAGTAAGAATTTTAAATTACTCCTGAATGACATAAGAGAAATTACCCACGCTCTACCCTCGACAGGAGAAATTATACCAATTTCGGGTAATTACCCACAAAGTGGCAACACAGCAGCAAATGAAGGAAGTAGAGTCAGGGTTTAAAAAGCTGCAGTCAAAATCAAAAAATTGCTTTTTCTTCCACTTTCTGATTTTTCATTAGACAAAAATAAACCGTTGCTTTTACTTCTGATTCATTAAATGAAAACAGTCGCAGTGAAGGCAAAAGCAAAAAACGAAAAGTTGAACACAACAAAGAACATCGGCAGCCGACATGTTCGAAAGTGTTTGGTTTGACAGACTGAAACTTTTAATAAATACCGAGGTTAACGAAGATGGGACGTTGTGTTCATTGTATGTATATGAAAGCGATAATGTTATTTAAAGTTTTATTTAATTTCAAAAAATTAAAAAGATTTGTTAAGCTTTAAAATAAATAAATATGTATGTACATATTTATGCATTTATGTACGCATGTATTATTTAAAAAAAATATGGAAACAAAAACACAAATGCAACGTCCCATCTTCGTTAACTACGGGATTTTTTAAAAGTTTCAGTCGGTCAAACAAAACACTTCCGAACATGTTGACTGCCGATGTTCTTTGTTGTGCACAACATTTCGTTTTTTGCTTTTGCCTTCACTGCGACTGTTTTCATTCAATGAATCAGAAGTAAAGTCAACGGTCTATTTTTGTCCAATGACAAATGAAGATGTCGAAGTTACAGCACAATCTTATGACTTTTACTATCTCAACTGCAGCTTTTTAAACGCTGAGTAGAGTATATGCTGCAGGGTAACCGTTAGGAATTTTTAAGAAATCGCACAAAAGGTCGCTTTATAAAAATAAAGTCGCAGAAAAACGTCGTTTGAGAAAATACAAGTCGCACATCTTTTTTTAACGTTTTTTTTTTTATTATTAATAAAAAGCATAGCAAAACAAAAAACAATTGAAGCAAAACAGTCAGTTACATTTTTTCATTTTCAGAAGCCTTTTTTAAATTATAAATGTGTTTTCCCATGTCGCTGAAGATGATTGTTTAGTTTACTTAAAGCTGTTTAAAAACATTGCAAAAGACCGCTTTGATAGTTTTATAAAATTAAAACACCACAATTTTTTATTTTAAAAAGCTTCTTTGCTTAAACTATTCTTTGAAACTTTGCGAAAAATTTCTGAAATACATTTTATAAATGCCAAGTTTGCAAATAAGTTATACAATAGTTGCCAAGGAACAATAATCTGTGAATTGCTTTTTAATTCTCTATTCTCTACCCTGTTTTGACGATTTTTTTTTTTTTTTTTAATAAAATAAGTTATACAATAGTTTTGTTTTCCTCAAAACACGTAAGACTTGTATGATGTAAAGTAGCTCCAGTTTATAGGCTTTTCTTTACTTCAGACTCTTCAGGTGAGTCTAAAGTTCATGTCAGGTTTTGGTCCAATGTAAAGTTTTAGCCCTTTCACAGAGGAGACTGTAACTTCGATAGTTTATTCTATAGACGTGACATTGCTTTAAACTACAGACATGTCTATAGTTCAGCCTTTAATAGGGCTGCCATTCGTACTGGTTTTCTAGGATTTGTCCTGTTTTTAGACAAATTGCACTGGTGTCCTCATTCACTGTTAAATTGTCCTGGTTTTTTGATACAGGTTAATGCAGACAAAAAATTTTATTTTTGCTGATTTTTGTTATGAACAGAGGCTTAGCTTTCTGTTAAAACGCTGTTGACATAAAGCAATTTTACCAGCAACTGAAAACTTGGGTAAACGTCCTTCAACTAATCGATTTCAATAAAGTTAAAAGTTTTCGCATTTGATTACTTTTTTTTTAACAAGTTGCTGTAAAAAGTTGAACCGTGTAAGCCATTTGTAAAGGGGTTACATTTTAAGGGCCAACGTTGAATGTGAACCACACCTAAACGTCAAGTTGTTTCTGCTTTTCATTTGACATTTCTCAATTTCAGACTAACATAATTTGAACCATGGAAAGATAGACAATCGAACAACGTGTTAAAGTTATTCAGGCTTATTATGAAAATGGGCGTTCAAATCAAAATGCATATCGTGCACTTCGTGATTCAGTGATGAGGCACATTTTAACCTCAGTGGATTCGTCAATAAGCAGTATTGCCACATTTGGGCAAGAGTGTTGTCGAAAAACCAATTCACCTACAAAGAGTGACTGTTTGGTGCGGTTTATGAACTGGCGGCATCATCGGGCCGTATTTGTTTCCAAAATGAGGCTGGTCAGGCAGTTACTGTGTATTTTGTTCGTGAGATGATAACGAACTTTTTATGGCCTGAATTAGAAGCTATGGATGTGGACGATATGTTGTTTCAACAGGACGGTGCCACTTGCGATGTCAATTGGCCACCAAAGAAAAGGTTTACGTCGATAAGTCAGCAACAATTCAAGAGCTAAAGGATAAGAAAATTTGGCACATTAACGGCATAAAACCTCAATTATGCCTCAGCGTCATCGAATGGAGGTGTGCCGCCGAAGTCGCGGCGGTCACTTTAATTTCCTATGTATATAATTTGTATTTTATTCAAAATCAACATCGGCGCTTTATTAGTAATCGAAAACTGTATCCATGTTCTGTAACTTTAGTGAGAACTTCTTGCATCGAAAAGATGTGAAACAAAATATTCCATCGTTTCTCGAAAAGTGAGAAAAATGTGTGTCTGTAACCCATGTCGAAAACTATCAAAAGAGATTACGTCGTTACGTTATAAAAGTCATAATATTGCACTCGAAGCCGATGTGACATTGCATACGTTCAGAACGCCAGTAACACATATCGTTGACGGCGACCAAAATTTACTAAAATTGAACATTTTTCAACGACGGCGGCGAAAATACAACCGTCGGCTATACCAAATTGTGTAAAGAGCGACTTTAGTGTTTGTTATTTGCAAACGAGCTTTGAAGACATTCGTATATTTTATAAAAATGTTAAAAGAAAAATAATAAAACAATGAAAAATGTGCCAAGAACAAAATGTTATTATTATTATTCTTTGCATTTTTCGTTTTTAGTTGTTTTTTAGTGTTAAAATTTTTTCTCGCCCCATTTTTATTCGTGAGTTTATTTGACAGTTCAAAGCGGGAACTTTTCTCACCAAAATCTTACAGACACACTTTTTCTGTAAATTGGCGAGTAATTTCCTTACGTGACAGCTTGTACTCGCCAAAAATAGTTACAGACACAGTTAAGTGAGAAAAACTGCTGTTTGTTTCAGTTTATTGCATTTTTGTTTCATTTCACATATTTCAATCGAAAACTTTCTCGACGCGAGAGTTACGGAACATGGGCCCTGGTTACAAATTTTTTTCTCTAACATGTAGAATATCTGTTTTGATTTGAGTCTTGCTGTTTGCGCGTTGAGCTAGAGCAAGGCGAAATAACTATAAGTGATGTCGAAACGTCATCTGATTTCGACAGCTCGAACCTACAATTGGGGACAAAATTGTTCACAAAATTAGTGTTATTGGCAAAATAGACTATAAATTTTTGTTTTATTTATAATCATTTAAATTTTTTTAACTATATTAAATGTGGAACATTTCAAGAACTTAAAACCAAAAACTTTTCCAAAAAATATGTGTTCATAATATTTTACACGGTATTAGTATTGAGTTCTGGATGTGAACAATTATGACCCTAGTTAGAGATTATTGTTGTATTTGGGTCCTAATGTTTGGTATGTTGTCCCTTTGCTCTTTTAAGCTGCCTTAATCCTTTTTTCCATTCTTCTACAAAAGTTTTTAGCAGTTTCGGCTTTATTTTTTCCAAGCTTTAACGCCAAGCTTCCAAAGCTTAGGCAAATTGGGCTTTTGGAATGGACCAAAGGTACTCAAGTGGGTACAACTCTGGCGACTGAGGAGGTAAATTTATTTCCGAGTTTTTATTTTCTTCAAACTAACTTCTAGCTATTTCTGAAGTATGCTTAAGATCGTTGTCCTGCATAGTGATATCACGCTGCCGTGGTTCTTAGCCGAATATGGCTTTTTTTTTTGGAATCTACGGGCCTTTAAGGATGGTAATGTAGTACTTCGCACACATTTTTCTTCGGAATTAGCGGAGTGCTTGACGCTGGTTCCCGCGAAAACAATCTCAAGTCATTTATGCGATCATAAAAATTTTAATATTTGGAATTATTCCGCTCTTTTACGCTAACACTTTTATCCAGCCATGTTTACTGCAGTCGGTCTGGCTCTAATCTCATAATTTTTGTCCGATCTAAGCATGTTACACGCATTGAATCTTTAAAACTGAAATTTTCTTACTTTTTTGCAAGCTTCAGCCATTTTTAGCATTTTTGCTTAAAGGTGGGTTGTCTGAAGCAACTTCCTACGATTTAGTGCTTACATCTAAATTGTACTATATGCTCAGTATTTGCCAGACCTTAATAGCCATATTGACTACACCAGTAACAATAAGACACTTTGATTCGCGAAAATCTTTTGGCGAAAGTTTTTTTTGAGTGACCAGCTTTGTTGCTTTTAGTATCCAAACTACACTTTTTTTTATTTTACATTCAAATCTCATTGAAATGTTGTTTTTTTTACAGCACTTACGATAAATGTCTTTATAATTCAGACTATATAAGTATATTGTTGCCTTTGGCTCAAATAAGGAGAATATACCTCAAATAGTTCAGACTATTGTCATAGAAAAATGTATCTTCATATTGATGATGCCCTTACATCAGAATTGTGACATCAATGTTATCACAAATGGCAGATATGAGACAAAAGGTGACATCAACCCAATTACGAACGTCACCATAAAATTTTATCATATTTTATGCGTCATCTATGCTATGATTATGACATTATTAACATTAAATTCCCATATTCTATTTGTTTAAATTAATTAGCTAAAGACATCAAATTTTGAAAGAAGAATGATTACTAAAATCATATTGCGCATGCTGCTGGTGTCTTATAATTGAGAATTATTCTGAAAACAAAGGGCGGAATGAAATAAAAATGAAGAACCATATGAAACGGGTAAGTTAATAATATTCGCTTACTTTGACTTATGTCAATCCCAAGGCGAATTCACTAGAAGTTGAGGTCAACTCTACAACGACACAGCTTTTGTGGTCTAATTGTCAAAAATATTGCTAGTTAGCAAGGATGTTTGTTTATATAAGTAAAAAACTGTAGTTTGTATACAAACTTTAACAACTCGACCACCGAAACAAACCACCAAATGTTGGCTTGACCCCACCTTCTAGTAAATTCGCCGTGGTCAATCCCAACTGATGAAATTTTTTATTAAACCGACTCCGATTTGTAATTTCTGTGATGCCAATTTGTAAATAAAAAAAAAAAACGGCTAACCATAACAATGATAAAAAGTGTCATGGGGTCAAAAAAAAAAAAGACACTTGTCTTAGTGCTGATGTCAAAATACATTAGCGTTATAACGCCTTTTCTTTCAGTGTAGACGTGGCTACACTCACAATATACTGTCCGTAAAATAAGCTGAAATTGTAATATAAAACAAATGAAAATTCAGTTAAAACCCGGTCTAAGTACTTATTTTTATTTGTTTTTAACAAGTTCATTTAATTTTTACTGTCAAAAATTCAACCCCATGTTCCGTAAAAAAAATGACTTTTTAGTTATTTTATATAAATATAACTATCAAAAGATTAACTACATATTCTGTAAAAAACCAAACGAATATTCAGTTATTTTATTAAATTCGTTTACTCCTCAAAATAGTCGAATTTCCAATACTGTAATAAAATTGTGAGCGTATATTTTAAAGTACAGTGAACTCGCGAAAACGTGAACACTCAAAAGGATGAACGTCTCAGAAACGTGAACAAATTTTTTTTACACAGACTATTCTAAAACGTGAACAAAATCTGGAAACTTTAAAACGTGAACACATTATTTTATTTTTGTTTACTTTTTAAAATGTTTTTTTTGAATTGGAAAATCCCCGAATTGAGTTCGCTTATTGGTTTATGTTACAGCGTTATTTTTTCTTAATTGTATCCATTAATGTAAGCATGTATACGCTGACATGTTAACTTTTTTTAACATCGCTAGGTTATTCGTGCTATTTGTGAAAGTGAAAAATGTCATTAAAAAAAGCAAAAGTGTTATCTTGTAAGATAAAGGAAATATTCTTGAATTATTGCAAAAAGGTTATAGTGGCAGTGCCTTGGCTAGAAAATATGTTGTTGTTAAATCAACAGTTTGTTCCATTAAGAAGAAAAAATAGGAAATAACAAATCGTGTAAAGAAAACTATTTATGGTACCGAAAATGGAAAAAACTCTTTACAAATGGTTTCTTAGCATGCGAAATAAAAAGTTACCGGTAAGCGGATTGATGCTAAAAGCAAATGCTTTAGAAATTCACCAACAAATTAAAGAGAGAGGCTTTAAACATTTAATTAGAAGTTTGGTGTTCGTCTTCTCATAATTTCCGGAAAAAAGCTTTTTGACCAGCCACAACTTGTTGACCCGTTTAATAGCCTTTTCACACTTGTCAACATTTAACATTTAATATCAATTTGCGAAAATGTTGGAATTTTCCCATAAGAAATACATAGGGTTAAAAATCAAAATTTTTCAACATTTTTACAGAATGTTACTATCTCATTTTGTTCCCTTTTCAATTTTTCGATTCTTTTAGTGTCATCACTAGAAAAAGGGCAATAAAATCTGTTATTATTGTGGCATCACTGACAAAGTGGAAGTTGCTTTGAAAGCAGCGTTACCATTTCTCAAGTTTTTCCCTTTTTGCAAGCCTTATTTTGCTTAAATTATTAAACGAAATGGACTAGAAATACATTTTGGTGTTATCTTTTGAAATGTTGGCACTTTTGTAGAAAAAAAGTATTTAAAAAAAATAAAAGTTTTTTTTTCAGAAATGGTGACATTTTTTATTGACAGTAGATGTTAGATGTTTCAAGTGTGAACGCGTATTTCACATTTTCAACATTTTCCATGTGTTCCTCTGAAATGTATGCAAGTGTACAAAGGGTAAGAAAGATCAGAAATGGAGGAACTCTCTTTATGTGTAAATCAGCTTGTACTGGAAGCGGCTACCATATAAAACATACTTTTCATCATTGGAGAAAAGTGCTTAAAGAAAAAGCTTTGTTAAAGATGATCAAACAAAAAAACTTTTAAGAAAAGATGACCGATTTTTTCCTGTGAAATTTTTTATCCCTTATAAACATTCCTTATAGCCTTTTCACACTTGTCAACATTTAACATTTAACATCAATTTGCGAAAATGTTGGAATTTTCCCATAAGAAATACATAGGGCTAAAAATCAACATTTTTACAGAATGTTACTATCTCATTTTGTTCCCTTTTACATTTTTCGATTCTTTTAGTGTAATCACTAGAAAAGTGGCAATAAATTCTGTTATTATTGTGGCATCACTGACAAAATGGCAGTTGCTTTGAAAGCAGCGTTACCATTTCTCAAGTTTTTCCTTTTTTGCAAGCCTTATTTTGCTTAATTTTGCTTAAATTATTAAACAAAATGAATTAGAAAAACATTTTGGTGTTATCTCTTAAAATGTTGGTACTTTTGTAGAAAAATAGTATTTTAAAAAAATAAAAGTTTTTTTTTCAGAAATGGTGACATTTTTTGTTAATGGTAAATGTTAGATGTTTCAAGTGTGAACGCGTATTTCACATTTTCAACATCTTCCATGCGTTCCTCCGAAATGTATGCAAGTGTACAAAGGGTATTAAACAAAAAAATGTTTCTATTCGTTTTTGTTAATTTTATGTGTATTTTTTTTAGAAATTCATAAGAAATTTATTTTATATATTTTTGTTATTATATCGAGCCCTAATAGCAAAAATTATGTAACCAACAAAAATAAAATTTTACAGGAGAAGGTTTTTTTTTAATATTTTTGCTTCGAGTCTATGGTTTCGTTTGAAATTGCTTTTGCTTTTATTTCGTAACGGTACTTCCCAGAGATATTAGATTTTTAGAGATGATGCAAATGATCAAAAATTATCGATTTTCATCAAAAAACAAAAATCTAAAATGTTGTTGGTTACATAATTTTTGCTTTTAGGGCTCGCTATGTTTTTTAAAATACGTTTTTATCTATTTATTTTAAAATATGTGTGTTATTTTTATACCCACACCACAATAGTGGAGAGGGTATTATGCATTTGTGCTGATGAGTGTAACGCCTTAAAATATTGGTCCTAGACCCACCTTAAAGTATACCGATCGACTCAGAATCATTTTCTGATTCGAACTAACGATGTCCGTCCGGCTGGCTGGCAGGCTGGCTGGCTGGATGTCCATGTAACCTTGTGCGCAAAGTACAGGTCGCAATTTTGGAGATAATTTGATAAAATCCATATCTTCATGGACACAAAAGGGATTTATTTTTTAAAAATAAGACCACGAGGGGAGATAGGGCCAATTTCTGCCTCTCAAACCGATTTTATTGAAATTCAAAACATAGATAGATCCATATCTATATGGACACATAAGCTATACAGTTATTCAAAAATAAGATCACAAGGGGAGGTAGGGGGCCCCTCAAAAACTTTTAACCCGATTTTAATGAGTTTTATAAACATAGATAAATCCATATTTATATGGACATATAAGCATGATGTGTTTTTTAATACTGTGGTGTAGGGTATCATATGGTCGGGCTTGACCGACTATACTTTCTTACTTGGTTTTTTTTTTAATTTTGGCATTCGATAACGTGAACAAACCCGAAAACGTGAGACGCCATGGTAAAAATTAGTTCACGTTATCGCGAGTTCACGTAGTTCGGGCTATAGACGAGCTCTTAGTTCAGACTTTGAGCGAGTTTAAAATTCCTGATAATGTAGTCCAGTGTATTTTTAAAAATCAAAAACTAATTTTAATATTCTCTAGGAAATAAAACCACAAGTTCTATGTATTGACAAGTGCAAGCTGCAATGGTTGAAGTATTTTTTTTTGTCTTTAGGTATGTATTTTTGTAATTCAATTTATTTATTTATTAGTTTATTATTATTAATGTCATTAATATTGTATAATAGTATTATGTAAGTATGTATGTATGTATATAGGTAGGAAGGTAAGTATGTATGTAAATGTATATATATTGTTGGTTTTATTATTTAATTAATAATAATGAGCTAACATTACATTAACAGTAAACATTTTACAATATTATTAATTTTAGTTATGTTTTTTTATTTATTTATTTATTCCTTTTTTTGTTTTCTGTATTGTTTTATTTGGTTGCAGTTTCTGTTATTATTATTATTATTATAATTTTTTTTTGTTAAATGGTTAATTATAAATTTGTTTTATATTGTTTATTTTTGACTTAAATTTCAGTGTTATTTTTTGTTGTTATTGTATTTTTACATTGTTTTTTTGTTGTGGTTTTAAAAAATACAAAGTTTGTTTTCTTTATGTAAATAAACTTTAATGCGGTATATAATGTTTTATTTATTATTGTATAAGTATATAGTTATTTTAAAACTAAAGAATTTTTTACATCTTTTAAATAGTTTTCTTTTGTTAAGTTCAGGATTATTTATCAGGTAAAAGTAACTTTAATTTTTTTCGTTAATAATTTAAAAAATATTAGTACATATTTTTAAATATTTTTTTTCGGATTTTTTTTTTTTTAATTCAACTATAAATATGTATGTACTTAAGGGAACTATGATGAATTTGTTTATATGTGTGTATGTATATATGTATGTATGTATTTTGTATTAAGTAGTTATTGTTTATTAATGAGTCAGGCAGAGAATGGGGGAGTATATATAACAGTATATATGTATAATCTAGATTTGCTTGATTTCTTTAACAAAAACTATGGTGCTTAATATTTCATTATTTATCCAAGTTAACAATCATTTCAACAAATATCTAATCTAGACAATAACCTATTTATAACAGAAATTTCGAATTGTAGTTAAGTTATATTTTAATACGTATATACGTAACAATAACGGTTTTTTGTTGCTCTCAGTGACAGTTTAACTATGGGTAATTCCAAAGTGTTGAACGTGACAGTCCTACGCATCAAAAATGCAATAACATTTTAAACAAAAAATATTTGTACGTTCTCTTTTCCCTTAAATTATAGCACTAAGAAAGCACTGTTATCTATGCTAAAGTTTATGGAGGGCGCGATTCTAGGTCAAAGATAATGGCAAAAGAAGTAGCGGTTCGAACGTGAAAAAAACAGAAGTAGTTTTTGTGGCCATGTATAAAAAGGCGTAATTCAGCGAAACCTGGCACAATATTTTAGTCAAACTTTCAGAATTTCACGTAGGAATGTAACATTAAAATGTCTTTGGTTTGATTCCAAAATCTTCTGTATTTTTTTTTAAGCCAAAATCTGGGTCTATATGTCACATTTCGAGTGTGAAATTTTTTCCATAATACTTTAACTGAATAATGATTAAAACAAAATAAAAATTTACCGTTAATCCGAATAACATATCGAGCCCTAATAGCAAAAATGATGTAACCAACAACATTTAAAATTTTTGTTTTTTGATGAAAATCGATCATTTTTGATCATTTGCATCATCTCTAAAAATCTCATATCTCTGGGAAGTACCGTTACGAAATAAGAGCAAAAGCAATTTCAAACGAAACCCGAGACTTGAAGCAACAATATTTAAAAAAAACCTTCTCCTGTAAAATTTTATTTTTGTTAGTTACATCATTTTTGCTATAAGGGCTCGATATTTCTCTTTGAACTCTTCCTTAGATTACAGACCATGTAAGAAAATGTTTTTGGAATAATTTTTATCAAATATCACCTCTTTTAAGGAAGATAAATATTAAAGAAAACATACAATAGAACATTCTCACATATAAGAAATTACGTTTGCACAACTTTGCAGTCTGATTGTTCATCTAAGTGAACAAATTTATGGGTAAATTTATAAAATAAGTAAAATCTAAATATTTCTCTATAACAATATCGTAAAATAATCAGCTTTTAATAACTTTTAAATTTTCGGTCACGGTGGACCTTTTGACGGAAATGCCCGTATGTTGATATAAAAACCGATATTTAGCAAATTAAAAAAGACAGTTTTTAACTAATTGGAATTGCAAATTTTTAACGGTACATTTCCGTTAAAATATTTAAAACTTAGCAGATTTTCTACAATTCAGCTCATCTTAAAATGCCAATTTATTAAAAAATGTTTTGCTATGTTCATATATCTACATTAAGGGTGGCGCATAATGAACATTATGATCTTGAAAAATTTAAACATTTTTGTTTACGTTATTTTTTAAATTAGCTTTAAGTTCCCCAGCTTTATGACGGAAAGACTCACCACATAACAAAAATTGTTTAATTTTATTTTGATAGTCAACATTCACACAAAAATCATATTGAATAAAAAAAAATCAGGCCTATTTCCATCTCAATCTCAAAAATCGAAGAATAATTTTTGAACATCAAATGCATCCACTTAGATGACAGTATGGCAACTTAAAAAAAAATTATTAAAATATATTTTTTAAAAACGACGAACAAGTTATGGTTAATGTGACTGGCATTTAATGTATATTTAATGTTACATCAATATAAAAACAACAGTCAAATCAAAAAACAATCAGCTGTTTCTTAAATACCTCCCTATAAATAAATACACTTTGCAAGTTTTTTTTATTTGGAATGTTTGGCTTGTCAGATGTTAAATCCATATGTTATTGCACATGTCTGACCAAATTGACAAATGCAGAAGGCTTATAATTTTTGCTTTCACACGTTCGTTTTTGGCTTCATCTGACATAACCTAAAATCGTTCATAACATATTTACACATTTATATTTTTATTCACTTTTAACCCTCTGCGACTGATGTGGTAGTCTAGCAGACACCAACAAACACAAAAGAGTATTTTGTACCGTTAGTTTCCAAACATCTACTCTCGGGTTTTCTGTACCTTTTTATTGTGTACTCATGCGTATGTTATTTACCCCTATCGTAAATAACAAGTGGAATTTTTGTTCCCATGAAATTTTCATTCCCCTCGAAGGGAAAAAAGCAATCGTGAATCTCATGTGAAAAAATTTTCACGCTATCAGTTCCAGTGAATGCAAAAAAAAGAAGAAAGATTAAGAAAATTTAAAATCAATGAAATTTTTGTTAAAAATTATACAAGTATATATTTTAAAGAAAATATAAAATAATAACGCAAAATATTTAGTATTGGAGGGATAGTTTGGTTACAACGTTAGTTTTTTGCACTTTTTAAATTTAATGTTGTAAAATATTTTCCAAAATTCTGCCACCAAGTCAATCGAATGCTTTACAAATCCGCAAGCAATCGACCTGTTGTTTTGCATTTTGTTGAGCAATATATCGGTTTATAACTTTTTAACTTTATTAACCCTTAATATTCGATTTATAGGAGGAGCTTCTTACATACATGTTCTGTTCCCTAGCAAAAATAAAGTGAGAAAATCTAAGGGAAATGTGAACAAATTACGAGGGAAAAAAATTTTCACGATAAGGGGAATTTTTTGCCGTGAACATTTTTTCACGTTATTATTCTCCTTTGAATTACATTTTTTCATGGGAGTTTTTCATGATCGCAAATATGTGAAAAGTGGAAAAATTACGAGGGAAAAATTTTTCACGATAGGGGTGATTATGTTTAGATCTATTGATGTAATCACACGTGCCAGTGCAAGCAAAAAAGTGTATGAGAGTCAACCACATCAATTTGTCGTATGTCGTATGTATTTTGAATCCACATACGACAATTAAATAATCAACCGACGATATGCCGCCACAAACGAATGACCTGCAATTCAGCAGATGTCAGATGGCTTTGTCAGATCAAAATAGAACACGCTCTAATTAAAAAAATGTACACTGCTTTTTGCGTTTACACGACATGTATGCATTTTGCAGTGGGTAACTTGACAAGTACACTGCCAAATACAAATCTCGTAAAAGAACCTTTAATCAACTGCTTTATGATATTTTGTCTAGGTTCACACTATGAAAGTTTTCTTTCAGAAAGTCTGAGTTTATTGGTGAGAGGGGAGGAGAACATGCTTTTTTCTCTCCTCTCTCATCCATAAACTCAGACTTTCTGAAAGAAAACTTTCATAGTGTGAACCCAGACTTTGTTTATCTTTTTTAGTAGTGCAACCATATTTTTATTTGAATTCAATTAGCAATTATTAACTTATAGCCTTTTTACACTGATCAACATCTAACATCTACCATCAATTTGCCACCATTTGCGAAGATGTTAACATCTTTCCATAAGAAATACATAGGGCTTAAAACCAACATCTTTCAACATCTTTAAAAGATGTTCCTATCTCATTTTATTCCAATCTACATCTTTCGATTATTTTAGTGTCATCACTAGAAAAGTGGCAATAAGTTCTATTATTATTGTGGCATCACTGACATAAAGAAGTTTGTTTTGAAAGCAGCGTTACCATTTGTCAAGTTTTATATTTTATTGCAATGTTTTTTTTGTTAAGTATTTTTAATATTTTAAAACATATTGAACTTCAAATACATTTTTGAGTTTTCTTTTTAAATTTTAGCACTTTTGTGAGAAAAAAACCTTTTTAATTTAAAACTTTTTTTTTTGTCAAAAATGGTGACATTTTTGTTTGATGGTAGATGTTAGATGTGAGCAATGTAAACGAGTGTTTCACATTTTTTACATCTTTGATGGTAGATGTTAGATGTTGATCAGTGTAAAAAGCCTATTAAGCTCGAAACTACGAAGTCAAAAAATGGCCATTAGTAATAATCTTAATTAATCCTAATTAAACAAACATTAAGCTAAACCTAAACAATATTAATATTTGAAGGCTGCCAGCAAAATTACAATTAGCAAACTAGCCTAAATCGATGAACCTACTACCCACAGTATGTGCTCAACTGTTTTACCATTTTTTTTTTTATTTTGAATTCATAAAATTTTTTAAGCGTTTTAGTTAAACTTTTTCAATTTAAACTTCTAGTTTGCTTCTGATTTGCTGCGAATAATTAAAGTGAATTTAGTAATTTCTTTTATAACCCAAACAAAATTTGTATTTTGTTTTTCAATTAATTTTTGCCTTGCCAGCATTTTTGACAGCCGCCTATTAAATTCCAAAAAAAATACATGGGGCTTTTTGTAGTTGTAGAGTTGCGCCAAAGTATATTTATAACAAGTACATGCAAGTGATCAGCTATTCAGTTGTTTATATTCTCGATGGTGTCAAAATTTGCTTACATTTTTAGTGCGCCATGATTTTTTTTTGTTTATGTTTGGCTGTTTGACAGTATCAAGAGTTTTTACACAAACAAAATGAATTTTTTATTAATACGATTTCCGCTAAATTCCCAGTTTTTCATATTTGATAAATACACTGCAATTTATTGTTGAGGGAAAGCTAGCCTCTATGCGCATTTCGCCGGTTGCTTAGACCAGCTCATCAGGAAACCTTTTCCAAAGATTTTAGAAAAGCCAAAAATATTAAACAAATAAAACCCTAAAGCGAATAAGAGTTATAAACACTCTAAGTCTTACTTGTAACAATATCAGAGCTCAAACAAAACACCAACAATATACAGGGAGTTTATCTTTTCTTACATACCCCTACAATTGGTTGGGTTCTTTCCGACTCGAATTGTAGTTGTAAGTGGGTTAAAAGAAAAAACAAACCGCTTCATTATATTGTCTTCGTAAGAAAACAACGAAAAAAAACCAATTTGCCAATTCAGTTTTATGCACGGGCACATGCAATTATATTATCAAAGTTATTTTCGGGAATATTTTTGTTTTTTTTTATTGTTGATTTGTTGTAGACTTGCATATACTTGGTATAAATATACTTTGAGTTGCACTTACCTTTTTAAATTCGTCTTGGACCCTACCTTCTAGTCAATTCGCCTTGGCTTTATCTGTGTAAAATTGTATTCGGCAACTAACCCAGTCTGAAAAGCTCAAGGCAAATTCATAGAAGGTGTGTTTATTTTGAGAGCTTAAAATACTTAACAAAATAGTGCAACACTGTAGTAAGCAAATTAGCAAATTAGTTTCAAAAATATACATATGCTTAACCTTTCGTTTTGTTTTTAATTTTAAATTGTATGTCTTAAAATTAAATAATAATTTAAAAACGTTTTTAATTTCATAATACTAAGCGAAAATTATAGAATTTATGAAAGATGCCCAGAACTACTCGAACGGTATACCATTTTGACATATGGTAAGTTATCAGCTGCTGCTTACGTAGCAAGCTAAGGTCACCTGGTGGAATTTGCCTTGGAAAAGCTCTTGAAGGATAGAGAAAGAGAGAGAGAGAGAGCGAGAGAGTATATAGCAAATTTTTAATAAATAATTTTTAAACCATTTTTTAACATGTAACTGGTATATTTGTTTATTAACTATTTTATGTTTATTATTATATAATTATTATATTTTATACTTATTTCTAAATGTATTTTGTCTATGAATTATTTTGTTATTGCTGTTTTGCTATTTAAATATGTCGATGATGTTTTATTTATTTATGTAGTGCATTAATTTTTTTGGTTTAAATTTTCAATACATTTTATAAATTGTACATTTTTTTTGTTTAATTTATTTAATATTACTTTTATTGCTAAATAATTAATTGAAACTATAAATTGACCGATGGAATTTGTTTGTTTTTTTTTTTGAAATTAAATTTTTTTAATTTTTTTTTTGCCTGTTTAACTGTTAAGTCAAGTAAATGTTAAAAGTTTTATTGTTATAGAGGGAAGTTTAAATTCAATATTCTGGAATGAGTTTATTTAGTTAAATTGGTAGGTAGTTTTAAAAGTTGGTTAAACTTTTGCGATTGTTTTTTGTTTTTCACTTTAATAAGAAAGACTTGGAATAGATTTAACAGAAATGCATTTTTTAAGATTATAATTGCTAAAAAAATAAATATTTTTTTTTTAGTTTTAACGTTTAATTATTAATAATATATGAGCAAATTAAATAACTTAACAGCTATAAATTTTATTTTATTTGTTTGTTAATTTTAAAAATTATATTAACAAAAACTATTTAATTTTATTTTAATTTTTAATGACATTAAACACATTTAATTTAATTTTTTAGAGTATTTGTTAATTAATTAATTACTTAACACATTTAAATAAAATTTTAAGTTATAAATATTTTAATAAAAAAATTTTTTATTTTGTTTTTATATATTTTATTGTAATTATTGTTGCCAGTTTAGTTTTTGTTTTAGTTACTTATTAAAACAAACAAAAAAAAAAAATATTTATAGACACAGAGTTATTTTTTAGATTTTTTTGTTATTAAAAAAAAAAACAATAACAGTTTAACATTATATTTATTGTGTTTTTATAACATACACGACTTCTACTAGTTAATTTTTAAAAATAAATCTTTATCATTTGATTTAGACAATTTACACACAGCAAGTGTTCAAGGCGACATCAGCCTTATTTCGCATAGGTAAGATGGCATGCAGGCAAAACGTAATTCAGCACAGCCGGTAGCAGTCAAAGCGGGTCTTAAAATAAACATTGCCATAAAGAAGGTTATGAGAATGAACACCTTAAACACCCCTGCTCTTTACATCTAATACCAAGTGCTTGAAGATGTCTACAGCAAAGTATACTAAACAAATAGAATATGGGAATTTTTGCTTCTTATTTTAAATTTTAAACATGAAAATAATATTAATAATACACATAATATAGCATCGAATAGACGTCACTGTAGTCATATCATTGATGACGCATAAAATATGACAACATTTTATGATGACGTTCGTCATTGGAATGATGTTAGTTTTTGCCTCATTGATGCCATTTGTAATAACACTGATGTCTTAATTCTGATGTTAGGGCATCCTCTATTTGAAAATGCATTTTCCTGTCTTTCTGTTACTTTGGCAGTATATTGACATCATCAGACGGTTCGGGTTGAGATATACAGACTAGAATGAATTCTAGTTACGAGGCTTTTGGACGACTTAGTGTCATACTACGCTCTTTACACGTCTCAATCAACAACAAACTGAAACATCATTTAAGACTGTGTGAAATGGACTCTTTTTATATGGATGTGAGTCATAGAACGGTACTACAAAATACATAAAATCTGTCCAAACCTTTTTTAAGCGATTGCTCCGAAGAATCATGAAAGTTTTCTGGCCGATAACTATTTCCAATAAAAGTTTACGGCAAATAACAAGCCAAATCGCTTTTAAAAGTGAATCTCAAAAAAAGGAAGAGAAAACCAGACGGCGATATCGCCAAAACTGCCAAAAAGTGGAACCCCCAAGGAAGTCGTACGCACGTCGCACGCTAAACAAGAGCTGCAATGACCTTAAACTGTTAGAATCAAATAAATCCAAGTGAAAGGAATTTGTAATGGCCCTGAGACCCTTAAAGAATCAACAGGAAGCACTATTATTTTATTATATTATATGTAGTTGTAATTGCCGTAGAACTGAGAATAAGCTCATTCTTTCTTATATGTTTTGCCTACGAATGAAAAAGAAAATGGAATGCTTTACCATTCTTATATTCTTTCTCTCTTCATTGAACTTGCCACTTGCTCAAGGAAACTTGCTGTGGGTAAGTTGGGTATTTATTTTATTAAAACGTTATTTTTATTAAAACGTTATTTTTATTAAAACGTTATTTTTATTAAAACAAATTAATAAGAAATTGACTGTTGTTTTTAATATAAATATTGAAGCAAATTTAACTTGTATTTTATTTTATAAGAAGAAAATTGACTTGAGTTTTTTGTTAATTTATGTTATCAATATGATTAAAAGAATAAATTACAAAACAAAATAAATCATATTTTATACTCTTTCACCTTTTTTTCACTGTTTTAAAAGAATTGAAATTTTAAGCATTTTTCACAACAATTTAAACTTAAACTTTAAACAATAATTTCAAACGTTAAAGCAAGGCGAATTCATTTTTCAGGTGGCGTTGAAAACACAGCTGTGCTACTTTTTTTCTTAATTAGAGAGAGAAATGTCAAAAGTTGCTTGTGTTTTTGACATATCGATCAACGAAAGCAACAAAAAATACATTGTTGTGTTTTTGGTGTTGTGACTAGTTGTAGTATCGACACCACCGTTTACATTAATTCGCCTTGCGTTAAAGTTAGCATAAAAAATGTCTATGAAAAACACTCAGTTTTAAAATTTATTACCACATTTAATTCGTTAGTCTGGGTTCACACTATGAAAGTTTTCTTTCAGAAAGGGCACGAATGCATCACTGCGCTGCATCAGAGTAGCAAACTATTTTTAATGCCGATGAAAAAAAAAACAATAATAATTTTTTTATTGTGTAACTATTGTTTTTGTAAAGTATTTAACAATTTTTTGGTCCACTTCTACTTCATACATAAACATTTTTAAATCACTAATGCAGCGCAGTGATACATTTACGAATATACCCAAAGTCTGAGTTTATTGGTAAAGGTGCATGTAGACGACATGTTTTTTACATCTGACATGTCAACTTCTCAAGTCACATGTAATTGTGCATGTCTGTCAAAAGTGCTGTTTTACAAAAGGTTTATAATATTCGGTCACAAACGCACATGGAATTTGCTTCTGACATTGTCTCTGTTTTTTTTCGCATAGTTATTGCAAAAACCAAAATAAAAATGCCGCCACGAAAATTTTTATTTACGCCGTAAAATAGTTTAGCCATCTTAACATATTTTTCTTTTGATTCAAAGATACCAATTTAGGATATTATATTGAAACGGTTTTTATATACATAAATTCTATTCAATGGTGCGATGATCATACATATCTCGGTATTGTACAATATTAACTGCAGCCGGCTAATGATTCCGCCAATAGTGGACGCCGCTGCCGGTTTCTTCTTGGCATATATTTCTGATGTCAGATGGTCTGTCAGAAGAAAATAGAGCACGCTCTAATTAAAATTTTGTCAGATGACTTTGCATCTGAGTTTTACAGAAGCAAAGTTAAAATAGTAACACACGACATGTATGTATTTTGCTGTGGAAAATTTGACATGTCAGATGACAAAAACATGTCGTGTACGGTCGCCTTAAGAGGGGAGAGAATAGTAGCACATTCTCTTCCACCTCTCATCCATAAACTCAGACTTTTTGCAAGAAAACTTTCATAGTGTGAACCTAGACTTACGAACGCTTACGTTCGAAATTGTTGCAACAGCTGTTATTTCTTTATTTCAAAATTTTTAAAGAGATGTTCATAAACATTTAATTGTTTAAAGGCCCAAATACACTGATCAAAATACTAATCAAGCATTGTGGTAGTAATAGTGAAAATTTGTTTGTATGTATCACACCGACAATGCTGGATGGAAAATCAAATAATTTAGCTATGACGGCGAATATTACGTCCAGCACAGGTACACGTGTGAATTCGCCTGCTGGACAAGCATTTGAAAAGTGTATTTGGCCTTAAGAGTTAATAAGCTTATTTGGCTCCATCAGAGAAACAACTAAATTTATTTTCATAGAAAGGAATTTGTATGTATTTTTTTGTTAAACTTACTAAACTTTTCATATAAAACAAGATATTTTAAAAAAATCAAGGGCTTAAGACATTTTCGGAAATCAGTGCATTTGTAGCTTTAGGTATAGGAATCTTTTGAAAATTCTTTGTTTAAAGTATTAGAATTGATCCAGAATTAATCAGAAGATTCTAACTAGTGATGTTTTCCCCTGTTTATCCATGTAAACCTGTAATTAAAGTAAATCACATCTCTAAGCGAAGGCAATCGGCTCAAAATTTCATTTATGGTCTCCATATAATAAGACCTAAGAAATGGTATTACATCCTTGAAAATAAATTTATCTTAAATTTCTTACAGAATTCTATTTAAATTGGACCACAATTCATCTACCTCTGTAGTTCATGTGGCTGTCTCCGAGCTGGTTATAATACTAGCCCTTTTATGACACAATCAGTCCGAATGCTAGCCATATGACTGGCCACTTTAACAAGGGGATGTCCTACGAGGGGGTAAATTGTCACTAAAGGTGCATGTAGACGACATGTTTTTTAGATCTGACTTGTCAACTTTTCAAGTCACATGTATTTGTGCATGTCTGTCAAAATGGCTGTTTTACAGAAGGCTTATAATATTCGGTCACAAACGTACATGTAATTTGCTTCTGACATTGTCTCTGTTTTTATAGTTGTTGCAAAAACCAAAATAAAAATGCCGCCACGAAAATTTTTATTTACGCCGTAAAATAATTTAGCCATCTTAACATATTTTTCTTTTAATTCAAAGATACCAATTTAGGATATTATAATGAAACGGTTTTTATATATATATATTTACAAAAATTCTATTCAATAGTGGGATGATCATTCATATCTCGGTATTATAAAATAGTAACTTCAGCCGGCTAATAATTCTTCAATAGTGGACGCCGCTGCCAGTTTCCTCTCGGCATAGATTTCTGATGTCAGATGATTTGTCAGAAGATAATAGAGCATGCTCTAATTGAAATTTTGTCAGATGACTTTGCATAGTGAATCAAAAAATTTAGATATGATGGCGCATATTACGTCCAGCTCACGTATACGAGTGAATTCGCCTGCATGACAAGCATTTTGACTGTGTACATACCCCTTTATATAATGTTAAAAACACAATTGGGTCTACATACGAAAGCAAGTAAACATCACAAATTCTCGCACACTTTACTCCACGTTATTTTCAAACATTAGGAATAAAGGCAAAAATGTTTACTGTATTTAAAGGTTTTTAAAGAAGCAAGTACTGTCGGGAGTGTATTTCCTTGAAGTCTTGTACTCTCACAACACTTTTGAAATTGTGCGACGAACAGTACCGCATAGAATTTGTCATTGTGATTGTATTTTACACACATTTGATATGTTTTGTGTGTTCAATTTTAAAATACATTCATGCAGGCCTTTACCTAGTCAAAGTTTACACTATTGACATTTCTTCTTAGGCAGCGTACAGAGTGGCCGCTTGTTGCCCAGCCGAGCCGACTGACGCTTATTGCGAGAACTTGCTTATGCGAGAAACAAGTTTGAGTGTGCATAGTGGATGATATTTTATCATTTATTTGTGTTTTTTTTTTAAATTTTACTTATTAACGTATTTCTTCAATTATTTTTTAAATTTTTATACCATTTTTTTTTTAAATTTTGTTTATAAGGTTTTTTTAATTTTTTATAATTGTTATAATTTTATTAAATTTTTATTATTTATTTGGATTTGGTTTTTTTTTTGGTTTAATTTTTATTTTATTTATGAATTTTTATTTTCTTTTTAATTTTTTTATCTAAAATTTTTATTTTTAATTTTTTTTTAAATGTTTTCCAAACAAGTTGAAATCATAACAACATAACATAAACAATGTTTTCGGCGCTGAAAAACGCTTTGGAACTGTTTTCTCGCATTCAATCAGCTTTGCGCTCTGACCAGCTCGGCGCCCATTATGACCTGTTCGCGCTTATTTGTACTAACTTGTATAGTACCAGTTTTCTCGCATTGGTTCTTGCAATAAGTGTCAGTCGGCTCGGCTCGGCAACAAGCGGCCACTCTGTACGCAGTGCGTACTACGCACCCTAAAGCTAAGATCCCACTATCGGCTCAAATAGCACAATCTGTGACGATTTTTATCGTGCTATATCGGCGCACATTTAAAAACATTGCACAAAATTTATTCTTGGGTGGTCCCATTATCGTCGCACATTGTGACAATTTTTTTTGGTTCATATCGACCAAAACTCAATTGCGACAATAATCGGTACAATGCGGTCACGCTATCGTGCTATTTGGGCAATTTAAATCAAATGTTTTTGTTTATTTACTTGTTGGCAGACATAATTTTACTTTAAAAATTTGCAAAATTCTTCGTCCGAATATTAAATTATGTTTCCTAACAATTTTAAATAATATATTAATATACATACATATGTATAATAAAAAATATATTCAATTTCATTCAAACTTACTGCACTTGTTCTTTTTTTTTGTAATTATTGTTTTGTAAACAGATGTTTACAAACCAGGGATGGCAACATCGATACAACTTCAATGTTTTGGTTAAAGCGAATTGTTTTCTTTCATTTAGTAGTACAAATGTACTAATTAATGTTTCAATACATAAATAATAGATAAAACAAATGTAATTTTGGTACAATTAAGCTCAAAAAGTAAAATTTTAGTAGCCAGTTTGTGCAATTTAAAAATTTCGTTTTGCCATCCCTTGTATCGGCGCTGATTGGTGACTGTGATCGGCACACAAGTGGCCGATAAAAATCGGTACATATTAAACAATTTGATTGCTCCACATTGTGCAAAATAGTGTTCACATTATCGGCGCATCTAGGTTAATTTTGATTGTCCACAGTCAGCACAATTTCGGCACAGATTGTCGCATATTAAAACATTTTGACCGTTCACACTATCGGCACATGAAATACGCCAAAAATTGGTACATTGCGCCGATAGTGGGATCTAAGGTTTAGTCTGGGATCACACTATGAAAGTTTTCTTTCAGTAAGTCTGAGTTTATGGGTGAAAGAGGAGAGAAGAAATGCATGTTCTCTTCCCCTCTCACCAATAAATTCAGACTTTCTGAAAGAAAACTTCCATAGTGTGAACCCAGACTAACACTATAGACTGACCAGCAGGAAATATCCATAGGTGTTAATTGCGTCTTAGCACGAGATTAAAGCTTATATAAACGAAATTAATGATGGAATTACATACATTTGACCTTTCAAGGTGCGTATTGCGTACCTATTGAAATTTTAAATTTTGTTTTCAAATAGTTAACGTTTTGAGAGTATACAATATTTTTTAATTCTTACATTTTAATTTTAAAAGTTTTTTTTACTTTTAAGTTGTAGGCTTTTTTCCTTACTTTTAAAAAAAAAAAATATTTTTTATTAGTTTTTTTTTCTTATATTTTTAACAAAAAATTCGTTGCATTTGGTTTTTGTTGTTAATTAATTGTTCTCTGGGTTAAATTGTAATATTGTGGGTTTGTTTGTTGTTTCTTTTTTTGTTATTATTTTAAGTTTTTGCTTTTAAAACGAAACCATTTTGCTTTTGGTTTATTATAAAAATTAGATTAAGTTTTTGATTATTATTGAAAAAAAAAAAATTTTATTAAAAAATCAAATTTTAAAGTTGAAAAACACTTAAATATTAATATTAGTTGACTTCGAAAATATATTTTTAGGAATTTAGAATTTTTAGCAAACTTTACATATTTAAAATAAATAAAATAAATATTTAAAATTAAAAATAAATATTTAAAATTAAAAAAAATTTAGTTTTATATTAATAAGAGGAAAGAATTAGCTTCACAACATTTTTTTTTTTTTTTTTGATATACATTTTAATAATATTTTTTAACTAAAGAAATAACTAATTTATATTAATTACAATAATTTTTGCTATATTTTTTTGGTTTTGTAATATAAATATTAAAGCTTATAATTTGTTTGTAATAATTTTAACTATTCTTTTTTTTTTTAATTAGAAAACTTTTTTATAAATTTAATTTTTATTTGAAATTTGAAATAAATTTTTTAATTTTTTATAATTTAATTATATCAATTCATTAAACAATTGAAAGCATAATAAATATTTTCATAATTTTGTTAAAGGGTACATCTGGGTTCACACTATAAAAGTTTTCTTTCAGAAAGTCTAGGGGCCTTATTCCTAAACATTATAACATGCTTATAACAGGTTTATAAAATGCATTTTATATGAAAATTTGTTTAACTAACCTTTAATACAACTGAAATATTTTTTATGAATAAGGGCGGTAAGTTTATTGGCGAGAGAGAAAGAGAACATGTTTTTCTTCTTTGGTCTCATACCAAAAAACACAGACTTTCTCAACGAAAACTTTCACAGTGTGAAGCCAAACAAAGGGATTTGTATATAAATAATTTACCTAACTACTGGTTTGTTTAGTAATTATTTATTTTAATTTATTTATTTCTTAACATTTTTTAATTTATTTGTTTATTTTTTTTTATTTGTTGTTGTACGGTGCGTTGTAAAAATGTAAAATATGCTACGGTTATTATTTTATTTCTTTTAAATATTTCCCAATTGTTTTCCTTTCAATACTCTACTTTTTGGTTTCTTCAAAATGAATTTTTATTATGATGCGTGTTAAATTTTTTTATTTCATTAAATGCGGGGCCATGTGTGTTAAAAGTTTTTCTCAATTTATTTTTCTTTTCCTTTATTTAACATTTAACATTTTCTAACATGTTTTTTTTTGTGTTAATAATAATGATTATGATTGTTTAAATGATTATGTTAAATTTATGGTCTTATGTTATGAATTAAATTAACTATGTTTTAAATAATTTCTTTATGTGTGCCTTTAACTGTGTGTTTTTAAAATTAAATTTAAAATTAATTTAATTAACATAGATTTTTTTTTAAATAAAATATCTTTTTAAGCAATTTAAACACAGCTTCCGAATTGTTCCTACTTTTTAATGTTTTATTTCGATTTTTTTTTTGAAATTAAAAAAAGATTTTTTATAATTTAAATACTTGTGGGATGCTCTGGTATACAATTTGGTGCTGCTAATCCAAGAGTTAGCGATTTAATAATCACCTAAAAGAAAAAGAAAAATTATTATAAGAATAAAAAATAAATAAAAAAAAAATATTAAGGAAAAAAATTAAGTAGTATTTTTAAACTCATATTGACTTATAGCCCGTTTACACTTTCACGAAATTCACGAGATTTCGATTAAAAATAGTTGTTTTCAGGGTTTAAAAAAACTGCAGTCGAAACCAAAAACTGTTGAAAAAAAAACGAAAAATGTATGTACAACTTATTTGGGCGCCCTATGCTCCAGTGGGAGTTAGAGGAATATATATATCGCTTTTTGAGTTGGTTTGACAGCGACTGTTTACATTTAATGAATCCAAATTAAAAGCAACCGTTTTTTTTTTTTTTTTTTTGGCTAATGACAAATACAGAAGTGGTAGAAATGGCAGGTTTTCACTTTAACTGCAGTTTTTTAAACGCTGGTTGTTTTGACCATTTTCAAATCCAAAACAAATTCTTCTTTGGATCTAGATTTTGACGTTATCTACTCAAAAACAAGTAGTGTTTATGGCTAATAAATCACTGATGGTTTAAACGCTGGCTTAGTTGAACTAAATTTGAGTTTATGTGTAGTTTAAACTCAACAGATTTAAATCAGTGCCTCATATATTACATGCTGTTTAAAAAATAACATGTGGCAGCACTACAATAAATCTTATCAAATTCATATGGTCTGTATTGGCAGTTTAAACGCCGAATTTTAAGCGTTTGAAGATGGTTTATATGTTTAATGATTAAAAGATTTTTTTTTAACACATTTTAAAACAAAAAAAAAAGAGTTTAACTTGCATTGATTTATTAGCCCTTAGTGATTCAACTATGGGTTTTCCATATATTTAGTACTAAAAACTACATCCCTGATCAAGAAAAGATGAATGTGCTGTTTCCAGGTGGCAAGGAATTGATTATGTAGTAAAATTTATATGAAAAGCACTCAAAAAATTCAATTGCTTGTCACCTGGAAACAACACATAAAAGTAAAAGGTAATGCTAATTTTTAAGTGCCTATTTCTTGTTATGTGTGAATGTGTTATACAAAATACTTTTAGTCAGTTTTGTTTTGGTATTCCAAACAAGTTCTTGCTAATGTCAAAAAAGTACAATGTAAGTGCACTAGATTTACAGGAAGATTTAAAACCAAATTTTATAGATTTCGTTGCAATGTAAACGGGCTATAAATTCGTTTGCCTAATACCCTTTGAACACTTGCATACATTTCAGAGGAACGCATGGAAGATATTGAAAATGTGAAATACGCGTTCACACTTGAAACATCTAACATTTAGTGCCGGTTCACACACGTCAAGTTTGACTCGTCAAGTCTTGAGTTTTTAGGAGCGAGGGGAAAAGAAATGGCATTCTCTTTTCCTTTCTCTCCTAAAAGATAAAGACTTGAATAGTGCCGGTTCACACACGTCAAGTTTTTCTCGTCAAGTCTTGAGCTTTTAGGAGAGAAGGGAAAAGAGAATGCCATTTCATTTCCCCTCTCTCCTAAAAACTCAAAACTTGACGTGTGTGAACCAGCACTTACTATTAACAAATAATGTCACCATTTCTGAAAAAAAACTTATTTTTTTTAAATACTTGTTTTCTACAAAAGTTCTTACATTTTAAGAGATATGTAACACCAAAATGTGTTTCTTATTCATTTTGTTTATTAGTTTAAGCAAAATAAGGCTTGCAAAAAAGGAAAAACTTGAAAAATGGTAACGCTGCTTTCAAAGCCACTGCCATTTTGTCAGTGATGCCACAATAATAACAGAATTTATTGCCACTTTTCTAGTGGTGACACTAAAAAAATCGAAAAATGTAAAAGGGAACAAAATGAGATAGTAACATTCTGTAAAGATGTTGAAAAATTTTGATTTTTAGCCCATGTATTTCTTATGGGAAAATTCCAACATCTTCGCAAATTGATGCTAAATGTTGATCAGTGTGAAAAGGCTATAACTAACGCAAACTATTTGCAGCTAACTTCATTACATAATTAAAAATGTTCTTAAAGAATTTATCCCGTGGCCAGTGAATACAAAATTATATCAAAAAGAAACGAATTTTGATAGATGAAAACAAGTTATATCACCGAGAAAATTTTGCATGATCTCGTCCAAGCCAAAAATTTCTTATTCTAATACAGCGTTTAAATTTGACAGTACTGGCAAGACAGTAAGAAAATACATATTAGTTTCCAAAAACACTCATAACTGTCTTCGTGACGTAGGCGTCCAGACAGAAGTTAAGACAGTTCACTTTTAAAAATATGTTAAACATTAATGTTGCAGTGCAAGTACATCTAAACGTGTTTTATATGGACTTAAGAAACTTAAAAACAGCTTAAAATAACTATATTTTGTTAACAAACATAACACTTAACTAAAATGTAAGAAATCAAAGCAAAATATGTTTAATTTATTTTTTACATTTTGATTTTTTTCCCTTTTGCTAATAAAACTTCAGATTATTACTATTAGCAAATGTCAAATCACTGTCCAATTTTACTGTCTGCAAAATTTGCTAGACAGTAGACAAGACAGTTGGAAAAGTGTGCATGTATTAGTGAAAATGTTTGCATGTATTGCTACTGTCTTGCCAGTGCTGGCAAATGTAAACGCCAGGTAAATATATAAAGTCATTACCCCAAAAAAATCTTAGGCGACAAGAACAAAATTTTACAGGAAAAGGTTTTTTTATTTTATTTTATAAAAATTTTGTATTAATATTGTCGCTTAAGATAAAATGGTTTTTGCTATAAAATTGTAACGGCACCTTATGTGACCAATATATCTTATGCGCCCCATACACTTTTTCAATTCAATTGTCAACTGAGTCTTTCAACTGAATTTATGCTTGGCCACACACTTTACCAACTGAGTTGAAATACTTCACATTAATTTAAAAATTTAATGAAATAAAAGACAATTTTTAAAATACTTAACTTTTTTTACAAAAGAAAACTACAAACATTAATTTTGACAGCTGATCAAGAGACTCGAGCACACAGTACAATCGAATTGAAAGTCTTAGTAGTCAACTTGAAAAAATCAAAATCTTTTGATTTTTCTTCAACCAACTCGACAACCGTCAAACTAATCAATTGACAAAAGCCATACAAGCTTTGATTTGGAGAACAACCGACTCAGTTGACAATTGAATTGAATCGTGTATGGGAGATGATGCAAGTATTGCTAATAAAGTCATTAATTAAAAAAAACGAAAATTGAAAATTATGTCGCTTAAGCTTTTTTGCGGTAAGGGCTCGATATGTGTGGCTTGGTTTAAGTAAAATGTTTCTTTATTTAGAAAATGAAATACGAATGAAATAAATTAAAATCAAGAAATTATTTTTGGGTTTTTGATTTTCTTGTATTAAGAAACGAAATTTAGAAAATAAATTTCTTTCCGTATAACTGGTGATACAGTGTTTAAAGCATAGTTGCTCCAGATGAATTAATTACTCCAGGTAATTAAGTCATGTGACTGGATTTTGTGCGTGTAGTGTCTGGTTCTATCTGGTTCTATTACTTTTTTAAAGGGAATCTGTAATTTTAACATGGTTCAGTTGGAACAACATCTGGGACATTAATTAATGTGTTCATTTATGTTATTCAGTGACCCGTTACAAAGTGTCAAAAATATGCCAATTAACCCCCTTCTAGCTTATCGCGATGTTAAAGTGACCAAGTGACCCCCTATCTATGAGCAAAAAACCACGATTAATTATAATTATTGTCATAAAATCCCCCAGTTATTGTTTATTTCTCTTTTTTTTATTTTAATGTGTGGACTCCTTTTTTTTGCCTTTTGACACATAACAAGTAAAAACGTGATTTGCCGCTGCCAAAGAGAAATGTGCTTTAAACGAAAATATGTAGGTACTCTACGCCATTTTTTTATTCTGTGTGATAATGTGTATTTGCGGGTGAGTGGTCTTAGACACTGCATTACGATAGGTGAAGTGTATTATAAAAAATTGGGCACAGCCGAATATAGCACTGCTACTTGTTTTCTTTTTTAATAATTTACTTACTTGGACACTCTGGTGGATTCATATCACCAAATACATTCAGTTCATACAGTGATGCTAAGGTAATAAAAAGCAAATACCAAACCATCAGTATAATGCCCAGGCGTTTATCCAATTTCCAGCCATTCAAATGTGTTGACAATAGTAAAAATATGACCGTTGAGAATAGTGACAGTGTGGAATAAGCCAAGCCTTTAAAATAAATAATTTGATATTAAATAAACTTTTGTATTATGTTAAGGTTTAAAAACTATATTATAAAAAGTAGTTAACTACATATCGCTCATTTGCTGCAAGACCGGCATAACTCAAAAAATGAAATGTTGGAGTTAGAGATGCAGAATTGTTCGCTTTGTTTTTCTTTATATTGTGTATTAAATTCATCTTAATATCTTTTATACTTTTCCAGTTTGAAGAGAATGTGTCTTCTTTTTTTCTAAGTAGTTAGAGCAAATCAAAAACTTTAAATGCGTTTATCTCGAAAGGGATTTTTTTTGAGTTATGCCGGTCTTGCAGCAAATGAGCGATATGTCTTAGATATATAGCATGAATAGCTAAAGCTACATAAAGTTTAACGATAACATTTTTATTATTAGAAAAAAAACAATAATCCTATTTTTAGAAAATGTCAGTATAATTTGTATTAATAATTATATTATTATTAAATTAAACTCCTTTTACAAAATAATAAATTCCATTATTTCTGAAATGGTGGTAAGAAACGATAAAAGTATGACCTTTGCTTAAATGCAATCAACAAAATTTTAGCCCAACTGTGACTTGCCAGAGGTGCCAGAATTTCACGAATTGTGAACTCAAAGCCGTTTAACACGATAACTTTAGAAAATTAGAAGCTTTAATCACATGGAAATTATAACAAATATCCTGCTTGGACATTTCGTTAAGACCCGATTTTTTTTAATAGATCTTTTAATCTAAAATATATGGACCAAGCGATTCAAATGGTATTTGACAAAATGTAAATTTAATGTAATCTCAATTTCATACCAATACAAAAACCTCAACCGGGAATTTATTGTCAAAATAGGCTAGTTCACATTTTGACAAGTAATCAGCTGACAATAAAAAGAATAATTTAACAAATTTGCGAATCATGAAAGTAAAACTTATTGAATAGCTTAAAAAACATACAATATATTAACATAAAAACAAGTAAGAAAGTATAGTCGGTCAAGCCCGACCATATGATACCCTACACCACAGTATTTAAAATCACATCATGCTTATGTGTCCATATAAATATGGATTTATCTATGTATGTTTATAAGCTTCATTAAAATCGGTTTGAAAGTTTTTAAGAGGCAGAAATTGCCCCCTACCACCCCTTGTGGTCCTATTTTTGAAAAACTGTATAGCTTATGTGTCCGTATAGATATGGATCTATTCATGTTTTGAATTTCATTAAAATCGGTTTGATAGTTTCTGAGAGGAATAAATTACCCCTATCTTCTCTAGTGGTCCTACGATTTGGCCCATTTTCAATTGAGCTTGGTCCTTGTGCCAATAATGCACAAATTTGATCAAATTATCTCTAAAATTGCGAACTGTACTTTGCGCACAAGGTTACATGGACAGCCAGCCAGCCAGCCGGACGGACATCGTTAGTTATACTCAGAAGGTGATTCTGACTCGCACAAATGCATAATACCCTCTTTATTATTTTATAAAATAATAAAATCTCGAAAAACTTTCGAACCCGTTTTCAATGCACAAATAAATAAACAAATAAAAAACAGCTGACAGGAATGGGGTTTTTAACGCGCGTTGTGTAACTTGCAATTTTTCATGCGCTAAAGTTTTTAAACGCACGACAAACGTCGACGAATTAACGCGTGTTATGTACTTCTACCTTAACTGTGTACGTGTGTGAAGCGAAATAGGGGAAACCGTTGTTTTGATGATTTTTATTGCGGTTTAGTTGCAGAACAATATACATAAATAATTAAAAATTTATTATGGCTAATAGTATGGTATGATTTGGGGATTTTAAGGAATACCTTAGTAGGGCAATTTTTGCATTTTTAGCAGCTCTGGTAAAAAAAAACACGATGAGTAAATGTAAAAACCAACTATTGTTTGGGTTCGCAGGAGCAAATTTTTAAAAACAAAACTTTGTTAAGAATTTTTGGAATATGGAGTTTTTACATCGAATTATTTAACAATTTATAAAAAATATTGACTGCGATTTAAAAACAATTACGCTATAATACAATTTAATAACATAAAAAACTATCACCCTTATCGTGTTTGGCGTATTTAAAATAGATTAAAGGAAATTAGTTCACGTTCTCTTTAATCTATTACCAAACAGTCGTTGGCGTATTTTAAATACTCCAAACACGATTAGGGTGTATGTAAAAAGATTTTTATAAAAAATATTCACTAAAATTATTAATTTAAAATATGCATCTACAAACTTTGGATCAGTAATTTATAATTCCAATTATGTTATCAGTTTTCAAATGTAAAGTGTTTGAATTCCATGTTGTTTTAACAGCTCTAAAATTTTTATTTACCTAATTTGAGAATAGTATATGTATGAATTAAAAAATTTGCTGCCAATTAAAGTTTTTAAATTAAACTTTGAGAAAAGTTATTAAAACAGCCCTGCAACGTAACAGCTCATAACAGATGCTGTCAAGTATCTGTAAAGCTAACATGTGTATGTGTGTATGTGTATGAACCCTGCAAATAATAGGACCAGTCCAAACACGCGTGTAAAGAGTAGTCCACAAGGGACCAGGACTAGTCCACAAGTAACCCAAACGTATGGAAAAAACCTGGTCTATTTAACATTACGATGTCCTAGGAGAGGACCATATAACCCACCTTTGGACCACTAAGGAGTAGTTTTAAAACTACTCCATGGTATATAACCCACCTTTGGACCAGTAAGGAGTAGTTTTAAAACTACTCCATGGTATACTCAAGAGGATTAGTTTTGAAGTCGTTTAAACACGAAAGCATGTCGTTAAAAAACGAAGACATGTCGTCTCACTACAAACACTTTTTAACAATGGCATGGTCCATGCTTGCATTACATCGGACTAGTCCATGGAGTAGTCCATTTTATCAAAATGGGTCAGGTGGTCCAATTTTATTTGCAGGGAATACTAAACTGGTTAACAGTGCGTTAAGTGAATTCTAATGCTAATTTGCAGTAGTGCAACAGAGTGTTAAAATCATTTTAACAACATTACTAGCTTATTTTACCTCGACAAACAATTTTCTTTATTTATGAAAATGTGTTTTACAGGGACTTTAACCTTTCCTTAACATTTTTTTTGGTATATTTTTTTTTTTAATCCTTAGCAGTCCTTAAGTCTTCCATAAGAAACATCTTTGTTTTTTTTGGAGGGTGTAGAAACTTACCTTTTGAAATAACATTGACATGAGAGCCAGGCTTAATGATAGCAGTTTGTATGAACCACGGAAGACCTAAGCACACTAGGATATCAAAGACATTCGAGCCGATTGCATTTGAAACGGCCATGTCGCCATAACCCTCTTTGATAACGGCTATTGAGCTTAGGGCATCGGGAACGGAAACACCAGCAGCAACAAAGGTCAAGCCCATAACCGTATCTGGTATGGCTAAAGTCGAGCCAATGACAGTGATCATCCACACCATAAAGTATGAATAGAATGAGATCCAAACCATGGAAATAAGAAATGTGAATGGATACCAATTGCGGTATTTTTCAGTGCGGCAGTCTGGCATGGTTTTCTGGCAGAGGAAATGTATGGGATAAACAATATACCAGGAGATCAGTGCTGGCATACCACCCGTTGTCGGACGTTCTAGAGGATTGGGTCTTGCCTCCTTTGATTTTTCACTGGATTTGTAATATTCCACTCCAGTTGGCTGTGGCTTGCCCACCACTGGTTTTCCTGTGTTATCACCAGTAGGCGATTGTGTAACCACCGACTCGGGTTGATCAGGATTGTAGGCAATGTTCTCCTGCCCTTGTCCCGCACTAAACTGGCTCATGCCCCAATCATCTACAGCCGCCGGTTGAACGGAAGATCTAGCACTGACACCAACGGGATCGGATGTATCACCCCAGGCGGCATTGGGATCCCAACTGGCGTTTGGATCAGTATAATTTTGATAGTCTTGTTGCTGCTGGTTTTCTGACGAGGATGCGGCGTTAGGCTCCTGTGACAAATTAGTCTGCTGTTGAGTGCCTTGCGTGTAATTGTTATCTTGTACATTTTTATAGGTTACAAGCGATGATTGTTCCTCTTTAGTCGGAAGTTTAAAGGGAAGATTCAAAGACAAAGCCCAACGTTCAAGTTCGGTGTTGAAGCACAAAGCGACACAATAGACGACATAAAATAGCAGCATGACAACGGATTCAAACTGCAAGAAAAGAAAAAGCTTTATATAAAAAGCTTACATTTATTAATTGAATTAAACTTACGCAGGAAATAACATCATTAAATATGATAATCAACATGACTAATATGGAAATGCAATAAAAGAAACAATCTCGCACCAAAGGCCACCAGTTAAGCTGGCACACGGTGCCTGAACACAAAGCACAAACGGATATTACAAACATAATATTGAAAACAGCCGAACCAATGACACCACTTATACCAATATCATCTTTCGCAAAGAACACACCAATAACCACGGTAGCCAGCTCTGGAGCTGAACTGCCAGCTGCCATAAATGTAGCACCAGCCACATCGGGAGATAGTTTTAGTTCTAAAAATTAATTTTCTAAAAGTTATTTTGGTCTTAAATTACTTTATTTTAGACTAACCTTCACACAGTCTATCCAAACTGGCAACAAAATACTCATCACACACTATGGCCAAACCGAAGAATGTGAATATGGCCACCAGTACGTGTATGATAAGGCCGCCATGTTGTCTCATCCATTTACTCATTAAAGGCTCTGGAAACTGTTCAATGGCTGGTGGAGTACAATTTTCACGTTTTGGACGCCAAGTAGGAACTGCATAATCTGGCATAGGATATGTAGCCTGGGTGGTTTCAAAGTATGTCTTAAGGAAATTTAGATTAGTCACAAATTTTCATCAATTAAAAAAAATTTAAAATTTACCTCTGTTCCTTCTCCATTGAGCTCTGTTCCAGTTTCAACCGATTTATCAAATTCCTCACCATTATTTTCATTCTCCAAATTATCGACGTCGAATGGTTTTTCTGTTTTTTCATCACTTTTAGCTGAATAAACCGTTACGCAGTAGTATATCAGGAATAGAATACCCATATTCCAGAAACGGGATCTTCTTGTTCTTCTGCTGGTAATCTTTAATGTAAAAAAATACAATTAATTGTAGTAATTTAAACATAATAGAATAAATATTATGGTTTGTTTATTAAAAAAAAAACAATTTTTTTGAAATGATATCAAGACTTTGTTGTAAAATGTGGGGAGGGAGACTTTTAAAGTTATTGACTTGGGGTCTTGTTTTTGTGTTAAATCTAGTAAGTGAAGTTCGGCCTTATAATGGGACTTTGTATATGTTATTATCCAAGGGGTCTGCGTTATCAGTGGAGATTCGATTATTTCTGCTCCTGGCTAAGGGGTTAATCTGGGATCCAGACAGTAAAGGCAAAAGAATTTACTATCAGCTAAAACAATTTTATTAAAGAACTTTTGATGATTAAGGTCTAGTTATTTTTAAATGAAACAAAATTAGCAAGTTTATTTAAAAATTTTACGAACAACTTGGGCCGGGCATTCGGTTTAGCAGAAGGAAGTATAATTTTAAAGTTTCGACAAATAGTAAATCTTCATTAACTCCCCTTCCCGGCAGCGAGGCATTTTTTTGATTTAATCAGAGTTTCTCTTTTTACGTACTTTTTCCATTCCCGAAAACGCATAAGTTCTTTTTATTCTCGTAATTTTTTGTTAGAAAACTGTAGAAAAGTAGGTGTGCTTTACTCCATTAACTATTAACAATTAATAAAAATTAAAATAAATCTCCGTGAGAAAAGTAATCATTCACTCCGGTCTAGCAAACTATTTATTGAAAACTTATCTTTCTTGCGGAGAAAAGCCAGAATTTTTTTTTTAAATTTTCGAAACTTTCAAATTATTTTTTTTTGTAAGTCGCAAGCTTAAACGATGTATGCTTGCTGCTTAGATTTGGGTTCTCACGTGGGTAAACTATCGAGCTTATTTGTGTTGGCTAAAGATGGACTTACAAAAAATATCGTAAAATTTCGAAATTTATATTGATTCTATTTATCTCATTTTTCTCATTGGTCTTGCTGTCATAGATCCAAACCCCACCCACTTAAATTACTGTTACGAAAGTAACTTTAATTAAGAATTTGTTTAATTTATAAGTTATCTTGTATTTATTAGTTATTTGTATTTTTTTTAGTTATTTTATTAGTTTAAATTGTTGTTGTATTGGTTATGCATATTTCTAGTGTAAAATCACTGAACATCACTAGCACAAATGTAATGTAAAAACTGTTATGCCTATTTGTACTGCAATCCCATTGTAGTTTACTCGAATGTTCGATATAGATAATTCAGTGTTCGAAAATAAACACTAAATATAGCTCCTTAGTGTTCGGTTCGTTAGATTTGTGGAATACAAAAACGCTTATAGTGCTTGTGTAGAAAATCATTAAAAAAATAACGTTTCCCTGTTTACCATCTTTCAAACACAAAAATTATACTGTTCTTATCCAACTCAACAAAATGATGAGAACATTTAATTACGTTAGGTTTTTTCTTTTTAACCACAAACTTTATTGTGTTCGGTTCAGCTTATTAATGTTCGTTCGTTTCTGTTGTTAGAAGCGCCCTTTTTACAAAAACAACCCTGCAAGTAAAATTGGACCACCTGATCCATTTTGATAAAATGGACTACTCCCTGGACTGGTCCGATGTAATGCAACCATGGACCATGTCATTGTTAAAATGTGTTTGTAATGAGACGACATGTCTTCGTTTTTTAACGACGTGCTTTCGTTTTTAAACGACTTCAAAACTAATCCTCTTGTGTATACCATGGAGTAGTTTTAAAACTACTCCTTAGTGGTCCAAAGGTGGGTTATATGGACCTCCCCTAGGACATCGTAATGTTAAATAGACCATGTTTTTCCCATACGTTTGGGTTACTTTTGAAATAGTCCTGGTCTCTTGTGGGCTATTCTTTACACGCGTGTTTGGACTGGTCCTATTATGTGTTTGTTCATTTCTTTATCAATGTAAAAAAATAAACATTATAGAACATTAAAATATAATTGGGTGATTCACAAGCTGTGCTATCAAGTCATATCGTCATAATGTCCTAAATAATATTTTACAATTGTTTAAAAAAAATAATGGTGTGTTTGAAACAAAATAAAAATTTTGATGCTGTGTTCATTGATTGGTCATTACTGTAAAGTAGAAATCTAAATTATAAGCGGTTGCCCACAGCAGTCATATATATTTAGGCTCTTTCTTGCAAATAGTTACGAACGGTATTAAGGGTTGTGTTCGTCTACACAATCACTTAAAAAATAGATATCGTTCTTGGGTGCGTGAGCCGAACGCTAAATAATGTACTTTTTATTTTCGAACACTATGGAACATTTTTGGGATTATTGTCTGGGGGGTGAGAAAAACCCTCAAAGGGTTTGGCGTTCGTATGTGTCAGTTTTTTTTATGACATTTTAAATTTTTTCCTTATCTTGATGTTTTTTTGTTTAACATAACTCGAGAACCACTTGTCCGATTTTGCTAAAACAAACTCAAAAAAATTTAGAATTACAATTTCTTTAATCCGTTCATATAACGTTTTTCTTTATAATCAACAGTTTTGCCGGTAAAAATAAATTTGTGGAGAATTATAATTGATAAGTGCAAAAAAATGTTCAAGCCTGGATGTATGCAGCAGATTTTATCACAAACCTGCACTGCAATTTTTGTGTCTTTTTTTAAGTGATCGGTGAAAATCGTCGGACTTTTGTTTGTTATTTGAAAGAATACACCCACATTCAGTGATGCCAACAGTAGGGGATTTCCCCTTTTCTAGGGATTCTTTTTCGGAAAATTAAATTTTGTATTCCCAAAAATCGAAATTACTTTTTGATAATAAACAGGCAAGTGCACGGCCTAAAAAAACACTTAATTGACAACATCTTTTGTAAGTTGTTGTTTGTTTTTTATTTTGTTTTTCTTAACCTACTTACAACTACAATTAATGTTGAGAGAATTTCAACTAATTGTAGTGGGGAATGTAAGATGAGATAAACCCACTTTTTTATTGTTGATGTGTTTTGTTAAAGCTTTGATATTGTTACAAGTTAAGCTGTTGCTATAAGTCTTATACGTTTAACAGTTTTATTTGGTTTAATATCTTTAGTTTTTCTAAAATCTTTATGGATGAAGTTTCCTGATGATCTGGCCTAAGCAACCAGTGAAATGCATAGGAATAGCTTATCCCATCAACAATAAATTTCAAGTGTTTTTATCAAGAATACAAACTGGGAATTAAGCGCGAATAACAAAATCTTTTGAAATTAAAATTTTGTATTCCCAAAAATTGAAATTACTTTTTGATAATATATAATAGCTTAATTAAAATTCAGCCAAAGTGTTAATAAATAATAGTGGTATTCACACCGAACTTGTTAATTTGTTACTCGGTAGGTTGTTAATTTGTTTAAGTTACCAACTGTGAACGACCCCCTTTTTAAAACTTTGTAAGTCTGGTAACTTTCGTAGTAAAACAGCTGATTTATTGTTCTGACACAATTTATTATTCTGGAAAAAATAAAACATGCCGCGAGAAAGTGTATTTTTTTAGAAATGTATCACAAATTACTTTTTTATTATATGTATTTATTTAGAAACTGCACCAGCTGATTGCGAGCTACCAACTAACAACTATTTAATCAGGGGTGCCGTGTCGTTAATTTGTAAATTTTAATCCGGTAGCGCGTTAAATATACAAAAACAAAATGCGAGCAAAAAAGTAACGATTAACGACTAACAAACTAACAAGCTCGGTGTGAATACCACTAATGTTATTAGCTGTTAAGTTTAGATAATAATACGGCTCGAATAATCTGCAGCCATCTAGCCGTTTGGGCTAGACTCTAGCCGCTAGAGTATAAATATCACAATCAGATGGCATTAAAAAGTAATTTTTTTTACAATTAAATAGAGGGCGCAATTGTAAATTACGGTTGTTAAAGTGACTTAATTCTAAATAAAGTTTTTGAACTGAAAAAATGTTTGAAGTGTTGGGTTTATTTTATTTTTATTTGCAAGAAAATAACTCAAGAGGTTTATTGTAAAGGAAATAAGCCCAAAACGTTATTGAAAAGGCAGTAACGTAACAATACATTCGATATGTTTTTTCGAACAACCAAAATTTTCACTAGAAAAATCTGTATGGCAGAACAACGTTTGATGGGTCAGCTAGTTAATATAGATTTATTAATTAAAAATTCAAATTCTTAAACTAATGTTCCGCTTTTAATTGAAATTTTATCTTCCAAACGTGTCTGAAAATCCTTAAGCCCATTTTTTTAAGAATCAAACCAGAGTAAAATAAAAAAATTTAATCTACTATATTTTCATTTGCAAATTGCAATCCCAACATCCGTCTATTGTTTTCGAATGCATGTGTCTGTCTTAAGTCAAAAGTAAATAATCCAAGTGCTTGTACTGGTAATTCGTATTGTTGTAAATTCAATTTTATTCAGTCATTCATTCCACTTAAGGAAACAAAATAGTTTTTCTTATACGTTTTACCCCAAAACGAAAAAACAACAAAAGGAAAAACCACCCACCCATACGGAATGTAACTTAAATGAAAAACTATTGTACATTTTGCTGCTGCTTTAGTATTTTTTGTTAGTGTAGGGAATTAAGTGGGTTTTTAGTTTGGTATGGATTTTGTTTATGCATAAGAATAAAACTAACCTACAAATTGGGTGATGAGCATGAATTCATGGTTACACTTTTAGTAACGAAATAATAAAAAAAAGGGTTGGAGACGTCTACATTTTCGTATCCGTTGAGAATAATTACGATGAGGATATAGAAAGAAGATGATGACTGTGCCCTGTTAGTCTGATTGGCGCCAAAAGCTGTTTGCCTTTTAGATTATATTGTTGCAAATTTATATTTTGTATACACATTTATGTATACAAAGCATGCATACTTGTAGTATATTGTTGTATTAAGGGAAATTAAACTTGACAGATTAACAAAAATAAATCCCACACACACACATTTACACAAATTTAAACACATTTTTGTTGGCAAAAATAACACACAGATTCTCATGTATGTACATATGTTTGTATCAGGGTTGCCGTTTAAAATTGTCTACAAAACCTACCAAAATCCTTTAAAGCCGACCAATTTTTTTAAATATTTAAAACCCAATATGGGCACTTCCACAGAAGCGTTTCATTACGCCAACAAATAATTAAGTTTGTATTTTAGACCATCTTGTTCAAGTTTATCTTTCTTTCACTAAATTGGATGGAAATAGCCATATTCTTATCGTACTTAATCAACAAGAGAGTTTTAACTCCAAATTCGAATGTGCAAGAACAGGAAAATCTTGTTAAAGGCTAGTTTACATGGTAATATGTACAATGTATTACGACTTTGTAGAATCAAAATAATATGAAATTCTCTCCGTGTTTAAAAGAAAAAAATAAAAGTCTGTTGTAAGTATATTTCATATTTACATGGATGGTATAAGGAAAATCCAAAATAATAACAAAAAAAACAACATGAACATTTCCTGAGCTGATTTTGGTTGTTTTCAATATATACTATTAAAATACACCTCTGGTGTGATGAGAATACATAGGTTTCTAAAATGGCTTAGAAAAAACATTTACCGACCGCTTGTCAGATTTTGTATTCGTACTCTCTTTTACTCAATACATTTTACATTTACATGATAAGATTTTTCTCATTATACATACACTCATAAAATTATTACAGTAACTGATTGTAGGTTATTAAATTCGTTTTCGGTACTGTTAAAATTGAATAAAAATATAGTTATTTAACGAATAAATTTATTTTTCAACATTTATGTTTGTTATTAAAAAAACAAACAACCAAAAAATAATGTTTTCCGTATTTTTTTTTGTTAATTTGTTTGATTTTTATCGGTTAAAATATATTTTTTAAAAGTAAAAACTATTCAATTTTAACGAATATGATGTTCAATAAATAAAAAACTTAGAAATTACTGAAAAAATCATTTGTTTTAAATGAAATGTAAATGATCCGTTTTTTAAATGAATTTTAATTTGTTTCAAATGAATTTTCGTTTGAATTTAACTACATAATATTTTGAGTGTAATTTTTTGCAATGTGGTAATACATTGTATTACCGTGTAAACTAGCCGAGACCATGTTCGGCAACCCTGGTTTGTATGTTCATGTACGTGGGACATCATAAAAAAAGAGTAATGTAATGCAATATCAATACAATTATCATGGATGGTAAAAGCAAAACATATGTAGCAGGGTTGATAAAGTTGGTACAATTGTACTTTTTTTGGTACAATTCAAAACTAAAAAGTACGCTGGCACCCCCGTGGTACTATTTCCAAACCTGCATATTTATAATCTTATATATAAATACGGAAGCAATTTTTTTATCGTTGATTTTTAAGTATCTTAACGTCCACCGATTTTAATGAAACATATATCGTTTTAAAGGAATTTTTGTGTAGAAATGCACAGTATAAATTTTTTTCTAAATTTTGAGGATTAAATGGTTTTAAAAGCGTTTTAAATTTGTTTGCAAACACACGCACATACATGTATAAAAAGAAGTTGTGCGTTTTGTTATTCTCCCAAAATGTGTTTTTTTCCTGCATTATACTGGCAAATACACATGTGCACACATGTATAAAAGACGGTGTGCTCTATGTTGTTCTCCCAAAATGTTTTTGTTTTCATTTTGCACTTGCAAACTCACATGTATAAACGTATTAGGACAGGGTTATCTTAAACATTTTAAAAAATTCAGTCGCGCAAAAACGTCGTTTAGAAAAATAAAAGTCGAATACTTTTTTAATGACTTTTAACGAAGATCTGTGTTTCTATTTTTAACTTTGATAACATTTCATGAAAATCTTATAAATAAATTACGGGGATATGCACAATATATTTTTTTTCTAAATTTTTGGAATAAAAGTGTTTTAAAAGCATTTTAATTTATCCTATAGACACACGTACAAAGATAGGTGAATAGTGAATTTAGCCGTTCTCTTAAAATGTGTACGATTTTATTGTACAACGCACAGGTTCTCTCAAAAGTAAATGTGAAGTGGTCGAATTTCGGCCACCGGGCGATCCTAGTTGATATAAAATGGCAACTCGTATTTACTGTCGAATGAATATAAGCGGAGTTTAGTGTTCGGTGCAAATAGTCTTGCGAAAATGCAAAATGTCGTAGCTTTTTTATGAAATCTAAGTGCTGGTTCACACAGGTCAAGTTTACTTGAACAGTTTTATTTAAATTTTCTTTTGAACTTGCGTTCACGTTCATGCACAAAATTAATTTTTGTTTTCTTTTCCTTCAACTTTGTAGCTATTTATTATATTACGGATGATAAAAGAAAAGAAAAATACAAAACTGACTGGTACGGTCAAGTATGTATCCCTTTCCATTCTCTTTTCCCCTCTCTCCTAAAAGCTCAAGACTTGAAGAGTCAAACTTGACCTGTGTGAACCAGCACTTAGGGAAACTCTATTTTTTGTTGTTGGATATAACAAATCAGCTATGATATTTTGCATTTTCTCTTTTGCAAGACCATTTTCACCGAACTCCGCTATTGCGAATAGATTTTTGCACTTGTTCATTGAAAGATTACTTATGCCACATTCTAAATTTAATATCAGCGGCAGCATAAAAGCGTGCATTTTCTGATGATATTGACAAGTTTTTAAAATATATAGTAAACCACTTCTGCAAACGTTCTACATAGTAGAAAAGACGACTTCCTCTCAATTCAAGATTATTTTGGAACGAATTCATAATATTTTCAAATATTCGTCAACATGATGGTTGTCATGTCAAAAAGTAAGCAACAGAATTTTGGAACAGCGGAAACCCACTCGATTATTATTTTACTCCGAATTAGTTTAAAGGAGATTTTACAAGTGCTATATAAAAAATGTTTATTGTATTCGGACTTTCTACTCCTTTCCTGTTTCTGCAGTACATATTGAAAATTGTAAACACAATAAATTTGGAAATTCTAAAGTGTATGAAAATGGATTTTTCGACCCTAAAAACCGCATGATACAGGTTGTTTGCCTCTATTCTTGAATATGTTGGCAAACTAACTATTTTGAAAAATCTGGGGCCCGAAATTCATTTTTGACCTATAGTTTCTTTGGAATAGTTTCTTGGAATAACTTATAGAACAAGAATCGCGATGTGCTTCAGACGCGAAAACATTTTACCCGCCCTATTATTATGTATAATTAATGATCATGTATTTTTTGCTATCTTAAATAAATGAATTAGTACTATTGGGGCCGAAAAAGTACGATTTTAAAAGATCGTTGGTACGATATTAGTTGTCTCATTTATCATCCCTGATATGTATGTAGGTTTCATAAAGTATATACATATATTCTGGGTCATTGAGTAATTCTAAGTCGATTAGGCCATGTCCATCTGTACGTAACAACATAAAAATTTTATATTGAGTTTTTGTTTGATTTTTGTTGGTTTCATTAAACTACAAATTTTTAATCCCCTGTGATCAAAAATGGTGACTTAATTATAGAAATTCAAACGTCAAGAACACCTTGTTATTATCGATTTTCTTAGTTTTTTGCTTCCCCTGTAAAACAATGAAAATGTAGTTAAGTCCGTTTGCATGAGAAGAAAAAGTTAGAAATTAAGTTATCGTACAAGATCTTAAAAAAAAATTAAAGGATCAGATACCATAGAAAGAGTGTTTTTTTTAAAGTGTTACAACTTTGAGATGGCATCACTTATTTGAGCATCCAATTAACAGCTGATAGTTGCTTTTTGTTAAGTTTGCTTTGAAATTTTATTATGAATCGACAACATATTTCGGCGAATGGGCTGAAGCACAAATTGATATTTATTTTGAATTTTCATTAAAATTTTAATTTTCCAATGAAGCCTATTTCTGGTTAAATGGGTACGTAAATAAGCAGAATTGTCGCATTTGGAGTGAGGAGAATTCACAAGCTTTTGTCGTAACACCATTCCATCCACAGAAAATTACTGTTTGGTGCGCTTTATGGGCTGTCGAAGTCATTGGCCCATATGTCTTTAAAAAAAGTTATTCAAAATTGGTGTTCCAGATTGCGCCGTACGATTTCAAATCATGCGAATCATGCGATCGTAAAACGCCAGATTTATTTTATGGTGTTTTGAAATGCGTATGTTATGTTTGCGATCTGTCATAGTTTCTTAAAAAATAATCTAGTTCCCTTTCCCCATACTTTTGCAATCTGAAGTCGCCAAACTTCTTGCGATTGTGATCTACAGAACACCTTTTATACGATTTAAAGCCAGAATCGAAAATTTTAAGCGTTTTGCGATTGCCAAAACATGCCCGATAGTTCTTAATATCCTGGGTCCTTATTTATGATTTTTAAAGACATTTTTCAATTGAGCCCGTTATTTAATTTCAAAAATTACAATTTTCCATCCCTGGATTTTACAATCCCATTTAAACGAACTTTGCAAATTAATGTGAGAGAGAAATACAGTGATGCCAACTTAGCTTTTATGGGGCTAAATATAGCTCTTTTCAATTACTCCCGGCTCGCAATTTTTCCGGTTAGCCTTTTTTTTAAAAAAGAGCAAATACAGGCTCTTTTTAAACGAGATATTGGAACGTTTGACAATGTTAACATCTATTAGTAAATACCTTCGTTTTAACCCTCTTGTTTCGTCTTTAGTTAAATTTTATATATGTACACTAGGGGTATAACCAATTTTTTGGCATAGTACCATGAGGTCAACCATGTCCTAGTAGCCACGAAAATCATAATCTTTTGTAATTTTTCTCAAAAAAGTTCACGCACAAATTGGTTTTTCTAAACCAATGCAAGGCTTGGGAATCAAATCCTGTGTTTAAAAAAATGGATTAAGCCAATAAAAGATCCGTCGAAAGCTTTATGCAAATTTTACAAACATTTTCATTTAGTACACCATTCGGACACTCAAAAACATAAAAAAAGTATGGCGCCATTTAACGGTGTTTTACATACTATCTTTACCAGATATATAATTTTTGTCAGATGTTCCGACAGAAACATTTTGCGCAATGAATTACCTTTGCGAAGCAAGCATGTTTGGAAAAATAAATTCAATTGAAAAATAAACAAGTCAACATTTTATATAAAAACAAAAATATGGCCTGAAGAAGAATTTAACACATTTTGAAAATAACTGTTCATATTTTTAATTCTATTTATTGAAATGATACATATGGGCATTTCCGTCAAAAGGTCCACCGTGACCGAAAATTTAAAAGTTATTGAAAGCTGATTATTTTACTATATTGTTATAGAGAAATATTTAGATTTTACTAATTTTATAAATTTACTCATAAATTTGTTCACTTAGATGAACAATCAGACTGAAAAGTTGTGCAATCGTAATTTCTTATTTGTGAGAATGTTTTATTGTATGTTTTCTTTAATATTTATTTTTCTTAAAAGAGGTGATATTTGATATAAATTATTCCAAAAAAATTTTCTTAAAATTTCTGTAATCTAAGGAAGAGTTCAAAGTGAAATATGTTATTCGGATTAACGGTAAATTTTTATTTTATTTTAATCATTATTCAGTTGAATTATTACGGAAAAAAATTCACTTTCGAAATGTCACGTATCTACCCAGATTTTGGCTTAAAAAAAAGAAAATACAGAAGATTTGGAAATTAAACCAAACCCATTCCTACGTGAAATTCTGAAAGTTTGACTAAAAAATTGTGCCAGGTTTAGTTGAATTACGCCTTTTTATACATGGCGACAAAAACCACTTCTGTTTTTTTCACGTTCGAATCGCTACTTCTTTTGTCATTATCTTTGACCTAGAATCGCGCCCTCCATAAACTTTAGCATAGATAACAGTGCTTTTTTGGTGCTATAATTTTAAGGGTTAAGAAAACATAAAAATATTTTTTGTTTAAAATGTTATTGCATTTTTGAGACGTACGACTGTCACGTTCAACACTTTGGAATTACCCATATGTAGTGTTAATATTTGTATTTTTAAGTTTGATTTTATTAAACTTAATATGTATATAACATTTTTTTAATATTAATGAGTTTGAAGCACAAAAATTAATAGTAAATGGATTTAAAACAGAACAATCTTTGATTTTTAACCCTTTAGCACTTTTTAGCTCTTTTTGACTGCTCGTTCGGCACGTTTTGCATTGAATAGTTGGCATCTCTGATGAGAGAGAAATAATTAAAATAAGAAAGACATTTTCTGTGAAGAAGTTTAAGCAAAAATTTAAGTAACATTCATCTTGTGATTGTTTCGACGTATGTAAAAAATGAAAATGATTTGTTATACAAATCCTTGTAAAATCATATTTTTTTATACAAATGGTAAAATACCATGATTGAAATCCTATTAAGGTTTGTTTATATCAATGTTGAATATTGAATTAACTTAAAATTCTGTTCGTTACAATTTTCAAACCTGATATTTAAATGTGGTTCTAGATTTACTTAACTTCATTAGGGAAATTGATGGGTTGTCAGTAGTAATTTTAAAGGATGCAAAGCTTGTTATTGATTTGAATTTGTTTTTGAAAAATATATGGTTATTTTGGAAGAAGCTGCCAAAGTGTTTTGTGCACAAAATTTTTAACATGACGTTTATATAATAAACATTTATGAAATCAAATTTCCGTCAATTATCCATTTATCTATTTATGTGTGTACGTTAAAGAGTGCTCCAGAAAAAATAAACTTGCCAATTATGACCGCCTCCCCCTAGAACGTATTGTATATAAAAGTTGCGTAACAAATTAGGATAATAGGATAACGTTAACTGGTGCCGCAACGACGCTAAAGATTGAAGGTGTATTTTCAAGGGGAAAGAATATTTTTTTTTCAGTTCCTGGTAACATTTTGCGTTTAAATATAAAAGTATCGAAATTTGTTCGTATTTATCGTTCTAATGAGATGTAAAACACAAATTTTAGTTAAAAAATTTTAAAGTTATTAAAATTTCCCCAGGCCATTAACGTGTCTCAGCCCACTTCAACAAGAAATTTAGTAACAAAATTAACATACCTATTTTGAGAAATATTTGAATAAAAGCTAAGTTTTACTTAAAATATACTCGTATTTACTTTTATGTATATGGGTTTTTGACTTCGTAGGATACCGTTAACCCAAAAAAAACAAGCAAGAAATAACAGTCGGTCAAGCCCAACTATATGATACCCTACACGACAGTAATTTAAAACACATTTACGAGAGTGCCCCCTATTCGGGACCCATGGAGAATCATGCTTATGTGACCATATAAATATGGATCTATCTATGTTTTAAATTTCATTAAAATCCGTTAGAAAGTTTGTGAGAGGCAGAAAATGCCCCCTAACTCTCCTTGTGGTCCTATTTTCAAAAAACTGCGTAGCTCATGTATGCTTGTAAATATGGATCTTTCTATTTTTTTCAATTTCATTAAAATCGGTTTGATAGTTTCTGAGAGGCAGAAATTGCCCCTATAAGAACCTATAAGCCAAATTTTATCAAGTTTTCTCCTAAATTGCGACCTGGACTTTGCGCACAAGGTTACATGGACAGTCAGCCAGCCGGACGGACATCGCTAGATCGACTCAGAAAGGTCCAAGACCCATATGTTAAGGTGTTACGCACATCAGCACAAATGCATAATAATCTCTCCACTATTGTGGTGTGGGTATAATAATTTTTTTAACGGTAGGCTGAAAACTCCATTTTCAAATTCTTAAAAAATTTCAGAATTTTTCAGATCATCACATTGGGAATTATTGGGGATAGCGAATAATAATACGAAAAAAATTATTTCTTGGCCTCTCATAGTTTTTCTCAACCTTTGATTTAAATTTTGCGATTTTCGGGAAAAACTCATTTTTGGCCATATTTTGCCGAATAAGCCCAATAACTTAATGGCAAAATGTTTACAAAAACTGAAAAATATTTTTTTTTGTCCAAACATTCTTGGAACACTCTAATGAGCATACAAAATTCAAAACTGTTAACTTTTTACTTCTGTTCAAAATGTTAAAACGTCTTCAAAATCAATTAAATTTTATATCCTCTTTAACATGCCAGGATATTGCACTCTCTTACCCAGTAACAACACAGACATCCTACTTTTAGAAAATGTCGAAAATATGAATTTTTGCAAAACTAATAATCTTTACAATCTCATCCTTAAATATACATCTCTCTAAAATGCCAAAAATGTTTATGAAACACTTTTTCAAATTAATCTCCGAGAAAAATCAATAAATTCTAAGAAGAAAATTTAATAAAAATGAATTTACAAACAAACAATATCATTGAGATGTAGTAAAACAGACAGCACTTTTAAATTGAAAACTTCTTCTTAGCAACTGTCACAATCATTCTGCCCAGATATAAAAATATATATGTGAGTATTCCGATGATTTTAGTTTAGTACATAGTTCATAAATACATACATATACATATATAAAATAGTTATATTTTTTTTTTTTGCAATTGTTGCTAAAGTTGAACATCTCCTCTGTATTCGATGAGTTTGTAGCCAAGTTTCTATGTGAAAAAATATTACAATTAGTCATGAATTTACAGTTGGTTTAATAGTTAGAGGGAGAGTGTTGGATGTGTGTTTAAACTTATCTAAAAGCCAGAACATTTTAAACGATTCTTTTGAACTTGAAGGTAGTTATTAAGTTTTTTATATAATTTCTGTACGATATTTCGAAACCCACAAGTGGTGAAAATTGGAAAAAAATGGTAAAAAATTGGAAAATATATCCGGAGTGCATGAGACATTTAAAGCAGCGATAGACAACCTATACTACACATCTTGCGATTTTCGATTCAAAGTTACACCGTTCGAAACGACGACAGAGTTGTATTTACAAACAAATGGGAAATTTGATTAACCATATTCATTACTGTACGAAAATATCCCAAAACGAAAGAAATATTAAATATTTTTCAATGTTTGAAAAATATTATAATTGTTTTTTTTTTAATACAAAATTATTGTATTTCCTTGTTATTTGAAGAGTCCAAAGAAAAAGTCAACATTTATGGCAACTGACGCTTGTTTTCGGAATACAGAGTTTGACTTTCGCAACGGATTTTTTTGTTCGTAATAAAGAGTTGCCGTTACGAAAGGGATTATTTCGTTTTCGATAAACAACTTCCCTGAAGATGGTTAGCGATGCTAACCGAAATATTGGAAATAAAAATATAAAAACAAAAATCACGAGTTTTTAATTTTTATTTATTTACTTGGACATGCAGCCAAACAAAAACCACTATGTAACATGTAAGAAAGTATAGTCGGTCAAGCCCGACCATATGATACCCTACAACACAGTATGTACATCATGCTTATGTGTCCATATAAATATGGATTTATCTATGTTTATAAACTTCATTAAAATCGGTTTTTAAGTTTTTGAGAGGCAGAAATTGCCCCTACCTCCCCTTGTGCTCCTATTTTTGAAAAACTGTATAGCTTAGGTGTCCATATAGATATGGATCTATCTATGTTTTAAAATTCATTAAAATCGATTTGAGAGGCTGAAATTGCCCCTATCTCCTCTCGTGGTCCTATTTTTTAAAAAATGCATACCTTTTGTGTTCAAAAAGATATGGTTCTATATATGTTTTTAATTTCATTAAATCGGTTTAATAGTTTCTTAGAGGAAGAAATTTCGCCCTATCTTCCCTAGTGGTCCTACGATTCCGCCCATTTTCAATAGGCTTGGTCCTTGTGCCAATAAGAGCCTATGTCCCAACTTTTATCAAATTATCTCCAAAATTGCGACCTGTACTTTGCGCACAAAGTTACATGGACAGCCGACCTGCCAGCCAGCCGGACGGACATCGTTAGTTCGACTCAGAAAGTGATTCTGAGTCGATCGGTATACTTTAAGGTTGGTCTAGGACCAATATTTTACAAACATTACACACATCAGCACAAATGCATAATACCCTCTCCACTATTGTGTTGTGGGTATAATAACTTCCGTTCATTCGAAACAAATGCATAGTACGCAAATCTTAATACACAGCATTGATGGGATTTGTGGTACAATTGTACCAAATTTGGTGCAATCAAAACTTTATTGGTACACTGGTACTCTTCATAATTTTTTGGTACAATTAAAACATTAAAACAAATACCCACGAAGCTTATCATTTCTTTGAAGTAACATATAGTAACATAGTAACATATCTCCAGCCCTGACCAGAACTAACAAAAATTGCTTTATTGATTTTTTATGTTCATAATGTTAAGTACATACTTATGTATATAATTCCAGCCAGAGACTCTGGTTTCTTTCCTGCAGACAAGCGTAGAGCTTCGCGGTGATAAGCTTAGGGAATTAAAAAAAAGAAGTATACCGATCGATTCAATATCCCTTTTTGAGTCTATTTAACCATGTCCCTCCGTCCGGCTGGCTGATTGTCTGCCCATGTTACCTTGTTCGCAAAGTACAGCTCGCAAATTTGATGAAATTTTGTACAAAGCTTTAAATTCATAAGCTCGAAGTAAGAATAGGTCAATAATTTCACATGGCCCCCATACAAACTTGTTAACGAATAGTGTTTGTGTCTATAAACCATCTTATCATGCTGGTATTTGGATTAAATTTATCATCATTTTGCAAAATTTTATTGCCCATTCAAATAATACTCCCGACAATAGCTTTTAATGCCATAACTTCCTTTAAAATTATCTACAATAACTTTAACGATAGCTACTATGTCATGACAAAATGTTGTAAAAATAGCAATAGATCCCATATAAGCCCCCTTCGTAAAATCACTCAAGGGCAAACAAATCTCATATAGATGAATATATCGAAATAATATTCAAAACAAAGGACTTTTACATGAATCTTAACCTTAAAACAATTTTTTTTTCAGGCGGGTACATGATTGTCAATGGTTCTCAAATAGAGTACACTCTCGAAAATTTGTGATTATATATTGTGGTGTTGGGTATCAAATAGTCGGGCTGGACTGACTATACTTTTTTACTTGTTTTATTTTGATCGAATAAAAAAGTGTTATGAATTACTATGTTTTTATTTTATAGCGAAATTTTGGTACAATTTATGCAAATTTTGTACAATTTTGCTCTTGAGACGATACAATTTAATAATTGTTATATCCCAACCGTGATACACATTACAAATTGTTCGTATTCGTAAATAATTTCTTTCAAAAAGAAAAAGCAGTGATATAAGATTTTCTTTTGACAACAAAGTGGTATCAACAAAAATTATGATTCGTCAAATGCAGTGCTCACATAAAGTTAAGCTAATGGAACACAAATTAGAGTTTTTATACCCACCACCACAATGAGTTGTGAAGAGGGTATACCAAGTTTGTCATTCCGTGTAAAACTTTTTTTATTTATCTCAGACCCCATAAAGTATATATATTCTGGGTCCTTGAGTAATTCTATTTCGATTTAGCCATGTCTGTCTGTCCGTTTGTCCGTCTGTTGAAAACACGCTCACTTTCGAAAAACTCAAAAGAAATAAACAAACTTGGTGTCAAATTGCTTGTAGTTATCCTAAGCAGTTTGGGATTGAAATCCAGCAAAATCAGTTCAGTAGGATCAGAGCTATGAATCAAAATGTGCAACCACCACCTAAAAAAAATTGATAATTTTGTTACAAAAACTATCATAAATGGTGGAACAATGCCCAGAATGATATAAGATTTCGCAAAAATTCGTTTTATTCGACTGAAAATCACGCTGTTAAATTTCGCAAAGATCCGTTCATAATTTACCCTAGGCCCCATATAAGCCCTACCCCCGGAAAACAGTATAGTACGCCTAAACCCCTAATTAATAATGCTATCATTACAAATTTTAGCACGTCACAGTTTAATAGGACTAGAAATAAGACTATAAAGTTTCGTGAAGATCGGTTCATAATTTACCCTAGGCCCCATATAAACCCTACTACCGCAAAATAGTTTAGTACGTCTAAAATCATAATTAATAATGCTATCGTAACAAATTTCGGCCTGTCACATTTTTATAAGACTAGAAATAACACTTGAGGATCGGTCCATAATTTACCCTAGGCCCCATATAAACCCTACTCCCGGATAACAATTTAGTATGCCTTGAGCCGTACAAAATAATCAAAATAAAATTTAATGCTTCACAGTTTTATAGGACTAGAAACTACACTAATACATTTCGTTATGATTGGTCCATAATTTACTATTGGGCTCATATAAAGCCCACTCTGGTAAAATAATTAAATACGCCTAAAACCGTAGCAGATATAGATATTGCGGTAAACTTTCTTCCAACTTAGCTTCATATGGCCAGAAAAATTATATGCAATTTTGTGATATACAGTCCATAATAAACTTTAGATCCATTTGAAGCAGCCTTCTGAAATTCACTGCAAACGCTAAAACTTATTTCTTCGCTGTATTGAAATTTGTGTTTTTTAATACCAGAAATCACTCTGCAGAGTTTTAGGATGATTGGTTCATAACTTACCATGGCTCCAATATAAATTCCCTTCCTGAACATCATTTAAGTTGAGCTTAAACTATTATGAATCATGATATTTTACTCAATCAAGTAAAAATTGCTAAAAAAAAAGTCCTAAAAGTCGGTCAATAATTAAATATATGTCTGAACCGCAACCAATTTTAATGCAGATGACTGTATTTATAAAGATAAATTAATAATAAATAGAAATCATATATATATTACTCCTAAAACATTCGAGCTGTCGGTGGAGGGTATCAAAGATTCGGCTCAGCCGAATATAGCACTCTTACTTGTTCTTGTTTATTTGGTTTAAATTAAATAAAAAGACTCAACAAAGATTAATTAATTAATTCTGGTGATGATATGATATTTATCAAAACGATATTTTTGTCCAAAAAATGTATGGTTATATTTTAAACAACAAAATAAATACCCGATAATTATAAAACAAACTGTAACTCTTGCTTTAATGCTCTTTAACCAAAAGCCACCCAATAAATTAAAAACAAAGTTAAAAGCAAAAAAATAAAAGTGAAACCGAACTGTAAAAAATCCGTCATCAGTAAAATGAAATTTGATTCCAAAGACCCACAACAAACTGTTCCATGTCAATAAACTTCAAGTACTTAAAACCACATATTTTTCTTGTGCATCAACAGCAATTTCTATCTACCTTGTTTTTAAAGAATGAGTCTTCATTAAAACAAATAAAATTCATACTTGAAATAATAATTGTGGAAAAATACAAGGATTGGAAAAAAAACTAAAGAGACTTAACGCACTAAGTACTTGGAAGAAGGCTCCAACAAATAAACACAATTGTAATGGAAACCAACAAAACAACTGCTAGAACTTAAAAAATGATACTACTAAAAGGATGACATCATACGACTTCAACTTTTATTTGTTTTTTTTTATTATTTTTCTCCAAAATGACCACACATCGAAAGACAAGTACAGGGGCAAGTGCAGCAGATTTGTTAAAAAGTGAATGACAGCAAAGTGTTTCCAAGTGAGAGCATTAAAATGATGTCGATGCATTAATGATACGGATAATGAAGTTGTTGCAGAGAAGAAAAAACAATAAAAAAAATTGCGGTGATAACGGTTTTATACTTTCTCTACTTCTCTACGCAAAAACATTCCCTAATAAACCCAGTTGGCCACGTCGGTAAGACATGTTTGAAGACGGATGCACGGCACCGTTAATTCCTGCAAGACATGTGAGAAACAGCCAGAAGCAATAGTTAAGGACATTTTCGAACAATTGTTGCGAATTCGATACAAACGATTGCATAAAAGACAATGTCGCCTACTTTGTCGTCTACGACAAAAATTATGCCATGTGCAATATATGCAATGTTATTTCGCTTTTTTTATTTCTACGACGACGATATATTGGCAATAATGGCAATATAGCCAACTGGGCTATCAAATTGTGTTTAAGTATGCAAAAATATACACCTCCTATTCTTTTTATTGTTGTCTTTTTTTATATAGTATGGTGACATTAAAATAACAAAAATAACAATTTTATTGACAAAAAGCAAAAACAATAAATCAACACAACAGTTTGTCTCCCATTATGGGGGTTTACGAATAGAGTTTGCAAATGTCACGAGCAAAAGACCTCTCGTATTGTGCAATGAAAGTGGGAAGATTCGTTTGTTTGTTTTGCGTAGTATGTAAGTATGTATTTGCGGAAAATAGAAGGAAATTACCCTGCAAATAAAATTGGACCACCTGACCCATTTTGATAAAATGGACTACTCCATGGACTAGTCCGATGTAATGCAAGCATGGACCATGCCATTGTTAAAAAGTGTTTGTAGTGAGACGACATGTCTTCGTTTTTTAACGACATGCTTTCGTGTTTAAACGACTTCAAAACTAATCCTCTTGAGTATACCATGGAGTAGTTTTAAAACTACTCCTTACTGGTCCAAAGGTGGGTTATATACCATGGAGTAGTTTTAAAACTACTCCTTAGTGGTCCAAAGGTGGGTTATATGGTCCTCTCCTAGGACATCGTAATGTTAAATAGACCAGGTTTTTTCCATACGTTTGGGTTACTTGTGGACTAGTCCTGGTCCCTTGTGGACTACTCTTTACACGCGTGTTTGGACTGGTCCTATTATTTGCAGGGTACAACCAAACCAACACTCCATTACATGTTTTTCGTAAGCAGTGTTGCCAGATGAAGGGATTTGTTTTAAAATTAGGAAGTTAAATGTTAATTTGGGGCAGATATTTGAAGGGAAAAATTTTAAGATTTTGCATATTTTTGTATATTATTTTCAAAACAAAATTTTTTTCATTTGCGAAAATTCTCAAGCTATGTTTAAGAATATTTATAAACCGAATAAAATATTTAAGGCCTGTTCGTCGATAGCGAATGAAGTCTTCGTTCGCTTAAATAACATGCAAAACAAAAACAATGTTTTATAATTTGTTTTTGTTTTAAATGTAATTTAAGCGAACGAAGACTTCATTCGCTATCGACGAACAGGCCATTAGTAAAACGTCATGTTTTCTTCGCTAATAAGTACTGTCTAGTTTAAACGATGTTGTACCGTTATTCTATGCTTATTTTAGGCAAGGAAGTCGAGCTTTCGATGAACGATGAGTTCTTGTCTTCATAATGACATAGGTTAAACACCCACGAGACTAACTATGCAGGCATAGAATGACAGTTTGTTGGCAAGCGAGGTTAAGGGAAAATAAGAAGTTTAGAGCTTTAATTTAAAGTTTATAACTAATGCTTTAGTTTATACAATAATTCCAAATTTGGGATGAAATTATGGTTCTTAAGATTTTAAATTGTAGACAAAATCCAAAAGTTTTCTGGCAGCACTATTCGTGGCACACTGTTAAGTTAACATTCATTATTTACCACACACTTGCACAGTGAAATAAAATTGGAAACATTTTTAGAGAATTTTAAAATAAATTAGATTAATTTTACACTACTCAACAAAGTTCAATAACCTATAATAGATATGCATTTAATTTAGATAGCTCGTGTAACCAGTGTCCATGTTCTATAACTCTCGCTTTTTCTACTTTTGATTGAAATGTTAGAAATTAAACAAAAATGCCATAAATTGAAACAAGCAACTGTTTAGTAAGGGTAATAGCTGTCACGTAAGGAAATTACTCGCCAATTTACAAAAAAAAAGTGTGTTTGTAAAATTTCTGTGAGAAAGTTCCCGCTTTGAACTGTCAAATAAACTAACGAATAAAAACGCGGCGAGAAAAAGTTTTAAAACTAAAAACATATTAAAAATGCAAAAATAATAACAACAATATTTTGTTCTTGACACATTTTTTCATTGTTTAACTATTTTGTTTATAAAATACGAATGTTTTCAAAGCTCGTTTGAAAATAACAAACACTAAAATCGCACTTTACATTATTTGGTATAGCTGACGGTTGTATTTTCGCCGCCGTAGTTGAAAATTTTTAAATTTTACTAAATTTTGGTCGCCGTCAACAATATGTGTGACTGGCGTTCTCAACGTCTACAATGTCACATCAGCCTCGAGTGCAATGTAACGACATTTGTAACGTAACGACGTTATATTTTTTTTAAGTTTTCAACATGAGTTAGAGGCACTTTTTTCTCACTTTTCGAGAAACGATGGAATATTTTGTTTCACATCACATTATCCACAACTCTTTTAAGACGCTTTAAAATAGAAACTCCTTAAACTAGGTAAACCAGATTCAAGCAGACTTACAGCATGTTTTTGAAACAACAAAAAAACTTAAATTTATTTTTGTTTTCAACATAAATTCCTAAACGAAAATTTTTATTTCATTTTCAAAAATGGATCAAATGCAAACGAAGTCTTGGGACCATAACATCTATTCTGATTAAAACATTTTAAAATGTTAAGCTTTTGTCACACTTGGTTAATATCTGTCCAAAAAAGAGTAACCTTTGGATACATAGTTAGTAGGATTTTTACCTTACTTACAAAAAGCTTTCGATTCTATACTGGATTTTACTGAAATGCGTTCGCGTACACATAAATTTTCATACTACTCACCTACTGGATTTTACTGGAAAAGTAAACGAACGCACATAATATAACCAAAAATCACAAAACAACGCAAACACAAAAAAAAATTAATAAAAAAACACTTGCAGATGCAGGTATTATCTCACACTAAATTTTAACTGGGGGTAAGAGATCGGAAAAATTTGCCATTTCTTTTTGCAACATATTTAGAAAGGAAAACGACAACTTTTCACATGTTTGCATACATTTTTAGAATAGAACAAAAGCACGCGCGAATGGTAGCATACATGAAACATTTTTGTCAGAAAAGAAAACACAATTAATCTTAGGTGATACCATATCCCCAGAGAGTCCATTCTCTTAGTTAATCCTATAAGAGAAAGTATAAGAACAGACCGGATATTTTGATATCAGAACGTCTTTGTTATAATCTTTAGAGTAATATAACCCCTTAATAATTTTGATAAGGCTCCTAAAGCGGAGTAAACACTATCAAATATGAGTGACAGCCACAAAATAATTTGTGGTTGAAGGTTGAACTATAGACCAAGCGAAAATTTTTACAAAACTGTCACTTTTGATCGACTTCCCGTCAATTAAATTCTAGTATGCTTCTGACCTGCACTGTTATATATTCTATTAGGAAAGGTGTCAGCTAAAATTAAATATGTGCAATACTGATTAGTTTATTTAAGATTTTATTCCAGTACAGGCAGGAAGAAAAACTACTTTTAAGTAATCACCAACGTCAGTATTAGGGCTTCCAATCGGGATTGGTTTTTTTGGAATCCCGGGATTCGGGATTGAAGAAAATATTTCGGGATCCTGATTTAAAAATATCATGTAATAATTATTTTTAATGAATGGAATGAAAAATTGAGTTATTAAAATAATTAAAAATAATTAAAAAAGAGTATTTGATTATTGATATAAAAATTACACCATTTCCAAATGTATTTTAAATAAAAATCCTTTCAACTTATTTAATCGATATATTTTTTTTAACAACAACAGGGCGTTTCAAAAACTTTTTGTGTCAACAAATACACCAACAAACAAATACATATTTATACAAATTATTTAAAAAAAAAAATGTTAAAATCCCTGCAGAGTAGGAGTAGGAGTACTCCAAAACTACTCCAAATATATGGGTAAAAGTTGGTCCATTTAACATTACATTAACCCACCGAAGTACTCCCTAAACTACTCCATGGAGTACTAAAGTGTGTTAGTTTTAAAAGTACTCCAAGTTACTAAAGTATGAGTACACTTAAGGGGTACTTTAAGCATTTTTCATTTTTTACTAATCGCTTTTTATGGTGTGTATTGTAGTATATTATTGCTATTATTAAATATATTTACTTGGTATTTTTAATTTTTTTTACCTTTTTTCCACAAATTTCACAAACTTTCACTTTTAAATAAACAATTAATAATGGACACCATCAGGGCTACCAATGTGTAATACTGTAAACTATGGAAAAGTATACATCATGCAGTTGTTGGCAGCACTGCCATTGGACCATGTTGTAAGTAGTCCATTTAAGCCACAATGGACCACGTAGTCCAATATTATCTGTAGGGATAATACAAAATATAAAAAAAAAATCGGGATCCCGAAAATCCCGGGATTAAAAATCAGAAATCCCGAGATTCGGGACTAGGGATTTCCCGATTGGAAGCCCTAGTCAGTATCATATGCCTGGTAATTCTTTGCTTCAATGGTCTTTAAGGTGCTTTAAAATTAGCCTTAAAATGTAAAACACAAAAATTTTGCCTCACCATTTTTCCCCTTAATTCTTCGCCCGTGGTCCAAAAATCTTAGATCCGACTACTTCACGCTATGCTGCATTGTTCAGACTAAATGCTAGGCAATTTTCAGCTTCCTATGTCATTAGTAGGCTCTAATATATATGCTTATATGTTTTACACGCCCTTAATTCCTTAATTCGCCGCCCACAGACCCACAGAAAAATTCGGCTACGTTAGGATTTAGCGTAGGTATTTTACCATATACATGCCAATTTTCCGCTTTCCAGCCCATCAGTGGGCTTTAAAAGGCTCTGAATAGACAAAAAGGGAGGAACACACACATATTCATAGAACATAGATAGCAATTGGGAAGGCAAGAGTATCACTATTGATAGGATGTGCGATTATAAAATAAATTTTAAAAGCTTTTTTTGTACCGAGTAGTTTTTGCATTTTTAACGCTGCTATTAAAAAATTAAGATTCTAATGCCAGGAATACAACTGGGGCAAACAACGAATTTTTGACCGCGAATATTCTTCGTCGCCCGAAACTCATCATACGCGGTGCGGTGACTTTGCAACAGATACGCACACGAACGATGACCAATGCATAAGCAGGTGACCATGCTTTGTTTTAGTTTTCAAGTATTTTAGTAAATGAAGTTACTTTTTACTTTAATAATTGTTTGATTTTTATTTTATATAATTTTAAATAAAAATACACAATGTTTTTTTTTTTTGTTGTGAATTTCTTAATGTTTTATTTTTTAACTGCCTGTTCAACGATGTCGAACGTCATCGTTCGTATAGAAAATTATATTTAAAACAAAAACAAAATTCGAAAATTTGTTTTTGTTTTAAATGTAATATTCTATGCGAACGTTAACGTTCGAAATCGATGAACAGGCTGTAAGACTTTTTTATTTTTTTCAAAAAAAAAAAAAAAAAATTGGAGAGGCATAACACTTCTGAATATGGCCAATAAAGTTATTGCAAACATAATAAGCAATAGACTATCTACAACTGTTCTCCCTGAGCTCAGAAATGAACAAGCCGGCTTTCGTGTGCACAAATCATGCATAGACCATGTAAATAGCTTAAGGATTATTGTGGAACAGTCAGTAGAATGGAGGTCACCACTATTTATAGATTTTGAAAAGGCATTCGACACCATAAATCACACTTCTATATGGAAAGCACTAGCGTGTAAATGCCACCTGTCGCATACTACATGAGAGACCACTAAGTAAAAAAATTTCTGTAGAAAATGGAGTTCGCCAAGGCTGCGTTTTATCACCACTGCTTTTTAGTTGTGTCCTCGAGTTAGTAATGAAAAAGGCCACAAGTCATAGACGAGGCATAACGTGGGGTCTGCAAGGTCGCTAAGAGGATCTGGATTACGCAGATGACATCTGTTTGCTGACACATTCATTTTCTGATATGCAGTCAAAGTTAACAACTATCTATGAAACCGCACTATCCGTAGGCCTAAAGATAAACATGGGCAAAACTAAAACAATGCGCATGAATGTTAACAACGAGCAAAGGTTTACTATACAATCCCATCAACTTGATGATGTGGAATCTTTCTGCTACCTTGGTAGCATATTCGACAGGAGTGGTGGCTCCAGCGCAGATATCTCCAGCCGAATAAATAAAGCTCGTCAATCATTTGGGCAACTAAATCCTGTGTGGAACTCGTCATACATGTCACGTCGTACAAAGCTAAGCCTATTTAACTCAAATGTAAAATCCACCTTGTTATATGAATGCGAGACGTGGAATGCAGCAACTCGAGACATACAAGCCATACAAGTTCTCATAAATAAATGTCTACGCAAGATTCTGCGGGTATACTGGCCCTCAACAATTTCCAACACTCGACTGTGGTCAGAAACCAACCAACAACCGATTCAAAATGAAATCCGCGAGCGAAAATTGTCCTGGATAGGTCACACTTTGCGAAAACCACCAGATGATATAGCAAAACAAGCTTTAGAGTGGAACCCACAAGGCAGTCGCCGTTCAGGACGTCCATCGCATACCTGGAAACGCCAGATAACAATTGAGATGTCCAAACTAAACCTAAATTGGAATGAACTTAAACATCGAGCATCGGATCGAGAATATTGGAAGCAACTTGTTTTGGCCCTATGCTCCTTGTAGGAGTTTAAAGGAACTAATATTTTTTTCATATGGGGACACTATTTCTTTCTCTCTGCACAAACAGCAAATTACTTTCTTATTTATCAAAGCTGCAAGTTATTTGTCGTTATTGTGCTTCATACGTTGAATTTTTACTGCAAATTCGTAGTGTTAAACGAAATTCGTCGTTCGTCGCAGTTGTGCTCCATGCATAAGACAGACTTTCGAGCCCCAATAAAAATACAACGGATTTTTCTGTCATTTTTTAAGCACTTTCATACCACTGTTTCTCCATACAAAAACAAGGAACATTTTCTATTCGTTTTCTCTTCTTGTTCTTCCTCATCTTCTCAGTGATAAATGTGAGTGGGCTACTCGGTCATAGCGTAAGTGACATCTGGTGGATTGGCGGAACACATTCCCTCTGCTTTTTGGCTACTCTCCACGGTTCTGTCCTACTCTTAGCAGTTTGTATAAATGTGCGATAGTGCAGAATGTGAACTGAGTTTAACATGTCTCATAATATCGATTTACGATTTCTTGTTTGCTCTAGTATACACCGACTAAAACGATGACTGCAAAAACGCAATGTGTTTGTATGGATTTATGTATCTGTGAGTATATTAGTGTTAATATTTGTTATTTTGTAAGTTCAGCCAAGTGTTTGTTTGTAGTAGTGTTAGTATAAATGCTTTTGAAGAGATAACAACAACATTATTTTGTTTTAAATTTTGTTTTGGACTGTGAGAAATAGATAACAGTAGCTTAGAGTAGATAGCTGCTGATGATGATGGTGGTGGGTATGCAAGGCTGGATGAATGCTGGGATGTTTGGTTTAATGAATATTCTGAAGGAAATGTGATTGGGGGTTGCGATACAAGACAAGTTCTTTAAGTGCAATAACAAAAATAACATTTATTCTTTTTTGAACTTAACAAATGATTTTAAATCTTTATAATAAAATATTATAAATACATATTAAATATAGAATGAACATGATGTTTCTTATTTCTTCACATATTTTTTGTTTGCCCTCGTCACCATTTTTAGTTTTTATTTTAAAGACAAAAATCAACCAAGAATATTATTAGAAAACATGATTTAGGGGTTCTCTTTGCAAGTGGAGGGTTACATCATTATATGTAGGTAGTGTGTAGTAATAGAGCAAAACAATAGGCATGTGAAATAATATTGCCAGATCGGAGGATATAAGTTTTGGCTTGACCCGGAAAACTGTTGTAGGAAAACATGTAGATTCTTAATAAATTAAGAAAATTGCAACTACTTAAATTAAGCATTTGATATAAATGGACTGCAGCTAACTTAATGCATAACAGGGAAAATCCGAAAAAATTTAAAAATTCTTATAAAAGGCTCTTTTTATCAAAGTAACTATTTCTTACTTCCTTGAAAAAGCAGTTAAGTGGAAAGCGTGTTTTAATCATCCCTTGTTAAGAGCATTTCAAAATTATATTAAGGAGACATTTTTTTATTTTTTTGGTTTATGGATTTTTTTCCAGGAACGCACGACTTTTTAATAACTTTTTTATTTTTGGCAACAAAGCAAAAAGAAAACTTAAAATGTTTGTACATGACCTCATTAAAGTTTAAAAGTGCCGATTAAACAGATTGCAACAAAAGAAAGAAAAAACAAACTTTTTTGAATTATTTGATATTTTAGTCATAAAACAATTTTAATCGTTTAATTATGTATGACAAATTTTAAAAATAATTGGTGTTGTAAATGTTTATCTCTGTCTATTTAAGATGAAACATAAGAAAATTGTTGGCAATAAGTTTGATGATGACCTCTTCAAAACTTAAATTGTTGTCCCAAATAGCAAATACTAAGAAATTTGTAAGGGGTTAATATTAGAGATACCTTAAAGGAAACATTATTACATCATATTCTTTATATGACTTTTCGGTGTTGCCAGAAATGTGGCAAAATAGTAGCGTAGAAAAAAGTCTGACGAGTTTTGAAAATTCTTTAAATTTTTTAAATTAGAATATTTTATGCTAGCGAAATGCTATTAAAGAATGTTATTGTAATTTTTGGAGAATTAAAACTTTTGTCGACAACTTATATAGCATTTACACATGAAAGTAATTTCTTGAAAGCCGTAATACACTCAACTTCTTCACTCCAATTTTTAGCTAGCTACAACAAAAATTTCAAGTAAGCGATTTTTTGACAATTTCATAAAGGAAAATGACAATAAACTAAACAGTGCTGCCATTTTAAAATTGTCGCTTTAAATTTCAGGGTTGTGTAGAAGTTTCAAAAGCAAATGGTTTTGGGCGTATGTATCGGGTGATTTTTTAGCTATTATCTTTTTGGCAACACTGGTTTAAACAGCTGACGCACGTTTCGTGTTTTGTTTCACTGTCAAACATCTTCAGTTTGGTCTATAATTTAACCATGAACGTCTTACAAACGAACAACGCTTGCAAATTATTGAATTTTATTATGAAAATGCGTCCTCTGTTAAGAAAGTTCATCGCGCGCTTCTTCCATTTTATGGTCAGCTCATTTTTAGCTCAATGGGTACTTTAATAAGCAGAATTGTCGATTTTGGAGTGAAGATCAGCCAGAAGCATTGCAAGAGCTACCAATGCATCCGGAAAAAGTCACAGTTTGGTGCGGTTTATGGGCTGGTGGCATCATTGGACCGTACTTCTTCAAAGATGATGCGAATCGTAACGTAACTGTGCATGGTGAGCGCTACATTATAAAGAATTTTAATATATTTTTTGAACTAAATATTAGCTGCCGTATTCATAAAAAATTAATATAGATTTGAAAAGTTTTTTAAGAAAAAATTTTATGAATATTTTGTCTTAAAACACATTTCAAACTTATTTTTATTTAAAATGTATAAATATCATGAAAATTTTTCAATATTTTTTAATTAGGCTTAAGTTCATCAAATTTAATTTTCATTAAATTATTTTTATGAAGAAAGGAATTTTACAACATGAAAATTAATTAAAATTGTTATTGATAATCTTTCATTCTTGACGTGACTAGGGGTTGAACCGGCAGGTTACTATGACATGTTTCGATCGGAACCACTCGATCTCCTCAGATAGTTTTGCCGTCTTACACTCGCAGCTATCGAAGGCTGCTGACGTCAGTAGTCAAATATCAATCCTTAAACCAAATTTGTATTTTTAACACTTTCTTTTGGTAGATCGAAATTTGCTTTTTTTACTGAATGATTATCCATTTTAATTGACTTTACATGTTTTTTCCTTACTTCTGTTTTTTCGTACTTTGTCAAGAATTTTTCTTGAAGTCCAAGTACATTTTTTTGTTTGTTTTATTTTTTCATTCTATCTTTCTCTTTTCTGTTGACCTTTTTCAGCACAACTTGAAGGACAAATGTAAACATAGAGCTCGTGCCTTAGCTTTAACAATAATTAGTATTGTGGTTATTTTGTTGAACTATTTATGGTTTTTAATCCAATTCAGTAAAAAAAGCAAATTTCGATCTACCAAAAGAAAGTGTTAAAAATACAAATTTGGTTTAAGGATTGATATTTGACTACTGACGTCAGCAGCCTTCGATAGCTGCGAGTGTAAGACGGCAAAACTATCTGAGGAGATCGAGTGGTTCCGATCGAAACATGTCATAGTAACCTGCCGGTTCAACCCCTAGTCACGTCAAGAATGAAAGATTATCAATAACAATTTTAATTAATTTTCATGTTGTAAAATTCCTTTCTTCATAAAAATAATTTAATGAAAATTAAATTTGATGAACTTAAGCCTAATTAAAAAATATTGAAAAATTTGGATTAAAAACCATAAATAGTTCAACAAAATAACCACAATACTAATTATCATGAAAATAAATATTAGTTTCAACGAATGCCTGAATTTTGGCGTGAGAAATTGTCCTGGCAACTCTGAAACTTCAAATAAGGAAAACAGTAAAAGAAGAAGAAAAGCTATTTTTTATACAGATTTTCCCATTTTACGACATTTTGAGATTGAAATTTCACTTTAATGAATTTTTTTATTTTTTTTTTTTAATTTGTGATATGTGATATGTTAAAGTCTGATAGTGTGAATGCATGTGTGATGAAAATTACAAGTTTTATGAAAAAAGTTTGACATCCCATATGACTTCATCGTTTTTTGAAAATTTCTAAACAATAATACTTTTCATTGAATCAGGGCTGCTTTATATTTCATGTGTGAGTGTTTATACTTTGTGTGATGGTGTGAACACAAGCTGTTATGTTAAATTAGATTTTTTGACAGTCGCAACAAAAGTCATTAGATTTCTATCTCACAAAGTATTATGGAATACGTAAGACTTGCGAGATAGTGTAAACTAGCCTTTAACACTTTCATCTAAAGGCATGTTAAGCAAGCCACAACAATACACTCATTATATTTCCCATAAGCGCCCCACTAACTATCGATCCGTCCATTTCTTCATATAGTCTATACTATATTGCCACATCAACTTTTTTACAAATTAAACCCCACTTTAAAAATAAAACTCGGCAAAACATGTAAATCCTTCCTACCTTTAAAGGCTGTCCAACCAAAACACACGATGTTAATTGTAAATAAAACAAAAAGTTTTCCGAGAATTATTTTAATATTTTTTAATAAGATAGAAGGATCTATGACAATTATGTGTGAAACAAAAATTCAAATGCTCGCCACTGCTTCGGTTGCATACCTCTATTCGATGGTCCATATTTTCCATGACTCTAAAACATAATTGGGGCTCAATGTCGTTAATGTCCCGAATTATCTCATCTTTAGCTCTTGAATTGTTCTTGGCTTATTGACGTACACTTTTACTTTTAATTATCCCCAAAGAAAAAAGTGCAACGGTGTCAAATCACATGATCGTGACGGCCAATTAACATCGCCACGACCTGAAATAACACGGCCATTAAATTTCTTGCGCAAAAGAGCCAATGTTTCGTTGGCTGTGTGTTAAGTGGCAAATCCAACAGGATACTACATATCCTCCAGGTTAATATCCTTAATTTCTGGCTACAAGAAGTCCTTTATCATCTCGCGATAGCTAATACCATTTACGGAAACAGCTTGGTGACCTCATTTTCGAACTAGACGAGCACGCACAGGTGTTGTCACATTTCTTAAAGACCCGGTTTGCTGAAATTTGCTTACAATTCTCCCGATTGTGGACACATTTGGTCGATAAGGCTGCTCAATTCAGTACCTCTCCATGGTTGAATTTGTCAAACACTGAAACAAGTAAATGTCAAATTAAGTGAGTCGAAAAACTTAACGTTAAGATGTGACTCACAATTAACATCGTGCATTATGGCTGTACCACCTATTATTATAAATGTGAAAGTTTGTTAGTTTGTGGATCAGTCACGTGAATCCCGCTTGATGGATTCAGATGAAATTTGGTAGACGGATAGCATATGGCCCAGATTCAAATATGGGGTATTTTTTAAGAGGAAAAACGGAAAAAAATTGTACTTTAGTACTTTTTTTCATTGTGTTAAATTTGGTATGCAGATTGCGTATGATCCAGATCAAAATAAAGGGTACTTTTTAAGGGGGAAAACGGTATTACATTGGTACCCTTTCTCCTTTCGATTATAGCCTTAATTAACATACAGTGTACTTTCTGGAGTCTTTAAATAAGGAAAAGAGGACAATAAAGTACCTTTGGTACTTTTTCTCTTTTCGAAAACTTTTGGTAAAGAGATAGCATATGGCCCAATTTATAAAATAAGGTACCTTTTATGATGTAAAAACAGAAAAAATTGGTACTTTTGGTATTTTTATCTTTTTTATAAATTTGGTTTACATATTGCATATAGTTCAGTGTCCGGAATATAGGTATGTATTTAGACACCCCTTGATTTTAATATTGACAGTTGAATGTCGGTTGCTCAAGGGTATCCAGTGCACAACATGTGTATAAGTTGGAGAAAAATAATAAAGTGCTGTTTAATGAAATATTTTACCACAAAATTTCCGTAAATTTTTTAAACGTTAAACACTTTTCGTTAAATCTTGCACTTATTTTAACGTGAACGAAGTCACGGGTAGAAGCTCGTTAAGCCATTAAAATACATCGCTTTGCTAATTGATTTGCTTCAAATGACAATAAAGGAGTAATAAAAAACAATAACATTTTGTGAAAAATATTTCATAGATAATAAAACTTTATTGGTGTTGTTTAGTGCTGGTGTTCCAACTAATATAAAAGAAAAAATGTCGTTTAATATTGCAACAACCACAACACAAGTGACTGATTTTGACAATTGCGGTCACATAATATTTCATAGTTGGGCGCAAATATGTATGAAAACTATTACGTTATCGCTCGCTTTTTAGATCGACTTGTCGTCCTGAAAATTTCAAAACGGGAGCAAATCAGCTGTTTGTCCTTGTAAATACAAACGAACAATAGCGGTCGACATGCTTGACCAGGCTATTAATGTGTGTGTCAATTTTTTTTTAAAGCCAATTTTTGTATTTTTCCAAAAAATCAAAATTTGCATTTTCAATTAAATTACTTGTATAAATTCAAAAGGATTTATATATGTACATATTTAGAAAAAAACTTTTTTGCATGCAGAGAAGAAGCAAATTTTTATATAATTGTAAAACTTTTTGACACCACTGTATAAATTCTTTAGTTTGTTTTAAGAGATTAACAAAAAGAAACGCTAAGTATTTTTCAATCTTCTGGTTATATTTTTAACAGATTATTTTTATTAAAATAATAAACAATGCATGCTTTTGATGACAGATACTATTAAAATTAATAAATATTTTGGAATTTCATCAACTGATTTAATAATTGATTTTTTTTTTAAATAAAGCCCAGCAAAAAATTTGATTTACAATTATAAAAGTAAAATTTACATACATAATTATTATTGGAAGATGTTTAAAGCCCTGTATTCACAATACACAATCTTAAGCTTCGTACAGACGATGGTCAGCAGCCGTATTCCGTAATTCGCTAAAGCTAAATCTCTATCGCTAAAAATCTAAAAAAATTGGTTTAGCGGTTTTTGGCTACGAATGCAATTCTGTAATGAGCATTGCTAAATTTGGCAATGCCATACAAATTTAATTCGCCGCAATTTTAGCTTTAAATGTCATCGCTAAAATTTTTCAATTTTGTGTTCTCTAAGGCATTTTAGCGATCGAGATTTAGCTTTAGCTAAGCGAATTACAGAATACGGCTGCAGATCTTACAATGTTGTCATTAAAATTGCCTTAAAATGTCTTGCAACTGTCTGAACATTGTAAGCTCATTTTCATTTGGCAGATGTGTAAAATTAATGCATCTGACAATTGCACCATTGTCAGAAAAATTACAATATTGTAAGATCTGACCATCGTCTGGACGAAGCTGAAGTGAAAAGTTTTTTAAGAGGCGAAATAAATAAACCTCAATTTTCCAAAACCTTTAAAAATCCAAAAAAGCAAAAAAAAAACCTTCTAGTTTTTCTTTTAGCTTCTCATATATACTTGGGGTTTTAGATGAATATTATAAAAAGTGACGTAGGATATACAAAGTATGTTGTATTTATGTGCAAACGTTTATCTAAAATAAAACCTATAGCCAAAGTTTTGCATTAAGAAGTAGAGAAATTGTATAAGACGAAATCACCCATTTGTTTCGAAATCCGCAAAGAGCATAGGGATTTGGGACTTTCAGCATAGGTGCACGTAGTGCGGAAAGTTTTCTGACTGTCATTCACTTGGGAGTGACCAGTAACGATTCCTCTGTTTGACTGTCCAAGCAGCTCACTACTTCCGGTCCTTGACCAATTATTTCCCGGGCAATGGCTTTTCAGATGCCTCTGAAAACTAGCTAAAGTGAGAAGGCGCCCAGTCATTTAGCCTGAATGGTTAAAGTACATCTTAACGTCTCAGGCAAGTAGGCAAATTATGTACATGAATATTTGCTGAAGCATGACTGCATCATGGGATTGGACAGAAAGATAGCAGCCCTATCACCAATCTAAGAAAGGAGGGTCAGCAACTCACTTTTTCGAAATACAATTTGCTAACGAATCGCCTAAAAGAGAATCATATATAAAAAATACAAAAAAATCCGGAGAAATTGGCTTATCCGCATTTAAATATGTACCCCCATATTCATAAAAAATACTACAGGTTTATAAATTGAATTTTCTATGAAAATTTGTTCACTAAACCTTTTATAAATCGAACATTTTTTATGAATATGGGGGGTAATTTACAACATTACTTTAGATGTATTTTTACTTTACTGTTGTATTGTACTCAAAGTTAACAGCAACACTTCATGAAAAAAACTACAAAAAAAAAAAATTATTACAAATGAGCTTTTGCTTAAACATTATTTTCATCTCAAACCGGATTTAATCGCTATTTTTTCCTTTAAATTTTCAAATGCCTTTATTGCAATACATTTAATTCCCTCGTATTTAGTAAACCTTAATTAATTTCATCTGGTGGCATCACTGCCGGAAAACGAGAACAAACTCAAATAAGAAATTATGTAAGTGCAAATGTGTGTGAGTATTTGAATAGAAATGTTTTTCCTGTAAGTGAAAAATTTAACATTTCTAGTGTTGGATGTATTTTTTTCTTCTTGTTGCTGTTGTTATTTATGCTGTTCCTATTGTTGCCATTAGACCGCAGTCATTAAAATCCTTTTGTTTTGTTGCTTTTTAATTTCCCAACAATTGCCTTATTTTACCAGGTTCTTTTTTTACGTTTTCTTCTTGCCTGCTTTAGCTTTTATTGAGGAAATGCAATTGTCGTTTTAAATGTTTTTATTTATTATTTTTTTTTTTGTTTTGTTGTTGTGCTCAGTTTCGAAAAATGTTGTAATAATAACAATATTGTTGTTATTATTAATAATAAAAAAAAAAATATTAGAAATAAGGTAAACGTAGACGCTTGGCCTCTTAAGAGAATTGCAAAATGTTGATAGAAAAATAATGTATTTTCAAACAAATTAAAATGCTTGAGCGGCTGTAGCAACCTTTTGGTACCCTTTAACAAGAGTTCAAACACTAATTGAGCTTTTTTTAGTAGTTTCAAACTTAATTAAAACTAATTTAAATAAAATATAATGATTCAGAACACTTTTTGCCGTAAAATAATAATTTTTAGTAGGGCAATTTATATTGGACCCATGGTGAATTATAGATCAATCATCACAAAATTCTGCAGAGTAATTTCTGATGTAAAAAACCATCTACTTAATTTTACCACATTATATCGCCACCTACAATACAAAAGGGCGTAACAACACTTTTTATTTTTTTACAGGAGAAGCAAAAAACTTTACACAATCAATAACAGCAAGGTGTACTTGGCGTTTGAGTTTCATTAATAAAGTCGCCATTTTTGATCGCAGTGATCTAAAATTTGTGATCATGGAGTTTAATAAAACGAACAAAAATCAATCAAAAACTCTATTTTGAATTTTTTTTGTTGTTACTCCTTTTTGCATTATAGGTGACGATATATATTTGTGACGTTTAAGGCGTATTTAAATGATTTCTCAGAGTGGGCTCAGATGTGGGACCTATGGTAAATTCTGGATCATAGAATAATTTGCTATGGCTCCAGGTGTAGTAAAGTATTTTTTTAGAGTGGGATTTATATGGTGCCCATGGGAAATTATGAAGTTATCTTCGCAAAATTCGCTGGTGTGTTTTTTGGTTCTATGAATCTCTGAAAGACAAAATTTAATTGCAAAAACATTACTCGTTACGGTTTGAGGCGTACTAAGATATTTAAGGAAACGGTCCATAATTTACGATACGCCCCATATCGTAAATTATGGACCGTTTTTCACAAAATTCGACAGTGTGAATTAAAGCCTTATGAAACTAATACAGACTAAATTTCACTACATTAATTTTATTTGCTACGGCTCTAGGCGTACTAAAGTGTTTGTAGAGATTAGGCATTGGACACTGTCAATATTTTCTTCTGAGTTTTTCAAAAGTCGGCTTAAAATTACTCAATAATCCAGGATAGACATTTATGCCTGTATTTTTTAAATTTACAGCCAGTCCCACGATGTCACACGTTAACGTTCGCATAGAAAATAACATTTAAAACAAAAACAAATTTTAGAAATTGTTTTTGTTTTAAATGTAATTTTCTATGCGAACGTTAACGTGTGACATCGTGGGATTGGCTGTTAATAAAGTTTTACAAAACAAATTTTGTATAAAAATTTGGCTTAATAAACGTTTGTTAAATTTAATAATCTTTTATAAATACGGGGGTTATACTTAACGGGGAATATCAAAAAAGTTTCAGACGGAATGGCAAACTTAGTATATCCCACTACTAGTGGTGAAGGGTATAAAAAGAAAACTTTATGGGTTCTTAGATGTATTTTAAAAAGTTTCACACGAAATGACAAACTTAGCATACCCTCATTCACTACGTGTGGTAAAGGGTATTAAAGGAAAATTTAAATGAAAATGTATTTATTCTAGGTCGCTAGTTCAAGAAGAACAAGACCGAGAAAATGGCAAACAAAAAAAAAAAAAAACAAAAATAAAACAGCCTATGAAAACGGAAATAGGAAAAAGAAAATCTAGAGGAAATATAAATGCACTCATAAAATTATTACAGTAACTGATTGTAGGTTATTAAATTCGTTTTCGGTACTGTTAAAATTGAATAAAAATATAGTTATTTTACGAATAAATTTATTTTTCAACATTTATGTTTGTTATTAAAAAAACAAACTACCAAAAAATAATGTTTTCCGTATTTTTTTTTGTTAATTTGTTTGATTTTTATCGGTTAAAATATATTTTTTAAAAGTAAAAACTATTCAATTTTAACGAAAATGATGTTCAATAAATAAAAAACTTAGAAATTACTGAAAAAATCATTTGTTTTAAATGAAATGTAAATGATCCGTTTTTTAAATGAATTTTAATTTGTTCCAAATGAATTTTCGTTTGAATTTAACTACATAATATTTTGAGTGTGCAATTGAATTGAAATGTAATTAATATCCTTAAGGCTTTTAGAGATGGTAATATAGGAATCTTACTCTTGTAAAAGTTTCAAGATAAATTTAATAAAAATGTATATACCTGCACACATACTTATATAAAAATAGTGTTGCAAGTGACATTTACCATTTTGTCCGTTAGTTTTTAGTTGTTGAAAGAATGATTTTTAGCAGTTGAAGCTTAAGTAGCTGTGTGCCTTGTTGCCCGTGTCCTTTGGGAGGGCTTTAGTTGAATTCACCACTGGCTCAAGTGAAAGAAATACGTCTAGCGATGGTAGCAGCGCCAGCAGTCTCGTCCTAACAAACTTTAACAAATCAAAAATAATTTTCACACGTAATCCCGTTGCTTATTACTGTGGGTGGTAATTTTACTTGTGGTGAGGTGTTGTTGTCTTTTCTGTATTTTCTTTTTTTTTAATATTTTGAGACCCTTTTTTTATGTTGTTGGAAAATAGATACAGACGAAAATGTATATGTATGTAAGTACGAGCGTAGTTAGTTACGTTGCGTAGGTATGTTTTTGTTTTTACTTCTATTATAAATGTAGTGGTTGTTGTTAAAAATCATAGAAATCGTCATGCGAAATTTAATTAAAATTTATTTTTAGGTTGCTAATGGCTTTTAATTATATGCATGTATTTTTTTATAGATTTAACAATTTAAATATTTGCTTTTTTTATCATTTTCTTTTCATTTTCACAATTTTTTTTTTCTTTGCTTTTGTTACACTTTTTTTAATATATATTTTTTTTTTTATTTCTTTTTTTTCAAACTAATATTTGGTAATACTTATGACTTTGTTTCGTAAGCCATGCTTTTTTTTTTTTTGTTGCAATTTTTCTATACAATTTCTTTTTGTTAAAATAAAAAATCCTTTTTAGAAAGACAAATTTTTCAGTTGCAAAATTTCGGAAGACCAGCTCTTACGTCTTGTAAATTTTTTTTTGTTACTCTTCGTTGTCGTCGTCAAGTCTGTAACGTTTTGATTTCTTAAATTTTACACTTTTTAAAGGATTTTTTCTTTCATTTTTTGTAGATTTAATTTAACAATATTCCGTTTTTTAACTTGACGTTACGTACACTTGCGACTCTCAGAGCAAACTGTTCTTATAAGACTTCGACAGTGTAAAAGAAATGACAAAACCTTTCAAAGCTTAACAGAAGAGAAACAACAATTACCTACACAAGTATAAATTTTTAGTGTATTTTGATGAAACCGTTACTATGAAAAACTACCACAGAGAGCTAAAAGAGTATAACGGCAAATAACAGAGTGTTATGTTTTTATTGAAAACAGTGGCATCTTTGTTATGATTCATTCATTAGCTTTTTGTTGTGATAACAAATTATTACCACGATTTCAAACGCACACGCACACATAGTAAGTGTGTGTTTTAAGGGTTCACTTACCGTTAACATTTCTCTTATAAGAATCTTATGTTGAGTTTTGCTTACTCACCTTATTTTAAAAATACAAGGTTGCAAAGGTGAATTAGCTTGGTTTGTGTATTTGCTAATTAAATTTATATTCAACTCCTTGAAATTTAATTTTATACAGTACTTCTTAATCTTTTGTTAATTGAACGGGATTCGGAGTTATAATGTTGAAATTTTTATTCTTTTTTTACACTCCGCCACCACTAGAAGTGAATAAGGGTACACCAAGTTTATCATTAAGTCTAAAACTTTTTTAATATTCATCTAAGACACAAAAAGTATGTACATTAGAGCGACTCACCAAAAAAAGTTCTCGATGTACCCTTTTAAAAATGAACCTTGGACTTTTTTAAGATGACATTTTGAATATTTCGGCTCCAGCTTTGACCTCTCATGAGCTGGACCAGTTTGAAAAAGGGTATATTTTTGTATGTTTTGTTAATTTAAGAATACAATGTATATACAATTTGTCCAAGGACGATCATCCATGTCCTTTTTTTTAAGGATTTTCTTTAAAAAAAACGGTTTTTGAATTTTTTGTAATAAAAGTGCCGAAATTAACATATTTTAATCTCAACAACTCAAAAGAAAACAAAAATATTGATGTAAAATTTGTTTAACTTATCCTAAGCAGTTTGGCATTGAAATCTAGCCAAATCGGCTCTGAAGGATAAGAATTATGACTCTAACCCTAAAAGAGGTATCATTTTGTTACAAAAAGTAACATAAATCGTGGCGAAATGCACGAATTTATATAAGATTCGTTCTTTATGATTGAAAAGCACACTGTCAATTGCCGTGAATATTAGACCGATATTACAGTTATAATAATCCCAATAAAAAGCCTACTTTTAGGAAACAGTTTAGTTAGCCTTTTACCGTAACGAAAAGGCTATGATGGCTTTATCTCTCATTGAATAGGGAGATAAAGCCATCATGGACGTAGCTCACATTAGCAATATTAGAAAATGGCTTTTTCTCTCATTTCAGTTCCGGAGACACTAAAGTTAAGTATTGAAATCTGGCTTCGCATACTAAAGTTTTTCTGCGTGACGGCCTGTGGCCGTGCTTAGGGGTTTTTCCTCCAGTAGGACGCGGCAGGTGGCTTCGCTGAATAAAGTTTTCCTGCGTGCGTCACAAGAATAAAAAAATGTTTTTCAATGATAACTAAGGATTTTCCCTTTTACAGAATGTTTACATTATGCATAACAATATTCTGATAAAAAATATGGCTATATCTCTCATTTCGCAAAATGTTATATATGACCTTACTTCTCAATGATTGGGCAATAAGGCCATTATGGCTTTATCTCCCATTCAATTGAGTAATAATGCCGTCATGGCCTTATCTATCGCGGTTTTAAAGCAAAAAACTTTAAAAAATCAATATCAAGAAGGTGTTGTTGGAGTTTGAATTTCTTTAATAAAGTCACCATTTTTGATCGCAGGAATCCAAAACTTAATTTCTAATTTTTGTGTAGTTACGTCTTTTTGCACGATAAGCGGTATTTTATACTTATAGACTTTTAACACTGACCAACAACTACCATCCATTTGCGAAGATGTTAACATCTTCCCATAAGATATACATAAAACCAAAAATTTACATTATTCAACATCTTTACAAAATGTTCCTGTCTCATTTTCTCTTTCGATTATTATAGTGCCATCACTAGAAAAGTGGCAAAAAATTATATTATGATTGTGGCATCACTGGCAAAAAGACGTTTGTGTTGAAAGCAGCATAACCATTCGTCAAGTTTTCTCTTTTAAAATGTTTTTTTTTTTTTTTTTGTAAGTATTTTTCATATTTTTAAACATATTAAACTTCAAATACATTTTTGCGTTTTCTTTTTAAATTTTGGTACTTCTGTGAAAAAAAGGTTTTTTTGTCAAATATGGGCTAATCTGAAAATTTTTAAACCAAAGGCAGAAATTTAAAGTTGCCCAAAATCCAAATGTTTGTTAATGGAATAATAGGATATACATATATTCAAGCTTCAACATATATAAGCAATAAGGTTTTACGGTGGTTTTTTTGTTCTTGGCAGAGGCTAACCTAAACGTACTTTCTTTTATTCTTGTAAAAAAGGGTATTTTCCATGGTCAAAAAAGTGGGCAAAACAATCGTTTCAGTATTTAGCGTTTAGCAAAACTTTGATTTGCTTAATTTTCTTTTATTTAAGATAAAAATCATATATGTAAGTTATGTAATATATATAATCCGTTTAATAAACCCTTTATTAACATGTTTTATTTTTTATAAATAAGGCAGTAAAAATTTGAACTAAAAATGGGTACACTCTGTGTAACGTCCGTAACGGAAAATGGGGTTTTTTAAATTTAACAGAATGAATTTTAATAATTTTGTTTTCCAAACTAGCTTTATAAACAGAGTTTTTTATGCACTTTAATCTGATGAAAAAAAGAAATACCTTTATTACGCTTTTTTTTCTTAATATCAATGACAAAGTGTGTAACGTCCGTAACGGCATGAAAATACCCAAAATTTTATTTTAATATTATGAGGTGGAAGTAAGTGTTTATAATGGATTTTCACCTGCTGAATCTGAATCTGGACTTAAAATTGCTCAAGGTTGCCGAGAATCCGAAAAACTTCACCTCAAAGTAACAAAAAGTGTGTTTTAATAACATGCGATCCCCCAATCTGCAACTTAAATTGAGATGAATTTCAAATTCTTCTGAAACCTAAAATAATTTCTGAATATCAATAATTAGTAATTAATAACCATGTAGTAAACCGCAACCTCCATGCACCCCTTCAAATATTTGGTGGTACGCCCATGCTTGCAATGTTTACGTACTGTATTTTCCGTTAGAAATCTTTAAGCAATTCTTGCTTTGATCTTAAAATTTTGCCAAAATTTTGCGCGTGGTGACAAATATATTCGTATTAGTGCTGGGATACTATCGATATTTTCAACTATCGATATTTATCGATAGTTCAGATTTCACTATCGATATATCGATATTACTATCGAGTGAATGTTTGTACTTGTGCAGGAAACTTTAATTCTTATTTATAAGGCTACAGTTCGTTGTTTTTATCACTTTATTGAATGTATAAGACTTATGTATATACGCACCTTTCTGAAGGAACCAAAGTAACAGGGACTATAAGATATTTCATTGCAACTTTAAAAAATTTTCTAAATTCTAAACCCAAAAAGGTAATCAATCTAGCGGACTTATCCTCTAATGGTCGTTCATTGTTTAGTCTTATGCTTGCAATTGCATTTGGATTTGCATTTTTTTACAACATTACAAACATATTTGCCATTTCAGTCCCTTTATAAACATGCAAAAATTTCGACTTAAAGTCCTTTAATTAGCAATAAAAAGCACTGCTAAGCAATCCATACCACTTGCCATTCTTGTTGTTTGTATTCATTGCTGTTATTCAGCGCGAATTAATAATATCATGTAAAAATTTGCGGCAAAAAACTGTGTGTGTATAGCTGCTGTAACATGTCTTCATAGCTGTATTTTAAATAATAATAATATCGATATTGATATTTTTCCTATCGATATTTTCGATATTTTAAGACTATCGATAATATCGACAGTCTATCGATAGTTTCCCAGCACTAATTCGTATTAATTAAAATGTGTTCAAATGCAAACAGAGCAAAAAAATTTTGTGCAAATTTGAAAATAATACTGAAAAACTGTTGGTGTTTAAAACTAAAAAGGCAGAAAGAAAGCGAGCATATCTTGAGAAAATCAAAGAACAGTTAAAAAATAGTGTGTCACAGGCAAAAAGAATAAAAAAAGCTAATAGACAACGAGTGGCCAAATTTAGAGAGGCACATAAATACATTCTAAGAAACATTACACAATTCGTAAAAGAATGGAATGTGAGTTATTTCGAACGGATTTTTTTTTTGCTACTTCGCATGGAAAAGGAGCGGTGGACGGTGTTGGCGCTGTTGTTAAGCGAAAAGTTTGGCAACTAGTAAAAACCCAAAATCTCATCTTAAAAAGTTTCGAGATTTTCACAAATTAGCAAAAAAAAAAATATATAAATGGCGTTTTTCTAATTTACGTTGGTAAAAATTATGTCAAAACTGCATCTGACGAAATATCAAAAACATGGATAAATGTAAAAAATATTCCAGCTCTTAAATCATATCATTATTTTTTCGGGCTTTTCCAATGACAACACTATAAGAGTAGCTCGAACAGCTGGGTCTATTAGGCATAAGATACAATGTTTAACGGTTAAATAAACAAATTAATAAATCAATATAAGTAATATAAGAGTAATGAAATATTCTATAATTGTTTTGTAACTAATAAATTAATAATTACAAGGTTAAAAAGATTTTTAAATACATGAATGTTTTTTATATACACAATTTGGTTTAATGGAAAAAATGTAACGTCCGTAACAGACAAAAATTAAGATTTTTGTTTAACAGGACAACTTAGCCTTCTTTTCTAAGATGGATTGATATGCTCATATATTCCACTTAATTTTTTGTATTTGGACTTTTTTGGTTTATTATGCAAAATTAGCTAAGAAATGTGCAAATGCACATAAGCCTCAAATTCGACTTCCATTTTTTGTAACGTCCGTAACAGAACTTTAAGCTAGCATAACTTTTTTTCAAAAACAGTTAACCTTTAAGTTTAAAACAAATTTTAAAATACTCCCAAAGAACTGCATTTTGCAAAAAATTTCATGAAAATATTCCAATGCTAACGCCAGCTGTGTCAATCTTAACAAGCAAATTTGCGTGCGAATGTAACGTCCGTAACGCAGGATTAGCCCATATGTATTTTGAAATTTATATTTCATGGTAGATGTAGACTGGCGTTCTCAACGTCTGCAATGTCAAATCAGCTTCGAGTGAAATGTTATGACATTTATAACGTAACGACGCACAGAGGGATTTGTTCATACAATGTTTGGCATAAAATATAAGGAGTGCTCGTAGAATGTTGAAATTTGGCGCAGAGCCTTTGGTTAGCTTAATTATGAAAAAAATAAAGTTTCATCAAAATTGGCCACGCCCACTACCCACCGCCCATAGAACCCAAAATTAATTTTTGGGCCAAAGTTTTTGAAATTTGGCACAGAGCCTTTGGTTAGCTCAATTAAGAAAAATATAAAGTTTCATCAAAATTGGCCACGCCCTCTACCCACCACCCATAGAACCCAAAATTAATTTTTGGCCCAAAGTTTTTGAAATTTGGCACAGAGCCTTTGGTTAGCTCAATTAAGAAAAATATAAAGTTTCATCAAAATTGGCCACGCCCTCTACCCACCGCCCATAGAACCCAAAATTTTTTTTGGCCCAAAGTTTTTGAAATTTGGCACAGAGCCTTTGGTTAGCTCAATTAAGAAAAATATAAAGTTTCATCAAAATTGGCCACGCCCTCTACCCACCACCCATAGAACCCAAAATTAATTTTTGGCCCAAAGTTTTTGAAATTTGGCACAGAGCCTTTGGTTAGCTCAATTAAGAAAAATATAAAGTTTCATCAAAATTGGCCACGCCCTCTACCCACCGCCCATAGAACCCAAAATTTTTTTTTGGCCCAAAGTTTTTGAAATTTGGCACAGAGCCTTTTATTACCTCAATTAAGAATAAAATTAAGTTTCATATAAGCCCATATAATCCATATTATATTTTTTCCCACAACTTTTTGTTTCATTACCAAAACTAATTATTTTATAAATAAATTTCAATACATGCATTTAAATATAGACTTTTATTCATCATCTATCATTTCTGTAACTATATCATCAAGTTCCATAACCTGTTTACGGGGTTGACATCTAATGCTACTTATAAAAAGATCTGACGATACTAGAAGTCGATGAAAAACATCTGTATTTGTTGCAACTCTATCACATTTTCTGGAGAACCTTAATCTATAGTTATTATAATCTTTATTTCTGGCTTCTTCGGCTTCTTCAGAAAGCATGCCAATAGGAAGTATTGCCGCATCCATGATATCCTTTCCGTGTATTAGTATTTTGTGTACTGTTACTGGCATATAATACCAACTATATTTTTCAACAAAAAGTTTTGCTGTATCTTGAGCAAAATTCTTGAACTTCAAGGAATTAACTTTTTTGCCACAAGTTATTATTTGTAGTATAATGCGAAATCGATCAATTAGTTGCTCCTCTACACCAGTCACATCGGCAACAAGTGCGGGGTAAGAAAAGAAACGCCTGGACGTATTTCCATCGTTAGTAGACCCAGTTCCTTGTTGAACTGCATCCACTCGTATACCCATCTGTTCCTTTAAGGCCTTCTGAATTCGAAGTTTGTTTTCCAGTTTAAGACTTTTGTGTTCGTCCTTGAGCGCGGAGCATTTTTCAAATGGTTTGTTGTAGGCGATATGAAGTATGCACTCCATAAATTTTATGCGAGCATGTTAGGAGAAAACGCCCATTTTGATTGCTTCACCATCAAAAGCTTTGCTTGAAACTAATTTAAGATTATTCATTTCAGTTGGTTTTGCTTTGCAAATGTAACAAACAGCTGCTGAAGATGTACCTGTAACAGTTTGAGCTGTCTTGCCATCTAACATTGTAAACACGAAATTATGCTTGATCGAAAATTGCTTTCCGCATACTAAAACTTCGGTATTTTTCAAAGCAGCAATTTCTAAATTAATTTTTTCAACAAGGCTTAGCGCTTTTTCTTTTGTTTCTTTGGTAAATTCAAAGGATATAGGACGGCAGAATCTTGTTGAAGACGGACTTTTATTTCGCCAACATTCGTCTTGAGAAATTGTCTGTAGACTTAACGGAACCATACATGCCAGTAACAAAGTTTTATCGCTTACATCAGCTGCTAAACTCTGATTATACTCAACATGTCCAGAGGAACCATCGCAACCCCACTTACATGTAAACTCTAATTTATCCGTCATACCATTTAATTCTTCATCCGGAAAAGTTTGAAATAATCGGCTTAACGTATGATCCATTAAACTTTGCAAGGAAACAGACGCAGCTTTTTCAGATATTTCAATTTCATCTGGATAGCAATGCCTTTTTTCTTCTCTTACGTTTGCATATGGTGGCAAAATATCGTATCCTTCATTTTTGAGAAAACTTTTGATGGCTTCATACTGACTCTTTGTAAGCTCTGCATCCATCATCATTGCTAGTACAGCCGGCGAACGAATATAACACCGAGTTGGTATATTTCCACCCATCACTTTACTTGCCATATTCAAATGTTCTTGTGAATATTTTGAAGCTAATTCAGCTGCCTTGAACCTCTTTGTGCGAACTTGACAATCTTCGAAATCTTTTGCTGGCCTTCCTAGTTTAGTTGAACAACTAGGCTCGCTATTAAGTGATACTTCAAATACATCTAAAAACACAATAGGAAAAATCATTTACACATATAAATTTATAACTCTTTAAACGTACTTTTTAACCAATCTTCATTTTTTTTAAAAAAATGGGATTTTAGTTTATACGATTCTTGAGTTGCTCTTTTCACTATACCGATTTCTTCATCCTGAAGCATTGCATTTTTTGATGTAATGAAATCGGTTATTAATTCCAAACTTGCATTGCAATTAATGAGTTCGTAACTCAGTTCACTATATAACACAGAAAATAAACTCATTTTAATAATATCTTTTTCACTTCGATATTTTCACAAATTGTTTTATTTTTATTGTTGTTAAATCATATGGTTTTGTTTTTAATCTATTCTAAATAAGTTATTGTTGTAACTTAATGTCATTATAACGCACGTGCCTAAAATTATGCAATATATTTTTGTAATTTTTTAAAATTAAAAATTTAATGAAATCGGAAACCAATTTTATGATTTTATAAGAGATTATTAATTATTTAAATTTTTTTTTTTTTTTTAAATGATAGTATGGAGTCTTACCTTTCATTTTATTATAGCGAGAGCACCGAGCACGACCGACCAACCTTTTTTTTCCAAGGAAGTTTGTTATCACGGCACATTATAGAACAAATTTTATTCTATCATATCTTTTAAACCATATGAGCGAATTTTATAATTTTTTTTTTAAATACGCAGAAAGGCTATATTTGAAGAAAATCACTATTTAAATAAGAGCAATAAAATTATCTTACGTACAAACACTTTAGAAGTGCGTAAACAGTTTTCAATATTTTGGACCAAAATTTACATGTGACTTTACTTCATTATTTCAAAGACAAATAAACGTTTTTTTGGAATACTGTTTATGGATTCTTCATACTGAATCAATTTTCTACAAAACTGCATCATTACATTTTTAAATTTTATGTGTCGAAAAAATGACTTATTGCACAAAAAATCCCACTGTGCGACGTAAGCTCTTTTGATTGTTTTCGACATGAGTTACAGACAAAGAGTTTTCTCACTTTTCGCGAAACGATGGTAGATTTTGTTTCACATCTTTTCGATGCGAGCAGTTACAGAACATGCCCAGGAGAAACTTTTTGATTTTTAGTAATAATTGGTAGTTATTTCATACGATACCTGTTAAGTAGTTGTCATTACAATTGTCATTTTTTTGAAAACTTCAATAAATACTTACTAGTAACGAACACAGCAACTACTTATAACTTCTATTATTTTCATTACTGAGCAATTGCTAATAATCAGCTCAATAACTACTTATTAGTTGTGTTGTTTTCAGTACTGAATATTTACTTTTTGGTAACGTACTTTATAACTACTTATTAGGAGTATTAACTAGTATCAAAAAGTAATTTCAATTTTTGGGAATACAAAATTATAATTTCAAAAGATTTTGTTATTCGTGCTTAATTCCCAGTTTTTATTCTTGATAAACTTGATTAACTAGTGATTTTTTGGCTTACAATAGTACTTACTATTCAACTTACTCGTAGTTAAATAATAACTAGATATTTTTTGACTTCTAGTAAGTGTATTATATGTACTGAATTCTGTGGACACCTCGAACAAAAATAAGTAGTTATTCAGCCGAAAAATAAGTAGTGTTTATTTTTCTCCAACATTATTTGCTAACTTACCAGGTAAGTTAAGTTTTTGCTGGGTGGGTACAGAATTACCATTTTCCGCCATTTACAAAAATTATAGAAATTGTTTAAATTGGAAATTAAGGTCGATTCAATCGGACAACATTTTTTAAATGTATTTTGCCGTTTTCCTTTTTTGAGAGGGAAACACATTATTAATGAACAACTTGAATTGTTTTTTTCTTATATTTAGTCCGAACAAACTTAAGCTGAAGTTACCTTTAAAAGAAAAAAAAAAAAATTGTCTTAAAGTCAGTTTCTTAGATTTCTTACAAAGACCTGCATTTTTAAAATCTATTTAAAAAAGTTTTTCCAAATCGATCGATCTATTTAACCTTAAATTATTATGTCATAAGATATTTTCTTAAAGCATCGCTTACTATTTGCCATTATTGTAAAAAATTTGTACAAATTAACTCATCTTCTTGTCGTAGTTTCACAAACATTTTGCCAAAATTAAAAATAGCAACAAAACAAATTTCAACAGCCAAAACTAAATAAAAAAACCACAATGACGAAATTGACATCATAAATTAAAATTATTTCCAACCCTCTACACCTCAAACCACTATAACAAACCCTCGAAACCCCAGCAAAAAAAAGGTGATGAGGTAGGAAGAACAAAATTCAAATGGAATCCCTAAAACAAAACATCACCAACAAAAAGGACACAATGCTTAGCAACTATCAAACCAAAAGTAACGAAAGGGGCGAGACGCAACCATCAACAAGATTATTTCGCATAAAAAAATAAATTGATTCTCGCTAAAAGTCGACATTAATAAAAATGGAACAAACAATGCAACAAACAGATACAGAGTTAGACAGACACTCGTTTGGACAATGATACAATAAAAATTCTAAAAAGGCTCAAAAGGAAATCTTCAAACCGAGTACATTTGGTTTTGTTTAGGAAACCAAATAAATAAAATGAACCACCAAATTTATTTTGGAAATTAAACAATACATTTACACAACATTACGAAGAGCACCACTCGTAGATATTTCAAAACAAAAGAGCACGACATCAATACAAATATTCGGTACAATAGATTTGAAAATTGTACATACAAAGAGTACAAAAACAATTTCTAGGTTGACGAGTACAAGAAATTTGTCCACAATAAGTTGGACCTTTTATCACGTTCTACAAATAATACGAATAGAGACTGAAGAAGAGCAAAGATTTATAACTACAACAATAGACAAACAGAAATTGACTTTTACAAGCCACGATCGTTGAAGTCACATCTGTAGACAGGGCGACAAGAAGATTTTCTAACAAATCTGAAACTTAATAATTGAGTTTTTCGTTAGATATTTGCCTTTTGGCATTGCAGAAGATTCGGTGGATGATTTTCGAGTTGCTAAAAACAAGACACATCATCTATAAGCCACATCTAAAACTTTCGTATTTTAATCCATTCAAATTGAAAATAAGACTGCAACTGATCTACGATATATTGAATCTGCTAGTCAAAGTCTGCAAAAAAATGAAGTTGATTGTCATCAGGGTTTAAAAACTGTAGTCGAAACCAAAAACTCTCGAACAAAAAGTTTAATATTTGTGTACAACTTTTCGCTTTTTGAGTTTGTTTGACAGCGACTGTTTACATTTAATGAAACAGCTAATCCCATCAACAATAAATTTCATTCCCAAGAAAAAAAACTTTGGTAAAAGCAACAGTTTTTTTTTTGCCAATGACAAATAATATTTGACAGAAATGGCAGTTTTTCTACTTTGACTGCAGTTTTTTGAACGCTGATTGTCATCAACTTAACACTCACACAATACCATCCTGTAACCTCACATTGAAAGGAGGCCGCTTGGCTTACCTAACGCAGTCTCCAATACAATCACGTCAAATCCCACCGTTTCTGTGGTATTAAGCAATTCGAACCTCTTAGGAATATTACAAGATGGCTTTAGACCGCTTACTTAAAGGATTTTCGTTGAACTTGGAAGAATTTGAGTGAAGCGCTATGGGGTTTTCATACAAATCTTCTGGTCAACTCGTTGCCTTCGCCGTAGAATCGTCTTTGGACAGAAGGTGTTCTTGCTGATCAGCTAAATACGACATTGCCCAGTAGATCCGTCGATGCACTGTTATGGAAAGGCCCTTGGTTTAGTCTGTCGCGTTTGAACTTGAAGTACACATTGAACACGATAGACCTTGTTAGTAGCCTTACTTCGGGAACATGAAAGCTTGTTCGCATTTCTTTTTTCTCTCAATTTGGGATAGGAATTCTACGAGATGCTGTCGAACATCCACAATCATATCAATAAATACTATGGGCATGTGCAGCTTTAAGGTGAGTGGGTTAAAGTTCAGAGTTACCTCCATGCTGTTACTTCTGACTTTCTGGTCATCCTGTGTTTTATACTTAGAAGAGCTAAGTAGCCAAAAGCTTCTTTAAGACCCACGCGATTGGCTGCTGCTCTTGTTTCTGTGTTTTAACTGATTTCGACTTGATTTCTACCGATGATTTATCTCGAAGCATTCATACAAAAAACTCCACCGACCTGTAACTAAAAACCGAAGAGAAACATCAAAAGGCATTGGAAGTATTGTTTTGAAAGGCTTTTGTTTTGATGAACGAAAAGACAAGGCTCTTATAAATGAAAAAATAGGGGATCACTATCATTGCAAAACAGTTTTAGGGCCATTATTATAACTTGGCGTTAGCTGTTATCCGACAGTTAACAGACGCTTTTTGACAGATAACACATTATTATCTGTTAATTTAATCTTAACTTTAGCTAACTTCAAGTTGTAATAATGGCCCTTAGAAGAGCACATCTTAATTTTAAAAGAACCTGGATCTATTTATGTGGGGTGCACAACACCAAGCCAAGGGAATGCTGAATTCGACAACAACATTATTAAAGGGTTAAGATCCTATGCTCCTTATAGGAAGAAAAATATTTATATAAAGGTTACAATTGAGATAACGTGGTTTGTGTTGACTGTGATTCCGATTGGAAGGGTGGTGGCTTCAATATTAGAAAGGTATTTGGGGATACTGTTTCTGTGCTTCATGCCAATGAGTTACGCCTTCATCATTTGTTCTTTACTTTAGATGGTTGTACTTCGGGACCTAGATAATATTCCGGACCTATTGGAAAATGGCGGTGTCTTTTTGGGCGGTGACTGGTAACTTGTCAGACTTGCAAAAAATAGATTAAGTCGACGAACTAAGTACGGATCAAAAATATCTTTATGAGATTTCACAGGCTGTATGAACTGGTTCTTGCAGTTCATACAGAATGGAGCACTCGATATGGCTTATTTCGGCTAATCGTACACTCCGACTTTACCTAATTTCCCGTAATCTATCAGTAAATTTGCAATTGATTTGATTTTTGGACTGATTTTGTTTAATAAACTTTAAAATCGATTTTCTCGAAAACTAGAGGCGCTAAAACAAAAACAATCAAAATCTGTGATTACTCCTTATCAAAAATTGATTTTTTTCAACTGGTTATGAATTCTCGATTTTGAAACGAAAATATGAGATCTGTTGTGGATTCTTTTTGCGTACCCAGGAAACTTATTTATCAATTATTTTATAAAATATAAGATCCTTTGAAAGTCAGAACCTTTCAAAATATCCACTCTTTATTTCAAAATTTAAAATGTGTTTAAACTTTGATGTTGTTACAAGTAGAACTGTTGCTTATATTTCTTATACGTTTAACAGTTTTATTTGGTTTAATATCTTTAATTTTTCTAAAATCTTTGGATGAAGTTTCCTGACTATCTGGCCTAAGCAACCAGTGAAATGCGCATAGGAATAGCTTATCCCATTAACGATACCTTTCAGTGTTTTTATCAAGAATAAAAATTGGGAATTAAGCACGACAAACAAAATCTTGTAAATTGAAAATTTTGTATTCCCAAAAATTACTTTGACTGTGTAGTAAGTTTGAAATCAAATTAAAAATTAAAAAAAATTATCTACAAAAAAATTTTGCCATACTTTACATAATCACTTCAAACTTGTCTGAATTATTACCAATCACCCTGTTTCTTCTTTATAAAAACACAAAAAACTAAAAGAAGCATCCTTTTGACACCTTTCCCAATTTCAATGTGAATGCTAGAAGAAAAACAAAAACATTTAAAAGCAACTGAAAAAGAAAGAAAAGAAAGTCAACTGCGCACAACAGCATCGAATCCAAGTGTGTGTTTATGGGTTGGCTTCTTCATCGCATTCCAATTCACGCACATGCTGTTACGTTTTTCTTTTACCACAAATTGGCTTTGTTTCCATATTATTTATGGTTACATTTCGATCAGATCATGATAAGGAGGATGATGATGGCAATCTTTTGTTTGTTTGTCCTTAAATCTGAAACTCAATCGTATTACGGAGTGTGGTGGTAAAAAAATTCCGTGGAACTAGACTTATTGACGCCTTTTTAGCAAACAATCTGAAATATATGTTTTTGGAATTAAGCATATTAAATTGATTTGATTATGGATTAAACTAATTAAGAGAGAAAGAGAAATGTGCTCATTAAAATTTGGAAATTACAAGGTGGAACAAATGTATTTAGAGTTAATTCAATAAAGCAATTGGATTAAGTTGTATCTAAAAAGATGTTGAATTGTGAATGAAAAGTGGCCTCCAGAATGCAAAAGAAAAATAAGTTTTTTTTTGTGGGACATAAAAACATTTAAAGCGAAAATAATAGAAAATAATTAATATTAAAAAGGGCAGATAGCCCGTTATGTCAGAATCATCGAGGAATATCACTGCTAAGTGAATAACATGTTGTTTTAGACCGAATCGTAGCGCACAAGATCTAATATTCAGAATGAAACAAATACTGCTGCTTTATATTTAGATTTGAAAACATCTTTTAACACAATAAAATGTTGAGAATATCGGAGGTGCTTTGAAGAAGGAACGCGGACAACAAACTGATAAGATGAATCAAAACTTTCTACGAAATATGCCGAAACTATGTGAGAACCGGTAACAATACATCCGAAAAATGCATGCCTCACAAGGCGATATACTAAGTCCATATCTGTTATAATACTGTTGGACGATGTTATCAAAAGGTGCTAAGAATCATTCATTCCTATAACAACTTGAAATTGGAACATGGAAGATGACGTGAAATTTGTGGCAAAATTCGCTGAATCACTCCATTATAACTTAAATATTTTCACTGCTGAAAAGAAAGAGGCTACCCTGCAGATAACGAGAATAGTCCATACATGCATGGTAAGAGAAGTCAATAAAGGAGTAGGAGTACTCCAAAACTACTCCAAATATATGGTTAAAAGGTGGTCGATTTAATATTACGATGTCCTAGGAGTGGACCATATAACCCAGTTTTGCATTACAAGGGAGAGTATTAAAACTTCTCCATGTTCTTACATACTCCTAGTGGATTAGTTTTGAAATTACTTCATGGTATACTCCAGAGGATTAGTTTATACTTCGTTTAAAAACGAAAACATTTCGTTTAAAAACGAAGAGATGTCGTTTCACTACAAACTCTTTTTAACAATGGCATGGTCCATGCTTGCATACCATTAGACTAGTCCAGGGAGTAGTCCATTTGATCAAAATGGATCACGTAGTCCAATATTATCTGCAGGGTATTATAATAAGCTGGTTCTGAAATCTTAAACCAAGTTGACTAGTAGCGCTACTAGATAGTCATTATTAGCGAAGAAGGAAAAGTGGATAGGAACTTATATCGCAATTTAGGCACAACTGTAAAAATTGGTAAAAAGAGAATTCTAAACGGTATTAAAATTTCAATCTTCCAACCCTCACGTATAGATGTGCATCAGAGCAGAGTTCAGGCATCGGAAATGAAAACTTTTATGCCGTGTGTCAGGTAAAACACGAGAAGAAAGTATACGAAACGGAGCAATATAAGAAACACTATTGACAGAACCATTTAATAAAAGGACAGAGTGCCAAAATATGGTTTTGGCATGTTGCCAAAGTTCCGCCTGCCGAAAGAGTATTAGAAGTAAAACCGATCGGTACAGTTATGATTTCGATTTAAGTGTGCGCCCTCATTATTGCCTTATAACACGTTGGATCTCAACCACATGGTGTGTAAATATTAACACACAGCTCTCAATTCGAGTGTATTATGAACCAAAACTATACACCCACCCCTTGCTTATAAGCCTGGGCTATCTATCCTCCACTGCTATAGTTAATCAAAGCAGATTCTGTTTAATAGCAACAACAATTAGGAATCCCTCCACAGGCCAAAGAAGTATAGCAACGGAGACCTCACCAATAGTCAGGCCGGCTTTTATATTCACCGGGACTATTGACTCTCGTGGCACCAAAAAATAAGATATTATGGTGTTACTTCAAACTCATTTTTAATCATTTAGCGCATCATTTCGATGTCTGGCGCCTTCCAGGTTGCATATACCAGCTATTTACCCCAGAGGATGTAACATTTAAGCACATCCTCCGGCGGAATTCATCGTCACAAGAACCAAAGGAAGATAATATCATCCTTGGTAACTTAGCAGGACACAATTAACAAAACTTCCACTGAACAAAGAATCGAAAGAACAGCCAAAACAACGGCACAAGACAAATTAAAATGGAAATGTTTTCGCAAAAACAAGGCAGAAAGAGTTCTCTTACAAGTAAGCAATTCAGTGCATAACAGAAAAGAGTGTGTTATTAATACGATCTTCGTATGACGTGCTAAATTCCCAGTTTTTCATATTTGATAAATACACTGAAATTTATTGTTGAGGGAAAGCAAGAGTGTGTTTCACAAATCTTTTTCTAAAAAAGTGTTTCAAAATTTTGCACTTATAATTTGTACTAGTTTCGTAATTAAACAAGTTTGTACTAAAAATTTTTCGTTAAAAATTTCCCAGAATCTTTTTTTTTTTTTTTGAAAACCCTAAACTAAGAAAATGTAAGTAAAAATTTTAGCTAACTTAAATTGTTTACTATGTATTCGTAAAATTTCTTTGGGTAGAGAAACAGTTCGCGAGCCATTGTCGTTTTTTCTTGAAAGAAATCCGGCCGTAATGGTTTCGCGTCGAATAACACAGTTTTTCGGGGTTTGAAAATAACCAATCGTTTATAACCTGGAGTACCAACAAAAACTCATTTTGATAATTAAAAGGGTCGGGCGTTGAGAGCTTCGGCTTCCTAGATGAAGGAGTAGGTCGTTCGATAGCTTGTGAAGGATGCTTATCAACATATAAATGATCTCATATTGACATATATTCCCATTTGAGCGTTATTTAAGAAAATACCCCCATTATTATTTACATTATATATATATATACATATGTACATTTTCCCATAGTTGCGAAAAGGAACATATAGCCGTAACAAATTCTAATGTTTGCTTCGATTTCGTTAATTGTTTGGGTTTTGGGGGGATGGCCCACTGCTTCCGATTCTGGTGCCAGGGCTGCTGACTGAGCATCCACATATTATACTGTTATTCGGGTTCTACCCCGCGTGGTCGGTCGACAGAGCCTCGTTTTTAAATAACAGGGAGCATAAAGTCTGTGAATACAGTGGGTGCGGTTGTCCGTTGAGAGAAAATTGCGCGTAGTGCTTTTTATACTGGATTTCTCCTGGAATCCCTCACATATTTCGGAAAAACCTAGGGAAATTTGTGCGGGAATTCCGGGCATTTTTATATTTAATTTTGGCAGCTGCATTAAAGACTTTTTGGAATAAATTCTAAAAATGTATTAGATTCTTTCATATAATCTTTCAATAGGATCTCTTGTTTTTTTGTTAATAGAGTCGCTAAGTTTGGTTGAAAGATTCCAGATTATGCTGGACAATTGTGTTAATGCAATAAATCAAAATCAATGAAAAAGTTAAATTTAAGTTTTTGGTAAGTTAGGGCCGTTTGCGTTTTAGATAAGGATATAAACGTTTAATGAATTTAAAAATCAAAAGACAAATGAAAAAGTCTCAGAAAAGGAAACTCTAGTTGCGCGTCACTCCCCATTTTTTATACGTATGACTTGCAATATTTGCTGCTGCAATTTTTTAAAATTCTGTTTTGAATTTGCACTTGTGTCTACATAATGAAATTCTTGTTTTACAATTTTTGTATTTTTATCTTGTCTTTCCTCTTCTCCTATTTACATCTACATATATCTATATATGATTATGATTGTATGTTTGTTTGTTTGTTGGTTTATAGACTCCTAAGCTACTGAACCGTTTTTCCTGAAATTTTTACAGTAACATCACGTGAGCCCTAAAAATAAAATACTTATTTTTTTCGATAGGGGCAGGGCAATTGGTACCCCCATTGGATGCCAATATTAAATATGTCATTTCTTAAGAGCTGTTATAGTGAGAATGTTCAAACTTTGTAGAAGTCACTCTGATGGTATACTTCACTATTGAAAATAAAAATAAAGCGGGAAGGCGCAGGGGGGAAATACCCCCCATGGGATGCATATATTAAATACCGCTAAACTGAAGAACTATTAACAGGAGAGTCTTCAATATAAAAATGGGCGGGGTTGACATAGGAGGAGCAGTACCCCTCATAGATAGAAATATAATTAAGAGCCGCTGCATGCATTTTTTTGAACTTTTGGTAGTAGGATCTTCTGAGCCCCAAAATTGAAATAAAATAGCAGTGGGGGAAGTGGTACCCCCATAGGACGCCAATGTTTAATATCGCATATCTTAAGAACTGTTATAGTGAGAATGTTCAAACTTTGCAGTAGTCACTCTTATGGTATAATACACTTTTGAAAATAAAAATAAAGCGGGTAGGCGCAGGGGGGGGGAAATACCTCCCATTGGATGCATATATTATATATCGCTCAACTGAAGAACTATTAAAGGGAGAGTTTTCAACGTGGTTAAAGCTAATATTATGGTAAACTATAAATTTCAATATAGAAATGGGCGGGGTAGACAGAGGAGGAGCAATACCTCTCATAGATAGAAATATTAATAAGACCCGCTGCACACATTTTGTTGAACTTTTGGTAGTAGGATCTTCTGAGCCCCAAAATTGAAATAAAATAGCAGCGGAGGAAGTGTTAGGACGCCAATGTTTAATATCGCATATATTAAGAACTGTTATAGTCAGAATGTTCAAACTTTGTAGAAGTAGAAGTGCAATAACGCCATAATCGTTTAGTAGCCAAAGTGGAAATAACGCCATAACAGTGTAATTGTAATGGTTATAAATTGGCAAAAGAATGAGTTGCCAAGTGTTGAAAATAAATGGTACAGTAGGTGGAAGGGGGGGGGGGGGGATCGCGTCCGGCGGGCGATTGTGGGGCGTGCGGCGGGACCATCACAACATGTTTACAAACACCAAAGCATAGCCGGCCTTTGGCAGGGCGCAAGGATTTTCTCTTATATGGTATAATAAAGACCGGCTTCGCTAACTAAAGTTTCTCTGTACCCAGTAAAAAAAATTTGAGTTTTTTGAAGCACCTAAAAGAAAAAGCGCATAATTGAGCGCTTCAATAAAAGAGCTTTTATGAAGCAGTAAATGATATAGAATAAAATATACAAAAAAGCTGCTATTTTAGTGCTGACAACGAAGAAGGTTGCAAACCGAAAAAAATAAAAATATACGAAAATGATTGGAAGAAGGCATTTAAACAAGTAAAAGCAAAACATTAGTGAATATGTTAATATAGTTAGCCCCTAAAAAAGCACTTTAGGAGTGCTTTGTTTGCATGTTAAAAGAAGCGCTTATTGTCAGCAGAAAATAGGCCTCCTAACCGGGAACACCACATACAAAAATCAGGCATCCCGTCAACAGGTTTGAAGTAATTGAAGGTATGAATTCATACACAAAACCTGCTCCTTTTGGAGCACATTTTTTACTGGGTATAGACGGTGTTTGTTATACCATAGAGGAGAAAATCCTTGCGCCCGGCCGAAGGCCGGCTATGCACAGAAGCTTTAGTTAGCGCCATTTTTTCATACGAATAAAAACTTATTTAATAAATTTTTGCAAAAATCGTTATTGTTTTTTTTTAATAAATACTAAATATAATAAAAATTTTATCACATTTTGTGTATCATCTATGCTATGACTACAGTGACTTCAACTCGATGCCAGATCTTGTGTATTATTAACATTATTTTCATGTTTAAAAAGTGAAATAAGAAGCAAAAATTCCCATATTCTATTTGCTCAAATTGTTTAGTTAAATACATACAATTTTCAGAGTAGAATAATTACGAGAACCATATTGGGCATGATGCTGGTATCTTAAAATTGAGGGCGGAATACAACAAAAGTGAATCAAATATGTGTAACGAGAAAGTTAATAATAATAATATTTTTTCACTTTGACTTAAGTCAATCCTTTCTTCGATGAAATTTTATATTTAACTGACTAAGATTCATCATTTCTGTGCCGTAGTAGTAGTAGGCACTGCTACTTTCATATATTGAACCTTCATATATAAAATATGAACTAACAATAATTTATCAAATCTTATTCTTACACTTTATTTTATATCCTGCCAGTGCCGGACGAAAAATTTCCCATAACAGTTTCTGTTCACATACATATGTAGGTGCTTTGCGCTCTTCTAATTGGATGAGTCCTGCAGTATGTCTATTCCATAAGCGAGTGTGGCCGCCATCATTTAAAATATTTCCAGCTAGTAGATTCAGGTGTTATTTGAGCCTTTTAAATATTTTACTGCATATTTCGTAATCATAGTTTTAATTAATGGCTCATTGAGATCTTTGTGGATATTTGAGTTTTTAACATATCAGGGGCCAAATGTGATTATTCCAAGAATATTATTTTGGCGCCTTTAAATTTTTTTCGATATTAGATTATAAATTTAAAAAAAAAATCATTTAATTGTTTTATGTCTTCATTAATACTCTTTGTGACATTTTCTGGCTTTTTTAGATTCCATAACAATTTTATCAATCACTGGCAAAAAATTCTTTAAATTTCTTAAAAATTATTATTAAATTCTTAATGAAGTCATTCATACAAAAAATAAAAAAAATTTAATTCTTGCGAACACTTTATTGTTGTATTTTTTTATTATTATTTTAAGCCAAAATAACAATTGAAAGTAAAAATATACTTTTAGCCTTTGTAAGAAATGAAATAAACCGAAAAATATACAGAAAACCCACAATCGATAATATTGGTGGCGGCAACGTTTGATCATTCATCATTCTCATTACGAATTATGATCGGCATAACAAGCATGTTTAGTAATCGCAAGTCCTTTAAGTTTCACTTACAAGTACTGGCACTCTCCTTCACAGACACAGAGACATACTTTAATGATGTGGATGTGTTTGCACAGATTTTGCTTTAATATCCTTTTAACGTAGAAGTTGCGGCATTTCCGTCGGCCTTTTGATGTTTTGCTTGTGTGAAAAAATTAAATGTGACACAGCATGGCCTTGTGATGGGTGCCGACAATTCAATTGACTCTTTATAACTCACGCTTTCTCTCTCTTTCTTTTTCTGTTACACCTCAACACTAAAAATAACTACTAATCACTTTTACTAAACGCGGCAAAAAGGATATAAATATTTCTGTTTTTGTTTTGTTGTTTTTTTTTTTTTTTGTTACTTTCAATTCTACTTGATGATGAATACCTGTTGACACCTTCAAAAAATGTGAACAATAAACAACCAAACAACAATTCGTTTAATTATTGAAAAGAAGAAAATCTCTCGAAATGATAGTGATACTCCTAAAATGACATTATTATTGGAATTTACAGCAATTTTTCTTATTTTTCGCATACCAACAGGTTACAATTCAATTTGTAACACGATGATTGTGCGTATTGAAAACAAAAATCCTTTTGTAATTTAGGGCACTAAATTCGGAGACATTGCAATATGTCTCTCAAGTATCTGGAGGTGTTAAAATAAATAGAAAATCCAAAGATCAATTCAAATTCATCACAAGCAAATTTTTCATTTTGTGATTGAATACAATTCCTTGAAATTTACCCACAAGAAGTAAAAGTTGTCAATTGTCTTCGTTTTGATACGACTTGCAACCTGTTTCAATAGAAGTTTAAAATAAATTGCCTGGTAATTTATAATTCTATTCAATGGTTTTAAGTTTTTTTTCGTAAGAATAAAATAAAAACGCTGTTTAAATCAAACATGTGTTTTTTATATTTAATTTCATTTGTATTACAAGTGTTTCTTTTTGAATTCCTTGCCAAGTGCAGATAAAAGAGTTTTATCTAGTTGTAACCTTTTACTCATTAAATTATGTTTAAGATGTTAAACGGGAGTATATTGAAGAGAAAGTGTCCCATTAAAAAAAGATTCACTTAATTTACTATAAATTTCTTTTCACTATGAATTTCTTTTAATTTGAAAAATTACATTATCGATCTTTAGTTTTAAGTCGTATATTTTATTTATTTATCCTAATATCCCCTATGGTTTACATTGCATTTATATGGTCTTTACTTTTATTTATAGCCAGTCATTGTGAAACCAGCACCTGCGGAATAATTCTTGCAGTCCTGATCGAATACTTTTTCGATTCGAAAGCAATTTTATTTCTAAAATTTTCAGTCGATCGAAATTTGTGCTGTAAAAACTCAAATATGTTTACAACACTAAAAAAAAACCGAAAAAGTATTCGATCACGGCTCTCAGAATTAGTTTCCGGTACACGCAGAGAAAAAAATGTTTCCATGTCACGGATAAATAAACTATTTATCTAATCATATATAAATGTTATTTTAATCATATTACTGTTAAATCGATAATATTTTTAGTTATAAAGAGAAATGACTGAAGCAACACAACCGTAGTAGGGTCGCATAAAATCAACTTATAATTTCATGTTTGCCACAAATAATTGGTCGGTGGCGATGGCAAAAGAATCAAAAGGTTATCGGTAATCATATGAATGGTTAAGGCAAAAATTTTCATTGGTTGTGGGCAACCATAATATCCCAGTAAAAACTTCGCCTACTTTTTCAAAATGAATAGCTTCTTTAACTCATTATTTTGTAGCTTTCTTCTATAACTACATCTATAACAACTTCCATAACTATTTTTTTCTGGATGTATGCAGTTAAAAAAAATAATGACTTACTTTTTAATGCGTTCATTTTGGGACATCCCTTGTAAAATTCATTGGTTCTTTCAGTAGAATTGTAAGTAGTGCTCTTATGTTTTTCTGATTACTCAACACATTCTTTTTTAGGCGAAGTTTTTACTGGGATGCTTGTGTAAGACATGTAAGAACTGATTCATACAAGAAGTATGAGTAAAGTGTCCATATTTAGAAGAGTAGATAATCTTATTTTCCAGTTTAAAGAGACAAATGTTTAAAGAGAAACTGCTCCTGAATGGGAAAATATATAGAGTTTTAGTAGTATTAATTAATTCTTGCTGTTTCTTAAAAGTTGGTTTTATCTAGGATGGACACAAAAATCTTAGAATGTAAAATTAGTAACACAAATATGAAAAAGGTTTACATGGATACCCACCTTACGGCTTGGAACTTATCCAATGGGTTGACAAGCTATGTGTTTTCCAAACGCCCCTCGCTTAGAAGCTGCAGCTATCGAAACTCATCTGCTTTAAGAATAGACAGCAGTGTCTTTTGAGTAGCAATCTAGAGATGAGCCGTACTTCCTCACAATTCGAAGTCTCACAATGGAAAGCTCGAATGTGGTCCAAAAATTTCCTTTTCGCGTTTTTGAATTTTAACGACAGGCATCACGTGATTTCCGAAAACATCCTCCCGTGAGAACAGCACTCCCTGTAAAATAGCATCCTTCTGTGAACCACACACAGTCATGAGACGGTCAACTTCCCCTACATCATCGGCTCTCGGACTCTTCATAACCTTCATCAAGAACCCCATCTACATCAATAACATTATCGCCCTTCACCATCCTCGGGCTCTAGCTGGCCTTACCCAGATGCTTTGACCCTTCACTTTACTAAACAAATTCTGAATCTTCATCGCAAGCAGCATCACCACTCACACCACACCACTTCATCACTTATCATCCTCAGTCCCTTAACTTTTCGCCTCTCGTAAAATCAGGGACTTCACTGATACGGGTTGAGAAATCAGTCCCTCGACCTTTTATTCACCAACTACTTGGCCTTCAACCATCATCATCACTTATTTTGACTGTCGCATAAAGTGAACCTCTCACAGAATTTATCTCAATTACAAGGACAGCTCTTCTTAAGTGAGCATGCCCCTGGGGACCTCAACCAATAGTCGGTCTGATACCCAAGCTCCATGTGGTACTGACTCCCCTGGTACCAGATAGAATCTCTGGTTAGCCACAATATCAAGAGATCATCAGCCGTATTCCGTAATTCGCTAAAGTTTGAGAGAAATCTGTTAAGTTGACACAGCGATTTTTGACTACGAATGCAATTCTGCAACGTGCATTGCTAAATTTGGCAATGCCATAAAAATTTAATTTGCCGCAATTAAAGCTTTTAATGTCACCGCTAAAATTTTAAAATTTTGTATTCTCTAAGGCATTTTAGCGATCGAGATTTAGCTTTAGCTAAACGAATTTCAGAATACGGCTGCTGATCTCAAGAAATCTGACAATTTTGAGTTACTGCAGAGTTCCAGGTTTAGCTACACCTGTTTCCCCCGCAGGATGTAACATCAAAAGGTTAAGAATTCTTAAGATGATCACTACACCCCACTACTAATACAACCAATAATTTAAAAAATCTATTCGAATTCATTAAAACCAAGAAAATTAGGTTTTACATGAACTAAGGACTTAAGAAATCAAACGCCAATGTAAGAAGGTCAGTTCATCGCTATAAGGAAGGAATATTTGTTTTTCATTGGATGTTGCCGCAGGATAAAAACTTAGCTTCGACGAAAATTTAAATTCTAAATTTCTTTAATACGTGACCAATAGTGTGTCCCAAAAAAATAATTATTTTATGCCCCACCTTTTTTTGAAAGCTTATAGGGTAAAGTATTTTTGTGATTTTTTTCAGATTTTTCGAAAGAGGTTTAGAGGCCGCTAAAATTGAATTTAACCCAAAAACCACCCGACAGTAAAAGCTCCTGAAGCCATTGACTCAGAATTTATCCACCTTTTAAACTGAATCATTAGTTTTTTTTTACTTCAATATAAATTTTAAGAGATACAAAGCATTATTTTCCAAGTTAATGCTAAATATACAAAAAAATGTCATTAAAGGGACCCAAATGAGCAAAAAAATAACCGAAATTTATAATATCTGCACAGAGAAGTAAAGTTTGATTAGTTCTCTGCAAAAAAATTGGCTTAGTAACAAAGAAAATCTTGCTTATGGGCCAAGTAATGACCAAAATTCAAAAAAAGTGGAGAAAACCAGGTTTTTGGGTTAACCTCTTCCGAAAAATCTAAAAAAAAAATAACAAAAATACTTTACCCTATTAGCTTTCAAAAAATGCTGGGGTACCTTTAAAAATCCAAAAAAATAAATTTTTTTGGGACACACTAGCGACCAATAAGAAAAATCAAGGTCAAAGAAAAAAATCCATTGCACTAAGAAAATTATTTGTATATTAAGGGGGATCGGAAGGGTGTTTGGATTTTGTGCAGCTGAAGCAACAAAATTAAAGGCATCATACTTAAATGTACTGTTTACCACAAATAACTGTATGGTTGCTTGTACAGCAACAACATGTTGCTCTTGAAATATTTTAGAAAGCGCAAATTGTTATCGTAAATTTTAAACAGTTGAATACCGCAATCTCATTGTATATGATTTTTTTCAAACATAGTAGAACTGAGGGAAATCGTAACAAGCTTGTGATATACACAAGAGGACTTGATATGGTTGTGGCTAAAAATTATATGATGAATAATCGATTTTTGATAAAAAAAAATCAGATCAGAAGATCAGAGATCAGAGAGAGTACCGAAATATTAACGATTTGCACTCGGTTTTTGGCAGATATCGTGTATGGATAACGGAGCTATTTGCAGCTAATGTGGAAACTTTGACTATTAGCGTTTTCAAATATAGAAAAATCTATTCGGTCTTCGTATGGGAAGCGCCACGCCCACTTATTATTATTACGCCCACTGTAAGTTAGATGTATATAAATACCCAAGCTTTTTGTAAAAAATTTGAACAACGTTTAACAAAATTTATTTTGTTTTTGTATGGGAGGTGTCTGCCACGCCTACTTATGCAATCACTTTGGACTTTTCGACAGATGCTGTGTTTTGTATATCTAAGCTTTTAGTATTAAATGATGACAATACTGTTCTTTCCAATCGTCATATATAAAGGAATATATTTTATGCCACGCCCACTTCTCCAATCCCGCTCACTGTTTGTCAGATGTTGTGCATTACTAACCAAGCTATTTGTAGCAAATAGGGAAAATTTTACTCCTACCGTTGTCCAGGTATAAATAAATCTGGGGGCAAATTATGGCAGTCGAATACTTTTTCGATTCGAAAGCAATTTTATTTCAGTCAATATTGAACGATTCGAAATTATTTTTTCAGTGTTGTGAAATCTCAAATAAAAGCTTTACAACACAAAAAAAAATTTCGATCCGTTCAGTATGAAAATAAAATAAAAGAAATAAAATTGCTTTCTTTAGTAAATTATAATCCTTTTTCTTCGACCTTTTTTATTAAATTTTATACTTTATTAAATTATTTAAGCTCCAGGTCACTTTTTAAAAAAATTAATTAAAAAGTTTTTATTCAATATTTCGATTTCCGTTGGAAATCTTCTTCAGGAAATTTTTTTTTTTTTTCCTGAAGAAGATTTCCAACGGAAATCGAAATATTGAATAAAAACTTTTTAATTAATTTTTTAAAAAAGTGACCTGAAGCTTAAATAATTTAATAAAGTATAAAATAAAATTGCTTTCGTAACGAAAAAGTATTCGATAACGACTGCCATAATTTGCCCCCTGTTTTGTGCCACGCCCACATCCTTTAACTATTAGAGTTACTCTGCTTTTCGAGGCGGAGATGAATCCAACAAATCAACGGTTATTACACAAAATTTAACTATAAAAACTTTCAGAAAATTTTTAGGCAAAGACATTTCCAAATATTAATAAAAACATGTTTAATTGTTGTTTCTTAAATAGACTTGCTGCATATTTTGAAATCCAATAGTAAAGAAATGGACTTTAAAAGTAAACGGAATGGCGGAGGTGTTCGTAAAAACCGTCCGCAAAACATGTGAAACATGATAAATTGCCACAAATAAAGTGATGCCAGAGACTTTATTTGTTGCAATTTTTCCAACATGTTTCAAGTCATCCATCAATATTTGTATTGTCTATTTTTTTGGACTTCACTTTTATCAATTGTTTGTTTGTATCTTTATGCTCCTTAGTTTTACTTATAAAAACATAGAAAAATTACCCAAATATCTAACAATTTTTATTTCGCTGTTTTTAATAGCGCACCACTCCAAAACACAAAGAAAACCAAACGAGCGAAACCTACACCGCGTCACAAAAATTTAGCACGTGGAAATCGAACAATTATAAAAAACGCATCAATCAAGGTGAGATTGACAGAAGAGAAGAACTTTTTTTATGTTTTGCAAAATAACACAAAATGTCAAAACCTTTTAAATGAAACGGAAAATGTAACAAATCAAATGGACGTTAAGGGAAAAACTAAAATACATAAAAAATATTAGCACAAGTTGGAGGAAAACAAAATTTATCATAATTTTTTTTTTTTTTTTCAAAAAATATTGATTATGTTTTATAACATGTGACCCACTTTAGGTTTGGGTTTTTGTAGGTTATCAGATTTTTGAAAATAAAAGAATTTACAGAAATTTCATGCTTATTTTCTTTAGAATTTGATAATTTTTTGAAAAATCATGCAACAGGAAAAATATTAAGATATCGACAATGATGATGATGGATTTCTTTTCGTTTTCGTTTTAGTTTCTATTTTTAGTTTTGTTTCAGGTCATGTCACATGTTGTTTTATTGTTTGGTTAAACATGAATTTATCGGTTATTATTTGCACCTTTTGAAATATGCAACATACGAATGAATATTTTGCAATTTTCCTCTACTTCTTCGAAAAATTACACAGTAGGAAGTCATTTTGGGTGTTAAGTACTTTAGGTTCAATTGTTTTCCGATAGAGATTTGTCTAACCAATTGTTGCAACTTGGTTACTTAAAATGATGTATTCAGTTTCTTTATGCTCGGCTAATTCATTCAGTAAAAAGTGTGAAAGGGCTTGTATGTCAATGGAAAACTTAACCTTTAAAAATTTGCATTTGACTTTCCTTGAAAGAAACCTTCCATTCAATGTCTCTCTGGGCATTCGTTTATTGTTTCTTTAACGTCCATTGTACAGCTACTGAACCACTTCAGTTGCCTCAATTTCATTCAACAGTTCACAATAAACAAAAAAAAAAAAAAATTTATCTATCCTGTCGAAAACCAACAAATTTTTTAAATTTTGTTGATCGGTCTTCTGCTCGCTTTTACAGTTCGTGTGCCACTGGGATTTTGTGTTTTAAGTAGATTTAATCATGTCCTATTAAGATCTGTCATAATCCTTAAAGCGTGTTACACGGCAAATTGAATAAACTGCAGTCCTTAAGTAGTTTGTAGGTCAGGACAGACGAAGAAACATTTTAAAGATCAATTGCTTTAATATTTTTGGTAGAATTTAGAATGAAAAATGTTTGATTTTGTTTTAAGACGAATGTCAAAGACAGTGGGTACAAATTTAGAATAAGTCTTAACAGATGTATGAACACTAGTCTTAAAATTATCTGGCTGTTTAACAATTTCGAAAGTAAACGTTTGCATAGAATTTTATATGGAAAATATTTTCAAAGCATAGTGTTTTTCATAGAAACTTTTAAGCCAACGAGAACGTTCGAAATTGTTGAATAGGCAGTATTTCTCTGAAATAGATAAAATAAATCTTAAGCAAGCGCGGATCCAAGTGGTGGCGGGAAAGGGGGGGGTTATAGCCCTCCATGGCTTAAAGGCTGTCCTGACGGAATTTGCATTAGGTGAACCCTCCTCAACTTCTACCACAGCGCAGATTCAAAAGGCGATCCTGGGCTAATCGAACTCTGGCATTCTTAAATTCTAAATTGAGTTTGGAGTCTGTACCGCTGAATTTCCACTATTTAACCCCCCGCCTTGATCAGAAGTTGAATCTTTATTGTCAAGAATTATGAAAAAAATCGATTTATGAGTTGTGAACCGTAATAGGGGCCTATATTTTAAACATTAATCTAAATAGCAGGTCTTTTTTCAGAAATCCATTTTATTTAGGCATTTCTAACAGAAGAGTATAAATCAATAATTACATATGTACATACATTTAAAACTCTCTATGTAAGACTGACTGATATTTGTCATTACAATAAAAATCACAGAACATTAGCACATTAAATAACTGGAAATATATTGTATTAAAAAGAAAATTTATCAGGAAAAACTTTAATTCGAAAATATCTAATTTTAATCCTTATTCCTACTTCTCCCATTCTCTTACCTTTAATTTCTGCACAAGAGCCGAATACACCAAAGTTGGATCATCTTTACACACAGTTGTCTCCTCAAAACATAATATGCAATTGTATTTCTCCTCTTCGGGCTATTGTAAACGTCCCACAACACCTAAACAATCAATCGAATTTTAAGCCACTACTGCCTCCATACAATTACCATCTTGCCATTCCATAACAGTGCCGGCATTAGTGTCACTGGCCACATCATTGGCAAACATTTCACCATTCAAAGTCATAAATTGATTTTAATCTTTTTGCATTTGCGCTAAAATCTTGACACGCTCGGCAGCCAAACGGGAGGTGGCCGTTTCATTAGCATCTTTGGATATGCAGGATCCAGCATATCTTATTTTGTATAGTGATAGAAGTACATGTTGTAATTCTTCTTTCAGCTCGTAAACATCCGCATCTAGTTTCTGTGGTTATTAAAAACAGCTACAGAATCTATGCCATCTTCTAAAGCTGTATCATTATTTGAATCGGGTAAAGCCCGATTGAGTTGATAAATGCCAGCAATGAATCGAGACGATTGTGTGTCCATGCATGCCTTGTCGAAAGATACAAGTCACACTTGCCCACAATCCACCTAATTATGTTGGTATTGGGTGATATTTGTATTGAAGCTTTAGTCAAATATGGACTAATTCCTTCTTTAGGACACCAAAAACACATTTGCGGCTCCTAAAAAACGAGAAATTTAAAAATAATTCTTAAATTTTAATTTTTTTTCTCTCATTATTTTTTATTGAATCTTCATATATTAAATATGAACTAACAATAATTAATCAAATCTTATCCTAATACTTTATTTATGTCCTGCCAATGCCAGACAAAAGTTTTCTTCATCACGGGTTCTGTTCACATATATATATATATATATATATATACATACATAGGTGTTTATCGCTCATCTAATTGGGTAAGTGCTGCAGTGTCTCTTCTTATTAAGCGAGTGTGGCCGCCATGATTTTTAAATATTTTACTGCATATTTTGTAATCATAGTTTTTACTAATGGCACATGAGATCCTTATGAATGTTTGAGTTTTTAACACACCAAGGAGCGGTTGTGATTATTCAAAGAAGTTTATTTTGGCGCCTTTAAAATTTTTCGATATTAGAGGCCGAGGCAGTGCCCCATAGTTGAATATCGTAGCATCAGATAGGCTTTAAGATAAAGTTGTAAAGTAGAAGCTTGCAATCGAGACCAAGGACAGAATTTCTTCCAATAAGCCAATGAATTTGAATGGCTTTTAGTTTCATTTGAGTTAATTTTGCCTCTAAATGGCATTTCCACGTTAATCGCCGATCCAGATGTATGCCGAGATATTTTAGATGCGAATGTTGAGGAATTATTGAGGAAATCCGCACATTGCCTACGAACTTCTGCAATAGCGTTAGTCTACTCGACTGCCGAATACGGCGCACCAATATGGTTGAACAGCCACCACGTAAAAAGAATAGATACGCAGTTAAACACGACGACGCGAATAATACCTGGCACACTAAAAGCTACAACTGTCGAATGGCTGCCAATGTTAGTAAACCTCTGCCCCCCTGACTTAAGACGAAAGCAAGCACTTCTTCGGCAGTACACCAAGATCAGCACAAACCCGCACATCCCACTCAACTCTGACCTTTCCACTCAATACGATGCAAGATTAATATCTAGAAATCCACCCCTACTCTTGGCTAAAAACTACGTGACGATAACTTTGATTTAAACTCCGCATGGTCATCGACTCGGGACGAAGCAGTCCCTTATTCAACCCAGACGATAGGACCGCCGATTTTGATTTAAATTACAAAACCTGGTGTAATTTAAACCGCTTACGCACATCTTCTGCCAGAACTATGGATTCCCTAACCAAGTGGGGACTTGCTAATGACGTCAGCTGTCCATGCGGCCATCCTTTACAAACAGTAGACCACATCATTCGAAATTGCCCACTACTGTCATTTCCAGGAAACACTGAAGAAATCAAGAACGTAACACCTTAAGTTATATCCTGGCTAAATTCTTTAAACTTGTAAAATAAATTTATTATCTATAAAAAAAATAGATACATATACCAGTGTTCGAAAATAAACAGTACATTATTTAGCGTTCGGCTCACACACCGAAGAACGATATCTATTTTTTTAGTGTTTGTGTAAACATACACAAACCTTAATACCGTTCGTAACTATTTTCAAGAAAGAACAGAACATTATATAATGTTCGGTTCTTCGTTAAAAAACAGAACAATTGTAGTGATACTGTAGAAAATGTTTTTTTCGTGTGTGTATTTTGTTTTTGTAAAAAATGTTTGGTTTTTTTTTATCAGCAATAAGCGACGAACATTAACGAGCCGAACCGAACACATTGAAGTTCGTGGATTTTCAAAAAAAACCGAACGGAATTTAATGTTCTCATCATTTGTTGAGTATGATGAAAACAGCATTAAAGAACGATATTTAGTGTTTATTTTCGAACACTGACATATACATACTTATATTTTCTCTGTATTTTAAATCCATACGCTAAATAAATAAGCAGCAAAAATGAAGAAATTTCGGCAAAATAACTAATTATTTTGTGCCAATAGAAAAATTTCTTCATTTTAGCGCCAACTTTTCTACAATTTATGAAAATAAATAAATTTCATTTAACCTTCAATGAATAGAGATAGTTATATATTATTATAAAAAATTTGCTGTCCTTCACTAAATTTGGGGTTAAATGAGTGATGCCACCTTGACACTTTTTTATGCCTGGTCCGACTGCCAGACGGCTGTGTCTTATCTGTATAATTTGTGGTTTATGCCATCATTATTTTCGACATTAACGATATTGTCGAATTAAACTTATTTTTTCTGTTAGTTTGGCACTTTTTATGTTTATAGCGATTTTATACAACTAGATGACCCGTGCGAATATTTCGCACCGTTAGTTGTCATTTTTGTAACATAAAATGAAAATAATTAATAGAAATTTTAGTAACTTCAATACATTTTAAAATATAAATTTTATCAATGAAAATATTAATTTTTCAATTTCTAATTATTTTTCGTCATTAGTTTTAGAAATAAGCTTTAAAATGAGATATCATTCATTAAATTTGATGCGGTGGTATGGGAGATATTTGCAACCGACAAAAAAAAGTGCTTTAGAAATAATATATATGATGATATTTAGGAATCATACAATTATTTTCGATTTGTTTTTTTTTTTTTTTTTTGTGATAGCGATTTTATCCCGAATTAGCCCATTTCCTTATCTTATATCAACTTAGCAGTTTTAAAAACTTTTCGGATTATGTGTTTATTGACAAACATTTTCAATTTTAATATTTTTTTTCTACCAAATATGACGTTTTCCTACAGTTTTTATTAAAGATTTTAGATCCAAATCTAGTTTTCTTAATATGGTATTGATTTTTTCCTACAAATACCCACTGTTCCTACTTTAAAAGCTGCCGAAAGTAAAAACGTTTAAAATATTTTCGAAAATTTTGTAAAGCGTTAAAATCGCACCAATAACAAACATATTTAATCTACTTTGTTCACCTTCAAAACAATAAAGGCTCAGTTAGGCGAACGTTGCTGTACCGTATCTGTACTGTATCAATCAGCTGTTCGCTTTTTGTTATATGAAAACCAATACAAAAGCTTACCGAAATGCAATGTACCGTAGTTGCAACGTACCAATCTGTATAAAATAGAATTTCATGCCGTTGTTACGTGACATTTGTAAGACAGTGATGAGCGGCTTGTATGTTAAATTGAATGCGGGTAATTTTGCTCTTTTTTTTTGGTACTTTTTTCAGTATATCTATCGAATTGCGACAAAACAACTTACAATACAACATATTTCCAAATATACATATGTTTAGATGTTTAAAGTAAACAAATGCATATACACAAACAATGGAAATGTGAAACATATAAAAGACTTTAAATGGTATCAAAACCTTGTTTGGTGTATGCACATTTACAATATATGTATGTATGCTAAAAATTTATATCTGCTAAAATACAAATTTATTTATTGTAAATCTATAATATAAATATTAAATTATTAACATTTTTTATATACACAAAATACTGTTTTAATACCATTTAAATCAAGTGGTACCTTTTCTGCACAACGCTCACCATTTGAACATTTTTGATTCCCATCACTGTGTGTTTTGTTTTATGTATACTATTGCTTTTTGTTTATGTATGAGAAAACATATGACACGTTTTTAAACGTTCTATAAGTGCACCAACGTGCTTACAGTACGGTGCGTTACATTACGGGTACAGCAACGTTCGCCTAACTGAGCCTTAACTCTGCATGAAAATGAAAAGTAGCCAGCCCAATTGACAGCAGTAGTTGACATCAGGTATCCAGAACAATGATTTTCTACATCAATTGTTTAAAAACTGAAACAACTACAACGAATTAGAATACAAAATAATGAACTGATCGCCTTTAGGGATTTAAGGCTTAACACATTTATACATAAAAGCCAAGAGAAAAAAAAGAGAAAATCGTTTATATTTTAAATAGAAGTATGCATAAATATTAATAAACGATTACATACACATCCTTTACACACACCTTTCAGCCTTATATTCCATTGATTGATCAAAAATAATGACCAAAATGGAAATTGTTTCATATCTCAATCTTTTAATCTAAATAAAATAATTTTTTTTTTTTGCATTGAATTGGCTTGGACACAAAATCAAGTGAATTATTTTTAGTGTGGACAATGGAATAGATGACACAGTTTACAAGCCGCTTATCGCATTAAGGACTTTTTGTATTTCGGAGTTTAATGGTAAAAAAAAAAAATAAACAAATAAACGTAAAATAAAAATAAAGTTCTGTAAAATGTTTCTTCTAAAAAATCGTTTCGTTTTAACAACAAGCAGGTAATTGAATAAAATGTTATAAACCCTCTAATAAATTCAAATCTGTTAAGCGCGATTACAAATATGATTCATTTGAGCTTGATTTGCGTTAATGTATAAATAAAACTTCTGAAAAAATAGAAAAATATTTGTTCGCCCTAAATTGTTTTATTATTTCCGTGTGGTGCTGTCTGTCTTCCATCGGACGCATCCCCAGGTGGCGGATAGGGGAAGACCCTGCAGATATGCAATGTAAGTGAGAAATCAAATATCACTCGCGGACCAAAAGAGACACCCAAATTGAAAATCTAAGTGGTAACTGTCTCAGAATGAACGACTACTGGTAGGCGTCTGGTCCTTATGTTCAAGTCGGAATGCGGATTAATGTAAGAATCGCAGACCATTCATCTGTCTAAATGAAGAATACATTAACGCAACTACAACAAGAGAAAATAAAATTTTAAATGATGGTCGAACACAGATGACGAACTCTTGCGCACGAAAAAGGATACGCATTGGACAATGGAATGTCAGAACGTTAAATGGCACCAGAAGAACTGCCTAGCTTAAAAAACAATTGTCGAAAATAAAAGTGGACTTCCTGGTCTTAAGCGAAATGAAGTGAGAAGTTTGTGTCTAAACAATAACGGGCGATGACAATATGATACTCCCCAGCAGAAAGTCCGACAAGATGGAAAGCGACTTCGGTACATTAGTTTCCAAAAAAATGAGAAACGCCTTTACAGCAATGGTCCCCAATCTGCGACCGCGTAATTAAAGTGCGTTTCTACATTTAAGTTAAATATCTTGTCACCTTAGAACAGTGTTATGTGCCCACTGAAGAAGCAGAAGAGATGATAAAGGATTTATATTACGATCAACTGAGTGCAACACTTAATAAAATTGTCAAACGAGACTTAATAATTTTGATGGGTGACTTCAGTGCAAAAATAGAATCAGAACCAATTATTGGACGTAACGGAATCGCAACCGAACTAAGAATGGAGAAACTCTCCAGGAGCTATGTCAAACATTCCAATTTGTAATTGGTTGAACTATGGACATCAACCAGCGGAAAAGCGCGAAACCAAAGCGACCACATTTGTGTGAGTAAAAGGTGGACAGCTTCCCTGTGCGATTCACGGATAAAATGAAGCTAAAACTCAAGTCCCACAAGACAAACAACACATGCACTCGAAGAACACCGTTCCAAAACCAAAGGTTCAGGAAGTCAATGAGCAAACAAAAGTAATGTTCACGGAAAGAATAATCAATATCGATGAACAGTCTTTAGAAACACTTGTTATGTCATAAAGTCAATATAGGAAGAGCAATTAGGACCAACGCAGGTGTCCAACAAAAACCATGAATAACAGACTGAACGTGGAACCTAATCAAAGTTAATCCAAGCAATCCGTAATCGCAAAGGAAGAGGGTTGCAACATTTCCGAGATGTAAATAAAACAGTGAAACTGAACTTGAACCACCCCGTAGCGCACTACAACAAAACAGATCAATCTTCTCATATCTCTCAATCTGTCATAGAGATAGCAACAGCAATAAGCAAACTTAAGCAGAACAAGGCGTGCGGGGCGGGCGGAGTGCCACCAGAACAATCGCATATTGCATGTGCATAAATATCAGAAACCATTGTGAAGCTACGGAAAAAGGATGATCCTAGTGAAGGCGACAACTGAAGGGGTCTAACATTTCTCAACAAGGTATTAGTCACAATGATACTCAAAAGGCAGGCAACTGTAGAGGCTCGGCTCAGAGATGAGCAGGCTGGATTTCGTTCTCATCGAACTTAGTAAACTAGCTAATACACTCCAAATAATTATTGAACAGTCGATCGAGTGGAAGTCACCTCTGAACCTGCTTTTCGTTGATTTTATTAAAGGCGTACGATTCAATCAATAGAAAAGCCATATGGCTAGCTCTAATGAAGAAAGGAGTGCAAATAATAATAGAAATTATCAAGCCATGTATGCCGTATTGCAGGTATTGCACAACGTGACTAGTAAAATATTCACGCCTCCATCGCCACTAGATACTCTTTACAGCAGTCATGAACTGCTTTATGGGGGAAGTTAACAAGAAGAAATGAAGTATTTTGTGGAGATTTCATAGACATCTGGAAGATTAAGAATATTCATCTGCATCCTATGACTCCTATGACACAAACTATCTGAAATGTAAGAGAAAAAAATGATATTGTAAAGTTATCCAAAAGAGATGGCTTCGAAATAAATATACATAAGAATGATGTATGCCATGCGTATACATAATATTAGTAACGACCATCTCACCATTGACAACCACCGAGAGTACCATGATGAGTTTTTTTTGCTACCTAGGAAAGGGTGGTTAAATTTTAAGAGCCGATGTTGATTTTGATTAAAACACAAATTATCTAGGAAATTACTGTAATTTCTTTTTATTATGATAATATTGGTATGGTTCAATTATGTATGGAACTAGATATCGGCCAAATGGCCGCCGCGACCTCGCCGGCACCAACGAGAACGCTAAGGCATAATTAAGGTTATATGTCGTTAATGTGCGAATTATCTCATCTTGAATTGTTGCTGACTTATCGACGTACACCTTTTCTTTTAAATAACCCCAAAGAAAGAAGTCCAACGGTGTCAAATTATATGATCTTGGCGGCCAATTGACATCGCCACCAGGTGAGATAACACGGAAATTGGATTTGACGCGTTAGCTGTGTGGCATCGTCCTGTTGAAACCACATATCATCCTCATTTATATCTTCCGATTCGGGCCATAAAAAGTTCGTTATCATCTCACGATAGCAAATACCATTCACAGTTACTGCCTTACCGCCCTCATTTTGGAAAAAATACGGCCCGATGATGCCGCCAGCCCATAAACCGCACCAAACAGTCACTATTTGTGAGTGCATTGGTTTTTCGACAATCACTCTTGGATTATCATTCGCTCAAATGCGCCAATTCTGCTTATTGCCGAATCCACTGAGGTGAAAATGTGCCCCATCACTGAAGATGATTTTCTTCGTAAATTTATCATCCACTGTTGCCATTTCTTGCCACCATACTGACCATTGACGACGTTTGGAATGATCAAGAGGCTTTAGTTCTTGAGCCAATTGCACCTTGTAAGCGTATAAATGCAAGTCTTTATGCATAATGTTCATCAACGACTAGCGTGAGAGGTGCAATTGTTGGGCACAACGACGAGTTGAGGTGGTCGGCTCTTCAGCCTCACTATCGCGAACAGCAGCAATATTTTCTGCGATACGATCTGTTCGAGCATGCACTAGTGTTTTCACATCTTCTACAGACCCGGTTTGCACATTTGGACGATTAAATTGACCAAAAAAATCACGAAGTGCACGATATGCATTTTGAATTGAACGCCCATTTTCATAATAAGCCTGAATAACTTTAACGCGTTGCTCAATTGTGTATCTTTCCATGGTTCAAATTAAGTTGGTTTGAAATTGAGAAATGTGAAATGAAATGTAGAAAAAAACTTGACGTTTAGGTGTGGTTCACATTTAACATTGGCCTTTTAACCACTCTTTATACTGTCGCCCAGCGGCCCAGTGAGGACGACGCGAATAGACAAAAAAATAAGAATTGTTTTTGGCAGACTGAAATCTATATGGCGCGCTCTACGAATCCCGAGAATAACGAAACTACGAATTTTTAACGCATGTGCCATATCGTCTTTTTATAAGGAAGGGAAACATGGCTTTACCATGATTCGATCAGACAACGGTTGCAAGTTTTTATAAATAAGAGCCTTTGCAGCATATTCTGTCTGGCCCATTACCATAACCAATGAAAACCTCTTAAGTTTGGCAAGTGGTGAACCAATACATATGCAACTAAAACGCAAAAAGTGGAAATGAATAAGACAAATGTATACTAAGGAAGCCAAAAAATGTTTTTTTTTTTAAATTCCAGAATGGCCTTAGAATGGAACCCATAAGAAAGAAGGCAAAGAAAAAGACCAAAAAATACATGGCACAGGTCTATAAGAAAGGAGTTATGGTTTATTGAAAAAAATTGACGAGAATTTTTTCTGTGTAATAGAAAAAGAAAACATTATTTTTCTCTCAAGAGGTGGGTTAACAATACATTCATAAATAATATTACCAATGTGTTCATAATGATTTACAATGCATTAGTTATATTAAATCAAAATTTGCGGTTTTTGACTTATGACATTGTTTGAGCAAATGAGTGCTATATTTAGGACATTTCGCTCCTTTATTGCAACATTGTCATATCTCAAAAACTCTAAAATTTTAAGCTACTTAAGCAAAAGTGTTCCTTTATACCCTCTTTATGTAAAACAAAAAATATCAAACTGAACTGAAATTATAGCAAAATATATATTATTAAATCTGTATATAAAGATACATTTTGAAAATATTAATCGCATTTTGCCAAGTTTGATTTTTTTTTCGAAAAACTCAAAAGAAATCAACAAACTTGGTGTCAAATTGCTTGTAGTTATCCTAAGCAATTTGGGATTGAAATTCAGCAAAATCGGATCAATAGGATCTGAGCTATGAATCAAAATGTGGAACCACCACCTAAAAAAAATTGATAATTTTGTTACAAAAACTAACATAAATGGTGGAAAAATGCACAGAATGATATAAGATTTCGCAACAGTTCGTTTTATTCAACTGGAAATCACGCTGTGAAATTTCGTGAAGATCCGTCAATAATTTACCCTAGGCCCCATATAAGCCCTACTCCCGGAAAACAGTATATTAAGCCTAAAACCCTAACTAACAATTTTATCATTACAAATTTTGGCAAGTCACAGTTACATAGGACTAGAAATTAAACTGTTAAGTTTCATGAAGATCGGTCCATAATTTACCATAGGCCCCATATAAAACATACTTCCGGAAAACAACTTAGTACGCGTAAAAACGTAAAAAATAATGCTATCATAACAAAATTTGGTACATCAAAGTTTCATAGAACTAAAAATAAATCTTTGAAATTTCGTGAAGATCGGTTCATAATTTACCATAGGCCCCATATAAACCTTACTCCCGGAAAACAGTTTAGTACGCCTAAATCCGTAAAAAATAATGCTATCATAACAAAATTTGGTACATCAAAGTTTTATAGAACTGGGAAAAAGACTGTGAAATTTCGTGAAGATCGGTCCATAATTTACCCTAGGCCCCATATAAACCCTACTACCGGAAAACAGTTTAGTCGCCTAAATCCATAATTAATAACAAATCGTCACAGTTTAAGATAATAATAACATCATACAGATATTACTCCTTAAACATTCGAACTGTCGGTGGAGGGTATCAAAGATTCGGCACAGCCGTATATAGCACTCTAACTTGTTTTTTTTTTTTTTTTTTGAGATATGACTTGTTGCAATAAAGGAGTGATCGATGGCTGATCGAGACTGATTTTTGTACCGATATTTTTATATATGGGCAATTCCAGCGAAAAGTCTACATTTTGTAACGTAACGCCAGAAATAATTAAAATTATTTCTCAAAAAATTGGTGTAAAGCGCAACTATCTCTACATTTAGTAACAAAAGGGATAACGGTTGAACAACATGTTGAGGACCACGCCATTTGCATTCTGGCGTTACATTAAAAAAAAGTAGACTTTTCGCTCAAAATGCCCATATGTGCCTTTAAACGAGCAAATATTTTTAATTCTAATAGCTTGAAAAATAAATCTATACAAGTCCTAAGCTTATTAAAAAGGTTTTATTCAAAACGTCTTGCTTAATTCGCAGTCATATTAAGTTTTGTAATGCAAGTCAAAATCCACTTCGCCAGCGCATATTTTTGCTTATATCTGCAAATCCTTACCGTCGATTGCTGTAATTTTTTTTCTGAATATAGTGCTTTTTACAAATTTGACTTCTTCATTTAATTTTTTTACATTTTGTGGTACGAATATCGCGACACGTCAAAATGGAAATGCCCATATTTGTTCGTTTTAAATAAATCAATTTCAAAAAGTCTGAGATGTCCGATAATTTGATGTTATTGGTTCTCTTACTTCCCTGCAAATAATATTGGACTACTTGATCCATTTTAGATGAAAATATGGTCCAATGTAATGCAAGCATAGACCATGTCATTGTTAAAAAAGAGTTTGCCGTTAAACGACATGTTTCGTTTAGAGTATACCTTGGAGTAATTTAAAAACGAATCCACTGGGAGTATGTATGAACATTAGGGTGGTTATTAGCTACATCGACCAATTTTTTTCCTGATTTTTTCATACTCTCGTACCGCAAATCGAATCGAATTTCAGACGAATCAGTTTAGATTAAGGCGAGTCGCCACGCCCTCCAATGTTTGAAAAAATGTTTTTTTTTTATTTATGTCTCATAATTTAATAAATATTAATTTGATTTATTGTCCGTGATGTTGGTAACAACATAGCTCTAAACGACTTTTCTGTAAATCGTATTTTAAGCAAATAAACTAGAAATGATCGACTAAAGCCACGTCACTCTATTTAAATAAAATCGCGATAGCAATAAATTTATTATGAGAGACAAGCTCACAGAAAACAATTCTCGCAAATTTGTCTCAATTAAACCATTAATCAAAAATAAAATCAGTGTAAATTAAAAATTTAATCAAGTGATTTAAACGTTTACTTACATTAACAACATTAATGCAGAAAATGTTGTCAATATAAATAACTATTAAATAAACACCAGAGCTGTAAATGAATCATTCATTTTTTAATTAATACGTGAATCATTTATGCAGTGAATCAGCAAGTTTTGAATTATTTTCATCCAAAAAAAAAATTAATTGAATGAAATTTAAATCAAATGAAACGAATTAGGCAGAAATGAATTTCAATTCGTTTCCAATTCAAATGAATCTGTAAAATGAATTGCAATTCACTTTGACAAATTCAAATGAATCTGTAAAATGAATTGCAATTCACTTTGACAAATTCAAATGAATCTGTAAAATGAATTGCAAGTCGCTTCCAATTCATTTTAAATAGTTTGGTTGGAGGTGACCATATTTAAACATGTTTTTTCTTTGAGTGTAGGAAGCAAGTTATATTCACAAAATCGTAGAATATCTTGGCGCGCAAAATGCAAAAAGAAGGTCTACTTTTGTATGCGTCACAACCGGCGTTCGAATAAATCTGATGATTAAAGACTTAAAACAAGGGTTCACCTTTGTATTTCTTTTAAAATATTAATTTCTCATGCATTTCTGTGTTTCTGTCGGAAATTTTTATCGCTTTACGATTCTTTAAGCGCTGTAATAAACGCTGTTGTAAAATATCTTTTGACAATTTTTAAAAGCCCTGAAATTAGAACGGAATGGAAACGATCTTGCTCTTGCTAAGAATGGGACTTCCCAGTAAAAAATGTGCTCCAAAAGGAGCAGGTTTTGCGTATGAATCCATACCACAAATCGCTTCAAACCTGCTGATGGGATGCCTGATTTTTGTATGGGGTATTCCCGGTTTGGAGGACTATTTTCTGCTGACAATAAGCGCTTCTTTTAACATGCAAACTAAGCACTCCTAAAGTGCTTTTTAGGGGCTTACTATACATATTGACATATTCATTAATGTTTTGCTTTTACATTTGTTTAAATGTCTTTTTCCAATCATTTTCGCATATTTTTATTTTTTTCGGTTTGCAACCTTCTTCGTTGTCAGCACTAAAATAGCAGCTTTTTTGTATATTTTATTCTATATCATTTACTGCTTTATAAAAGCTCTTTTATTGAAGCGCTCGATTATGCGCTTTTTCTCTTAAGTGCTTCAAAAAACCCAAATTTTTTTTACTGGGTTATGACTGAAAAACAAGACATTTTTAAAGGAGTTTTGGCTAAGAGTAATTTGATAGCATTCGAAATTTCTAACAGAAATTTTCTATTTGTGTTATACCATTTGCAACTCGATCAGCCCCACTATGGAGTATAATAAATAAAGTGAAACATGATATTAACCGCCAATTTCACCAAGTTCGCTTGCAATTAACTTTCAGTTATAACTGTCAAAAACATATTGTTAACTGGAAGTTAAAATAATAGTAGGTTTTAACTGAACTTGGTGGTGAAATTGGCCGGAAATAAAAGAAATTTGAAATAAATAAAATATGTATTTTTGAACGAATGTAAAAAAATATTTGTTATATAAAGTATTTTTTAAAACACAAAATAAAAAAAAACAAACGTTTAAATACAGAATTGAAAATTATAAAAAACTAAAACAAGTTTTCTTTAATCTTCTTTACAGTGGCTTTCAAATGATCTTCAAACATAGCAAAATACTCTCCAAATAATTATTTAAAGGCGGAGTCTAATAAACCAGCGCCATTTGTAATTTTGAATGCGATTTAACGGCATGCAGGCGTAAATATTGAATACATCTGCTTTAAAAATCATACACGCTCACTCATACTCAAGCATACACATACACACAGACACATACACATGTATGAATTTAACACGCGTCTGTTGAACCACTGTTTTCTGCCTTGATTCCATTTCATCCCCATTTTCCTTTTTTTAATGGAATTTAATGATTTATGCAGTCTTCAACGTTGTCTAAATGGGCATTATGTTCCTGCATTACTTTTGTATGTAGCTGATGCAGATGTAACTGACACGATTGTTTGCCGCCGAGAGTGATACAAAAACCCGTGGCTTAAATCACGAGCCATTCGCTTACACACAATCGGCCTAAGTGTCGTTAGGCCCAATGGATTTTTGTAGGCCATTATTATTTTTCAATTTGTCTGTCTGTCGTCGATGTCCACTGCTTTAGATTTTGAAGATCACGTGTTTTACGCGCCAAATTGTGTATTGTGGAGTTGTTATGTTTGCGGTCTTCGATTCCTAATAAAAGCGCGTGGGTTTCCATTGTTATATTAATACACTTTTAGTTTTTTTTTTTCTATGTATTTCTATCTTTTTTTTTTTTTTTTTTTTTTTGTTATTGTTTAACAAATTTTATTGTCATTTTCCTTTTGTAGAAAAGAAATAAAACTGATACTCGACTTCTTTTGTACTTTTCTATTCATATTTATTTATTAATACGAGTAGATATATGAATCTATGTGCATGTTTATAATCCAAGAGAGGGGTTGTTTTTGTCCCCTTTTTCTTGTCACAGTACTAAAAAAAACCATTTTAGTGGCCACCGTGTTTTATTTTCCAGATTTCAATCAAACCACATTTATTAATCAATATTTTGTTGAACCACCGCTTCTTTTTTTTCCTTTTTTTGTTAAAAATTAAAGCCTCTTCAGCATTCAGAGGCATTAAAAATTTTTATATTTTCTGGTTTTTGTGTTCACTCTCTTGAAAATTTGATTTACGATGTTGTTAACAGCGATTTTGTTTTTTTTTTTTTTTTTTTTGTCAAAACTCATGCTTTTAATGAATTATGTATATTTTTGCTTAAAGGAAGACGCTTGTAACGCCTTTGGAAAACCTTATTAAGTTTACACTTGGTCTGCGAAACTTCAAGGGGATTTTTATAACAATTTCTTGGTTGGCATGATGCAGGAAGTTAAAATGTATTTGGCTGTTGTTAATATTGTTTAGAAGAACGTTTGTTTTTTTTTAATAACTCAAAGTGGTGATTTTTATAATTGAATTTATAATTTCATAAATAATATTCATAAAAATTTCTGTACTTAAACAAGCGGATGATAAAAAAAAATTAGCAAAATAAAGATGCATTTCCACACAAAAACTCCACAACAATTATTTTTAAATTATTCCATTCAATTCTAATTTATTTGAAACTTAATTTAATTAAAAGTTAATCTTATTGAAATCAAGAGATGTAAAAAACTGCAATCAATTGGTATTGAAATCAAAAAGATTTCAACCAAACTGATTTCCTTCTTTCATTACAAAATGATTTCAGATTTCAAAATTTCAATATTTAATTATGGGTACGTTCGTAACTTCCCGTCTCCACCATCCATCAACTTGGTAAGAACAGCATGTCGCACATGAATTCTACTCGTGTAGACTGTTCATGTTCATGTTTCGTCCATGTGCTGCCATCGTTGCCTAAACATTCGTCTTAGCATCCATGTGCGCCTTGATGTTGGCCATACAATGTATTTTCTACCCTGCAAATAATAGGACCAGTCCAAACACGCGTGTAAAGAGTAGTCCACAAGGGACCAGGACTAGTCCACAAGTAACCCAAACGTATGGAAAAAACCTGGTCTATTTAACATTACGATGTCCTAGGAGAGGACCATATAACCCACCTTTGGACCACTAAGGAGTAGTTTTAAAACTACTCCATGTTATATAACCCACCTTTGGACCAGTAAGGAGTAGTTTTAAAACTACTCCATGGTATACTCAAGAGGACTAGTTTTGAAGTCGTTTAAACACGAAAGCATGTCGTTAAAAAACGAAGACATGTCGTCTCACTACAAACACTTTTTAACAATGGCATGGTCCATGCTTGCATTACATCGGACTAGTCCATGGAGTAGTCCATTTTATCAAAATGGGTCAGGTGGTCCAATTTTATTTGCAGGGTATATACAACCAAACGCACAAGAACAAAAATTGTGGTCAATCAGAACATGAACATCAACACGTATTCGCCACATACAAGAACATGAACAAATTAATACCGTTGCTCTGCCGGCGTTATTGTCATGTCATGTTCTAATCGAAAGCGCTTGGAGACGTGGGGTAAATGCATCAAAACTGTGTATCACTGCTGCAGTGATGCAATATTTTGTTGCTGATGCGTGATCACCAGTTGCGCTTGTGATGCTGATGCTGTTTTACTGCACAACAGCTGTTTAAAATTGAATTTTTGAACAAGAGCTACATTTTAAAAGTTTTATAAGCGAACACAAAAAATTATAAAAAAAAGTTATAAACAATACCGATTGCAAATTTAATTGAAAATATTGGACCAAAAAGAGTCAAATTTCTTATAAATTATAAGAAAAAGCATCAAAAAGAAAAATAAAACGATTTCATTTATGTTAAAAGTTATTGCATCAGAAAATTAACTGATGCAATAATTGTAAACATTTGCTGCAGAGCTGCAGCATCACTGCATAAAAAAACGTTTTACACGTGAAAGTAATGCCAAGTTTTTTACAAGTGAACATTAAACTTTACTAATGCGCAGATGATACGCAACCACTGCATTTACGAACGTACCCTATGTTACAATTATTATTTTTAGAAATCATTAAATGCAATTAAATAAATTGCAGCCAATTCGATTGCAATCAAATTTTTATTGACATCATGCGATTTCAATCAATTGATCTAAAAACGCTATAGTTGTGATATATCACCAGGGCTGCCAGATTTGACGATTTATCGTAATTTTGACGATTTTTTGTTCCGAAATTAGCAAAGTGCCGATTTGCTGATTTTTTTCTAAAAAGTGACGAATTTTTTAGTCTCCAAAGTCTGAATAAAACATTAAATTTTCTGACACGTTCGTTTTTTAATCTTGGAATGTTTAACAGCCGTACCTTAAAAAGAGCGGAAGGCGAAACGTTTTCTTTCGCTTAGCTTTTACGCTGATATGCCATACCAAAGCAAGAGCGTCAACGCTGTGTCACGAACAGTAGTGATAGCTTTCTTGTTTAATAAAACCCACAAATTATAATTAAAAATAGAGGGTTAAAAACGCTATATTGACTAAAAAATAGCTAAATTGCCTTTATTAGTTAACAATAGCAGCAAACTTCACTATTAAACGCGCTGTCAAAATCGGTTTTCCCAATTACAAAGCGTTGAGGTCGATCTATTCAAAAACTAGAAAACGCAAGTCTTAAGAAAATCTTTAAATGAATCTTTTCAGAGTACAAAAACAACAATGTTACACTTTTTTCGTCAAAACATTGTAAGATAATATCTACATGAGTCTCATCCGATTCTTGATATGAAAGACTCGTTGGATAATATTTACCCACGTCTTAAGCAATTCCCATAACGATTGAATAAGCGTCTTTCGCTGTGCTATGGAAAATGCTAGCTGGGTATGGAGTAATTATGTTTTTGTTTGAATGATTTTTTTTTATAAAAATCGAACAAAAATTGTTAGAAATAAACTAAATTTTAAGTTGTCCGATTTTTTTGACGATTTTTTGAAACGTAAAAGATGTTTTTATTAAAGAAAGAAGATTTTATTAATTTTTCTCAGAAAATTTACGATTTCCTCACAAATTTATCTGGCAGCCCTGAGTATCACCCTTTTGCAAATAGCGCCAAATGTCAATTCGGTTTGAGATTTGTGAAGTAAACAAACGCAGAACACAAAAGGACATGAATCGGTTTACTCCGCAAGAACGCTGAGTTCTAAAATTCTATTTTCTAAAGTCAATTAGATTTACTTAATTAGGAAATGGATTAAATAAACAAATTTCACAAGCAGAACCAGAGTTTTTAACTAAAAAAAAATTTCAGCAAAAGAACTTTGGGTGATTATTTCGTATAATATAAAGTTGGAATCTAGCGGTTGTAAATAAAAATTGGCATTGTTGGAAATTCCAAATTATCAGAGTCAGCTTTATTTCTAGAAGAAGCAGTTTCATTTAAACAGAACGAAGTTTTTGATTCTGATTTAATATTGATTGCAATAAAACGGCGGTTTTTATAGCACATTTGAAGTACAAAAATGCTTAGTATCTACATATATTTTAAAGAATTATAAAAATCTGTCCTATTTTCCCTACACTACTGTTTTAGAAAAAAACCTGCAAGTAGGGATTTTCCCTACTACTGGCAACACTGTTTATATAAAATAATAGCTCTGTTCCACATGCATAACGAAACAGTCCGAACTTGCACAAAGTTACCCAAAAGCGTTCCACATAACAATTTTTGTGCAATTAAGAGAGTAATATTTTTCATTTCCTGTACAAATTTGCACGAACTTTTTATTTGGGTAAGTTCGGACAAGAAAAAACAATCAGCTGTTTGTGTTTACTTTTGAACTGATAAATAATTCAGGAAATTTACAAGCAAAAGAAAATGTTTAGTTTTAATTAAAAAACATATTAAAAACCAAATTTAAGGTTTTTGCAAAAAAATTCAAGTGGTAAAAACGTTATTGCATACATATTTCCTTTAATCTTTAATATAAAAAAACAAAATATAAAAAATTACAATGATGCAAATGTTTTGGTTTTATAATGTAATTACTTTTAAGCGTCTAAAATCACTTAAATAGATCTTAATTTGAAAAGTAAGCAGCATTAGTATTTGAAGAAGTGCGAAAATGGTTTTTTGCGTTCCAGCAGTTTTGGGTAATTTGGCAAATTTAGAGAGTAATTTTCATTTTACTCTCATTAGTCCGAACTTGCCCGAGATCTTGTGGAACACACCTAATATATGGCACGTTCATTGATTTTGAATGAAGTCCTCGTTCGGAAATGATAAACAGGCAGATATTTTTAAAAATTTAACGAATTCGTGAGTTAAGTAAAATTTCAAACGGCTATTTAGTTAATAACAAGAAAAGAATAGAAAAAACTATTACTATCGGTTTTAATAAAAGGTGCTGCGAAACGTGACCCAAGGAAATATGACCCCAAAGTACTAAATGAAGAATGGCCCCAAAACTTTATATAAAACACAACAACATGCAATTTAAAGGTAATTTTTTGGGTGTTTTTGTTTATTCTTGTGTAGGGTGTTTTTGCATTTTAAGTGAAATGACCTCAAATAAAATCGCAATTTTTACTTTGAGACTATTGTTCATTTACTAAGGAAAAGTGCCCAAGGCAATAAAATCGAATAGCAACTTTCCATATAAATTTAGCTGATGTTGTACAAGAAATATAACCATTTTTTTGGGCAATATTTCGTAATTTGAGGGAAATAATTCACTTTTGCCATAGTTGAAAAACATTTTTTGGTCGCTTTTTCGTTTTTAACAAATTCTTCAATGAGATAGTAAAAAATACCGGGCGTAAGATCTAGTAAAACAAATTTTGCTTTAAGTAACTACTACTAAAAATATTATTCATTAAAATTACGAGCTAGAAAATCGCGAATTTCAATAACCCGAATTTAAAACCTCGAATCGCTGACTAAAGCTTCTCTGCGTAGCCGACCTTCGGCCGTGCGTAAGATTTCTATCCTCTATGCTATAAAAAAAACCCGGCTTCGCTTACTAGTCCGGGCTAATGAGTAGATAATTTGGCAAGGTTATACACTCGTCCCATCCCGTCCCGTCCCGTTCTGGAGCTATAAAACCTCCGCTGCTTTGGGGAGAATGCTAGAAGCATTTCTTGAGTACCAACAGCACCTAGGGATAATCCTACTTTAGGCCGAACTCTCCCACAATTGGTGAAAAAGTAGCGCTTTAGTGGGATTTTTATAATATCCCTTTCCGCGACTTTTCAACGGAAAAGCGACCGAAAAGACAAGCTTCTTGTAAGAAGCATACTGCCATATACAGTAAGGATCAAAATGACCTGTACAGCTTGCTTTCCAATGCAAAAAGTGTTATGCTAGTTATAAACAGGGAAACCAGAAATATGCAATTGCATGTTTTGTGCGACTAATGAAGGCAGAAAGAATTTTTTTATGAATTTTGGCATCGATTTGTTAGTGCATATTTTTGCATATTTTACCATTTGCAGCATATTTTAGTTAAAAGAGCCTTTTTGCAGCATTTTTTAGGTTTATAGCGCATATTTTGCCTTTTAAATGCATATTTTGATACATATTCAATTTTTTTTAGATGCCTAAAATAGCTTTCGCAGCATATAAAAAAAAATTTTTTTTTTTTCGAAAATCTGTTACTTTAATTTTCACATCTACATTTAATTTTTCCTCTTAAATTGTAAGATAGAGCAGGTTGTCATTAAGAAAAAATGTTATGCGATTTGTATCTAGACCAATCTTTTAGTATTCCGATTGACTCAGAATCACTTTTTAAAGTGATCTAACGATGTCCATCCATCCGCCTGGCTGGTTGTCTGTCCATGTTAGCCTTGTGCGCAGAGTACAAGTTCCAAATTTGTAGATAATTTGATCAAATGTGGACGAAGTCTATGCAAATGGTGAGAATCGGTCTATAATTTCACATCCAAATTAGACTCTTTGTGTCCGCAAGCTATCTTATTAGGATGGTATTTAAATTAAATTCGTGCCAAAAATATTTTAATTCAAATTAAATTTTTTTCGAATCGGTTCATATTTGCTCAAATCTCTACTCCTTAACTAGTTTTAAATTTCTTTTAAATGTAAACATTTGTTAACAATTTAGCGACCGTACCTAAAATCCCTTTAAGACAAAAACCCATATGGATCTTAATATGTATCTAAATAATATTCGGCGCAAACATCTCTTATATGAATTTTAACCTTTTTTAGGTTTTTTCTAGATTTTGTTATTAAATTGTTGAATATTGTGTCTTCAAATGAGCAATTTTAATTTTTAGGGCATATTTTTAACATTTTTCAGGGCATATTTTCTAGTTTTTACTGCATATTTAATGCGCATAAAACGTGTTTTTTTAGAGCATATTTCTGGTTTCCCTGGTTATAAAACATGTCTAATTTCTACTTTGCCAAACTTGATTAGCTTGCTGTCATCTGCAAAAAAAATACGTTGCTCCAAAACTTGATGAAAGCAAGTTGGACAAAAAAACGTGATAAAAGGCAGAAATAAGAAATTCAACGGAAACAATATACAGCCATGTTCCGACAATCGCACGATTTGAAATCGCAAAACGTCAGATATATTTTGTGGCGTTACTTAACTCGTGCGTTAAGCTTACGATCTGCCATAGTTTCTTTCAAATATTCTAGTTCGCTTTTGCAATTTTTAGTCGCCAAACTTTTTGCTTTTGCGATTTACAGAACACCTTATTTGCGATTTTAAGTCAGAGTCGCCAATGTTAAGCGTTTTGCGATTGTCAGAACATGCCCGATAGTATCTAAAGTGAAACGTGATAGGTTCGGTTGTTGTACTACAACCTAAAACAGCTGGAACAACTCAATAGTCACTCGTCATCAGTCCAACTAATCATATGGGAACATTTGGACAGACTGTAAAAAAAAACACATGCAACAAGTACTCTCTGAAGAAAATTCTGCAGGATATAGGTGAAATCGATGCTAAAGAGACTAGAAGCCTTTCTCAAAGCAAAAAGAAATCAAACAAAGTATTATACACTTAACTTAAGTATTTTAAAGCTGTACACTTTTTCTTGTATAGAAAAACATTTTTGTAAGGATAGATTCATAATACAGCATGATTTCTGTTAAACGACTACACGGTGAAAATTCATAAAAACGTGTCACCAATTAAATAATTAATCAAAAATAACATCAGTTTTTATTAAAAATGTAATCAAGTGAATAAAACTTTTAACCAAGTGAATTAAACGTTAAATGATACTATTAATTTGTTATCTGGTGCAAATTTAATTAACTTTTTAATTAACATCACAATTTTTTTAATTGAAATCAATTTATATTTTTATCTGTATACAGATAATAAAATTTTTAAAGTATATAAAAATTAAAGAAAATAATTGCATTAACAATAAATGTCTTTCTTTAATAAAGACATCTTTCACGTTTCGAAAAATCGTCAAAAAATCGGACAACTAAAAATTTTTCTAACAATTTTTGTTCGATTTTTATAAAAAAAAAAACATTCAAACAAAAACACAATTACAGCATACCCAGCTAGCGTATTCTATAGCATATTATCTTAGAATTCGTATGTTTTGACGAAAGATAAACAAAGTGTAACATTGTTGTTTTTGTACTCTGAAAATAATCATTTAAAGATTTTCTTAAGACTTGCGTTTTCTAGTTTTTGAATAGATCGACCTCAACGCTTTGTAATTGGAAAAACCGATTTTGACAGCGCGTTTAATAGTGAAGTTTGCTGCTATTGTTCACTAATAATGGCAATTTAGCTATTTTTTGGTCAATATAGCGTTTTTATCTCTATTTTTAATTATAATTTGTGGGTTTTATTAAACAAGAAAGCTATCACTACTGTTCGTGACACAGTTTTGACGCTCTTGCTTTGGTATGGCATATCAGCGTAAAAGCTAAGCGAAAGAAAACGTTTCGCCTTCCGCTCTTTTAAAGGTACGGCTGTTTAACATTCCAAGATTAAAAAACGAACGTGTCAGAAAATTTAATGTTTTATTCAGACTTTGGAGACTAAAAAATTCGTCACTTTTTAGAAAAAAATCAGCAAATCGGCACTTTGCTAATTTCGGAACAAAAAATCGTCAAAATTACGATAAATCGCCAAATCTAGCAGCCCTGATGCACACTCAAACTTGTTTCTCGCATGAACAAATTCTCGCGATAAGCGTTAGTCGGCTCGGCTCCGCAACAAGCGGCCACTATGCCCGCACCCTAATAAATTTCGGAGAATTGGGGCATAATTGTCATAAGTTTCTAGTTTGTTTTTTTCTTTTAAAAACTTTTATCGACATTTTATTGATATGAAAAGATGAAAAGTTTTTATTGTATTTATATGAATTTTATTACCTACTCTTATTATAAGTTATTTATTTACACTTCCAATTTAATAATATATTTTTAAATTGGATGTCCCTTATTTTACAGTTAAAGGAACTAAATTTGTTAGTTCCTTTTCCTTTCAAACACTTTTTTAGTTTACATAAGCCATTAAGTCATAAACTAAATTAGTTAACAACTAAAACAATAAAGTACAGTTATACAACATTTTATTGTCTTTGCCATCCTTTATTGAATTATTTACCAAAACGGAACACCCTCAAAAACTAACCGCAATACCGCATGCAAACAGCCTGTTGAACACGCATACTCGCATCAACCAATAAAACCCTCTTGTACTCTGAGAACTGAAGTAAGGCCTTCTTTAGAACAAAAGGAAATCACAGGGATTAGGACGTTAGTTGATTGTTCTAATGACGCTCTCGTAGACATGCTAATATAAGATACTAAGCTGTATCTTCCTAGCGACATGTTTAGTACCTGCTCGCAAACGATCATTGTTGGTTGTTGAGTGGGAGAGATTTCATTCATAAATATCCGTTGCTTTGCTTAATATGCGTGTTTAAATTATAACGGTACAGCATTTAAATTGCAACTAAAACACACACACACACAAACATGTAAACAAAAACAATAGTGTATGTGTAAAGGATTTAAGTAAATGCGCGACTGCGGTTTATTGTACCTCCTTAAGTGCCATAAATGTGCAATAGCAACACTTCTCTGTATCCTTAAACAAACAAAGAACAACAACGTAGACTGATCCATCATCAGACCAAACTTATTTATAATACAATGTGTTTGAGAGAGATAGAGGGAGGTGTGTATTTAATGATAAATACTTGGAACTTCCATAAATTTGTTGCTTGCACACGCATGATTAGAGTATGTATCTTCAAAGTATATTTGCTTGCTAATGATGCGTTTTTTTTTGTTCGTTTTCACTTTATTTGTATAAATAATGATTAAAATGACGAGCGTGTATGATGGGTTTTTTTTGGCAGAATATCATAAAAAAATCAATACCTACCTAGAACAATGGCACGATTGTAAATTTGTTGAGAGGAAAGCCATAAAATAATTAATCATAAACTGCAACTGCATTCGTATTTAAACATGGAATAAATGAAAGGATTTGTTGATGAAATTTATGACACCTTTGAAAAATGTACTATTTGTTACCTGTTTTTGCTCTAGTTTTCAAAATTTTATGATTTATAAATGGAACTTTGTTCGAAATTACAGGTTACGCGTCCTTTCTTGCTATAAAACTCTTTTGTATGCAAAATGTGCTCTAATTATTTTCAATCTATAAAATTTGTCCTTTTGTCAAATTCTTAGAATTTATTTAAAAATGCTGTATCTTTTTTATTGCAATCTTTTAAGTACTTTGGGTATTTTACGTTTTCCGCTTACGTTTTTTTTTCCTACAAAATATTTGTTATTGGGTTTTTCCTTTCAATATTAATTTAAAACTTATTAAAAGCAAATATTTATATTTTTATATTTATTGAAAATGTCTGTTAAAATATATAGTTTTAGTTTTCATTACAAAAATATTTACATACTTTTACATAAATAAAAAAGTGGTTTTGAAACATTAAACGGTTTGCCCAAGAAAAAAAAAACATTTAAAAACATACGAATGAAATAAAAAAATTCATTTGCGATACTTTATTTTAAAAGCACAAGTTTTATGCAGGGTTTAAAAAACTGCACTCGAAACCAAAAACTGTCGAACAAAAAACGTAAATTTGGTTATAATTTTTCGCGACTGCTTATATTAAATGAATCAGAAGTAAAAGCAAAATTTTTTTCTGGCCAATGACAAATGAAGAAGTGGAAGAAATGGCAGTTTTTGTACTTTGACTGCAGTTTTTTAAAAACTGGTTTCATGTATTAGTTTAAATAACGGACCGATTGGAATTGCTAAATAAGCGATACATCAGAGCTGTAAAAAGCTGCAATCAATTGACATTGAAATCAATATTATTTAAACCAAACTAGTCTCATTCATTGATTTCGATTAATTAAATTGCAGATTGTAATTAAATTTTTATTGAAATCATGCGATTTTACCGTTACTATGTCTTATATCACCAATATTTATATGGGCTGGTATAAGGGATGGGCAAATTGAGAAAATAATCGATATTTTTTAAGATTATTCGATATATCGAACGTATTTTGCTGAAACTATTACCAAATTAAAAAATTTAATATGTACTATATCGACGGCGTTTATCCAAAATGGTTTATCTGCATATTTTGTAAAAATTAGTTTTTGATGCCAAACTATTCCCTGTGATGGATGCACTTTTCCTATTGTATGAATTTCGGATCAAAATGTTGATTTATTTGCGAGTTATTAACATTTTTTGTTTGGTTTATCCACATACACACTTTTTTGTAGGCAAAATGGTTTATCTGCAATTAGGGTTCCCAACTTTTTTTGATGCAATTAAAGTACATTGGTTATTAAAGGTTAAGAAAAAAAAGTACAGAGTATAAATATAAAGTACAATTACTTTTCGCAAGTTTTATCAAACAATTACACTGTGCTAGAATTTGACACTTTTTTTGAGACAAGCCGGGCAACTGGCGCTTTAACCTTATTCGGGTACGCTGAGTCCAATACCCGTTCAAAAACGTTTTAGTTTATTGAAATTACTAAAAAAAAGAGAAAATCCGCAATAAAATTTCCTTTAAACGTTAAATCTAGCATGCGCAGTCGTTTTAGAATCATAATTTTTTTTTAGCAACAGCTATGCTTCTAATTTTTCCAGACATATAAAAACAAAGCTTCAAACAAAACAATCTATGAATGATTAAAATCTGTTAACAACTTTTGATTTTATTCACAAAAGTCGACAAATTTTAATGAATTTAAAAATTTCATAAAACGCAATATTTGTATGGGAGCCCCATTAAGAAGTGGTGGTAAGGGCAATTATGTCTCGAGAAATTGTTAAAACAACTCCTTGACTGTTATGATACGTTTTCGTCAATATATTTCTAGTCTGTATTAAATATTTTGTATGGGAGCCCCCTTAAGGAATGGACATTTTGAAATTTTGTTTTAAATGTTAGTTAAACGAGTCACTTTTGTGCTCGCGATCTAGAAGCAGGCAGTAATTTGAAAGAGTTTTGCAGTTATTGTACTCAAACAAAACAAAATAGTACTGTCAGATTATTTTTTTCGAAAAATCGTCCCGCCAATATAAAAAACATCAAATTAATTAGTTGTTCTTTAGTTTTTCCAAAAAAAAAATTGTACAATAACTTTTATTATTTAATGACTAATATAACACTGCCTAATATAACCTGAATCTATTTTGAATTGTAGATAAATCTAATCATGAGAAATAAAGTATTTTCGCGCACTTTATTATTTTCATAAAGTATAGAGTACAAATACTCGAAATAACGTACAATACTTTATATAAAGTACGGTTGGCAAGCCTATCTGCAATGTACATATCTGCAAGATTTTCATACCCGTTGCATATTAAAAATTTGTAAGAACGTAATTTTTTTAAAAGGAATTCAACTTTTCTGATGAATATTAATACGCTGATTTGAAATATGTTTCACACAGTTTAACGTGAAAACATGTCTCAAAGTACAAAAAAGATATTGTCAACATTTTGATAGTGCTGCAAGACAGGGTACATGTGAGTGGTTTTGGAATATGAGTTGGGAAGCGAAAAAGGTGTTTGTCCAAGATCATGTGACTGTTTAAAATAAACAGCGAGAGACTACAACAAATTCCAAAAGACAGAAAGTTTTTTTTTTTTTTTTGAAATAAGCAAACCGAATACTTAGAATATAAATTTTTCAAAAACTTCAAACTTCGTTGTGGAAGGACTAAGAATGACCCAAGAACAAAGTTAGTTTTAATGATGGGTACAAATATCTTCCAATACTAATGAACAAATACCCAGGATATTTAGAACCACAATCACTTGATCAAGAATATCTTCCAATATCCACCAGAAAATAGAAATATCTACAGGAATTGAAATCTGTGTTACTTAATGAATATCTTTTTTTTAATGATAATTTTAAATAAATGTAATTTATTAAATAAATAATAATAATAATCAGCCTCATTACAGTTGGCGTTGGCGCATACGCCTGAGTCGTTTTGTGTAATAGATTAAATAGAAACTGGGAATTATTTCCTTCCGAAGGTAACTTTATATTATATTCAACATTTTTCATTTTTCGAATTTATTCTATGAGCTAAATTTCAGTTATGTATTTTATAAAGCTTTTTTGTAATAGTTCTATTCTAATTATTGTAGGAATAGAACTATTACAAAAAGGAGGGCTCGAAGAGAGTGGCAATTGCACAGATCCCCTCATCTTAAGAACTTACTTAAAGAGTGTACAAAAAGACTAAGAAAGTTACTGCAGACTAAGAAAACGGCTTCTCTGGAAAAATATCTTGAGGAACTTGATGCAACCCCACAATCAAACTACTCATTATGGCGTGCAGCTAGAAATCTCAAAAAGGCCAGTTGTCTCTAAACCACCATTAAGAAACTTGAATGGAAGTTGGGCAAGAAATGATGTTGAAAAAGGAAATCTGTTTGTCAATCATTTAAAAAACGTATTTACCCCAAATATATCTCACGATATTGCGGTCGAGTTACCACCTGTTGCTGCTAGAGCAGCTGTTCCGCTAAGATTTGAGATAAGAGAAATCGAAAAGGCTATTTGTGATTTAAACCCCAAGAAGGCTCCTGGCTTTGATAAGATCAGCAACAAAATGCTTTTGGAGCTACCCAGCATAGCAAAGAAAATTATTCTTTTAATTTTTAATGATATTTTACGCCTTGAATACTATCCTCAAAAGTGGAAGGTCTCCTTAGTCACCATGATACCTAAACCTGGAAAGGATCACACAAAAGTTGAGTCATATAGGCCTATAAGCTTACTTTCTAATATATCAAAGCTGTTTGAGAAGCTGTTAGCGTCAAAATTAACCCCAATTTTAAATGAAAATAGATGTATTCCTAACCACCAATTCGGCTTTAGAAGAGAACACAGCACTATTGAGCAAACTCATCGTATAGTAAACACAATAAGAAAAGCCTTTGAAGAAAAAAAATATTGTTCCGCTTTCTTCATCGATGTTTCTCAAGCTTTTGATAAAGTCTGGCATGAAGGCTTATTACATAAATTGAAGCTCAACTTACCAGTTAACACACACAAGCTTTTAGAAAGCTACTTAGTCGGTCGAAAATTTATTATTAAAGAAGGTGATTATTTAAGCTCTCCTCAGCAAATTGACGCTGGAGTCCCTCAGGGAAGCATCATGGGCCCACTTTTATACTTAATATATACCTCGGATATGCCAACAAACAACTACACACAAACTTCAACATTTGCTGATGATACAGCTTTTTTGAGCGTGCAAGAAAACCGTCAAGAAGCATCTCGATACCTACAGGATCATATATTTCAACTCGAACTATGGTTAAAGCAATGTAGGATAGAGGTCAATGAGCAAAAATGCGTACATATAACATTCACCTTGCGTCGGGAATCATGCCCCCCTATTAAAATCAATAATCAAATAATACCTCAAAATTCGCATGTAAAATACCTCGGTATTCATCTAGATCGCCGTTTAACGTGGAAAAGCCATATAGAGGCAAAATTAAGTCAAATGAAACTAAAAGCCATCCAAATTCATTGGCTTATTGGAAGAAACTCTGTCCTTAGTCTCGACTGCAAACTTCTTCTTTACAACTCCATCTTAAAGCCAATCTGGTGCTATGGTATTCAGTTATGGGGCACTGCCTCGGCCTCTAATATCGAAAAAATTCAAAGGCGCCAAAATAAACTACTTCGAATAATCACAGCTGCCCCTTGGTATGTTAAAAACTCAAATATTCACAAGGATCTTAATGTTCCATTAGTTAAAACTATGATTAAGAAATATGCAGTAAAATACTTAAAAAGGCTCGAATTGCACCCGAACCCACTAGCACGAAATATTTTAAATGATAGCGGCCACACTCGCTTAAGAAGAAGAGACACTGCAGCACTTATCCAATTAGATGAGCGATAAGCACCTATAAAAGTGAACAGAACCCGCGATGAAGAAAATTTTTGTCTGGCACTGGCAGGACAAAAAATAACGTATTAGGTTAAGATTTGATTAATTATTGTTAGTTCATATTTAATATATGAAGATTCAATAAATAAATTATGAAGAAAAAAAAAAAAAAAAAAAAAAAAAAATTGAGATATTTTCAAAAATTTATTAAAAATGAGTTTGCTAATTTTGTCTATACGAATCAGTTGACTTCAGTCAAATTTTTGAAAAGTTGCAAACAAAACCTCTTAGCCAGGATTATGTATTTCAAATGATTTTGTTTCAGCATTATAGAATTATAGAAATAATGAACATGCTTTTTGTATGAAATATCTGTCAATTCGTCGATCCCAACTTTAAACCTTCCATAACATTGTTTGATTCCTTCAATTTTGTTTTAAGTTCTTGGTGTTTAAATAAATAAATAAAACTGATGAATTTTCCCATATCGTTGATTCCGCTGGTATGTTGTAGTTTTAAGCATGAAGATATGCTACACTCACAATATTCTGTACGTAAAATTAACTGAAATTGTTATATAAAATAAATGAAAATTCAATTAAAAACCGGTCTACTTATTTTTCATTTATTTTAAACAAAAAGTTCATTTAATTTTTACTGTCAAAAATTCAACACCATATTCCGTAAAATCAAATAAATATTCAGTTATTTTGTAAAATTTTATTGTCAAAAATTCAACAGCATATTCCGTAAAATCAAATAAATATTCAGTTATTTTGTAAAATTTTACTGTCAAAAAATTGACCCCATATTCAGTAAAAACAATTAAATATTCAGTTATTTATTAAATTCATTAATTTTCATTAAGTTTCGTTTACTACACAAAAGAGCCGAATTTCTTACCCTGTTACACACGTTTGTTTTACTTTTGTTGTACTGACCACGTTGTTTACAGAAGAACTCTCAATTATAAGACACCAGCAGCATGACCGATATGGCTTCGCAATTATTTTACTTTTAAAATTTGATGCATTTAAATAAATTATATTAACAAATAGAAAATGGGAATTGCTTACACAAAACAAGCAATTCATTTTTTATAGATAAGTAAAAATTAATTTTTGGTAGTTAAATTATATAAAATAACTGAATATTTAATTGTTTTTATTGAATATGGTGTTGAATTTTTGACAGTAAAATTTTATAAAATAACTGCATATTTATTTGTTTTTACGGAATATGTAGTTAATTTTTTGACAATTAATTTATATAAGATAACTGAATATTCATTTGTTTTACCGAATTCGCGGTTGAACTTTTGACAGTAAAAATTAAATGAACTTTTCGTTGCTTTAAATTACATTTTTATTTAATTTAACATAAAGAAGAATTTAACTCAATCAACGGACAATATTAACTGCAACTGAAAATCCGTATTAATATGCACTTAGTTTTTTGAATAACTGTTAGAATCAGTTAAAAATAAATTTGCTTAGAATTTTAAATGTTTATTTATTTAAAAATGACTGAACGGAATATTTCTTAAATTAACTACAGTCCGTTACTGTAAAAATATTGTGAGTGTAGCACTACTTAAGAGTTTTTCATTCATTTTTGGCAGCATTTTTTAGTAAAGTACTATTTGCTGTCTCTTAAGAACAGAGTCAAGTTTTACTTGGCGTTTATTAATGTCAAGCTTGTGCACTAATTAAAGGTGATTTATAAGTCGTAACGTTGAAGAACCTTTGTAACTTATCATTTTAGGGCCCTTTCAGCGCCATTGTCTTGTAAATCAGTTCGAAATATGACTAGAGATGACATCTTTGTATACGTATATAAATTACACACTACAAAAATAACCGGTTAAAATAACCGGTTTTTCCGATATTCGATAAATGGACATTTTAAAATATTCGACTTGGACAAAACTAATGGGTGATTTTTTAAGAGCTATAGGAAAGTTAAAAAAAACACATTAAATTCAGAAAAATGCATGAAATCTTTATTTGAATCGATAGTACGGTCCATATAATTTAATGTTTAAAGATTATTTCATGCAAATGTTGACCGTGACCAATTTTGGCATACTCTTTCCAACATTTCGGCCGGTATCTCATGAATATTGAATTTAATTGTCTTCCAATGCGTCAATTGAAGCGGGCATGTGTGTATAGACATGAGCTTTAACATAGCCCCACAAAAAATAGTCTAAAGGCGTTAAATCGCCCGATCTAGACGGCCAATTGACCGGTCCCGAACGTGAAATAAAATGTTCACCGAACTCGCCTCCCAATAAGTCCATTGTTAAGCGTGCTGTGTGGCATGTGGCACCGTCTTGTTGAATCCACGTGTCATGTAAGACAAGCTCTTGCATTTTGAGCAAAAAAAAGTTGGATATCATCTTACGGTAGTGCTCACCATTGACAGTTACGTTACGATTCGCATTGAACAAGTACGGTCCAATGATGCCAACAGCCCATAAACCGCACCAAACTCTGACTTTTTCTGGATGCATTGGTAGCTCTTGCAATGCTTCAGGCTGATCTTCACCCCAAAATCGACAATGCTTATTAACGTACCCATTGAGCCAAAAATAAGCTTCGTCTAAAAACAGAGCACGCATTTTGATAATAAAATTCAATAATTTGCTAGCGTTGTTCGTTTGCAAGACGATTCATGGTTAAATTATAGACCAAACTGAAGATGTTTGACAGTGAAACAAAACACGAAACGTGCGTCAGCTGTTTAAACCAGTGTTGCCAAAAAGATAATAGCTAAAAAAACACCCGATAAAACAACCGGTTAAAACCGGTCGAATACTATCCGATCGATCGATTAAATATGAACTCCATGCGCTTATTTCGGTATGTAATGGAGAATTTCATTACTAATTGAATTATGTATTAAAATTTGTAATATGTTGCCATGTTTACTTACAAACTTATATGTATGTTCATAAATAAGTTGCACAAAATATGCTTTGGCAAACCCCTGAAATGTTGACGGGTAGGTCAGGCATTAAAAAATACCCCTTTTTACCTTTTGCAATTTCAAAGAATTAGATAAGATTTTGCGAGTAGTGTTGAAATTTAATAAGAAGCCCTAACCCCCTTTTTAGGCGTGAAAATATTTGTAACCATATTTAAAGTATCGGGAGTGTTTTATTTAGGCTGTATCTAAAAATATTACATTAATATATGGCTATTTCCAAAAAAACGTCAACCACAAAAAATGGAAAAAAAATTTTTCTTTTCAAGATTTATTTTAATTGAATTAATTGATTCGAAAAAAAAGATAAATGGTAAACGAAGTACTACAACTTTGAGCACATACTTGTGTATATTAGAAAATATGCATTTGGAACAACCATACTCTAATCTAAGGCATATTTATGATCTGAAAAACATTTTTTATTAAGTTTCTAATATAAAGGATTATAAATAGCAACATAAAAAAATTTTAAATCATGGTGGAAAAATTGTCCCGTTTACAATGTCCCGTTTACAATTTCTTTAACAATTTGTTTAAAAAAATTTAATTCATATTTTATTTTGAAATCTAAACCATTTTTAGGGAACATTAGTACGCAACATTTTAAAATTAATCCCGATAAAATATTGTGTCAGGTTTCGCAGAAATCACTGTTTAAACGGTTACCCCTTAAAACCCACTTCCGTTTTTTGTCCCGTTTACAATCACTGGTTTTTTGCAATTATCTCGGAAACCACGACAGTAAGCGAAAAAATCAGGTTGTTTTTTACAGTTTTGTCAATATAAACGTGTGCGAATGTCCCGTTTACAATCTTGGAAGTGCCCATATGCTATATACTTATAGACATTGTGAGCCGGCTGATGTACAAATATTTTAAACTCAGCTTTATTATTCCTTTTATTTAAATAACACCCTCCATTTAAAAATTTCAGATTTATTTTCTGTTTTTGGAATAACTGCCATTTTGAAACGTGTCGTTCTTTTTTTTTTTCGAGGAAAGTAAAAGTAAAGTCCACTTTCTATAACTACAGAAGACTTAAGGCTCAGTTAGCCGGGAGTAACAGTAACGTTGCAAATAAGCTACTTTATTTTGTTGAATTAATTAAATCTCTCTCTCTCTCTCTCTCTTGGACGCAGTAAATTAAAAAAAATTGCAATTGTAATCAAAGCCTCTTCTTTTTCAAAAGAAAAATCACAATTACTTAAAATCAAAAAAGAAAACAGTAAATTGAATTAACTTTCACTTCAATAACTTAAATGTTACAGAAACCCCATTCCTTTAAATCATTCTCCCTCCTCCATTTTTTTAGATTGAATAAATTTAATCTTTTTGAATTAAGCTCTTATCTTTAGCGAAGGTGGTACCATCATTTGTTTTAACTTCCCAACAGATACGAGCCTGAGATAATCACATTAAAAGCCTCCAAACAGCAGCCAAAAACAGAAGAGGATAAAAACAAAAGCAACATTAAGGACAAAAAGGCTAAAAAACTCGATGAGAAAAAAACCCACAAAATGAACAACCAACAACCCCTCAGGAATTAAATTAAAGGAAAAAAAGTTTGTTACTTTCTTCAAGCTTTAAAACAAAACAATTTACCTCCATGATGCCTTTTTGGGTGCTTAACTCTGCATTCTAGTTGTTGTTGTTGTTGTAGATATTCTTGTCTCCCCCAAAAAATGATAAAGTGACTTGAATTAAAAAAAAAGAAAAGGGAGAAAAAAGTGATGAAGAAAATTGTACAAACCCCAAAGGTTTTCGCAGACACACCAATACACACTTTAATGCCATCCATGTACAAGGAAAATCATCAAAAACCCGCAAAGCATTAAGGGCGCGTTTTTAAAACTTACATACATACATAAAAACATTCACGCATACACTTTCAATCAACCATTTAAATACATGCCACAAAAGCCTAACAGTATGCTTACAATAAAATTTCAGAGCTTTAAAGGAATAGAATCTAGAAAGTTTTGGGGCTATGTTGTTATTGGTGACAGTGAATTGGTAACAAGTTTAATTGCATTAATTGGAGTTACCAAAACCGGACTTCTAACTATTTAAATAACCGGTTTTCACCTGTTTTTCCTGTTTTCTTAAACCGATTTTTGAAAAGTGCCTATTTTTGAGGTTTTCCAAAACCGGACTTCAGTGTTCCGCTAGATATCAAGCCATTACTACGGCACAAGAGTTGTATGATAGCCTTTTGTTTGACTATCAACAGTCGGACTCAAATGACAGTTTGAAGAATATTGAAGCTTTCTATATGGTTGCCAAATAATCTCTTCAAAAACTTAGAGAGTTATTATAATGCAAGAATAATATGTGTACTTTTGAACAAAATCGTTTTATGAATGCATATCTAATCGCATACAGCATTATTAAATTCGATTTTGCACATATTTGATGTAAAACTATTTCCAAAAGCATGGTAACCCTGTTTGCTCGTTTTCCATTTTAATGAAAATTTAAGTTTGACAATCTGAGACTTCGAATTTCGCGAATACTACAACTACGCATTCTAATTTGGATTAAATTTAATAGCATATTGCACAGATTTAAATATAGGGTACTTTTTAAGAGGGAGTTCGGGGGAAAAATGGTTCTTTCTACTTTTAAGATAAATTTTTTTTGCAGGTCACATATGGACAGGATTAATATATAGGGTACTTTTTAAGGGATAAAATTGGTACTTTTCAAGGGATAAAAACGGGATATAATTAGTACTTTTTCTCTTTTTTTGATAAATTTTATATACAACAAATTATAGCCTTTATTTACACACAGTGTACTTTCTGTGGGCCTAGAATGAAGAAAAGCTGGTACTCTTGGTAGTCTTTTTGGTACTTTTTCTCGTTTCGAAAGATTTTGGAATAGAGATAGAATATGGCCTATATTAACTTATAGGGTACTTTTTATAATGTAAAAACCGAAAAAATTTGTACTTTGGTCCTTTTTCTCTTTTTGATCAATTTTGTATACAGATTGCATATGATCCAGTAGTTGGAATATTCATATTTGGAGACCCCTTGCCTTTCATATGGACAGTTCAATGTCGGTTACTCAAGAGTATCGAGTTCTCAAAACTTATATGTAGTATGTGTTGGTGAAAATTTATTAATTCTTGTGTTTTTCATTGAAATATTTAAACATAAAATAAGTAATAGATGTAGAAAAGTACATTAAATTTCTGTAAATTTTTTTATAGAAAAGGGGTAACCTTTTCTTAAAATCTTGGGCACGAAGTCACGGGTTAAAATTCGTTTTATCTTAAATATACATTACAAAAAAAAATTAATATCATTATTCGATTTTAAATAAATATTTAAGTCTATTTGCAGTATATTCCGTTAATATTTGTTAGACATATGGTAATACTATATAATTTTAACAATAATTTTGATGTTAAATCCATGGAAAATCTAAAAATCAATCAAATGTTTGTAACTACATATATACATAAATGTGTTCCAAAATAACCCTCACAGTATATTTTTGTTATTAGAACACTAGTAGTTATATCGATCTAATGTAAACGATGTATTTTGAATAACATAACATTTACATTGCACGCATTTGTATTACAGTGTTAGAGTTATAAATGATTTTGTGCAGCAAAACCCTCCTTATTAAATGTTTTCTTATACAGTTGTTTTCGGTTAATTGAGCCCCGCTTAATTGAGTTTCCCGTTTTATTGCACTAAAAATCATGGAACGAAATCATTCAGTATACCTGTCTATGTAAAAATACCCGTTTAATTGAGTTCCGTTTAATTGCGTCACCCGCTTAATTATTTCGCAAAATACGACCGCATTGCGAAAAACAAGAGCAAATGTTTCAGTTAATTGTTTCCGTCTACTTAATGCGTTTTTGCTCTACATACGTAAAAAATTATTTTGCGGCAAGAAAGATTAAACGATGAACGTACCTGATTTTTATTTTGTTTTAAAAAACCTAAACCATTTTTCAACTTAATAAATAAAGAAATGAGTTTTATTTTTTTTATCTACACATGGGTGTTTCGCTTTATTGCACATCTTTCTCAATTAAGCGATTTTCGTTTTAATTGCGTCGGCGATTCAATTAACCGAGTACTGCTTAATTGAGTTCCCGCTTAATTGCGTCAAGAGTCGTGCATTTTTAAAAAATCAATTAAGCGGAAATAACTGTATTTCGAAAAATTTAGTATTATGCACAATTTATGGATATTAGAGCAATTTTAATTAGTGTGTTTTAACATTTTAGAATTAATTTGCAATCACTTATTTTTGGCATCTTTTTGTAACTATATATTTTTTTAAAAATTTTAAGTATAAAAAAAAACATATTATTTTTTAGGTTATAATAGGCCAAATTATAAAGGATTACTTTTGGGACATCTCGAACAAAAATAAGTACTTTTCTAGTAGAAAAGTAAGTAGTCGGCTCGTCAAATTCTCATTATTTTTCTGCTTATTTTGTAAGCAAAATTTTTGCTTGGATATGTAGCATTCTTACTTGTTTTACATGTTTTCATTCCTTTAAATCGCATTTAATCGCAGTACAAACGTAAAAAGCATTAACAAAACCATTTCCATCGATGCTTAAATTTAACAATAAGTTTTTTTTCAGATCGCAAAAATATTAAAGGCCTTCGTTGTTGCCTTCTCTAACAACTTTTTCTTGCTGTTTGTTCCTTTATTGTGTTATTTTTTGGGATTTTGAAATTTTAGTGTCGAAAAAATGCTTTCCATTTGGGGGTTTGTTAGTAGGTAAGCGTAAAATTCACAATTACTATAGACTCAAATACACAGATACAAACCACCAAACATCACATAGATGATACTTACAGCCATATGCGTTATATACTATTTAAATGTACAAGTATCTATGTATTTATGTATGTATGTATGTATATATTCCCTGTATTTTATTATAATCGAGACAGAAATCAAAGCCCTAAAAATTGTTTTGAGGGCCATAATAAATAACTCCCTTCTTTCCCATCATCAGCATCAACTCATCATTAATACTCATCCTCATCATGGGGTGGTTGGTAGTTTATGGTTGAGTTCTCTTTTTTTATTTTTCGGGTTTTTATTTCCTTTATGCGTTGCGTTACGTTTAATACAAGTACAAATGGCATGAAAAGGCCAAAATGTATCATAAGAAAAGTCATTTAGTTGTTGTTGTTCTTTTTTATATTTTTGGGATTAATGTAAAAGTTTATGTTTGAAACAAGATTTTGTTTTTATGTGCAAACACTTTTAAATAGCGTAGCACTTAGAGAAATATTTTAGTTTGTATTTCATATTTTGAGGGGTTTTTATAGAAATTGGGATGTACAGTGTTTTAGAGTGTGTAAAAATTAGAGTTTCTGAATGTTTATTAGTAATTTTTTTACGCTTTTAAATAAGTTTAACTAGTTATGAAGTTTTGGTATTAAGCTTAATTGTGTTAAGTCAACTAACTTGAGAAAAGCGGTGCGAATTATTTGGAACTTCTTTTCCAATCCTTCTTTCTTTTTGAATTAAATGAGAAAAAAACAGCGTTTAAAAAACTGCAGTCAAAGTTGAAAAACTGCCATTTCTTCCACTTCTTAATTTGTCATTAGTCAAAAAAAAAAAAAAACTGTGGATTTTACTTCCGATTCATTAAATGTCAAATGTCGCTGTCAAACCAACTCCCAAATTTTCGTTTTTTGTTCAACAGTTTTTGGTTTCGACTGCAGATTTTTAAACACTGAAAAAACTATTGTTAATAAACCTACAAGAAACGAATCAGCGAGTAGTCACAATTTTCATTTTGGTATTAAGAAAATGATAGAAAGAAATTACCGAATGTGACCGAAAACTTTATTTCGGTCATTTCTTTCTATCATTTTCTTAACACCAAAATTAAAAATGTGACTATTCGCCCATTCATTTCTTGTAGGGTAACGTGATCCCAAAGTGTAATTTAGTAGTCTTGCAAACATGATATAATTAATTTTAATCGAACCAGTGCCCATGTTGTGAAACTCTCGCGTCGAAAAACTTTTCGATTGAAATGTGTGAAATGAAATAAAAATGCCAAAAATTTAAACAAACAGCTGTTTTTCTCACCAAACTGTGTCTGAAACTTTTTTGGCGAGTCCTAGCTGTAACGTACTCTACAAGAAACGAATGAGCGAGTAATCACAATTTTCATTTTGGTGTTAAGAATATGATAGAAAGAAATGACCGAATGTAACCGAAAACTTTATTTCGGTAATTTCTTTCTATCATCTTCTTAACACCAAAATGAAAAATGTGACTACTCGCCCATTCATTTCTTGTAGGGAAAGGGAATTACTCGCCAATTTACAAAAAAGTGTGTCTGTAACATTTTGGTGAGAAAAATTCCCGTTTTGTACTGTCAAATAAACTCACGATTAAAACTAAAAAACAATTAAAAATGCAAAGAATAATAATAATATATAATATTTTGAATATTATTTTTGTCAAGCTAATAGGGCCTTAATTTCTTCAATGTAAATAAAATTCAATTTTTAATTACAATATTTTGTTCCCGACGTTTCGTCGATTGTTTGTCGACTTTTTCAAGGGATTGTCTTTTTAAAAATTATAAAAACAATAAAATAAATACAATAATGTACCACATAAACATTAAAGACTTACCATATGAAAATTTAATCACATTAAAAAGTTTTAGATGTACTCCTGGATCATCTATATATATAAAAATGAAAAATGTTTGTATGTTTGTGTGTTTGTTTGTTTGTTGGCTTATAGACTCCGAAACTACTGAACCGATTTTCTTGAAATTTTTACAGTAACATCACGTGAGCCCTTAAAATAAAATAGGCTACTTATTTTTTCGATAGGGGCAGGGGAATTGGTACCCCCCATAGGATGCCAATATTTATTATCGCATATCTTAAGAGCCGCTGGACGCATTTTGCTGAACTTTTTGTAGTAGGATCTTCTGAGCCCCGAAATTGAAATAAAATAGCAGCGGGGGTATTTTAATCCCCCATAGGACGCCAATGTTTAACATCGCATATCTTAAGAACTGTTATAGTGAGAATGTTCAAACTTTCTAGAAGTCACTCTTATGGTATACTACACTTTTGAAAATAAAAATAAAGCGGGTAGGCGCAGGGGGGGAAATACCTCCCATAGGATCCATACATTAAATATCGCTCAACTGAAGAACTATTAAAGGGAGGGTCTTCAAACGTAGTTAAAACTACTATTATGGCAAACTTTAAATTTCAATATAGTAATGGGCGGGGTAGACAGAGGAGGAGCAGTTCCCCTCATAGATAGAAATGTAATGAAGAGCCGCTGCAAGCAATTTGTTGAACTTTTGGTAGAAGGATCTTCTGAGCCCCAAAATTGAAGCAAACTAGCAGCGGGGGAAGTGTTACCCCCCATAGGATGCCAATGTTTAATATCGGATATCTTAAAAACTGTTATAGTAAGAATGTTCAAACTTTGTAGAAGTCACAGTTATGGTATACTACACTTTTGAAAACAGAAATAAAGCGGGTATGCGCAGGGGGAAATATCTTCCATAGGATGCATATATTCAATATCGCTCAACTTAAGAACTATTGAAGGCAGAGTCTTCAAACGTGGTTAAAGCTTCTATTATGGTAAACTATAAATGTCAATATAGAAATGGGCGGGGTAGCCAGAGGAGGAGCAGTACCACTCATAGATAGCATTATTAATAAGAGCCGCTGCAAGCAATTTGTTGAACTTTTGGTAGTAGGATCATCTGAGCCCCAAAATCGAAACCCCCATAGGACGCCAATGTTAAATATCGCATATCTTAAGAACTGTTAAAGTAAGAATGTTCAAACTTAGTAGAAGTCACTCCTATGGTATACTACACTTTTGAAAATAAAAATAAAGCGGGAATGCGCAGGGGAAAAAACATTCCATAGGACGCATATATTAAATATCTCTCAACTGAAGAAGTGGTTAAAGCAGTGTAGCGAAGCGCACCGGGTTAAGCTAGTACAAATATAAAAATTAATTTTAATATTTAAAAAATACATATTACTTTAAACTTTAAATATATCACAGCTTAAGTAATGGCAACAATATAGCTCGCATTTATTTTGTTCGTGTCTTCCTTCAAATTCATTGTTCTATTAATTTGTTGTTGGATTCTTAGGCTTTCAATTGTGTACCTCTTTCTTTCTTTATTTTCTTTATCTAGAATTTTTACATCATCGAACCTAATTGTGTGACCAGTATGTAGGATGTGTTGTGCTAGTGCTGTTGTCTCTTTTCTCCGTATTATGTCCATCTTGTGTTCTCCCATTCTTGTCTCCAGTGTACGTTTTGTTGTTCCTATATAAATATTATTATATATTAGCTTGACAAAAATAATATTCATAAATTCATCACTCTGGCCAAAGAAACAACTACAACAATATATAATATTTTGTTTTTGGCACATTTTTCCATTGTTTAATTATTTTGCTTTCAACAACTTTTTTATAAAATATACGAATGTTTTCAAAGCTCGTTTGCAAACAACAAACATAAAAGTCGCACTTTACATTATTTGGTATAGTCGATGGTTGTATTTTAGCCGCCGTCGCTGAAAATTTTTTTAATTTTGGTAAATATTGGCCGCCGTCAACGATATGTCTCAACGTCTGCAATGTTACATCGTCTTCGCGTGCAATGTTATGACATTTATAACGTAACGACGTAATCTCCCAATAAAAAATGGAGCTTCCAACGAAGCAGGTTTGTAAGGGAGAAACATAAACGTTTCGCTTAACATTGCTCTTACGGAAGGCATGAATTTTATAAGGCGAGTTCCCACTTTGAAGCAATACATTTTTAACACATAAAGCACATTTTTCAGCGAATATAAAAATTGTTGGATGTAACGATCAGCCTTATGCTGGGTACACACAGTGCAATCTGTTTCATTGCAACCTCAAAATATCAAAACGTTTTGATGTTGATGCAATCTGAAATAAATGAAAATTAATTTAATTCACTAGATTGCTTAAATATGCTGCATAGTGTGTACCCAGCATTACACACTGAATGTTTTGATACAATTATTTTTTAGTATTCTCCCTTACACTCCCTTCATAGTAAGGGAATGCCGTAGCACTTGAAATTTTTTTTTTTTTTTTTTTTTATAAAACTTGTTGAGAGTTTTTTCACTTAATTTACTGCATTTCTGTATATCTTATTGCGTAGCGTATAATTGTGCGCTTATTTTTTAAAATGTACCTGTTGCCGCCACTGTATTTACATACAAAATAATGCAGCTCTGTCCTGTTATCGATTTTAATTAAATTTATCTGTCTAATAATTCGTAATTAAACTTAAGATTTCTGCCATTTTGTAAATTTTAAATGTACTTAATAGTAGTTACGCACAACATGTTCACATTTGAATTTAAGAAAAATCTGGCGTTAACTAATGTTTGCCCCGTATTCATAAACGATTATTTTATTTAACAAACGTTTATTAGGTAAAATTTTCATACAGAATTAGTTTCGTAAATTTTTATTAAATTTAAAATATTTTTATGAATACAGGCATTGGTGTTTGGCACTATGCGCTCACGATATGGCGTAAAATCAACAAATAATAACGGATCGAAGTTTCTGTTGTGTAAGTTTTTCCAAGCTGCTCCTCGGATTTCATTCTAATATTTAATATGATTTATTAAGAATTAACGTAAAAATATATTGAGCAGTTGCGATAAAAAATATTTTAAATTCGAAAAGAATTTCGTAATTTTTTGATTGCAATTGAATCGATTACATAAGACAACCACTGTTGTTCCGTTAATCGATTTTTTTTTTTAATATATATTTGCGTATTATAATTTAGAAAAAAACTGCATTGCATCTCAGCATTTGTGTGCTTTGCGGTAACCCTTTGTAAGTCACTTATCACGAAGGGAACTACATCTACAATATGGTATATAAGACAATCAATCTAACAGTAAAATATTTTCCATTTCTAAATGTCTCCTATAATAACATCGATCTTCAAAAAACAAAAAAAAAGTCGGGAGCAAGAACTTTGTTATTTGATTCAATTGACTTTAGCTTGTTGAATTCAAATACGTTTTCAGTTTTTTTTTTTTCTCTTACGGCTAGTTTTTTTTAATGTTTGGTGCTAATGGCGTTTACTTTTCTGAATAATATTCTGTCTTTTAAATTTCTTTATGTTCTTTTCTGAAAAATATGTGATATTTTTAAAGTGTAACGCGCTCTCTTCGCATCAAGTTCCCCTTAAAAAGAAAGAAATGATACATGTTCAACACTCTTTTAAATTAAAAGGGCAATAGAGTGGCTTTAGATTAAGAGCTTTTTTTATTATTTCTGAAAAAAATAAATTCTTTTTTAGTTCTTCTTTCGTGTTTATTATAGAATTTTTAACGCTAATTGTAAACGTAAAATATGCAACACTTCTTAAAGATCAGTGCCCATGTTCTGTAACTCTCGCGTCGAGAAAGTTTTCGATTGAAATGTGTGAAATGAAACAAAAATGCCATAAATTGAAACAAACAGCTGTTTTTCTCACTTAACTGTGTCTGTAACTTTTTTTTTGGCGAGTACAAGCTGTAACGTAAGGAAATTACTAGCCAATTTACAGAAAAAGTGTGTCTGTAACATTTTGGTGAGACAAGTTCCCGCTTTGAACTGTCAAATAAACTCACGAATAAAAATAGGGCGAGAAAAAATTTTAACACTAAAAAACAATTAAAAATGCAAAATGCAAAGAATAATAATAATAATAATATTTTATTCTTGGCACATTTTTCATTGTTTTATTATTTTGCTTTAACCATTTTTATAAAATATACGTATGTCTTCAAAGCTCTTTTGCAAGCAACAAAATTAAAGTCGCTCTTTACACAATTTGGTATAGCCGACGGTTGTGTTTTCGCCGCCGTCGTTGAAAAATTTTCAATTTTAGTAAATTTTGGTCGCCGTCAACGATATGTGTTACTGGCGCTGTGAACGTCTGCAATGTCACATTGACTTCGAGTGCAATATTATGACATTTATAACGTAACGAAGTAATCTCTTTTGATAGTTTTCGATATTTCTTACAGACACACATTTTTCTCACTTTTCGAGAAACGATGGAATATTTTGTTTCACATCTTTTCGATGCAAGAAGTTCTCACTAAAGTTACAGAACATGGGTACAGGATAGCTTTTAAAAATGTTGCCAAGTCACATATAAAGCAGCCCATACACGGTTCAATTCAATTGTCAACTAAGTCGGTTGTTGTCCAAATCAAAGCGTGTATGGCTTTGCCAATTGATTAGTTTGAAGATTGTCGAGTTGGTTGAGGAAAAATTAAAAGATTTTGATTTTTCCAAGTTGACACCTAAGTTTTTCTATTCGATTGTACTGTGTGTGCTCGAGTCTCTTGATCAGCTGTCAAAATTAATGTTTGTACTTTTCTTTTGCAAAAAAATATGTCTTTTATTTCACTAAATTTTAAAATTAATTTAAAATCTTTCAATTCACAAAACCCCATAATTTCCGAAAAAGGGCGTTAATGAAAATAAATTTCATCATAACTTGAGAATGATTTGTCCAATTTAAACAAAATACTAACGAATGATTAGAAATAATTAAAGCCAATCAAATAAGATTTTTTTATAGTGTCTACTGTTTCGGAGTTATTCAGAAATTAGCAGCGATAAATTTTGTTTTTCATGCAAAATTAGTATTTTTTTTTTAAAGTTCATAAAAAAATTATAATGAAAAAAATTTAAAATGTCTACAAGAATCCAGATATATTAAGAATAAAATAAGCCACATATCATGGAAATCGGTGGACAAATGTTTACTTTATTCATTATTATGGGCATGACTAATACTTCGCCCGAAATAAGGCCGATTTGGATAAAATTCAAAATCATTTGCTGGAAAAAAGTAAAAACTGATTTGAGTTAAGAGCCTTAATATTTTTATATTTCATTTTTTTTTATTTTAAACCATTTTTGGCCGACCAGTGTAATTTTATCTTGAAAAATTCATAAATTTAATTTAATTAAATCTTTAAATTTAATTTGAAATTTTTCAATTCTTCTAAAATAAAAAAGTTTCCAAAATCTAATCCCCTTTAAACCAATGTCTTTTAAAAACATTCCTGGAAAAAATCAACATTTAAAAAATATTTTTTTTGTTCGTATGTTCAAAACACTAAATACGATTTAATATAAAAAATACGCGTTAAGACCGGAGAAAGAAAAACCACAACGACAAACAAGATGCCGTGATGTCTGCTTAAAGTGGGAAGCCATTGTTGAGACGAAATTACAAAACCAAATACAACAACCACTAACACTAGTACTAGTACTACTGCAACAAAAACAAAAAAGACACCCTTAATCAACAGAGGGGGATTCTCTAATACTCTAGCACTCACATGGACACTCTGTAACAACTTCTCTCTTAGTGATTTAATACAAATCTATGAATGAAGCCACAGAAAGTTGAATCAGGGCGATTTCCCTTTTCCCGAAAAAATACAAATACACAAGACAAACTTCTAAGCCAAGTGATTGAGTAATGCAAACGATTTAAATGTGAGTGTGTTAATGTTGATGCCAGAGTGTGTATGTGTGTGTGTACGAAGGTATGATTTGTTTTACAAGTAGGTAGACAAAATGTTTAACAAACAGGACCTAGTGCTGGGATTCTCGCTCTCTCTTTCTCTTCACAATTGTCATTTATATACTCTGCGCATTACGGTTTGCCAATCAGTTCCATTACGGATCTTAACGAGAACACACATAAACAAACGAAATCTTTTCGAGAATTTTTAACAAAAATCAGTAAAACAAAAAAATATTAAGTGAAAGTGTTTTGACACAAATTAAAAAAAAAACGAAATAAATTTTGTATATTTTTATAAAAGTTAAACAACCATGTCTACCTTAAACATGCATCCACCACAAACCTACTCCAGACTCTTTCGGCCATGGGATTGTAATACCCGTGCTTCGCCTGTTAATAAACCCATATCTCGCAAGGAAAGTGAAGTCACCAAACATTTGGTTAAGTCCGAATATACTTCCTCCACTGAGGATATGTCAGCCGCTACCACCTCTTTGGTGAAAAGCGAAAATTTGTCGTTTAGTGGCAATGAAAGCGACCGTGAATGTGCTTCCTCCAGCAGTTCCTCCACAAAATCTTCCAGCTATGAAGATAGTTTCAACAATAGCATGCTAATGGAATCATCTTCAGCCTCGCCACCAATGACAAATAATTTGGTCCATCCTGTTCCTTATGCCAACTCACATTTATATGGTGCTTTGGAAAATCATGCTGCTCATTTGGCTTCACATCATCAACATTCCGCTCATGCCCCAGCCATGGCTCACATGATGCCCCCAATGCCTGCTGCAACCGCAAGTGATTTGTATTATGCTGCCGCCGCCGCTGCAGCAGCCAATGGATTACCTTCAGTGCCTACAACCAGTTCTTCGGGTGCTGCTGCTTATGCCTTGGATCCCTATTCCTTGAGTTTAATGGAACAAGAATATGCTCGCGTTATGGCCGAAGATGCCCACCTTAAAGCTGTTAATGCTCGCAAACAAAGACCAAAGAAATTCAAGTGCCCTCACTGTGATGTAGCCTTCTCCAACAATGGCCAACTAAAAGGCCACATACGCATCCATACCGGTGAAAGACCGTTTAAGTGTGATGTTGAAACTTGCGGCAAAACCTTTACACGCAACGAAGAATTAACCCGCCACAAGCGCATTCATACCGGCTTGAGGCCTTATCCCTGCACTGCCTGTGGCAAGAAATTCGGTCGTCGTGATCATCTCAAGAAACACATGAAGACCCACATGCCCCAAGAAAGACAATTGGGACCAGCCATTTTTGTGCCCATGTATCCTTATCTTTATGGTTACTAAAAAATGTCCAACTTGAAAATCCAACCACAACTGCTAAGCAAAGCTGGGCATGGCCTTTTAAATTCTTCAATGTTCCTACAAGGTTTCCAGAAACAAAAAAAACGCGTTTGCACGCACTAAAAACGCTACAATCATCAACACTTAAGGAGGATATATAAATATAAGTATATACAACAGCAACAAAACAAATCTCAATTACCTCATTACGATTACGATTATTAAGTATTAAAAATAAATTATCCTGTACCTGGCTAAAAAAAAACTGATATTAAAATATTCGAAAAAGAAGACGAAAAGCGCACAAACATGAAACCAACCAAGTACAAGTACATAGATATGTCTACAGAAAAATATTTATTTTTTATAAATGTATCTTTGTATCTATTTATCTATCCATCTATCTATTTATCGACCTGTGTATATTAGAATATTTACTTAATTTTAACAGATATGTACGTGGTTTTTTCCCATCCGAAAACGTTTATTTTTTATTATTTCTATCTTTTTTGGTTTTTTTTTTCATTTCATTTATGTAAATAGTTACTTGCTCTAACAACTTGTGCATTTCTTCTTGAAAACAAAAAACCACATGTGTAAATATCTGTATCTTTTTTGAATGCATTTGCTTTTATTTTCAAACAAAAAAATGCTTTTTGTATTATTATTTCTTAATTTTATTATTTTTAAGTTAATTTTAATAAATTGTTTTGAATTTTTATTAAAAAGAAAAAAATACAAAATATTTTAAAAACTACATTAAAAAATTTGTTTCGATTTTATTTCAAACTAGCCTTTTACCCGCTACTTCGTTAGCGTTTTAACAAAAAAGTACCAACATTTTTCATCTTATAGGCTTTCATTCACTCAGGACCCTGTACCTATAATTTAGTGTTTCTAAGTTCGATATAATAGAAAATTCTAAAACTGTTTTTTTTCTGTCTCTGGCGGGATTCGATCGCGCAACCTCGGTGCTGATAGACTAGCTCTCTACCAGCTAGTCTACCGGGGCAGTGTAGATTTTGTATTAAAAAACTATGTTTTTTTTACTATAATGACTATAATGACATTTTTATTGTCATAATGAAAATTTAAATTTTTCTGTATATTTAAGATATAATAATAAAGTTATTATTTAATATATAACTAATAATCCAAAAAGTGGCGAATAAAGCTACAAAGTAATGAATTCTTGAAGTCATTGAAAGTAGGATTGTAAGTAAAGTTTTTGCTGGGTTAATAAATTGTCGCATCATTTTATAATGGAATTTAGCTCATCAAAACATAACTATAATTCTTTTCTTTTTTATAATATGAGAAATAATCACATTTAAATATAATTTTTATAATAATATTTTGTAAATATTATTTAAATCTTGTAAATAATACTTAAAAAATTGTTTATATTATTTTGAATTAACTAATTTAAGTTCTTTAAATAGTCTGCAAGGGACAATGTTCTATAGACATATGTAAATAAATAAATAAATATAAAAAGGTATATAATAATTAAAATACCTATGTATAAACAAAACAAAAAAAACTTAGATTATTATAAATAATTTTATATTTAGCTTTTATTTGACCTTTTTTAATTTAATAACTGTTTTATTTTTAAATCAAGCTCTAGGTCTTTTTATTATTATCGAAAATAAATAATTTAATATTAAAAAGACCTAGAGCTTGATTTAAAAATAAAATAGTTAATAAATAATTTTAGTGGAAACTTATAATATTTTAAACTAACAGAAAAAATTTGTATGTTTGTTATTTTTTCTATAGAAAATCTTATTTTCATTTTATCTTAAAAACAATTTTTTAATTTTTTATTAAATTCCTATGTACCTATATAAAGCACAAATAAATATTTTTAAATAAAAAGTATTATAACTGACATTCCAAACATTACAAATAAGTTTCTTCATTCTATTAATACATACAAACATATGTACGTATGTAATTGTATTTCTCTTTTCTTTTTCAACAACAAAACAAATGTATTTTTAAGTGAACAGAACTCAATATAGTCACCAGCCAGTTTGTGTTACGCGACTATACAGTCGAACTGCCAGTTTCTAGCTACGTCGTTTAGTAAACTAAAAAAAATGTTTACGTCAACTGTAAACACATCAGCTTCTGTGTTTCAGTCGCCAGTTCAGCAGTCTGTGTGTTAAAAATGGAGTGAGTCGGCTGCTGGTTCTTTTGACTGCTGAAAAAAAAGTAAATTGTGTTACTGTTTTTTCAGTAACTGTGCGCACACAGTTCAACTGATTTAAGTATGAGTGTGATGAAAATAGAATACAGTTCATTTTTTTCCAGCATGTTGCTGAAAATAAATGAAATTTTATGCAAATTTTGACTGCTTTTAGCAGTTGATCGAAACCCTGGTTGTAAGTAGGTTAAGAAAAACAAAATAAAAACAACAACAACTTACAAAAGATGTTGTCAATTAAGTGTTTTTTTTTCGGCCGTGCACTTGCCTGTTTATTATCAAAAAGTAATTTCAATTTTTGGGAATACAAAATTTTAATTTCAAAAGATTTTGTTATTCGTGCTTAATTCCCAGTTTTTATTATTGAAAAAAAATTTTTTTTTCGAAAATCTGTTACTCCAATTTCGACATCTACATTTAAATTTAATTCCTCTAAAATTGTAAGACAAAGCAGGTTGTCATTTTGGATAAATGTTATGCATTTTGTATCTAGACCAATCTTTTAGTATTCCGATCGACTCAGAATCACTTTTTAAAGTGATCTAACGATGTACATCCGTCCGTCTGGCTGGTTGTCTGTCCATGTTAGCCTTGTACGCAAAGTACAAGTTCCAATTTTGTATATAATTTGATCAAATATGGACGATAGACTTCGTCGTGAGTGGTGAGAATCGGTCTATAATTTCACATCCATATTAGACTCTTTGTGTCCTTAAGCTATCTAAATATGATGGTATTTAAATTAAATTCGTCCCAAAAATATTTTACTGCAAATTAAACTATTTTCGAATCGGTTCACATGTTCTCAAAGCTCCCATCCTTAAATACCTTTAACTTCCTTTTAAATGTTAACAATTTTTAAAAATTAAGCGACCGTACCTAAAATACGTTTAAGACAAAAACCCATATGGGCATTTCCGTTAAAAGGTCCACCGTGACCGAAAATTTAAAAGTTATTAAAAGCAGATTATTTTACGATATTATTATAGAGAAATATTAAGATTTTACTAATTTTATACACCATAAATTTGTTCACTTAGATGAACAATCAGACTGCAAAGTTGTGCAAACGTAATTTCTTATTTGTGAGAATGTTTTATTGTATGTTTTCTTTAATATTTATCTTCCTTAAAAGAGGATATATTTGATAAAAATTATTCCAAAAAAATGTTCTTACATGGTCTGTAATCTAAGGAAGAGTTCGAAGAGAAATATGTTATTCGGATTAACGGTAAATTTTTATTTTGTTTTAATCATTATTCAGTTCAATTATTATGGAAAAAATTTCACGTTCAAAATGTCACGTATCGACCCAGATTTCGGCTTAAAAAAAGAAAATACAGAAGATTTTGGAATCAAACCAAGACATTTTAATGTCACATTGCTACGTAAAATTCTGAAAGTAGTTTGATTAAAAAATTATGCCAGGTTTCGCTGAATTACGCCTTTTTATACATGGCCACAAATACTACGTCTGTTTTTTCACGTTCGAACCGCTACTTCTTTTGCCATTATCTTTGACCTAGAATCGCGCGCTCAATAAACTTTAGCAAAGATAACAGTGCTTTCTTAGTGCTATAATTAAAGGGTTAAGAGAAAGTAAAAATATTTTTTGCTTAAAATGTTATTGCATTTTTGATGCGTACGACTGTCACGTTCAACACTTTGGAATTACCCATATGGATGTTAATATCTAGATAATATTCGGCGCAAACATCTCTTACATATACATATGAATTTTAGCCTAATATGGGCTTAAGCGATAATATTTCTAAGTTTTTTCTTTAAATTTTGTTATTAAATTGTTAAATATTTTGTCTTCAAATGAGCAATTTTGGATTTTTTAGGGAATATTTTTTAGCAATTTTCAGGGCATATTTTCCAGTTTTTACTGCATATTTAATGCGCATAAAACGCGTTTTTAGAGCATATTTCTGTTTTCCCTGTAAATAAGATTTCATTTAATTAATTAATATTAATTAATTAATATTTAAAATTTTAATATTGTAGTTGGAGCCCATAATTTAATACGAAAATAAAAATGAATTTAAAAAAAATATTTTTTAAAAATAAGGCACGCTTTTCACCTCTTAAACTTTCGAATTTGAAAAACAGAGAAAAATCTTTTTAAACAAAAGAAATAAAAAACGTTCAAATTTCGAAAAAGTACTAAATTTGTGTTTCTATGTTTTTAATAAGTTACGATTGTGATATAATTTTTGTTAATATTTAAAGAAAGATGGGGTGAAAAAAAAAAATTCGACATACTTATCCTTTTACTCCATAAAAAGGCCGAAATTCGAAAAAGTACCAGCCAACTGTCCGCTTATGCATTTTTTTAATAAACAATAAAAATTATTAAATTTTTTTGTATCATTTTTAGCTGAGGTGAAATAAGGTTAGCAAAGTTCCCCGTTTTTTACCCCCTAAGCATTCGAATTTCCGAAAATCCCGTCTTGCTGCGGTCAAACATTTAGGCTGTGTGATGATGAATCTGTCAGAAACCTAGGCCAAATTCTAACGTAGCCAGATTTTTGGCCTGCGGACGGAGAATTAAGAAGAAAAAAGGGCATGGCAATTTAAAGTTTTTTTAACCTTTAAGCTTATATTATATTACATAGGAAGCTGAAAATTGCCGAGCATATAGTCCTTACAATCGAGCATAAGATTTTTGGAATATGGGCAAAATTACAAAATTGTGATATCTTTCACTTCAGCTAATTTTTGGTACTGATTTTGGGGCTTTTAGGTAAAGTAGTTTTTATTCCTGCCTGGCAGGGACACGCTAAACAGCTTGTACCAGTGATGCCAACTTAGTGCTTTTGGCACTATTTATTGCTAAGCATATGGTACTGATTTTGGGGCTTTTAGGTAAAGTAGTTTTTATTCCTGCCTGGCAGGGACACGCTAAACAGCTTGTACCAGTGATGCCAACTTAGTGCTTTTGGCACTATTTATGGTGCTTTTTAATACCTCAAAACGCCAAAATTTTATCCACAGTGCCAAACTAAAAAAAAACAATAACTTGGTGGTTTTTTAATTTTTCGTTAGTGCCTTTAGTGCTTTTTACAATTTTTATTTTTTTTCTACCCTTTTTAAAAAGTACGATTATATAGAGGATGATTTAGTTGAACTTTGCTATTTGGGGTACAATTTTCAGAAGGCTTGTAAAGATTTTAAGATTTCAAATGATAAAAAAAGTGATAAATGAAAGTTACATTCGTTTTACCAAAAACTTTATTTACGAGGTTAGTGCTAGGCTTCCTAGCAATTTGTATATTTTACGAAACGTTGCACATTTTAGCGTTGACAACATATTTAGTAATCGTAATAAAAACGATGTATTTCGGTAAACATTTATTTAAAGATGTAGACACTGTTTAAAAAATAGAATATGGATTGAAAAATATTAGCAATTGTTAAAAAAAATGCAAACGGAAACCGTACAAAAAACGCAAACACTTCAAAAACTAAAAAAAAGAGCGGTAGCTTGGTATATGCAAAGTGTTAAATAAATTAAAAACAGCGCTTTAGTTTTCCACGTGTTGTGCACTTCTACCTCTAGTGCTATTGAAAAAAGGTTTGACTAAGTGTCAGATTGCAAACATATGTACATGTTTTTTCTATTTTACTCCTTATGTGTGTTCTTTATTCAGAAGCGTACATATATTAAAATAATTTGATAATATCATAAGCCAATTGCTTTATTAAACTTTGCGCGATTTTAATTTAGATTTATTTAAACGATAAAATATAAGTTTTTTTTTTTTATCAAATATGGGCTGTCATTAAGTTTAATAAACAATGGTCGGTCATTGCAAATTTTCGGTAATTGCAACAGGCCAGATTTTTTCGAGTTACCAAAATCGAGCTGGCACTGTTTTACTTTATAACTGTTTTAAGGCCAATTTAAACTCTAAATGATTTGGATGATATTATTTTTATTGAAGATAATAATAATATGTACATGTAAAAATGTTTATGTACAAATGTTAATATATTTATTGTTTAATCTTAAATGAAAAAGGTACCCATGGCACCCATCAAATATTAGGCACAGCCGAATGTAACTTGTTTTGTGTTTAATTAAATTGTAAAAATAGCTTAGGGCTTTTTTATGCTTTTTTTTTGCTTTTTTTGCTCGAAAAAGTGCTTTTTAGTGCTTTTTGCTCTCAAAAAGTTGACATCACTGGCTTGTACAGATATAAGTATCCAAAAAAAATATTTACAATTTTAATTTTAAAAGATTTTGTTATTGATATTGATAAACACACTGAAATTTATTGTTGATGGGATAAGCTATTCCTATGTGCGTTTTACTGGTTGCTAAGGCCAGATCGTCAGGAAACTTCATCCATAAAGATTTTAGAAAAACTAAAGATATTAAACCAAATAAAAGGCTGAGTTCCTAAACATCATAATACTTTGCAGTCAAAGTCAAAAAAGTATCATAGAGTTTAACTATATCTAGTTTGATTATTGTGTACGCATCGATATTGTTTTTAGTGAACTTTGGTACAGATAAAATTGTAAAATTTTTCACGGTTGCTTGGTAGAAAGCACTTAAAAAAGCGAGTTGCTTTGCAACTGATGTTTTGGAACTCACCCAAACTGTTAAACGTATAAGACTTACAAGCAACAGTTCAATTTGTAACAATATCAAAGTTTAAACAAAAATCATCAACAATAAACAGTGAGTTTATCTCATCTTACATTCCCCACTACAATCAACAATAAATTTCAGTGTTTTTATCAATAATAAAAATTGGGAATTAAGCACGAATAACAAAATCTTTTAAAATTAAAATAAAATTATTTTGATATTTACAATTTTTTTTATCTGCTATCTGATAATTTAAACTTGCCATGTGAAATGAGTAGTGACCTTGTAAACACCGCTAAGTTAAAATAAAAATTTTATTTGTTTTTTTAAATGCCTCCCTAAGACGTTATTATCAATCTCGTTCAAAACTCAGTAAGTTACTCCTGCAAAACTCTCTATATTGTTTGGCACTTCACTTTCATATAACTGTGAGTTACATAAAAACTTTCAAAAGTCGCCATGATATTTAGAGATACCTTTGCAAAAGCCCGCCCGGAGAGTATTGGGCTAATGGCGATAGTCTTAAATATTATAGATTTCTCTAAGAAGACCCATATGAGGCTGAATTAGAAAAAGCAACTGAATGCCTTTTTATTTTTTATAGCATTTGCTTGTATGTAGATTTTTGTAACCTTGATAGATATTGAGAATTCCATGGTGGATCTGGCCGTTAAAGCATCAAAAGTTTCAGCAGACACTCATCAAAAAAAAAAAAAAAAAAACTTTACATAATGCTTTAAAATGTGTTAATCATTAAATCAATTGAAGGTGGATTAAATTAATAAAAATGTTAATAACGAAGTTTACATATCTGCATATGAAAATCTGCTATCTGATAATTTAATCGGAAAAACTGAATTAACACACTGTGCTAGCTAGTAGCAAATTTTAACAAGCTGGGCACCCTGCTGGTAAAGCTAATTCGAGTACGCTGAATTAAAGTTTTTAAATAGTTTAAGATTTCATTCTTTTTTAAGATTTTTTTTATTTTCTAGCATTAAGCAATAGAAACACAACTGGGACAAACGACGAATTATTCGCAACGAAATAGAATACATTGGTGTATATGAAAGTACACATGATCATTGCGTGGACCGAAATTCGTCTCGCGTAACAAACTCTGCGATAGGTTTATTTCTATTTCTTATTTAATTTAAATCGTTAAACAAATCGCGAACATGGCTGAAATTTGAGAAAAATTGCAAAATTTTAAAGAAACCCAAAAACTAATTTGAGATCGCTAAATCTGAACACCAAAAATGCTGAAGTAATCCACTTGCAAGTGGATTCGGATTCTAGAACACACCCGATTAATAGTTTTTAATTTTTTTTGATAAATGTTAATAAGCAAATAAATTACAAAGAAATCTTAAAAACTTTTATTGCTAGTAAAAAAAATGAAAATGGATGCTGTAAAATAATTAAAATCTAGCGCCTAAGTCTGGGTTCACACTATGAAAGTTTTCTTTCAGAAAGTCTGGAGTTGATTGGTTAGAGGGAAGGAGAAAATGCTGTTCCTTTTTCTCCTCTCACCCATAAACTCAGGCTTTCTGAAAGAAAACTTTCATAGTGTGATCCCAGACTTAGGTATTTATTTTTAAAAATTAAAAAAATCTTAAGTCACGCAATGAGCGGCTAAGCGTCAAGCGGCTGAGCGTCAAAGCGTCAAGTTTGAGTGGCAAGTGGCTTATTACTGAGCGTCACTTCTGAGCGGTTAGTTGTTAAAATGACATTGTAAAGAGTGGCTTATTCAATGTTATTACGCGAAAATCGTATTCATAAAAATTTAATGCGTTTTTTGAGATTTCGATTTCAAGCGAAGACTTCGTTCGCTTAACTTACATTTAAAAAAAAAACAAATTATAAACAAGTAAGAAAGTATAGTCGGTCAAGCGCGACCCTATGATACCCTATACCACAGTATTAATAAACACATCATGCTAATATGTCCATATTTATCAAGCAAGGGGAATTCAACCATTTATATACAAATATACCCAATACAATACTGCCGTATGTCTGTGAAATCCCTGATTTGCTGTTGCTAAAAGTGACCACCAAATCGACAAAACAAAAAAATAATTTCTCGGTCATATTTTTAAAATTTGGTAATCTGTCTTGCCACAATTCGGTCGGCTTTGTACGGATGAAATCATTAGCTCCATATTCATTTTTGCCATGTTTATATTTTGACGCTCAGAAAATAACTAAAAATTAAAACAAGTTTTATTCATGAGCGACGCCGCTTAGCCGCTCAAAAATTTCGCTCACATGCCGCTCAATTCGTGGCCACTTCAGTAGTATTTAATATGTTTTAATTTTTTGACGCTCATCGCTCACCCACTTGACGCTTAGCCGCTCATTGCGTGGCCTCGGCCTTATTGTGCCTCTTTTGACGAACTTACGTGACGAATTCTTGCCGACGAATTCGTCATACTATGCGAAGTTCGTCGTTCGTCCTAGTTGTGTTTAAACCATAAATTAAGCTTAAATCTAGACCCTGTTTTGACAAATAAATTTAAAGTTCAGCTGCTAATACATTATTTTAGTCGAAACTTTCAGAAGGAAATTCCCGAATTCTCACCCATACAAAAATGTTTTTCAAAAATATTTTTTCCGGGAATTTATTTCGATAAGCATTCTACGCATTTGCTGTGCAACTTGTCAATACAATTTTACACTGATTCATTTTTGACAGATACATAAACGCATTGAAGGCTTGTTGTGAACCTACAAAAAAAATTATTTTTTCGCAGTTAACGGAACTTTACTGATTTTCCATATTAAAAATCCATTTACTTCAAATATAATTTAAAAAAAAAATCAAATCTGCAGTGTGAGCTCCTTTTAACATACATAATTAACATACATAATTCCTTTCTTATATCCTCTAAAGAGATTTCTGAGCCAATATCTTTCACTAAACTACAGTTACAACCGCTTAAAGATTTTAGTTCGGCTGGAGAAAAAACACACAGATGTTATCAATTTTAATCGTGAATTTAAGTTCTGAAGAAAAATCCCTCAATTTCTTTAGAAATCACAAGACCATAAGATACATAAAAAAAGTTTTAAAATCTAGCAAGAACGCAATGGAATTTAATAAAAACCACGATTATATCAAAACGAAAATCAAAAAGTAGGGTTTTAATAAAACCCACAGTCGTTTTACGTTACTCTTTCTCTCCCTTAATCGCAATCCTTCAGGCTAGTGATTAATTTGATCAAGCCTATAGAGTATTTTGGAGGATTTATTAATCCGCCCTGCATTCTCTTTGAGGCGAATTAGGAAAACATAATGCAGGTACATGTGTTAAATAGAAAATTTCCTGCAGGAAAAGCTAAAGCTATATCCGCTAAAGCTATTTAAAGCTATATCCGTTTTAAACCCTTGGCAGGCACTGAAGCAACTTAGGTACAGATTTATATAGCTGAGACATGAGCGTAAGCGTACAGTATGGATAACGGATAAGGGACAATTCTTTGTATTTTAAATATCCAGCATTTAGCAGAATATAACTAAGCGTTTGCTTAAATTTCAAAATACCATGCATGCAGGATTCAAGCAGGCCATTTTCAAATTATCATTTTCAAATAATTTTCTCTAGTCATTTAGCCATTATTTAACACAATGAAATTGTCTTAAATGTTTTCTTTTCGACTACAATTAATGATGACTTTAACTCTTTATTCTTTCGTTTATGAATGAATGTCGCAAATTATCAAAGGAGTTGTTTTTTTTTTTTGCTTTTTTGCAAAAGGGTTGCAATTTCTAATATTTTATGTCGCCAACGGGTTGAAGTGAAAACTGCATTAATCATCACAAACTAGCAGAACATTTTATAAGATAATTAACAGGAAAAAGAGAAAAATCAGCTGGAGTTTTAACAAAATTATATGCAAAATATAATAAAAAGGATGTAGGAAGGCAGGCTTTTACTAATAGTTGGCAAAATGGGTTGACCATGTAACGCCTACAAAAACATTTTAGCAAATTAAGTGACTGGGCTTAATTTTGAACCCCTCGCTCATGCGATATATCGCGCATAGATAACTATTTAGGGGGCTATGTTAGGTGATTGGTTTATGCCGCCAAACCAGCAACTCTTGAACACAGAAAAAATTCTTCAAAATTGTTCACCAATTAAAGCATTAATCAAAGATACAAATCAGTTTTAATTAATAATGTAATTAAGTGAATTTAACGTTTAATCAAGTGAATTAAACGTTAAATCAAGTGAATTAAACGTTTAATTGATACTTTTAATTTGTTTACTGGTGCAAATTTAATTATTACAGTAGACGCTCGGTTATATGAACTAATTCAGACAAGGCCTGTTCACTAAATGGAAAAGTTCACATAATCGAGACAATACAATGCAATACAAGTATTTCAAATCATTTTTAATATGTGTACATATGTACATAACCTATATTAAGTTTTTATTGTAGATATTTTTTTGCTTTAAGGGATTTCTGTAATGTCTTGTCCCTGCATTTTCGCAATGCCAAATATCTCCAAGCAATAACTTTACAAACACCAACCATCTTATTAATGTTCCTTTGCATTCGTACTTACACATTTGCTAGCTTATTTCGGGGAAGAACAGATTTATAATAAAGGGTGTTTTTTATAGAGTGACACAAGTTTAAATCATAATAATAAAACAAGGAAATATATTTTTGGTATTAATGAAACGGGCTTTATTGGAAAAAAAATTGTATAATTTAAATATTATTTCTGCCATGTGGCCGCCACGGCTGTTGTCGCATTCTGACCATCATCGTTTTTTAAGACATATTGGCCAATAACTCCGCCAGCCCATAAAGCGCACCAAAAAGTAATTTTCTGTGGATGTAATGATGTTTCGACAAAAGCTTGTGGATTTTTCTCACTCCAAATGCGACAATTCTGCTTATTTACGTACCCATTCAACCAGAAATGAGCTTCATCGAAAATAAAATTTTGAGTAGAAATTCAAAATCTATACCAATTTGTGCTTCAGCCCATTCGCCGAATAATCTTGAATAAAAAATTCAACAATTTGCTCGTTGCTGGATTCATTATAAGATATAATTCGATTCATAATGAAATTTCAAAGCAAACTAAACAAAAAGCAACTATCAGCTGTTAAATGTGTGCTCCAATAAAGCAGTGATGCCAACTCAAAGTTGTGATACTCTAAAACAGTGATAACCAAGCAACAAACAAAGTTGTTCACTCTTTAGAACCTCATGTGTAAAAATTTTGTTGTTCACTATTCTGGATGTTCATATAACTGGGTATACATTAGGGTATTCATTTAATCGACCTTTTGCTTTAATCGGTTAATCGCTCGATTAATTAACCGAGGTTTTGGTTTAATCGGTTAATAATCGGTTAATTTTGTTTTTGATCGGTTAACCGATTAATAAAGTTTTTTTATAAATATAGTAATTTCAATATATTAAAATGCATTAATTGCTTATTTTTTGGAGTTTATAAGTAAAAAAAAAAAACAATAACATACCAAACATAACAATTTTTGAACTAAAACGAGCAAGCAAAAAAAAAACAGTTCATAAATATGTATGTAATATGCATTTTTCAATTAATGCACAAGGTGTGGTATCAAGTCATATCGTCATAATATCCTAAATAATATTTAAAATTGTTTAAAATAAATATTGTTGTGTTTCAAACAAAATAAAAATTGTAATGCTGTGTTCATTGATTCGTCATAACTGTATAGTAGAAATCTAAATTATAAGCGGTATGCAAATCTACTAACTCACTTCCAGCACATTTTACAGGAGAGACAAAAAACTTTTTTTTATTTTTCCTATTTGAAGCTTGATAGAAATTTAAAATTACAGTCAGTTTTTCACACTTCAAGACTTAAATAGAAGAAAAACTACATGCTGGTCGACGATGCGTATCTTTCTCTACCACACGGCATCAAAATCTCAATTTACATAAAAAGTGGATTTAGCCGGTTTGCATATTAAGCCGACGATATATATTTCCTGTAATTATTTAAAGACATAAGACTTTATGCCTACCTTGTGAATCCACAAAATATTTACATATTTATTCAAAAATAAACTGAGATAATTTTATAAGTTATTTCAATAGTTAAAGGACATCTTATAAAATAATCTTTTAGAAATGTTAAATGTTTAGGATTAAAGCGATTCTTTTCTTTAGTTTTGAAAAAAGTTGACTTGGAAAAAAATTCTTTCAATTATCGTAGGTGAATATCTAATTTCTCATTACTCTTCCAGGATTTCTCTAAACATATAAAATACTCCATTATGCCATTAGAGTTTTTAAAAAATTTTAACACTTCTAATTGTTTCGGTTAATTTTGTTCAAAGACTGATATGAGAAGATATGATAAGAAAAAAATAACTTAACACAAACATATACAAATTACGTGAAACAAAAAAAAGGTGTTGGCAATCATATATTTAACCCATTTTTCGCCACATTCCTGTTGATCGATGATGAAGATAAAAAAACATTGAAAAACATTAAAAACCATGTGATTTTAGCCATCGGTCAGCGGAAAATGGGTTAAAATGAAGATCACGGAACACCTTCTTTGTTTGTATGAAAAAATATTTTCTAAACAAATAAATTTTGTATATGAGACGAAACAAATAATTAAAAAAATATGTTATAATACTACAAAATATTGCAAATTTTGTTACTTCGGTTAATCGGTTAATCGACTGAAATTAACCGGTTTAATCGTTAATCGAAAAAAGCCAATTTGAAGTTAACCGATCAGTTAATCGGGTAGTAATTAATCCGTTAACCGGTTGACGGTTAACCGAATGAATACCCTAGTATACATATAACCGAGCGTCTACTGTATTTTAATTAATACCACAAATTTTTTAGTTATTTGTAATCGATTTTTATTTTTTTTTGTGAAGCCTTGGAAGCCAATTCGAGCCACCAATTACGTCATATTGTAAGATTTAAAAAGTCAAAATAAATAGTTAAAAATTGGCCTGTCCAAAGGGCCCATGAAGCTCGTAGCCGCGCCATAAAATTATATACCAGATTATAATAACAAAAAAATTTCACCAGTTTATCTGTCTTGTTCTCATGCAGCTAAAAACTTGCTTAACTGAGATCTCTAATAACAAAGCGCTGAATATTATATTCCAGTATTTATTGAAAATATACTCCATCCAAATACTGTCTTTTTGTTCATCTTAAATGTTTATTTCGTTTTTTAATTTTTTCCAGATTTATTGTTCGATTTGAGCAACTGGTTCACATCTATCAGAATTTACCGATGACGACAAGAATTTTGAAACAATAAAACGAATGATTTGTTTTTTTAAGGGATTGTGAAAAAACATGGTAAATTAAAAATTCAACGAAACCCAAAAATCGAAGGATTTATTAAAACTTAATAATTAATTTACAAAAAAAACAAAATTTACTTAATATCACGTAATAAAATGTAAACATACATAAGTACATATTAATCTTAAATAAAATATTTTAAATTCTTTTGAAATTGTATTTTGTATTTGAAAAGAATTTTCAAAATGTTGATTTCACTACAACGACTTGCTCTTCAAATTCTAATATGATAAATATTTTTTAATTAGTAAACTTTAGGACAAATATTCAGTAAACAAACACTTGCTGGACATTAAATCAATAAAACAATTTGTTACACTTGCAATTAAAACTACTGCAACATTCGTCACGGATTGACAGACAGGTGACAATTCCACGAAATTCGTTACGAAAATGTAGCGACATTAATCCGGTTGACAAATAGTGACATATAAATCAAGATGAGGCCGAAATTTAAAATTAATAACGGTTATTAATATTACAATTACTTGACAATAAAGTCAATAATCAGGTTACATTTTTTTTGGACTTCTCTACAACCCTGGCTTTAAGAGATTTGGTTGTTGTTGCAGCATACTGCAACAATTGATGCCCCGTTGCGATAAATCAATAGAACTAATCGAAGTTTAAAAGAAAAAGAACTAAAAAAATAAAACAAGAATAATTGTTTGTTAGTTTATGTGAGTAAAAGGACGTCAGTATGTCTGGAAATATTCTCACACTTTGTAGCAAGCAGCAGCAACATTTGATTGCAACAATAATACGAGTAATACCTCAACTAACAGGTAGGTGATATTTCTACACGCCCCTATCAACCAAGTGAATCCCTTTGTTAGACCAAATGAATAGAAACAGATATAGAGACGACTTTTTGAATAGACCAGAGTAGACAATGTGGCAACAACAAGTTGCCACATATTAATACATTTCTTAGCTTAACATTTCTAGTATAAAGAGACAGCCTTAACGTCAATTGTGTTTTTTTTTTTTTTTTTTTTTTTTTTTTGTTAAAATCCAGGTTAGTTTATCATCTTCCTCTTGCCATTAAGATTTGACCAATTTATTATTTACTTTAGCAGAGTAACAAGTTCTATTCCTATTCTACTTTCTTTGTCTATGACAAGGTGGTACAATTGTTTCACTTAAAGGCTCTGCTAGGAGGTTTTGTGTGTTTAGAGTTTGGTTTGGCAAAAAACTTCTTTAAATAAATGACACTTTTGAAAAATTGCCCAAGAATGTTTTTGTTTTTTGGCCAGACTTTAGGTCTCTGTTTGTAAAAGTGTGAGAAAATTTGAAAATAAAAGAAGAAAATTATGCGTTAATGTCACCTCATATTTTGTTTAAAGTGAATGGTTTTAATTGCCATCATTAAAACGTTTTTCTTATAAATTTTACTTTAGTGGATGGAGGCTGGTGCTTTCTGTAAAATGAAAATGAAACTGTACCTTAAAGAGAAGTGTGTCAGGTTTTTATAATTTTTTTTAAGAATTTTCATTTAAAAAGATTTATTTTGAAAATTTGCTTAAGACTTGGTGAAAATATAAAAATTATATACAGTCGAACTTCGCTATATCGACTCATTACCGCAAAAAAGCTTAAGCGCCACCATTTTTCATACTCGTTTTTTTTAATACATGACTTTATTGGCAACACTTACATCATCGCCTAAATTGTCATGGCCAAATAAAGTACCGTTACGATTTTATAGCAAAAACAATTTTATCTTAAGCGACAACCTTCATACAAAATTTTTATGAAATAAAATAAGAAAAAAACTTTTCCTGTAAACATTTTTTTTTGTCGCTTAACTTTTTTTGCGGAAATGCCTCGATATAGATACTTCATTATACAGAAATAATATTTCTTCCACTTTTTTTAAATAATCAGGTGTTTAAGTTTGGATTACACTCAGACACATAACACACAGATCATTGAAAGTTGGCACCGAGCATTATATTGACCAATTAATAAAAAAAAGGGATATCATTGAAATCGACCATGCCCACCGCCCGTACAATCCTTATCGATTTTGTTTGCACTAAAAATTCAAAAACTTTTTAGGCCGATATTTCGGAAACCCTAGCTTACCTTTCAAAACCCTTTGGAAGATTTGCTCTACCAATAGTCTAGTTTCATTTCGCGTTGCAAGTTTTAGGGCTGGTGGCGATGACCCGAATTTTATTGCACTGTGTTATTAACAAATTGTTGTTACATATAATTAATAACTGCAATATTATTAAGGGCCATTATTTCAACTTACAAATAGCTATTTTAAGGGTGCTTTCTGTCAGATAAATGGTTTTTGGTTATTACAAGTTAACATTAACTTAAAAAGTGAATGATAAGGTAACAGGTTTATCATCATGGTAACTTTACATATGTATAACCTTTAAGAATTTAAAGCTGCCATATTTTCTGCTGAAGGTACGGTAACTTCAATGTCACTCTCATTATTTACCGTTGACATTTTTTATTTCAAAAAACACAATTAACCACAAAAAGCAATACGATTGACCATATTTTTTCTGCTTTCAATTAAAATATTCTTAAGCAAAAGTAAGATAGACGGACATGTTCTAGAAATTGAAAGGAAGTGAAATTGAAATCGACAGAGATTTTAAGTTCAATTACACTGTGCAACAAAAAAAAACCAGCCTCAACACTTACAACACGTAATGAAAGTAGACTACTAGTAGAGCAAATCTGCCAAAGGGTTTTGAAAAGTTAGCTCGGGCTCCTGAAATATGGCCCCTAAAGTTTTTGAATTTTTTGAAAAGGCGTTTGGTATACTAAATGTACTTCTGAGCTAAAAAATAATTTCAGATGTCTTCAGTAGAATCGTATGGCGATTTTTTGCATCAAATTTCACTAGGGGTCTTCTAAGACCAAAAAATCGTGCAATGTATGTAAAACGGGTTTCGAAATTAAAAAAATTCAAAACCCGTTTTAAATACATTGCACGTTTTTTTTGTGGTCTGAGAAGACCTCTAGTGAAATTTGATGCAAAAAATCGCCATACGATTCTACATACATTTTAACCCTCTAACGTGCCGTTTTAGATTAGAAATTAAACAAAGGACAAAAATTACCCTTTAAAATAAGTGTTAGAGGGTTAATATATTCTATGAAAAGAATCGCCATGCAATTCTACTGAAGATATCTCAAATAGTCCTTAAGGTCAGAAGTACATTTAGTATATTTTTTTGACTTGTACCAAACGCCTTTTTAAGAAATTCAAAAATGTCAATGCCCGAAATTTCGAGAATTCGTTTTAGATACATTGCACGAGCTTCTGGTCTTTGAAGACCCCTAATAAAATTTGAAGCAAAAAATCTTCGTATAACATTTTAACCCTTAAAAGTGCCGTTTTAGTATACTTTTGTGTAAGAATTGGGAAAAAGGTCATAAATGACCCCTTAAAATGAGAGTTAGAGGGTTAATAAATTCTAAGAAAAGAATGGCCATACGATTCTACTGAAGACATGTGGAATTATTTTTAAGCTCAGAAGTAAATTTAGTATATTTTTTTTGACTTAAACGAAACACCTTTCCAAAAAGTTCAAAAACTGCTGGGGGCCTTTATTTCGGGAGCCCGAGCTAATTTTTCAAAACCCTTTGGTGGATTTGCTCTACTAGTAGTCTACCGATGACCCGATTTTTGTTGCACAGTGTTATTTACAAAATGACTATGCTTTTTCCTGGTTTTAAGAGTTGGGCTGACTTCCAAAACGTCAAATGCTTTGTTTATGAACAAAGTATAATGTTTCATTACGCTGCAGTAATATATATATGCAATGCAATTCCTTCCAAAACATCAATGGTAAGTATTAGTAACGCAGCAAAAAAGTAATCAGAGCATAGGTTTTAAAGTTGAAGTTGACATATAATTTGCAAGCAATACAGATTTATATTAATATTATGCATTGCATCACTTACATTTCAAAACGTTTAAATAAATAGAACACATAGTTTCATTGTTTCGGTACTTACAAACTTTGTATTAGTACGTTTTGGAAGTCAGCCTTGTTCTTGTAAAGCTAATAGGCACTCAAAAAATTAAATTGATTAAATGGTATTTTTTTATGAACTTTCAGTACAGGGTCATTTTTAAAATTTGTTCGATTTAAAATTCACTTCATTTCAATTTCTAGAACATGCCCGAGAGACTCTATTATTTTGTTCCTATTTTCATTAGAGTCGAATTTGATTATAAAAAATTTTTTATTGTAAGGAAAAGTTCACTGTACAGAAACTCAATACGTATAAGGAAATAAAATTATGCTAAAATTTTAACGAAATTGAAATAGGAAGCGCTTCAGTGTGTGGCAATTCACAATTGTAAATCGTTACGTATAATCTTCATTTCAAGCAGTGGTGGATTTACGCCTAGGCCCGTTAGGTCCGGGCCTAGGGCGGCATAATTTAAAGGACGCCAAAATTTAAAGGTAAAAGAATGTAAGGTGAATTTAAATTGGAAAATTGATTTGGCCCAATTTTACTTTAAATGAATACGAAATTTATATTAAATTATACATATTAAGTAATTCAATTTTTGAATTTACTTCTTAATTAGTAAGTCGATTTAGATGGTTATCGATTCGGATCCCAGATTGAATAAAGGAAATAAAATAATATTCTTAAAAAACCTATGTATCTTAACTTTTTTACTTTTTATACCCTCCACCACAATTAGTTGTGAAGAGGATATATTAAGTTTGTCATTCCGTGTGAAACTTTTTTATTATTCATCTCAGACCCCATAATGTATATATATTCTGGGTCCTTGAGTAATTCTAAGTCGATTTAGCCATGTCCGTCTGTCTGTCCATCTGTCCGTCTGTTGAAAACACGCTCCCTTTCGAACAACTCAAAAGAAATGAACAAACTTGGTACCAAATTGCTTGTAGTTATCCTAAGCAGTTTGGGATTGAAATCCAGCAAAATCGGTTCAGTAGGACCAGAGCTATGAATCAAAATGTGGAACCACCACCTAAAAAAAATGGATAATTTTGTTACAAAAAATAACATAAATGCACAAATTTGTTTTATTTGACTGGAAATCGCGCTGTTAAATTTCGTGATGATCCGTCCATAATTTACCCTAAGCCCAATATAAACAATACTCCCGGAAAACAGTTTAGTACGCCTAAAACCGTAAAAAATAACGTTAATTTTTTAGGACTAGAAATAACACTGTGAAATTTCGTGACGATCGGTCCATAATTTACCTTAGGTCCCATATAAACCCTTTTTGGCTCGTCACAGTTTTATAGGACTATAAATGATAATGTGAAATTTCGTGAATATCGGTACATAATTTACCCTAGGCCCCATAGAAATCCTACTCCCGGAAAACAGTTTAGTACACCTAAAACCATAATTAATAATGCTATCATAACAGAAATTGGTACGTCACAGTTTAAAGGACAAGAAATGACGCTGTGAAATTTCGTGATGATCGGTCCATAATTTACCCTAGGCCCCATTTAAACCCTACTACCGGAAAACAGTTTAGTCGCCTAAAACCATAATTAATAACAAATCGTCACAGTTAAAGATAATAATAACATCATTCAGATATTACTCCTTAAACATTCGAACTATCAAAGATTCGGCACAGCCGAATATAGCACTCTAACTTGTTAATTTTAAGATCTTTGTATAGCGATAAAGTTTCGACTATAGGTTAACAAAAATTTAAAATTTTTATAAAAGATTAACATTTATTTAATACCATAGAGTACGATACACAAAATCTGTAAAATATTTTAACGATAAATGCAATTATGAGGTCAAATTTTTAAATAAAATACCGGATTTGGTGACAATGCAGATCCAAAACTCAATTTTTTTTGTAAAGTTGGCGTCTTGTATTATAAAACTTTTACTCCGTAGAATTTCCACTCTCCCAAAAAAATGTTATCTATACGAAGTTTATTTCCAAAAACGTGTTTAAATTTAAAAAAATCAGTGCATTATCTAAAAATATGTTTAAAAAAAAGGTAAAATAACTCATATTTAATGAAGAATCCCAGGGATATCGTTATCCTTCCTGCAATCAAAAAGGGCGGCATATTAAGGAGTGCCTAGGGAGGAAGCAGGACTGCTTTCAAGAAAAGATTTATAAAACTCTTTCAATTCCGCTACGACTGTTCTGCGCTAAGCATTTCTTGGATATCCCGTCCCGGTCGTCTGCTACTTTCAAGGTTCTATTCTAAGGCTTATCTTGCTATTCTGCTGCTTGGTTTTCAGAGGCAGTCCCCTATCCACTTTCTTTTCGCTATTTGACGCATTTTTTAGAAAAATTAACCCTAAATTTCTATTTTATGGGGTCTAACATGTCCAGTTTAAAAAAAATACGTACAAATTTTACAATAAGTATGCATAATATTTATTTTTTTTTTTTTATTTATTTATTTTTTATTTATTTGTCTATGGAATATAATCCTTACAGACTTCTTAATTAATACAAATTAATTTTACAAAATATATACAAATGTGAAATAAAAATAACAAAAATTATGTGTTTAAAAAGATTAATAATTTAGTTTTAATATCAGTGGGACTCGAAGAATAGTCAATAAATTTATAAAACTTGTTAAACTCAATACACATCCTTCTTACCAGACCACTATTTAACATAATTAGCTCTTAAAAATTTAACTAACGGAACCAAATACGTGATGGGCGTTGAAGAACATTAAATGTTATATTGTTGACTAGGCACCCAGAGCATACGTCGCCAACAATTATGTTAAAAATAAACGAGATGTTCATCACAGTTCTACGGCTCTTTAGAGTTGGCAGCTTGATGAGGGCTAGTCTTGCAGAATAAGACGGCATATTCCATTGATTAAAGTTCAACCCACGCAGACAAAAATTCAGAAACTGTTTTTGAACTGATTCAATTTGGTCGGAATATTTACAGGTCTTACAAGGGAAGTACACAGACTTTTCATATATAGATCCTTGAACTCTTTAGCACAACGTTTTACAAAACCGATCATGCCTCTGCCTTTATTCGCTGTCATTGTTATATGTGCGATGAAATTTAGTTTTAAGTCAAGCAGAATTCCATGATCTTAGAAATGATCCACCAACTCGAACTGATACCTTTCAAAAAAGTAGCATTCAGGTATTGGACTCTTTCTAACAAAATGCATGTATTTACATTTTTTTAGATTAAGTTGCATAAGATAAAAAGAATTCAAGTCATTTTGAAGAAGTTGTTTTTCAGATATTTGACGATAGCTAAGAAAAACTTTCACGTCGCACAGTGGCGCCATTTGAGTTTTTTCGTTGCAAAAATCATATCTTTTGAACCGAATAAGGTAATTGAACAGTTTAAACAGCATATGATAGATAACTGTTCAGCCTATGAAATGTGCATTTGAAAAGGGTGCTACGCTGTGTAGGGGCCTACTTATGGGTTATCAAAGTTAAAATTAGTAGAAAAATCAATTTTATGGTACCTAAAAAAAAATTATTTTTACATTTTTAGATTGTTTTTATTTTTTTTTTCTTTAGGGTTCTAAATTATTACCCAACAAATTAAAAAAAAAAATTTTTTTTTTTTAAATTTATTTTTTCAATTTTCTGTATTTTCGGTATATGGGTAATTCCATGTCAAAACGACCAAGAGTGGGACACGACCCCTTCCGATTTTAATGAAATTTGGTGAGAATGTTCCTTTTATCTTATAAGGAACATATATGAACGAAAAAAAATTTTAAAATTTTTTTTTCAAAAGTTATGTCATACTCAAAATGTCATAATTTCGCCGAATTAGCCGAATGTGTTGAGCTTATTTCTTCAATAACTCGAAAACTACTTGACATACGAAGATGATTTTAATGTCATTTTAAAGAGAATACTTGGGGCTACAAACCATATATTGAAAAAATAAATTTTTTTTTGAAAAATGTAATATCTGCAAAATGTTAAATTTTAAAAACGGACTAAGGCGCTGCACAGCATATATTCGCGTAACTCAAAAATGGTTTAGTTTATTGAAATAACTAAAAAAACCGAAATTCGGCAATAAATAATAAAGTGGGGTTGGTCATACATTTGACCCATCTAGGAGCATCCTACGCGCTGTAGGGGCCAAATTAAAGAATTTTATTAAACCGCAATATTAGTATGGCAACCATGTCTTTTTAACCTTTTTTACCTCTAGAAGCCAAACGGGCACGTACGGGCAGATAAAATTTTTGAATTATGTAAAGAAATAATCAAAGAACAGATTTTGCAAATATGGCAAATATAGAAAAATATAGATTTTTGTTATTTTCCGTCAAAGTTGAAAAATAGTGAAAAAACGGATAGTTTTTAAATAGTGATTTACCAGGAGAAACACAAAGCAAACAGTTCATTTTTTTTTTATCATTACACATTTAATAAATGCATCAATCAATACAAACAAAAAATAAGGCGATTCGTTACCTATTTTTCGTGATATTACACCTGAAATCGCAACAAATTTACTAAAAATTGTGTGTTTTTTTGAAAACCGAAAGTCGGTCAACTTTGAACGGCTATATCTTCTAAACTAAAAATGTGATATTATTAAGAGTGGCAGATTTGAAATCGTTGAAAAGTTTCCTATAACATGAGTTTATTCAAAACTTCGTCGGTGCTCATGAAAATTTTGATTTTTGCAACCTCGTTTGCTCTACGGGCGCTACTGTGCGTCGTCCGCATACATCAGAATATTGGATGAATTAATCACCCTACCTGAGGAGGTCATTAATAAACAATGTAAAAAGAAGTGTCCCAAGGTGGCTTCCCTGAGGTACACCAGACAGAACTTTTATGCTTCTAGAAATTGTGTTATTAAAGCAAATCGTTTGTGTTCTGTTACTTAGGTATGAATATATCCATTTTACACTTATATCAGTAAAACCGAATAAATTAAGTTTAACTCTATGGTTAACTTTATCAAAAGCCTTGGAAAAATCGGTGTATATCACATCAGTTTGCAGTTGTTGTATAAATCCTGGATATATGACAGTTGTAAGATGAAGGAGATTAGTTTTAGTAGAACATCTTTTCTGAAACCCATGCTGGTAAGGTGAAATCAAATTAGATACTTGGTAACAAAGGATTTCGGTGATAATTTTTTCGAATTGTTTCGGTATAATAATTTTCAACATCAGATTTATTTCCCGATTTAAACAAAGGCATATTAAACGAGTTCTTCTATAGGTACGGAGAGTAACCATGATTGATCGATACATTAAATAAAATTGCTAGAGAGATAGCAACACTGTAAGCACAGTTAATTAAAATGTTACTTGGAATGTTATCAGGACCAGAATTGAATGAGAATTTAAGACTTTTTAATTCCTTAGCGATTGTTGCGATATCAATGAATGGAATGTGAGTTGCTTGGTTCGCATTTATCTTGAAGGGATAATTAACTAATTCGTCATAAAAGGCATTCGAATTACCAATTAGTATATTAGTTATTGTGCCATTATCACTGGATTCCATATGTTGGAACTTCATGGATGAAGGGAAGCCAGTGTTCTACAAATAATTTGCAAAACAAGCTGAACTAATTTTTTCCGCAAAAATTACACTACGTGACAAAATTTTAACAAAGTCGTGACCAAATGAATCTGACAGCTAGTCTTTATGTCAAATTTTCTGCTGAATCCGAATATATATATAATAATCCAAAATAACCGTTATTTGTGTTTTAAAAAAAGATGATGTGACTGAAATGCAAATATCTTCAAAAATTTTAAACGGATTATGTAATTCTCTCCTTCTAGTGAAAGGTAATAAAATTTCTAAAATTACCATGGATTGCTAGTGAAGATTGTTGAAGAAATGACAGAGTTACAGGGGACAAAAGTTCAAGCTTCATTGAAAATTTTATGATTTTGTTCAATTTTGCTCTTTTCAAGTTATTTTTTTTAAACCAATGACTTAAAAATCCTAATGTTTTATTGAATGCGACATTAGATTATTTTAATGTGAACATTTTGCGCCTAACAAGACATAGATTGCTACAAAAATGACAAAGCTACAGAAGATTTAGTAAATTAACCCACATAGAAATTCAATTGTTTGATAAATTTTTAGTATTTATTTTTACTAAAAATTTTGCTTTTTAAATTTATTTGTTGTGGGTTAATTCAATCTTCTGTAACTATGTCATTTTTGCACCGATCAGGATCCTATTGGGCACAAAATGTTCGTTTTGAAATGTGCTAAAATTTCATTTTTTGGATATTTGCATTTCAGTCACAGCATCTTTTTTAAAAACACAAATAACGGTTATTTTGGAATATCTCAAAAACTGTTCTACTTTTGACAATTCTGACCTCATATTCGGATTACATTAAGATTAGGAGTCAAATTTATTTGGTCAAAAAATTGTCACGTAGTGTTATGAAAAACTGAAAAATAAATATATGTATAAGCTACTTTTCCATTTTCCTTTATTAAGCATTTTACACATATTGCAAGAACTTTTGGTCTTCGAAGACCCCTAGTGAAATTTGATGCAAAAAATATTGGTATACTTTTGTGTGAAAGTTGGAAAATGAGAGTTATAGGGTTAATATATATGTATCTAAGAAAAGAATCGCCACAGAATTCTACTAAAGACATCTGAAATATTTTTTTAGCTGAGAAGTACATTTAGTATTATTTTTTTTTGACTTAGTCCAAACGGCCTTTCAAAAAATCCAAAAACTTTAAGGGCCGAAATTTGGAAAACCAGAGCGAACTTTTTAAAACCCTTTGGCAAATTTGCTCTACCAGTAGTCTAGTTTGATTTCGCGTTGGAAGTATTGGGACTGGCGGCGATGACTTGAATTTTGTTGCACTGTGTTATTGGTACATATTTTGTTAACTTGCAAAAGACAATTCTTCTAGATGTTTACTAAATTCCCCCACAATACCACTTTTATGCCTGCACAGTCTAAGCATAATTTAATTTAGTACCACAACAAAGAGCATTGGAGGAAAGTGTTCAACTTGACTCCTGCGTTCGTATAGGAGGGATCGCTTCGAAAGCCATTGTGTCTAACATAAAGTGCGGCGTACATAGCTTTGGCCAGGTTGATAATTTTAATGGCACGCCCTTGGCCTTTAATGGATCCCCTATGCCTCTTCTTTTTAAGGAGTCAAAAGGTTTTTTAAATCGACACAAAATAAAATACAGTTATATTATAACTCGAAGAATATTCGTCTGATCGAAGCAGTTTCTATGTGGTCGAAAACCCGCCTGTTCATCCCTACACACTGCAGTCTATTGATTATTATAATTGCTAGTACGCCCTAGCCAAATTTCTGTATTAAATAAGCCTATCGTAAATGTATGACTTGTGCAAAAGAGTGCTATAAGGACCTTTGAAAACTTTGAAACAGATTTTAATTCCCTGTAAGCATAGACTTAAGGCAGACATGTATTCAGCACACTTAAATTAAAATTATTTATCATTTTATATTTAAAAGGGGCTAAAAATATTGACTTGTACAGCCCAGTGTAATCACTTACACCAAAAACTTACAAATAAATAAATAAAAACCATATTTAATAAAAGTCCCATAATATTTTTTCAAAATGGAAACCTTCCGAATCAAAAACATCCAAGGAATTTCCTTAGGATTTTAAAACACTCAAAAAAAACAATCATACAAATTACAAGGTTTTTTCCAAATCCTACGTAATTACCCATAGGAAATTTCTTTTTTATTTGAATATTTTTTAACAACAATGTTTGTGGTTTAAAGCTTGTGGTTTTGGCTTCAGCCCATACTTTAGTAAAAGAGAAAAAGTGGGTATGTCCAAGAAACCGCTAAACGATGTCATTATCTCTATAAACACACGTTAAATAAACGTTAAAAGTGGATAATTGTTCTTAATCTAAGAATAAGATAAAAATTTTCCAATTTCGTCAATGTTATGATTCTGTCCTCTGTTTCTTTTTAGTTGTTCTTTTTTCTTCTTCTTCTGTTCGTCCTGACTAATGAGGTATTTATCTGTGCATTTGAAAAAATTGTACTGAGTGCGTTTGCAATATTAATCCTGACGCCAGTCAAGAAAACATTATTTTTCAGATATCAACTGTATTTCATAGCTAACACTTAAAATAGCAAGACAAGCACACACAAACACAACGAAAATCAGGATAATATGCAACTATATGAAACTATTCTAAAGGAGATACTTACACGCTCATTGTACAATGTACATATGTATGTATTTAGATGTGTGTATGCTACAAAAATTAGGTAAGAATTGCATAAATATGATGAAATTTTTGTTGCTGTTTTAAGTAAATTATCAATTTGTGTTTTTTTCTGGGTGTATTTCTAGAGCTGAATTATCTCCATGATCCTTAACATGTGTTCAAGTATCCGATGGGTTGGTTTGTAGGACACATTCGACATTAAAGAAATAAATATTAATCTTAATACCTTCTCAAAACATTTCAAATTGCTAATAACATTGTTTGGTTTTTGAACAGTTTTAAGGTCCACTAAAATGCACAGACAATAAATAATTTTATCAAATTGATCTACAAATGTTTTTCACTTTGGTTTTTAAGCGTTATTTCTTAAAAAAAAAGGAAAGCACATGACACTGTATGGATATTTAAAAAGATAAAGATTTTTTTTATCATTCTTGCAATTAAACTTGATTATTTCTCTCTAAAAACGTAACATACGCTATTTGAACCTTAAAAATTTATAGATTTGAATTAAAAAAATTTAAGATTCTACCAGACAGACAGACGTCTAGACTAGATGGATTTTAAACAAGTTTCACAAGGAATGAAAACCTAAGTATACCCTTATCCTAGCTTGTTGTAGAGAGAGGGTTTAAAAATTTCGAGAAACCATAGTATAATAAGTACCAGGTATGTTCATTAGGGAGAGTTTTCATTATTTACCCATTTATGTAATGTCAAAATAATTTATTTGATTTTTGACGCTTGTTTTAATTTTTTCCATATTTTCTTTTGTTTGACGTTATATGGGTTATGAAATTGAGAACAAAATTTCTAATGCTATATCTTGTACTTATTGTAAAGAAACATAATATTAAACAAAAAGAGAGTTTAAAGCTTTCATTCAGTAAAAATTCTCCTATAAAAACCAGAATTCCTGATAATTTAAAACACTGGGAAATTCCGGCCAAAAATCCATAACTTCTTTATTTATTTACGTAAATGGCTAAAATTTGGTACGCAACTTAAAATTAGCATGTTTGATCCCTAGGTAATTTTGGACACGTACATACAGGGATTGACCTGGTAATCATTGACTACCCAAAAGCATCGAGCAAAATTAAAAAAGTGCTTTGGAGGTGTAATAAAATATGATAATACGTAGCCATTATATTAATAGTTTTTGGAATATCTCTATATCTCATCTCTTGTTCCCATATTTTTGGCTACCTGTGCAAATAAAAGTACATCTTTACATAACTCAGACGTGGATCCGACTTTAGCTCCTGTGGGATGGGTGAGGAGGGGGGGGATTGTTTAGGAACCTTCAACTGAAACATACCATTTTGCAAAATTTATTTTGGGAAGACCATAAAAATGGTATATATTTTTCCGTTTAAGGTGGGTGGGGGTTGAGGTGTGTTGGGATGAGTACCAATTCATTTTTCTTCTTCTGTACTCGCGACTGCATAACTATATAAGTTAAGGCCAGTTTACACGGTAATACAATGTATTACGACTTTGTAGAATCAAAATATTATGAAATTCTCTCCGTGTTTAAAAGAAAAAAAGAAAAATCTAAGTATAATTCATGTTTACACGGATGGTATAAGTAAAATCAAAAATAATAACAAAAAAGCAGATGGTTGCAGTTTTAAATATTTACAAAAACAACATGAAAATTTCCTGAGTTGATTTTAGTTGTTTTTGTAATTGTAAAAAAATGCTATCACCTTTAATGTACTCCGTTAAAATACACCTCTGGTGTGATGAGAATACATAAGTTTCTAAAATGGTTTAGAAAAAAACCATTTACCGACCGCTTGTCAGATTTTGTATCCGTATTCTCTCTTACTCAATACATTTTGCTTTTACATGATAAGATTTTTCTCATTCAACATAATCTTTCGACATGTCGTAATACATTATATTACCGTGTAAACTGGCCTTTAACACCGAACCAATGACAACAACAAATATTGCACATACAACGTGCCAACAAATCTAAAGCCTAGATTACACTATCTCACAAGTCTTACGTATTCCATAATACTTTGTGTGATAGAAATCTAATGAGTTTTGTTGCGACTGTCAAAAAATCTAATGTAACATGACAGTTTGTGTTCACACCATCACACAAAGTATAAACACTCACACATGAAAAAAATGCAACCCTGATCCAATGAAAAGTATTATTGTTTAGAAATTTTTCAAAAAACGATGAAGTCGTATGGGATGTCAAAATTTTTTCATAATACTTGTCATTTTCGTGACACATTGCATTCACACTATCACACTTTGTCATATTACTTGAGATTTTGACATGTATTAATACAAAGTATAATAGTGTAATCTAGCCTTAAGAAGTTCAACAACAAAACGTGCCAACAGCAAAACTGCAGCACTAGCAATTTCAAACCATGTAACTTGAAATCACACGAGCCGCAACATTTCATCGACTGTTCGATGGGAAAATACAAACTCAGCAACTGAGTTACACGCGCAACCACAAGTAAATTAATTGGTGGGAAAATGCGGGATCGGCAAATTATTTTAAGAAAGTAGGTTTCATTATAAGAAAAAATTGTTAAGTCTGTGCAGTCAGTTTTGAAATTTAAATTAATAAAGAACCTTACTATTATATTAATCCGTCTGATTAATAGTAATAAAAAAATATTTTTTTAATAAAAATTAAATACCGAATTTTAATTTATATAACAAATATCTGTCTTACATGGCGTCATATAAAATTATTATTAAATTAACATATATTATTGATTTATTTGGTGAATTTTATTTTTGTATGGAATACACAAATTTTATGATATCAAATAGAATCAAGGAATTTATTTCTCATGGTGAGTAACATTTATTATAAATTTTTGATATTATTCGAATGTGTATTCTAAGTAAAAGTATAAAAGCTTTTGAGGATTGTAATTTGACTAAGAATACACATTCGATTAGTATCAAAAATTTATAATAAATGTTACTCACCATGAGAATTAAATTCCTAGATTCTATTTGTTTAAATAATTAAGTTAAATACATAAAAAAAATTTACAATAGGCACTTTCCAGTTATAAGATACAAAGAATGCTGACGAAGGCCGTAGCGGGCCAGAAAATGCATTACATTCTGCTGGTATCTAATAGTTGTATAAATGTTCTTTACAATTTACTTCATTGCTAGCCAAAGGATAGCTAAAGTTAGCTTCGTAACAGAAATATAAACGAAAAATTCTGATAGTGCATAGAAAATATTCCTGAAAAATATTGAAGGAATAAGCCTAATAAAGTATAAAAGCTTTTGAGGATTGTAATTTGACTTAGAAAATTTTATTCTTATCTTTATTACTTAAGAAGATAAATTGTATACCAAAAAAGTACCAAAATTATATATTTGCCCTTTTTTATACCCAAAATGTGCAAATTTAAAAAAAGTACCAAACTCATGACAATCCAATTCAGTAATGGTATTTTTTAAATTTTACGTCTACCCCTGTTAGATCACGAGATATAACGTTACTGATTTTACCAGTTTTCTAATTTAATTCTAATTTAATTTCCAAAAGTTTCTACTATTTTTTTAATTTACACATTGGGAGGGGAGTATACATACAAAATTTCAAGTGTATGGCTTAAGTTGTTTGGGCTGGGCGATGATCACCCAGTCAGTCACATAAATATATATGAAATCACTAAAAATGATCTGGTTACTAGAGTGGCAGGTGCCCTGCAGAAAACGAGACTAGTCCATACATGCATGTAAAGAGTAGTCCATAAAGGAGTAGGATAACTCCAAAACTACTCCAAATATATGGGTAAAAGGTGGTCCATTTAACATAACGATGTCCTAGGAGGAGATCATATAACCTACCGAAGTAGTCCCTAAACTACTCAATGAAGTACTAAAGTGGGGTTAGTTTTAAAAGTACTCCATGTTACTACAGTATGGAGTACACTTAAGGGGCAGTTTAATCTTTTTCATTTTTTACTAATCGCCTTTTATGGTGTGTACTGTAGTCTATTATTGCTATTACCTTATTTCCAAAAATTTCACAAACTTTTACTTTTAAATAAACAATTAATAATGGACACCATCAGGGCTACCAATGTGTAATACTGTAAACTATAGAAAAGTATACATCATGCTGTTGTTGGCAGCACTGCATGTTAATTTCTTATAACATGGTCCATACTACAGTACATTGGATCATGTTGTAAGTAGTCCATTTAAGCCACAATGGACCACGTATATATATATATATGGTTCCTATTCGGAACAAAGGGCCACAACGAATCTATTCCATTCGGTCCGGTTTGATGATATACGTTTTATTTCTCCCCAGCTGAGATCGATGCGTCTAATTTCGATGTTCAATTGTCGACGCCAGGTGTGAGATGGTCTGCCTAGTCTGCGGGATGTACCATGTGGATTCCAATCGATGGCAATTTTTGCTGTGTCATTTGGAGGCCTACGTAGCGTATGGCCAATCCAGCGCCATTTGCGGTTAAGTATGTCAGTATGGATTGGCTGCTGATTTGTTTGACTCCAAAGTTCCATATTGGAGATGGTGTTGGGCCAAAAAACCTTTAGGATGCGTCGAAGACATCGATTAACAAACACTTGTAGAGTGTTTACGTCGTGATCTGTTGTATTCCATGTCTCACATGCATAAAGGAGCACAGACTTAACACAAGAGTTAAAAATACGAATCTTAGTGTCCTTGGATATGGCTGAAGATTTCCATACTGACCGAAGGGTACCAAATGCTTGGTTAGCTTTAGAGATTCGGTACGTGACATCATTACTAGAACCACCTGTGTTTGTAATGATGCTGCCGAGGTAGCAAAAAGACGTAACTTCTTCCAGGTCGGTGTTTCCTATGCAGAATTTGTTGGTGTTTGTTGTATTGCAGCGCATCACTTTGCTCTTGCCTATGTTTATTTTTAAGCCAGCTTTTGCAGCTTCTGTTTCGATGCATTTCAACTTAGATGTCATATCTTTATAACTGTGTGCAAGCAGGCAGATATCATCAGCATATTCTAGGCTCTCGAGCTGTTGGTTAAGACCCCAGTTGATACCTCTATTTGCTTTAGTAGCATTGCGAACTATAACATCTAAAACGATGTTAAACAGCAAGGGAGACAGTACACAACCCTGGCGAACACCAGCTACAACATCGAAACTGTTGCTCAGAGCATTATTGTGGACAACACGACATTTAACATTACGGTACAGCTCCTGAGTAAGGCTTATGATTTTGGGTGGGACCCCTTTGCAAGCTAGAGCACTCCATATTGCGTTTTGATTCAGGGTATCAAAAGCTTTTTCAAAATCTATAAACAACAGGTAGAGCGGAGAACGAAGTTCTTTCGATTGTTCTATGATTATTCGGAGACTATTGATGTGGTCTATACAAGATTTTTGGGGTCGGAAGCCAGCTTGTTCGGGTCTTAGGTCCTTTAGTACAGTGTCAGATATTTTCTTGTTAATGATTTGTGCAATAACTTTATTGGTTGCGCTAAGGATGGTGATGCCCCGCCAGTTCTTACAGTTTTTCAGGTCACCTTTTTTTGGAATATTTACGATAAGGCCTTCTTTTAGCTTCGAGTCAAGTTCTTGTGTGTGCCAGAAGTTCTGGATAAGGGGAAGCAATATGTTGGCTGTGGTTTGAGAGTCGGCTTTAAGCATTTCGGGCGATATATTGTCGGCCCCAGGGGCCTTATCGCTTTTAAGGAATCAACTGCATCAACAACTTCTGCTACATCTGGGCATTCAATGGAAATATCATGCCGTATTAAGTGAGAGTCGCAGGTACACATATTTGGGTGGGTGGGAGTTGTAGTGGAAAGCATATTGGAATAATGTTTCTTCCATATTTCTAGCTGATCTTGCGCGGATGTTGTGAGGTCACCTTGGGCGTTTCTTAGCGGTCTTGTGTTTGAGATGTTTTTCCCAGTGAGTTTTTTTGTGATGCTATAAAGGTCCTTCGATCTATGCTCGGCTGAGGCTTTTTGTGCATCCGATGCAAGCTTATTATACCACATTCTTTTGTCGTTTCTGGCGCTACGTTTGACCAGCTTATCATGTTGTGTGTATGCCTTTTTACGCGACGACTTTTCATCGAGAGTTCTGGCTGCATTAAGTTCGTCTTTTAGGTCTTTCCTTTCAAGAATGAGGTTCCAGGTTAAATCAGACATCCAATGGGTTTTCTTAGGTACTTTGGGACCAATATGTTTCTTTGCAGCATCAACAAAACTTTTTTTAATTAAGGGCCACTCAGAGGTAGGATGGGGTTGTTGCGCAGCTAATCCATTTCTCAGCTCTTGTACGTAGCTGTTAAGAGTTTGTGGATTTTTTAACTTTACTACGTCGTATTTACGTGCTACAGCCTCAGGTTTACGAATAGCAGCAACTTTTATACGTAAGCTACCAACAACGAGATGGTGATCTGAATTGCAATCGGCACCGCGCCTAGATCGTACATCCAGGAGGCTACTTCGCCAGGTTTTGCTAATAGCTATGTGGTCGATTTGGTTTTCTGTCTCATTGTCGGGCGATACCCATGTCGCCTTGTGTACTCTTCTGTGAGGAAATAAGGTGCCCCCTATTACAAGATTAGCGTTGCCACATGCATCAGCAAAGAGCCTACCATTTTCAGTAAGCCTTCCAATTGCGTGTTTGCCCATTATATGTTCTCGTCCTATATTATCGGGGCCAACCTGTGCATTGAAATCGCCCATCATTAGAACGATGTCACCGCGGGGAATTGCGGATAGCACACGATTTAAATGGCTGTAAAAACTTTCCTTCAGTGTTGATTCTGACGTTTCAGTTATTATTCTGTCTCCATATGGCTTCCAATTAATCATTGCATCATATGCTTCTTTCGACAACAGAAATCCGACACCGCTTAACCTTGGCTGGTCATCCGGCTTTCCGGAATAGATAAATTTTAGGTTTTCGGAGGTATTGAGTTCTCCTGATTCTGGCCATCTTGTTTCGCACAAACCTAAAAGCAGCAGGTTGTAGTTCGCAAACTCTCTGCATACTTGGGCCAGTTTAGATGGATCTAAGAGTGTGCGCACGTTCCATGTTCCAATTCGAGAAATTTTTTTCATGCTGAAGGTCGTCATCGGGGGGATCGGTTGGTAATAATCATTATTAGTTGTGGTTTCGTTAATAAATTGAATTTAAGGCAAAGCGACTGATTGGGCCACCTTACCCGATCCTAGCGTTGGGGCTGCCAAGAACCTCTAGGCAGGTGGGAAACAGTTGAGTTTCAGTGGATTACACCTACTTACCTGAGACGCAATAACTGACATGCCATTCAGGTTACTCAGCTGGACCACGTAGTCCAATATTATCTGTAGGGTGGTGGCAGCTGAAATGTATAGAACTTACTTATGATACTTAACAGTACTAGATATAATTATCACTTAACCTCCCCTAGCCCCACCATTTGTTTAGGGTCTCTTTAAATTTTGCTTACTTTATGTTTTTTTTATTTTTAAAGTTAATCACAATCACTTCACTTATCCAAAAAAATTACGCGCACGAAATCACAATTACCACATGGAATGATTAATTACTAAAACGGTTTAAACCAAGGCCCATTGAAAAGGTCTGCGCAAGAAGCCTGATGATCATTGTTTTCGTTCTTTTGAGCTTTCAAAAGTTGTTTACATACACGTTTTTTTCTTATGCTTTGTATATGTGGTAGTAAGTTTTTGTCAGCTTAAAAGAAAAAGTTTTTTGTTTTTGTACAAGTAAGCAGACCTGATAGATGGGCCTTGGTTTAAACATTTCAAAGAATACTTTAAAGGAAAAATCATAGCTTACTTTTATTTCAAAGTACAAAAATCAACTTTGAAAACCTTAAATTTGTAAGAAAACAATTCTTTAGTTTGCTCCAGTATTAACAGAGCCAAATTAAGATATGAGTTGTATGTTTTGAAGTGTTCGCTATAATCTGTCATCAAAATTTTATTAAAATTAAAAAAAAATCATTTTTGGCCGGAATTTCCCGGTGTACACTGTATGCGTGTCAGCACTATTTCCTTAACAATTTTCTAACTTTTATTAAAAAGGGAATCTAATTCCGATTTACTCTCTTCATATAAGAAAAAACTTTTGATTGATATCGATATTATATAGAAAGCAATATCGATAAAAAATTATACAATATTAAAACTAGATTCATTTTCTATACAGAATAGTTACGTTTATTTTATTTTGTTATTATGTAGTTACTAATTTTACAAAAAATCAATCCTGGCGATATTAAAACTTTCTGGAATACTTGCTGTAGTAAATACAAATGTAACATCAACATTCCTTTGAATGATAAAATGAATGTTCTTAGTTATCAATAAACAAAAGTGTCTTGTTTTATTCAACAACTTGTGACAATGCCACACAAGTTGTTATAAGCCTTAATATCCTTTTTCTTAACACTAAAACTCGAGTAAATGTAGTTTCATTCTTAAAATTTATAAATAAAAATTAACGAAACAAAAAAAAACGTCCAATCCTAAAACAAAAACTAATCTGTTGTTAACTAGAATTACTCTACAATAATCGTATTAATACGAATTACATAATAATACTTGTGACTATTTTTAATTCAATTCATTTGTTAACAATTATTAAGAAACATAACAAACTTATTCTATTCATATTTTTTAATAGTTTAAACACACAAATGTTAACAATAAACACAGGTTACTACCAAGGCATTTCTTGATAAAAAGAAAAAAAAAACAACAAAAGTGAAATATAAATTGGCCCTTTTTTACCATCAAGTTGCCATTATGTCTGGTTATGCAGTCAATGCATTTGATATTATTACAGATTCTGGCTCTGTTAAACGAAAAACGACAACAAAAACAAACAATGGCATACACACTTGGGCAAAAAGAACTAGTTGACTTTTTGTTCTCTGCTTTTTTTATATTTATACCTACATATATGGTTTATGGATACGTATTACGTACATGCATACATATGAATGTGTACATATCCTTGTTGGCCAATAAATTTCTTAATTAAAAAGGACTTGACATTTGTATGAAATTTGGAAGTGCCATCATCATCATCATAAACGCATACACAGATTTGATGCAATACAAATTTAATGGGAAGATGTGTTTGTGTGAGAGAGATGGGTAATTTAATGGGGTGGTTATGTTAGTTTAAGGGAGCAAACATAAAACCTTTTTGTGCATTTGGAATATGGGGCTGGTTTAAGTTTGGCACTGAATTAAACGTTTTTTACCTAAAAAAAGTACTTTTTTGAGAAAAATATAGAATATATCTGTGGCTTGGTACTAAAAGGGCCAATGTCAATATTTTTCTGTTTTGAGTTAATCGTTGCATTAGCTGTTTTCTCTTAACATATTTTTTTTTTTTTTTTTTTGTTGATGAAACAGCCAATATTTAGTAAGAACTCTTCTCTAAAAACAATTTAATTTAAATTTTCTCAAAAGTAAATATTTTGACATTTGCCCTTGTAGCATCAAGCCACAGATAAATACATAATAGAGCAACGATTAAAGTCAATAGAATTGCCTCAATACAATTACAATCAGCGCCCCGTTTCTCAAAACTACAAGTTACAAATCTACAAGTAAAATACATTTGAAATAAAAACAAAAATTGTGAAATTGTTGTAGTTTTGAGAAACAGGACCCAGAACTTTAAGTCCATGTTATAAAAAACTTAAAATACCTCGAATTTTATATCTTATATCAACATTTTTCTTTTTGAGCATAAAGATTCCGTTCTTCATTCCGCTCTAAAACTTGCAAAAATCGAGAAAAAGTGATTTAGGTAAACCGATACTCAAATTTCATTCAATTAATTTTTTTGTGTGAAAAGAATTAATTCAAAATTTGCTAATTCAGTGCATGAATGCTTCACGAATTAATTCAAAAATGAATGATTCATTTACAGCTCTGCCCTGGATTAAGCGAGAAAATGGAAAAAATTTACTTTCGCCTGCATTTGATGACAAAAGTCTGTGAATTAGACCACGAAAAGCTTGCCATGAGTGACTAATGCCCAATTTTTAGGATTGATATTAAAACACATTTATGTTTAAAATCGTTTTAAATACAAAATTCTTTTCTTGATTAAACAATTAAATGTAACTTAATTCACCGATGTGGTACATTAAAATTCAGTTTAAGTTTCCATTGGAAAAACTTAGCAAGGTGGTCTCAATAAAGTTGTTAATTTTTTAAGCTAAAACTAAATTTAGACAAACGACTAGGCCAAATTAAATGATTTTTTAGATTCGGTCCTTGATAGTCGACCTCACTCTAAAAGCCTTTAAATTTTTAGTTACGCACTGTCAAGAGGGAAAAAGTAGGTGACACACTCTCACGATTTTTTTTTTTTTTTTTTTTTTTGTTTTATCACACCCGTTCTAGCTCTTGCAAATAAAATTTTTGTTTACACACGCAAAACATTTTTATTAAAACCTTTACTTTTTTATTCACAAATAAACAAGTTTTTATTATAAAATTTGGTTTTCTAGTTTTGAATGATCAAAGAAATTTAAAAAAAAACATAAATTTAAGATTCTCCAATTCTTCATCTTTCCTCTCAGAATATTGTTCGTCTTCCCGTTGGTGGTTTTCAACTACTCTTATGGCATCTATCACTGCGATTTGAACAAAGAACTAACGACTGTTCTTTTAAATGTTGTTTTTAATTTTCAGAATACTTTCCTTTCGCAATATGTATGTATATGATATAAAATGGACATAAACAGCTGACCGTTTGCCAGCTTCGTTACGTTTCACTCGCCATAAATTAAATAATTATGAATTTGGAACGCGATTGAATTTTAAAAAAAATAGGTGTACGTATATTTCTTGTAGTGCGATTGTACATATTGATGATTTGATTTTTTTGAGATAAGAACAATTTAAAAAAACATTTTGTTCAGCTTATGGTTTCCTTAGCTTCGCAGTTAACAAATTTTGTTCTTACCCATTTAATAAAAGTTACCAAAATACAACTTTTGTCCATCCCCTTCAGCTTCTCTTATCAAACTCACAAATCATACCCTTATGAAAAATATAAAACACCACTTTTTTTATTACAATAAAATATAGCCCAACCCCATTTTAATTCAAAGGCAAAAAAAACTCTAGTAACAATAATAATTGTAGGATATGTTTTTTTTTTTCTTAATCAATCTAATTTATGATATTTCTATTAACATCTAGTCCAAAAGCCATTTCAGGAAAATTTCACTCTCAGCAGGATTCTAGTTTCTTTGGCAAGTGTAGTCAGCGATGCCAACTTAGTGCTTTTGGCACTATTTATGGTGCTTTTTGATGCCTCAAAACGCCAAAATTTTATCCTTAGTGCCAAACTAAGAAAAAGCACTAAGGTGGTGCTTTTTCAATTTTTTGTTAGTGCCTTTGGTGCTTTTTACAATTTTTATTGTTTTTCTACCATTTTTTAAAACTTCGATTATATAGAGGATGATTTAGATGAGCTTTGCTATTTGGGGTACAATTTTGAGTAGGCCTGTAAAGATTATAAGATTTCAAATGATAAAAAAAGTGATAAAAGAAAGTTGAATTCGTTTTACCAATAATCTTATTTACGAAGTTAGAACTAGGAAATTTTACAAACTATTAAGAGTTGACAATATATTAAGTAATCGTAGTAAAAACGATGTATTTGTTTTAGGTAAACTTTTTTTTTAAAGATTTTGACACTGTTTCAAAAATAGAAAATGGCTTGGAAAATATTAGGAGTTGTGAATGGAAAAATAAACAACGAACAAATCTTTTTTAGATAGAAGAAGTCAACGATTTGAATTGTCCAATTTTGTATATGGAATTTTAAGTTTTCCATACTCTAACGCTGGCGTTGAAAGAACATTTAGTTCGATGAACTACAGTTAATCAAAAATCGGAAACCGATTATCCTTAAACTCTGTTAATTCAATTCTTTACGTTATATGTGGACTTCGTCGGCATAATTCATGCTGTAATGATTACAATCAACCATCTAATGTCTGTAGAGATCTTTCTTCCAATGAAACATAGAAAAAATCAAATTAAATATTACTTTAAAACTGTTTTATGGCCCAATTCAAACTCAGCTAATGATGATTTGGATGATATTATTTTTTTGAAGATAATAATATATTATTATAAGTATCTTCAATGTATACATTAAAAATGTTTATATACAAAAGTTAATATATTTATTATTTAATTTTAAATGAAAATGGTCCCACATCAACGTCGTCGCCTTTTTTTCAATGTTGGAGGTATATAATATTCGGCATAGCCGAATGCAACTTATTTTGTGTTTAATTATATTATAAAAATGGCTTTACGCTTTTTTTGCTCGAAATAGTGCTTTTTAGTGCTTTTTTAAAATTTTAAAGTGCTTTTTGCTCTCAAAAAGTTGGCATCACTGAGTGTAGTGCCTTTGTTGCAAATTGCAATACGAAAGTATTTCAATAAACAGCAACAAATGCTAAAAGAGAGCAAAAGTGTTTGAGAGAATCTGTGTGTGGCAATTTTATAATTATGTCGTTAGGTTGCAAAATATATGTAACAAAAAAAAAATTTATAAAATAATAGAATAATAAGAAATATAGTATAGTAGAATACTATTCAATAATGATGTATCTTTTTAGGTCAATATCTATTTTGTATTAAGGTTTTGCGTTCCTCAAAGATAAATCACTCGGACCACCAACAGTTGTTTGTTTACCTATTGTGGTGTCATCATTGCCAAAGAATGAATAACATTATGGGGTTTCTTAATGTTGTCCTAGAAGGTTTTGTCATTGTTTAACTGGCTGACTTAGAAATTAAGTAATTGTAAATATGTATATGTATTTATATCTATACATACATACATACATACATACAAACATACATATTTCTAAAGTTCCAATAAAGAAGTTCATTCTTTACTTTTCTGAATTCATTGAGTTATTGTTGGGTCTTGAAGATTTTTAGAATGATTTTTAAATTAATATAAACATCATGTTTTGCTATCCTGTCTTCTTAAATTGTGTTTGCCAAACTATTGACTCTATAAGCGTTTTTCCAACAGTGTGTGGGAATCTGATATTATTCGAAAAAATTGTATAGACACAAATTAAGCCTAAAATAAAATATTCAAATGTGAAAAACCACAAAAATTATGTTAGTGTAGATTGGTACTAGGGTGTTCAATTAATCGGGTTTTATTTTTGTTCGATTAACCGATTAATTGATATTTGGCATTTTTAACTTATTCGATTAAACGAATAAAATATTCAAATTAATCGATTAATCGAATAATTCTAAATCCAGAAATTTTATAAATTTGAGATGTTTCTTTCGATAATTTAAGAAAAAATTAGTACTTAAGTAAATAAACATTATTTTTTAAACAAAACTTGCCAATGTAGCTCCAAATTGTTGCTTCACTTCCCAATAAAAAATGGAGCTGCCAACGAAGCAGGTTTGTAAGGAAGAAACATAAAAGTTTCGCTTACCATTGCGCTTACGGAAGACATGAATTTTATATGGCGAGTTCCCACTTTGAAGCAATACATTTTTGACACAAAAAGCGCATTATTCAGCGCACATAAAAATTGTTGGAAGTAACGATCAGCTTTACATACTGAATGTTTTGATACAGTTATTTTTTAGTATTCTCCCTTACAAACCTGCTTCGTAGTAAGGAAATGCCGTAGCACTTGAAATGTTATTTTTTTAATAAAAGCTGTTGACAGTTCTTCCACTTTCTATACTGCATTTCTGTATGTCATATTGCGTAGCGCATAACTGTGCGCTTATTTTTTTAAATGTACCTTTAGTGCTGCGCAAAATGATAAAATTTTTTATTGGGTTTCGGGCACTTAGATTTTAAAGGAGTCAATATAACTTAAAATTTTTTTTTAACTATTGACGGACATTCCATCCTCTGCTATTTTTCTGCAAATAATTTCTTCTAGAGAATCAATCGAAGTACATTCCTCAAAATATTTATTCATTAGACCACTTATAGCCCCTTTTGATTTTGTTAGTGGATCATCTTCTTCACAGACGTGTATTCTTAAACGCGCATACAATTTGAATTATAACAATTGATTTTTAAAAGAAACATTTAACATAAAAGTGAACAATTATCAAAAACTTAACTTAAGTTCACCTCAGCCCATTGGCGCTGGAGTCCCACAAGGCAGCATCCTGGGCCCTCTATTATACTTAATTTACACTTCGGACATGCCAACAAGCAACTACATCCAAACTTCAACATTTGCAGACGATACAGCTTTTCTAAGCGTCCACGAAAACCGTTATGAAGCATCTCGTTACTTCCAGCATCATATATTTCAACTAGAAATATGGTTAAGACAATGGAGGATAATGGTCAATGAGCAAGAATGCGTACATAAAACATTCACCTTGCGCCGGGAATCTTGCCCCCCCTATTACAATCAATAATCAAATAATTCCTCAAAATTCGCGTGTAAAATATCTCGGTATACATCTGGATCGGCGATTAACGTGGAAATGCCATATATTCAAATCCATTGGCTTATTGGTAGAAATTCTGTCCTTAGTCTCGATTGCAAGCTTCTACTTTACAACTCTATCTTAAAGCCTATCTGGTGCTACGGTATTCAACTATGGGGCACTGCTTCGACCTCTAATATCGAAAAAATTCAAAGGCGCCAAAATAAACTTCTTCGAATAATTACAGGCGCTCCCTGGTATGTTAAAAACTCAAACATTCATAAGGATCTCAATGTGCCATTAGTAAAAACTATGATTACAAAATATGCAGTTAAATATTTAAAAAGGCTTGAGCAACACCCAAATCCACTAGCTCGAAATATTTTAAATCATTTGCGGCCAAACTCGCTTAAGAAGAAATAAGGACAAAAGAAATACGATTTTCCACTAAAATTTGTATTTCTTTGTCCTTAATTAATGCTAAATATCTCTTTATCTATTGCTTAAAGAAAGAAAACTATTAAAATCAAAATTAATAAGAATAAAATTTCCTATAAAACAAGACTCGACTCAGGTTCCTAGAATGAATGGTTTCGGTTATAAAGATAAAGAAATACGGATTTTAGTGAAAAATCGCTGTTTTTCTTAATTAATGCTCAATGAGACACATGTTAGCGTTATCCGATTGAGCTGAAACTTTATCAATCGCATTTTCTGTCCTATTACCACATATAAGGGTGTTGCCCCGACGGAAAATCCAGCATTGATTTCTGGTAACCACCCTATTAGGGTCGTTACAAGATATGGTAAATTTTTTTTGGGGGCTATCTTTTAGTGCTCCTCTCTTAAATATGTCAATAGCTTAGAAAATCCGATTGACACAGTTTAAGCCCAATCGGATAACGCCAACACGTGCCTCATTGAGCATAAATTAGGGAAAAACAGTGATTTTTCACTAAAATTCATATTTCTTTGTCCTTAATTAATGCTAAATATCACTTTATCTATTGGTATAAGGAACAGAACTATTAATATCAAAATTAATAAGAATAAAATTTCCTATAAAACAACACTCGAATGAGGTTCCTAGAATAGGGCTGCCAGATGTTTGAACCTTTCAACCAGGACACATGGAAAAAAGGGATAAAAAATTATACCAACAGAAAAGTTTTTTTTAAATACATATGTATGTAGTATTATATCGCATCCTAAATACTAAATGGTCACAACTCAAAATTTTTCAAAAATTACTTTTTTTCATAAAGTAATTCTCATATCACATCTCTAGCTACTTACAAAATTGAAAAAGGCATAGCAAAGCTATCTTCATATTAGACTTTTTTAATAAGGGAACTATTTTTTTTTTAATATTATCACCATTTTTACATAAACTGTTTTTTGGCTCTCCTGAAAATTTAAGAATTGTGAGTTGTCGCCTTTTAGTATTTAGAGTGCGATTTGTAAAAACCATCCAGTTTTTATTTTTAAATCCAACAATATATAGAAAAAAAAAATTAACGTGTACTTCATGTACATAAAAATGATGAAAAATAATAAAAAGTTGAGCTTAAAATGTTCTAAACTAAAATAATTTTCAGAAGATTGCACTTTTCCTAGAACTGCATTTCGGTCTTTGATATAGTTATAAAACAGGCAGCATGTCATATTAAAAAGAAACTAACGAGTTTCTTTCCTTTGTCCATGGAGCAAACTAAGTACTCAACTTGAAAAAAATCTAACTCTTTTGATTTTTCTTCAACCAACTCGACAACTGTCAAACTAATCAATTGAAAAAGCCATACACGCTTTGTTTTGGACAACGACCGACTCAGTTGGCAATTGAATTGAAACGTGTATGGGCTGCCTTAGAGAAAGCAATTTGTCGGTTTTCGATTACCAAAAAGTAATTTCAATTTTTGGGAATACAAAATTTTAATTTCAAAAGATTTTGTTATTCGTGCTTAATTCCCAGTTTTTATTCTTGATAAAAACACTTGAAATTTATTGTTGATGGGATAAGCTATTCCTATGCATTTCACTGGTTGCTTAGGCCAGACCATCAGGAAACTTCATCCATAAAGATTTTAGACAAACTAAAGATATTAAACCAAATAAAACTGTTAAACGTATAAGACTTATAGCAACAGTTTTACTTGTAACAATATCAAAGCTTGAACAAAATACATCAACAATAAAAAAGTGGGTTTATCTCATCTTACACTCCCCACTACAATTAGTTGAAATTCTCTCAACATTAATTGTAGTTGTAAGTAGGTTAAGAAAAACAAAATAAAAAACAAACAACAACTTACAAAAGATGTTGTCAATTAAGTGTTTTTTAGGCCGTGCACTTGCCTGTTTATTATCAAAAAGTAATTTCAATTTTTGGGAATACAAAATTTTAATTTCAAAAGATTTTGTTATTCGTGCTTAATTCCCAGTTTTTATTCTTGATAAAAACACTTGAAATTTATTGTTGATGGGATAAGCTATTCCTATGCATTTCACTGGTTGCTTAGGCCAGATCATCAGGAAACTTCATCCATAAAGATTTTAGACAAACTAAAGATATTAAACCAAATAAAACTGTTAAACGTATAAGACTTATAGCAACAGTTTTACTTGTAACAATATCAAAGCTTGAACAAAATACATCAACAATAAAAAAGTGGGTTTATCTCATCTTACACTCCCCACTACAATTAGTTGAAATTCTCTCAACATTAATTGTAGTTGTAAGTAGGTTAAGAAAAACAAAATAAAAAACAAACAACAACTTACAAATGTTGTCAATTAAGTGTTTTTTAGGCCGTGCACTTGCCTGTTTATTATCAAAAAGTAATTTCAATTTTTGGGAATACAAAATTTTAATTTCAAAAGATTTTGTTATTCGTGCTTAATTCCCAGTTTTTATTCTTGATAAAAACACTTGAAATTTATTGTTGATGGGATAAGCTATTCCTATGCATTTCACTGGTTGCTTAGGCCAGATCATCAGGAAACTTCATCCATAAAGATTTTAGACAAACTAAAGATATTAAACCAAATAAAACTGTTAAACGTATAAGACTTATAGCAACAGTTTTACTTGTAACAATATCAAAGCTTGAATAAAATACATCAACAATAAAAAAGTTGGTTTATCTCATCTTACACTCCCCACTACAATTAGTTGAAATTCTCTCAACATTAATTGTAGTTCAGGGTTGCCAAACATGGTCTTTTACGACCAAATTTGGTCGGATATTTTTGGTTTGGTCGGATGGTAGGCCAAACCTAATTTTGGTCGGTTGTAGAAAATTGGACGTATAGCAGACAATTACAAATCTCATAGCTTTTTTAACAAACACAAACATTTTTTTTTTGATTGTTGATGAAACTATAAATATGGCATTGATTTTACGTTAGGAGCAAGTTACTTTGACGGTGTTAGTTTTATAAAGGATAGTTTTGTCATCTTATTCGAGCTTACCAAGTCGGATGGCGTTTAAATTTTTCTTCTTGTAAAAGACTTTTTATCAACAAACAATATTCCTATACAAAATTTGATCGGATTGGCAACAAACGGGGCTCACGCCATGACTGAAACTGTTGGTAAGCTTATAGCCCATTCATCGATGTCGAACGTAGACTTCGTTCGCTTAAATTACATGTAAAACAAAGACAATATTGTATAATTTGTTTTCGTTTTAAATGCAAGTTAAGCGAACGAAGTCTTCGTTCAGAAATAGATGAACAGGCAGTTAATCTTACTTAGCAACACAGAAAAAATTTTGCCCCAGTAAACGCATTAATCAAAAATAAAATCAGTTTTAATTAAAAATTTAATCAAGTGAATTAAACGTTTAATCAAGTGAATTAAAAGTTTAATTGATATTATTAATTTATATACTGGTGCAAATTAATGTTGTCAATTAAACGTTTAATACACTTGATTAAACGTTTAATTCTCTTAATTAAACGTTTAATTCACTTGATTAAATATTTAATTATTTAATTGATTTTATTGATTTTATTTTTGATTAATGCGTTTACTGGGGCAAAATTTTTTTCTGTGAATGCAAAAAATTTCAAGGTTCTTTGTGGGAATATTTAAAGTTTTTTCACATAGTCCTAAAAGAATAACATAAATAAAAGAATTTCAGGAATTCTGTTCTGTATTAGGTGTTTCTTATACAAGATGGACTTCTTAAAGGAAGATGTTGTAAGAATCGTAGAACAGTGGCAATCGTATAAGAACCGCAGAACTTGCAGAAAGTATGGATGAGTTCCAGAACAGAGCAAGTTATCAGCGCGTAAACAATAAGCCAACTATGCATTGTAAAACTCTTTGAAACATTTTTTACGTTGTCTGCAAGGTATTAGGATATTTTGGATTTCAGCATATGTCTTATAAAGTTTAATACTTTTTTTTTAAATTGTACAAACTTAAGTTAATAAATTTTGATTCATGTTTTATTTGTGGTCTTCTATATGTGTTATTGCATACGATCAATGAATTATTCTAGTTAATAAGTGTTGTTAAATGAATTTGTATATATACATTTTGTTAAAGTTAAACGTTACCAGCAAATCAACTTTTAATAAAACTAGAAGTTACGTGTAGGACGTCAAAAATATTTAATAGGTGTGAACATAGGCTTACTTTTTTGTTTTTACTATAATTGCAAATTACAAAAAATAATTATTTGTAGATTTATTGCTTTATCCAATAAAAATTATACTTTTGATCAAAAATACATATCGTCACATACAATGCAAAAGGGCCTATGATCATTTTAAGAAAAAGAGAGATAACTCAATCAAAAGGCAGCTACTGTGATTATAACAACGGGGTTTTCTGGTTAAAATCGTTAACACATTACGCATAATTGACACTATCCTGGAAAATTGTTTTTGTAATCTCAGTCGTATCGCTACTGAAAATTTTTTAAAAATTATGATAGGCCCTTTTGCATTTTTATCACGATATTATTGTTTTTAAATATTTAAAAAATTTGGTCGGTTTCAAAGGATTTTGGTAGGTTTTGAAGACAGTTTTGGTCGGATAAAAATTTTTCAAACGGCAACCCTGTTGTAGTTGTAAGTAGGTTAAGAAAAACAAAATAAAAAAACAAACAACAACTTACAAAAGATGTTGTCAATTAAGTGTTTTTTAGGCCGTGCACTTGCCTGTTTATTATCAAAAAGTAATTTCAATTTTTGGGAATACAAAATTTTAATTTCAAAAGATTTTGTTATTCGTGCTTAATTCCCAGTTTTTATTCTTGATAAAAACACTTGAAATTTATTGTTGATGGGATAAGCTATTCCTATGCATTTCACTGGTTGCTTAGGCCAGATCATCAGGAAACTTCATCCATAAAGATTTTAGACAAACTAAAGATATTAAACCAAATAAAACTGTTAAACGTATAAGACTTATAGCAACAGTTTTACTTGTAACAATATCAAAGCTTGAACAAAATACATCAACAATAAAAAAGTGGGTTTATCTCATCTTACACTCCCCACTACAATTAGTTGAAATTCTCTCAACATTAATTGTAGTTGTAAGTAGGTTAAGAAAAACAAAATAAAAAACAAACAACAACTTACAAAAGATGTTGTCAATTAAGTGTTTTTTAGGCCGTGCACTTGCCTGTTTATTATCAAAAAGTAATTTCAATTTTTGGGAATACAAAATTTTAATTTCAAAAGATTTTTTTATTCGTGCTTAATTCCCAGTTTTTATTCTTGATAAAAACACTTGAAATTTATTGTTGATGGGATAAGCTATTCCTATGCATGTCACTGGTTGCTTAGGCCAGATCATCAGGAAACTTCATCCATAAAGATTTTAGACAAACTAAAGATATTAAACCAAATAAAACTGTTAAACGTATAAGACTTATAGCAACAGTTTTACTTGTAACAATATCAAAGCTTGAACAAAATACATCAACAATAAAAAAGTGGGTTTATCTCATCTTACACTCCCCACTACAATTAGTTGAAATTCTCTCAACATTAATTGTAGTTGTAAGTAGGTTAAGAAAAACAAAATAAAAAACAAACAACAACTTACAAAAGATGTTGTCAATTAAGTGTTTTTTAGGCCGTGCACTTGCCTGTTTATTATCAAAAAGTAATTTCAATTTTTGGGAATACAAAATTTTAATTTCAAAAGATTTTGTTATTCGTGCTTAATTCCCAGTTTTTATTCTTGATAAAAACACTTGAAATTTATTGTTGATGGGATAAGCTATTCCTATGCATTTCACTGGTTGCTTAGGCCAGATCATCAGGAAACTTCATCCATAAAGATTTTAGACAAACTAAAGATATTAAACCAAATAAAACTGTTAAACGTATAAGACTTATAGCAACAGTTTTACTTGTAACAATATCAAAGCTTGAACAAAATACATCAACAATAAAAAAGTGGGTTTATCTCATCTTACACTCCCCACTACAATTAGTTGAAATTCTCTCAACATTAATTGTAGTTGTAAGTAGGTTAAGAAAAACAAAATAAAAAACAAACAACAACTTACAAAAGATGTTGTCAATTAAGTGTTTTTTAGGCCGTGCACTTGCCTGTTTATTATCAAAAAGTAATTTCAATTTTTGGGAATACAAAATTTTAATTTCAAAAGATTTTGTTATTCGTGCTTAATTCCCAGTTTTTATTCTTGATAAAAACACTTGAAATTTATTGTTGATGGGATAAGCTATTCCTATGCATTTCACTGGTTGCTTAGGCCAGATCATCAGGAAACTTCATCCATAAAGATTTTAGACAAACTAAAGATATTAAACCAAATAAAACTGTTAAACGTATAAGACTTATAGCAACAGTTTTACTTGTAACAATATCAAAGCTTGAACAAAATACATCAACAATAAAAAAGTGGGTTTATCTCATCTTACACTCCCCACTACAACAATAAATTTCAAGTGTTTTTATCAAGAATAAAAACTGGGAATTAAGCACGAATAACAAAATCTTTTGAAATTAAAATTTTGTATTCCCAAAAATTGAAATTACTTTTTGATAATAAACAGGCAAGTGCACGGCCTAAAAAACACTTAATTGACAACATCTTTTGTAAGTTGTTGTTTGTTTTTTATTTTGTTTTTCTTAACCTACTTACAACTACAATTAATGTTGAGAGAATTTCAACTAATTGTAGTGGGGAGTGTAAGATGAGATAAACCATTGATGTTCAAAAATGTTTTGCATATGTATTATGAGAGAGTTTCAAAATACAGAGATACGCAAAACTAAACGCACAAATTTTATTTAAATTTAATACAAATAAATTGTTTTGATTGTAAAATATTTATAATAATACCGTCCAACTAAATTTTCTATTTTTTAAATTGACTTTTAAAATTTTAACTTTTAAAAACTTTTAAACAAACAGTAAGAATTGGAAATTTTTAAATATTACCATTAAAAAAAATTCAATGTGAAGTGCGAGCATGTTAAGAAATTAAAATTAAGAATTATATCTAAAAAAAACTCCACTAAATTCTTCTACATTTATGCTTTTATGACAATTTCGTAAAAACATTCAAATATTTTTTTAATTTTATTACTTATCTTACACACTGTATTTGAAATAAGATCAACTCATCTTCCGTACGTGTGCAACTAAATTAAAGAGCGTAAAAAACAAAGGGGTGGGGCTTACAAACAATTGTTTGCTTGAATGGACATCAATGAGATAAACCCACTTTTTTATTGTTGATGTATTTTGTTCAAGCTTTGATATTGTTACAAGTAAAACTGTTGCTATAAGTCTTATACGTTTAACAGTTTTATTTGGTTTAATATCTTTAGTTTGTCTAAAATCTTTATGGATGAAGTTTCCTGATGATCTGGCCTAAGCAACCAGTGAAATGCATAGGAATAGCTTATCCCATCAACAATAAATTTCAAGTGTTTTTATCAAGAATAAAAACTGGGAATTAAGCACGAATAACAAAATCTTTTGAAATTAAAATTTTGTATTCCCAAAAATTGAAATTACTTTTTGATAATAAACAGGCAAGTGCACGGCCTAAAAAACACTTAATTGACAACATCTTTTGTAAGTTGTTGTTTGTTTTTTATTTTGTTTTTCTTAACCTACTTACAACTACAATTAATGTTGAGAGAATTTCAACTAATTGTAGTGGGGAGTGTAAGATGAGATAAACCCACTTTTTTATTGTTGATGTATTTTGTTCAAGCTTTGATATTGTTACAAGTAAAACTGTTGCTATAAGTCTTATACGTTTAACAGTTTTATTTGGTTTAATATCTTTAGTTTGTCTAAAATCTTTATGGATGAAGTTTCCTGATGATCTGGCCTAAGCAACCAGTGAAATGCATAGGAATAGCTTATCCCATCAACAATAAATTTCAAGTGTTTTTATCAAGAATAAAAACTGGGAATTAAGCACGAATAACAAAATCTTTTGAAATTAAAATTTTGTATTCCCAAAAATTGAAATTACTTTTTGATAATAAACAGGCAAGTGCACGGCCTAAAAAACACTTAATTGACAACATCTTTTGTAAGTTGTTGTTTGTTTTTTATTTTGTTTTTCTTAACCTACTTACAACTACAATTAATGTTGAGAGAATTTCAACTAATTGTAGTGGGGAGTGTAAGATGAGATAAACCATTGATGTTCAAAAATGTTTTGCATATGTATTATGAGAGAGTTTCAAAATACAGAGATACGCAAAACTAAACGCACAAATTTTATTTAAATTTAATACAAATAAATTGTTTTGATTGTAAAATATTTATAATAATACCGTCCAACTAAATTTTCTATTTTTTAAATTGACTTTTAAAATTTTAACTTTTAAAAACTTTTAAACAAACAGTAAGAATTGGAAATTTTTAAATATTACCATTAAAAAAAATTCAATGTGAAGTGCGAGCATGTTAAGAAATTAAAATTAAGAATTATATCTAAAAAAAACTCCACTAAATTCTTCTACATTTATGCTTTTATGACAATTTCGTAAAAACATTCAAATATTTTTTTAATTTTATTACTTATCTTACACACTGTATTTGAAATAAGATCAACTCATCTTCCGTACGTGTGCAACTAAATTAAAGAGCGTAAAAAACAAAGGGGTGGGGCTTACAAACAATTGTTTGCTTGAATGGACATCAATGAGATAAACCCACTTTTTTATTGTTGATGTATTTTGTTCAAGCTTTGATATTGTTACAAGTAAAACTGTTGCTATAAGTCTTATACGTTTAACAGTTTTATTTGGTTTAATATCTTTAGTTTGTCTAAAATCTTTATGGATGAAGTTTCCTGATGATCTGGCCTAAGCAACCAGTGAAATGCATAGGAATAGCTTATCCCATCAACAATAAATTTCAAGTGTTTTTATCAAGAATAAAAACTGGGAATTAAGCACGAATAACAAAATCTTTTGAAATTAAAATTTTGTATTCCCAAAAATTGAAATTACTTTTTGATAATAAACAGGCAAGTGCACGGCCTAAAAAACACTTAATTGACAACATCTTTTGTAAGTTGTTGTTTGTTTTTTATTTTGTTTTTCTTAACCTACTTACAACTACAATTAATGTTGAGAGAATTTCAACTAATTGTAGTGGGGAGTGTAAGATGAGATAAACCCACTTTTTTATTGTTGATGTATTTTGTTCAAGCTTTGATATTGTTACAAGTAAAACTGTTGCTATAAGTCTTATACGTTTAACAGTTTTATTTGGTTTAATATCTTTAGTTTGTCTAAAATCTTTATGGATGAAGTTTCCTGATGATCTGGCCTAAGCAACCAGTGAAATGCATAGGAATAGCTTATCCCATCAACAATAAATTTCAAGTGTTTTTATCAAGAATAAAAACTGGGAATTAAGCACGAATAACAAAATCTTTTGAAATTAAAATTTTGTATTCCCAAAAATTGAAATTACTTTTTGATAATAAACAGGCAAGTGCACGGCCTAAAAAACACTTAATTGACAACATCTTTTGTAAGTTGTTGTTTGTTTTTTATTTTGTTTTTCTTAACCTACTTACAACTACAATTAATGTTGAGAGAATTTCAACTAATTGTAGTGGGGAGTGTAAGATGAGATAAACCCACTTTTTTATTGTTGATGTATTTTGTTCAAGCTTTGATATTGTTACAAGTAAAACTGTTGCTATAAGTCTTATACGTTTAACAGTTTTATTTGGTTTAATATCTTTAGTTTGTCTAAAATCTTTATGGATGAAGTTTCCTGATGATCTGGCCTAAGCAACCAGTGAAATGCATAGGAATAGCTTATCCCATCAACAATAAATTTCAAGTGTTTTTATCAAGAATAAAAACTGGGAATTAAGCACGAATAAAAAAATCTTTTGAAATTAAAATTTTGTATTCCCAAAAATTGAAATTACTTTTTGATAATAAACAGGCAAGTGCACGGCCTAAAAAACACTTAATTGACAACATCTTTTGTAAGTTGTTGTTTGTTTTTTATTTTGTTTTTCTTAACCTACTTACAACTAAAATTAATGTTGAGAGAATTTCAACTAATTGTAGTGGGGAGTGTAAGATGAGATAAACCCACTTTTTTATTGTTGATGTATTTTGTTCAAGCTTTGATATTGTTACAAGTAAAACTGTTGCTATAAGTCTTATACGTTTAACAGTTTTATTTGGTTTAATATCTTTAGTTTGTCTAAAATCTTTATGGATGAAGTTTCCTGATGATCTGGCCTAAGCAACCAGTGAAATGCATAGGAATAGCTTATCCCATCAACAATAAATTTCAAGTGTTTTTATCAAGAATAAAAACTGGGAATTAAGCACGAATAACAAAATCTTTTGAAATTAAAATTTTGTATTCCCAAAAATTGAAATTACTTTTTGATAATAAACAGGCAAGTGCACGGCCTAAAAAACACTTAATTGACAACATCTTTTGTAAGTTGTTGTTTGTTTTTTATTTTGTTTTTCTTAACCTACTTACAACTACAATTAATGTTGAGAGAATTTCAACTAATTGTAGTGGGGAGTGTAAGATGAGATAAACCCACTTTTTTATTGTTGATGTATTTTGTTCAAGCTTTGATATTGTTACAAGTAAAACTGTTGCTATAAGTCTTATACGTTTAACAGTTTTATTTGGTTTAATATCTTTAGTTTGTCTAAAATCTTTATGGATGAAGTTTCCTGATGATCTGGCCTAAGCAACCAGTGAAATGCATAGGAATAGCTTATCCCATCAACAATAAATTTCAAGTGTTTTTATCAAGAATAAAAACTGGGAATTAAGCACGAATAACAAAATCTTTTGAAATTAAAATTTTGTATTCCCAAAAATTGAAATTACTTTTTGATAATAAACAGGCAAGTGCACGGCCTAAAAAACACTTAATTGACAACATCTTTTGTAAGTTGTTGTTTGTTTTTTATTTTGTTTTTCTTAACCTACTTACAACTACAATTAATGTTGAGAGAATTTCAACTAATTGTAGTGGGGAGTGTAAGATGAGATAAACCCACTTTTTTATTGTTGATGTATTTTGTTCAAGCTTTGATATTGTTACAAGTAAAACTGTTGCTATAAGTCTTATACGTTTAACAGTTTTATTTGGTTTAATATCTTTAGTTTGTCTAAAATCTTTATGGATGAAGTTTCCTGATGATCTGGCCTAAGCAACCAGTGAAATGCATAGGAATAGCTTATCCCATCAACAATAAATTTCAAGTGTTTTTATCAAGAATAAAAACTGGGAATTAAGCACGAATAACAAAATCTTTTGAAATTAAAATTTTGTATTCCCAAAAATTGAAATTACTTTTTGATAATAAACAGGCAAGTGCACGGCCTAAAAAACACTTAATTGACAACATCTTTTGTAAGTTGTTGTTTGTTTTTTATTTTGTTTTTCTTAACCTACTTACAACTACAATTAATGTTGAGAGAATTTCAACTAATTGTAGTGGGGAGTGTAAGATGAGATAAACCCACTTTTTTATTGTTGATGTATTTTGTTCAAGCTTTGATATTGTTACAAGTAAAACTGTTGCTATAAGTCTTATACGTTTAACAGTTTTATTTGGTTTAATATCTTTAGTTTGTCTAAAATCTTTATGGATGAAGTTTCCTGATGATCTGGCCTAAGCAACCAGTGAAATGCATAGGAATAGCTTATCCCATCAACAATAAATTTCAAGTGTTTTTATCAAGAATAAAAACTGGGAATTAAGCACGAATAACAAAATCTTTTGAAATTAAAATTTGTATTCCCAAAAATTGAAATTACTTTTTGATAATAAACAGGCAAGTGCACGGCCTAAAAAACACTTAATTGACAACATCTTTTGTAAGTTGTTGTTTGTTTTTTATTTTGTTTTTCTTAACCTACTTACAACTACAATTAATGTTGAGAGAATTTCAACTAATTGTAGTGGGGAGTGTAAGATGAGATAAACCCACTTTTTTATTGTTGATGTATTTTGTTCAAGCTTTGATATTGTTACAAGTAAAACTGTTGCTATAAGTCTTATACGTTTAACAGTTTTATTTGGTTTAATATCTTTAGTTTGTCTAAAATCTTTATGGATGAAGTTTCCTGATGATCTGGCCTAAGCAACCAGTGAAATGCATAGGAATAGCTTATCCCATCAACAATAAATTTCAAGTGTTTTTATCAAGAATAAAAACTGGGAATTAAGCACGAATAACAAAATCTTTTGAAATTAAAATTTTGTATTCCCAAAAATTGAAATTACTTTTTGATAATAAACAGGCAAGTGCACGGCCTAAAAAACACTTAATTGACAACATCTTTTGTAAGTTGTTGTTTGTTTTTTATTTTGTTTTTCTTAACCTACTTACAACTACAATTAATGTTGAGAGAATTTCAACTAATTGTAGTGGGGAGTGTAAGATGAGATAAACCCACTTTTTTATTGTTGATGTATTTTGTTCAAGCTTTGATATTGTTACAAGTAAAACTGTTGCTATAAGTCTTATACGTTTAACAGTTTTATTTGGTTTAATATCTTTAGTTTGTCTAAAATCTTTATGGATGAAGTTTCCTGATGATCTGGCCTAAGCAACCAGTGAAATGCATAGGAATAGCTTATCCCATCAACAATAAATTTCAAGTGTTTTTATCAAGAATAAAAACTGGGAATTAAGCACGAATAACAAAATCTTTTGAAATTAAAATTTTGTATTCCCAAAAATTGAAATTACTTTTTGATAATAAACAGGCAAGTGCACGGCCTAAAAAACACTTAATTGACAACATCTTTTGTAAGTTGTTGTTTGTTTTTTATTTTGTTTTTCTTAACCTACTTACAACTACAATTAATGTTGAGAGAATTTCAACTAATTGTAGTGGGGAGTGTAAGATGAGATAAACCCACTTTTTTATTGTTGATGTATTTTGTTCAAGCTTTGATATTGTTACAAGTAAAACTGTTGCTATAAGTCTTATACGTTTAACAGTTTTATTTGGTTTAATATCTTTAGTTTGTCTAAAATCTTTATGGATGAAGTTTCCTGATGATCTGGCCTAAGCAACCAGTGAAATGCATAGGAATAGCTTATCCCATCAACAATAAATTTCAAGTGTTTTTATCAAGAATAAAAACTGGGAATTAAGCACGAATAACAAAATCTTTTGAAATTAAGGTTTTCGATTACTTATAAAAGTTGTTTACACGGTATTACTTTTTACAGCCACTTGTTGAAACAAAATTTGAAAGAGGATTGACTATCATCTAATATTATTGAAAGTTTTTACCAGCTTTACACCAGATAACAGTTGAATTTAATTAAAGTTCTTTATACAATTACCTTATGTTAGCAGTGTTATAACAGAAATCTTAACTTTTGTTAACAACTAAAGCAAAAAACAAATTTGTTTGTCTTGACTTGTACAAAAAACCAGGACAATTTAATAGTGGACCAGGACACCAGGACAAGTAGTCTAAAACCAGTACAATCCTGGAAAACCAGAACGTATGGCAGGCCTATCCTAGAATGAATGGTTTCGGTTATAAAGGCAAAGAAATACGAATTTTAGTGAAAAATCGCTGTTTTTCCTTAATTTATTCTCAATGAGGCACATGTTAGCGTTATCCGATTGTCAATCTTTTTTCTATGCTATTTGTCAATCGCATTTTCTATGCTATTGGCACATATTAGGGAGTTGCGCTGATGGAAAATCCAACATTGATTTCTTGTAACGACCCTACTGTCCATGTAACCTTGTGCGCAAAGTACAGGTCGCAATTTTGGAGATAATTTGATAAAATTTGGGACATAGGTTCTTATTGGCACAAGGACCAAGCCTATTGAAAATGGGCCGAATCGTAGGACCACGAGGGAAGATAGGGGGAAATTTCTTCCTCTCAGAAACTATCAAACCGATTTTAATGAAATTTAAAACATAGATAGACCCAGACCCATATCTATATGGACACAAAAGGTATGCATTTTTTAAAAAATAGAGCCACGAGGGGAGATAGGGTCAATTTCTGCCTCTCAAACCAATTTAAATCAAATTTAAGCCATAGATAGATCCATATCTATGTGAACACATAAGATATACAGTTTTTCAAAAATAGGACCACAAGGGAAGGTAGGGGGCAATTTTTGCTTCTAACAAACTTTTAAATCAATTTTTATGAAGTTTATAAACATAGATAAATCCATATTTATATGGACACATAAGCATGATGTGTTTTAAAATACTGTGGTGTAGGGTATCATATAGTCGGTATAGACCGACTATACTTTCTTACTTGTTTTATTTTGGCTCAACTGTTGATTTGGTCGCATAAGCTAGTGACTTTGCGAAATTCCGTCGTAAAAATTCACGATCAATTGACTGGACTATTTTAAACAATAAAGCGTTTCTAAAACGTTTCATCAAGCCATACAATCACAGTTTAAAACTATTTTTTTATAAAGACCGGTAACGTTATTGTCTAAAAAATCTTTTGTGGACTTTCTCGCTAATAATTCGGAAATTGAGCTTGTAATTAATTCCATTAGGACAAAATTGTGCTGAAAAGGATATTCCAAAAAAAATAATGAGTTATATTCAAGCTTACGCTACATAACTAGCGTCTACAACTGATTTTATTTATATATATATATATATATATATATATATACTAGCTGACCCGACAGATGTTGTCCTGTCCAAGTTAGGAAAAATGTTTGCGTTCGATTTTTAAAATCCGTTAAAAAGATACGAACATTTGAAAGAAAAATTTGTCAAATCGATGGATCCGTTTTCTGATTTTAGGTAAATCGAAAAAAGTGGGCGTTAAACTGGGCGGTGCAAAATTATCTTTCCGTAAAAACCTAAGTTGGACCATAACGATGATTTTGAAGAAAAAATCGTCCAAATCGGTCAAGCCGTTCCCAAGTTATGCACTTAATAGAAAAAGTGGGCGTAAAAGTAGGCGTGGTACCTTTTTCTTTCGATGAAAACGTAAAATGGATTAATACGAACATTTAAAAGAAAAATTAGTCAAATCGATGGAGCCGCTTTTTGATTTTAGGTAAATCGAGAAAAGTAGGCGGGGCAAAATTTTCTTCCGTAAAAACCTAAGTTGGACCATGGCATTTTAAAGAAAAAATCATCCAAATCGGTTAAGCTGTTCTCAAGTTATGCGCTTAATGGAAAAAGTGGGCGTAAAAGAAGGCGTGGTAAAATTTTCTTTCGATCAAAACTTTATATGGATTAATACGAACATTTGAAAGAAAAATTTGTCATATCGATGGAGCCGTTTTCTGATTTTAGGTTATTCGATAAAAGTGGGCGGGGAAAAATTTTCTTTTCGTAAAAATCTAAGTTGGACCATGGCGATCATTTTAAAGAAAAAATCGTCACAATTATATAGATTTCATTGGTGGTGCAGTATGAAAATTGCATTTTGCCACGCCCCTCCGCCCGCAGACCAAAAATCAAAAATCAGACTTCACAGTGTCACCCGCCTGAATATTCTGAAGATTTCCTGAAAATTTCATTAAAATCGGCCCAGCCGTTTTAGAGTCCATACGTTTCATACATACATACATACATACATACATACATACATACATACAGATAGGGCTGGCTCAGGCTACTATCGGGGTCAGCAGGTGGCGGATCGCTGAATGGCCTGCAGATATGTAGGTTCGCTGCGAATATCTAATAAGCAGTCCCCGACCAAGAGCGGCAGAGTATGAGGGTACACCATAAAAAGGTGTTAATGCCCGTAGAAGACTATGCGACGTGGCGAGTGGGTACCGCCACTAAATAGGTATCCTCCATGGGGGTGCACTCAAGAGAGGTGCAGTTGGGAGAGTGACGCCTCCGTGGTTCCCCCGGTCATTCTTTCCGCCGAAGGGCATTCAGATCAAGTCCAGTACGGTCTTTATTATGGTATTTCTGGAAAACAATGGGCTGACAGCTGTGGTTTTCTGGAACCTGAGTATGCAGAAGTGGAATTCTGCAAAAATGGCATCCCGGCTAATGCTACAACTGCCTCCGTCCCACCAAAACCTAGCAAGTCTCAAAGTACTTTCGAGGTTCGTCGCCGTAAAGTTGGTGCTTGCAGGATCGGATGTTTATTTCCGACTTACACGGATCTGGCTCTGAACAGAAGGATTCATAAGAACCTTTTGTCAACCCTCGCATGGCCTCACTGCTTGCAAAGACAACCATGGGATCTTGACGTGACTACATAATCGAATCGGAGATAGAGGCTTTGAGTTGGGACCCAATAACATGAATTTTGAAAACAAACAACAACAAGAAGATATCGTGAAGATGAGAGATGAAAGGGGCGTAGAGAGCCCATTCGCAAGGAGTTCTGTGATAATGAGATCACCAACAGCAACTGTGGCAAGTGAGACATCTAGCAGCTACGAAAATCCAAGTAGTAAAAATATGGACAAGTTAGGTGGTAAAATTAAGAGACTAATTGATTTTCTTAAAGGAAAAACTAACGTGCATAAGGAGATTGTTACACTTTCTCGTGAGATAGAGGCGCTGTTTATGCAAGTGTCGGAAGAGAATAATAGTGCGACCGCAAAAAGTGACGAAACCATAAACCGAACATCGCAAGGTGAAAGGACCAACTCTGATTGGGTCAAAGTTCGCCCAAGGGCTAAAAATAGAAAGAAACTTGTTAAGACAAGGAATAGAAGGAAAACGGGCCGCCCAGATGCACTTGTAATCCAGACATGTGGAGAAACCTCGTACGCCGACATACTGAAGAAAGTAAAAAGAGATTCTAAGTTGGAAATTCTTGGCCAGAATGTAAATAATATAAGGAATACTGCGAGAGGTGAACTACTTCTCGAACTTAATAAGCCTGCGCATCAGAGTACATGTGAGTTTAGGCACACAATAGAAGAAGTCCTTGGCACGACGGCAGAAGTTCGGGCGTTGACTCATGAAATAGTTCTCGAAATAAGAGATATTGATGAGGTTACAGATAGAGAAGACGTTCACGAGGCGTTAGTGAACCTATCTGAAGAGTTCAAAACACTGCAGCTTTCTGCAATAAAATCTTTGAGGAGAGCTTACGGAGGTACACAAACGGCCACCATTAGCCTTAGTGCTGGATTGGCAAACAGACTACTGGAAGTCGCTAAAATCCGCATCGGATGGGTCCGGTGCCGAATACGAGAACTTCTAATTGCAGAAGCCAATTTGATCATTCAGGCAAATGCCTACGGTGTGGAGGAACTGGACACAAAATAAAAACGTGTAAGGAAAGCCCCATGTGTATGCTTTGTAGTAGTGCTGCCTCTAGCACCAAGAGCGACCATGTAACAGGATGCGCAATTTGTCCATACTATCAAAAAGCGCTTCAGTCACTTAAAACTGGAAAATGAGAATACTCCAAATTAATCTCAACCACTGTCAAGCCGCCCAAGAGGTGCTAAAACAGAATGTTCGTGAATTATATGTCGACATCGCTATACTCAGTGAACAATATCAAAACGTTGAATCCCCAAACTGGGTGTCTGATGGTTCAAACACTTCAGCAATCTGGTCGGTCAACAAGTTATTACTACAGGACAAAACAACACCACAATGTGGATTTACCCGCGCCACAGTTTCTGGAATACACATCTACAGTTGCTATATTCCACCAAGATACACTATAGGAGAATTTGAAACCATTATCTACAACATAGTCTCTGATGCGATCCCCAGAAATCCTGTACTAATTGCAGGTGATTTCAATGCATGGGCTACTGACTGGGGCAGCTCCCGAACAGATGGAAGAGGTAGGATACTACTTGAAGCATTTTCGGTACTTGGCGTGGTGCTGATGAACACAGGAAATGAGCAAACTTTTAGAAGATGAGAAAGTGGGTCAATTATTGACATAGCTTTTGCCAGCAGTAGTATTGTAAGTCGAGTAAAATGGAATCTGTCTGATATTTACACACACAGCGATCACTATGCCATAACCATAGACATAGCACTTGAAAAACCACCCGCGCCTGTCAATATTCGGACAAAAAAGTTGGCAGGCTGGAAAGTTAACACATTTGATAAAGATGTATTCAAAACCACAATGGAGGACCTTAACCTGTATGGCCAACCTGAAGCTATGGCAGAACAATTAGTTAACAGAATCTCCCGAGCATGTGATGCATCCATGGTGAGAAGGAAAAACAGCATTAATAAGCAACCAGTCTATTGGTGGAATGAAGAAATAGCCCAGCTGAGATCAGAATGTTTGCATGCTAGGCGACAATATACGAGAACGCGAGGCAGACCGGAGAATGAAATTCATCACCAAACGTTTAAAGCTAAGAGAAAATCGCTTAAACTAGCGATACGTAGAAGCAAGAGAAGATGTTTTCTTGATATCTGTGATGATCTTGAGAATAACCCATGGGGACTTGCCTACAAATTGGTAACAAAGTAACTTAAATGTTTAAATCCCTCAGCTCCTACAGATGAGTCAGTCCTTAAGGGAATCGTGGAACACCTTTTTCCTTATGAAACACCGACTTCCTTTGATAATAACATACATGAAGATTTATATAACTATCCCCTCGTGACAAATTCTGAAATCGAAGATGCAATCGTAAAATTCCAAGATAAGAAAGCTCCGGGTTTGGACTGTATACCAAATCTTGTACTGAAAGAAGCCTTCAAGTGCTGTCCAAACCAATTTACATCCCTGATAAATGCGTGTTTGAGACAAGGCAAATTTCCATCAATGAGGAAGAGACAGAAACTGGTTTTGTTGCCAAAAGATAATAAACCTCTTGATGAACCGTCCTCCTATCGACCTCTCTGTATGATAGACACAAGCGGAAAATTGTTTGAGATCATCATCTGCAAAAGATTGGAAACCTGTGTCGAGACCGCCGGAGGTATATCGGATAACCAATTCGGCTTCAGGAAAGCGAAGTCAACTGAAGATGCCATCAACGTTGTTGTAGAAACTGCATCCAAGGCAATTGAAGGGAAGTGCTGGAAAAATGGTGCAAAAGAGTACTGTGTAGTCGTTACACTGGATGTAAAAAACGCCTTCAACACGGCTAATTGGGTGGTCATTGTGAATACCCTTACCCCATTGAATATTCCGCCATACTTATTGGCCATAATAAGGGATTATTTCCGAAACAGAGTCCTGTTTTATGATACAGATAGAGGAATAAAGCAGCATCAGGTGACGACGGGCGTTCCCCAAGGATCTGTCCTTGGTCCACTGCTATGGAACGTAATGTATGATGGTGTTCTAAAGCTAAAAATGCCTGAGAGGGCTTCAATCGTTGGGTTTGCCGACGATTTAGCATTAGTGTGTGTAGCCAAGGAGCTACAAGAAGCGGAAACTGTTACCAATGCTAGTATACAAGTCGTTCGATCCTGGCTCTCATCTATGGGACTAACCTTAGCCGATCATAAAACCGAAGCGGTACTAATCAGTAGTCGAAAATCAAGAGAAACGTTAAAGCTAAAAATTGGAACATGCTGCATAGAGACAACACCGTATCTTAAATATCTTGGCGTTATGATTGATTGTCGTCTCTCGTTTAACGATCATTTGCAGTACGTAAGTTCAAAAACTACGAAAACATGTCTAGCATTGTCCCGAATAATGCCAAACACAAGGGGTCCAAAATATCTACAGAGAAAACTCTTATCGGAAGTTGTCAAAAGTACGATCCTGTATGCTTCCCCCATATGGTCAGAGTCTTTGAAGTATTCAACTTATGCTAAACTCATTACATCAGTGTATAGGCTTTCTGCCCTACGAGTATGCTGTGCGTTTCGGACTGTGTCAGACGAAGCAGCTTTTGTTATTGCTGGTCTGATACCAATCGACCTGCAAGCTCGAGATTTTAAAAACATAACACCTGCAGCAGAAACTGTAGATAGTGTGAATATTCGCAGGATGTCGAGGAATATAACTATTGCTAAATGGCAAGCACGTTGGTCAACATCCGACAAGGGCAGATGGACGTATAAGTTAATCCCCAACATTGAGGACTGGTTTTACAGGAAACATTGTGACTTAAATTTTTATCTAACGCAGATGTTAAGTAGACATGGTTGCTTTAAGTCGTATCTGCATCGTTTTAAAATTGAGAGGGATCCGTTCTGTCCATACTGTACTGGTGATGTGGAAGAGGATGCCGAACATGTATTTTTCATTTGTCCTCGGTTCAATGATGAGAGGGCCAACTTGGAAGTGTTATTAGGATGTAGTGTCTGACCGACAAACATTGTATATAAAATGTTGTCGTCCTTGGCTAATTGGGAGCATGTATGTAATTATGTGAAATTGGTTCTAATTGAACTTCGTAGGGAAGAAAGGATACGAAGGGAAATCGGATTAGTCTAGTGTAGGTTTCTACCTTTTCCCACCCTGTGAGGTAATGCTTTGCGGTAGTTCCACAGGGACTCTTGGGCTGGTCAAACGAGGTTGTTTTAGCGTGTTAAAGTCTCGCACTCCTGGCACTACCATCTGGCCAGGGTCTTTTGATGATTTTTCCCTCGTATAAAGAAAAACATACATACATACATACATACATAGATACATACATACATACATACATACATACATACATACATACATACATACATACATACATACATACATACATACATACATACATACATACATACATACATACATACATACATACATACATACATACATACATACATACATACATACATACATACACACATCCTATTTTATATATATAGAAGATAGAAGATAGATTAGGTCTGTCTGCGTACACATATTTTGCGCAAAATGTTGCAAAATCTTGCAAAATGTTGTCTGCGTACTCCAAATCTCTTGCAGAGAGAGAGCCAAAAAAAGAATTTTTTGACAGTTGGAAGTTAGAGAACTTGCAAAATGTTACTGGAGAAATTTCCGCTTGCAAGATTTTGCAAATAGGTTGGACAGCTGTTTGAATGAAATAGTTAAAAATTGAAATTTAACAATGGCAGAGGTAAGTAGTTAGAATTGTGTTGATTTTTAACGTTTATAATAAATTATAACAGTAAGCAAAAGAAGTTTTATAAAAAACCCGACAAATAAAACTAAAAACTAAGAAGAAATTGAACTTACCAAATTAATTACAGTGTAATAAGCAAGTTTTTTAATTTACAACACTTTTTAAGCTCACTTTAATTAATAATTTTGTAATTTACCTCGAGAATTCAATTTTGCGTACACATATGCTAAAATTCTTTTGCTTTGTTATTTCAATGTAAACACCGATCAGCTGTTTTCTTGCAAGATTTCACTGGATACTATCTGCGTACTTTTTGAGATTTTTTCAGCCGATTGAGTAATATTGGTCTTACTCTCCCAAAATAATTTACTGGGTATTTGCTACTGGAAAAGTACTCAGACAGACCTATTGATTCCATTGGTTCCAGGCTGGAACAAAGGGCTACACAACTGCTAAGAGAACGTCGATAGAATAATTGGACAAATTTCTTCATGTTAATATTAATATTTCACAAGGTAAGGCCTTCCTTCTAAAAGGCCTTTGTACATCTTCTTTTGGATGTACAAGGCCTGCACTGGTTAATGGTTTGGCATCGCATAGCAGTACCGCGTTAAAATTTTTTCGGGATTCGACTTTAACTGATCGCTTATAACCTAACTTTTTGCAACGTAGTAGAAAACCAACCAAAGCTTGTCTTAATTATAAGAAGCTGATTTTAGAGGCTTCGCTTTCCTACATAAAGATGTAGTTCGTCGATTGTGGAGGATGCTAATGTCGTAATTTGTGTAGACTATATGAATATTTCTTTGCCAAGTTTTTTCGCTTCGTATTCCTCTTCAGTGGATTTGCTGTTGAAGGATAATTTAATATCAAAACCAAACCCAATTTTACTACTGCTTTAATTTTTGCATTTAACCTTTCTCGCTTTACGCTCTCAGTTTGTCTTCTCGTAATAAAATGCTGTTAAGTTCAGTAAAAAACAATTAAAAACTTTTTTGGACTCGAACGCACCTAATATAATAAAAAGGTTCGCACAGTTTCTTCTTTTAAAATAACCTCTCTAATAAAAAAAATTACGTTAGTTTTTTTGAGTATTATGATATCATATGTCAGTTGCTATTTTGGATTTTGGGAGGTTAGAATCTAACAACCCCTAATACAAATATTTAATATGTATAATTATGCAAGTTTTAGTTTAAAAATTGCATATAATTTCAATTAACTAATTGCATAAAATTAAAATGTCACTCAAACTGTGGGTAATTAAAACAACAAGCATTATGAAATGGTAACTGAGAAAATAAATAAATGAAATAATTTTCAATAATTCAAACTGATTTGTAACAAATGAAAACAGTGGGAGGTGGCCTATTAATGACAGAAACGGAAGTGATCGATTTACTGCTGTGGTTAACAAAAGCAACTGTAAAGCATACAACAAGAATCACAAAACAAACAAGACCAAATAAATACAAACATATACATATCGAAGTCTACGAGTATGTTTACCTTCTTTGGGATCCTGCTATTTTATGTCCTAAATATGTAACAAACAAAATTCCTATCAAATGCTACCCAACAATTAGGCCACATTTAAAAAATTAAGGAACACCTAATGATGATATAATTTGTTTCACAACAAACCCAAATACAAACAGACCAACAATCACAATATTAAATTGTCATAATTTTTACGTACGCATAAGATAGAACTGGACCAAACACGTTGAAATCCTTAAAGATTTGAAAAGAATCTAAAAGAAAGAAATAAACAGGAAAACTGAATTAGGAAGTTACTGCCAATTAAATACAAAAATGTAAGAAAGAAAAAAGGAAGTCATCAATGTGATGGATGAAGAATGAAATGTTGGCATTATTTGAACTCTCTTTCCTGTCCTCTTATTGCGTGTGTGTGTGAGTATGTAGGAATAATGTAATAAGTAGGTTTTTTTTCTCATTATCCTCTTTTAATTTTTTAAGCAGGATAATTGATTTGTTTGCAAAACACTGAATTGTCTGAAATGACTTTGGTTTTTTATTTTTTGATATTTTTGAATTCTGACATCAACTTGTGAGTTCTGATGTTGTAATTAGCAATTTCTATGAATTTGTGTGAAAAAAATAAAAGAGAAAAAAATTCTTTTTTTCTATTTAGACTTGCTGTGACAGTTTTTTTAAGAAGTACATTTATGTGTACATTTAACTTGTAAGACAAAAAAAAATTTTTTGATGAATTACTTCTAGCATGTGCTATTTTAAGATGTTTTATTGACAATTTGTTTTATTAAATTATGAATTTTGCAATCAGAGCTGTTAGAAACTGCAATCAATTCTCATTTAAATCAAAATGACTATAACCAAATAGATTTCATTCTTTGATTTCAAAATTATTTCAATCAATTAAAATATGTATGAATTAATTAGTATTGTGGTAATTTTGTTGAACTGTTCATGGGTTTTAATCCAAATTTTTTGATATTTTAATTAGGCCAATTCTTCATCATCAAATTTAATTTTCATTAAATTATTGTTATGAAAAAAGGAATTTTACAACATGAAATTAATTAAAATTTATTTTATAATTTTTCCATTCTTGACTGCCGCTGGGCTAGAACCAGGGCTTTTAAGGACATTTTCAATTGCAACCACTCAATCTCTTCAGAGGGTTTTTGCCGCTTAACACTCACAGCCATCGACAGTTGCAATTGAAACATGTTAGGGTAACCTGTCCGTAAAAGCCCTGGTTCGAGCCCAGCGGCAGTGAAAGAATGAAAAAATTAATTTTAATCAATTTCATGTTGTAAAATTCCTTTCTTCATAAAAATAATTTAATGAAAATTAGCCTAATCAAAATATCAAAACTATCAAAATATAATTGGATTAAAATATGAATTAATTTCAAAAAATTCAATCAATAATGGACCCTAATTGTGTAAAACGCAACGGAACGCCAAAATTACATTGAAAACCAAAAAAGTTAAAAATTTGTTTGTAATTTTGTTGTTGCTTTTTAAATTATTAAATTTTAAACACTGCATATCTTGTGGCGTTGAAAATTATAAAACGCAATGTATGAATTTCTGTAGAAAGCAACAACAAAATAATGACACAATGAGGACCTTAATGTCAAATTGAAATTATACAATCAATTTTCCGATTTTGAATGCATTAAAAAAAATCACCAATCATTAACGAGAAATCATGTAATTTCAATAAAATCGATTGTAATCTTTTGTAGCTCTGTTTGAAGTATTGTCTTCTGGTTTAGTTCTTAAAATGGCCTTGTAATGTGGGCCCATCTGTTTAACTATTAAGTGCATGATAGAGACAACAAAGCAGTCGATAGGATAGTAAAAATTGGCGCAAATTTTTGTCAACGTCAATCAGGTTTGCTTGATGTTGAAACTGGGGCCAAAGCTCATATAAAGAACTAAAGGTATGTCAAAAGTGAGTTAACATTGGTAAAATCTTTTATTAATATAAATTTATTACCATTTCTCACAATTAAAATCAAAAATGTAGCTGATTCTCATTAAACTGATTTTATAGGCAGCAAATGTTAAAATTAACATGTTAACTTTATTAAAAAGCAGTTTAAAGTTATATTTGATTATGCCCAATTTTTGACGCTGTGTGTATATTTGTTTCCTGTGGTAGGAAATAACAAATCGATCGTGAGGAAATAAGTGCAAGTTAGGAATATATGAGGCTTTCAGCGCAGAAGTGATGTAACCCACAATTTAATTTGGATATGTTCTTTGCACTGTTCTTTACAGTGCAATAGTCGAGTAAGCCAACTGTTTGTATCCAAAAAAAAACAGATGGCGCTAGAAATGTAGTTTTTGCACGGGCCGTTACAACCAAGTACTATAGTGCAAGAGCAGTGTAAACTCCTCATTATCTCATAATAAGTAGTCTGGGGTTACACTACTTCTGCGCTGATAGCCTCATATATAAAAATCTTTTTTTATTTTGATTTTTCATTACGAAATTAATTTTTGATGAGGGTTGCGGGGTCAATTCTCGTCATGAACTTGGCTGTGTTTTACTACAACGGTCTGAAGGACTCAGTTGCTAAAGTTTGTATTAAGTACTCTCCCCGCTGTGCAAATGGAATTTTGTCATTCCACTCTTTCGTAACTGCCCGTATACAACTGACATGATTTTCTGTTATAACTTGATGTTATAAAAGCGTTGTTAAAACATTTGCATTAACAACCGTATTATAACATGAGAAAACTTCAAACAATACTTAAGACTAACATCATATTAGTGTTAATGTAAAGCATTTCATGTCAGTTGTAGACTGCATCTAAAAGATTTACATTTAATACATGGTCAACAGTTACACAGCGTTTACATTTGCCAGTACTGGCAAGACAGTAAGCATATACATATTAGTTGGCAAAACAATGCAAAAACAAAATAGCTGTAAAAGTGTTTATGTATTAGTGAAAAAGTTTGAATGAATTGCTACTGTCTTGCCAGTACTGGCAAATGTAAACGCTATGTTATGTGATATACATAATTGTCATTGAGATGATATTAAGACAGTTACGATACACATACAGACAGCAACACACGTTCTTTAAAATTATTAGTTAAGTTATTATTATAAAGTTACTAGCTGACCCGGCAAACGTTGTTTTGCCTAGAAAAGTATTGTTTTTGTGTATATTTAAAATACAGATACAGAATCAGGTACAGGTAATATTCGGTGCAGATAATTTATCTTTATTAACAAAAAAAAAAAAAAAAAGAATATGAAAATGTGAATTATAAGTAAACTATTGAATAAGTTAAGAGAATATCATTGAAGCACTTTGTGATAAACAATATTTTTCGTTTTGTTGTCAGGTGCGAAAATGAACAAAGAGGATGGCTTTCCGACACGTGAACATGCGACATAGAGTTGACCGTGTGAAATACAATCGTTCTCCAAATTTAGGCCACAAACATTCAATGATTGCCCTTAGGATTTGTTGATTGTCATGGCGAATGCGAGACGAATTGGAAATTGGATTTGCTTAAACTCGAATGGCATATCGGTTAGGATCATTGGAATTCTCGGAATGAGAACTTCCTCTCCTTTAAACTTTCCTTTTAGCACTCCATACAAAATGTATGAGAAAATGAATTTTCTTTATAACTTCTTTTTTCTGGAATATTTTAGACATTTTTTTGCTAACAGATCAAAGCATGATCAATTGCATAGCTTACGATTTGATTCATTTTCAATGGCACTTCTTGTCGGAAATTGTTCATAACAACATAGAAACCTTTGCCGGCTCATGCGCAACAACTTTACTAAAGACCATAGCATGATCAAATGATATAATTTATTTTAAGTAATTTTCAATGGTGCCGCCTATCGGAAATTGGTCATACCAACCTAGAAACCTTTGTATGGTTATGCTCAACAGCTGTGCTAAAGATCATAGCATGATCAAATGCACAGTTTATGATTTAACACATTTCGAGTCATTTTCAGTGGCGTCACCTGTCTGAAATTGGTCATATCAACTTATAAACCTTCGCCGGCTCATGCTCAACAACTTTGCTAAAGATCATAGAATCGTCAAATGCAGAATTGGTATTGGAATTGGTACGAATCATCGAAATCGGTCCAGCCGTTCTTAAGTTATAAATATAGATTGTCATAATTGAATAAATATTGATTGAATTGGCACAGTTGGACTTCTTTCTTTGGGGTTATTTGAAAGAAAGGTGTCTTCAATAAGTCAGCAACAATTCAAGAGCTAAAGGATGAGATAATTCGGCACATTAACATTTGGCCGATATTTTGTTCCGTACATAATTGAACCATACCAATATTATCATAATAAAAAAAATTACATTAATTTCCTAAATAATTTGTTCTTTATTAAAAATCAACATCGGCACTTAAAATTTAACCACATATTAGTCACAATTTTTTAAAGAGTTTAAAATTACACTTAATTTGGCAATACCTGTATAGTTTGAAATGTTGGATCTGCGTCCCGAGTTTAGCAAAGCAATAATGAAGTATTTTTTCCAGTTATTGCAGAAATTAACATTTAAAAGTGAAACGTTATACTGTATAAACAATTTAAAGGCGAAATTAAGGAACATAATGATTTTAGAAGAACACAACTGGGAACTTTATCAGGGCCATAACTTTTAAGTTATTTAATTCCTTTGGCAGCATTTAATACAATAAAAAATACAATACAATTCAAGCCGACAGTACACTAACCTATTCAGTCGTACGACTTTTCAAAAAACCGTGTGTGACAAGGCAAATTTATAAAGGTAACCGCATCATGAGATAGAGTTATGCTAGCTATCCCTTTTTAATTTAAATAAGTTTTTTTTCAACGTATCTATGTTTAAAATTTCATTGAAATCGGTTTGATAGTTTCTGAGAGGAAGAAATTTCCCCCTATCTTCCCTCGTGGGCCTACAATTCGGCCCATTTTCAATAGGCTTGGTCCTTGTGCCAATAAAAACCTATGACCCAAATTTCATCAAATTATCTCCAAAATTGCGAACTGTACTTTGAGCGCAAGGTTACATGGACAGCCAGCCAGCCAGCCGGACGGACATCGTTAGTTCGACTCAGAAAGTGATTCTAAGACGATCGGTATACTTTAAGGTGGGTCTAGGACCAATATTTTAAGGCGTTACACACATCAGCACAAATGCATAATACCCTCTCCACTATTGTGGTGTGGGTATAATAATTTAATGAAAATTAAATTTGATGAACTTTAGCCTAATTAAAAATATTAAAAAAATTTGGATTAAAAACCATAAATAGTTCAACAAAATAACCAAAATACAAACTATTGTTATTTTTAACTTTAAAATTTTATGTACATATTTATAAGCAAAAATTAAGGACAAATTAATTTTATACGTTTTTGGCGATGTGTGTAATGCATAGAAATCTGGACCAATCTTTTAGTATACCGATTGACTTAGAATCACTTTTTAAAGTGATCTAACGATAAGCATCCGTTCGTCTGGCTGGTTATCTGTTCATGTTAACTTTGTGCGCAAAGCACAAGTAGCAATCGAGGTAAGAGTCGGTCTATAATTTCACATATTCCCCATAAAAACTTCTCTCCAAATTAGACTCTTTGTGTCCGTTAACTATCCAGTTATGTTGTATTTATATTAAATTCTCCCAAAAAATATTTTACTGCAATTTTAATTCTTTTCGAATCAGTTCACATTTGCCCAAAGCTTGTAACGATTCATTATTGAATTGGAATGGGAACGGGGCTACCTAATATAATCGGCCGTGCTCGTCGTTGGGGGGGTGTGTTGTGTTCCCATATAAAAGTTTCTAATAGATTAGAAAAAATTTAAGAATCAGCTACAAAAACTTTACTTTAGGCAGCAATATTACTATAAATGACCAACAAAGAACTGATAGAAAGAGAATAGAAAGAAGGTTTGGTTGGTAACTGCAGTGCAGCTCAAGATGGAAGTCGCCACACTGATTCCATCTCCACCCACCATGCTGACATATATTAAAATGATGGTTGTCAGCCCGAATAAAAATATTTAAAACCTGCTTAACTGTTCATACCCTACTTCACCTTTCGCAATTAAAAGAAATAAGAAAATTCAACACTTCATTATTAAAAATCTAAATTTGAAGCACAATTTATTTAATAAAAGTTAAATGTATAAGTGAAAGGGAATTAAAGTTAGTAAATCAATATAACGGTCACCATTGAAAATATTAATAGGTAAATAAATGACAACTAATTATAAAATTAACTGTTTGATGGATTTGCAAAAAAATAGTTATGGACAATATATAAAAAAAAATAACTGTTTGATAAGTTAAATCATAAGTATGGAATAATGTGAAATGTTCTCAATGGAATTAAACAAAATAAACATTAACAATTAACTATGGCAACAATATGCTGCTTATGCTATATTATTATTTTTTTTTTTTTTTTAATTTGATATTGAACAGTTAATCAAAATATTCATATTACATAAGACAAATTGAATGTAAATGGGATTTTTAATATGGCAAATAAACAATTAACTCAACTTACTTAGGCATGGTCCATCGATGTCAGCAGGCGCCGGTTGACAATTTTTCGTAGACTGGACTATTAAGTATACCTTACTGGTGTTAAGAGGTTAAGTATGTATGAGTGAATCCTGCTATCACAGAGAGAGTTTTTCTTTCTGTGATTAACAAAAATCATTCACCACACACATTGTTTAGTTGTTTACTAAGTTTGTATTTAATTGATCATGTTATGGTTGTGTGGTGTGTGAATATATCAGTGTTCGAAAATAAACACTAAATATCGTTATTTAATGTTCGGTTCGGTAGATTTGTGGAAAACACAAACGCTAATAGTGTTTGTGTAGAAATTCATTAAAAAAAATAACGTTTCCCTGTTTGTCATCTTTCGAACACAAAAATAATGCTGTTTTCATCATACTCAACAAATGATGAGAACATTAAATTCCGTTCGGTTTTTTTTTTGAAAATCCACGAACTTCAATGTGTTCGGTTCGGCTCGTTAATGTTCGTCGCTTTTTGCTGATAAAAAAAACCAAACATTTTTTACAAAAACAAAATACACACACGAAAAAAACATTATAGAACATTAAAATATAATGTTTTTCTACAGTATCACTACAATTGTTCTGTTTTTTAACGAAGAACCGAACATTATATAAAACACAATTTCAAATATTAAAAATTTTCCTAACCCCGTCTGCTTATTCAGAAACCAATTTCAAAATGAATCAAATTTTCAAATTCATGACAAACTAAAAAAACTTAAAATCGATGAAAACTCAATTTTGAATTTGAATATACAAAAAATTATTATATATTTTAAAGCTGTTATGATACTTGCTATTTTTTGTATTTTTTCTATATTGGAGAACAGTGCAAATATATTTGCATAGGAAAACTGACTAATACCATGTTCACACGGACAGCAATATTCGTGTTTCGCTCTCTTATTCCTGTTTCGCGCCCCAAACATGATTGAAACGACTTGTTTCCCCATACAAAATTTTGTGAGCGAAACAGGTCGTTTCATTTTGAAACAGGCTGCGATACAGGAAAAATGTACTATCATCTCCAATTTTGATAACTTTTATGGTTAGTTTATCTGAACTAGCTCTCAAAAAAAGCAAAACAAAGAAAAAAACAAAATAAAAATTGATGTCTAATAAAATAAAATGATAATTTTAACATAATAATATCAATAAAAGTGTTAAATAATATATGTTTAAGTTTTATTTACTTTTTTTTATCTATTTAAAAAAAATCACACTAACAACACAAAAAAAATGTCAAAATGAAACAGGAATGAATCGTATGAACAGCATGTTTGGCAAACTAGTTTCAACGAGCGAAACGAGTGGTTTATAACGTCGTATGAACATAGCATAAGTGTAAAGAATATGATTATATCATAAAAAATCTTGAAATGTCAAACAAATATACATTTGTTATCGATAAATAATCTAAGACTGTCAAAAAAAATATAAAATTTTTTAACTTAAAATTGACATTTCCAGATTAATTGTTTGCACTGTTGCCAATTTTTTTAGTTTTTGATCGAAAGAAACGGTTTTTAACTTTTTTTTTGATTTTTAGCTTTTATGATGGTTTTTTGTGGGGAAAAAACCTGGGCAGTATTGTTTGTTTTGTTCACATTTTATCAAATTGTATTTCTTGTTCCTTCTCGCATTTGTTGTTTCATTCAGTCAATCCATGGTGGAATAAGCAGGTGGCATCGTTACGGCAACAAATACAACATTACAACAAAAATGGAAATTATATCATCGTTTACGTCAAAAAATAGTTTAAGCAAAAATCAAAGCGTGCCGCTAAACGTGATGAAATAAATACATTTTTAGCCAACTTTTATTTAATTATGGTCAATATCGTATTTATTTTAATTTAAAATTATCAAAAACCTTAATAAAATACAATAATTACAGCACAAAACGTGGACTTTTTGCAAACATAAACAAAACTTTGACATAAACCTAGACAAACAATGCAAGAGCAAAAAATCGTCATCTGGCGTAGTGCTGCCACCTGTTTATTCCACCATGAGTCAATCCTAAAAAAATCCAATACAAAAAATAGCAAGTATCATAACAACTTAAGTATTAAGACCTTATAAAGCCACAATAAAATGTTGGTAAAATAAAGAAATATAACAAAATAGTTTAGATTAAAATATCATCATAAGGAGTCGCCATCACAAGCTCCCATCTATAAATAGCTTTAACTTCCTTTTAAATGTTAACATTAATCAACAATTGTGCGGCCGTCTCTAAAATCTCTTTAAAACAAAAAATCTCATATATCTCAATAATGTACGTCACAAATAACTTTTATGTGAACTTTAACCTCTTAACATAACTTTGTTTTTATGAGCCCACTAGCTAACCCGACGGACGTTGTCCTGTCCAAATTAGGAAAAATATTTGCGTTCGAGTTTTAAAATCCGTTAAAAAGATACGAACAATTAAAGAAAAATTAGTCAAATCGATGGACCATGTTGATAATTTTAAAGAAAAAATCGTCCAAATCGGTCAAGCCGTTCTCAAGCTATGCGCGTAATAGAAAAAGTGGGCGTAAAAGTAGGCGTGGTACATTTTTCTTTCGATGAAAACTTAAAATGGATTAATACGAACATTTGAAAGAAAAATTTGTCAAATCGATGGAGCCGTTTTCTAATTTTAGGTTATTCGAAAAAAGTGGGCGAGGCTAAATGTTCTTTTCGTATAAATCTAAGTTGGACCATGGCGATCATTTTAAAGTAAAAATCGTCCAAATTATATAGATGTCATTGGTGGTGCAATATGAAAATTGGATTTTCCACGCCCCTCCGCCCGCAGACCGAAAATCAAAAATTAGACTTCACAGTGTCACCCGCCTGAATATTCTGAAGTTTCCCTGAAAATTTCATCGAAATCGGTCCAGCCGTAGTTTATTGAATAAACTTAAAAAACCGAAATTCCGCAATTAAATAACCTAAAAATATCCGCATTCATTTTAGAAACATAATTTTAAAAAATTTAAAGATGCAGCTGTGCTTATGATTTTTTTAGACATATAAAAAACGTATTTGCAAAAAAGAGCCATAAGTGATTAAAATCTGTTCACAACTTTTGAGTTTAATCACAAAAGACGAAAAATTTCCATTCAATTTAAGAATTAAATAAAACGTAATATTTGTATGCCTCCCTAAAAAGCGGTTATAAAGGGCAAGTATGTTATTTGAAAATGTTAAAAACAAAAAACTAATGGAGGTCGGTCATACATGTTATCCTCCTTGGCATTTATGAGACTTTTTCTTCAATATATTTCTAGTCTGTATTGAAAATTTTGTATGGGAGCACCCTTAACGAATAGAGATAACGGGTAGGTATGGTAGGAACAAATTATATGCGTTTGACAAATTTTTTTTTAAAGCAAACGCACACAGACGCAAATATTGAAGGTGAACAGACGTGTGTAAGAAAAAATAGTTCTAAGGAAAAAAGTCGCACCTTTGCTTTCTTTCGGTTACTTTTTGTTAAATATGAGATTTAGAGAAAACTTATTAAGATAAAAGTTTTTGGAAACTTCACTAATAACAACTTCTTTGAAAACGATTTTTATGTAAAATTAATATTTTCCGAATTATGAGGCATAAAAGTCGGGCTTAACGATTTTTCTCAATCTTTGGCGAATGTGAGGGACTGTTTAGCCTGCGCCGATTGTCCTGAAACTTTTTTTGGTGTCGTTTTTTTATCAATACCCACCGAATTGGGGGTGAGATCATGGAAAAATAGAAAACAAATTTGCTCAATACAGTTAATGTATATACATATATATCACATATGGTCTGGAGTTTGTTGATTTTAAAATTTAGCCAGAGCGGTCCATAAATGACTGAGATATGAGCAAAAAACCATGACTTCCACTAAATAAAAATACCATGTTGCTGTTGTTTTTTTTCTGCACATCACCGAAAGTACCATGTTTTGTATACTGTGTTGAAGTAAGTTTTTTTATTTTCTAGTCTTTTCCCCTATTCTAGGCAGTTTTGGATTGAAATCCAGCTGAATCGGTTCGGTACCATAAGAGTTACGAATCCAAATGTGGAACAACAGCCACAAAAACTTGATTATTTTGCTACAAAAACTAACATAAATGGTTTGATATAAAATTTTGCACAAAAGTTTTATATAACTATAAATCATACTACTAAATTTTGGTGAAGATGATTACATAATAAACACTAGGCCACGTATAAAGCCTACTCTCGGAAAACAATTAAGAACGCCTAAGACCGTAACGAATTATGCTATTGAAATGATATTTGGTCTGTCATAGTCAAATTTCGTTCTGAAATTCACCATACGCGGGCCCATATAAAGCCCAAGTTCGGATAACATTTAAGTACGCCCAATACCCTAACGAATAATATTATGTATTGTAGTAAAATTTGGTCTGTCAGAGTTTCATAAGACTTTAAATCACTGTTTGTGAAGATCGGTCCATAACTTGTAAAGCCCACTCTCAGGCTTAAAAATATAAAGATCCCATTAAGAGTCCACTCCTAAAATATTACAACAGTCAGTGGGGGGTATCAAATATTCCGCACATCCTAATATAGCACTCTACTTCACCCTTAAAGTAAATAAACAGAGCAAGTGTCAATCACTATTTTTTTTTTTTAAATCTCTAACCTTTAAAAATTATTATTATTAACATTTCGTTTTATGATCGTTTTTAAAGTTTATATTAATTTATATCTCTTATTTAATATATTTTAACTATTTATCTAAAAATGTTAATCTCTAGTTGGTAATGCTCTTTATTTAATAAAATTCCAATCTCGCATCTGTTTCAGCGATTGTTATATTATTTGGAACCTGATGCGGTTGCTTGCCGATGCTATAGTTGCGTACAAACAACAAAACAAGATTAATGATGTGCAATATCATAATGACAATTACCAAATAATAGGAATATCCTAAGCTGGCATATCCTTCAGATGTAAATTTCAATTGCTGGCGCAAAGTATCAGTTATAGCGATATTATAGCGCAACTGGCTACCAAACATTGCACTCCAAAAAGCCAAAGACCAAAAGCAGCAAACAATTGAAATTCCATTCCATACAAAAAGACCAAAGATGTTGAAAATACGTTCAACTGGATGCCATTTTAAGTTGATGGCGGAACAGACACAAGACATGAGTGAAAAAGCAAAAGCCAAACATAGAAACATGACGCTACAAATGTACAATGAGGCCGACATGTAGTCTGTGGTATTGATTGGACTATTGCTATGGTTGGTGGAGATTTTTGTCAAGTCATTAGCTGAAGTTATAGGGGTGGTGATATTGAGAGATTGTGGGTATTGTTGTTTGGCTTTGTAGAAACGCCTTTGTTCGCATGGATCTAAATCTTGACCATGTATGACACGCTTTAATTCATATTTTCTATGATCAGAATCCCTTTGGCAGCTAAACATGCAGGCATTTAAGTCAACTTGGCAGACAACTGAAAGAAATAATTATAAAATTATAGGAATATTAACTGATTGTTAAACGGAAAAAATAAATATCGAAAATAATTATATAAAATAAAAAAAAAACTTGAAACCTTGAAAAAAATTCGAAAAAATCGATCAATTTTGAAAAATTTTAAAAATGTTAAAAAATTTAAGATCGAAAATTTTACTTTAAATATGGGTAAATCCAAAGTGTTGAACGTGACAGTCGTACGCATCAAAAATGCAATAATATTTTAAGCAAAAAATATGTTTACGTTTTCTTAACCCTTAAATTATAGCACTAAAAAAGCACTGTTATCTTTGCTAAAGTTTATGGAGGGCGCGATTCTAGGTCAAAGATAATGGCAAAAGAAGTAGCGGTTCGAACGTGAAAAAACAGAATTATTTTTTTTGGCCATGTATAAAAAGGCGTAATTCAGCGAAACCTGGCACAATTTTTTTATCAAACTACTTTCAGAATTTTACGTAGCAATGTAACATTAAAATGTCTTGGTTTGATTCCAAAATCTTCTGTATTTTCTTTTTTTTAAGCCAAAATCTGGGTCGATACGTGAAATGTTTTCCATAATTAATAAACTGAATAGTGATTAAAACAAAATAAAAATTTACTGTTAATCCGAATAACATATTTCTCTTTGAACTCTTCCTTAGATTACAGACCTTGTAAGAAAATTTTTTTGGAATAATTTTTATCAAATATCACCTCTTTTAAGGAACACAGAAAAAATTATTTTTCCAATTCAAACAAAAAATTTGTAGAATCAAACAATTTTTTGTCTGAAATCGGTCCTATAAACAAATTCGCATATTCAAACAATTTATTTGCATTTTGTTTATTGAAAAAAAACACTGATTTTTTCAAACAAATAATTTAACTGAATCAAACAAAAAGTTTACTGAAATTCATATACATACTAAATTTCAAAGTAAAAAAAAAAAATTTTTTGCACAAGCAATGAAGCGCACACAAGTAAGCACTGTATAAGAAGATGACGGCAGAGCAGAGCCGCCGGGCTGGCTTTGAGAAACATTTTTTTTGTTGGAATAATTTGTGAACGAAGTCTTATTTATACATACAACACAATGTTTTTCTTTATCCCTCTCTGTTGCTGTATCCTTTCCTTTGCTAAAGAAGAAATGTAACCAAAAACGACAGCAGACCGACTCGATATGTTTTTCGTCATCATTCTATTTTTGTATTTGATGTATTTAACCAAACAGTTTTAAAAAATTGAATACGGGATTTTGTTTCTTATAATGTTGTTTCTGCTATTGTTTTTCTTATAGTTGCACTTTTTTAAAGCGTCCAAAAATAGACTGTGTGTGTTTTTGTTGTTGTTCTTATATTTCACATAAAGAAGTGTTGCTTACGATCAAATAAAAAAATGCAAAAAGACGACAACATTAAAGAGCGTTAAATATGTCATACAAAATTTTGAAAACTTGACACCAATAACGCGTTTAGTATATTTTTGAAGAGTTGTCCACATTTTTGTTGGTTAAATAAAAATCAAACAAAAATATTGTTTGAGTCAGTAAAAAAAATTTATAGAAATTAAAATGATTTTCAAAAAAAGCGTTTGATTGAAAATAATTCGGCAATAATTTTTTCTGTGAAGATAATATTTAAGAAAACATACAATAAAACATTCTCAAAAATAAGAAATTACGGGGCCCAAAGTTCCCCATATTATAAAAAAAACATATTTTCTATCAGATCTTTATAGTTATACTTAATTAATTTTAATTAATTTAAGAATTTTATTAAACCGCCACATCTTTTGTGAATACATAAAATCAAAAGTTGTTTACAGATTTTAATCATTTATAGCTTGTTTTGTTTGCAATGTTGTTTTTTATATGTCTGCATAAAATTAGAAGCATAGCTGCATTTTTTTATGAATTTTTAAAAACAAAAATTCCGAAATTTTAATAAAAAAATTATTTTTTTTCCAGAAAAAAAAATTATGTTTCTAAAACGACTGCGCATATAAGAAAAACGTTTTACCTTTCTTAAAGTAAATTTTATTGCGGAATTTCAGTTTTTTTAGTTTTTCAATAAATTAAAGTGTTTTTGAGTTACGCGAACATATGTTGTGCAACATCCTTAATTTTCGAAATAACGGTATATCTCGAAAACCAAAGCTAACATAAAGAAAAAAAGTTTTAACTTTCTTAAAGTAAATTTTATTGCGGAATTTCGTTTTTTTTAGTTTTTCAATAAACTAAAGCGTTTTTGAGTTACGCGAACATATGTTAATCTATCTATACAATATATAATTTCTTAGTATGTCAGGATGTTTGCATGTATGTCCTATTCTTTCCGCAACTTTCTGAAGCCATCTGATGACATAGGAAGCTGAAATTTGGCACACTTGAAGTACTTTCTCTGCGGAAGATCGTAACGAAGCCATATTTTTGATTTTCGGCTTTTCAACTAGTATAACTATAAAGATCTGATAGAAAAGATGTTTTTTTTATAATATGGGGAACTTTGAGCCCCACCCGGCACGGCTAGGCACCGTCGGATTGACCTGAAAAATTAGATCATGATTTCTTTCACCAAACCTCATATTTTAAGCAGCGCAAACAATTAAATTTAAAAAAAAAATTGCTACACTACTACACTTTTGAAAATAAAAATAAAGCGGGGGGAAATACCTCCCATGGGATGCATATATTAAATATCTCTCAACTGAAGAAGTGGTTAACGCAGTGTAGCGAAGCGCACTGGGTTAAGCTAGTACAAAATAAAATAGTGTATCAGATACATCATACGAATTCCTTAAAAAATAAAATAGCCTATATGGAGGACTTTGAATGACATAATTATGGTCTTAAAGGATGCGTAGAATAAAAAAAATTGGTAAATTTTAAGACAAGAAACGGTATTATGTATTCGTCCAATATGAAGAATTTGTATTCACCGCGATATTGAGGTTTTAATAGACATCCGATTTGACAAAATCTTAAAACACGATTTTCTCAAAGCCCCAAAAAAATTATACGCTATTGTTATATTGAGGGGACGAAAGGTTATGATAAAACCTAAAATTTTAGAAAAAAAAATTTTTATTAAAAAATGTACCCATAGAATTTTAAATTTCGACTGTTCTATAAAACATCAAAAAATAATGTGGTCACCAAAGTTACAACCGAACGCAACTGAAATAAAAATGGGATAAGCTATTCCTATGCGCATTTCACTGGTTGCTTAGGCCAGATCGTCAGGAAACTTCATCCAAAGATTTTAGAAAAACTAAAGATATTATGCAAATAAACTGTTAAGCGAATAAGAATTATAAGCCCCAGTTTTACTTGTAAGAGTATCAGAGCTTAAACAAAAACAACAATAAACAGTGAGTTTATCTTTTCTTACAGTCCCGACCACAATTGATTAATTTTTTGCCAACTCTAAATCTAGTTGTAAGTGGGTAAAGAAAAAAACAAATTTCTTTATTTTATTTTGCCAGTTCAGTTTTATTTACACTGCCACATGCATATTAGTTATCAAAGTTTTTCTTGGGATTCAAAAATTAATCATCAAGGTTTCGCTATAATGTGTTTGGTATCGTTAGGTTTTTAGACGATTCATAGTAAATAAATTCGTTTTAATATGAACCCAATAGAAATGTTGGGTTTTACCATGAACTATGTTTAGAATTATGACTTTTTTTTTAATTTATAATTTTGTTTTATAGAAAACATTTATTTTTTGTTACCCTTCTCTTTTCAATAAGCAGCCTTATTACGGTTGTCGTTATTGTTGTTGCTGTAGCCCCTGCAGAATCGTCATACGTATAAAGAGAAAAAAGGAAATAAAAAGAAAAACGCGTTAAATTAAAAGAGATGCCAATCTTAGAACTTACAACCAATTCAGGGAAGCGAGCTTCCTCAATTGGATGTGTCCACAGGTCTAGCGGAGCCAGATTCGTCGAGCTTGCGGGATGCGAGAAGAGATGACGTGTAATGTGTGTCAGTTATATCGGGGTTAATTAGTGAAAGGTTAGTTACCTTCAGCGTTCTCGAGATTCCAGAGAGGAGTTGAGAAGGGATTGTACTCGTCTCCCTAGGCAGCCTTCCCTCCTCGTTACTTATGGGAGCGGTCTTCTCCCAAGTACAATGCTGCTGTTATAGCCAGCGATGGCATTTTGTACTGCCTCGGTATGTGCCTCTTGTACTTGCCGCTCTATTTCTGCTTCTGGGGTGGCCCTTTTCAGATGGTAGATATCTGTGGCCTCTCTACGGATGTCTTTTCAAATTGGCATAGCTCGGTTTGGTGGTTCGGATGTGCCGGGTTCTCACATTTGAGCAGGCGATTGTCGTTGTCGTAAACGGCTGTGTCTTTTTATACCCACACCACAATAGTGGAGAGGGTATTATGCATTTGTGCTGATGTGTGTAACGCCTTAAAATATTGGTCCTAGACCCACCTTAAAGTATACCGATCTTCTTAGAATCACTTTCTGAGTCGAACTAACGATGTCCGTCCGGCTGGCTGGCTGGCTGGCTGTCTATGCAACCTTGTGCGCAAAGTACAGGTCGCAATTTTGGACCACGAGGGAAGATAGGGGGAAATTTCTTCCTCTCACAAACTATCAAACCGATCTCAATGAAATTTAAAACATAGATAGAACCATATCTATATGGACACAAAATGTATGATTTTTTTAAAAAATAGGAGCACGAGGGGAGAAAGGGGCAATTTCTGCCTCTCAAACCGATTTTAATGAAATTTAAAACATAGATAGATCCATATCTATATGGACCCATTAGCTATACAGTTTTTCAAAAATAGGACCACAACGGGAGGTAGGGGGCAATTTCTGCCTCTCACAACTTTCAAACCGATTTTCATGAAGTTTATAAACATAGATAAATCTATATTTATATGGACACATAAGCATGATGTGTTTTTAAATACTGTGGTGTAGGGTATCATATGGTCGGGCTTGACCGACTATACTTTCTTACTTGTTTTTAATAGCTTAAAGTAACACGTAACCTGTGTTCTTTAATCTACTTCAAAAAAACGACTTAGTCGTTTACGACAACCGTAATAAGGATGTTGTTCATTGCATAGATGTGGAATATTTCATTTTTATCTGAACCATTATATTTGTTGTTGATTTATTATTTGTAGCTTTAACGCCAGATCGTGGGCGCAAAGTGACACATTTTTTGATTCAGTTTTTAATAAGCAGAATAGTACACATTTTGTTTGCCATTTTGACAAATCGGCAACCAAAAAAATGTACACATTTAAGGCAAACAAATGAAAATAAGTAAATTAAGGGGGTTCTTTTGTAAATCACTTCACCTCCCATGAAAGATATGTTCATAGACATTTTTGAAAATTAAAACAATTTAATATGAAAAATTTTTCAAAGCAAGTAGAAGGGGCTTACAAATTAACCTCCTAATAAAAAAAAGTTAATATGTAGTTCGGTACATTTTTTCAATAACCAAGAAGATATGCCCTTCTATTTCACTTAAATCACCGTTTAAAACCAATTTGCTGTTGTAAAATTACTTGTTAAATATTTTTCCTAAACAACATGAATATTTTATGTTTTTACTTTTCAAATATTTTTTCATTTCGTTTCAAAAATTTTCATCAACATAAATATGTATATATTTTAATCGTTAAATAAAATTTTATATAAAATAATATTATAATATTTTTATTAGCGCGGATATCTTATAAAGAAGATTCTAACAGGTTATGGGCCCAGAGCGTTTGGGTAAGGAATTATAAGTGTGGTGAAAATTTTATTCAAGATTTTATTATTTGAAAAACGAATCATCAAAACACAAAATGGCATCTTCATCATCCCTTTACCAAATTGAAAAATTGGATGAAAAGAATTTCGAAACCTGGAGTGTGCAAATAAAGAGTGAGCTAATTCATTGCGGTTATTGGAAATTTGTAAACGGTGAAGAAAAGCAAATCTCAACATGGGATGCCGAAAAGAATGGGATACCATCGATGAGAAGGCATTAGCGACAATTATGTTAAGCATAAAAACATCTCAAATCAATTACATTAAAAATTGCGGTACATCCCACGATGCCTGGAATAAATTCAAAGAAATTTACAAACCAAATGGTCCTATACAAAAAGTGAGTTTATACAAAAGGCTTTTGAGTTTAAATATGAAGGAAAGCAAAAACATGGTGGAGTATTTGAACACATTTTCTGATATTGTTGAAAAATTTAGTGAAATTGGAATTCAAATACAAGATGAATTACTGGTAATAATACTTCTCTCAAGTCTTCCGAAGGATTATGAAAATTTTGTGATGATTATAGAAACAAGAGATACTTTGACTTCATTATATGTGGTAAAACTCAAGCTTTTAGAAGAGGCAGAGCGTAGAAATAATCAAGAACACGAAGTAGCAAATCATCAACAAGCATTTGGTGCAGTATACTTTATAAAGAAAGAAAAATCAAACAACAATAATAATAAAAATCAGTCAAATACAAAAATTATTAAAGGTAATTGCTTTATATGTGGAAAGAAAGGTCACTACGCAAATAAATGTAAATTAAAAAGTGAAGACAAATCATTTTCTTTAATTGCTATGGCCAAAAGTAATACAAACTCGTCAGCCTGGTATATAGACAGTGGAGCCACAAGCCATATGTGTTCTGATCGCAAGTTCTTTACAACATTTGAAAATTGTAATGACACTATTACGTTGGCAGACAAGAATTCAATATCTGCAAAGGGAGTCGTAACAATAAAAATTAATGGCACTGACATTGTTTTTAAAGATGTATTGTATTCCCCAAACTTACAAGGAAATTTTATTTCCGTAAGCAAAGTCGTACAGTATGGTGGAACAATAAAGTTTAATCAAAAGGGAGCTTTTCTATTTAATAAAACTGGAAATTTACTCATGCATGCAAAAAGCGAAAACAATCTATTTGTGTTTGAAGCTTAAGAATCACAAGAACAATTAAATAATGTGAGTAATAATAAACAAATTTGGCATAGAAGATTTGGCCACCTCAATTACCAAAGTTTAAAAGAATTGTACAATAAAGAAATGGTTAATGGATTAATATTAAAAAATGAAAATATTGATTGTTGTAAAACCTGTATGGTTGGTAAAATTCATAGCGCATCATTTCCAAAACAAAGTGAAAGAAAATCTGATGAAGTCCTTGATATTATTCATTCAGATCTATGTGGTCCAATGAACGTGGAATCAGTTGGCGGTTCAAAATATTTTATTTCATTTATAGATGATAAGTCAAGAAGGATTTGGAAATACTTTCTGAAAAGAAAAAGTGAAGCATTTGAAAAATTTAAAACTTTTAAAAACATGGTGGAACGTCAAACCAGTCGTCGGGTAAGGGTTCTTAGAAGTGATAATGGTGGAGAATATCTCAACAACGTATTTAACCAATATTTAGAAGATTGTGGTATTCAGAGACAACTTACAGTTCCATATACACCTCAACAAAATGGAGTAGCTGAAAGATATAACCGAACACTAGTAGAAATGGCACGATGTTTATTAATTAATTCTGGACTCGATCATAAATTGTGGGCCGAAGCTATATCAACGGCAGCATATTTGAGAAATAGATGTCCATCAAGAAGTTTAGACAATAAAACTCCTTATGAAGTTTGAACTGGTAGAAAACCGAATGTGAAGCATCTAAAAGTATTTGGTTCAAGTGCAGTGGCTTTAAATAAAAAACAAAAAGGCAAGTTTGATAAAAAAGGATCATTGTTAATAATGGTTGGCTATTCGCTTGTATCCAAAGCTTATAGACTGTATAATAAGGAAACAAATGACGTAATTGAACGACGTGATGTACTATATGATGAACACTCTTTTCCCGGAATGGATAAAAATAGTACTGGTGAAGAATTTATATCGTTTAATGATATAATTAATACTTATAAAGTTGCTGGAACTGAAAAAGTAACTGAGGTTAACGAAACAAATAAAAACTCAGAAGTTCATAGTGAAGAATCTGGTTCTGAAAATTTTTTTGACATGGACGATTTAAATGGGTTTACATCTCCATTAGAGGAATTGTCTGATGAAGCAAGTAATGACAACCCTAAGCGTGGTATTGGTAGACCAAGAATTATTCGTAACGGCAAACCGGGACGTCCAACAAAAGTGAAGAATTTACTAAATAATGTGGTGGAGGAGCAAGTTCCTAAAACTTATAAAGATGCATTATCTAGTAAAAACTATGTTAAGTGGCAAGATGCAATGTTAAAGGAAATATCGTCTTTGCGACAAAAAGGAACATGGTCCTTATCAGAACATCCAAGTGGGCATAAAGCAATTAAGTGCAAATGGGTTTATGCTTTGAAGAAAAATCAAAAAGGTGAAGTTATATGTCACAAAGCACGTCTCGTTGCAAAAGGTTGCAGTCAAAGGTATGGCATTGACTATAACGAAACATTCTCGCCTGTAGTTAGGTATGCAACAATAAGAATGTTATTGGCTTTAGCTGTAGAACATAAAATGCATTTACACCAAATAGATGTAGTCACAGCATACTTAAATGGAGACTTAAACAAGCAGGAAGAGAATGGAATTCAAAATTGAATACTGTGCTATGTAATATTGGTTTTGAAAGATGCAAAAATGAACCGTGCTTATACAAAATGATAAGAAATGATAATTTAATTATAATTGCTGTTTATGTGGATGATATTATCATTGGTTGCAAAAACAAAAACGAAATTCTAAAAATTAAATCCCAATTGAATCTTGAATTTGAAATAACTGATAAAGGATTACTAGAACATATTTTTGGGGGATGGAAGTTCAGCGTGATGGAAAACTGGTGACATCAAGTTAAGTCAAGAATTATATATCAAAGAAATATTACAAGAGTATGGAATGGAAAATTGTAAATCTGTTTCTACACCATTAAACTCTGGTTTTTAAATCACCTGTAATGAAAATAATTGCAGCAAGAGAGTTGATAAAACGTCTTATCAATCACTGATTGGAGCTTTATTGTATTTTGCATTAACAACAAGGCCAGATATAATACATTCTGTTTCAAAATTAGCACAACGAAATTCCAATCCACATGTTGAGCATTGGGAAGCTGCTAAAGGTGTGCTACGGTACTTAAAGGGTACGCAAAATTTAAAATTAATTTTTTCGTGTGGTAACAAGAACCTAGAAGGTTATGCAGACGCTGATTGGGGAGGTTGTACTGTAGACAGAAGATCGTACTCCGGATTTGTCTGTTATCTCGGTAAAAGTACTATTTCGTGGGAATCAAAGAAGCAACCCACAACTGCACTCAGTAGAACCGAAGCTGAATACATGTCGATGTCTAATGCATCAAAAGAAGCAGTCTATTTAAGAAGATTGTTCCAAGAGCTTGGTTTTTTGGAGGATGAAAGTGTAACTTTAAATGTAGACAATCAAGGTGCATTGAAGTTGGCCGTCAATCCAGTGTTTCATAACAGAAGTAAACACATTGATATTAAGTATCACCATATAAGAGATGTCGTTGAATCTAAATCAGTAGAATTAAAATATTGTCCAACAGAAAGTATGATTGCTGACATTTTTACAAAGAATTTACCAAAAACAAAGCATTTACAATTTGTTAGTTTATTAAATTTAAAATAATTTGAGTTGTAAGAATACCCATGTTAAGGAAGAGTGTTGAAAAATTACTTGTTAAATATTTTTCCTAAACAACATGAATATTTTATGTTTTTACTTTTTAAATATTTTTTCATTTCGTTTCAAAAATTTTCATCAACATAAATATGTATATATTTTAATCGTTAAATAAAATTTTATATAAAATAATATTATAATAATTATTAGTATTGTGGTTATTTTATTGAACTATTTATGGTTTTTAATCCAAATTTTTAATATTTTTAATTAGGCTTAAGTTCATTAAATTTAATTTTCATTAAATTATTTTTATGAAGAAAGGAATTTTACAACATGAAAATTAATTAAAATTTATTGATAATTTTTCATTCTTGACTCAATCTGGGCTCGAACCCAGGTGTTTACGGACAGGTTACCCTGATATGTTTCGATTGCAACCACTCAATCTCCTCAGAGGGCTTGCCGTTTAACACTCGCAGCCATCGACGACTGCTGACGTCATTAGTCAAACATCAATCATTAAACCAAATTGTATTTAACCTTTGGTAGATCGAAATTTGCTTTGAATGATTATCTATTTTAATTTACTTTAACATGTTGTTCCTTTACTTCTGTTTTTTCGTACTTTTGTCAAGAATTCTTCTTGAAGTTCAAAGTACATATTTTTTGTTTTTTCATTTTTTTGTCTTTCTTTTTCTTGTTGACCTTTTCAGCACAACTAGAAGGACAAATGCAAACATAGAGCTCGTATAATATTTTTATTAGCGCGGATATCTTATAAAGAAGATTCTAACATTTCCATGCTTACTACTATTTTTTTTAATAACAAAATTCACCTGTTAATGGGAACTTCAAAGTTGATGCTAATTGGTGCCTTTCTATGGAACCAGTGAAGAGACCATAACTCACTTTACTCCTCAAACGATCTGTTAACACTGCTGTTGCTTCCAACTTAAAAGTTTGAAATTAAAAAACAAAATTAATTTTACAATTCTCTTAAAATTTTTTAATCTTACCCACCCAATGTTCTGTGCTGAAGGACACAATATACGAAATACAAGCCAATAAGGACACTGCCGTTGTGGATATAATAAACTTTTGCTGGTTCATATTAACAAAATTTACTTTTTGGTTATTTTACTTCTTCTTAAAGTTTTTAAATAAATGTTTGCTTATTAAACTAACCTTTTAAAATGAAATCATTTCAAATTTGATAAATTTTGTGTTTTCAAGAATTCAATGGTCGTTACGCATATTGATTCAATATCTTATCTGTCTGCAAAAAGATAAAATTTTTTTTGTAAACATCATCATCATTTTCAACATCAATGAGAGTATATTTATAGTTGACTATTTATCGTAAATTGTCACGGTGTGTTTTTTTTTATTAATTTAATTTGTGAAGTGGGTGAAGCTTTAAAAAAAATTATGCATATTGATACAGGTTTCGATGGATTTTTTTTTTTTACTCTCATCAAAATGCTCTAGTTTACAGTTTACAGAGTGTAATGCATTTTCTGGCCCGCTACGGCCTTCGTCAGCATTCTTTGTATCTTATAACTGGAGAGTGCCTATTGTAAATTTTATGTATTTAACTTAATTATTTTAACAAATAGAATCTATAAATTTATTTCTCATGGTGAGTAACATTTATTATAAATTTGCATATTATTATTATTATTAGACTAAAAATCTAGTGCATACGCTGGTTAAATAGGTAAACATGTTGCAAGGAAACCCCATGTAAATAACAATTGAAAATGGAATGTCAATTACATCAAATTTCTTTCCACCATTACCATTGGTTTAATATTGATGTTTGACTATAGACTGGCAGGCGCCGCAGTGATGAGAATGTGTTTTAACTCAAAACTAGCAAATTCGACCAGAGTTTAATCCCGTGCTCAGTCGAGAATAAAATTATCAAAAATTTTTAATTCATTTAATGTTGTAAATTCCTTCCTTCACTAAAAATAATTTAATGATAATTAAATTTAAAAAACTAATGTCTAGTTTATAGAACACGAGCGCCTTACTCGTCCGTTCAAATTACATTTGAAACAAAAACAAATTTCGAAATTTTGTTTTTGTTTTAAATGTAAGATGAACGGACGAGTAAGGCGCTCGTGTTCTATAAACCACACATTAACCTAATTAAAATATCAAAAACTTTAATATATTGCAAATTAAAAATGCTGTATAGCAATATCGAGAAATATATATTATAAAGTTAAGACCTTCTGTTGCAGCATTAAAAATTTTAAGAACAATTGTGATTTTTAGTTGAACTGTTAATTTAAAATTTTTGATATTTTTAGTTACACTTCATCAAGTTTAATTTTCATTAAGGGAAATCACGATGGGTAGTGCAAAGTGTGCAAACGATGCAAATGCGTGCAAAAATACACACATTTGCACAACACAACAACAAAATGTACGTATTTGCAATTTGCTCTTTTTTGCTTCGTTTGCACTAAAAAACCATGAGCAAAGTTAGTAGTGCATATTTGCTCAGTTGCAAACAAGTGTAAAGCTGGAGGTCCATAACACGCGTTTTCGCCTCCACGCAGCGCATGCTTTTATAACCTTACTTGCGTTCTACGTTTCAAGTTACATGCAACGCTTTTTATGCAGCAGCAGCACAAGTAAAAATCAAATTTAATTTGTCAATATCAGCTGATTTGTTCGAACGCTGCTTGTGACGCTTACAAAAGTAGAAAGTAAACCTACTTTTCGCCTCAAGGCATCTACGCTTTTGTGCATGTAACTTACTACGTATAACTACACAGATTCTACTCTTTTGACAGCTGCGTATGCTGCGAAAAAGCGAGTAACGCGTCGTGTAGACCTCCAGCTTAAGCAATAACATTTGACATATTAAATGCCATGTTGATTTTAAAAATAGAGAATTAAATTTAAATTAATTAAAAAGAAAACATTTATTTTAATTTGCTTGTGTATAATTGTAAGTGCTGGTTCACACAGGTCAAGTTTACTTGAACAGTTTTATTTAAATTTTCTTTTGAACTTGCGTTCACATTCATGCACAAAATTAATTTTTGTTTTCTTTTACTTCAACTTTGTAGCTTTTTATTATATTACGGATGAAAAAAGAAAAGAAAAATAAAAACTGACTGGTACGGTCAAGTATGTACCCCTTTCCATTCTCTTTACCCCTCTCTCCTAAAAGCTCAAGACTTGAAGAGTCAAACTTGACCTGTGTGAACCAGCACTAAGCAAATGCAGATTTTTTACAGTGCTGCCAGAAGTTTTAAGTGTTGCCAGAATACATTTTTAGAAAAATAGCATATTTGCACAAAAATAAAAGTGGTATGCTCACGATCAATCATAATATGTACTGCAAAGTTACACATTGCAAATTTGCACCATGACCATCGTGATTACCCTTATTAAATTATTTTTACTGAACGAAGGAATTTTTACAACATGAAATTTTATTGATAATTTTCTTGGCTGAGCTGGGGCTCGAACCCGGTTTGAATTTACATGTTTCAATTTACAAAGTTTCCTTAAAACAAAAAATCTAACTTGCCAAAATTTGTTAGTGCATTTCCCTTAAAAAAAACAATAAGGGTATTCATTTCAGTTTTTTTATTTGTGGAAAAATGGAAAAGTGGAAAAGTGTAATTTTTGTTAAAACAACCACAAGAAAAAAAATTCCACCAAAAGTTACACTTTTATCAAACTATACCCAAGTGTAAAAAAATCAGAATAAAAAGATGTAATTTTCCGCTTTAAACGTCAAACGAAATGATGTTGCCATTCATAAAAAATTGTTAATTTTTAATACAAAGTACGAAAATTGCATCTCTTTTTATAAACTTTTGAATTGTACAACTCTGATTTTAAAAATTCTTTTTTATAGTTAGTGCCGGTTCACACACGTCAAATTTGACTCGTCAAGTCTTGATCTTTTAGGAGAGAAGGGAAAAGAGAAGGCCATTTCTTTTCCCCTCTCTCCTTGACGTGTGTGAACCAGCACTTACAACATTTCACAGATAACTTCTTTCTCATTTAATCTTTCAAAGAAAAAAATCATATTAAGAATGTGTTTATTGAAAAAAGTTATTAAAAAAGAATTAAAAAAAAGAAATGGGGTCAAAAAAAAATGGACAGAAGCTGAAGTTAATAAAATACTCGACTTTTTGGCAGACAATTTCCATTTTGAGGTAACTTTTTGTAGTCGAATATTATGATGAAAATAACACCATTCACTTCGTTTTAAATTAAATAATTAATTAATTCACTTTTATTCGGCATCTTGAAAAATATCAATTACTTCCACGAATTATTTGACAAGTTTGTACTTTTTACAAAAAAAACCCGTTCACGTCAATATGAGTGAAATTTTTCTTTTTTCCATTTTTCCAACCAAAAAAAAATTGAAATGAATACCCTTAATAATTAACAAATGAAATTTTCCTTCAAATATTTTATTTAAAACTTAACATTTTTAAGTGACTTAAATACCATTTTTTTAAAACAAAAAAAAAAACTATTTTCAGTACATTTTTGTTAAAAAAAAAACTATGATTTAATTTAAAATAAAGTTTAAAAAGCGATAAAGTTCAGTAAGACATAATAAATGCGCAAGTATTTTTTAAAGAATAAATTATAATAAAAAGTACTAAACATTTACGCTTGTATTTATAAAAAATTTTTAAATTTAATAAAGGTTTACAATTCAAACTGTGTATGAAAGTTCTCCTTAATAAACGTTTGTTAAATTTAATAATCGTTTATAAATACGGGGGGTAAATTATTATTGTTAAATAAAGTAGAGTAAATTAATTAATACTCGATAGGCAATTTATAATATGTAGTTCATTCATAGCAAAAAAAAAATATTTTTTAAATTTAGAGGGCAAGTTACGGCATTCGATGTCGATCGAAATTACAGTACAATTTAAATGGAAATTTCGATCGATATCGAATGCCGTAATTTGCCCCCAGTTTTTAAAAAAGTATATAAACAAATTTAAGTTAAATAAAAAGTATGTGTGTATATATGATTAAATTACGAGATTCTTTTCTTTTAATCACAAAGAGATAAAACATAAAGGCAAAATTTATTTTTTTTTTAATTGTACAAATTTTTTTTTTTTTTTTTTTTTTTTGTTGGTAGTTTTAAAGCGATATTTCTATAAAACAAAAGTACTTAAATGTACAATGTATGATTTACAATTCTTTGTTCCTTTTGTTAATACAACATTATAGCACTTTGATTCTTTTCCGCGCTTGTTGGCTCCAAACGTTGACGATCTCTGCGCTCACAATGTCTGGCATACAATAAAATGCTTAAATTTATTAAAACGACTAGAGTTGATAGAATCACAAGGTAAAAACTGTAACCCAGTGCAGCTAAGCCATGACTATACCAATTATGCTTGTGATCCTCCACTGCCAAAACATTGTGCTGCAAATATTGATAGAATTCTATTAGCCAACTGATAAAGGCAACAACTTGACCGACAGCTGCGAAAACATTTGAGGCAATTAGTACTAGCATGGTGCCAGGTTTTTTTGAAGCCGATGCAGCTTTAAGTACAGCAGCTATGGCAGAAATGGCACAGGCTAACAAACCAAAACCCGTACCTAAGGCAGTTATAAGCCAAAGCCAAAAGTGCATAGTATCTGGCTGAGTTTGGATAAACGTATAAACTAGTTATAAAATAAAAATAAGTTTAAGAAGTGTTTATACTATATTTTATTTATGTATTATATAAATTACATACCTTCCACAGAATAAGTACGTACTCCAAATCCAGAGTTTAAATCCTTGTTGCCATAAAACAGACCATAACTAATATCTCCACTAGATTCCTGAAAAAAAATGTTAAAATATTGTTTTTTTATAAAAGATAGTTGAAATATTAAAAAGATAAGGGAATTTGTCCCCAAACTGGGGATTTCAACATTAGTTTTGGGATAGATTATCGAAAGTGGGGATTTGGGAATTTTCGCAAAATGTAGGAATATTAGTTTAACTGGCATTTAACCCGCTACTTAGTCAGCGTCTACTTTTTCTAAGTGGAGAAAAATGTTTTGTAAAAAGAAGTACCAAAAATAGTAACGATTTTCACCCCTTAAACGTTCGAATTTCGAAAAATTACCAAATTTATTTTCGAATTTTTTTTAAATTTCCAATATGGTACAAACTATATTTCTAGATTTATTGGTTCAAAAGATAGATGGGGTGACCAAAAATAACCAAAATTCAGGTTTTAACCGTTTTCCCCCTAAAAGAGCCGAATTTCAAAAAAGTACCAGACACCTGTCCGCTTATTTTTCTAATGAACAACGATAAGTATTATAGTTTTTTGTATCTCTTTTAGTTTTGGAGACATAAGGTTATCGAATTTACCCGTTTATATCCTTTTTTACCCCCTAAACATTCGATTTTCAAAAAATCCAGTCTTAGTGGACAGATTTGGGGAGAAACCCACCTCCAGTAACGTTACAATTTTATATTATATTCAACATTTTTTATTTTTTCGAATTTATTCTATGAGCTAAATTTCAGTTATGTATTTTATAAAGCTTTTTTATTGTAATAGTCTTATTCGTTAAATTTTTCAGAAAGTACTTTATACACTACCAGATTATTATATTGTGTCTTCTTGTTACATTTGACCTTAGCTTTCCTTTGGACAGCAATGAAGTATATTGTATGTATAGAAAAATTTACAATTATTAGACACCAGCAGAATTTTACAACTTGGAATTTTTTATTAAAATTTATCGATAATTGTTCTTTGGCTGAGCTGGGAATTGAACCCGGGTTGATTTTTACATGCTTCAAGAATCACCACATTCTATCCTCAGAAAAATTTAAAAAATTGGGGATTTATGTTTTGAAATTTTGGTTTTTGGGGAACTTCAAAATTTAAATTAGCGACATGAGCCAAAAGATTTCTGGTAGCGCTGGTAGCTCCTTCAGTTTGAAATAAAAATTGATCGTCTAAGCCAAAACGACGATAATAGTGACAAACTTATTAATGTGAAGAAAACAGAGGAATTTTCCCCCAAACTAAAAAACGTATGGACATCAAACTGCTTATCTGCCAAAACCAAAATCAGAATATGTATACAATTCTAATGTGAACTCAGTCCTTCTTTATGGATGCGAATCCTGGTCTGTGACATTAGTCCTAACTTAGAAGACTACAACAATCACTTTTCGCTGTCCCCGAAAAATTTTCAAAATATGGTGGCCACCAATCATCTTAAACCAACAGCTACTTGCTGCATCAAATGAAATCCCCATCCATCTCAAAATAAAAACAGGAAAAAGCGCTGAATATTCCATAGATAGATAGGTACCTATATGTATATAGGTACATAAATATTAAATATATTATACCTATTAAAGAACCCTTAAAAAAGATGGATTTTCCGCTATTTAGTAAAATGCATTTTTTTCTACTAACTCGTCATTTTTTTAATAGAAAATTCTTAAAATATCTAAAAAAAATTATCCATAATTACAAATCAAAACCTCAATAACAAAAATAGTATACAAAACCAACAGTTGCTAAAAATGTTTGTGGTAATATTTCTATTTTTCTCCCAACACTTTTTTTGTTTTTACTCACCGCAGAATTACGTTTTTTTGGAGTAGCCTTTACCCAACTGTTCGTTGTCAAACTGACCAGTAACAGGCCAATAGCAAGGCAACTGCCAAAAAATGTGGAGAATACCAAAGCCCGGATTCTTAACGTCATTTCGTAATAACTTTGTTTAAATATTTTGTATACGAAGACAATTAAAAACCTTGTTTCACAAAGTTTAAATAGATGTTTGGGGTCACAAAAAACCAGAGTCCCCAAAATATGAACACAAACAAAATAAAAGCAATAAATTAAAAAAAAGACTTAAACAACAAACTTGTTTATTAGTTATTAGGAAAAAAAACTTGATAATTAACACTTTCTTGAAATTCCTGAGTGTAATAACAACAATAATTAATTTTTTACAATTTTTTTTTGTGATGCTTTCAGACAAACAGTTCGGGAAGCCATAGAAAATTTTGGAATTTTCCTTTAAAATTTCACTTTGATCAATTTTAATCTTTATTTCTTTCAGCTTATTCTTAAACAAATTTATTAATTTTTTTTAATATTTTTAGTAATAAATTTATTTTATTTTAACAACACTTTCTTAAAAAAAAAATGCTTAATAAGTATTTATTTTTTCACAAATTAATCTCGTTGCGTGTTGTGCGATCTTCGTTTTGAGTAGAGTATTAATTATTTCATGTAGTAGTTGCTCTGTTTTCTTTGTATTTATTGTTCGTCTGCAATTAATTGTTGTATTTTAATGTTTTTTGTTGTTGTGTTTTTAAGTGTAATTTTTTGTTTATAAAATTGTGTAAACAAATTTCTATTGCTGGTGTTGATTTAATGTTATGCCTGTGGAATTAATTATGTTTGATTAGATTTAAATTTATTCTTTTGTTATTTATAAGAATAATTTCTTTAAAATATTTTAATTTTGCCGAAGTACTGCCTTATCGATATAAGCAACCCTGCACTGTGTCTTATTGTGAATATTAATAAAAAAGAGTTACCAATCAATTAAAAACTTTTTTGCGTTTAAGGTGCTATCAGACGGGATGTATTTTACATATGTACTGTAAAATTTTCCATCTGTAAAAGTTGTACACATCGTGTGATACATAAGAAACTTTGCATGTGTAAAATACATGTGGAAATACATATGTAAATTTTTCGATTAGAACACGCTCTATTTTCCTGTGGCAAACATAAACAAAACAGCTGGTTTGTTTTGAAACGTAAACAAAAGTCAGCGTTTGTTTACATTTATAGGTTATGTCATAAGGAAAAACATAAGCAGGTGTGATAGCAAAAATTATGAATCGTATGTAAAATGGAAATTTTGACATACATACGGAATTACATATGGGAAAGAAAAGTGACAGTACATATGTAAAATACATCCCGTCTGATAGCACCTTTAGCAAAACGTATAAAGTACATGTACACAACGGCTGTAGGAAAAATCGCTCAGAGAAAAATGGCCCAAAAGAACATGAAAAATTACCCAAAAAGTTAAATATGAAATTTTGCCCAAAAGAAACGAAAAAGCGCCCAAAATAAAAATGAAAAATGAACCAAAAAGAGAAAAATAATTTTTTCCCAAAAAAAAAATTTTTAAATTACCCAATTTGCAAAACAGTGTTTATTATTCATATAAATTTAGTAATATACAAATGTAAGTTTTATGTAAAAAATTGCATTGTATCTTCAACAGCTGCGCTGCAGTATGGAAAGTAATACCTATTTGAGCCCTCCGCCAAACTTTGTGCACTATTCAATAGTTAAATATTAATTAATCACTGCATAGTTATAATCAATTACTCAAAACAGAATATAGCTTTTTGCAAGGTGGCATGTCATAAAGTCCAGTGTCGTAATGTCCATGGACACTGTGACACTTTTGAAAATGTCATAACTGCCCGTCTACAACTGACATGATTTGCTGTTATAACTTGAAGTTATAAAAGAGTTGTTAAAACATTTGCATTAATAACCATGTTATAACATGAGAAAACTTCTAACATAATGAGTCTATACATAACACTAACATCATATTAGTGTTAAAGTTAAGCATTTCATGTCAGTTGTAGACTGCATGTAACGTCCGTGGGCATTAAGACACATTGCAAATGGACATTATGTCTTTAAAAATGTCATAAGGTCCATAATTACTAAAGATGTTTAATACTAAAAAAGATCTACATACACGCAGAGAAAAACCTGTTTTATTATGGTCACAACCAACAAAACTATTTTTAAAGAAACGTATTTTACCATAACATGGTTGTCGGTGACAATGATATGGTTAAATTAAACATTTAAAAATGGTTTTGTTGTTTTTTCTCTGCGTGCATATATTAAACATATAACGAAAACACTTTTTGGCGCAAGGATTTTCTCCCTTATGGTGTAACAAATACCGGCACCGCTTACTAAAGCGTCTCGGCATAGCCGGCCTTCGGCCAGGCGCAAGTATTTTCTTCTCTATGGTATAACAAAAACCGGCTTCGCTAACTAAAGCTTCTCTGCGCAGACGGCCTTTGGGTGGGCGCAAGGATTTCTTGCTTTATGGTATAACAAGTACCGTTTTCGCTAAGTAAAGCTTCTAAAATTTGCCTTGTTTCCGAACGAAGGCCGACTTCGCAGATAAGCTTTAGTTAGCGAAGCCAGTATTTGTTATACCATAGAGGACAAAATCCTTGCGCCCGGACGAAGGCCGTCTGTGCAGAGAAGCTTTAGATAGCGAAGCCGGTACTTGTTTTATAAAAGAGGAGAAAATCCTTGCGCCCGGCCAAAGGCCGGCTATGCTTTCGAGTTTGTCCACGGACACTATGACACGTTATGACATGCCACCTTTTTGCAATATGTCCCGTTATTTTTATAAATAACATTTAGGAATTCGACGTATAGTAATAATGAATGATTTAGACAAATAGCATGTAAGATTTTGACGAAATTTTAAAAATGAAAAATGGCCTGAAAAAATGGACTATTTTTCATATAATATTTTTGGGTGATTTTTCATAATGAAAATTGTAAACACTAAAAAATAAGTACCGATTCTGGGTGTGTGAACCATACGCTAAATAATGTTCAGTTTATTATCGCACACTGATCCACATTTATAATTTAAAAAAAGCCTAGTTGGCGTTATAAAATACTTTTTTTCCTTATAATCGTTGGCTTAACATGCAAAACTGCACTAAGTTGTTCTTCAATTTGAGTCTTGAAGTGTGTATTTTTTTGTTTTCATCTCAAGCAGAAAATACAAAAAATAAAAAGTTTTTTGTCTCTCCTGTGCATCGTGCTATTTACTTGGCATTTTTTTTTTTTTTTTTTTTTTTTATTTATTTCTTCGATTACATAACCGAGCCCTTAGGGACTTATATGGTTAATAAAAACTACTAATTAAACAACAAACTTCAGTAATTAATAAAAAAAAAAATATAATAAACAAGAAAATAATGTTACTTATGTATATAAAACTTATATATAAAGTTCAAAAATAAAATGAATACATTAAATAACAAAGACATAAAAAATGCTATATATTCTGTTTCCATATTACGCAGATAGAAAATTCCAAAACAATGGCAAATGTTCGTTTTAGTGAATTGATAAGTTATTTAGCTCTGCAAATTCCATCAACTTAGATTTAAATAAATGCAGCGAATAAGAAAATTTTCTTAGATCCCTTGGCAAAGTATTCCAGATTTTTGAAACCCGAATCTGATATGATTGTCCAAAAGTGTTCAAACGTCTAATAGGAAAAATAATTTGAGGATTCCTTGTTGACCTAGAGAAATTGAAATTTTCAACAATATAATCAGGGTAACCATTTACAATGCATTTATAGAAAAATAGTAGTATTCTAAAGGCAATAAAATTTTCAAAAGATGTCCGTAGAAAGGTAAGCGTATGCCGACTTACATGATCACGAAATCTCAAACCAAAAACATAACGAATAATTCTGTTAAAAATAACCTTAAATTTCTCAAGTACATAATTACCTGCGCCCGAAAAGACCTCCAGACAGTATAGTATATGTGGCATTAAGACCGCCACAGCCACCCGCCTTCTCACTGAACAAGGCAAGTAAATATTTAGAGAATAAAGTCTTTTCAAGACAAATGATACCCGAGACGACAGGTAATTAATATGAGGAGAAAAATTTAACAAGTTATCAATAACGACCCCTAGACATTTCATTTTGTCAACAAAAATAACAGGAACACCGTCAATAGTAATGTTTATATTATTTGTCTCAAATCCAAACCCCATCACTTTCGTTTTAACTCGGTTGACACTGAATCCATTGTCATGAGCCCATGTTACCACCTCGCGAATTACATAATTAACACCCTCCTCCAACACGTCGAGGAACTCAGCCACTGCCAGTTCGAAAAACTCAATACACTCCCGGTTTTTTACTAATACACTCATTTTTCGTAATGGAAGATCAGGGGAAAAACTGCTTATTCAATCGAATACAAAATGTGTTTTAAGCTAAGATCCCACTATCGGCGCAATGTACCAATTTTTGGCGTATTTCATTTGCCGATAGTGTGAACGGTCAAAATTTTTTAATATGCGACAATCTGTGCCGAAATTGTGCTGACTGTGGACAATCAAAATTAATCTAGATGCGCCGATAATGTGAACACTATTTTGCACAATGTGGAGCAATCAAATTGTTTAATATGTACCGATTTTTATCGGCCACTTGTGTGCCGATCACAGTCGCCAATCAGCGCCGATACAAGGGATGGCAAAACGAAATTTTTAAATTGCACAAACTGGCTACTAAAATTTTACTTTTTTGAGCTTAATTGTACCAAAATTACATTTATTTTATCTATTATTTATGTATTGAAACGTTAAATAGTACATTTGTACTACTAAATGAAAGAAAACAATTCGCTTTAACCAAAACATTGCAGTTGTATCGATGTTGCCATCCCTGGTTTGTATGCATCTGTTTTCAAAACAATAATTACAAAAAAAAAAAGAGCAAGTGCAGTAAGTTTGAATGAAATTGAATATATTTTTTATTATACATATAGGTACAACATATTAAAATATTATTTAAAATTGTTAGGAAACATAATTTAATATTCGGACGGAGAATTTTGCGAATTTCTAAAGTAAAATTATGTCTGCCAACAAGTAAATAAACAAAAACATTTCATTTAATTTGCCCAAATAGCACGATAGTGTGACCGCATTGTACCGATTATTGTCGCAATTGAGTTTTGGCCGATAAAAACCGAAAAAATTTGTCACAATGTGCGACGATAATGGGACCACCTAAGAAAAAATTGTGCAAAGTTTTTTAATGTGTGCCGATATAGCACGATAAAAATCGTCACAGATTGTGCTATTTGAGCCGATAGTGGGATCTTAGCTTAATACGAACTTCTATATAGAATATATTTAAAAACTATAAGCAAAATTTTTTCATATAACATTTTTTTTTTGGCTGTATAATTAAAATTTCCTTCTTTTAGAGGGGCATTTGTATGTAAACTAATCTATTAGGCTCAACACGATTTGTATGGGTGGCCTGTGCAATAAGGAACCGACCAGTTTGATTTTTTTTCAATGCCGTAAATTTATTATGCACAAAACCTATTTTGGCTTAATACGATCAAGCCTATAGTACACTGAATGTAAAAAGCCACATGCGCATGTGGCTCTGACGTAAATTGACGTCACTACAAAGCCACAATAGCAAGTTTGTGTTGTGTGATGGCGACAAAATTACGTCAGAATCACATGCGCATGTGGCTTTTTACATTCCGTTTACTATAGGCTTTAATCTTTTTCTTAAAAATAAAGAAATAAGAGGGAAAAGAGAGTTCATTGCCTATATCCCGGCTATAAATGAACCGTTTTCGGTAATTTATACCACCAATATTCTACTAAGCTTATTAAGTATTAAAAGTCCATCAATTATGTTGGGACTACAAAAAAAAAATTTTTTTCAAGTAAAAATTTTAGACAAATAGAATCTGGGAATTTATTTCTCATGTTGAGTAACATTTATTATAAAAATTTTCATATTAATCGAATGTGTATTCGAAGTCAAAATGGAAAAAGTTGAAGTAATGAGACTATTAAAGTATGAAAGCTTTATAAATTGTAATTTGACTTAGAATACACATTCGATTAATATGAAAATTTGTAGGTAGTTCTGTTTTTTGCTTATGTTTTTGTGGTCCATAAGTGGTCCGGAATGCAGAATTAAAATAACAAATTATTTACACTGCAATATAACTTACAACTATGCAAGGGTCCCTCATATATGGGGTCTTTAGAAATGCAGACATCTTTAAATCAACCACTTATTCTTTTAAGTACGCAGAATATATTTCAATATTATATAAATTACAAACGGAATAAGAAACCAATATATACCCTTTCCCCTGTAGTGAAGGGTGTTAAGATTATAATCAACATTTAAATATTTCCCAAGCCGTATGGTAGCACCAATATTATGACAGTTTTTGTCGATAAGACAGTGCCCTCACGACAGATTTTTTGCAAGAAAATAAAACACAAAACGTTAAACAGCAAGAATTTGGTTAAAAAATATACAAGTGTAAAAAAATTTTCGTTTTGTAAATTAACAAGAAAAAATCAAATTCAATCACATAATAAATTCACATAAATCTCTTAATCACACAATAAATGAAATGATGAATAATAGAAACAAATAAATTTAAAGGGTAAATAAATATGAAAATTTTATAAGACGAAAAAAAGTGTATATTGCCTAATGTAAATAAGAAAAGTTCACCAGGAAAAGAAAAAAATTTGTTGTACGTACTGAGGAAGACCCAACCAATAACAAAGTGAAAGTTGCAGTTTTTCGAGGGCTTTTTCTGCAATAAATGTTAAAAATGGAATTAAATTGTGTTGAAACTTATATTATTAAGTTAATTAAACAAAAAAATTGCTGGCCTTAATAACAACAGTAAGGGGCGAAGGAAGGATGGATGATGTTAATAGTGATAATACATGGGATGATTGGTTGATTGTTCGAATGTGATGAGTTTTTTTTTTTTTTTTTGTTGAATTTGATTGCTGTAGATGGCAAATTGTAATAAAAAATATATAAGTATAATGTGTATAAATTATACACAAGTGCTATGATAATTTTGCTTGACTTTTGATTATTTTTTCCCCCAACCATTCATTAGCCAATTGCTGAGGCTGTCATTTTGTTATTCTATGTTTCATCATTACGTGAGAGCAAGTTGTTTTTCCTATTTATTAGTTGATAAAATTTATCAATAAAAAGAGTGATACTACCAATAATACTACAGAGTTAATAAATTAGTGTTTATGTAAACAAAATAAATGATGAAAAAACCAAAAGAAAGCACAAATAAGAGACAAAATGGGTGTTGATGGTCACTAATAAAAAAATGGGTTTGATTTTTTTAATTTGTCTTGCGTCTACCTCTTTGACTAAACCGAACTACCGATGATATGTGGTTAGTTGGTAGCAGCAGTTTCTATTTTAATTGTAGTTTTTTGTGTTTGGTGTCTTTGTTCTATAATTGTGATTATTTAATAATTTACTATTAACAGATGACCAGGAAGTCAATGCCATTTAAATATATACATATAACATGGATATACCTACTATATTTGTTCGTAATTTTTATTAAAACACACATAGAATGTACATATTTAAAGTAAATTAAAAAACTAATTTATAAATAATTAAGAGATATTAGATTGGCAACAGTTCTTCTTTATTGTTTTTGCTGGTGGCTAGTAGAAGTAATGCTTGGTTGATGGGTTCATGATGAAGGCCATATGTGACGTTTACAGAATTTGTTTTTTGCTTAAATAAACTTTGACTGCAAAAACTTATTTTTATATTACATTATTTAATTTAAATAAAAACAAAAGTGAAAGTATGCCCATATTGAATACCCAATTTGCAAACATTTAACAAAAAAGTTCATTCACGCCAGAAATATTTAAAGGTATAAAGCTAAGTATGTAAATCATACTTGTTAAGGATTTTTCATCATTTCTTATAGGATGTTTTACGTTAAAGGAAATTTTAATGGAAAATTAAACAATATTGGCCACATTTCTTGATTTATTCTAATAATTTTTTATGAAGACCAAGCGTTATTACAGTCACGCAATGTGAAGCCTTTCTAATTATTTATGAGTCATGCAAAATATCCACTTCCTTTGTTACAAAAAAGAAGAAACTAAACAAAAATAAATAATCTTTTTTTTAATATTATCACTTAGTAAATAAACATTTATTCTTCTGAAACAAACTGTTTTAAACATAATACAGTCTTCTCTACAAAAAAGCTCTTCCTATCAATAATGGAAATTGCAGTTTGTAATTTCTTGTAGATTTTGACTCCACATAGTGCCAAAATGAGTTAGATAGAGCTTCAAATTACATATGATATAAGTATACTTATGTACATACATATGTATGTATGTTAATAAAAAAAAGTTTATGTAGGTACATATGTGACAGCGCATAGAGAAAGGGACCAACCAGTAAGGTAAAGGGAACAGTAAAAACCAACTACACAAAACAAGAGGTAGGCACGACCTACGCGCGCTTTCAAGGTTGACCAACAAGGTTGAGATGTGTCGCTTTCAAATGAGACCAATACCAACACGCTCAGTGATGGTACACCAAAGATACAAATATAAAATGGCTCTCCTGAACAAAACCCTTATGTGTAGTTTATAGAATACGAACGCCTTACTCGTCCGTTCAACTTACATTTAAAACAAAAACAAATTTCAAAATTTTGTTTTTGTTTTAAATTTTTAAAGTTATATTTATGTACATATATCGCACTTAATCAACAAGAGGTTACCCAGCGGGAACTAGAATGAGTACAGATGCCTAATAGAAGGCCTTATTTAGCAGTCACAATCCCTTCTTGTCGCATTCCATAGTTTTTTACACAGGTTGTCATTGGAAGCAAGCCCTTCGACTCTGCCTTTAATATCAACTTCGATCCCTTCTCAAAAAATGGAGTAAGGAAGGTCACTAAAAATAAAAAGTAAATAAAACTAAACAACTTCCTTTCTCCCTTCTCAAAGAAGTGTGTAGCGAATGTGTGTACTGCATATTTGAGAAGGTCTTTTAAAAATAAGTTTTTACCTTCTAGAAGGCATACTTCTGAAGGCAGAATATCATGCGAAGCGAATCTTTTATAAAGGAGTATAGAGGCCTTTAAAAAGGTCTGCCACTTGTTGTCCTTTTAAAATTTACCGCTGTGTATTAACTCCAAATTAAAAAATTTGCAAAAAGTAAAAAAGTAAAGGACGATATTTTTACAGCGGGTAGATATAAATATTACGCGTCGATTTTTACCCAAAAGTAAAAAATCTTAAAAAAGTATTAAAACAAAATTTAATAATCGTTTGTGAATACGATTTAAAACGAAAAATTGATAAATTGCCTTTAACTGTTTATAATTTATTTTTCTTGTAAAACCTACCAGTTGTTTTGACAATGTTACAAATTCTGCAAACTATTCTTAGGTCTTAAAGCGTTGATCGTAAAATTTTTGGTAGATAGGGCCATTTATTTTTGTTAACAAAATCGCTCAATTTTGTTGAAAGATTCCAAAATTTGGTGCTGACATTTGTGATGATGCACTACCTCAGAATCAACGAAAAAGTCGATTTTAAATTTTTGGTTATTTTGGTTATTTATCCACTAAAAACGGGAAAATTCGGTAACCATAGGTAGGTAGGTAGGTAGAAAGGCCGGTGTGAAGTTTCCTTCACACCTTCACCCAGAGACCAATATGGTCCATTGTGACGCCTTAATTAGAGATAGCCAAGAAGGCATAAGTAGGTGAAATAAGCAGCAGAAGCATAAGACAGATCCGAAAGATGGGTAGAAAAGAAAGGAAGGAAAAGAAGGTAAAGGACCAACCCCGAGAGAAATCCCTTAAACCAAATCCGCCCTACGAGCGGTTAGCACCCGGTCTCCCCTCGCGCAGCCAGGCCATCCCCATTACGAATCCTATCAGATTCTCGAGTCCGCAACCCGAGACATCCCCTAATTCGCCCAGGAATCTACTGCCCAGCCACCTCAACCTGCTACCCTGCAGCCTGGGACAGTGGCACAGAAGGTGCTCAACTGACTCCAACTCCTCAGGGTCCTCGCACAACCTGCATATATCCGACAAGTCGGATCCCATCCTCACCGCCATCCTGCCTATCATACAGTGGCCCGTGATAATTCCCATCATGGTCCTAACGCAGACCCTGCTCCTGCCCAACAGCGACACCGAATCGGACTTCTTAAGCACCGGCCACAGTGTCCGCGATACCCGACAGTCCGTTCGGCTCCCCCAGGCTCGATTGGTCACGCTCGTTATCCATTCCCTAATTCTACTAAAATAGAAGCCCAATGGAGGCCTAACCGCCTCCACACAGTCAGGATCCTCCAACTCTGAGCCCTGTCTTGCCAACTCATCAGCAATCTCGTTGCCGCCTATATCGCAATGACCCGGCACCCAGCATAACCTTAGCAGATACTCCCCTAAGGCTCCCCTCAGAGCCCTCCTACACTCATCAACCAGCTTGGAGTTCACATAACAGCCCCTTACGGCCATAAGAGCCGCCTGGCTGTCCACGTATATAGTGACCTCCGAGCCCCTATCAATGTTGTCCCTCATCAGTTCCACGGCCCTCCAGACCCCCAGAACCTCCGCCTGAAAAACACTGCAGTCGCCAGGAAGCCTATATGACCTTCTTATGTTCAGATCCTCAATGTAGACCCCTGCACCCGTGCCCCTCATCTTTGAGCCATCAGTGAAAATAGCAAATCCACCAAATAATCTGCTCCTGCCCGACCAGCTCTCCCTAGAGGGCATTATTACCTCTGGCAACCGACCAAAATCCAAACTGGTGCCAACATAATCAGTGGATCCCGGCGGTCCCAGGCAATAGCCACCAGCCTCAATCTCACCCAGGATCCGTGAGTGACCCTGAGTGTCATTCCTCGTAAGTCCTAACTCCCTCAGTCTAAGGATGCTCCTGGCCGCCATTCCCATCACATACTGCTCAATAGGCAGAAGATGTAGAATGACATCCAGGGCAGCCTGAGGAGTACTTCTCATGGCACCTGTCATGCCAATTGAAGCACACCTCTGAGCCTTAGAAAGAAGTTTTCTACGACTTGCCAATCTCAATGATTCCCACCAAACACAGCATCCATACGTAAGAATGGGTCTAACCACCGAAGTGTACAGCCATCCCACCACTGACGGCCGGAGTCCCCAGCTCCTACCTATCGATGATCTGCAAGCATAGTAAGCATTGAGACCCCTTTTGAGTCTCTCTTGAGTATTCCTACCCCATGACAGCTTGCTGTCCAGAAAAACCCCCAGATACTTAGCACTATCAGATAGTCCAAGCTCCACTCCTCCCAGTACCGGCAGTCTAAACTCCTCCACCTTGTACCTCCTAGTGAAAAGAACCAACTCCGTCTTCTCCGGGTTTACTCCCAGTCCCTTGTCACTTGCCCATGCCGCCAGTTCGCCCAGCGCCCCTTGCATGATGTCGCTAATTGTCGGCAGAAACTTGCCCGACACCAATATCACCACATCATCCGCGTAGGCTACGACCTTCTGACCCATTCTGTCAAAACGTCTCAGAACGACATTGACGGCCAAGAGCCACAATAAGGGAGAGAGAACTCCCCCCTGTGGGGTCCCTCTAGTCACCGATTTCCTTAAGCGTTCGTTTCCCCAGTCCGAGTGAATAACTCTGCTGCTAAGCATCATAGTTATCCATTCGACCAAGAACAACGGAACCCTTAGGTCAATCAGTGCCTGTCTTATGGCCTCTATCCTCAAATTGTTAAAGGCGCCCTCTATGTCAAGGAATGCCGCCAGGGTGTATTCCCTGGTTCGCAAACCCCGCTCCACATAACCAACCACATCATGCAACGCACTCTCAACAGATCTACCTTTAAGGTAGGCGTGTTGAGCGCCGCTGACGATGCCGGCGTCAATCTTCGTCCTCAGATGTAGATCAATCAGTCTTTCCAACGTCTTCAAGAGAAAAGACGACAAGCTGATTGGTCTAAAATCCTTGGGTTTAGAGTGACCGGTTCTACCCGCTTTGGGAATAAAAACTACCCTAACCTCCCTCCACCTCCTAGGAATGTACCCGTTCAGCACACATACCCTAAACAGTTCCACCAACAACAGGAGTGACGATTTCCCGATATTCTGTAACATCGCCGGAAATATACCATCTGGCCCTGCCGATTTGTAGGACCCAAAGGTATTTACCGCCCATGTTACCTTATCCAAGGTAATCATATCCCCCACCGTCTCCCTTTCCTCACCGCCTGAGCCCGAACCAGAGAAGGGGTCACCACATACAGCCTGTTCCCCCGACCCAGGATCCACACACCCCGGAAAGTGAGTCTCCATAAGCAGACAGAGAGATTCAGAGCCAGATTCCGCCCATGAGCCGTCCGATCTCTGAATAAATCCAGGGACTACAGGGTCCTTAGATAAAATTCTTCTGAACCTAGACATCTCATTCACGGATTCAACTGACTCGCTAAACTTAATCCACGAGTCCCTTTTCGCCCTTCTAATATCTCCCTTATACCTCCCGTAACTCAACTTGAAGTTACTCCAATCCTCATCCCTGCGCGTATACTTCGCCCTATTGAACAGCCTTCTGACGGTGGACCTTTGAGTTTTCAACTCGTCTGTCCACCATCTTGGCTGTGTACGCCTGCCCGGAAAATTTAACGGACAGGATCGCTCATAGCTACTGGTCAATACCCCCGTGAAGGTGTTTACCAGTTGCTCCACACCGGCCGGAGTCGACCCCCAGTTCCGTGTAACCCTAAGGTTCCGTTGCACTAGTCCCGAAAACGAATCCCAATCCGTCCTTCTCGGATTCCTATATGGACACCTTTTCGACCTCTCAAACATTAGACTAAAGGACAGACGACTATGATCAGAGAAGGAAAAATCCAAAGCCACCCTCCAGTCCTCTACTAATTCCCTACAGTTCGTCAATGTCATATCTATCACTGCCTCTCTATCCCTAGTTCTGAACGTTGGCGTATTCCCCCTGTTACAGATAAAAAGATTGCTGGCAACAATAAAATCAAACATAGACTCACCTCTTTTGTTGATGTCGGCACTACCCCATTGGGAATGGTGTGCATTGGCGTCACATCCTAGTACCAGCCTCGAGCCGCTTCTGCCCGAGTGCTCCACCAACTCTCGCACTTTTTCACCAGGTGGATCGGCAGCTTCATATGGCAAGTATGCCGATGCCAGTGCCAGGACCGTTTTGTCCTTGGCTTCCCCTGTCACAACCGTGAGGTCTCCATTACTGAAAGAATGAGAAATCATAAACTTATGTTCAGTTCTCGCCAGTATACAAGTCCGTACCTTCTCATCAGAGCGGGATACGAACAAGGTATACCCCGTGATCTTTAATCCAACTACCCGGTTTTTGTTAATCCAGGGCTCTTGGATTAAAGCCACGTCCACATTGTTGTCAATGAGGTGGGTTACTAATTCGGTTGAGGCCGCTTCACAGTGGTGCAAGTTTATCTGCACCACTCTCAGCCTCTTAGGGTTTATCATTTTTAGGAAACCTAAATCTGATAGACCCTAACCCGAATATAGCAACCCCTCCCATTGACTTCAGTTTTTTCATAGATTCCCGGTCTACTGCGAACCTGAAATCTCTTCCTTGGTTATCCTTGCAACCCAGTGAAGCTATCATCTTCCACTGGCCTGTAAAGAGTCCATTGTTCTGATTGGCCAGTAACCCCAGTATGACCTCCACCGGTTTTATAGGTGGAGGAATCCATACAGTGACCACCGGCCTCAATGGCAACTCAGACGCGAGTATGACGTCCAATCTGGCTTCAGGATAAGCGCTGCCACACCTGCCGATTGCAGCCTTTAAAAACTCAAAGGTTTTTTGATTGCCGCAACTGACAGTTTTGACACCTCTTATCCAGTCAGCCCCTTTGAACGATACTTCGTCCGGCCTTCCTTTGACGCTAAAGATTTCGTCGAGTAGTTTGTTTTCTAGCACCTGCCATTTCTCGACACTGATCCTTCCATCGGGATCCATACGATCAATGACAGCTGCTAGAATACCGTCCTTACTTAACGACTCCCTTAGCTTCTTTGACGTAGAGGGTTGTTCCTCTCTGGAACCAGCCCTCTTAGTGATCTCCTTTCGGGGATCCTTCCTTTTGGCCGCTGGGGATTTCTGGTCATCACCAGACCTAACTCTCTTAAAAACCCCCTTTTTGGGGGCCTTAGTAGAGCTCTGTCGGTGATCACCCGATTTCCCTGCAGATGTTGGCTGGCCTTTCTCAGTAATCCCTTTTGTGACCTCCCTTAGTGGGGGGGGGTCGGAGATTATCAAGACTTTACCAGTCCTCATCGCGCAGCTAGTAGAGGGTGGTACTTCATCAGGCTTGGTTCCCTTATCCGTGACCGTACTGTCTCGGTTTAGAGAACCAGGTGTTGATTCTGCACCCCCCTTCTTACTTCCCGTTCCATTATTGGAGGACTCATCAGCAGGGGTTACTGAGGGTTTCTTGTCCATACTGACATTTGAGCCCTCAGCAGCCCTTGCTGTGTATCCCGCAGGATAGGGAATGCCTAGGATATCACCGACAGATCCGTGGATTCGTTCGAATCTGGCAACGTTCTTCCGGTGCTTCCTCAGCAAGTGCCTATCCCGCCCATCGTGTAGTGAGGAGTCTTTCTTAGCTATCTTTTCTAGAAAGGCTAAGGAGGCCCTTACACCACTCTTGGCTTTTTTCAAGACTCGTTCGGCCTTCTGATGCGACCTGTTCTGTCGCATCCTGCCGAACAATGGGTTTTGATCCACCCACTACTCCGCTCCCTATCTCGAGTGTGACCTCAGGAGCCGATGGCCCGGCCCTATGGTCCTGATCATGAGCCGAAATCATTGTTATTTCATGCTCATCATCAGATCCCAGAGCTAGACCATCGAGTCTTTCCGAGACCCCTGTTCGAGACGGGGAACCGACTGGGGGGTCGCTCGTCCCGCTTGTCTCTGTCAGTTCTGTCAATAACTGACCTTCTTGCTCAAGAATATCTCTGTAGATACTCAGCCAATCGGCGTCTGGATCTGACACCGAAACTGCCGAGTTGTCAGAGATATTCCCTGCATCGACTCTTAGAGTCGCGTCCTTGTTTTTTACAGTAAAGTTGTCCAGTTTTTTGGTCCCACGAGTACGCCGTAAAGAAAAGGACCGTCTCGCGCAGTGACGGCTTGCACGGACTAGGCTAAGTTACAACTGACCCTTGCCATCGGCGCCAGAGGGAAGCTGTTCGCGACCAGTTTCTTTAACCACTAACCAGCCATTCAAGTCCTCGGCACTGCTATCAACCACCTTGACCTTAAAAGTGGGGGAAATGGGAAATAAAGGGGGATTGATAGGATCATAGGTAATGGGATAGGGGATGGGAGGATGGATAACCCTTAGTCGTGCTGGCCTTAAAGCAAATACCTTCCAACTTGTCCCGGCTAGAATTTGCCGACTCAAGTTACAAGACATTCACTACAGCCAGCATTTAAGCCACCACATCGCGGCAAGATAGTTATCCATGGTGGTGGTCGGTAACCATATATCTACAAAACCAAAAGAGATGCAAAGTAAAGGTAATACTCGTTGTTCTTTAGAAAAATAATCGGGTAGGTGTCTGGCACTTTTTTGAAATTCGGCCCTATTAGGGAGTAAACTGGTCAAATCTGAATTGAAGTACTTTTTTGCCATTTTTTGAACCAATAAACATAGAAACAAAGTTAATACCACATTCGAAACTTATCGAAAAAAATACGTATAATAATTTGGTACTTTTTCGAAAATCGAACATTTAAGGAGTGAAAATCGTAACTTTTTTTGGTACTTTTTTTTACAAAACATTTTCCTTCAATCATTGACATATTCGTACTAAATTATGGGCTACTGCGTACAATACTGAAATATTTGATACTTAAATGGGGGGGAAAATACAGTACCCAAAAAAGGAAATACGGGAAATTTGACATTTTTCTTTGGCTTTTTGGTTCTACTAGTAGCTAGTAGCGGGATAAATGCTAGAATTTAAACAAGTTTAAACCTAGAAAAATAAACTGTGGCTAAAAAATATGTCCACGAAGAAAAAGGAGACTCTAACGAAGTAGCGGGTGTATGCTACTGTAAAAATAAAAGTAAATAACGTTCTAATGAACAAAAAAAAAACGGTCTAAAAATTATATTTGATTTATATTATAAGCTTTTTTCTATATTAACAAAAATGCAATAAAATGAAAAAAAACTTGCAATTTTCTTACACAAATCTTGATAGGCCATTATCTTATAATAAAAATCAAATATCAGATGAGATCAAATTTGACCATTGGTAAAATATAATAAGGTCTTAAAATTTGTTTATTAATATTTTGTGCTTAGTTTTGCTCAAAGCTATTTTATTAAAGACGTAACAATGTTCATATAAAATATATTTTTTAAACCATGAAGTTTACATAAGAGTATATGACAATAAGTAACTAATAATAATAAAGTTTTAATTACAATGTACAAATATGGCCCAAAGAAATAATGAGCGTACCACAGTCATAGAGTACAAGTTCAGGTTTTTTGGTACGTGGTTTGCGTTTATATCCCTGATACAAAGGCAGCTTAAATTTGTAAACAATAATTTAAAATGGCCAAACAATTCTAATAATATTTCGATAATATTTTCTTTTGCACAAAATAATAAAATATCTTTTTGCAAATTTCCACGACCAATATTTACGTATATGTATCAGCTGTTACCCAATTTTCATCTAACATTGCAAAGTTGCTTAAAATACCGCTCACTGTCAATGATAAAATTATTGCAATAACACTGAATACCGCTAATGTATTTGATATGTATGTATATGTTTTACAATAAAGCCCTTAATTAACCTTTTATTTGTTTTTAGTTTAACGCATTTCTTTTTTTGTAGTCTATCGCGCATAAATCTGTGGTTTTCATGGGCAACCGCGTATGTCTACTTTTTTCGATTTTGAAATGTTGATGCTATATTGCTTAATTTTAAGCGCTCTTTACATTTTTTAAAAAATTTTTAAAAACAGATAGGCCCATTCCGATGTTTTAACTCAATTACAAAGTTCAAAAGGTGCAATATCTAACCCATAGTTTGGTCTAGAATGGTTTTTTCGGCTCTCCTGAAAAATTTTATTTTAAGAAATACGCGGTTGCCCATGAAAACCACAGAAATAAGAAAAAAATTAATGTCGATCATATCGATTTTAAGTTTGCCCAACCCTGATTTCAATTAACAAATAATAAATTAGTAAAACATACATAAAATTATACATATTTTTTAATATATTTGCAGCGTTAACTTTATTTTACCAATAAGTCGATTAAACGAATTTGAAGAACATTGCCAACAACTTAAAAAACAAAGAGAAATCTCATTTTTATATCTTTAGGAACAACACAGCAACTATTCCACCAACATTAAAGAAATCAACACACTTTTCAACGTTTATTTCGACATACATATTTGTACGAGTTTTATCTAAACATTTAACTGAGACACAGTTGCTGCTTAAATAATAAAAAGCAGTTACTGTTGTCGCTGTGTAAGTGTTTTTCCTTTGAACAGGATTAAACAATTGAATATGTGCGATTCTAGTTCAAAACAACAAAAATGGACATGCGATTATTGCACCTACGAAAATTTTCCCTCCGCTATAAAATGTACCATGTGTAAAGGCGTTAAGCCAACGGTCAATGAGGATATATTCAGGTGAGTCTTTTTTTTTTTAAATAAACAATATTCAATTTATAAATTTGTTATTACAGACTTAGCCCTCCTCAAATATCATATGAGACCGATTGTGAGGCACAAGGAGCTGTAGCTGAAGTTATAGACGTTGAGCCATCTAGTTTTAATGCTTGTATACGCTCTCAAGATACACAAAATTCAGCAGGAGCTGCTACGGCCAATGATACAAAATGGTCTTGTAAAATGTGTACTTATTTAAATTGGCCACGTAGCTTACGTTGTGTTCAATGTTTTACGAAAAAAGGTGTTGCTTTAGATACCAGTCCCTCGCAAGATATCGGTGCTATTTCCGTGGCTTCTTTTAAACATCAGCAACAACATACAACAACAATACCAAAGTGTGAGTTGGAACAAAATGTCACATCAACTATACAAAAGCAGAAACGCTTAAGTGACAACTTAGATCCGAAATCAATAATAGATTGTGGCTCTTTTGCCGAATCTATAATGAATAGTTCAAAGCCACAGCAGCAACAACACATAGTTTATAACCCGCAACTACAATTACAAGACAGACTAAGTAAATTGCATATAGCTAAAAATATTGATGCCGAAATGAATGCTAGCAATAATGCAGCTAGTGCTTATGCTGCTGCTACGGGAGCTGCCGCCCAGCGTCTAAGTCCTCTTGAAGGTTCAACTACGCATCTAAATAATCTCGCCAATAGTTCACAAACCCATCAGCAACAATTACAATCCACCTCTACATCCGCTACGACATCCTCTTCTAATCCTCAGCAACCAAATTATTTAAAAAAATGGGCCTGCATTGTAAGTTTTCTTTTTTTAGAATTTAAGTTTCAGTTTTGTTTTTTAACAGTGCCATTCATTGCTCTTGCATTATTTTCAGACTTGTACTTATGAAAACTTTCCAAAAAGTCTCAAATGCTCGATGTGCGGTAATCCTCGTGATATCAATAGTTCTTCTAGTGGCGGCAACGCTGCCCATTGCATCGAGAATAATGCCAGCGGCATTAGTAATAATCAAACAAATGTAACCTGCAGAGATAAATTAAATGATACCGTCTCATCGAATAATTCTTTTAATAAACAACAAAATATTTATCAACTGGGTGAGTTAGTAAATGTGCTAAATGTATTTTTATTGTAAAAAATTGTAAATTATCTTAAAACAAAAAAAAAAAAAAACTTAAATCTAAAATCTTAAAATCTAAATTTAAAAAAAATGACTTATTAGAAATATCTTTAATATTCATAATCTTGCAACGATTCGTTTCTTAAATGCAAACGGAATTTTTAAAACAAAATATAAAAATGTCGATAAAATCCATAGTTTTATAATCAACTTCAGTGAACACTTGGCATGCACAAAAGGTACTTTGGGTCGGGTTTTTTGGCCTATACATCATCTTCTTTAATTTTAAGTAGTGGCATTCAGGTGTGAATATGATATGATGTGTTTTTATCAAGAATACAAATTGGAAATTAAGCAAGACAAACGAAATCTTGTTAATTGAAAATTTTGTATACCCAAAAATTACTTTGATAATTTCAAATTAAGTCATCGGAATGTCATAAAAATGGTGTATACATTTAGTAGTGCAATAGTTTTTTTTTTACAATTTATTGTTAACAAGATTTTTTTCTTAAGCTCAGATTGGAAATTCTTATTCGACGAATAATAGTATTGAGTGACGAAATGAGAGCTATTGACTTGGGGTTTTTACAGTTTCCTTAGGAACGAAATACTTTTTGACTTAGTCCGTTACAGAACTGAATATAGTTAAACTTTGCGGAGAATTTCGCACTTGGTTCGGTTCAGCTGCGAGCACTCCATATGTACCCTAGTAGCACAAATTAAAGCAATTCAGAAGCTTTTTTCCCGTTTAAATTTTACAGTTCAATAACACTGTGCTAGTTGAAAAAACTGTCTGGCGGTCCACCCGGTGGGTTAACCTAATTTGAATACGCTTAATCCAGTGGTGCTCACCGTTTTTTTGTTTATTAGCTCTTGTTTTCGAGTTATACCGTTTCGAAAATGGAGGAGGGAGGAGGTTGCACAATATTGGCGTAACTCAGAAACGGTTAAGTTTAGAAATAAACAAAAAAAAACAGAAATTCCGCAAGAAAAATGCAATTTTGAAAACAAAAATAGTAGTCTATAGCAGTAGAATGAAGATTTTATCTTATTTTTGAAGATTTTTTTGATCAAAATAAGATTTGAAGATTTATTTTCTCAAATTAAGATTTTTATTTTTGGAATTAAGATTTTTAACTTTAAAGCTACGTTCACAATCATAAACAATTTCGTTTTTTCTTCTATCTTTTTTCTTCCCAAAGTATTTCATATATTTTTCTTTCATTTTTAGAACAAAAATGTAACTAAAATTTTTTTAACCCTGCCTTTACACATGCGAGTAGTGGCATGCCACTGTTGTATACATATTATCAAAGAAAATTTGTTCGAAATAGTCGAATCATATGCCATTAACTTTTGTGATTACACATGCCACTGCGAGTTCATTTTCAAAATGTCGTAGAAGCGTCAACTTGAGCAAATTTGTTTACTTCTCAAATTAAAAAAAAAAGTACCAGAAAACACATTTTTGGGGAAATTTTTTCATTTATTTATATTAGCATTATTTTAACGATATTAATGCTCTATTATTAGCAAACTTGCTTTTATTTATGCGCGTTTTTAAAAAATTAATCATAATAATTCTTTATTAAGTTAAAACTTCAATAACAATTTGACAACAATCCAGTAAATGTGAATTAAATTTTTAACAGGGTAACATTGCTTATCGTTTTGACATTTAGTGGCATGCAAGTGCCAAATTTCCACTCGCATGCAATTTTTGCTGCCACTGGAGCTGCCATTGCGAAAAATGTGAGTGTATTAGTAAAAAAGTGTGAGTGTATTGAGTTTTTCGAACTGGCAGTGGCATGTGTAAATGCTAGGTAAAAATGTAACTACCCTGCAAATAAAATTGGACCACCTGATCCATTTTGATAAAATGGACTACTCCATGGACTGGTCCGATGTAATGCAAGCATGGACCATGTCATTGTTAAAAAGTGTTTGTAGTGAGACGACATGTCTTCGTTTTTTAACGACATGTTTTCGTTTTTAAACGATTTCAAAACTAGTCCTCTTGAGTATACCATGGAGTAGTTTTAAAACTACTCCTTAGTGGTCCAAAGGTGAGTTATATGGTCCTCCCCTAGGACATCGTAATGTTAAATAGACCATGTTTTTTCCATACGTTTGGGTTAGTTTTGGACTAGTCCTGGTCCCTTGTGGACTACTCTTTCCCTGCAAATAAAATTGGACCATCTGATCCATTTTGATAAAATGGACTACTCCATGGACTGGTCCGATGTAATGCAAGCATGGACCATGCCATGGTTAAAAAGTGTTTGTAGTGAGACGACATGTCTTCGTTTTTTAACGACATGTTTTCGTTTTTAAACGATTTCAAAACTGGTCCTCTTGAGTATTCCATGGAGTAGTTTTAAAACTACTCCTTAGTGGTCCAAAGGTGGGTTATATGGCCCTCTCCTAGGACATCGTAATGTTAAATAGACAAGGTTTTTTCCATACCTTTGGGTTAGTTTTGGACTAGTCCTGGTCCCTTGTGGACTATTCTTTACACGCGTGTTTGGACTGGTCCTATTATTTGCAGGGTTACACGCGTGTTTGGGCTGGTCCTATTATTGGCAGGGTAAAGTTGAGTCAACTAGAACTTCAGCAACAATTTGTATGAAATTGTTTCTGACGTTTAAAATAATTTTATTTAGTTTTGAATGAAAGTTTTAACAAAATGTTTACAAAAATAAAAATAAACGCATAATATTGTTGTGGCTAAAATTTGCAAACGGTTTCTTGATGCAAAATGTGTGTAGTTAAAAAAGAAATTGTTGCTCTATTATGAACACCAAGTGAAATTGTTTTTTTGATTGTGAACGCAGCTTAAGTTTGTAAAACATACATAATTTTTAAACATTAAAGTTTGAAAACAATAAGGTTCTTCATGATATTGCTTAAAATTACCATTTGTGCAAATGGGTAAACTTGCGAGACTCGTTTCATGAAGATCCTTTTTAATTTTTGTGTATTTTTAAACAATTAATGTCATTATAATCAGAAACGTCAATAAAAAATATATTAAAAAAAAATAATTAAAAATATAATAAAAAACTTGAAATTTGTAAATTATAAATGAAATTTGTTTTTAAACATGCATAAAGAAAGCCAAAAGACTAATATGCTTATATTATTACAAGAATTTATTGTTTGTGATTTATTTACACTTGAAGTTTTCATTGAAAACGGCGGTAAGCATTAAAAAAATTTGTCTGTATAAATGCACAATTGAACAGCGCAAGTTTACGAGTCAAAATTGTTGGGCAAATTTAAGCAGTTTGTGTAAATGAATTCTCATACAATTTTTGACAGTTCATTTACGAGGGTGTAAGAATGCACAGTTTGCACAGTTTACGAGACTTATAAACGATATCATGAGGACCCTTAATGAGTTTTTGTATTAGTTTGATGTCTTTTGGTTATGCACACTTTTGTAACCATTTTTATATTACATAAGAATTGCAAAAATTTTAAGTTATGAATATTTTTTTCAATAAATGATAATTTTTATTTTAATTAAAAAAATTATCAAAAAACTTCGCCGTTTCAAACTATGTGTTAATTGATTTAATTAAATATACGCGCCTGTTCTGAAAATCACGTGATTTCAAATCACGTGTTTTTGAAAACACACGTGCGGTTTTCTGGTGTTCTGAAAGTCATACCGTTTTTGTGTTTCTCGGTGTGCTTCGGCAATTGAAGATCACACCAAAGCACACAAAAACGGGACACTAAAATTTTCCAATATTCCACAATTTCCAGCAGCAATTCTAAAAGTTAAAATTATTTTATTTTAAACGAAAAAATCGACTAAGATTTTTTGTTATTTAATAAATATTTGTACTTAAAATTGATTTTAATACAACTAAAATGTTAATTAAATCAAAATTATATTTTTAATTTTCTTTCAACAAAAAAAAAAAAAAAATTGATGCAATTATCTCATTATTTAAATTTAAATACTTTTTAAACAATTTTCTTAATTGATAAAAAACTACTGATAATTTTTTGTGTGTATTTAATTGGGTTTTTTAGCTGTTCTTATTGTAGTCTGGCCTTACAAAGAAAAGAACTTAGTGGTAAAAAGAGAACCCTAGGGTTAAGAAACTTTTAGTTTGAAAATTCCATATTTCATGTTTATGATAATTTTTAAACAAAGTGTATATACAAAAGTGCTTAAGAATAATATTTTAAAAGGTGTTCCAACATTAATTTAATAACTATGCCATTAGGAATATATTTAGGAAAATCCATATATTTTTAATGAGCTTTTTTTAAAAGCAATTTTCTCTAAATGCCTTTGATATAACAAAGGTATCAAAAAATATAATATAAAATTGAGAACCCTTAAGATTTCATATGATGAATGAGCTTCAAAGCTCCCAAACTGAAATCTTCTTGCCCAAAATTTATATACATAAATATAATTTTAGAATTTAATTACTTTCAATGAAACTTCTTTATTTAGGTTTTTATTATACGAAATTACATAAATGGAATTAAAATGTATTTTTAGAAAAATTTGTATTAAAAATATAACTTCCATAATGAAAAGTATGTTCTTATGAAAAATTAATAATTTTTACTTTTTTGCCTTGTGATAAAAAATTTGAAGATTTTTTTCTTCAATATAAGATTCTTTTTTCGCCAAATGAAGATTTTTCTTCAAAATCTTGTGGCAATGCTGGTCTATAGAAACCAATATTAATGAATTGTTGCTAATGTTTTTCCCAGCTAATAAGTACTAGGTTAGGTAAGGTTCAATGGGCAGCCGTCACGACGACGGCTCACTTGGGTTCTTATAGCGGTCCCTTTGTGATACCCCTAGCCAGTGACAAGAGTCAGTCAGTGTCAACCAGACTATTCTTCGGATTTCACTGCAGCCTCGAAGCACCCCGACTCCCTGCAGAACAGAGAGATCGATTTCAGTCCCACATTAGACACATCGTCCAGACATGGCAATTCCGGTCTCCCAAAATGCCTTAACCTTATTCCCCTAGACCGGGGCAAAAAATTGCGTGCGTAGGCCTGGGAATCGAACCCGGATTAACTGCTTGGAAGGCAACTATGCTGACCATTACATTACGAGTACTACGTTTTTAGGAAATTTTTATTCGAAAAAAAGAGGATGAAATCCGTAACTCTGTGTTCATACGGCTCTTGTCTTATTGACATGATTGCCACTTTATAGGCGAGAGGGACGAGGGGAAAAGAAACGAGTACACAGATGCAATTATTGTCTTTACGTTTTGCTTTTTCATTCGTTGTTTAATTTTGTTATTGTTTTCAATATCAAAAAAGCACATGTGGTCAACATGACATGAATCATTTGAACGCCAATTCATGATCAAAGAAGAAAAAGGAAGAATCTTGTCAATAAGACATGAGCCGTATGAACTCAGACTTATATATTTTTTAAAATGCATATAATTTAAAGCTTAATAGAAATAGACTGTTTAAATATTTTTTTTTTTTTTCGAATAAAAATTTTCTTAAAATTTAGTACTTTTTAGCTGACAAAAACTTAAGCAACAATTCCTTAATATTGGTTTCTATAGACTACTGTTTTTATTTTCAAAATTATTGAATAATTGTAATTAACTAATAAATCGCATCTTAAAAAAACAAGATATCTTTTTTATAAAATTGAACATCGTGTCAGAAGTGATATGTAATTTTTGAAGTATATAATAAGAAATATATACTATTTTATGGGTCAAATAATTGTGAAGACGTTTAATTAAAAAATAAATAAATATTAAAAAACATAAAGATGTCGAAAGAAGAGTTTACTTTGCGGCTCAAATGTCTCCAAATATAAATTTGTTTTTTTGTTAAACTTGTACAAATTTTTTTATTAATGAGTATACAAATCACAAACACGGTGGTTTAAACCAATTTATAAATAAAAAAAAAACGGCAACTGGTTTCTAAAAAAGTGCAGTTTTGTTTTTTTCGAAACTCGGTTTTTTGAAAATGTCGAATAGTTAAGAACTCTTCACAGGTGGAAGTTGTTGTTGTTAAAATGTAAGTAAAGTTTTTGCTGGAAATGAAGTTCGAAAAATAAAAAACTTTTAAAAAATATGTTATACGTCTGAGAAATGTGTAACCTATTACCAATAGTAAAATCAATAAATCTCAAAAGTAATCATCAAATAAATATATTCATTAATTCCCTTTTTCATGAATAGGTGCAAAAAATATACGATTTTAAAAGTAAATACCTATACAGGCATGTTCTGAAAATCACAAGAATTCAAATCATTTGTGATTTACGGGTGTAAATGTAAGTCATAGGAACCTTCTTTCTAAGGCTCAGAGGTGTGCTTCAATTGGCATGACAGGTGCCATGAGAAGTACTCCTCAGGCTGCCCTGGATGTCATTCTACATCTTATGCCTATTGAGCAGTATGTGATGGGAATGGCGGCCAGGAGCATTCTTAGACTGACGGAGTTAGGACTGACAACGAATATTGCCTGGGACCGCCGGGCTCCACTGATTATGTGAGCACCAGAGTGGATTTTGGTCGGTTGCCAGAGGTAATAATGCCCTCTGGGGAGAGCTGGTCGGGCAGGAGCAGATTATTTGGTGGATTTGCTATTTTCACTGATGGCTCGAAGATGAGGGGCACGGGTGCAGGGGTCTACATTGAGGATCTAACATAAGAAGGTCATATAGCCTTCCTGACGACTTCAGGCGGAGGTTCTGGGGGTCTGGAGGGCCGTGGAACTGATAAGGGACAACATTGATAGGGGCTATATATGTATGTGGACAGCCAGGCGGCTCTTATGGCCGTAAGGGGCTGTTATGTGAACTCCAGGCTGGTTGATGAGTGTAGGAGGGCTCTGAAGGGAGCCTTAGGGGAGTATTTGCTAAGGTTGTGCTGGGTGCCGGGTCATTGCGACATAGGCGGCAATGAGGTTGCTGATGAGTTGGCAAGACAGGGCTCAGAGATGGAGGATCCTGACTGTGTGGAGGCGGTTAGGCCTCCATTGGGCTTCTATTTTGGTATGATTAAGGAGTGGATACTGGGCGCGACCAATCGGCCCTGGGGGGCCGAACGGACTGTCGGGTATCGCGGACACTGTGGCCGGTGCTTAGGAAGTCCGATTCGGTGTCGCTGCTGGGTCTGCGTTAGGGCAATGATAGGAATGATCACGGGCCACTGTATGATAGGCAGGATGGCGGTGAGGATGGGATCCGACTTTTCGGATATATGCAGGTTGTGCGAGGACCCTGAGGAGTTGGAGACAGTTGAGCACTTTCTGTGCCACTGTCCCAGGTTGCAGGGTAGCAGGCTGGGCAGTAGATTCCTGGGCGAATTAGGGGATGTCTCGAGTTGCGGACTCGAGAATCTGATAGGATTCGTAATGGGGATGGCATGGCTGCGCGAGGGGAGACTGGGTGCTAACCGCACGTAGGGCGAAATTGGTTTGAGTGGGATTTCTCTCGGGGTTGGTCCTTTACCTTCTCTTCTTTCCTTGCTTTTCTACCTATATTTTTGATCTGTCTTGTGCTTTCACTGTTTATTTCACCTACTTTCTACCTTTATAGCTATCTCTAATTAAGGCGTCACAATGGACCATATTGGTCTCTGGGTGAAGGTGTGAAGGAGACTTCACACCGGCCTTTCTACCTACCTACGGGTGTTATGAAAACCACAAAAGTTTTAACTTGGTTTAAAATGGTAAACAAAATAAGCAAGTAATTTTAAATCTGCAGCCGCTTAGCTGACCGGTTTAAAATCACAATTATGAAAAAAGTTTTTTGTCCAGAACACATTTCTTGTGATTTCAAAGAACTTTCTCAAAACGTGATTTTCAGAACATGCCTGATAAAAAAAATTAATTATAAAAATATATCTGTGGCATTTTGACAAAACATCTTAAGTCGAGATAAGAAAGCAAAAAAGTTATTAAAAAAAATTGGTGAACAAATTAATTGTTATCAAATAATAAAATAAACCAACATTAAAGAAAAATTTCGTTTATAATACAAAATTTTAATGTTTTTTGAATGAAAATTCGTATGATTAACCGCATTTTTTCAGCTTTTTATATTTCATTTAAGGTGTTTTGTCTAAATGCCACAGATATTCAAGGAATGTTTTTTGAAGTTAGAAGAAATAAGTAAATATAACCTCTAAATCTGACATATTTTTTAACATGTCTGCTTTTTCGATTTCAGGTTCAGATACTATAAACAACTGTGATACGATGCAAGAGAGACAAGAACGGCGAATACGTCAAATAAGACGTCAAGTTGATTGGCAGTGGCTTAATGCCTGTTTAGGTAATCATAATTCGCTTGAACAATCCCTAAACACTTCAACTAAAAAACGACAATTGAAATTACTTTGTTTTTCCTAAATTAGGTGTTGTTGAGAACAATTTTAGTGCAGTAGAAGCGTACTTGTCATGTGGTGGTAATCCAGCACGCTCTCTTACCAGTACTGAAATAGCAGCTCTTAATCGAAATTCAGCGTTTGATGTTGGTCATACACTAATACATTTGGCCATACGATTTCATCGCGAGGAAATGTTGCCCATGCTTTTGGCACAAATTTCTGGTTCTGGGCCGGGTATTAAGAGAGTACCCTCTTATGTAGCGCCCGATTTGGCAGCTGATATACGTCGTCATTTTGCCAATATATTGCGTATGCGTAAATCGATGTTTTCTTGTACATACGTACATGAACATGCGACATTTTCTCTGCCGGCTGAAATTGAAGAGTTGCCCTTGCCCATACAAGAGCAATTGTACGACGAGATATTAGATCGTGATGCCCAAAAACAATTGGAAAATCCACCACCAGCATTAAATTGGTCTTTGGAAATTACGGCACGTTTAGGCTCACGGTTAATGGTGTTGTGGAATCGCAGTGCTGGCGATTGCTTATTAGATTCAGCCATGCAAGCCACTTGGGGAGTATTTGATCGTGATAATATATTAAGAAGGGCCTTGGCCGATAGTTTACATCAATGTGCACCCATGTAAGAGAACTTGTTATAAAAAAGAAAAAAGTATAATTTTTATGTATCTCTTCTAAAGTTTCTATTCACGCTGGAAGGAATATGAGATGGTCCAGGCTTCTATGCTTCATTTTACACTAGAGGAAGCTCAGTGGCAAGATGATTGGACCACTTTATTATCATTAGCCAGTCAACCTGGGGCTTCTCTCGAACAATTACATATTTTTGCTTTAGCCCACATTCTTAGAAGACCCATTGTAGTCTATGGTGTCAAATATGTTAAAAGCTTTCGCGGTGAAGATATTGGTTATGCCAGATTCGAAGGTAGATATATTAAAATCTGTTTATAAACATAAAAGTTTTTACAATATTTATTTGCTTTTATTTTTTTAAGGCCTTTATCTGCCTTTGTTTTGGGATCAAAACTTTTGCATAAAGTCGCCAATAGCTTTAGGTTATACCCGAGGACACTTTAGTGCTCTCGTTCCAATGGAACCTTATTCCCGCATTGATATGCGTCGCGATGAACCAGAGGATGTAACGTACTTGCCGCTTATGGATTGTGAATCGAAATTATTGCCAATACATTTTCTAACTCAAACGGAGGTAGGTATTCAAGGAGTTTTCTGAAGCTTTGTGGGTTTTTTTTTAAAGGTTTTGTATAGAAAAAAAGTAAATCAGTTTTTTGTAAAATTTCATTGATTCAAGTTGTATAAAAAGGAAAAGAAAATTAGAAAAATACTGTCATCTTTTAAAACACAACATTTTACAAATATAATTTAAAGTTAGGGTTGCTTTGTAAACCCTCTTCTTTGCGTGAAAATTGTTTTTATATTGATTTTTTTAGAATATGTATTCAAAAATTGCTGTGAAAATATATTTCTGTGGCATTTTGACAAAATATCTTAAGTCGAGATAAGATAGCAAAAAATTGTTTAAAAAACCCAGTTAAAAAATCAATTTTATTAAATAATAAAATAAACCAAATATATAAAAAATTTCGTTTAAGGTGGCCACACACTAGTGATTTATGCATATGATTTGTGCGAACTCGACGTCTTGTTACTTGTTAATGGGGGCTGTGCGCGCACAAATCACAAGTAATTGAACATTTTTTATTTCTTGTGATTTGTTCGATGTGTTAGTGAGCTTGTGCGTGAACATTTTCAAATTTTTTTAATTTAAAACGTCGAACTGTATCTATTTCGGAGTTGCTTAGCATACAAATTTTTTTTTTATCTTCCTCTATTTTCTTCTATTTTTTAATTTCTTTGTTTGTTGTGTAAACAAGTAAACTATTAAAAATGTTATTCCATCGTCCGCTTCACAATTCGAGTTGTCTTTCTGAAGTTTAAGGTAATTGTGATTTGTTCGTCGTGTGGAGGAATGGTACGCTAACAAATCACAAGCACAAATCACTACATTTTTTTTAAACTTTTTAAATTTGAGTTACGATGTTTTGTCAAAATGCCACATATTTGAAGTAAATGAAGTAGAGTTTTTTTTATTTACCGTACAAAACTTACTGAGCTACCTTAACAAAAGCAGCAAGCGATTTTTGAAACATAAACATTTTCCAGCGTTTGTTTCATATACATTGTATGAAAATTATAAGTTTTGACAAAAAAAAAAAAAATCGGTGTTTTTATCAAGAATAAAAATTGGGAATTAAGCACGACAAACAAAATCTTGTTAATTGAAAATGTCATATTCCCAAAAAGTACTTTGATAATAAACTGGCACGTGCACCGCTTAAAAAAACTAAACTGGCAATCTGCTTTATTTGTTTTGGTTTTAATTTTGTTTTTTCTTAATCTACTTACAACTGCAATTAATGTTGGGAGAATCCCTACCAATTGTGTGGGGAAAAGATAAACTCACTGTTTATTGTTGTTGTTTTTGTTTAAGCTTTGTTACTGTTACAAGTAAAACTGTTGCTTTTAATTCTTGTTCGATTAACAGTTTTATTTGAATATTATCTTTAGTTTTTCTTAAATCTTTGGATGAAGTTTCCTGATGATCTGGCCAAAGAAACCAGTGAAATGCGCATAGGAATACCTTATCCCATCAACAAAAAATTTCAATGTTTTTATCAAGAATAAAAATTGAAAATCAAGCACGACAAACAAAATCTTGTTAAAAATAAATAAAATCAAAAATTTGCATTGTAAGCCAAGAAGAATTCTTGACAAAAGTTCGAAAAAGCAGAAGTGAGAAAGAAACATAAATTAATTTAAAATTTCGATCCACCAAGACAATATCATTGGTTAAAAGATTGATGTCTGACTATAGTCTACCATCCGTCACAGTGGCGAAAATGGTAAAACTGCAGAGAATTCTGATGATGAGAATGTGGTGAAAATTCGGACCGAGTTCGAGCATTAGTTCAGTCAAGAATGAAAGTTGTCAATAAATTTAATTTTTGCAAAACTTCAAAAAAATATCCAAAATTTTGATTGAAAACCATGAACACTTTAATAAAAAAAACACAAATTAATTCAAAAAAAAAAACGTTGCCGCTCAGTAAGAAAAAAAATTATGAATAACTAAAAATAACAATTTACAGGCAATATCGTTAGCTCATTATTGTTTTGGCGCATATGCCAAGAAGTCGTAGTGGAGAAAAACGACAATGAAGGAAGAAAAAGTACAATTTTTGTGAACTTTCGTTCATTAATGAAATAAAAATATAATAGTATTTTATTTAAAGTGAAAATTTTTTTGTGCTGCACACGTATACTTACTGCTGTGTATTGTGTTGTTGTCCATTTATTTTGCTTTTGCTTAAACTACTATTTTTTCTAACGGCAATGAAGCAAGCAAGAGTGAAATTTATTTTGGTACGTTTTTGTAGAAGGAACTTGCTGCAATTGTCAAATAGTAGCATGTAGAGTAAAACAATACTTAATTAACTTTCAAATATTTGATGTGGAGCAAAATTAATGCTTAATATGGTCATGGTACTACTTCTTTACTACTTAACCTAACTGATGATATTCGTTGTGGTAAGAATGAGGGCAATTTGACAACTGTGTTATCTCTCGATTTGTCTAAGGCGTTTAACTCGGTAAATTTTTGTGTTCTAATTAGTAAGTTGAAAAACTTGTTTAAATTTTCGAGTTCGGCCTGTAGGCTTATTTTGTCGTACTTATGTCATAGATTTCAGTTTGTAGATATTGGTGGAGCTTCCTCAGGCTTACTACCTCTTTCGTCTGGTGTTCCTTAGGGTTCTGTTTTGGGTCCGCTTCTTTTTATGTTATATGTAAATCGTTTTTATTTGCAGAGTGTAGTAGTGATACTTTACAATCTAATATTGACTATGCTCTTCGTCGTTTCCTGCAATGGTCTACAGCTAATAATTTGTTAGTAAACTCTTCTAAAACTAAGGCGATATTATTTGGAAATTTTAATTTACCAGAGTTGACTGTTTCTATTGGTGATTCTATACATTATTGATTTTGTTGATAGATTGCGATGATAGGCGCCTTAACTTTGAATATCATATTGATCGTGTAAGTTTAAAAGTAATTGGTCTTTTACGTAGGCTTTATTCAATGGGAGTTTTTTTTACCAGTTCACATAAGGAACACTATTACACATACGATTTCGATGCCTCATGTCATGTATGGGTTTGAGGTTATTTCTGGTACGGTAGCTTTTTGTGTTACTAGATTAAAACGTATTATGACCATGATAGTGCGTTATGTGTACAATGTTCGAGATAGAATGCATATATCGGATTATGTTCGATGCTTCTTGGGTTGTTCTTGCAGGAGTTTTATTTCATATCGTAATCTATTGAATTTCTACAAGGTTATTAGAAGCAGTGATGCCAACTTTTTGAGAGCAAAAAGCACTTTAAAATGTAGAAAAAGCACTAAAAAGCACTATTTCGAACAAAAAAAAGCGTTAAAAAGCACTAAGCCATTTTAACAATTTAATTAAACACAAAACAAGTTACATTCGGCTGTGCAAATATAACATACCTCTAAAATTGAAAAAAGGCGACGGCTTTGATTGGGGATTTTCATTTAAAATTTAATTAAAAAAATAGATTTACATTCGTATATAAACATTTTTAAATGTATTATTATTAGAGTTGTCAATTATTCGCCTTTCAGCTTTGTTCGAATAATTCAAATAATTGTTTTTGTTCGTTCGATCTAACGATTAAATCTGAAAAATTATTCGATTAATCGATGAGAATAACGAATAAAAAAAATTACATATTTTAAATAAGATACATCCGTCTGCTAATTTACAACTATGGAAAATCTTCCATTTTCTTCTTTATTTTTTCTCAAATCCACTATGACTTCTTTTTTTTTTTTTTTTTGATGCGTACAACTTTTCATCTTAGCTCCATATCGTTGTATTACTTAAAGGAATCGTAAAATCCTTAATTCTTAAATAATCCGATACAGCTTTGGATTTTCGAAAGGCGTTTGCAGACCTTCCATCTTCAGCCAAACTTCTGCGTACAACTTCTTCTATAAAACAACCGCTGTCTCTCTGTATGTATTTTTCCATTGGAAGAAGTTCGGCATATTTGATGTCGTTGGATTATCTTCCACTACATCGTTTTAATTTGTTATATTGTGACACTTATGCTATGTTCACACTTTAAACGCGTTTAGCAACTCGAGCGTGATTAAGTTCTAATCACATCAAAATCGAGATGATTAACCATATATTGAAGTTATTTGTTAATCACTTCAAATTGACATGATAACAACTTAATTACTTCATAAACCACATCGAATCCTCTGAACATACCTCAAACTGAGTACAATATAGAATCGGTCACCATGTAAGTAACCCTCACGTGTACAACCGACCATGATTTCTTCTTAATGTTTTTATTTGACTTTAAATAATTCGTAAATTAATTAGTATTGTGGTTATTTTGTTGAACTATTTATGGTTTTTAATCCAAATTTTTAATATTTTTAATTAGGCTTAAGTTCATGAAATTTAATTTTTATTAAATTATTTTTATGAAGAAAGGAATTTTACAACATGAAAATTAATTAAAATTGTTATTGATAATCTTTCATTATTGACGTGGCTCGGGCTCGAACCCTGGCCGGCAGGTTACCATGACATGTTTCGATCGCAACCACTCGATCTCCTCAGATGGATTTGCCGTCTTACACTCGCAGCCATCAACGACTGCTGACGTCACTAGTCAAACATCAATCCTTAAACCAAATTGTATTTTAACATTTGGTAGATCGAAATTTGCTTTCCTGAATGATTATCCATTTTAATTGATTTTACATGTTTCTTCCTTTACTTCTGTTTTTTCGTACTTTCGTCAAGAATTTTTCTTGAAGTCCAAGTACATTTTTGTTTTTTCACTTTGTCTTTCTCTTTTCTGTTGACCTTTTTCAGCACAACTTGAAGGACAAATGTACACATAGAGCTCGTGCCTTAGCTTTAACAATAATTAGTATTGTGGTTATTTTGTTGAACTATTTATGGTTTTTAATCCAAATTTTTAATATTTTTAATTAGGCTTAAGTTCATGAAATTTAATTTTTATTAAATTATTTTTATGAAGAAAGGAATTTTACAACATGAAAATTAATTAAAATTGTTATTGATAATCTTTCATTATTGACGTGGCTCGGGCTCGAACCCTGGCCGGCAGGTTACCATGACATGTTTCGATCGCAACCACTCGATCTCCTCAGATGGATTTGCCGTCTTACACTCGCAGCCATCAACGACTGCTGACGTCACTAGTCACAATTCCATAATTAATATGTTTAAAATGATCTTCTGATCACTTCATTAAAGTATTTTTATCCATTTTTAATAATTTAGAGAAATTTAAATTTGTTTGTTTGTTGCATTTTTTTCATTATCATCTGTCATCTAAATCATCTCAAATGTAATGAAAACGGCTCTGATTAACTTAATCAACATTTCATGAAAATTGTTTAACGTTTGATTTAAAAAGAAAACAGCTGTTACAATTGAAGCACAGCCGCGAATAACGTTTTAAGTTACCAAATCATAATTTTTCACGAGAGCAAAAAATTACTTGTTTTAAAAAACTTTTTTTCTATTATTAAAAATAATGATAATAAAAACTTTTATGCAAAAGGCTTTTAAAACATTATTCCGCACTGCAAGACCATTTCGGTTACATCATTTTAATAGTAACTTACAACGTTCTTCCACTGGCTGACACTTTGTATGCCATTTTGAAGACGTTAAGGTGATTAATTTTTGGTGATTTGATGTTTAAACTGTGTAAGAGAGTAAGGTTAACGGTTATCCGCTAAAAACAGTTTTTGCGAAATGTGGCGTCAAAGATTTGTTTAATACGAACATAAGATATATTTTTAAATACAATGAATACTTAAGCCTAAATTACACTATCTCACAAGTCTTACGTACTCCATAATACTTTGTGAGATAGAAATCTAATAAGTTTTGATGCGACTGTCAAAAAATCTAATGTAACATGGCAGATTGTGTTCACACCATCACACAAAGTATAAACACTCACACATGAAATAAAATGCAATTCTGATCCAATGAAAAGTATTATTGTTTAGAAATTTATCAAAAAACGATGAAGTCGTATGGGATGTCAAACTTTTTTCATAATACTTGTCATTTTCGTGACACATTGCATCACACTATCACACTTTATCATATTACTTGAGTTTTTGACATGTATTAATACAAAGTATAACATGGTTTTTGCCTACTAAACATTGAGATTAATTACAATGAGGGCTATAGCAACAATATTTTTTACTTTTTCTACATTTTGTATAAAATCGCTGAAAACGTATGAGAATAAATCAAATTATAAGCTTTTATTTCTTATAAGTCTTTTATTAATTTATTTTTTAATAAAAAAAAAATTGTTCGATTAATCGACACAATTTAATCGATTTATTCGTTATTCGAAAATCGCCATTTTAAAATTATTCGAACAAGAGTTTGTTTTTGTTTGATCGATTAATCGAATTATTCTTAATCGGTTGACAACTCTAATTATTATCTTCAATAAAAATATCATCCAAATCACTTGTATCACCATCAGCTGAGTTTGAATTGGCCATAAAACAGTTTTAAAGTAATACAGTGCGAGGGCGATTGTCGTAACTCGAAAACATTTGCAATGACCGACCATTGTTTATTTTAATAAAAAACCTTACATTTTATCGTTTAAATAATTCTAAATTAAAATCGTGCAAAGTTTAATAAAACAATTGGCGTATGATATTGTCCAATTATTTTAACCTATGTACGCTTCTGAATAAAGAACAAACATAAGGTGCAAAATAGAAATAACATGTATGTTTGTATTCTGATACTTAGTAAACCTTTTTGCAATAGCACTAGAGGTGGAAATGTACAACACACGCTTATTCGGAGACGAGTGTCGTGCGTTTAAAAACTTAAGCGCATGAAAAATGGCAGGTTACTCAACGCTCGTTATAAATGCATTTTCTGTCAGCTGTTTTTAATTTATTAAACACTTTGCTTATACCAAGTTACGGCTCTTTTTTTTGTTTTCAAAGTCGTTGCGTCCTTTTTTACGGGTTTCGACTGCATGTTTTCACAATCACAATTCCTGATATTTTCCAAGCCATTTTCTATTTTTGAAACAGTGTCTACATCTTTAAAAAAATGTTTACTGAAAACAAATACATAATTTTTATTACGAATTCTTAATATGTTGTCAACGCTAAAAAAATTTCCAAATTGCTAGGAAGCCTAGCTCTAATCTCGTAAATAACCTATCTTTTATCAATTTTAAATCTTAAAATATTTGCAGGCCTTCTTAAAATTGTACCCCAAATAGCAAATCTTATCTAAATTATTCTCTTTATAATTGAAGTTTTAAAAAATTACAGAAAAAAATAAAAATTGTTAAAAGCACTAAAGGCACTAACGAAAAATTGAAAAAGCACCAAGTTAGTGCTTTTTCTTAGTTTGGCACTAAGGATAAAATTTTGGCGTTTTCAGACATCAAAAAGCACTAAGTTGGCATCGCTGATTAGAAGTGGTTTGCCTGTGCAACTTTGGTCCGAATTTATATTTTCTCATTCTAGTAGAAATCCACAAATAATTATTCCTAGGATTAGTAGTTGAGCGTTCATTTGTTATGTGAATTGCGCGCTTTTGGAACATCTTGCCTCTTGAACTACGTTTGTTTTCACATTCGAACAATGTTTTTCCTTTAAAACTTCTTAGACACTTGTCATTTAAATTTTCTGATTTCTTTTCAATACCACAGACACGTTTACGTATTTTTAGTAAATGCCAACGATTGAAGTCGATCGCACTGTTTACGGTTCCGCAACATTTACCTATCAGTAAAGAGGTATTTACTTAGTTAAAAGTGAAGACGTATATACAAAATAAAACTCTTCCTAAATAAAATCTATTCTTTTAAATTTTAAGGGGGTTATTTCGTAAATCCCTTGACTTTGCGTTGAGAAATTTTTCATATAAAATTTTTTGAATGTTAAAAAATTTGTATGAAAATATTTTTTTAGTGCGGTGAAGTGTTTTGGAAAATTACCCTCTAAATTTTTTATTTTTAACTGAAATAAAATAATTAAAAAAATAAAAACTCTAACAAAGACTTCTTTAAAACCAAAAAAACTTTTGTAGTAAAAGTTTTCTACCTGTTTCAGACTATACGACATAACCCTGCAATAATATTCGCATTTTTTCATAGATTTTTCACAGAATTTACGTTTTTTTGTTGTTAGCCACAAGCTACAAATTGACGTTTAACTTCTAAATTTAAATATTCAGGTATGTGATGAAAATCGATAGATTTCAAAAAGATCATTTTAGCAGGTGTGATGAATTTCGAGAGATTTTTAAAGTCATTTCTGAATTAAACGGAAAACATATTGATTTAAAATCGTTTTGATTTCAAAATCATTGTCCATCACATACATACCTGATTAAATTTTCAAAATTTATACAAAATATATTAAAGAGGAACATTATTTTGTTGCTTGATTTAACATTTCTTGATACATAGTTTTACCCCCAAACGTCCTTAATTTTGTTTATGTGCGACATGTCGCATAGCTTGAAACAGGTAATATTAATAAGAATATATATAATTAATTCTTTTAACAAATACATAATAATACAAAGTATATCGGTGGCTTAATATAAAAAGGCATTGATCGACTTTTTTTTTAATTGTCTAAACGGGAAGAAAAAAAAAACTTAATACAATCTTAAAAAATGATACAACAAATTTTTTACTAAAGCCTCCAGAAATGTTCAAGCAAAATACGTTTGATATTTTTCTACAAGAATTAACAAAAAAAGCTATTCCAACAAAAATTTGTTACGCTTTTAATATTAAGCTATCGAAATGTAATACAAAATCAAAACTATACTAATAAAAATAATAAAGTTTTTAACAAATCAATTTTAAAACAATTAATTTTAAAGATGGGCCGTGAAGAGGCCATTATGCGCCAGTGGCTAGATGTTTGTGTCACAGAGGGTGGCCTATTAGTAGCTCAACAAAAGTTGCGAAAACGTCCACTTTTAGTAGCCCAAATGCTAGAGGAATGGTTGAACCATTATCGTAGAATAGCGTAAGTTGTATTTTATATATCCTCCGTCCCAAAGCATTTACATTTTTTTCTCTCCCAACAGACAAGTGATAACTGCACCATTTGTACGAAGGGCACAACAACAAATTGGCTACTCAAGTGATGGCGATTCCGATGAAGAGTAAGTCTGGAATACAAGAATGTTATCTCTTTTTTTTATTGCTTACAAATAACATCTCTCTACAATGATATATTTGATATAAATTTAAAAAGTTAGTAGTGGAATTATTTAAAAATATTTTGTTTATGTTTTTTCTTTTAATAGTTAAAACTAAAATTATAAATTAACAAAACAAAACTAAAAAAAATAAATTTAAACCCCGTGTTACACAACAATTCTTTTAAAGAAAAACCTCCACCAAAAAAAAAACATCCAACAAGTTTTATTAGCAAACATTTTAAATTAAAAACGAAAAATAAAAAATAAAATTGGAATCAAAATACCACAAAACAAAATTATAAAAATGGGAGGAGTATGAATGAATGTGTTAATTAAATTATTTAATCTTAATATGAATGTGAATCTAAATATGAAGAATATAAAAATAAGTAAAAAAAATTAAATTTTAGATAATTACAAGGGAAATATGTGAAAAATAAGCGGCAACAAAAAACAAATGAAACATAAATGTTGGGTTAAACCATTAAAAAAGAAAGGAAATTAAAACCCCCTCAAAAAATCCAGCATGCCAACACATCAGCTAGTTTTTAATGATTTTAATAAATTATAAACATATTTTATAATTTACTTTTAAACAAGAAAATTACTTAAAAAAAAAAATACAAAAAAGTATCTTCTGTTGAAAAATTAATTTTGTAATACTTTTTGTCTTTCCCCAGTGCCGGTGATTTTAAATAGAAAAGTTTAACAAAAAAAATTAAATAAATATAAATTTAAATCTATCTATATACAATCCTTTTTTAAGCAAAATTTAAAAAGAAAAACAAATTAATATATTATTAATAAAAAATACTACATTATATAAATGGGATTTAAGATTAAAAATATTTAATAGTTGTTTTATTACATTTTATTATTTAATTAGATTTTTCTTTTTTTTCGATTTTTAAAGATTATATTATTAATTAATTAATTAATTAAATAGATAATACTTGCATATAAATATGATGATGAATAAATAAAAACTCAATATTTTTGTTGGTAATGTTATTAAATAATGAATTGAATGAATTAAATTAATAAAATATACTTAAAATTATTATGCAAACTTAATAACAAAAAAAAAACTGAAAATATACAAATAAATAATTAAATTTATTTCAAAATTTGTTAAAAAAAAAACATTAATTTATTTTTATTAAATCAAGATAAAAATTTGCTTTATAATATTCTCTAAGTGCAGTTTTTCTGTTATGCTCTAACGACTAAAAATGGCTCTCTTAAAATGCTACGGGTTTTATTCATAAAACGGATGGTTTTCTAAGGAAATTTGTTTAAAAAACCTTTATAAATCGAAAATACTTTTTAAAATTTAAAATATAATTTTTAAATTTTCTCAACACTTGTATTATTAGGTCTGATCCCGTACTCAACGTTGGGAGCCCGCGGGATCCCGATGTTACCGAAAACTGTTGCCGTACTTATAATTTAGTATAGTGAGAGCTTTTAAGAAAAGAGCCAGTACTTTTTCCTTAGGATGATTCGGAAAGTTGTTAAATAATCGAACAGTCGAAATAAAATAATTGCTTTTTCTTCCACTTTTTGATTTTTCATTGGACAAAAATAAACTGTTGCTTTTACTTCTGATTCATTAAATGAATACAGTTGTAGTACAGGCAAAAGCAAAAAAAGAAATGTTATACACAACAAAGAACATCGGCAGCCGACATGTTCGGAACTGTTTGGTTCCATGGTCTAATTTGATTAGACGTGACATAACCATAACAAAACTGTATTACCATCATCACTGTATTGCCAAAACGACATAAACATACCATACAAAAAGATTCAATTTTGGTTTCCACGGTCTGTGGCATTATGGTTATGTCACGTCTAATTTGAGCTAAATACTGGTTCCCATACTTTTGTACTTTTTTGTCTATTAGTGAGGGATGTTTTTGTTTGCTCTCATATTACCGAACTATAAAAAAAATTGCATTTTACAGCACTGGGGTTCAGTGTTGCCAGAACTTTTAGAGGTAAAATCAGCAAAAATCCATAATATTTGATCAAAAAATCTGCAAAATCTTCGTCAAGATTTAAAAAATCTACAATAAATCTTCAAAACACATTTATTACATTTTTATGTAGCTTATTTAGAAAACAATATAACATGTTCTGGAATTTTTAATCGATGGTAAATATCTATAAGAGGTCCTCGAAGGTATAAAAAAGGAAATATTTGTTTAAACTTTCAACACAGAAAAGTTTCAAAAATTTGTTCTATTTTAATTTCACTCGAATGCGATTTACAGAACATGTTATCAGCCATGTTCTGAAATTTTTTGATATTTTTCCATTAAAAATATCTTTTCAAATTTAACTTCTCAGGCAGAGTTGGGACTTATCACACCTTTGTTATTTTAAACAACAAATTAATAGTTAATTGATATTTAAACTGTCAAGGGTCTTATTAAAAATATACAAGAGAACAAATATTGCAACTATTAAATATATTTATGCATAAGAACATATCCGTGGCATTTTGACAAAACATCTTAAGTCGAGTTACCAAAAAAGTTTAAAAAAAAAACTCGGTGAAAAAATGAATTTTATCAAATAATCAAATATTAAAATAAACCAAATTTAAGAAAATTTTATTTATAATACAATATTTAAAAAACGTGAACAAAAATGTGTTTTTAATGAAATTGCATTTTGACAAATTTCATTAAAAACAGATATGAATATATAAGTATGTACGTACATATGCATATTATTTCGTGTAAAATCAGATGACATAAGTCCGGCGATATTAATGTCAATTATTATCAATGCAAAACGTGAAAATAGTGAAACATAAGTGACAATGTAAAGAAGTTTTAACCGAACTAAAAAAATCTTGAATTTTAAAACAAAAATCTTCAAATCTGCATTTTGATAATTTTCGGGATAAAATCTGCAAAATGCAGATAAATCTGCAGTTCTGGCATCGCTGCTGAGGCTGCCAAATATATATGTCGGTAGTGCAGGGTTCAAGCTTCTTTAAGTTGAGTTGCCAGTGAATTTTTTAGGAAAATACAGTTTATATACATTTTCATATTATTCGAATGTGTATTCTAAGTCAAATTACAATCCTAAAAAGCTTTTATACTTTATTATTCTTATTCCTTCAATATTTTCTATGCACTATCATAGAAAATATTCCTGGAAAGGAATAAGCTTAATAAAGTATAAAAGCTTTTGAGGATTGTAATTTGACTTAGAATACACATTCGAATAATATGAAAATTTATATAAACTAGTGTTTACCTAATGGTCAAAATTCGACCATTTGGCGAGGGACCATCCTCCGGTTCATATTGCAACTTCCACGTGAGTTAATTTCGTTTTACAATTTTAATATAATCAGGACATTGGATGTTTAATTATATTTTTCTATGTCTAATATTAACGAAAATTAATCAATTTACCAGATGTTGAACGAAAAAGTACCAAAAAGCTCCCCTCACATGTCCTTATTCCCCCAGGGCCATGCATTTTTAATTTTATCTTTATAGGTCGAATATTAACAAAAATTCAAAACATACCAAAGGAAAAACAAAAAGTATATAGTCGAAATATGCGAAAACCGGTTTCTGAAAAATGTCGAATAATCGACAACCCTTTTTATTTTATTATTTTAAAATTGAAAAAAACAACTTTTTTGTGTTTGTATTAGTAGCAAATTTGAACGCTTATAACTCTGAAATTATTGAACAGATTTTCATAAAATATATATTGTGCACTTCTGTAAGAAAATATCTTTCAAATGTTGTATATTTTGTTCAAATCGGTTGACATACAGAGGAGGAAAGTGTTCTTAACTGTTTTGCCTTAGCCGATTTATATATAGATTCTATTTGATATTATTTTTATTAAAAAATATAGCTATGAAGACATGTAACAGCAGCTATACACACACAGTTTTTTGCCGCAAGTTTTTACTTATTACTATTAAATCTAGCCGAATTACAGCAGTGAATACAAACAACAAGAATGGCAGGTTGAATGGATTGCTTAGCTGTGCTTTTTTACTGCTATTTTGAGGTCTTTATGTCGAAATTTTTAGATTTTTATATTTGGACTGAAATGTCGAATATTTTCGGAATGTTGTAAAAAAATTTAAAAAAACAAATGCCATTGGAGGAAGAGTTCGGTAGATTGATTACCTTTTGAGTTGAGAATAAAAACCAATTTAGAACATTATTTAAAATTGCAATTAAATATCTTATAGTCCCAACAACTTTGGTTCTTTCAGAAAGGTACTTATCAGCAACACAAATTTTCAACTGACATCTCGAATAACATGCGAACATACAAACATTCAGTCGATAGTAATATCGATAGTGAAATTTGAACTATCGATAAATACCGATAGTAGAAAATATCGATAGTATCCCAGCACTACCACGGATAAAATTACCTCGCCAAAAATACCAATATTTTGCGGTAATTATGCGGGGTAAGCATTGAAACGAATACGCTTAACTACCTCGTCGAGGCAATAAAACGAATACGTTTAAATACTTCAGTGGGGTAATTAAACGTATTTCTTTACAAGATACCTTAACTTTGATGTATGAAAAAAAGTTAAATCATGCGAAACATAGGAATTTGTTATTTGTATCAGCTAAATCTAAAGAGATTTTAATCAAAAACAAGAGGATTTACTGTCTTAAATTTTATCTTTAATGTTTTTTGAGATGTCCTGTCATATCCTACTAACAAAAGCGTACTCATCCAAACAAACTGAATATCAGGGAAACCGTAAATATGCCATTGTAGGTTATTTCTTGTAAGACCAATGAAGACAGAAACGGTATATGTATGTATGCACATATTGGTCTGTTTTAGAGCTTTTTTCGATTTGTTAGTGAAAAATTTGCATCTTTTAGAGCATTTGTAAAGTTTGTAGCTGATATTTCGCGTTTTTAAAGCATATTTTAATACATGTTTAGATAAAGTTTCTGTTGCTTTGCTTTAATTAAGCCATTTACATTTCATTTTAGCTCTATAATTGTAAACCAAAGCAAGTTTTTGTCAAATTTTATACAGACATAGAAATCTAGACGCATCTTTTAGTATACCGACCGACTCAAAACACTTTCTAAAATCATCTTTTCATGTCCGTCAATCTGGCTGGTTGTCTTTCCAAGTAAACATTGTCCGCAAAGTACAAGTTACAATTTGTAGATAATTTGATAAAACTTGGTAAATACGTTTTATTGTCATTAGAATGAAACCTTTGTATGTAAATTGTAAAAATCGGTCAATAAAAACGCATAGTTTCCATGCAAACTTCTTTCTTTATGTAAATAAACCAACTTACCATATTCGTATTAAGATTATCGGTTCACATTTAAACATTCATTCAAATATCAATCTCAAAAATATTTAAGCTTTTTTATTTTTTTAAATATTCATATTAATTTAAAATTAAGCGACCTTCCTTTTAATTTCTTTTAGACAAAATATCTCATATAATTTTTGGTGTTTCTAGTTAATATTCGGCACAAGTAACATTTATATAAATCTTAAACTCATAACATAACTTAATTCTGGTGAGACCATTAGTATCCATGGGTTGCAAATAGTGTGCCGTGTTTGGCGAATTTAAAAAACTGCAGCTGTTTGGTAATAGATAAAAGAGCACTTAAATTTATTTCCTTTAATCTATTACCAAACAGTCTCAGGCGTATTTTAAATTCGCCAACCACGATTAGGGTGAGTGTAAATCTCGATAATTCATCTGCAAATACTATGGTGTATGGACTTTACTTTACCGACTATAATTTTTTCCTTGTTTTTTTTTTTTAATGCAAATAGTAAATTATTGAATATTTTGCTTTTAAACATGCCATATTTTGTTTTTTGGGGCATATTATAATACAAATTTGATTTATAGAGGAATAAAACTTTTGTGGGTCAAAAGGGGTAAAAAAACCAATGGCGTTTTCTTTTCTAAAAAAAAGTGTTGCATAAGTGTTTCATGTGACTTGGCAACATTTTTAAATGCTTAAATAAAGTACAATTAAGGCTCAGTTAGCCGGAAGTAACAGTAACCTTACCGTAAAAAAGTAAGACTATTTCTATTTCTTACAGATTGAGACGTAACATCTTAAGGTAGAAGTACATAACACGCGTTAGTGCGCGCGCGCTCTGTCGTCTTCTGTCAAAAAAAGTTAAGCTAGTGTGTTTTCATTGAACAAGCTACATGCAAAATATTTTGACGCGTTTGCGCCGGAAAGTTGGTTAACTTTGAACTTTTTAACGCGTTGTGTGTTTTTGACAAGTAATCAGCTGACAATAAAAATAATAATTTAACAAATTTGTGAATCATGAAAGAAAAACTTATTGAAGAGCTTAAAAAACATACAATATTTAAATAAAAAGAATAAATTTAATAAAATAACAAAATCTTGATATACTTTCAAACCCGTTTTTAATGCACAAATAAGTAAACAAATAAAAAACAGCTGACAGGAATGGCTTTTGTAACGCGTGTTGTGTAACTTGCAGTTTTTGACACGCTAAAGTTTATAAACGCAAGATACTTGTCGACGAACTAACGCGTGTTTTGTACTTCCACCTTTACTGCAAACTATGATCGTTCTAATTGCTTTACATACAACAAAATGAAGCAGCTGATTTGCAACGTTACTGTTACTCCCGGCTAAAGGTGGAAGTACATAACACGCGTTAGCTCGTCGACAAGTATCGTGCGTTTATAAACTTTAGCGCGTCAAAAACTGCAAGTTACACAACACGCGTTAAAAAAACCGTTCCTGTCAGCTGTTTTTTATTTGTTTACTTATTTGTGCATTAAAAACGGGTTCGAAAGTATATCAAGATTTTGTTATTTTATTAAATTTATTCTTTTTATATAAATACTAGCTTAACCCGGTGCGCTTCGCTACACTGCTTTAACCACTTTTTCAGTTGAGAGCTATTTAATATATGAATCCTATGGGAGGTGTTTCCCTCCCGCGCCTACCCGCTTTTTTCTATTTTCAAAAGTGTAGTATACCATAAGAGTGACTTCTACAAAGTTTGAACATGCTTACTATAACAGTTCTTAAGATATGCGATATTAAACATTGGCGTCCTATGGGGGTAACGTTTCCCCGCTGCTATTTTATTTCAATTTTGGGGTTCAGAAGATCATACTACAAAAAGTTAAACAAAATGAGTGCAGCGGCTCTAAATTATATTTCTATCTATGAGGGGTACTGCTCCTCCTCTGTCTACCCCGCCCATTTCTATATAGTTTACCATAATAGTAGCTTTAACCACGTTTGAAGACTACCCCTTTAATAGTTCTTCAGCTGAGCGATATTTAATATATGCATCCTATGGAAGGTATTCCCCTCTGCGCCTACCCGCCTTATTTTTATTTTCAAAAGTGTAGTATACCATAAGTGTGACTTCTACAAAGTTTGAACATTCTCACTATAACAGTTTTAAAGATATCCGATATTAAACATTGGCGTCCTATGGGGGGTAACACTTCCCCCGCTGCTATTTTGTTTCAATTTTGGGGCTCAGAAGATCCTACTACCAAAAGTTCAACAAATTGCTTGCAGCGGCTCTTATTAATATTTCTATCTATGAGGGGAACTCCTCCTCCTCCTCTGTCCACCCCGCCCATTACTATATTGAAATTTAAAGTTTGCTATAATAGTAGCTTTAACCACGTTTGAAGACTCTCCCTTTAATAGTTCTTCAGTTGAGCGATATTTAATATATGCATCGTATGGGAGGTATTTCCACCCCTGCGCATGCCCGCTTTGTTTTTATTTTCAGTAGTGTAGTATACAATAAGTGTGACTTCTACAAAGTTTAAACATTCTCACTATAACAGTTCTCAAGATATGCGATATTAAACATTGGCGTTATATTGGGGGAACCACTTCCCCCGCTGCTATTTTGTTTCAATTTTGGGGCTCAGAAGACCCTACTACCAAAAGTTCAACAAATTGCTTGCAGCGGCTCTTATTAATATTTCTATCTATGAGGGGTACTGCTCCTCCTCTGTCCACCCCGCCCATTACTATATTGAAATTTAAAGTTTGCTATAATAGTAGCTTTAACCACGTTTGAAGACTCTCCCTTTAATAGTTCTTCAGTTGAGCGATATTTAATATATGCATCGTATGGGAGGTATTTCCACCCCTGCGCATGCCCGCTTTATTTTTATTTTCAAAAGTGAAGTATACCATTAGAGTGAATTATACAAAGTTTGAACATTCTCACTATAACAGTTCTTAAGATATGCGATATTAAACAATGGCGTCCTATGCCACTTCCCCCGCTGCTATTTTATTTGCATTTTGGGGCTCAGAAGATCCTACTACCAAAAGTTCAACAAAATGCTTGCAGCGGCTCTTAAAATATGCGATATTTAATATTGGCATCCACGAAAAAATATGGCACTGCCCCTTTGTCCAATACACCTTTTTACCACTGTTTTAATTAAACGTATTTCTATTCATGGCAACAACATATATACCAAATATTATCGCAGTAGGTCAAAAAATGTCATAGATAACACGATTTTAAATTTCTTTGCCCAGTCACAATTTTATATAGCCTAATGTCTCTTCCAGGGTCACAGTTACAGGCTGTGAAAATTTCAAGGCCATCGGTCAAGTGGTTTGGCCTCCTATAACACAGTACAACATTTTTCAGTTAATTGATTGCCAACTCAATTCTGTGAACTGTATGTGAAATTAGACCCAAAAAGAAGAATTTCTGCATCATTCGTTTTGTCTTCTTACCTGCGATTTGAAGTAAGTATCGATTTGAAGTTAGAACTATCGTATAGGGGAATTTATCACGTTTTAGGTCCTGTTGTTTGACATAGCTCGACAACCACTAGCCCAATTTAGTTGAAATAAATTTTAAAAAATTAAGAATTACAATTCCCTTAATCTGTTCATATATTGTTTTCCTATACAAGTAACACTTTCGAAGTTAAAAATGAATGTATGAAGGGAAAAAATTATTTTTTGCCTAAAAATTTAAATTTTTTTTTTAAAAATACATAAAAAATCCAAAATGGAAAAAAGTTTCAAGTCTAGTTATTTTTTCGCAAAGTCACATAACCTATGAGCAAAATGAGACAAAGATCATAAAAATCGATGCACGCGTTTCGCTTTTATTCGCAATTGAGTAAAGGTATGAATTTCAAAAATCAGTTATAGCCACCACCCTTAAAATAAAAATAAAAATATAAATTAAAAAATTATCATGCAAAAAAAAACTTTATTTATAAAAACTTAATGAAAATAAAATAATATGCAATTAATACGCAATTATAATATGCATAAAAACAAAATTTAGAACATTTTTTCAATTATTGGCAATATCCATCCTTGTAGAAGTTGACGCTTGTGGTTCTGATGATCTTGTTTTCTTCGTAGGTTGTTCATATTCATGGTCTGAGTCTGTATCGTCATCCGAGATACACATACTATTCAAGGGCTTGTTTCTTTCACTGTGTCCACCAATTTCAGTGTCTTCATCTTCGGTGCTTTCTTCAAACTGCATAATTGTGGAACTCCACCAACAAACCTCCGCAAGCAATGCATCCAATTTTTTGCTTTTGAACCGCTTTTCAAATGGCATGGTCACCTGGTGGAACCTCTCTCCTTGTTCGTCTCATTCCTGAGGTGATTGTGCCAAAAAAGTATCGAGGTGGTGGTGCAAGAAATGCAATTTCAGCGTCATGGATGCACCGATTTTTTCGAAATAAAACAGCAACCTGTCCACTCGTTGCTGTATCTCTTCTCGCTGGACACGGTTCTTTCCTAGAACGCCTTCTATTACTTCTTTCAATGCGTTCCATGCATGTTGGTGGTCGTGATGCTCTGAAAGCAAATGTGTGAAAGAATCACTTTTGATCAATTTCCGAATATCAGGTCCATTGAGAATACCTGTTTTAAATACATAAGAAAAACGAAAAAATTATTGGTAATGCGAATGTATAGAAATTAACAAATTTAGATATGACAATATTGAAATACAGAGTACGATACGTACCGTTTTTAATTTTCTCATCACTGAGTTTCGGAAAGATGGATTTCAAACAGTCAAAGGCGCCGTTAACTTTTTTGACCACCACTTCAACGAATTTCCCAGCTATTCCCAGTTTCATGTGGAGTGATGGCAACAAAATATCATCCAGGTCCTTTATCATAGGTTCATTGCGTAATTTTAATTGTTTGTTGAGCTCGGGAGTTCTTCCTTTCCAATCTTTACATTGATATTGATTTCCTTTGTATCGTGAATCCCAATTACAAAGGAAGCAGAAGTTTTTCGATATCCGCCCTTTTCTATAATCCCTTGTAGTATGTTGACCACCTTCAGATCGCAACAAATGTTCCATTTGTGTTCATCGTATTTGATTTTCTTCAAAATTTCGCCCAATGCTTCATACGTTTCCTTCATAGTTGTGCTGAATCCCAATGGAATGCATGGTTTTTTATTTTTTTTGTGCAGCAGCACAGCCTTCAAACTAGTAACTGAACCATCGATGAATAAACGCCAGTCGCCAGCGATATAATCCATTCCCAATTTTTTCACTAAACCTGGGATATCATGGCAGTACGTGAACGTATTTGCTTCGTCAACGGAATAAAATGTCTGAAAATCAGCTTGGCGTTGTCGGTATGATGTTGCGCTGACATTTTGCTGTGTGAGTTTTCTTCTCTTCAAAAATGATGTCAGCCATTCGGAGTCATGTTGTGATAGTCCCAGCTTGGCCACAATGTAATCCATTTCGATTTGTGGTAGCGGTTGTGGTGCACTATTTTCAATATCGGGTATCCAATCAGCATCATCCAAATCGGTCGGATTGGTGAAAACGGTTTCGGCTAGCAGGGACACAGTATCCGCACTCGGAGGTTTAGGTGCATCGGTATCAGCAGGGCGTTGCACTGGAAGTGTGGCAGTAAATGCAGCAGTGTATACTTTTGTTTTCAATTGTTGTCTGTTTAATCCAGGACGAAAATTTATGCATGCATAGCACCTGGATTCATCATGTCCAGTTGTGTCTTCCACCCAAATTACTGGCTTCATAAAAGATAACTTTCTACTTTTTCCGTGAATCCATTTTAGAAGGGTAGTATAACAACTGTTGCACACTGTGTTCGGCGTAAAATTTGCACCACTTAAATCTGCTTCATCGAAATAATTACAATACGCGGTTTTGAATTGCTCAGTAAACAAATTTTTTCGATCTTTTTTCTGTATTTTTCGGACGATATGACCACAAACGTAACAATATTCATCCAAATATGGGCACTTGTTGTTTTCCATATTGATATATTTTATGTTTTGTTGTTATTCACTTTTAAAAAACTGGAGAAAAATCACTTTTTCTGTTCGCGTTCGTCGGCACTGGCTGAATGCCAAAAATCGATCAATGCACACCTATAAATACTACGTATTTTTGAATATTTTACTGCCAGGTACTTATAAATGGGCGCATATTTTAAGGGCGGCTGGCTATATACCTGATTCAGCACTTGTACGTTTCAAACTGTGCAAAACTTTCCAAATAATGACCACCCTTAAATGTGGGTGCAATTTCTGTAAAAAAATCATATAGGTAGCCACCGGAAAAACCCAAATAATAAAAAGGTCCACTTTCCGTTTAATTGTCCACGTACATTTATTACCGCAATCATAAAAATCAAATAACCTTTTGTTTATTCCTTTTTTTTTAATTCTCAGAATCATGTTGTGCATATCTCGAGCAAATTTTTGAAATTCATACATTTACTTAATTGTGAATAAATGACAAACGCGTGCATCGATTTTTATGATCTTTGTCTCATTTTGCTCATAGGTTATGTGACTTTGCGAAAAAATAACTAGACTTGAAACTTTTTTCCATTTTGGATTTTTTATGTATTTAAAAAAAAAAAATTTAAATTTTTAGGCAAAAAATAATTTTTTCCCTTCATACATTCATTTTTAACTTCGAAAGTGTTACTTGTATAGGAAAACAATATATGAACAGATTAAGGAAATTGTAATTCTTAATTTTTTAAAATTTATTTCAACTAAATTGGGCTAGTGGTTGTCGAGCTATGTCAAACAACAGGGCCTAAAACGTGATAAATTCCCCTATACGATAGTACTAACTTCAAATCGATACTTACTTCAAATCGCAGGTAAGAAGACAAAACGAATGATGCAGAAATTCTTCTTTTTGGGTCTAATTTCACATACAGTTCACAGAATTGAGTTGGCAAATCATGTGTTGTACTGTGTAAGGCACAAATATATATATATATATATATATACAAATATACATACATTCACTTTTATATATATAGATTGTATGTTTTTTAAGCTCTTCTCTAAGTTTTTCTTTCATGATTCACAAATTTGTTAAATTACTATTTTTATTGTCAGCTGATTACTTGTCAAAAACACACAACGCGTTAAAAAGTTCAAAGTTAACCAACTTTCTGGCGCAAACGCGTCAAAATATTTTGCATGTAGCTTGTTCTATGAAAACACACTACCTTAACTTTTTTTGACAGAAGACGACAGAGCGCGTGCGCACTAATGCGTGTTGTGTACTACCTTAACTGAGCCTTTAGCGCAAGGTAAATTCAATTACAGGTGGTGGCAAGACTACAAAAATCCAAAGCCAACAGAAACAACAGAAACAACAGATATTTTTTGTATTGCATTGTTTGCATTACCACCACCTTGTACTGAGTTCGCTTGGTGTTGTAGTGCTGCACTCATTCCCCTTTAATAAAAATGAGTGTTGAACATGTAGCATTTTTTTTTAATTTTAAAGGGAACATCATCAGAAAGGAACGCTTTACATTTTTGAAATAACACATGTTTTCAGAAAAGAACATAAAAAAATGTAAAAGGTAGAATAAATTCAGAATTTTACTCAGAAAAGAAAACGCCATAAGCTACCAGCAGAAAGGTAAAACTGATTTCTCTGATTTCATATGTGTGTTTGTACCAGCGTGGACCAGACTGTAAAATACTTTTTTTATTTGAATGCAATTACCATGGTGGAATAAGCAGGTGGCATCGTCACGGCAACAAATATAATGGCGTTTTCTTTTCTAAAAAAAAGTGTTGCATAAGTGTTACTTGTGAATTGACAAAATTTTAAAATGGGTGTTGAACATGTAGCATTTTTTTAATTTTAAAGGGAACATCGTCTGAAAAGAACGCTTAACACCTTTAAAATAACACATGTTTTCCAGAAAAGAACATAAAAAAATCTTACCGGTTCTGCCGTTAAGATTACTCAGAAAAGAAAACACCATAACATTACAACAAAAATGGAAATTATATCACCGTTTACGTCAAAAAATACTTTAAACAAAAATCAAAGCGTGCCGCTGAACGTGATGAAATAAATACATTTTTAGCCAATTTTTATTTAATTATGGTCAATATCTTGTTTATTTTAATTTAAAATTATCCAAGACTTTAATAAAATACAATAATCAGAGCACAAAACGTGGACTTTTTGTAAACAAAAACCAAACTTTGACATAAGACTAGACAAACAATGCAAGAGCAAAAAATCGTCATCTGGCGTAGTGCTGCCACCTTTGTTATTTCACCTTGCTGAAAACGGTTTTTGTGGTGAATAAAATGCCCATGGTGAAATTACTACAAGGTGGCAGCAGGATTGTCAGATTTCTCGCCAAACGTGGCGATTTTTAAACTTGTTGGGCGTCCTAATTTTTAATTTGGCGATTAAACAAAAAAGTGGGCGATTTTGTTGGCTATTTTCGATGAGCTTTGCATTTGTTTTGAAATTCGTTAAATTCAATAATGAGAAATAATATTTTTATATCATACTTATAGTATTTTTGTGTATGAAATTTGAGGCAATCATATGTATGGTAAGTATTTGAAAGTATGTTCAAATGGCTGATGAAGATAATGAATATCTCCGAGAAAATAGGTTTTTATATTTTAAAGTGCTTTTGAAAGAATCAATAAATAGAATTAAACATAAATATATTTAAAGTCTATGAAAATTTTTTCATTATATGTATGTGGCAATTTATTATCACAGATACAATACATTTTTGTTAGTGATATTTTAAAGATTTTTATGAACTCTTACATACTTTTTGACATTTTTGAATCCAAACTTACTTCGACTGTTCTTTATATGCTGGTAATTATTACTAGTAATGCCTGTGTTTAAGACATGAACCCCACTTAAGCTCGCCTTCGAAGTACATATAATGCAATACGAACTTCTAGACGTGTTATTACGAGTTATAAGTTGCACTTCTTTTGTACCATCTTTGAATTAATGCAATATCCTTACAATATATTCCAAAAAAGAAGACAAATAGGGAGCTTTGCCGGAGAAGCGTTTTAGATGTATAATAAAACTGCAACTATATTAAAATGTATATCAAATATTTGTTTAATACTTTTTTATGCTTTAAGTAGTACCATTTTTGTGTTCACTAGCTATTTTTACTTTTTTCTAAATAAAAATTAAGCAAAATATATATCATGGCGAATTTTCTTCCGACCAAAATTGGCTGCAAAACCTACCCTAATCCTTTGTAACCGACCAAATATTTAAAAACAAATACATATATCGTCATATAAAATGCAAAAGAGCCTATTATCATTTTTAAACAGTTTTCAGAAGCGATAAGAAACTTCATAAAAAGCAAACTATTGTGATTAAAAAAAAGTTTTTTTAGGATAGCACCATTAATCCGTTATTTGTTCACAATATATACCAGAAAAGCCGTTGTTTTAATCACAATAGTTGCCTTTTTATTTCTTTTTTATCTTAATTTAAATTTTTTTTTAAATGATGATAGGCCCTTTTGTATTTCATATGACAATATTTTTTTTTTTTTTTTATATAACTTATTTAGTTCGTAGTAGAGAATGGTAAATGGATTCCAAAATCGATTTTTCAATTTGCCAAATTTTGAAAAAAATAAAAAATCTATTTTAAAAGCCCAATAATCGATTTCAGTATAAAATCGCATGCGTAAATTCGATTGCAAAAACTCGATTTTTTTACCACAAAATCGAAATCGATTAACCATTCCCTAGTTCGTAGTTTGTAAAATTTTCTTAAATAAACACCCAATTCACCCAATTTACGACGTCGTTTTTTCTTCAATCTCTTTTGAAGTAACTTCCAAAAATCCTCGGCGTTCATACGATGATTTTTGGTTGCAGTAGGGCCTTGATTAACCGTCTTTCGGCTGAAAGAAACATTTTGCTTTAACCAGTAACACATATATTAAGAATAAGTAATTTTTAGCTTGGACAAGATCATGCAACATTTTTTTTAGTTCAAGCCATATTTTCTGTTAATTTAGTAAATAATTATTTTCGTTAATAATTCACATAAAAAACCAGTTATAAGAAAAACTTTCTGCAAGTTTTGCGGCTCTTGTAACATCGACTTTATAAAAACATGTGCAAAATACAGTATCAAAGCATCGCACTGTTCTATAATTCTTAAAATATCTCCCTCCAAAGAAGTCCATCTTGTATAAGAAAAACTTAATATATTATGGGGTGGTACAGAACAGTATCCCTACAATTCTTTTATTCATGTTAATCTTTTAGGACTATGCGAAAAAAAATTAAATTTTCCACAAAGAATCTTAATATTTTTGGCACTGAAGCTCAAATAAAATGACAGAATTACCATTTATAAGATTAACAACGTCAAAGTTACTAACGTAAAACATTACATTTTTGCTCTAACTAATAAGTGTGCTCTGTGCTAATAAGCCAGCACGCCAGCAAGTGAAACAGGCTGTTATTGGTTTTCTTGCGTCATTTTCTTTTTTTTTACTTGTTCCGAACCGAACCACACAGCATAAAAATAATATAAATACTGCTGCGATGAATATTGAACATATATGTACATATATTGAGTTTCTATAACAAACAAAATTAAAACTTCTCCTAAAACGTGAATGCATTGATATAAAACCGATTATTACTCCTTCTAAAGTTTTGTTTGCTTAAGTTACATTTTAATTTTTGTTATTTATTGCATAATAAAAAAACTTAAATTCATACTTTATATCAAAAATACATATGCATATATTTGATTTAAATGTATTATATATTGGTCGGTTCCAATGGATTTTGGTAAAAATGTTTGGTCGAATAGAAATTGTTTAGTGGCAACGCGATCTGCAACAAATAAAACAAACAATTATTTAAAATTGCTAAAAGATTCATAATTAAAACTTTAATGTTGTTTGATCCCTTTACCGAAATCTAAAGTAATTAATGAACCAGGTGATTTAAGGCCTATCTCTATACTTCCAACATTATCGAAAGTTTTGGAACATATTATGAGAGATCAAATGCTTAATTCGATATCATCTCGTTTGTACAAAGGGCAGTATGCATTTCGTAGCGGTTATAATTCTACTTCGATGCTTCTATCTCTTACAGATAGAATTCGTAAACACTTAAGGCCCAACCAGAATGTGCATAAACAAACTTAAGCTACTGTCAAAAATAAACGAAAAAGCCTCTCAAATACATTAAAAAAAACAAAAACAAAATAAAAAACATTTGATTCCGTACGGAATGTGCAATTAGTTTCGCACTTTACTTAAGCAAATTACAGTTTCATAAAATTTAACAAAAAGTTCCCTTAAGTTCAACATGGTTTTACACATATGATTTACATGTATTCGCTCAGTTGCTTAAGCCACGTTATTCACATTCTGGTTAGGCCTTTAAATGAGAATAAACTTACCACCCTAATTTCCCATGATCTTTCTAATGCTTTTGGTTTAGTTTCTTATCATACTTTAATAATGAAACTTAGAAATGAATTTAATTTTTCAAAATCCGCCTGTAAACTTATATTCTCATATCTTGTTGGGAGGTCGCAATTTGTTGAATATAATAGCTTGATTTCGTCCGTTATTTTCCGGTATTCCTCAGGGCTCATAACACCTCTATTGTTTATACTATATATGAATGACCTTTCTTCATACATTAATTTATCATTATGTGAGCTATTTATCTATGCGGATGACATTTTTCTTCTCTTTAATAGTAATTTGAATGCACATGATGTTTTGCAATACAATATTAACCACTGCCTGAATCAAATTCATGATTGGACTTCACTTAACTCCTTAGCTCTTAACCCTTATAAGTCCAAGGGCATCATGTTTGGGTATAGAAATCAGTTTTTTCCTAGCTTGGATATTGTTCTGGACAATGTGCGGATACAGTTAGTTGATCATATTAAATGTCTTGGTGTGCTTTTAGATAATCAACTTTCCTTTGACCCCCATATTAATCTCCTTAATGGTAAAATTTTTGGTATTCTTCGTAAAATGTATTCATCTAATTTGTATTTCCCATTACGTGTTAGGTATAATATGGCTCATGCAATGTTGATGTCATCGGTATTATATGGTCTCGAAGTTTATTCCGGTACATGTTCCACTCCCTTAAGCTGAGTTAAGCGTATAGTTAATAGTATTGTAAGATTTGTCTACAACATTAAACGTCGTGAGCATATATCTATTTCTGTCCGGCGTTTTCTTAGGTGTACGTTTGAAAATTATGTGAAATATCGATTGGGTATTTTGTTCTATGGAGTAATTCGACATCGCAGCCCCATTGACCTGTCTAGTTCGTTTGTATTTACAAGATCTGTTAGAAACCCCCAGATTATGATTTCCAGAATTTCCTCATCTTTTTTTAGTAGGTCTTTTATAGTTAGGATTGCTAGGGTTTGGAACTTTTTACCATATTCATTACGTATATTTTCGCATTCAAATAATGTATTTCGTTTAAAACTATTGGCATTCTTCGCTAATTCTACTTTTTAATGATTTTCTATATCTCAACTAAATATATTTAAGTACTTTGCATTTCCATTTTAGCTTATTTGGTTGTGCTATTTCCCTCTTAGTTTGTTACTGTCTGGACCTTTTTTAGGATATTTTTCATTTCTTTATTTTTCTCTTTGTTATTTTTTTTTTGCGGCTGGGGAGCCATTAACCATTAACTATGATATGTTGTTTTTTGATAATAGCTTAATTATTTTTTATTTTTATTATTAGATTATTAGTGTAAAAATATATAATTTGTTGTTAATTTCTCAGGATAAACATGTAATATTGTTATTTTGGCCTCTAAGGCTTGATATTGCATAAATGAATGAAACAAATAAATAAATAAATTAAATCATTTATTTTGAAAAGAGATCAGGTACAAAAATACAATGGGTTCAGAAACACAATAAAACTGAATATCTTTTAAACCATTTGACTTTTTGAAGCAGAGTTTTTCCAAAAATTGTAATCCTCTTTTGATGTTATAACAATAAGAACAAAAAATTATTATTATATTATAATTTATACTTGAAGGAGAAAATGGTCAATACAGTTTCCGGAGATGAGCCCTTTTCGAAAAATATTTTTGAGTTTTCGTGGTTTTAGTAACAAAATGGTATCTGTATGTAATTTATTGAAACACACAAATAATCTATAACGCTTTAATACAAATTTACTTTATGAGATAAGATTAACCCCTTGAAAGATTCATTTAAGAACTCTAAAATTTTTAAAAAAAGTAAACAAGATTTCCAACGACACACATACATTCTTAAGGTAACAAAAACTAAAGTATTTCATCAAGATAAACATATGAATTAGAAATCTTCTTCTTTATCTGCCTATGTATACATGACGATTGTCCATTGCAGAATGTCTTCATAAAAACTTTGCAAATCAGCAATCATACATTTTCAAAATTATGATAAACAAAAATTGTGTATTTATTTTAATTTTTCTCTATAGAAGTGGTATCTAACCCTTCATTCTCACAGTATATCCGTCTATACCGGTCTGTACCTAAAAAACAGCAACAAAAACTCAATTTCTAAAAATATGTGTTTTTCCACTTTTTCTTCGTTGCAACTTGCAAGGTTTTAAGAAAGTGGCCTACAAATGAATGGCTATTAATCATGAACACATGTTTAAAACGTGTGCGTACGTTCAAAGTACGTGTTCATGGACACAATTATTTTGGTTTTTATTTATTATTTAAAAAAAAAGCTGTTCACAAATAATGACGCACTTCTTTTACTTAAAAAGAGCACAAAAATTATTTTTTTACGCATATTTTTTCCAAAAATGAAAACAAAAACAAAAATATTACATACTGTGGAAAAAAAGTACCAACCATCAATGAGTTGTATTTAAACATAAAAGTAATCCCATGCCTGGTTTGCAGGTTTGCAGTGAGCGAGTTAATTTTTTTTATTACTCAGTTTCAAAGTGGTCGTCTAGGTTGGTTGTCGTGTGTAATTTTACGCGGTTTTAATTGTGTGGTGGTGACTGAAATTCATAAAAAACACTTTTTTTTACAATTGACATCGATCCTGGTCTATTTATTTCTTTTTATAAAAAATATTTTTGTGAAAAAAAATTTAAAAAAAGAAGAAAAAATGCATTTATTTTAAAATTTCAAGAAACAACGGCTAAAGTTTTCATTAATAAAAGTGATTAATAAAAAAAGTAAATGGAAGTTGCAATTACACAAAAAAAAAAAAACGATAAAAGTTAAAACAAGTTAAAAAACGTAGTGAAAAAAAGTAATTATAATTTAAAAAAAAAGATTAGAAGGAAAAAAGCACAAGAAAATCATTGAAAAAAGTAACAAAAGGGGAAAAAGAAGCAGAGTGTAATGGGTGAGTTCGCAATTCAATACAGAAAGAAAAAAGACAAAAAAATGAAAAATGTCAAAAAGGAAAAAAATTAATTGGAAGGCGAAGGCAAAATTTTTGGGGTTGTTTTGTTAGTTAGTTCTTTCTGCCAATAAAAAAAAACAAACACCCCAGAATCTTAAACAATTATTTTACAATTCTTCAATCAAAACTCGTTAATGAAGAAAGAAGTGCTAATTATAAATATTTGCTGTTATCTTTTGTATAACCATTTTAATTAAATTTACATGTTTTTTACATTTTTGTTTCATCTGTCGATTGTTTTTTTAAACATGTGAAAAAGAGTGCGGTTTATTTGATTTTGTACACTCCCTATCAAGGTCTATCCAATAGGTCTGCTTAAGAAGCCAGATGTTTATTTGGTTTTTTCCTCAACGATATCAAGAGTTGTTTACATTTTCCTTATACGTGTATATTTTTGTTTACTTTTTTGGTTTTTTGTCACACACACATGCACACAAAACACATTTTTCCTTTTGTTTTGCCTATGTAGTAGTAAGATTTTGACAACGGCGAGGAATTTTACACAAACAAAATGCCTGTTGTTTTTTGTATTGTTGTATTGTTGTAGTAGTAAGCAGACCTATTGGATAGGCCTTGCTCCCTATTTTGGTGACAGCGTTGTAAACTCAGTGCTTTTTATACCAATCTTAGTGCTTTTAAAAATTTTGATGCAAACGGTTCGTAAGTCTGCTCGGTTTTAATATCAGTGCTTTTTTTACTACAAATCTTAACGAAATGCAACTAAAATGTTTTTTCTTGTAGATAATACAAAAATATGATAGCAGAAACTCGTTAATTCTATTTTTAAAAACGTGGCTTGAATGATTTAAAAATAAAAACAAAACTTTTTAAACTAATTTAAAAAAAATAGGTAAAATAATAATATAAATATTGTGGTTATTCGAACCGAGTTCAATCCCGTCTTCAGTCAAGAATAAAATTATATCAAAAATTACTTTCTTCATAAAAATAAATGAGTGACAATTAAATTTATGAACTTTAGCCTAATTAAAATATTAAAATTTGGATTAAAAACCATAAATAGTTCAACAAAATAACTACAATACTAATTATTGTTAAAGCTAAGGCACGAGCTCTATGTTTACATTTGTCCTTCAACTTGTGCTGCAAAAGGTCAACAAGAAGAATTCTTGATAAAAATATGGAAAAAACAGAAGTAAGGAAAAAAACATGTAAAATCAATTAAACATGATAATCATTCAAAGCAAATTTCGATCTACCAAAGTTTAAATACAATTTGGTTTAAAGATTGATGTTTGACTATTGACTGCCAGCAGTCGTCGATGGATGTGAGTGTTAAATGGCAAACCCCTTTGAAGAGATTGAGTCGTTGCAATCGAAACATGTAAGGGTAACCTGTCCCCAAAAGCCTGGATTCGATCTGCAGTCAAGAATGAAAAATTATCAATAACAATTTTAATTAATTTTCATGTTGTAAAATTCCTTTCTTCGTAAAAATAATTTAATGAAAATTAAATTTGATGAACTTTAGCCTGATTAAAATACTAATATCAAATTTATTTTCGGGAATACAAAGTTTATTATTACGATTTCCGTATGACGTGCTAAATTCCCAATTTTTCATATATGATAAATACACTGAAATTTATTGTTGAGGGAAAGCTAGCTTCCATTTCATTGGTTGCTTAGGCCAGCTCATCAGGAAACCTTTTCCAAAGATTTTAGAAAAGCCTAAAATATTAAACAAATAAAACCCTATAGCGAATAAGGGCCATTATTATAACTTGGCGTTAGCTGTTATCCGACGTTAACAGACGCTTTTTGACAGATAACACATTATTATCTGTCAATTTAATCTTAACTTTAGCTAACTTCAAGTTGTAATAATGGCCCTAAGAATTATAAACACTCGTAAGTCTTATTTGTGACAACTTAAACAAAACACCAACAATAAACAGTGCGTTTATCTTTTCTTACATCCCCCTACAATTGGTTGGGTTCATTCCGACTCGAATTGTAGTTGTAAGTGGGTTAAAAGAAAAAACAAAATGAAAAAACAAACTGCTTCATTCTATTGTCTTCGTAAGAAAACAACAAAAAACCCAATTTGCCAATTCAGGGGTCTAATCAGCGCATACGATATCGAGCAAAATTGATCGAAATTATTTATTTTGGTATCATGAAACTCGATATCGAATGAAATGTATTGAATTTGAAATAATAGCATTCGATATCGAGTAACTCGGCATTACATTTATTCGATACGTCAGTATCTATCGTATGCAAAAAAATTCAATAGCTTATTCGATACGATAGTATCGAATGCGGTGATTAGACCCCAGTTTTATGCACGGACACATGCAATTATATTATCAAAGTTATTTTTGGGAATACAAAGTTTATTATTAATACGATTTCCGTATGACGTGCTAAAGTCCCAATTTTTCATCTTTTATATTAATAAAGTATTAAAATTTGGATTAAAAACCATAAATAGTTCAACAAAACCACAATACTAACTATATATCAAAATTTTTAAATCATTTCATGTTGTAAAATTCATTAGCATATATTGCATTTTAACTTTTGTTACTTCAATATTAAAAAGCAGGAGTTAAACGTGTTTTAAGTGCATTAAGTTTGTTCAAACTCAAAATTCGTTATTTAATAGTCTTTAGATACGGTAAATGCATTTCTATTGGCTTAAAGGAGAAAATTTCATTCACGACTTTTGTTTTTTCTTTTAAATGGCAAAATATACTTTTTATGAAGCGAATATTTTGAAATACATTTTCTATAAATTTGAAATAAAATTAAAAAATTTTGATATTGTGTTTTTCCTAAAATACGCGTTTTTCTTAATTTTAGTGTGTTTTAATATTGTAAAGTTGACAACGCCGTTTGGAACTTAAAAAAAAGAGAAACTCGCAAAAGAATGAGAAAAAGAGAAACTAATTTGACACTCTTTTGTTCTTCTGTTTCTGTTTCTTATTTTTTTTTTTTTTGTTTTGCATGCTTTGCTTGTGTTTGTTTCGAATTAGAATTTTCTGCAATCGAATTCGAATAAGTATGATATCACCAGCGATGACCCGTACGCAAATAAATGTTAAACAATTTCAAACCACCACCTTAAAAACTTAACATAAAATACCTAAGTATGTTTAATGTAAACCTTAATATTTTACACATTAAAAAAATATATTTTTTATTTAATAATTTATTTAAATTAATTGTTTATTTTGAGGTTTTCGTTGATGTTGTTAAATGAAACATTAGTTAATGAAATTAAAAATATCTTATTTAATAAATAAACGAACATACATACGTCATCTTAGTTGTCATTATGTATTACAAAAAAACATTTGTATTTTTGTTTGTTGTGTGTGTTTTTAATCTGTCAAGTTTTTTTTTTATTTTTCTTTTACTTTCTGTTGCTGTTGTTGCAAAAGGGACTGTTTTTGTTATTGTCTAATCGCAATTTTGGATGAAAAGTGTTGCTAATACAAGTCTTAAGAAATTATTGAAAAAATACGTTTTTTTAAACCACAGTAATTTATTTAGATTATCACACATTTTTAAGGTTTCAAATTTTACATACTTAGGTACCTAATAAGTTTAATTTTATACCTACCGAGAAACAGTTCATACATACGCCCATATTCTGGAAATTAAAATCGAGAATCTTTTCTTTAGCTTATTCTAATTTTAAGATTAAAATACCAAATAAATCACAAAAATATATGAATATAGTAAGGAGCATGTTTGTATGAATCGGTATTAAACATTTTTTTATATTCACACAAACATCGTGTTGCTGTTATCAAACTGCTTGTATCGTTTGTTTTACCTAAAGTAATGATATTCACCGGTCGTCGACGCCAAAAATATTTTATTACCAACTGAATCATCCTACCAAATTTTATTTAAATCGGCCCTTATTTGATCAAGCTTCCATAACTACATATACCGATCGCGAAAAAAAACTTTTAATTATATATGTAGCTTTCTTATAAATTAATTTGTATATAATGGTTTTGATAAAAAATTTGGACAAGAGAGAAAGAACTTTTATAAAAGCTGCTACGTCATAGCAAAATTTTATGCTGCTAGGTTCAGATTTAACAACAGACAAGTAAATTTCATACAGATGTACAAGAATTCTAGGTAATATACCGCACAAAGGACTCTGATATAGGTACAGAATCTAACATGATTAAGCTTTGCCCGGTCCATGATTGCCCATAAGATATGGTCGGGCTTGATCGAGTATACTTTCTAACTTGTTTGAAGATGTTTTATAAATTTCCTAACGATAGTGACGTATAAGAAAAATAGAATTAGTTTTTAACTGCACCTAGAAAATTGCAAAATTTTAAAACAAATGTCGTAATGTTGCTTTCGATAGCGATTTTTATGATGAAATATTCGTAATAATTTTCATTTTTTTCCACTTTTAGTTGAATGGATGCTGACCATTTTTATATCCAGCAAACCTAATTTGTTTAAAATATTGCTATATTTCTATGGTCATATGGAAATATCTTGAAACTACATATCTCGGGGCATTACCGCAAAAAAAGCTTAAGCGTCATCATTTTAAATTTTTTTTTTTTTTTTTTTAATAAATTACTTTATTGGCAACACTTGCATCATTGTCTAAAACCCTGCAAATAATAATGGACCACCTGTTCCATTTTGATAGAATGGACTACTCCATGGACTGGTCCGATGTAATGCCATGCCATTGTTAAGAAGTAGTCTTGGTTTTTTAACGACGTGCTTTCGTTTTCAAACGACTTCAAAAATAATCCTCTGGAGTATACCATGGAGTAGTTTTAAAACTACTCCTTTGTAGTCCAAAGGTGGGTTACATGGTCCTGCCCTAGGACATCGTAATGTTAAATAGACCATGTTTTTTCCATACATTGGTGAATATCGTGGTCCCAGAACATACAAAACATATAAAAAAAAAAACTGAAAAAAATCTTTGAGTTATTTTTATATAGAATTTGACGTTTGGTAGGACAAAAAATTGTCAGGTGTAGGCCCCATGTAAGGTACCGCAACGATTTTAGGAACAAGTCTAGTTTACCAAGGCAGCTCTAAATTAAAAAAAGTACATCGGGTAATAAAATGTAGAAAATAAGAAGAACGCATATTTGGAAATAATTTGATAAAATTTGGGACATAGGTTCTTATTGGCACAAGGACCAAGCCTATTGAAAATGGACGGACTCGTAGGACCACGAGGGAAGATAGGGGCAAATTTCTTCCTCTCAGAAACTATCAAACTGATTTTAATGAAATTTAAAACATATGTAGAACCATATCTATATGGACACAAAAGGCATACAATTTTTAAAAAATATGACCACGAGGGGAGATAGGGGCAATTTCTGCCTCTCAAACCGATTTTAATGAAATTTAAAACATGGGTAGATCCATATCTATATAGACATATAAGCTATACCGTTTTTAAAAAATAGGACCACAAGAGGAGGTAGGGGGCAATTTCTGCCTGTCACAAACTTTCAAACCGATTTTAATGAAGTTTAAAAACATATATAAATCAATATTTATATGGACACATCATGCTTATGTGTTTTAAATACTGTGGTGTAGGGTATGGTCGGGCTTGACCGACTATACTTTCTTACTTGTTTTATTTTGAGCTTCGTTGGTAAACTAGACTTAAGCCAAATCTTCTACTGTAAAATTTTGTTTTTGTAGCTTTTTCTGCGGTTATGACTCGATATTGGTACAGATTTTGTTCCCCTAACTCCTGTGTGGTCACTATCGTATCAAACTCTGTATTTCAGGAAGATAATTGTATTAGGGCTATGTGAAACAAGAGAAATTTGGTCTATTTTAAACACTATTTAAACCCTATTTATAAAATATGTTTAGGAATTATTTCACGATTCTAGCCCATTCCTTGTTGATGGTAACGTGTCAAACTTTATGTCTAGAAAAACATGTGAGTAGCAGTAGGTAGGTGAAACATTTTCATTACCAAACTACTTCTTTTGAGTAAAAAAAATATTCCTGGTAAGTTTCATCACCCTAGGCCCTAGGGTCTCTTACGAGTGGCCACAAAAGATAGACGAACGTAAAGGTAAGGTAAAGTTGTGTTTCCTAAACAACATTATATTGACGTCTTTTACAAGAACTTGTTAAATATGTATGTGTTGTTTGTCATCACTGCTTATTATATCCATGTGCTGTAGTTGTATTATTTTGTTACAAGTTTTTCTTTTTGACATTTTCATTTCATCTCTTGAATAAAACCAAAAAAATGTATGTATTTACTTCCTTCCCCGTTTTTCAAATTGTTTTTTAATATGTATTATTTTGTAATATTACAAAAAAGAAATGATGGTCTGAATAAAAAACTACTGTCCGTGGTCTTTCATTCCACTACTTTTTTCGTTTTTTTTTTCATCCATGACAGTACAAAAATCTATCAAAACTCAACACACACAATGTTTTTCCGATTTTTTCTTCTCTATATGAGGACGTTCTTTTGGATGGTTTGATATTTGTTTAAATAAATGTTCGCTGTAGGTCGCTTGGTTTAAATGTTTGATTGGCTTTGCTTGGGTTTTAGTTAAATTGAATGAATTGCTTACAATGATCATAACATGCTTTATTTACAATGTTTGCTACAACAATAAAAAACAACAACTATTTAATAACTTACACTTTTTGTAAGTATATCTTTAGTTTTGTCTGATTGTCTGTCTGTCCTTAATTTCATCCGTCAGTCTGTCTGCCAACTTGTTTGTCCATATATGTATGTACGTACAAATACATGTTGTCATCATCAGCAGCCCCACTGCCAGTTTTATTAATGTTATTGTTTGTATTTTTATAATTTTTATTAAGTGCATTACTCTTGTCGTTTTTACTGTTGTATTTCTGTACTTAGCGGTACAACAGGCTTTAAACAAAATTACTATATTGAATTTTTATTATAATTTTAATTTTTTAAGTCTGTCGTCTTGTCCACCAAAAGTATTATCGTCTCTCATACTTGTACATATGTATGTATTCATTCATCTTGTCAGATATGCATGCAGAGGTACAAAAATGTACCAAAGAAATCGAAAATATTTTTCTTTTGCTTGGCTTAACATACTTTGCACTCTGTTCTGAATATATGTAGAATTAAAATGAGCAAGACTCTTGGTGGTTAAGCCCTAATGAATTTCGAAATAACTGATCCCCTAGTTCTAAAGATGTTGGTAACGATCGAAACTTTTTTAAAAATAACAACAATAAAAAAAGAAGTCGTCAGCTCATTATTGGTTTGGCGCATATGCCAAAAAGTCGTATTGTGGAAAAACGGCAATGAAAGTTTACATAAAGTTTTCTGAAAATATACCTACTCCATAGAATTGTTTTTTTTTTTTATTTTCACCACTGCTTTCGGCATATGTTTTGAAGAAAAATTCTAATTTAAAGTTAGAAGTTAAAAGTAAGGGTATTCACGTCACAAGTTGCACCTTTGCAAAAAAGCAAAAGTGCAAAAATAAAACAACAACCACACAGACAATTAGTTGTGCGTAAGTTGTTATATTTTTGCACTTTTCCTTTTTTGCAATGGTGCAACTTGTGACGTGAATACCCCCAGTATATTATTGAAAGTGAAAATTCTTGTTTTATGCCGGATACGCCACTTTTGCGTTTCTGACATTTTATTTTGTTTTTGCCTGTTACGTTTTTCTTACGTCAATGAAGCAAATAAAGAATCAAATTTATTTTGTATGTTTTTATACCCTCCAACACAATTAGTTGTGAAGAGTATATACTAAGTTTGGCATTCCGTGTGAAACTGGAAATCACACTATAAAATTTCGTGAAGACCGTTCCTTAATTTACCCTAAGCCCCATATAAGCCTACTTCCGGAAAACAGTTTAGTACGCCTAAAACCGTAATAAATAATTCTATTATAATAGAATGACACTGTGAAATTTCGTGAAGATCGGTCCATAATTTACCATAGGTTCCATATAAACCCTGCTCCCAAAAACCAGTTTAGTACGCCATACAGTAAATATGACTAGAAATGACACTGTAAAATTTCGTGAAGATCGGTCCATAATTTACCATAGGCCCCATATAAACCCTTCTCTCGAAAAACAGTTTAGTACCCCTAAAACCATAATTAATGATTCTATCATAACAAAATTTGGCAGGTCAAAGTTTTATAAGACTAGAAATGACACTGTAAAACTTCTTTAAGATCGGTCCATAATTACCCTAGGCCCTACATAAACCCTACTCCCTGAAAACAGTTTAGTACGCATAAAACCGTAATTTATAATAATTATCAGAATAAAATTTAATTCTTCACAGTTTTATAGGACTAGAAATCACATTGTTAAATTTCGTGAAGATCGGTCTGTTTTTTACCCTAGGCCCCATATAAACCATTCTCCCGGAAAACAGTTTAGTACGCATTAAACCAACATAAATAATGCTATCAGAATAAAATTTAATACTTCACAGTTTTATAGGACTAGAAATCACACTAATAAATTTCGTAATGATCGGTTCATAATTTACTTTAGGCCCCATATAAAGCCCACTGGTTAATCAATTAAATATGCCTAAAATCGTACTCTTTACTCTGTAATGCAATAATTCAAATTAGATCCCATTTTTAGCAACCTTCTGAAATTCACTGTAAACGCTAAATCTTATATCACCGCTGTATTGAATTTTATGTTTTCTAATACCAGATATCACTTTGCAGAATATTGGTACACTTATAAAATTATTACAGTAACTGATTGTAGGTTATTAAATTCGTTTTCCGTACTGTTAAAATTGAATGAAAATATAGTTATTTTACTAATAATTTTATTTTTTAACATTTATGTTTGTTATTTGAAAAACAAACTACCAAAAAAAATGTTTTTCCTTTTTTGCAATGGTGCAACTTGTGACGTGAATACCCCCAGTATATTATTGAAAGTGAAAATTCTTGTTTTATGCCGGATACGCCACTTTTGCGTTTCTGACATTTTATTTTGTTTTTGCCTGTTACGTTTTTCTTACGTCAATGAAGCAAATAAAGAATCAAATTTATTTTGTATGTTTTTATACCCTCCAACACAATTAGTTGTGAAGAGTATATACTAAGTTTGGCATTCCGTGTGAAACTGGAAATCACACTATAAAATTTCGTGAAGACCGTTCCTTAATTTACCCTAAGCCCCATATAAGCCTACTTCCGGAAAACAGTTTAGTACGCCTAAAACCGTAATAAATAATTCTATTATAATAGAATGACACTGTGAAATTTCGTGAAGATCGGTCCATAATTTACCATAGGTTCCATATAAACCCTGCTCCCAAAAAACAGTTTAGTACGCCATACAGTAAATATGACTAGAAATGACACTGTAAAATTTCGTGAAGATCGGTCCATAATTTACCATAGGCCCCATATAAACCCTTCTCTCGAAAAACAGTTTAGTACCCCTAAAACCATAATTAATGATTCTATCATAACAAAATTTGGCAGGTCAAAGTTTTATAAGACTAGAAATGACACTGTAAAACTTCTTTAAGATCGGTCCATAATTACCCTAGGCCCTACATAAACCCTACTCCCTGAAAACAGTTTAGTACGCATAAAACCGTAATTTATAATAATTATCAGAATAAAATTTAATTCTTCACAGTTTTATAGGACTAGAAATCACATTGTTAAATTTCGTGAAGATCGGTCTGTTTTTTACCCTAGGCCCCATATAAACCATTCTCCCGGAAAACAGTTTAGTACGCATTAAACCAACATAAATAATGCTATCAGAATAAAATTTAATACTTCACAGTTTTATAGGACTAGAAATCACACTAATAAATTTCGTAATGATCGGTTCATAATTTACTTTAGGCCCCATATAAAGCCCACTGGTTAATCAATTAAATATGCCTAAAATCGTACTCTTTACTCTGTAATGCAATAATTCAAATTAGATCCCATTTTTAGCAACCTTCTGAAATTCACTGTAAACGCTAAATCTTATATCACCGCTGTATTGAATTTTATGTTTTCTAATACCAGATATCACTTTGCAGAATATTGGTACACTTATAAAATTATTACAGTAACTGATTGTAGGTTATTAAATTCGTTTTCCGTACTGTTAAAATTGAATGAAAATATAGTTATTTTACTAATAATTTTATTTTTTAACATTTATGTTTGTTATTTGAAAAACAAACTACCAAAAAAAATGTTTTTCCGTATATATTTTGTTTTGTAGTTTGATTTTTGTCGGTAAAAATATATTTTTTAAAAGTAAAAACTATTCAATTTTACGGAAAATGTTGTTTAATAAATAAAAAATTTTAAAATGAATGTAAAAATCATTTGTTTTAAATGAAATGTTAATGATCCGTTTTTTAAATGAATTTTAAGTTGTTTGAAATTAATTTTCGTTTGAATTTAACTACATAATATTTTGAGTGTATGATTGGTTCATAACTCACCATTGCTCCAAAATAATTTCCCCACCTGAACATCATTTTAACTGTATTTTACTCAAGCTAGTTAAAATTGCTAAAAAAAAGCATAAAACTTTCTGATTGTCGGTCAATAATATAAAAAGGTCTAAACCGCCATCAATTTTAATCCTGCACTTATAACATTATTACAGTAACTGATTGTGGGTTAATAAATTCGTTTTCCGTACTGTTAAAATTTAATAAAAATATAGTTATTTTACAAATAATTTTATTTTTTAACATTTATGTTTGTTATTCAAAAATCAAACTACCAAAAAATAATGTTTTTTCGTTTTTATTTTTTTATGTAGTTTGATTTTTGTTGGTTAAAACATATTTTTTTAAAGTAAAAACTATTCAATTTTAACGAATATGCTGTTCAATAAATAAAAAATTAAAAAATGAATGTAAAAATCATTTGTTTTAAATGAAATGTAAATGATCCGTTTTCTAAATGAATTTTAATTTGTTTAAAATGAATTTTCGTTTGAATTTAACTACATAATATTTTGAGTGTGATGTTTGTTTTTAAATAAAGATAAACTAATAACAAATAGATATCATATAGATATCACTCCTGAAATATTCGATCCGTCGGTGGAGGGTATCAAAGATTCGGCATAGGCGAATATAGCACTCTTACTTGTTGTATGAGGAATTTTCGACATTCGCCAAACAGTTGCGTGTAGAGCAAAACAATACACAACAAACTATGGAGCAAAATGAATGCTTGATATCACAGAAACCATGAAAAATTTCGTAAAAAAATCCAAAGGATTCAGAAAGTGGGAATGCAAAATACATATCGTCGGCTTAGAGTGTAAACCTGCTAAATCCACTTTTTAAATAAATTGAGATTTTAATGCCATATGGTAGAGAAAGATATGCCTCGTCGATCAGCATGTAGTGTTTCTTCAATTTAAGTCCTAAAGTGTGTCAAATCAACAATATGTTTGGTGTTCCTCTCAAGCAGTAAATAGGAAAAATAAAAAGTTTTTTGTCTCTCCTGTAAAATTTGTTAAAAGGGAGTTAGCAGGTTTACACTCTAAGCCGACGATATACCTCATACCTAACTTAATTATTTTAAAATGGTCGGTAGGTCAAACAAACAATGAGCTGACGAAGTATATGCTAAGATGTATGTTTTTATTTATCAGTGTAAAATATGATTTTAATCTTGCCTGATATGCAAAGCAGAGATAGAAAAATGTACCAAAACATTGAATGTTTGTATACAGGAAGATTTTCTGATATAACCATACATATTTATAATGAAATTAAGTGATCATTATTATAAATTAGTAAATTTTTATTTGAAAACTCTATTTTACAAAAATTAAAAAGAGCCCGGGCTATTTTAGAAATTATTTTAATTAAAAAAATTAGCAAACCGAAAGAAAACTGTTGTCGGAAGAAGAACATATACGCTTCTATTTGCTTTTTAAATTGCAAGTTGTCGATAATTTTTAATAAAGAAAGTAAGTTTTACTGCCAAATTATAATTATGTATATTGTCTTTGTTTTACATGTGAGTTAAGCGAATGAAATCTTCGTTTGAAATAGATGAACAGGCTTTAAACGTCGGATTTATCAGCTCACTTATTTACGTAAATGTGAACATTATTCGATATGTATATCGAATCGGAAGAATAAATAAGTGGCGTTCATTTGTATTTCTCATCAAAGTACAATAATAGTGTTTATAAAGCACCAAAAATCATTTTTCCCAACTTTTCCTACCCTGATTGCAAACATCTTTCAATTCACATGTATAGACACATTTAAGGCACACAATGCAATTGAAATAACAAGTGTACATACGGTACGTAAACGTGTCATGAATGAAAAGATTTTCAATATGAAATATTTTTTATTTCGTTATTGTAAAAAAAGTACTTGTTGTTGAATGTATGTTTGATGATTTTGATGGGGTTTTCTCATCTTTACAAATCTTTTCTTTCGTTATTTTATATAATATTTTATTTAACATAAGTTTACAAAAGAAAAGAAAAACTTACAACAAAAAAAAAATAGACAATAAAATGAAAATTTAACAAAAAAAAAAAACCCCAAAGAATTAAAGTCTGTGTGTACCCATAAATTATTCATTGAAATGCAACATTATCACGCAAATGAAAGCGAAAGGATTCTCCTTGTAAATTTATTACACTTAATTGTGTTTGACATTCTATTTCTCTCTCTATTAAGCATTTATTATTTTTTGCTTCATAAAACAAAAGTGTCATAAAATGCAATTATTTGTCAATACCTCTGTATTTGCAAAACAGTCAAGAAAATTTAAATTTGTTTGATAGTATTTTTTATTGGCCTTTTAAATGTACATATCTGATTTAATTTTTAAAGTTATTAGAAACATATGGTCTATCTTCTGCCATATGTATGAAAAAAATTTCGACTCTTCATTTTCTCACGTTGAATCTTCATACTTATGTATACATATTAACAATAAATAACACAAGCCTTAAAATGTTTAACCCATAGAACAGAATATACTTTATTGAATCTCTCTATCAGATCAGGTTTTCGACATATCTTGGCTTAAAAGTTACAGTTAAAAACAACCCTGTTTTTCGCCATATTCAAGACGAATTTATCTTTATTTATAAAACCTAATATTGCTGATTTGCTGCATTCCTAACATTGCAAATAGCAAAAATACCATGAATATAGCGAAATCTCGAATCTTACAATTGCAAAGGTTAAACATTTATTTTAAAGGTAATTGGTAGGACTTTAAACAGGTTTTTGATAGCCTACATAGACAGCAAATCGGCATACGACTACTTAAACTTGGAATACCAGGTAAATTAGTTAATTTAATTAATATGACTCTTACCAACACCATTGCTAAGGTTGTGATACAAGGTGAACTCTCTGAACCTATTAATGTTATATCCGGTGTTAAACAGGGAGACGCTCTATCCTCCCTTGTATTTAACCTCCTACTGAATACCATAGTAGATGATGTTGACCCAGGCAGCACAATATTTAACAAATGCACTCAAATATGCGCGTTTGCTGATGACATTTTAATAATATCTAGAAAAAAAATCCTGTCTTAAAGATACATTTTACCAACTTGAAAGAGCTGCTCGCGCAACTGGTCTGGAAATTAACATAAACAAAACAAAATATATGCTAAGATCGCCTAAATACGGGAATGCAGCAGATCTTACCTTTGAACCGTACACATTTGAAGCCGTAAAACAATTTAAATATCTTGGTGTGATATTAAGCTCTCACAATGACACAACTGCTGCAATTCAAGACCGAATACAAGCAGCAAATAAAGCGTGGTTTTTACATACGAAATTATTTAAATCAAAGCTCCTATCACCTCATAAAAAAGTTAGACTTTATAGATCTCTTATAAGGCCAATTTTAACGTACGTTGCGAACTATGGACACTCAAAGCATTTGATGCGAACCAGCTGCTATGTTTCGAACGTAGAATACTTCGTAAAATTTTTGGTCCGATAAGAATTAGTGAAGACAATTATCGAATACGATTCAACAGCGAACTAGATATGCTGAATGGGCAGCAAAGTGTTGTAAGATACATAAAGGCCCAGAGAATTCGATGGTTAGGACATGTAATAAGAATGCCAGACGGAAGAGTGGTGAAAAATATATATGAACAGATCCCGGAAGGCGCCAGAAGAAGGGAAAGCTTAATGTCCTAAACTGGGTTGATAGAGCAGCAGATAGAAATAGTTGGCGAAAACTCGTAGCAGAAGCAATGGTCCATCCCGGACTGGAAAGTTGAGAAAGTAAGTAAGTAGGTAGGACTTTCAGACGACTTACAAGGCTTTGTAAATAATGACGAATTCGCGCATTTATTACGTGCCAGGACGAAAATTCCCCTAAACACAGTTCCCAAACACAAGTGTTAATTAAGCCCACTTCTTTTTTAATATTTTATTGAATACTTTTTAATCATAGTTTTTACTGATCGCACATCGAGGTCTTTGTGAATATTTGAGTATTTTACGTACAGGGAGCGAATGTGATGATGCGAAGAATTTTATTTCGGCGTCTTTGGATTTTCTCTATAACGGAGGCCGAGGCAGTGTACAATAAGTGAATTCCATAGTATCACATTGGCTTTAAGATAGCGTTGTAAAGTAAGAGTATCATGTACTACTTCGTTCTCTATCTGTGCATATTTTTCAAGTCGGGTCAAAGAAGATTAGATAATGATTGACAATGATTTTAGGGCTATATTATGATGTTCATAATTATATCTTTGACAATTTGTATTCACAATCTTGTGCAAAAAGTCTTGTATTTTAGCATGGCATACATACTATATTTTTACTCTACAACAATGTACATCAATGCACTTGCCTCTTTTTTGTTAATATGCAACACTTAAAACCAATATTTAATGCACAAGATTGCGAATTGGGTTAATATTTTTATGCGTCCCATACACGTTTCATTTCAATTGTCAACTGAGTCTTTCAACTGAATTGATGTTTGGCCAAACACTTCATCAATTGAATTGAACGATTTCAATTAAATTTTAAAAATACTTAAAATTTTTTAAATACTTAAACTACAAACATTAATTTTGACAGCTAATCAAGAGACTCGAGCACACACAGTACAATCGAATTAAAAGACTTAGTAGTCAACTTAAAAAAAATCAAAATCTTTTGATTGTTTCTTCAACCAATTCGACAACCGTCAAACTAATCAATTGACAAAGCCATACACGCTTTGATTTGGACAACAATCGACTCAGTTGACATTTAAAATTGAAATTGAATCGTGTATGGGCTGCTTTAGGTGCATTAAATATAAATTTTTAAAGATTCTTTTTCATGTAATTATACCCTCCACCACAATTAGTTGTGAAGAGGGTATATTCAGTTTGTCATTCCGTGTGAAACTTTTTTACTATTCATCTCAGACCCTATAAAGTGTATATATTCTGGGTCCTTGAGTAATTTTAAGTCGATTTAGCCATGTCCGTCTGTCTGTCCGTCTGTTGAAAACACGCTCACTTTCGAAAAACTCAAAAGAAATCAACAAACTTGGTGTCAAATTGCTTGTAGTTATCCTAAGCATTTTGGGATTGAAATTCAGCAAAATCGGTTCAATAGGATCTGAGCTATGAATCAAAATGTGGAACCACCACCTAAAAAAAATTGATAATTTTGTTACAAAAACTAACATAAATGGTGGAAAAATGCACAGAATGATATAAGATTTCGCAACAATTCGTTTTATTCAACTGGAAATCGCTGTGAAATTTCGTGAAGATCCGTCAATAATTTACCCTAGGCCCCATATAAGCCCTACTCCCGGAAAACAGTATATTAAGCCTAAAACCCTAACTAACAATGCTATCATTACAAATTTTGGCAAGTCACAGTTACATAGGACTAGAAATTAAACTGTTAAGTTTCGTGAAGATCGGTCCATAATTTACCATAGGCCCCATATAAAAACTACTTCCGGAAAACAACTTAGTACGCCTAAAAACGTAAAAAATAATGCTATCATAACAAAATTTGGTACATCAAAGTTTTATAGAACTAAAAATAAATCTTTGAAATTTCATGAAGATCGGTTCATAATTTACCATAGGCCCCATATAAACTTTACTCCCGGAAAACAACTTAGTACGCCTAAAAACGTAAAAAATAATGCTATCATAACAAAATTTGGTACATCAAAGTTTTATTGGACAAGAAATAAAATTGTGTTATTTCGTGAAGATCGGTCCATAACTTACCCTGGGCCCCATATAAACCTTACACCCGGAAAACAGTTTAGTACGCCTAAATCCGTAAAAAATAATGCTATCATAACAAAATTTGGTACATCAAAGTTTTATAGGACAAGAAATAAAACTGTGTAATTTCGTGAAGATCGGTCCATAATTTACCCTGGGCCCCATATAAACCCTACTCCCGAAAAACAGTTTAGTACGCCTAAATCCGTAAAAAATAATGCTATCATAACAAAATTTGGTACATCAAAGTTTTATAGAACTGGGAAAAAGACTGTGAAATTTCGTGAAGATCGGTCCATAATTTACCCTAGGCCCCATATAAACCCTACTACCGGAAAACAGTTTAGTCGCCTAAATCCATAATTAATAACAAATCGCCACAGTTTAAGATAATAATAACATCATACAGATATTACTCCTTAAACATTCGAACTGTCGGTGGAGGGTATCAAAGATTCGGCACAGCCGAATATAGCACTCTAACTTGTTTTTTTATAATTTTATCAAGTAAAAATATTTTCTAAAAACTTTTCACCATATCTCACTTTTGAATTAGTTATGAAACAACAACATTATTAGACGGCAATTTATGTAAAAATGATTGTTGTTGTAATACTTTTAAATTGATTAATTTCAACATCATGACATTTATTTAATAGTGCAATTGACTTTATTAAAATTGACAATCAATCACTCTTTAAATGTTTTATTGTGTGGTGTATATTTTGCAATCTAAAGAGAATTATAACAACAAATTAACTTAAATATTTTAAATAATTCCATGTTTTCATCATTTTTCCATATCTTACACCATGTGTGTGAAGATAAATACGTATTTAACTAGCGGAGACATCCACCACATTTTCTTAGCAGCAACTGTTTGCAGTTAACATTGCACTTAACAGTGCTGTGATAATAGAATAAAGTGAATTCAGGACGATTTTCAGGGAAATGGAACTGGTTGCACATAAAAATATAGTTCTTTAGAGGATTCTGCAAGTGGTATATCTGAAATAATTCTGAAAATTAGGAAAATTTAATTTTAAAAAAGTGCTATTTTGAAAAATGTTAAAAGTGGACTTTATGGACTTTGGACAATTTGGAGAAATGGTGATGGGTAACAAAATAACACCATATAGGAATGGGGGAGGAAAGAGTCCTAAAGAGGATTCTGGTAGTGGGATATCTGAAATAATATTGGAATTTCAGAAATTCCAATTTGAAAAATTTAGTTTTTTACGAAAATTTCTGGCGAAGATTAGTGACCATTTTGGAAAAATATGGAATGGTAACAGAAACAAAATATATGGAAATGGTGCTCCAAGGGGTCCTCTTTAGGACCCTATTAGTGGTATATCTGAAATAATTCTGAAAATTAGGAAAATTTAATTTTTAAAAAGTGCTATTTTGAAAAATGTTAAAAGTGGACTTTATGGACTTTGGACAATTTGGAGAAATGGTGATGGGTAACAAAATAACACCATATAGGAATGGGGGAGGAAAGAGTCCTAAAGAGGATTCTGGTAGTGGGATATCTGAAATAATATTGGAATTTCAGAAATTCCAATTTGAAAAATTTCGTTTTTTACGAAAATTTCTGGCGAAGATTAGTGACCATTTTGGAAAAATATGGAATGGTAACAGAAACAAACTATATGGAGATGGTGCTCCAAGGGGTCCTCTTTAGGACCCTATTAGTGGTATATCTGAAATAATTCTGAAAATTAGGAAAATTTAATTTTAAAAAAGTGCTATTTTGAAAAAATGTTAAAAGTGGACTTTATGGACTTTGGACAATTTGGAGAAATGGTGATGGGTAACAAAATAACACCATATAGGAATGGGGGAGGAAAGAGTCCTAAAGAGAATTCTGGTAGTGGGATATCTGAAATAATATTGGAATTTCAGAAATTCCAATTTGAAAAATTTCGTTTTTTACGAAAATTTCTGGCGAAGATTAGTGACCATTTTGGAAAAATATGGAATGGTAACAGAAACAAACTATATGGAAATGGTGCTCCAAGGGGTCCTCTTTAGGACCCTATTAGTGGTATATCTGAAATAATTCCGAAAATTAGGAAAATTTAATTTTAAAAAAGTGCTATTTTGAAAAATGTTAAAAGTGGACTTTATGGACTTTGGACAATTTGGAGAATTGGTGATGGGTAACAAAATAACACCATATAGGAATGGGGGAGGAAAGAGTCCTAAAGAGGATTCTGGTAGTGGGATATCTGAAATAATATTGGAATTTCAGAAATTCCAATTTGAAAAATTTCGTTTTTTACGAAAATTTCTGGCAAAGATTAGTGACCATTTTGGAAAAATATGGAATGGTAACAGAAACAAACTATATGGAAATGGTGCTCCAAGGGGTCCTCTTTAGGACCCTATTAGTGGTATATCTGAAATAATTCTGAAAATTAGGAAAATTTAATTTTAAAAAAGTGCTATTTTGAAAAATGTTAAAAGTGGACTTTATGGACTTTGGACAATTTGGAGAAATGGTGATGGCTAACAAAATAACACCATATAGGAATGGGGGAGGAAAGAGTCCTAAAGAGGATTCTGGTAGTGGGATATCTGAAATAATATTGGAATTTCAGAAATTCCAATTTGAAAAATTTCGTTTTTTACGAAAATTTCTGGCAAAGATTAGTGACCATTTTGGAAAAATATGGAATGGTAACAGAAACAAACTATATGGAAATGGTGCTCCAAGGGGTCCTCTTTAGGACCCTATTAGTGGTTTATCTGAAATAATTCTGAAAATTAGGAAAATTTAATTTTAAAAAAGTGCTATTTTGAAAAATGTTAAAAGTGGACTTTATGGACTTTGGACAATTTGGAGAAATGGTGATGGGTAACAAAATAACACCATATAGGAATGGGGGAGGAAAGAGTCCTAAAGAGGATTCTGGTAGTGGGATATCTGAAATAATATTGGAATTTCAGAAATTCCAATTTGAAAAATTTCGTTTTTTACGAAAATTTCTGGCGAAGATTAATGACCATTTTGGAAAAATATGGAATGGTAACAGAAACAAACTATATGGAAATGGTGCTCCAAGGGGTCCTCTTTAGGACCCTATTAGTGGTATATCTGAAATAATTCTGAAAATTAGGAAAATTTAATTTTAAAAAAGTGCTATTTTGAAAAATGTTAAAAGTGGACTTTATGGACTTTGGACAATTTGGAGAAATGGTGATGGGTAACAAAATAACACCATATAGGAATGGGGGAGGAAAGAGTCCTAAAGAGGATTCTGGTAGTGGGATATCTGAAATAATATTGGAATTTCAGAAATTCCAATTTGAAAAATTTCGTTTTTTACGAAAATTTCTGGCGAAGATTAGTGACCATTTTGGAAAAATATGGAATGGTAACAGAAACAAACTATATGGAGATGGTGCTCCAAGGGGTCCTCTTTAGGACCCTATTAGTGGTATATCTGAAATAATTCTGAAAATTAGGAAAATTTAATTTTAAAAAAGTGCTATTTTGAAAAAATGTTAAAAGTGGACTTTATGGACTTTGGACAATTTGGAGAAATGGTGATGGGTAACAAAATAACACCATATAGGAATGGGGGAGGAAAGAGTCCTAAAGAGAATTCTGGTAGTGGGATATCTGAAATAATATTGGAATTTCAGAAATTCCAATTTGAAAAATTTCGTTTTTTACGAAAATTTCTGGCGAAGATTAGTGACCATTTTGGAAAAATATGGAATGGTAACAGAAACAAACTATATGGAAATGGTGCTCCAAGGGGTCCTCTTTAGGACCCTATTAGTGGTATATCTGAAATAATTCCGAAAATTAGGAAAATTTAATTTTAAAAAAGTGCTATTTTGAAAAATGTTAAAAGTGGACTTTATGGACTTTGGACAATTTGGAGAATTGGTGATGGGTAACAAAATAACACCATATAGGAATGGGGGAGGAAAGAGTCCTAAAGAGGATTCTGGTAGTGGGATATCTGAAATAATATTGGAATTTCAGAAATTCCAATTTGAAAAATTTCGTTTTTTACGAAAATTTCTGGCAAAGATTAGTGACCATTTTGGAAAAATATGGAATGGTAACAGAAACAAACTATATGGAAATGGTGCTCCAAGGGGTCCTCTTTAGGACCCTATTAGTGGTATATCTGAAAAAATTCTGAAAATTAGGAAAATTTAATTTTAAAAAAGTGCTATTTTGAAAAATGTTAAAAGTGGACTTTATGGACTTTGGACAATTTGGAGAAATGGTGATGGCTAACAAAATAACACCATATAGGAATGGGGGAGGAAAGAGTCCTAAAGAGGATTCTGGTAGTGGGATATCTGAAATAATATTGGAATTTCAGAAATTCCAATTTGAAAAATTTCGTTTTTTACGAAAATTTCTGGCAAAGATTAGTGACCATTTTGGAAAAATATGGAATGGTAACAGAAACAAACTATATGGAAATGGTGCTCCAAGGGGTCCTCTTTAGGACCCTATTAGTGGTATATCTGAAATAATTCTGAAAATTAGGAAAATTTAATTTTAAAAAAGTGCTATTTTGAAAAATGTTAAAAGTGGACTTTATGGACTTTGGACAATTTGGAGAAATGGTGATGGGTAACAAAATAACACCATATAGGAATGGGGGAGGAAAGAGTCCTAAAGAGGATTCTGGTAGTGGGATATCTGAAATAATATTGGAATTTCAGAAATTCCAATTTGAAAAATTTCGTTTTTTACGAAAATTTCTGGCGAAGATTAATGACCATTTTGGAAAAATATGGAATGGTAACAGAAACAAACTATATGGAAATGGTGCTCCAAGGGGTCCTCTTTAGGACCCTATTAGTGGTATATCTGAAATAATTCTGAAAATTAGGAAAATTTAATTTTAAAAAAGTGCTATTTTGAAAAATGTTAAAAGTGGACTTTATGGACTTTGGACAATTTGGAGAAATGGTGATGGGTAACAAAATAACACCATATAGGAATGGGGGAGGAAAGAGTCCTAAAGAGGATTCTGGTAGTGGGATATCTGAAATAATATTGGAATTTCAGAAATTCCAATTTGAAAAATTTCGTTTTTTACGAAAATTTCTGGCGAAGATTAGTGACCATTTTGGAAAAATATGGAATGGTAACAGAAACAAACTATATGGAGATGGTGCTCCAAGGGGTCCTCTTTAGGACCCTATTAGTGGTATATCTGAAATTATTCTGAAAATTAGGAAAATTTAATTTTAAAAAAGAGCTATTTTGAAAAATGTTAAAAGTGGACTTTATGGACTTTGGACAATTTGGAGAAATGGTGATGGGTAACAAAATAACACCATATAGGAATGGGGGAGGAAAGAGTCCTAAAGAGAATTCTGGTAGTGGGATATCTGAAATAATATTGGAATTTCAGAAATTCCAATTTGAAAAATTTCGTTTTTTACGAAAATTTCTGGCAAAGATTAGTGACCATTTTGGAAAAATATGGAATGGTAACAGAAACAAACTATATGGAAATGGTGCTCCAAGGGGTCCTCTTTAGGACCCTATTAGTGGTATATCTGAAATAATTCTGAAAATTAGGAAAATTTAATTTTAAAAAAGTGCTATTTTGAAAAATGTTAAAAGTGGACTTTATGGACTTTGGACAATTTGGAGAAATGGTGATGGGTAACAAAATAACACCATATAGGAATGGGGGAGGAAAGAGTCCTAAAGAGGATTCTGGTAGTGGGATATCTGAAATAATATTGGAATTTCAGAAATTCCAATTTGAAAAATTTCGTTTTTTACGAAAATTTCTGGCGAAGATTAATGACCATTTTGGAAAAATATGGAATGGTAACAGAAACAAACTATATGGAAATGGTGCTCCAAGGGGTCCTCTTTAGGACCCTATTAGTGGTATATCTGAAATAATTCTGAAAATTAGGAAAATTTAATTTTAAAAAAGTGCTATTTTGAAAAATGTTAAAAGTGGACTTTATGGACTTTGGACAATTTGGAGAAATGGTGATGGGTAACAAAATAACACCATATAGGAATGGGGGAGGAAAGAGTCCTAAAGAGGATTCTGGTAGTGGGATATCTGAAATAATATTGGAATTTCAGAAATTCCAATTTGAAAAATTTCGTTTTTTACGAAAATTTCTGGCGAAGATTAGTGACCATTTTGGAAAAATATGGAATGGTAACAGAAACAAACTATATGGAGATGGTGCTCCAAGGGGTCCTCTTTAGGACCCTATTAGTGGTATATCTGAAATAATTCTGAAAATTAGGAAAATTTAATTTTAAAAAAGTGCTATTTTGAAAAATGTTAAAAGTGGACTTTATGGACAATTTGGAGAAATGGTGATGGGTAACAAAATAACACCATATAGGAATGGGGGAGGAAAGAGTCCTAAAGAGAATTCTGGTAGTGGGATATCTGAAATAATATTGGAATTTCAGAAATTCCAATTTGAAAAATTTCGTTTTTTACGAAAATTTCTGGCGAAGATTAGTGACCATTTTGGAAAAATATGGAATGGTAACAGAAACAAACTATATGGAAATGGTGCTCCAAGGGGTCCTCTTTAGGACCCTATTAGTGGTATATCTGAAATAATTCCGAAAATTAGGAAAATTTAATTTTAAAAAAGTGCTATTTTGAAAAATGTTAAAAGTGGACTTTATGGACTTTGGTCAATTTGGAGAATTGGTGATGGGTAACAAAATAACACCATATAGGAATGGGGGAGGAAAGAGTCCTAAAGAGGATTCTGGTAGTGGGATATCTGAAATAATATTGGAATTTCAGAAATTCCAATTTGAAAAATTTCGTTTTTTACGAAAATTTCTGGCAAAGATTAGTGACCATTTTGGAAAAATATGGAATGGTAACAGAAACAAACTATATGGAAATGGTGCTCCAAGGGGTCCTCTTTAGGACCCTATTAGTGGTATATCTGAAATAATTCTGAAAATTAGGAAAATTTAATTTTAAAAAACTGCTATTTTGAAAAATGTTAAAAGTGGACTTTATGGACTTTAGACAATTTGGAGAAATGGTGATGGGTAACAAAATAACACCATATAGGAATGGGGGAGGAAAGAGTCCTAAAGAGAATTCTGGTAGTGGGATATCTGAAATAATATTGGAATTTCAGAAATTCCAATTTGAAAAATTTCGTTTTTTACGAAAATTTCTGGCGAAGATTAGTGACCATTTTGGAAAAATATGGAATGGTAACAGAAACAAACTATATGGAAATGGTGCTCCAAGGGGTCCTCTTTAGGACCCTATTAGTGGTATATCTGAAATAATTCCGAAAATTAGGAAAATTTAATTTTAAAAAAGTGCTATTTTGAAAAATGTTAAAAGTGGACTTTATGGACTTTGGTCAATTTGGAGAATTGGTGATGGGTAACAAAATAACACCATATAGGAATGGGGGAGGAAAGAGTCCTAAAGAGGATTCTGGTAGTGGGATATCTGAAATAATATTGGAATTTCAGAAATTCCAATTTGAAAAATTTCGTTTTTTACGAAAATTTCTGGCGAAGATTAGTGACCATTTTGGAAAAATATGGAATGGTAACAGAAACAAACTATATGGAGATGGTGCTCCAAGGGGTCCTCTTTAGGACCCTATTAGTGGTATATCTGAAATAATTCTGAAAATTAGGAAAATTTAATTTTAAAAAAGTGCTATTTTGAAAAATGTTAAAAGTGGACTTTATGGACAATTTGGAGAAATGGTGATGGGTAACAAAATAACACCATATAGGAATGGGGGAGGAAAGAGTCCTAAAGAGAATTCTGGTAGTGGGATATCTGAAATAATATTGGAATTTCAGAAATTCCAATTTGAAAAATTTCGTTTTTTACGAAAATTTCTGGCGAAGATTAGTGACCATTTTGGAAAAATATGGAATGGTAACAGAAACAAACTATATGGAAATGGTGCTCCAAGGGGTCCTCTTTAGGACCCTATTAGTGGTATATCTGAAATAATTCTGAAAATTAGGAAAATTTAATTTTAAAAAAGTGCTATTTTGAAAAATGTTAAAACTGGACTTTGTGGACTTTGGACAATTTGGAGAAATGTTGATGGGTAACAAAATAACACCATATAGGAATGGGGGAGGAAAGAGTCCTAAAGAGGATTCTGGTAGTGGGATATCTGAAATAATATTGGAATTTCAGAAATTGTTTGTTTCTGTTACCATTCCATATTTTTCCAAAATGGTCACTAATCTTCGCCAGAAATTTTCGTAAAAACGAAATTTTTCAAATTGGAATTTCTGAAATTCCAATATTATTTCAGATATCCCACTACCAGAATCCTCTTTAGGACTCTTTCCTCCCCCATTCCTATATGGTGTTATTTTGTTACCCATCACCATTTCTCCAAATTGTCCAAAGTCCATAAAGTCCACTTTTAACATTTTTCAAAATAGCACTTTTTTAAAATTAAATTTTCCTAATTTTCAGAATTATTTCAGATATACCACTAATAGGGTCCTAAAGAGGACCCCTTGGAGCACCATTTCCATATAGTTTGTTTCTGTTACCATTCCATATTTTTCCAAAATGGTCATTAATCTTCGCCAGAAATTTTCGTAAAAAACGAAATTTTTCAAATTGGAATTTCTGAAATTCCAATATTATTTCAGATATCCCACTACCAGAATCCTCTTTAGGACTCTTTCCTCCCCCATTCCTATATGGTGTTATTTTGTTACCCATCACCATTTCTCCAAATTGTCCAAAGTCCATAAAGTCCACTTTTAACATTTTTCAAAATAGCACTTTTTAAAAATTAAATTTTCCTAATTTTCAGAATTATTTCAGATATACCACTAATAGGGTCCTAAAGAGGACCCCTTGGAGCACCATTTCCATATAGTTTGTTTCTGTTACCATTCCATATTTTTCCAAAATGGTCACTAATCTTTGCCAGAAATTTTCGTAAAAAACGAAATTTTTCAAATTGGAATTTCTGAAATTCCAATATTATTTCAGATATCCCACTACCAGAATTCTCTTTAGGACTCTTTCCTCCCCCATTCCTATATGGTGTTATTTTGTTACCCATCACCATTTCTCCAAATTGTCCAAAGTCCATAAAGTCCACTTTTAACATTTTTCAAAATAGCACTTTTTAAAAATTAAATTTTCCTAATTTTCAGAATTATTTCAGATATACCACTAATAGGGTCCTAAAGAGGACCCCTTGGAGCACCATTTCCATATATTTTGTTTCTGTTACCATTCCATATTTTTCCAAAATGGTCACTAATCTTCGCCAGAAATTTTCGTAAAAAACTAAATTTTTCAAATTGGAATTTCTGAAATTCCAATATTATTTCAGATATCCCACTACCAGAATCCTCTTTAGGACTCTTTCCTCCCCCATTCCTATATGGTGTTATTTTGTTACCCATCACCATTTCTCCAAATTGTCCAAAGTCCATAAAGTCCACTTTTAACATTTTTCAAAATAGCACTTTTTTAAAATTAAATTTTCCTAATTTTCAGAATTATTTCAGATATACCACTTGCAGAATCCTCTAAAGAACTATATTTTTATGTGCAACCAGTTCCATTTCCCTGAAAATCGTCCTGAATTCACTTTATTCTATTATCACAGCACTGTTAAGTGCAATGTTAACTGCAAACAGTTGCTGCTAAGAAAATGTGGTGGATGTCTCCGCTAGTTAAATACGTATTTATCTTCACACACATTCTTACACCTCTAGTTTATTATTTTAAATGATTGTTGGATAGATGTGGCATCATGCACAACAAGGGACTTTAATAGATTTTTTTTTTTTAATTTTAGTGTATTTTATAACTTTTACATGGACACAACTATGAAAACGTGCCTAAGTACTTGTATTCCTAATCCACAATTAACTCCTGAGTATTAAAAACGTTTTTTATTCTTTTGGGGGAAAGTACTTTAAAGGGAAAATGAAAGGGTGCGCATAATATAGGTCATATACACTTGATGCCTCTCCACTTAATTGATAATCTATTTTTAGTATTCAATCATTTAGTGCTTATACGTTTTTTTTCTGTTACTTTCGCTATTTGAAAAATTTGGTATTTTCACATACATAAGCACGTTTTCTTGAAAATTTAATTTGAAAATATTTTTAAAATTCTCTCTTAATTCGAGTGAGTTTTGTGGAAAAGTGTTTTTCATTCTTAATTCTTATGTGTATCTAAATGTTTTCTTTACTCTTAAGAATTTGTTAAACATCGAAATATCTAAAATTTTAAGAAAATATTTTCATTTCAAATACATCTAAATTCCTCTCTCTGTGGTAGGTTTTTGTAATTCCGTCTAGTTTATTTTCGATTTTAGTCTATTTCGTTACTTTAGCGTCTGCAGTTTTATCGTGTATCTTTAATGTCGAATTTACTTTTGTGAAAATTTTTAGTTTTTCGTTGAAAAAAAAACACATACATATTCGAAAACATTTTCCAAAAAAGACAAATAAATAAAATTTACCACAAATTGTTAGTACGTGTAAATAAAAATAAACCTTAATTTTCAAAATATTTTGATTAAAAATAACAATTAAGTAACATAAACTCCAAGATTATGAAAAAAAACAATTCATCACGATTTTTAAACTTTTTTGGAAACATACGTAAGAACTTTGTTATTATTTATTTAAATTTTTTCAATTGTTTTTTTTTTTTATTTGTTGTCCAAGTTATACAACGATTTAATCAGAATTTATATGCTGTATATTTAAAAATGCCCACGCCTTTTGAGCAAAAACATAAGATTTATATGAAAAAAAGAAAGAAAACTGATGCTGACTGAATGACTCAATTCGTGTCAGGGAAAAAATTAAAAATTGCAAATAAGTAATATGTGTACCTGTAAATATCTTGAACTATTACAAAAAAAATATTTTTTGTTCTTTTTCGTGTTAATTTTAAACAAATTATGTATACCTATGTATTGAAAAATCGCTTTAAAGCTCGTTTACTAGTAAACAAACCAAGGCGAATTCATCCCAGGTAATCTCGGTACTACAACAAGTACAACTCGTACAAAAACCACAAGCAATTTGTTTTTGTAAAATCATTGTACAATGTCAAAAACAGAAATAAAACAAAACAGAAACAAAGATAATAAAAGAGAATAAACAAAATTTTGACATCCAACAGTGATTTAAGCTTTTATCAGCAGGGCTTTTAAGACCACCTGTAATAAATTCGCCTTGAAACAAACTGAAACATTATGGTACCTCTTTATGCGGGTCCATATCAATGTCGATCGAATTCGAACAAAATGTCTACAACTATCGATTTTTTTTTTTTTTTTAACATTTATGTAAAATACAGTCAAACCCCGATTATTCGTACCCCGATAAATCGTAATTCCCGATAATTCGTAATTTATTGTCGGTCCCTTGAAAAAATCTCGTTAATTCGTAACATTTCCATACTTCCATTTTGGTCCCCTCGCTAATTCGTAATTTTTTTTAAATAAAATCTTTACCTCTTTTAAATCGTAATTGTTTGCTAACTTCCACTTATAATTCGTAATAAAAACAACAGAAACATGGAAAGAATGATTTTTTGTTTACCTCTATTTTTTTTTTTTTTTTGAGTGGGGTTTTGCTTGTGTGTGTGTTTATTTTCTTATGCTGGGTGCACAAATTGCAATCTACATGCAATCTGTTTCAATGCAACCTCAAAATATCGAAGCGTTTAGATGTTGATGTAATCTGGAATGAATTAAAATGAATTTAATTCACTAGATTGCGTTGCATAGTGTGTACCCAGCATTAAGATCAGTTTGTTACATGAATAATTTTTTTATATAATTTTAATATATTTTATTTTTAACAATTGCTTTTTTTCGTTTTGATAAATAAATTGAAAAACCCCGTTAATTCGTATTTATTTTATTTTAACCCCGTTAAATCGAAACCTCGCTAAATTGAAAACCTCTATAATTCGTAAGAAATTGCCGGTCCCTTGCGATTACGAATTATCGGGATTCTACTGTAGTAAGATTTTCATTTTGCATATGGCTTTTGCTTTCTTTTGATTGATCAAAACACAACAAAGGATTTTTAAACCGTGACCAATAAGAAAAAACAACGCTCCAATTGTTAAGAACGTCAAGAAATTGACAAATTTGGATGTTTTTTAACACTGCGGTTCATGGCTTAAACAACCCACTCGCACAGGCGTTAGTATATTATGTTAGCATAATATGTAAAGGGTGTTTTTTTAGAGTATCACAGCTTTGAGTTGGCATCACTGCTTTATTTGAGCACCCATTTAACAGCTGATAGTTGCTTTTTGTTTAGTTTGCTTTGAAATTTCATTACGAATCGACTTACTCCAGAGCAACTTGTGCAAATTGTTAAAAACTTTTTATCAAAATAATTCGGCGAATGGGCTGAAGCACAAATTGATATTGATTTTGAATTTCCATTCAAAATTTTATTTTCCGATGAAGCCCATTTCTCGTTGAATGGGTACGTAAATAACCAGAATTTTCGCATTTAGAGTATTGGTCGAAACACCAGACCATCTACAGAAAATTACTGTTTGGTGCGCTTTATGGGCTGGCGGAGTCATTGGCCCATATGTCTTCCAAAACAATGATGGTCAGAATGCGAAAAGTTATTGAAAGTTGGTGTTCCAGAATGCTACTTCTATTTCATAAAATTTTCTTTCCCATGAAGCCTGTTTCATTGATATTAAAAATATATTTGTTTTATTATGATTTAAACTTGTGTCACTCTATAAAAAACACCCTTTATATCGACCTTATTCCCGAAAGCTGTCTCAGAAATATTACCATTTTTATAATAGCTTTTTCTTTTACATTTTTGAAACCAAAACTTATCCTACCGATATCGAGCCCTTTTTGCGCATATATATTGTTAGCGACACCATTAAAACTTTCATAAACGACAGGTATAATGATCAATTGAATCTCAGCATGCACTTGAAAACTTTTGAATGCGCGATTATAATTTTAAAAATATATAAATAAATGCACATCATGAAACCAAAAATATGAAAAAATAATAAAAACGCTCGATCCGCTTGATTAAGTTTTCACACATCATCAAGAAGTGAACGTTTAAGCAGAATACACGCAGGTGGTCCATGTTGGTCACATGTGGGACTTTTAAGATGTTCTAAACCACATTTAACTTAAGTACGACTAAATATTATCTAAAATTAGAAAGGAACTCCAGTGGCTACCAACAAAAAGAGATTTTGTGGGTAAAAATTAGAGGCAGTCGTGGTTCTTTGCTCATATTTCAGCCATTTGGGGACTGATCTAGCTGAATATGAATATTAAACTTTAACGGAGCATATGTGACATAAATATTTAAAAAAATCCATTTCAGTATACACACGGTCAGGCGAACATCGTTAAATAAACTTCGCTAGTCATTAGGATATATCAGAATATATCTACTTAATAGGGTTTAAGATCAACATTGTAGAAGATACAAACTTATATATGTATATCCTTTCCATTTTTGCGCAGGCTATAAAAAGAGTAATCAGACAGACCGTTTTATTAAGCTTAGTCAAATGATTTGGCTAATAGGATGTGTAGACTTCTTACTGGTCATTTTTTGCTTTGTTTTATGCGGTCGGTTTACATCGCATTTAGTTTTCTCTGAAATATATTAAATGCTAAAAATCAAAACTAACCGCCCAAATAGTCTGTCTGGTTATTCAGAATACGGACATTTTATGGCATACATAAATAAGTGGAATCTTGAACCGCAGGTCTTTACAAAACAAGTTGAATACTTACATACAATAAACCTTAAACATTTTGTTGTACAAACAAAAAAAAAAAGTCTAAACATATTTTCCCACCATAATGAACACGTCGCTTAAAAAATATTTAGAAGTTTATGAAACATTTTTTGTTTTAATGTCATTATTGTTTATTATTTAAATATGTAATATGAACGTATTTTGTTTATTTATTTAACATTTTGCAAAATTCTATTGAACAGAAATTTCAAAATCTTGTATGCATTTTTGAAAAGTGTTTTTGTTTACATACAGATATCTACTAAAGTGTGGTCCAGCCAAAACGCACGATGTAAATTGTAAAAAAACAAAAAGTTTTCAGGGAATTATCTTAATATTTTTTATTGTTATAGAAGGATCTATGACAATAATGTGTGAAACAAAATATCGACTAAATGCTACCCACGGCTTCAGCGACATACTTCCATCCGATGGACCGTATTTTCATTAACTGAGACGTGATTGTGGTTCAATGTCGCTAATGTGCCGAATTATCTCATCCTTTAGATCTTGAATTGTTTTGGCTGATTGGCGTACACTTTTTCTTTTAAATATCCCTAAAGAAAGAAGTTCAACGGGGTTAAATCGCATGATCGTTACGGCCAGTTAACATCGCCACTAAGCGACATAACACGGCCATTGAATTTCTCGCGCAAAAGAGCCATTCTTACAGACCCGGTTTGCGGAAAATATGCGCACAATTCTCCCGATTGTGGACACATTTGGTGGATTAAGCTCACCAAAAACATTACGAAGTGATGCATTTTCATTTCGATTTGAACGCTCATTCGTAAAAGGCTTCAGCAATCTTAACGCGCTGCTCAATTGTGTACCTCTCCATGATTAAATTCGTCAAGCACTGAAACAAAGAAATGTCAAATTAAGTTGGGCAAAAAAATTGACGTTAAGGCGTGATATCTAACAGAAATCCAAAGAAAAAGGCATAGGAAATTCTGATGTACTAGCCGAGATTCTTATTTTTTTCTGACAGATAGCTGAAAGAATTGATCTTAATTAGTTTTAATTAGTATTGTGGTTATTTTGTTGAACTATTTATGGTTTTTAATCCAAATTTTTAATATTTTTAATTAGGCTTAAGTTCATGAAATTTAATTTTTATTAAATTATTTTTGTGAAGAAAGGAATTTTACAACATGACAATTAATTAAAATTGTTATTGATAATCTTTCATTCTTGACGTGGCTCGGGCTCGAACCCTGGCCGGCAGGTTACCATGACATGTTTCGATCGCAACCACTCGATCTCCTCAGATGGATTTGCCGTCTTACACTCGCAGCCACCGACGACTGCTGACGTCACTAGTCAAACATCAATCCTTAAACCAAATTGTATTTTAACATTTGGTAGATCGAAATTTGCTTTCCTGAATGATTATCCATTTTAATTGATTTTACATGTTTTTTCCTTTACTTCTGTTTTTTTGTACTTTCGTCAAGAATTTTTCTTGAAGTCCAAGTACATTTTTTGTTTTTTCACTTTGTCTTTCTCTTTTCTGTTGACCTTTTTCAGCACAACTTCAAGGACAAATGTACACATAGAGCTCGTGCCTTAGCTTTAACAATAATTAGTATTGTGGTTATTTTGTTGAACTATTTATGGTTTTTAATCCAAATTTTTAATTTTTAATTTTTAAATTTTAAATTGATTAAAGAATTGATCTTAATTAGTTTTATTTTAAAATAAAAGTGTATATGTAATTTAAAATTGTGCATGCACCCCGACAACCATCTTATGGTTAAATTAGTCATCCATCAAGAAGCCACAATCATATTATGATTGCCTCAAAATATATGACATTAATTTGTTATTAAATTAACAATAGTATTTTCCTCCTTTCCAAGAGCAACATGCTATGGTTGAAAACCAACCATGCTATTATAAGTGTTAACATATTTAACTTATTATTAACCATAATATGTTCGGAGGCAGCCATAGTGTGGGTGTGGCTTCCTGATAGTGGACTATTTTAACTATAATATGGTTGTCGGTGGCAATAATATTATTTAATTAAACATAACATGTTTAAAATTTTCTTTAAAAATAGTTTTGTTGGGAGGTGATTATATTAAAACATGTTTTTTCTGTACGTACCACTTTTTAATATTTTTTAAAGCAAAAAAATAAAAATAAAATTATTAAACGAAGTCTCTAAGAATAAAGTTAGACATTTGCCCGAAATGTCTTATTCAAACAACGTCGGAGTATTTTGCTGGCTGGGTATACAAAGAAATGAATGTATGTATATTAGACCGGGTCGACCTCCATACAAAAAAAAAGTTGTGCCAGTCACCCCCTGGAATGAAAGATATGTCAATGAAGTTTCTAAAACAGGAAAAACTTTTTTTTGCCACGCCCCAAAATACAGCACTTTTGGTTTTTTTTATGCAGCGCTGCCATTAAAAGTCCGATCTTATCATATTGCATATCGTTCTTCATGGCTTGATAGTGGCTTCATTTTTGCTTTTGGTGACTTTTCAATCCGACCTCAAATTCTGGGCGCCCCTTATGCCATCTCGGATCCTTCCCCCAAATGTAAAATTTTTTAAACGTGCCAAAAAAGTCCTTGTAAAACTAAGTATGTCTGGCTTCTATTATACTCACTTTTATGCCAAGCCTCAAAATTTAGCCTCTTTTTTCTGTTTTATACACATATATTTTGGGTCGTGGCAAAAAAAAATGTTCCTGTTTTAGAAACTTCATTGACATATATTTCATTCTAGGGGGTAACTGGCACAACTTTTTTTTTGACCCACCCTAATGTATTTATGTTTTTGTATCATTTAGATGTAAAAAATGTTTGTTGGCATACACACATTAAAAAAAAAAAACAAAACAAAATCCCACACATAATAATAATAAACTGTGTGACCATTTTGGCATTTTTGCAGAAAATTTAGCATTAAAAATTTTGATTAAGCTGTAAATTTTTTGTTTAGCATCTGGCATTCTATTCAGAATTTTTATAAAAGTTTTAAGCTGTTTATTTTAAAAATTTGTAGGAATAGTTTTAGTGATAAAACTTAATTCAACATTTTTCATTTTTCGGAAGGAAATAATTCCCAGTTTCTATTTGATAAAACTTAATTTTTTTTTTTACAAATTTTGTCATAAAATAGTTGCACTCAAAAGGAAATTGCATATGTACAAAATGTAAAAAATATAATATTTAGGAAATAACATTTTTTAAACCATTTATAAAATTTAATGGCTTCGTCACATGTCAGATTTAGCTGTTAAACATTTTAAGATCTGGGAAGATCTGTTACTAAATATGTATTATAAAATGCAAAAAAAAGAAAAGTCTGTCGATGACATGATGCTCTCATTACTTTTTAAATTGAATACAATTCGGAACAAAAGGAATAAAACAAAATTAACAATAACAATTACAATACACACACACAATTTCAAAAATAAGTATGTAAATATGTACATATCTGAGACAGACTAAAAACAAAATTTTTTTTATTTGAGCTGCTAACCCAACAAACACAAATCTTAAGGTTTTTTCTTTGACATTGAAATTATTTTCAAATTAATCAAATACATAGCCCCCATGCAAAATTCTTTTCGGAATAGCGTCTTTGTGCCCATAAACCATCTTATTATGTTGGGGTATTAAAATTAAACTAATTTTATTGCAATTAAAATAATTTTTCCATATATTATTGGAATCGGTCTATATTGGACAAATACTCCTCCCGAAAATAAAATAATTGTAAAAAAAACATTCAGTGTGTTAAGCTGAACGCTACATTCACCAGTTTTTATATGCAAAGTTGGTAAGCGAAACATTACATTTTTTTACATTTCTCCCTTACAAACCTGCTTCGTTTGAAGCTCAATTTTTTGTTGGGAACTTCCTTATAAAATATAGAATTTAGTCATAAAAAATGTTGTGTGGGTGGGTTCAAAATTAACCGTTGTTCCCATATAAACCTCCTTCCTAAAATCACTTTAAGGCAAACAAATTTCATATAGATAAAGATATCTAAACAATACGGATAGCAGCACAACTACAGTTGAGTTGGCAGCAGCGAAATTAGGCAACGCCGCTCATGTTAAATTATACGAAATTTTTGTTTTATTTTATATTTTAACATGAGCGGCGTTGCCGGATTTTTCTGCTGGCAACTCAACTACAGTTCAGTCGTAATCCGTAATCGACCCATTTAACTCAATTCCATAATTTTGTTCTGGCGGGTCCATAATTGCCCATAGGTCCCAAATTTGTTCGTATATACATACTGTAGTGTAGGGTATTATATGGTCGGGCTTGACCGGCTATACTTTCTTACTTGTTTTATTTTCTTTATATGCTGAAAAGTGCAAACGCGAAGAGTGATTGCATAAAATAAAGGTTGACAACCGAAATGATTTTCGGTATCGGTTTACACTACATATTTGTTATCGGTATATTAATTATATCGATACTGTATCGGCAATGCAAATTAATTTTTCTGATGGTGTTGTAAGCACAGCAGAGCCACTTTTTTTCTTACTTAGGCGCCCCATACATTTACAATATTATTATTGTATATGTTATTCGCAATATCGTCCCCTTAATAAAACAATAGTGTATAATTTTTTTGGGGTTTTGAGAAAATCGTGTTTAAAGTTTTTGTCAAATCGGATGTCTATTTAAACCTCATTATCGCGGTAAATAAAAATTCTTCATACTGGATTTTTCGACGAATACATTATACCGTTTCTTGTCTTTAAATTGACCAATTTTTTTTATTCTACGCATCCTTTAAGACCATAATTATGTCATTCAAAGTGCAAGTCCTCCATATAGGCTATTTTATTTTTTATATGTATATTTTTTTTTTTTTTTGTTTATATTGTATGGTATACGCTGTTTTATTCAATAATTTTACGGCATTTTTATTAAAATATTTGATCTCAAAAATATCAATTTGTAACATTATAAAACAGTGATTGATTCATAGATTCAATGGCACATATTCATTACATTCCAATGTGGGTTAATTAAAAAAAAAAAAATTATGAGAAATTAAGGTATACATTGCGTAAATCAAAAATAACTAGAAGTTCATTCGTCTTCTTTCTCTTCCTCTGCTACATCTGGCTCATCTAAACAATTTCGCTTCTTTCCACCTTGTAAGTTAAAGACAAATGACTGCGAGCCACGAGGAATTACATTCTTCTGGCACAAATTTTGGAGATAATGCAGCTTTCGATGTTCGGAATGAAACTATTTCTCAAACAATAGTGTATATTATTATAAGCTATTTTATGAATGTGTGTGAAGATAAGTTCGAATTTATAAACCCAAGACAAAAACCCACGTCTTTAACATACAATGATTTCAAAGCTAACATTGCACTGTAACATACTTAACAGAGCTATGTTAACATTAAATAAATTGTAAAAATTAAAAAAAATACACCAAATTTAATAAAATATCGCTATCCCACTACATGGAATCGATGGGCAGGACAATGGTCTATCGAACGATGGTAGCGGTAGTTCTCAAATAATTTCAGAACTTAAGAAATTTTATAAAAAAAATTAAAAATTCTAATTTTGTACGTTCTTAAGAGGGATGAGTGGTCACTCTGGAGTCCAGGGAAATACTACCACTATCCCACTACATGGAATCGATGGGCAGGACAATGGTCTATCGAACGATGGTAGCGGTAGTTCTCAAATAATTTCTTAAGTTCTTAAATTATTTGAGAATTTAATTTAATTTAAGTTCTTTAATTATTTGAGAACTACCGCTACCATCGTTCGATAGACCATTGTCCTGCCCATCGATTCCATGTAGTGGGATAGTGGTAGTATTTCCCTGGACTCCAGAGTGACCACTCATCCCTCTTAAGAACGTACAAAATTAGAATTTGTAATTTTTTTTTATAAAATTTCTTAAGTTCTGAAATTATTTGAGAACTACCGCTACCATCGTTCGATAGACCATTGTCCTGCCCATCGATTCCATGTAGTGGGATAGCGATATTTTATTAAATTTGGTGTATTTTTTTAATTTTTACAATTTATTTAATGTTAACATAGCTCTGTTAAGTATGTAACAGTGCAATGTTAGCTTTGAAATCATTGTATGTTAAAGACGTGGGTTTTTGTCTTGGGTTTATAAATTCGAATTTATCTTCACACACATATTTTATGAGTTAAAGTTTTCATAAATTGAATTTTTTTTCTACAGACTAAAATGGAGTATAATGCGTATACACTATTATTCTTTTAACAATTTTGGAGTGGCAATTTGAAGTAAAATAGCGCATATGAGCTTACACACTTATTGAAGGAAAATTTTGAACAAGAAATTATACACTATATTTTCCAACGACATTTTGACCCACTTTTTGGAAGTAGAATTTGACGAAATTTTGACCAGACATAAAATCAATGATGGAGATTCTAAATATGCAATAAAAAAATAATGGTGTACATGGGTATACACTATTGTTTTATTGAGGGGACGATATAACATATTTATTTATTTCCCAATATTATTCAATAAGTGGCACAATGGTTTCAATTAAAATATGGCGCAACTCTTATTAAAAAAACATATCCTTTAAAGCAAGACAACATCGTACATTATTGCCAACACATTTAACAGTATATTGCTCTTTCTTGCTCTTGTCGTGCAATCAAAAGGTGTCTAAATGACATATTTTTAAGATGAGATTTTTAAAGGGAGTTTCCTCTAAAGCATTGTAATAATTATATTTGGGAGATTCACAAGGTGTCATAAAGTCATAAGTCTTAAAATAATAACATGAAAAAATACGACTCTTGTGAACAACCCCTCATAATTTAGTGCTATTTTGAATTTAAAATAAATATTTACGTAACATCATAAAATTTTTTAATTCTTATCCATGAACAAATAAATTAAATTAGATCTTACCTGACTATTTTCCATTTTTTAGACGCAAATCACAAATGATTTTTTATTTTGTTTGTTTACCAAACATCAGAGTCCTCAGCCGATATAATTTGAAGCCGCAAGTGTTTTGTTGCAAAAACTGCTAGCCGCAGGTTAACCCTCTAATGCTTAAGTCCGCCTCTAGGCGGGGTAGCATAAAACCTTTATAAAATTTTTATTTTTGACAATATTTCATTAATAAATAATTCTAGATGTGAATCAAGGCTTATTTTATCACAACCTTTTCATTCTTTGGCAACACTCTCACGAGTTTAGCAAAAAATACATTGTCATCTTGAATTTGAGCGAAAACGGTCATTTTTAATTCTTTGTGAAAAAAGTTAACATTGTGCATCGGAAAAATTATACTTCAAAGCTTTAGATCGAGCCGAAAAAATTACTGGTGCGTATCTAAACGTTCAATTGAAATGTATATTAAGTTTTCATTTTGAAAAATATCATCGCTGCTAGATATGGATGTTTTTACTGAGCCCGTCTGGAGGCAGGCTTGGGCATTAGCATAGAAAATGCCGGGAAGTGCATTAATATTGTGAATAGAAAAAATAATATTTAAAAGCTTTAGATCGTGCCGAAAAAATCACTGGTGGGTATCGAAACGTTTAATTGAAATATATATTAAGTTTTTATTATAAAAAAAAAATAATAGCTGCTTAGTATGGATGTTTCTTCTGAACCCGTCTGGAGGCGGACTGGGGAATTACACAGAAAATGCCGGGATGTTAATGAAAAACGTATCTTAAAATTTTACAATAATGCCCAACTCCGCCTCAAGGCGGACTTTACAGTTTGACCCCTTACAGGTCAGCGAGTACTCAAAGGAAAAAACTAAAGTCAGATTCATGTTTCTCACCCTAAAATTATCTAAGTATGATTTTTTTAAGGCAAACAAAAAATGTGGCATTAGAGGGTTAAATTCGGATATTAGCCGGCTAAAACTATACCATCAGCGGCGACGGCTACAAAAACTAAAGCGGATCGGCTCAGCCGCTCAGCGCAGGTCTCTTCTGATTAATTACGACAGCACAATAAACATAGCAAGCAAAGTTCTATTAATTTAAGACACTTTTTGTTTACAAAGCAACAACAATATTTTTAAAACATTGTAAAATGTTAGAACATTATGACAATATAACATGATAGCACACCTTGTGAATACCCCAATTATCTTTAAAAAACCGGTATTAATACCGGTACATATTAAACTTTTTGTTATTTTGGTATCAATACCGACATTAATTTGTAAACGGTATATAAGGGAAATCATTATTAATATCGGATTCGGTTGCCAACCTTGAATAAAACTATTAAGATAAAAAACAAAATTATTTTCACATGTATACATACATATTTTTATTAATTCTTTTGTTTAAAATTAAAACCAAAAAATGTATATAAAAAAACTTTAAAATAAAAATGAATAAATTTATTTATTTCAGTCCCTATTTTGTACTTTTAATTTAATAATTTAATTAATAATTCTATTCAATTAAATTAAATTGTTTATTCAATTTGAAAAAAAATATTTAAACGCTGCGTCATGCATGATATTTACTTAAAAAAAATCCCCTAAGCAATGAAAATAATATCACGCGTACGAGAAAAAAAAAATTAAAAACAAGCAAACAAAAGTAAACAATACCAAAAATAAAATTAAAAAATTTTAAACTGTTTAATGCAAATGTTTAATTTTACACCAAAATGTGTGCTAAAAATAAGCAAATATGTAAAATAATTTAAAGTAGTTAAATTTGTATTTAAAAAAAGATTCAATTTACTTTTTTGTTTGCCGAACTAATGGAAACGAAAAAAAAAACGATTTGAAATACTTAGAGCCATTTTCTCATTAGGCGATTATCTCTTTTCCCAACGAAAAACTGCACATTTAAGAAATTTGGTTTTCTCAATGTCTCATTTGGTTCGATTTTATTGCAAAGCTAACCGGCACAGATAAATTCAATCAGCTGACTCCCAACTTTTACATGTATTTTGAGTGGCGTTGCCAGCTGAAAACTTTGTTTTTTGTCGGTATATTGAGAAACCCAAAATCGTTAAAGGACAGTTTATCGGTCCAATAAATTTGTGTTGACATTAAGTAAGTCCCAATTCACACGTTGCAAGTCTTATTGATCAGTTTGCTACTTTATAACGAGAGTGACGAGAGGAAAATAAACGTTTCTCTCTCACTCTCTCTCGCCTATAAGGTAGCAAGCTGATCAATAAAGCTGGAGGTCCACACCACGCGTTACTCGTTTTTTTGCAGCATACGCAGCTGTCAAAAAAGTAGAATCTGTGTAGTTATACGTAGTAAGTTACATGCACAAAAGCGTAGATGCCTTGAGGCGAAAAGTAGGTTTACTTTCTACTTTTGTAAGCGTCACAAGCAGCGTTCGAACAAATCAGCTGATTTTGACAAATTTAATTTTATTTTTACTTGTGCTGCTGCTGCATAAAAAGCATTGCATGTAACTTGAAACGTAGAACGCAAGTAATGTTATAAAAGCATGCGCTGCGTAGAGGCAGAAACGCGTGGTATGGACCTCCAGCTTAAGACTTGCAACGTGTGAATTGGCACTAACAGACAGTTTGTCGATACATTGAGAAAATGGCCATTACAGCCATTACTACAACTTGCCGTTAGTTAAAGGTAGGATTTTGTCGGACTAGACTAACCCACCAAGGCACCCAATTAGTAAAAACAACAGACTAATAGACAATTTAAACTTTTATTAAGATTTAGATGTTCACATAACTATATAGTTTTGACAACTTAGATGAACTCTTTGGAATTCAAAACTTTTCTGTTTTTCAACGAGATATCCCATTTCATCTAGATTTTATTATACTGTACACACACAAAAAATCAATTTAAAATCCTCGAAAACAAGGTTGATTTTAAATTTGTCGATAGTTATTTTGCTTAATAGTTACATTATTTTCTTTTAAAATAATTGCAATTCATGATAATTTAACATTTCAGTAAAGTTAGAGCAAAATTACATTCATATTGAAATAACACTCCGAATCACGTTGACTGAAAGTTATTTAAAGTTGAAACAACGTGAATTTCATGTAGACTCGGATTGGTTTGCGTGTGAAATAACAGCGAGAAGAGACAACATATGTAAGCATTTATTTAAGAATAATTCTAAACACTTGCTGTTTAGAGAAGCACGCACAATCAAAATACATCATCAGAATGGCCCGATATGGTTTTCGTCATCATTCTACTTTGATCGTTTGATGTTCTATTGAACTAAATCATTTTAACAAAAAGTAATTATTTTTTTTAGACGTTACAGTATCTGCATTCCAAACTTGAAAAAACCAGCTGATTAGTTAAGATGATATAGGCAGGGAGAGCTTTTACCCCTCTTGCCCTATTTCACGTCCTATTCCCTATTTGCTTTCAGATGTAAAAGTGTCTGCATGCCAAATTTTAAGAAAAATGGTCGATTAGTAAAGAAGATATAGGGAGGGGGAGGTTTTACCCCTTTTGCCCTATTTCCACGCCCTAAATATTAAAAATTATAGGCTGTAGATTCTTCCAGATGTAACACGATTTGCCTGCGTTATTTCAAGAAAATCGGTTAATTAGTTAAGAAGATAAAGGGCGGGAGAGCTGTTACGAGTTTTGCCTTATTTTACGCCCTCTAGCGACATGAAATATACCTTAAAACCTTTTCACAAACCTAAAAAATTTTCATCTTTACTATTGTCAAATTTTTCAGTTGTTTTTTTTTTTTTGTTTCTAAAAGATTATTCCATTAAAAATTTAAATTTTTTGTCACACATATTTTTCAAGTCTTGAACAAAATTCTTTATTGGCACAATTTACCAGTTCTATCACGAGTAGAGTATATAAAAAACGGAAAAGTAATAGTTTTGCTTTTATTTTGGAATACGTGTACCCATTTAACCTTTGATAGGGCACTAGTTTATCAAACTATTTGCTTGTGCTGATCTTGATCTGCAATTTTATAAGCTTTTTTGATTAAGCGATTTTTCGTTTCATTGGCTTTAAATTGCATAAAAATGCAAAAAGTTTGTTTTTATAAAAATATAATAATTATTCAACAAAATGAAATTCAATTTTCATTAAATTATTTTTATGAAGAAAGGAATTTTACAACATGAAAATTAATCAAAATTGTTATTGATAATCTTTCATTCTTGACGTGGCTCGGGCTCGAACCCTGGCCGGCAGGTTACCATGACATGTTTCGATCGCAACCACTCGATCTCCTCAGATGGATTTGCCGTCTTACATTCGCAGCCATCGACGACTGCTGACGTCAATAAGCAAACATCAATCCTTAAACCAAATTGTATTTAAACATTTGGTAGATCGAAATTTGCTTTCCCGAATGATTGTCAATTTTAATTGATTTTACATGTTTCTTCCTTACTTCCGTTTTCTCGTACTTTTGTCAAGAATTTTTCTTGAAGTCCAAGTACATTTTTTGTTTTTTCATTTTGTCTTTCTCTTTTCTGTTGACCATTTTCAGCACAACTTGAAGGACAAATGTACACATAGAGCTCGTGCCTTAGCTTTAACAATAATTAGTATTGTGGTTATTTTGTTGAACTATTTATGGTTTTTAATCCAAATTTTTAATATTTTTAATTAGGCTTAAGTTCATGAAATTCAATTTTCATTAAATTATTTTTATGAAGAAAGGAATTTTACAACATGAAAATTAATCAAAATTGTTATTGATAATCTTTCATTCTTGACGTGGCTCGGGCTCGAACCCTGGCCGGCAGGTTACCATGACATGTTTCGATCGCAACCACTCGATCTCCTCAGATGGATTTGCCGTCTTACATTCGCAGCCATCGACGACTGCTGACGTCAATAAGCAAACATCAATCCTTAAACCAAATTGTATTTAAACATTTGGTAGATCGAAATTTGCTTTCCCGAATGATTATCAATTTTAATTGATTTTACATGTTTCTTCCTTACTTCCGTTTTCTCGTACTTTTGTCAAGAATTTTTCTTGAAGTCCAAGTACATTTTTTGTTTTTTCATTTTGTCTTTCTCTTTTCTGTTGACCTTTTTCAGCACAACTTGAAGGACAAATGTACACATAGAGCTCGTGCCTTAGCTTTAACAATAATTAGTATTGTGGTTATTTTGTTGAACTATTTATGGTTTTTAATCCAAATTTTTAATATTTTTAATTAGGCTTAAGTTCATGAAATTCAATTTTCATTAAATTATTTTTATGAAGAAAGGAATTTTACAACATGAAAATTAATCAAAATTGTTATTGATAATCTTTCATTCTTGACGTGGCTCTGAGGAGATCGAGTGGTTGCGATCGAAACATGTCATGGTAACCTGCCGGCCAGGGTTCGAGCCCGAGCCACGTCAAGAATGAAAGATTATCAATAACAATTTTGATTAATTTTCATGTTGTAAAATTCCTTTCTTCATAAAAATAATTTAATGAAAATTGAATTTCATAAACCATAAATAGTTCAACAAAATAACCACAATACTAATTATTCAACAAAATATTAAGTAGCCTACAATATTTGTTAACCCTATTTCCAAAAGCAAATTTTACGAGCAACAAATGGCATTGATATTTCAATATGAATTTGAATATTTCGAAGTTACAACTTGCGTTGGAAACTGGCTGGCTGGCTGTCCATACAACCTTGTGCGCAAAGTACAGGTCGCAATTTTGGAGATAATTTAATTAAATTTGGCATATAAGTTAATAAAACAAGGACCAAGCCTATTAAAAATGGGCTGAATCGTACGACCACGAGGGGAGATAGGGAGCAATTTCTGCCTCTAATCAAACCGATTTTAATAAAATTTAAAACAAAGGTAGATCCATATCTATATAGACATATAGATCCATTTGCGCGAAATTATCGTATATGCCAATTTTTTTGAAATCGAGTTTTTGATGAAATCTTGTTCTACATTCAAAGAGACGTCGCACAGTGGCGCCATTTGAGTTTTTTCGTTGCAAAAATCATATCTTTTGAACCGAATAAGGTAATTGAACAGTTTAAACAGCATATGATAGATAACTGTTCAGCCTATGAAATGTGCATTTGAAAAGGGTGCTACGCTGTGTAGGGGCCTACTTATGGGTTATCAAAGTTAAAATTAGTAGAAAAATCAATTTTATGGTACCTAAAAAAAAATTATTTTTACATTTTTAGATTGTTTTTATTTTTTTTTTCTTTAGGGTTCTAAATTATTACCCAACAAATTAAAAAAAAAAATTTTTTTTTTTTAAATTTATTTTTTCAATTTTCTGTATTTTCGGTATATGGGTAATTCCATGTCAAAACGACCAAGAGTGGGACACGACCCCTTCCGATTTTAATGAAATTTGGTGAGAATGTTCCTTTTATCTTATAAGGAACATATATGAACGAAAAAAAATTTTAAAATTTTTTTTTCAAAAGTTATGTCATACTCAAAATGTCATAATTTCGCCGAATTAGCCGAATGTGTTGAGCTTATTTCTTCAATAACTCGAATAACTCGAATACTCGATAACTCGAATGCCGCGCACCTGGCATTTCACCCTAATTGGGGACGCTGAATTCAGTGGTGCTAACCGTTTTTTTAAATTAGCTCTTGTTTTCAAGATATACCGTTATTTCGAAAATGTAAGGCGCTGCACAGCATATATTCGCGTAACTCAAAAATGGTTTAGTTTATTGAAATAACTAAAAAAACCGAAATTCGGCAATAAATAATAAAGTGGGGTTGGTCATACATTTGACCCATCTAGGAGCATCCTACGCGCTGTAGGGGCCAAATTAAAGAATTTTATTAAACCGCAATATTAGTATGGCAACCATGTCTTTTTAACCTTTTTTACCTCTAGAAGCCAAACGGGCACGTACGGGCAGATAAAATTTTTGAATTATGTAAAGAAATAATCAAAGAACAGATTTTGCAAATATGGCAAATATAGAAAAATATAGATTTTTGTTATTTTCCGTCAAAGTTGAAAAATAGTGAAAAAACGGATAGTTTTTAAATAGTGATTTACCAGGAGAAACACAAAGCAAACAGTTCATTTTTTTTTATCATTACACATTTAATAAATGCATCAATCAATACAAACAAAAAATAAGGCGATTCGTTACCTATTTTTCGTGATATTACACCTGAAATCGCAACAAATTTACTAAAAATTGTGTGTTTTTTTGAAAACCGAAAGTCGGTCAACTTTGAACGGCTATATCTTCTAAACTAAAAATGTGATATTATTAAGAGTGGCAGATTTGAAATCGTTGAAAAGTTTCCTATAACATGAGTTTATTCAAAACTTCGTCGGTGCTCATGAAAATTTTGATTTTTGCAACCTCGTTTGCTCTACGGGCGCTACTGTGCGTCGCCTGACAAAATATTGTAGGCGAATTACACTTCGTTGCTCAAAAAATTGAATGTATATTTTCATTTTTATATTGCAAGCAGTGTTGCGAAAGATAAATTTTTCGTATCTTTTGATGACTTCAAGTACCATGTATAATCCTGACATTTTTTGAATCTGTACGCAAAATGTACAGAAATAAAATATTAGAAGACTGACCGTCGTTGCCGACTCAATATTAATACAGTAGAAGCTTTATTAATGAAGAAAAAAAGCATAAAGGATGTTTAAACATACGATCCACCTAAATCGATGATTACTAGAAGTGCGAAGTTGTTCTGAAGAAATATGAACATCTTTTTTATTTTCGGGAAATTTATATGAACTTTTTTATATTGGGTGATTTTTTAAGAGCTATAGGAAAGTTCAAAAAAAGTTGGATATCATCTCACGGTAGCGCTCACCATACACAGTTACGTTACGATTCGCATCATATTTGAAGAAGTACGGTCCAATGATGCCACCAGCCCATAAACCACACCAAAATGTGACTTTTTCTGGATGCATTGGTAGCTCTTGCAATGCTTCTGGCTGATCTTCACTCCAAAATCGACAATTCTGCTTATTAACGTACCCATTGAGCCAAAAATGGGCTTCGTCGCTGTACACTAGAAGCGCGCGATGAACTTTCTTAACAGAGCACGCATTTTGATAATAAAATTCAATAATTTGCAAGCGTTGTTCGTTTGTAAGACGATTCATGGTTAAATTATAGACCAAACTGAAGATGTTTGACAGTGAAACAAAACACGAAACGTGCGTCAGCTGTTTAAACCAGTGTTGCCAAAAAGATAATAGCTAAAAAATCACCCGATATAATCGCATTAGTAAAAACATACCTAATATTTATGACTTAAATAATTATAAAAATTAATTTATATGGTATCAGGGTATTTTCGTTACCTAAATTTAAAATTGACTTTTTTATTGATTTTGATGTAATTATAGCTCATTTTTTTAACACTTTTTATGTTATTTTCCGGCAAGTTGTTTTTTTAATCGATTAAGCGATCTTAAACTAGTTTTTGAGTTTGTTTTAAATTTTGCAATGTTTCGCGAACTTTAGCAATGTTCGCCATAAACGCGATTTGTTCCTGTAAATTTTCTAATTCTTTACAGCTTAAACGATTAATATTAAAAAGTATACTTGGCTAATTTCCGCTAATTTAAGGTGTTATGATACTTGCTATTTTTTGTATTGGATTTTTTTAGGATTGACTGAATGAAACAACAAATGCGAGAAAGAACAAGAAATACAATTTGATAAAATGTAAACAAAACAAACAATACTGCCCACGTTATTTCCCCACAAAAAACCGTCATAAAAGCTAAAAATCGAAAAAAAAGTTAAAACCCGTTTCTTTCGATCAAAAACTAAAAAAATTGGCAACAGTGCTAACAATTAATCTGGAAATGTCAATTTTAAGTTAAAAAATTTTATATTTTTTTGACAGTCTTTAATTATTTATCGATAACACATGTATATTTGTTTGACATTTCAAGATTTTTTATGATATAATCATACTCTTTACACTTAGTCAGTTTTTCTATGTAAATATATTTGCACTGTTCTCCAATATAGAAAAAATACAAAAAATAGCCAGTATCATAACAGCTTTAGTAATTTTTAACAAATTTTTGCCATTTCTTATTGTTTTAGGGATTTAAAATTAATTTTATGGCGAAATGTTAAAATTTTTCGCGAAATTCCGCTTTTTTGGATTTTTTTTTTTTTGTTACTTTCCGACATTTTGTTTTTTTTAACCCATTTAGCGATTTCAAATTAATTTTAGTATTTGTTTAAAAGTTTGCAATTTTTCGCGCATTTTAGCCATGTTTGCGATAGAAGCGTTTTTTTTTTCCTGTGATTCTTAACAGCTTTCACGATTTTTTAATAAATATAAGACTTTGCTATCATGCTGCGGTTAGCAAATCAGTTAGTTCAACTAAAGTTTTTTCGAACAAAAATTTCGAATACACAAAAACATGTGGAGTTGATAACACCAATTTATGATTCAAAAAATTTTTCAATTCGAGTCGAAACCTAAAACATACCTGATCATTTTCTTTACAATATTCATTAAATATGTATGTAATAAAAGAGTATGTTTATAAATGTTAAACGTTATAAATAGATTTTAAATTTTTTTCAATATGTATCTTTTTGAGAAAAAGTGTATCTTTTTGGCAACTAAAATGTATCTTTCTCGAAATTTCACTGGCAACACTGATTGCAAGTGATAGCAGAGAAAAGTAGAAAAATGGCTCTCCTGTAAAATTTGGTTTTTGTAACATACGATAATTTCGCTTAAAGGGGTCGATATAAGCTATACGGTTTTTCAAAATTGGGAGGGGAGGTAGGGGGCAATTTCTGCCTCTTACAAATTTTCAAACCGATTTTAATGAAGTTTATAAAAATAAATAAATGCATATTTATGCGGACATATAAGCATGATGTGTTTTTTAATACTGTGGTGTAGGGTATCATATAGTCGGGCTTGACCGACTATACTTTCTTTCTTGTTTTTTTTTTTTTTTTGTTTCTAAAAGATTATTCCATTAAAATTTTAAATTTTTATCATAAATATTTTTCAAGTCTTGAACAAAATTCTTTATTGGCACAATTTACCAGTTCTAGCACGAGTAGAGTATATAAAAAACGGAAAAGTAATAGTTTTGCTTTTATTTTGGAATATGTGTACCCATTTAACCTTTGATAGGGCACAAGGTTATTAAATTATTTGCTTGTGCTGATCTTAATCTGCAATTTTATAGTAATTTTACAGTAAAAGTAAATTTTACGAGCAACAAATGGCATTGAAATTTCAATATGAATTTTAATATTTTGAAGTTACAACTTATGTTGGGGGGTTAATGTATATTATTTGCATCAGTGCTGCCGTAATTAGAGTCTTGTGGATTAGTCTCACTTTGTATGCTGCAAACCGTTTGAATGGAACAAAATGTGCGCCATAAAAATCGATGATATTGAATATCGCTTATATTAATTTTAACATTATATAAAACGATAATTTTCGAAGCAATAACGTAACACTTTATCGCCTCTACGAGTTTTTGATGATGTTGCACGAAGCAATAATATCAAAAATGAAAATTTGCAACATCTACTTGCACGAACTAAAAGCCTTGCAATAAATCTCTATTGCGAAACACCAAAATGTTAATTTTAGTATAAAGATGTTTTAAAAAAACTTTATTTTGACTTAATTTAAGAATACATAGTCGTAAGATTTATGAATGCTTAGTCATGGTCTTGCTGCAATTTTTTTAAATTCTGCTTTGAAATTGCACTAGTGTCTAGATTATGAAATTCTGGGGTTGCAATTTTTGTATTTTTATCTTGTTTTATTTATATTTTGTATAAAAATACAAATACGCCTACAGACAACTTCAAGTTAAAAAATGTAAGATTAACAAAACAAAACAGAATTGCAGAGTTAACGAAACTGAGTACCCCGCCCTAATCTTCTCACCCTTCTCACCAATAAACTCAAGAATTACTGCAACAAAAATTGCAAGTCTGGAAGATGACTTATAATTGAGGCTATCAGCGCAGAAGTGGTGTAACCCACAATTTAATTTGGTTACGGCTCTGGTGTAAGATATGTTCTTTGCACTGTTCTTTACAGTGCAATAGTCGAATAAGCCAACTGTTTGTATCCAAAACAGATGGCGCTAGAAACATAGTTTTTGCACGGGCCGTTACAAGCATGTACTATAGTGCAAGAGTAGTGTTAACTCCTCAATATCTCATAAGAAATAGACTGGGGTTACACCATTTCTGCGCTGATAGCCTCAATTATAAGTCATCGTCCAGACTTGCAATTTTTGTTGCAGCAATCGTTTGTTTAAGCATTCTAGGGTTAAACAAATTCACCGTGAATAATAAAGTATACATTTACTTGCGATACTAAATGTTTTTTATACTACAGATACTTTTGACTTTATCTTAAAAGTACATTGAAATACAAACTCCTCATACACTTTACTCACATGCTTTCATTTTATCGCCCAAGTGCAAATGAGAATTAAGTTTTTTCCCTTTAAAATAACTTTATTTACACTCATATCATTTAGTGGTTGATAATACGATCAACAAAAACTTTTTCGATAAGATAATAAAAAGAATGAAAAAAAGCTAAGAGTAGAGGAGAAAATAAGAAATTTAAGTAAAACCTGAGACAGTATATAGATACATATTACATATACACTTTGGTAAATTTTAATAAAAAAAAAATAAAAAAAACCGAATGCATTCAATGAAATTCTATATGGACATAAATAATATGAATATAATTAGAAATGATTTAAATTTCTTGAATGCTGTTGCGATCGATCAACTTGTCTGACAGACACCTGCATTAAGGTGACCGTTTTGTTTTACATTTATGGAAAAACGTTGCTTGGAAAAGTATTGATTACGGTAGTTGATTTCGTAATAATGATTTTTACTGAAAATGTGTATTGAATTTCAAAACTTTAATCGAAAATATTTAAATGAATTATGCATGTAGAAAAACTGCTATAAAATATAACATAATTAAAGTTTAATTACACCCCGTCTTGACTAGATATTGTTTTAGTGTGCACAAGAACAAAACGTTGACCGAGTAATTCATTCATGTTCTTTGATGTGTTGAACATGTATGGCTCGACAACTCATATAAAAAGCAAAAACAATCAAGAAGGTGTTATTTAAATGCTAATTCGGTCTTTGATGTTAGTCATCGTTTGTGCTAACATATGTATGTATATTTTTTAACAACGCTGTTTAAACAATAAAGAAAACAACGATATCAGTCGTCTTTCGAGCCACATTTTACTTTTTCTTTTATGAAAAAAAAAAACTATAATAACATTGTACAGGTACTATGCCAGAAAAAATTGCTATTGATTTTGTAAAGCGTGTTTTTTTGAACGCATAAAAGTTTCGATAGGGATAACTGTAAAAATAACTTTCATTTTTGTTTCTATTTAAATCACCATGCAGAGACTTACACCAGAACAGCATATACAAATCGTGGACATTTATTTCCTAAAATTCACTTCGTTAAGTTTACGGTGCGTATAATCGTCCATCTGAGCAGCTCAATTACATCCCGTATAATTCACTGTTTATTTAATTTAATTATATTTTTCAACATGGTGCGGCTTACATGCATGGTGCGGCTTAAATCCGAAAGCGGTGGCAAAATTACCGTGATTGGCGAACTCTACAGGAAAATGATTCGTGATTTTTTATTACTCTTGCCATTGCAAATTATTTGGACCAGAAATGGTTCCAACAAGACGGCGAAAAATGACAGACAGCGCGTGAAAACAGAACTTTATTGAACAAAACGTTTGGTGACCGAATTATCTCAAGAGATGGCCTGTGAATTGGCCACATCTTTTGTGTGTTTTGAAACTTTTGACTACTTTTTGATTGGGTACGTCAAACCTCAGGTCCATTCTAATAAACCTGCAACGATTGATCATTTATACGTCAACATTCGATGTACTATTGACGAAATAAGACCGGACGTGGTGCAAAATTGGAGCGACAGAATGGCGTTCATAAGGCGCAGTCACGGAGGACATATACCAGAAAATATTTTTCAGCATTCTATGCCATGAAATTTGTGAGCTAATAAAGCAAACATTTTGGTAATTATAATCAATTCGTTGTGTTTAATTAAAAAAAAATGGTTCCATGCCTTTAAAAAAACAGTCCTTATATCGTCGCGTTTCTTCTTTGACCCCCGTAAGCGCCGAAAACTCAATTTTCACAAAACAAAACAAAAAGGTATTATGTTTTTAAATAATGGTTTTAAAACATTTTTTTTTTAAACATGGCTTTGCGATTCTTAAAAATTTGCAAATGGCAATTTTTAAATTAAGTTAAATTTTTGCTTTTTTTACTTTAAATTATGACTCATGACTCTTAACTTCAAAAAAATATTGTTTTATGCATCGCACCGTGCAGGCTTGTGTTAACAAGTAAAACAGTATACAATTGAACCTCGATTATGCGGAATGGTCGGAACCAGGAGCATTCTGAATTATCTTTTTTCCCGGTTAATTGAGTACTAACTTTGTTTTCAATTGTTAAGACTTTTCTTTGTCTTTTTACCACCGATACGGATACCATTGTAAAAATAACAACAATCCACACTCAGTAAAATTCTTAAAAAAAATATCTGTACAAATGCTTACGAATAATGGCATGTAAACACGGGAATCACCCTTTTTCGTTTTATGCGCATTGTGCTTGTTTGTTAAAATATTATAAAAAAAAACTATGTTTCTAATCCTGTGCCCATGTTCTGTAACTCTCGCGTCAGTAAACTTTTCGATTGAAATGTGTGAAATGAAACAGAAATGCCATAAATTGAAACAAACAGCTGTTTTTCTCACTAAAATGTATCTGCAACTTTTTTTGGCGAGTACAAGCTGTCACGTAAGGAAATTACTCGCCAAATTTCAGAAAAAGTGTGTCTGTAACATTTTTGTGCGAAAAGTTTCCGCTTTGAACTGTCAAATAAACTCACGTATAAAAACGGGGCGAGAAAAACTTGTAACACTAAAAAACACTTAAAAATGCAAAATACAAAGAATTATAATAATAATATTTTGTTCTTGGCACATTTTTTTATTGTTTAATTATTTTGCTTTTAACATTTATATAAAATATACGAATGTTTTTAAATCGTTTGCAAACAACAAACATTAAAGTCGCACTTTACATTATTTGGTAAAGCCGACGCTTCTAATTTCGCCGCCGTCGTTGAAAAATGTTCAATTTTAGTAAATTTTGGTCGCCGTCAACGTTATTTGTTACTGGCGTTTTCAATGTCTGCAATGTCACATCGGCTTCGAGTGCAATGTTATGACATTTATAACGTAACGACGTAATCTCTTTTGATAGTTTTCGACATGAGTTACAGACACACTTTTTTCTCACTTTTCGAGAAACGATGGAATATTTTGTGTCACATCTTTTCGACGCGAGAAGTTCTCACTATAGTTACAGAACATGGGTACTGGATATTAAAGTGTTGCACGATTAATCGGTGCGCAAAAATGTTAATCGATGAAAATAATTTTATTTTTCTTTTCAGGATAATTGATGTTGTCGGTTAGTCGAATCAAGAATAATCCAGGTTCAACTGTACTTCATTTATTTTCAATAACCTCCAACTTTGCTTAAATATATTTTAATGTAATGCAGTATTTGCGTTAATGTCTATAATGACACCTGTTATTGAATTAAAAAATATTCTTGATCCAAAAAATAAAATTTTAAAACCGTTTTACAATGAATTTGACAAAGCAAACCTATTTGAAATTGATATGGTCAGTCATTTAAACTAAAGAAATTTCATTCTTGTTAATTTCTTATGGATTTTCTTGTTTATTTAACATATTATAACACTTGTTAAATAAATGTGTAAATACATAATATGTATGTATAAGGAAACCAATGCATTCTTTACGCGTTAGTGACAATGACACACATATACATGTTTACATACATGGATACATTTGTATCTACAAGCAAAAGAAAATTAATTTAGACATATTGGAAAAAAGCTCTTAAACTTAACCCAACTAAAACTAAAAAAACTGCAGATACACAACATATGTACGTATTTTTATCTATGTATGTATGTATATATTCACACAACGGTTTTGTCTGCTCAAAAGTTCTCAATAAACTAAATGTAGAAAAGGGATTGACTGTTTTATACCTATATGTACTTTATGTAGGTATTTATTTTATTGTAAAAATGTATATCTAGCTTTAGATACATGTATATACAATACATCTAGAATTTAATAGTTTTATTTACAAATATGCTCAACTATTTTTTCTATGCACAATAAAATAACGGTTGAAACAATTGAACAAAAGAGAATAGTAAAAAAAATAAAGGTTACAATATACAACATACAAGCACCACATTTGGATAAATAAGTAGGTATGTACATACCTACGTTTTCTGTTTTTAATAATAATATGGGTTAGTTTATTCTTTCACTATAGGAGTTGGTATAAAAAGTTTTTTAAAATTGAATGGGAAAAATACAAAAACAATTCCAAGTTTCCAAATCTATAATGGTATAAGTATGTATACAATAAAGGGACTTTTGACTTAACTTCAACTCTTTAAATTAAACCAACAAAAAAAAAAAAAAAAAAAAATAAAAAGACCACTGATAAACTTTCAAATTTCTTTTTCTTATCTAATCGCTAAAAATTGACGTACATAAGCTTCGAAAATCGAAATATTTGGGAACATTAAACATTTTAAACATCATAAAAAATCAGTATAAAAATGTAAAACGGTAAACATCACTAGCAAAATTTTCACAATCAGATCAAAGCAAAATAATAATTTCACCTTAAAAAATTATTAAGAATATGTAAGTGTGTTAAAAAATTTGTTGATACGTAACGCAATGCGAAATAAATGATTGAGATGAAAAATAAAGTGGGGTTTGTCATACATTTGACCCATCTAGGGGCATCCTATGCGCTGCAGGGGCCAAATTTAAGAATTTCAACCATACAAATATAGCGGTTTAATGAAATTCTTAAATTTCGCCCCTGCAGCGCCTAGGATGCCCCTAGATGGGTCAAATGTATTACCAACCCCACTTTATTTTTCATCTCAATCATTTATTTCGAACATACCTACCCGTTTTACGCGAATATATGTTGTGCAACCTCCTCCATTTTCGAAATAACGGTATATCTCGAAAACAAGAGCTAACCTAAAAAAACGGTGGGCACCATTGGATTCAGCGTACCCGAATTATACTAAAACGCCATGTGTTCAGCTTGTCTAAAAAAAAGTGTCAATTTCTCCATACTTTTTTTTAGCGAAAAGGAAACAAATTTCACAAATTTGTGTGTTTCATTTTTTTTAAATTAAAATCATTATGATATTTTGCTATTCGAGGTGGTTTTGTTAAAGGCTTTAAGAGATTGCCCTCGTAAAATATTAACATTGAAATATTGTTGTACATAAATTAAATAATAAACAGCTTTTTTAGATGTGTTATATTTATTTTATAATACATATTGATAAAATACAAAGTCGGTCATCGTCGTACAGCTATGAAAACATGTTCTTAAGAGAATTATTGTACATATTTAGTTCGTTGTGTTTTTAAACCAGCCAGCTGGAGTTTTATTTGTTTTTATTATATACCTACACCAAATACCTACATGATTTTTGATTAAATCGTGACGTATTAAACAAAAACAAAAGTGATAATAATTATGCAATTAATTGTTAGTTTTTATTTAATTTGTTTTACTTTGTTCTAGAAAAAATAACAATAAAAACTTTAAATTTTTTTTGCTGATAAATTCAAATAAAAAATAGAGATGTACATACGTACATAATAACTCTCTATGTATGTATATTTAGTGATCATATGTAAATTATTGTCTTTGATTATGTACCTATATATTTTTTTTATTTTTATTTACGTAGACTATTAATAAAAATAGTGTCAGACATTCAAACTTACATTCTCAGTCACCATGTCAACCATTCAGTCATTTATTTTTGTTTTAAATTCTCGGTCTAAAATAGATTTACTATCTCGATGGCAAACAGTCAAACAAACTTCGTCTAAAGTAGTTCGTTCTTAAATGTCTGAATGTTGTTTGTTTGTATGTGTCAGTGTGCGTTTTTTTTTAATTGCGACACGGAGTCGACAACAAAACTCGGCTACGCTGATGATGTCACTTGTTAGAGAAACAAACAACAATATTAACAACTAAATTACTTTACATAAGAAATTCAGAATATGAACACGTACAAACATACATACCTACACAGATACAGCAACAACTTTATACAACTTTTTTTACTAGATTACTAAAGCTTGTTTATTGCTGTTGTTTCACTTAAACCTTTTTTTCCTCAAACTTTCAATAAAAAAGAATGGAGGTCAACTACACGTGTGCATGAGGTCAATTATGTTTGTTGCTTTTGTTTTTATTTTTTTAGATTTTAACAGGAAACAATTAAAACGAATTTAAGAGGAACTGTAATTAGGTATTTAAACATTTAAAACTGTAAAAACAAGTAATGCAAATTTAAATTAATTTAATGGCTAAGATTAAAAGTAGATCTTATCAATAATAAAAAAAATCTTAAACCAAGAGGACAAAATGTGTACCTAAATTTATAAATAAAAATATAATTTTTTATCAGACGAAGAGATGAAATTATTGTGATAGGTAGATACATACCATTTTTTTTTTTTTTTTGTCAAAAATCTTCGATTAACAGCCGTATTCATAAAAACTTATTAATTAACCGTTTTTAAGCAAAATTGATAAAGTTGTACGTATTCATAAACAAAAAATAGTCTACTTTTGATAAATGTTTGCAATTTATGTCATTATTTTTGTGAAATAGGTATGTTTAAAAATAATGTTTTATTTATTAATATGGACATGTTAAACGCATTATACAAAAAATTTTTTATTGTGGACAACCAATTTAAAGTTATTTAGGTATATTGTTAATTATTTTAAAAAAATTGTGTATGATTTACCCCTGATTTCACCAAGTTCAGTTATAATTAACTATCAGTTATAGCTGTAAACACATTCTTAACTGGAAGTTAAAGTAATAATAAGTTTTAACTGAACTTGGGGAAACTGGGGGTTTAATTAGTTGTTTTTATGTTTAAAACAACAACTTGTTGTTCAAAAACATTAACATTAAACATTATGTGTCCATATTAATATAATCGGTTTCAAAGTTTGTGAGAGGCAGAAATTGCCCCCTACCTCCCCTTGTTTTCCTATTTTTAAAAAACCTCATAGCTTATGGATCTATCTATGTTTTAAATTTCATTAAAATCGGTTCGATAGTTTCTGAGAGGCAGAAATTGCCCCTATCTCCCCTCGTGGTCCTTGTGCCAATAAGAATCTACAAGCCAAATTTGATCATATTATCTCCAAAATTGCACAAGGTTACATGGACAGCCAGCAATCCAGCTAGCCGAACGGACATCGTTAGTTCGACTCAGAAAGTGATTCTAAGTCCAAAATTTTAAGTTGTTACACACATCAGCACAAATGCATAATATGTATCCTCTCCACTATTGTGGTGTGGTTACAAAAAAACAAATCATAATAATAATGATGTTAACAAAAAGTAAACAAACTTTTTATTCGAATCCTTTCTTATCGTATACCTATTTAAAAAAAGGCTCAAACAAAAATTTGTATGATACCTTTCGGCAACAGTTTGTTCAGAAACCAAAATAATATGTATTTTTATTTGAAAAGAAAACTGCAATATTTTATTATTTTTTCAAGGAATGCTCCCATTTGAAATTTTAACTTATGAGAACCTATTTTATAGGTAAAAATATTTACAAGAAGAAAAAAAATTTGGTTGAGCTGAGAAAAAATTAAATTTCACATTAGTTAACCAACTATGCCCACACTTTTGCTCGTCTTAATGCGTTGGTTAGCTAATGTGAACTTTAACTTTTTTGTAAAAGTAGGACTTAATGTTACTTCCTATTCAAGTCCGGCTTATAAAATTGAAAGTTAACAAGTAATTTTTTTATAGAAGCACAAATATAAATATTTGTAAAAATATGTATTTCCCCAGGGGTTTTTTTCTTTTTGTTAATATGTATTTACTTTTGGTTAAGTGTTTAAATTTATATGTAGTTTAAACTAAACAGCTGTAAATCAGTTCCCCATATGTTATATGTAGTTCAAAAAATAATAATGTGGCAGCACTACGATAAATGTTGTCAAATTCATATGGATTGTATTGGTAGTTCAAACTCGCAATTTTATGCGTTTAGAGCTGGTTTAAATGATTACTACATTTTACAGGGCTATAATCGAAAACGCGAATTGCAAGAACTTGAAAGGTGTTTCTAATAAAATTTTAATCTTTTTTTTTTAATTTTTGTTATAAAATTCTGTTTAATAGAGAAATATTTGTTTAATATTTGTCATAAAATTCTTTTATTAAAAACCAAGTTCAAAATTCTTGCATTTTGCGTTTTCAATTTCCAGAACACCCCTGATAGATTTGCTGGTTTAAACACATTTTAAACCAAAACGAGAGTTTAACTTGCACTTATTTATTTCGTTCGTTTTAAATTCTACTTTATTTCGTAAGATTCAAGACTAACATTATACTATTTGTTTGTGATAGCCTGAGTTTAAATATCGGCTGTCCAATTGTTTTTTCTTTTTGTAAATGTTTCTTTTATGTACTTACAAAACAAAAAAGTGCTTTGTAGTAAAATAAAAATTCAACACATTATTTCTATAAGTTATATAGAAAGTTAACACACAAATAATTACATTTTATTGCAAATTATAAAGCAATGTAATTTAATACTTGAGAAATCATTAAGTATTACCACAACAAATTTAAGCCAAATTGACAACACTGATGACGACAGTAGTGTCCAAACAATCAACCAAATAGTATTTCTTAACACTCAGTGTTTCCAATCTGTGTGTAATTACACATATTGTTTGTAATTTATTCTTACATGTGTAGCCCATGTGTAATCTGTGTGTAATTTTACATTGAGCTCTATTTATACCTGCATCACAATATTGGAGAGCGTATGTATTATGCATTTGTGCTGATGTATGTGACGCCTTAAAATAAGGGTCCTAGAACCACCTTAAAGTATCCCGATCGACTCAGAAAGTGATTCTGAGTCGATCTAACAGGGAACAATTTCTGCCTCTCGCAAACTTTCAAACCGATTTAAATGAAATTTAAAACAAAGATATTTCCATATCTATATGGACACATAAGCATGATTCTCCATTGGTCCCGAATAGGGTGCACTCTCGAAAATGTGTTTTTAAACACTTGACCGACTATACTTGTTTGTTATACCCACACCACAAAAGTGGAGAGGGTATTATGCATTTGTGCTGATGTTTGTAATACCTTAAAGTATATCAGCAAGTGATTCTGAGTCGATCTAACGACGTCCTTCCGGCTGGCTGTCCATGTAACTTTGTGCGCAAAGTATAGGTCGCAATTTTGGAGATAATTTAATAAAATTTGGCTTATTGGCACAAGGACCAAGCCAATTGAAAATGGGCCGAATCGTAAGACCACGAGAAGAGGCAATTTCTGCCTCTTAGAAACTATCAAACTGGGGTCTAATCACCGCATTCGATACTATCGTATCGAATAAACTATCGAACGTTTTTGCATACGACAGACACTGACGTATCGAATGAAAACTCGATAAATGTAATGTCGAGTTACTCGATAACGAATGCTCTTATTTCAAATTCCATAATTTTCATTCGATATCGAGTTTCATGATACCAAAATAAATAATTTCGATAAATTTTGCTCGATATCGTATGCGGTGATTAGACCCCTGATTTAAATGAAATTTAAAACATAGATAGATCCATATTTATAAGGACACAAAACCATGATTTTCCATGAGTCCCGAGTTCGGTGCACTCTCGTAAGTGTGTTTTAAAATACTGTGGTGTAGGGTATCATATACTCGGGCTTGGCCGACTGTACTTTCTTACTTGTTTTCCATTAGTTTTTAACAATCAAATTTTTCTTTTCAAACATTGATTTTTTGGTTATTTATTTTCACTTTAGAACACAAACGTACGCATAAAAAAATGTTGGAAATATTTATGTTGTCAACTGTCAAATTTCAATGCCAACAATTTTCATTGGGTAAACATTTAAGGCAGACCTGTTTGTTTCGCATATCTCAGCCATGTATGGACAGATCATACTGAATTTCAAAAGCAACCTATTTCGGACTATATGTGGTAATAATATATAACAGAACCCTTTATTTTTGGGGTCTTCGGAAAATCAATTTTAATAAATATAAAAATAACACCTGTGGAGAAGGGTATAACAAATAAATATTTGTGCTTCTAGGTAGCAAAAAAATTTGTTTGCATTAAACAGAACCATTCGCAGCGAATATCAGCCCAATTATGAATAAAAATTCCCCGGGAGTTTTCTCCCTCTCCCATTTTTCCTATGTAAATTCAATTGTAAAAATGGGAAAAGGGAAAAAACTCCCGGGAAATTTCTATTCATAATTGGGCTGTATATGTTGCTGAAGCTTGAGCATATACATATGTATATTTATATACTGTTCTTTTGCCGACGTTATTGCTTAAGGGGTCTGTACACGGTCAAGCATTTCTCATCAAGCGCTATGGTAGTATTAGTGAAAATGTGTTTGTATGTGTGACACCGACGATGCTGGATGGAAAAATCCTGAAAAATTGAGATATGACGCCACACGTACACTTGTGAATTCGCCTGCATTGACCATGTACAGACCCATTCGGAAATATAAATGGGTCCATTTCTTTTAAACTTTAGTAATCGGTAAGCCTTGGTTTTTTGTAAACATAACCATTTCATTGCAAATAATAAGGATATGCGAGGCGACTTTTAAAGCTTCTCTATTTTCATGTGTGTGTGTGTAATTTTGCTTCAAATGTGTAATTTGAGACACAGTTATGTGTAATTTCGGAATTCTTCATTGGCAACACTGCATACACATGTTCGTAACATTGTATTTTATTCGAGTTGCGGTTTTTTGTTGTTGCTTTTTTTATTCAATTAGTAAAGTTCAACTAATTACTTGTAGCTTTTGTTGTTTGTGTTTTTATTATTGTACATACAATTATTTTAGAATGTGTATAAAAATACATCCACCATTTATACACATTTTTATTTTTTTTTTATTATTTATTTATTTATTTATTTGTTCATAATTGCATGTTTGTTTTTTTAACTATGTATAAGAATTTCATATGCATATAATTAAAAAGGCCTTTAAAAATTTGTAAAAACTCTATTCCATATATTTTGCAGTATTTACCACTGATGTGGTACAATTGTACCAAATTTGGTACAATTGAAACTTTATTGGTACACTGGTACAAGTCATCCTTTTTTGGTACAATTTAAGAAAAAACAAATACCTATGTACCATCGAAATTTATAATTTCTTTAAAGTGGATTAACTCGTTGTTTTGAATAATAAAACTTCTAATTAATTATCTCCAGCCCTGACCAGTACTACCAAAAATTGCATTATTGTTAACTTATGTATGTTCATGATATACTAAAATATTCAGAACATACATAAGTAATTGTACTCGTATTATCCCTGTATTCAAATCGCTACTTTTGTTGATTGTTTTGGTGGCACTGTCAACGATGCGACTTAACTTTTGCCAACCTTTGACCAAATAAGAGCATTTTGTAATCCCACACCACAATAGGGGAGAGGGTTTGTGCTGCTGTGTGTAACTCTAAAATATATTAGTCCTAGACCCAACTTATAGTATACCGATCAACTAAATGTCTCTTTCTGAGTCGATTTAACGATGTCCCTCCGTCCGGCAGACTGGCTGGTTGTCCGTCCATGTAACCGTGTGCGCAAAGTACAGGTAGCATTTTTGAAGGTAATTTGATGAAGTGTTGTATATAGGTTTAAATTCAATGGCATAAAGAATACTAAAAATGGTTAGATTCGGTCCTAATTTCACATGGCCCCCAAACTACTTTTCGGAATAGTGTCTGTGCCTATCAGTGATGCCATTAGGATACGAAAGATACATTTTTCGTATCTTTTGATGGCTTCACGTACCATGTATTATCCTGAAATTTTTCGTATCTTTTGAATCTGTATGTAAAATGTACTAAAACTTAAAAACTGATCATCGTAACCGACTCAATACTTATACAATAGCAGCTTTCATAATGGTGAAAGAAAACATTAAGGATGTTTCAACATACGATTCATCTAAATCAAGGAAACAAGTAGTGCGAAGTTGTTCGAAGGAAATATGAACATCTTTTATTTTCAGGAAATTTATATGAACATTTTGATATAATCGCCTTGGTATTGACGCCTTAACTCGTATATTAATTTTAACAAAAATTAATTTGTTTCGATAACATCCATATAATAACATATAATTAATTTTAATGTTTGCTTATTGTATTTTTAAAACTTACATCCCTTATATTTATGACTTAAATAAATATAAAAATGAATTTATATGATATCATTTTCTTTATAATATTCATTAAATATCAAATAAAAATGTAATGTTAATAATTGTTAAACGTTGAAAGTGGACTTAAAATTTTTTTTCAAAATTTATTTTTTTTGGGAAAAAGTGTATCTTTTTGGAAACTAAAATGTATCTTTCTCGAAATTTCACTTGCAACACTGGTGCTTATAAACCTGTTGGTAGGTCCAAAATTAACCATAAGCTCCATACAAGCACCCTTTCCAAAATTAAGTAAGGGGAAACAGATCTCATATAGATGAAGGTGTCTAAATAATAATCTGCATAAAGATCTTTTACATGAATCTTAACCTCATAACATTGTTTTGTTCTGGCGGTTGCCCACACAAAAAAAAACATTCCATCCGTACTCAAATCAATCCGAAGCGTTAATAATAGTACGGTGAGTACGGATTTTCTTGAATCAAGTACAGAATAACTGATTCAAGTACGGATTTTCGTACGCAAAATACTTTAATTATCCATATTCATTCCCGATTTCGTACTTGAAATAATCTGAAAATGAGATTTATATTAGTAAAACTAAGATTGATTCAATCTCAAAATGCGCTTGATTCAAGTATTATAAAGTTGATTTAATCTTAACTCTGGTTCAAGAATTTCTAAGATGGTTTAATCTCGATTAGCACTTGAAATAATCCGAAAGTGTGATTAGACTGACTCTAAACTAAACACTTTCCCCACAGAACCAGAGGGAATATTATCGTTTTACAAACCCGTTACACATGTTTATTCCACTTTTGTTGTATTCCGCCATTTGCTTACAGAAGAATTCACAATTTTAAGACACCAGCAGCATTCCAAATATGGTTCACGTAGTTATTCTACTATGAAAATTTGAAGTATTTAACTAAATAATTTTAACAAATAGAATATTGGAATTATTGTTTCGTATTTTACTTTTTAAACATGAAAATAATCTAAATATTTCTTCTTATAGTGTTGTTGTTGTTTCTATATTTGTTTTCGAAAGTTATCCCATTTTGGATTGTTTTAAGTACTTTTAAGTGCTATTCGCACAAAATTTTTGATTACGACTCGTACTAAAGTAAGAAAAAAAACTTTAATTCAGAACGCGTATTTTCTGTGTCAAAAGCTGTTATTAATTCTTACTATGTATGCTTTTTTTTATTATGCCAAAATTTGGTACAGTTTATATCAATTTGGTACAATTTTGCCATTGAATCGGTACAATTTAAGAATTGTCAGATCCCAACAGTTGTATGTACATTAGGGGTATAACCAATTTTTTGGCATAATACCATGAGGTCAACCATGTCCTAGTTACCACGAAAATCATAATCTTTTGTAATTTTTCTCAAAAAAGTTCACGCACCAATTGGTTTTTCTAAACCAATGCAATATTGAATATTCATAATTTTATACGGTGTTTTTTATTCTTTTTTCATTTTTTTTTTGTTAAACAAGGTTAAAGATACGTTTTAGTTTGCGGAAAAATCTCTTACCATCTCTAAATATTTATGAAATTTCATACTTGAGCTTTTTTTTTTGTTTTAAATAAACATATTATTAATTTTTCTTAACCAAAAAGAAAATTAAAAATTTTCAAAACTTCATCGCGGTTGGTGCGTGAACTTTTTTGACCTTAGCAAAAAAATAAATATACGTTCCCGTAAAGTTGTTTATGCTCTATCGGACTGTGCTATGCCAATTTTGATATTTTAAAAAATTGTTAAAAAGTTATATCCCTAATGTACATACTCTATCTGTCTATCTCCCGGCTCTCTTTGAGAAGGGTGTTGTTGTCATTTTGACTGGCGCATTTTTTTTTTTGGTCTTACAAACATTGTAGACGGATCTATTTTAATTTTATTTCTGCACCACTATATAGTCGATGAGATGCAGGATATTACGCGTTTGAGTTAATAGATACATGTATGTATGTATATACATAGCATAATAATGCATAGCAGTATTTGCTTCCTAGACCTTTTGATATAACAATCGACTTAGAAATCAATTTTAAATCGATCTAACAAATACTGTTCATTAGAGTGGGTCAATTTGTATTCATTAAAATAAATTCACCAAGCGGTTGTCAAAACCGTTATCTATGACGAATTCTAAGAAGGTTTGCCAAAGAAACCCTAGGCCGAAAATCAAAATCGAGTTTGCCGTTTTTAAAGAGAAACTTTTCTTTTTCGTTTATACTAAATAACAAAGAGGTAATGTTTGTTTGTTAGTTTGCAGGAGGTAATCTTCGTAACCGCTGAACCGATTTTTATAAAACTTTTACAGTATATTATTGATGGTCTGGGAGGTGTGATAGGATATATATTTTTTTGACATTTTAAGTAGGCGGGGCAGCTCCCATACAAAGACATTATAGATTTACTAGATGACCCGTGCAAATATTTCGCACCGTAATTTTTATCAATGAACATATTAATTTTTCAATTTCTAATTATTTTTCGTCATTAGTGTTAGAAATAAGCTTTAAAATGAGATATCATTCATTAAATTTGATGCGGTGGTATGGGAGATATTTGCAACCGACAAAAAAAGTGCTTTAGAAATAATATATATGATGTTTTAGATTCCAAATTTGGTACGAATATCTTGGTTATCAGTACTCAACATCTGACAAAATTTTGGCGGAATTGAAAAATATTTTCAATAAAATTTTAGCATATTTTAACAATATATAAAATTCGAAAAGAGAATTTTGTTGTTAAAAACAGGAAGCTCGATTTTGATTTTAGATCCATGGTTCTTGGGCAAAACTTCTTAGAATTCGTCTTAGATCAGTGATGGAAAATTGAAAAATTTAGATGGTACTGACTTACAAGCCAAACAGTACTTTTTTCAAACTTATTGTACTTTTTTTTGGAAAATAAATTTAAAAATAAAAAAATAAAATACATAACTTTTTTTTGTTCATATCTCAGCCATTTATGAACCGAGATGGCTTAATTTCAACAGCAAAATTCTGTTCATACAGTCGCAGGACTGGTTAATTGGTTTTGTCTCTTTATGTAAACCTTAATCGCAAGGTGAAGATCGCTGGTTGAAAACTTGACGCAGCTCCCATTCAAAGTAGAGTTGCATTAAATTAAAATTCTTGATAGCTTAAATGTTAAAAATTTTTTTTTTTGTAAATAAATATCGCACACTTAGTTCAAAAGTGACTCAACTCAAAATTTTAGGGTTTATATGCTTAAAATATGGACAATACACTTGTTTATCCATATAAAAAATCTCAGTGTATTTTGTTGTTAACTGTTGCTAAAAAACAATTATGTCTTTCTTTATGTTTCAATTGGTAAAAAATATACTGGTAGTATAATAGTCTTAATTCGAATTGTGACACTTTGATAATATAAATCTTTGTTGGAGTTAATAGGACTTGTGCCAGTTTAGAATTTGGCAAAAGTATCAAAACTTGAAAAGAATTCAGCTAAAGCGACATAACTTAAAATAATTCGGTAACTTCTGAAAATAATACATCATCAAAAATTACAAAACTAAAAATTGTTCATTAACCTTTTTAGACCATAATCTGTTTAGATATTCTACTTAATGGTCCAAAGATTGGTTTTTAACAATTTTTTTTTTAAGTCAAAACTGTTTTTTTTTTTGATTACAGAAAAATTAAGTTTCTTGACTTGAGTCACTAAGGTGTGTAATATGTTTTTTCATAATTGACCAAATTTTTAACATACATATTTTGCTTGTGGTGTAGAGTACTTTAAAGTCGGGCCAGTTTTTATTGTTATTTGCATTCAAATTGTATATAAAACAATATTCTCGTATAAATGGAGGAGGGGAGGACTCCCAAAACAATTAACAGTTCTATATTTAAACTGGTAATTTTATGTTCTTTATTTATATTTGTTTTCTTTATTATACAAACTTGCAAAGTACATTTGTTTCATTTTGTAGAGATTATGAAATCCTAAATGGCATTTACGAATTATGATCTTGAAAAATTATACATTCACATCTTTTTAGTTTTTGTTGTTAAATTTTTATTACGGTTTTAAACTTTAAGGGCTTTAAGTGAAGTGATTAGGAACAAATGTTTTTTTTTTGTGTTTTTAGTTTCTATTTTTATACCTATTGAAACATAAATTTAAAAATAATACACGTTTATTTTTATTTTGAATGATTTATGATAATTAAATTGATAGTTAATTTAAAAAACTTGCAAGTTTTTATAGACATATACCTATTTAAAATGCATTTTTATGACGAAAGTGCCGGTTTAAATTATCGGGCTGGGTGTCTTTTATTTAATTATTTTTTTAAATTGTATGTATAATTATTACCTCATCGAGACTTGCAAACGTCTCGTAAAGTTTGCATATTTTACATGCGGGTGTAGATTAACTGTCACAGTATTCTTACGCAATCATTTGTCATGGTTTATTTTGAATTTATTTTTAAAAGTATGTATGTATGTAATGTATTTTGCTTTAAGAGTTTGTTGTACTGGATTTAGAAGAAAACTAATTTTAATACTTTTAACTTTTTAAATATCTAGTTCAATCACTATTATTGAAAATGGTATTTTTTTTTACCGTATTATATAATTCTTAAGTTAAGTTCTTGTCAAAAAATTGACAACTTTTCATTGCAATGCCATTTTGATAACGTCAATTGACTATTTTAGAATGTCTCTTTTTGATTAGTGTTGTAGTTAGAGTTTTTTTCACGGAGTTTTTCGATTCCCGGGAAAGCGGGACATTTTTTTAAATTTCCCGGGATCCCGGGTTCCCGCTCCATATAAATGATACAAAGAAAATTTGTTTTTGATTAATGAAAAAAACTTTTATAAAAAAGCGTAAGGGAACTTGTTTACAAAGTAAGAAAAAAATGCTTAAATACTACAAAAATGAATTGAAGATCGAAAGAGGAACTTGAATTATTATTACCTTACGCTTTTATAAGTAAATTCCGTATTATTATGCTCTTGATACAATATAACATAACAATTTAATTCGTAAAACAATTTAAAAAACAAAAACAAAATTGATGTACTCAAGATATGAGATCAAAAAGTTAATTTATAAAATAGATAAAATATAAATAAATATACTAACACTTTTAACGGCGTAGGAAATAACTTTCTGACACACTCAAAGCGCTGCGTAAGTCGTCAAAAAGTATATTTCTGATTTTAATTACTAATTACCATGTTTCCGAAAAATTTCGTTCACTTTTTTACCGAGGTTGGACAAATAGTTAAAAGTGCACAGTTGTAGAATTTTATAAACAACGTCTATATCAGTCAAATGTATGTCAAGGTTCATGCAAAAATAGCATCAACTCTTATAAACCATTTATTTCATAAGGTCTATCTGTAATCTTTAGGACAATGTTTTTTTTTTTAAATTGTATGTTGTAGTATATTACACGAGTTTCCATAATTTTTATACCCTCCACCACAATTAGTTGTGAAGAGGGTATATTAAGTTTGTCATTCCGTGTGAAACTTTTTTATTATTCATCTCAGACCCCATAAAGTATATATGTATATTCTGGGTCCTTGAGTAATTCTAAGTCAATTTAGCCATGTCCGTCTGTCTGTCCGTCTGTTGAAAACACGCTCACTTTCGAACAACTCTAAAGAAATGAGCAAACTTGGTGCCAAATTGCTTGTAGTTATCCTAAGCAGTTTGGGATTGAAACCCAGCAAAATCGGTTCAGTAGGACCAGAGCTATGAATCAAAATGTGGAACCAACACCTAAAAAAATTGATAATTTTGTTACAAAAAATAACATAAATGCTGGAACAAGGCACGGAATGAGATAAGATTTTGCAAAAATTTGTTTTATTTGACTGGAAATCACGCTGTTAAATTTCGTGAAGATCCGTCGATAATTTACCCTAAGCCCAATATAAACAATACTCCCGGAAAACAGTTTAGTACGCCTAAAACCGTAAAAAATAATGCAATCATAACAAATTTTGGCTTGTCACAGTTTTATAGGACTATAAATGACTATAGATAGAAGATCGGTACATAATTTACCCTAGGCCCCATAGAAACCCTACTCCCGGAAAACAGTTTAGTACACCTAAACCCATAATAAATAACAAATCGTCACAGTTTAAGATAATAATAACATCATATAGATATTACTCCTTAACATTCGAACTGTCGGTGAAGGGTATCAAAGATTCGGCACAGCACTCTAACTTGTTTTTATTCGGTTTCCCTGCACTTCACGGGTATATTAACCAACACAAGTTGAAAAAAATTGTGTTTATCACCTAATAAACATGTCGCTCCTTCATTGCAAGATAGTAATATCTCAAAAAACTCAACAAAATTTAAGTTATTTAAGCAAAGTGTTCCTTCATACCTTCTAGTATTATATCTCAAACTGAACCGAAGTTACAGCAAAATATATTTTTAAATCGGTACATTTTGAAAACTTAAATCGCATTTTGCCAAGTTCGTTTGTTTTTGTAGATATGACTATGTTGCAATAAAGGAGCGATATGTTTAGATATCTCCTATTTTTAAGACTTGTCCATGGACAATGCAACTTTACTGTCTGCATCTTATTTTGAATTAATGTTTTTAACTCTTAACTTCACTAAATTAATTAATTATCAACTGTTGCACTGCCCATACTGCTTTTAGTAGATTTATTGCATAAGGAGACATTGATTTACGCATATACTCACTTCTTGTAATTGATCTTATTGACAACCCATCCACAGATGCTAATTTCAGGAGAATAGAAAACTAAATTTCAAAATATAAATAGGGAAAAATAATAATTGAAATCCCGGGAATTCCAGGGAAAAAAACCCTAGTTGTAGTATGCCTTTATATATATTAAAGAATTTTAATCTAACTTATTAAAACGACAGCAAATTTTAGTACAATTCGTTTCAATATGGATTTAATGAAAAAACAAATTAAAAAAACTGCTAAAAATATTGCGATTTTGGTTTGGTCACAATTTAAAAAAATATCTCCCAGATAGATACACCAGCCGAAAATAAAATAATTTTTCAAAAATAGAACAATTTTTATTTCAAAAATTATGGTTAAAGATTACGAAAGTAGAGCTAATTACCTATAACTTGAAGCCCCTCCCGTTCCGTAATCTTCTCTCCCAGATACACTGGTCAAAATCAAAATAAAATTTTAAAAATCGAAAATATGTCTTGTAAATAATCCTTCAATTATATTAACTGTATATTAAGTCTGTAAAATTATCAGCTCAATAATGAATCAAAATTCCCCGGGAGTTTTCTCCCTTCTTCCATTTATCCTATGTAAATTCAATTGTAAAAATGGGAAAAACTCCCGGGAAATTTGTATTCATAATTGGGCTGTATAAAAAAAATTTTACAAAAAAGAGATTTAGCTATAAAACATACAACTTGAACTAAAAACGTAGCAGTGCTACGTTCTCAATAACGTTTCGTTTTACGTCATTAAACATTTTTAACTCGGCGCATTTATCTTCACTCACTTATAAAAATATCGGTTCTTGGTATTTTGGTATATCGATCAAAATCATATTTTAAATCGATCTTACTGTGTCTCTCCGCCCGGCTTGCAGGTTTTAAAAATAATGTTATGAAATTTGGTAAACACATCAATCACACTTGATCATGAAGAGGGTATTAACTCGAAAATTTTGTTTTTTAACTTTTTAGAAAAAATCAAAACGTATCTACCCGTTGAAAAATTTCGTTCTATATTGTCTTTTTGGTAAAGAAAAGGTTGATTTTAAAATTCTTTTTCATATGCCTTTAATATTCAATTAAAAGTTGTTTACTTCTACTGACAATGTTTAAATTTTGAGCTAATACCCTCTTTATAATCAAGTGCGATATGATGCAAATGTCACAAGGCCTATTGAATATGGTCAGAATCGGTTCATAATTTCACATATTCCCCATACCAACTACGTTCTGAAATAGAGTTTTCGTGGTCATAAACCATCTTATGTAATATGTTGGTAATAAAATAAAACTTGGTCCAAAAATATTTATTGCAATAAATATTATTTTACCAAATTGTATTGAAATCTATCCACATTCCATAACAACAAAAAAAACCAAAAATCACATATAACTATGTATGCACATTAGGGCTTTAACTTTTTTACACTTTTTGCGAATATCAAAAACGGCATAGTATAGACATGTAGAACATTAAAAGTTATTAATAAAAAATATGATAATTTTTTCGGATTGTTAAAAAAGTTCACGCAGGGATCGGGTTGAAGTTTGAAAACAACCATTTTTATCTCACGGAAATTTTAAAAAATATACACCTGATATTTGTATATACTCATATACGTATCACATAAATGCTATTTTGGAATTTATCCGCTGCTTTAGATTTAAAAATGTTTCTATGGCTTACAATTCATCGCGGTTTAAAATTTCTTGGAAGGTTTTTGAAATTTGCTTCCCTGCATGAGGTTTTTTTTCGCAAAACGAAGGAAGACAGGTGTTTTTATTATTAAAACATTCTTGGCCACTACGTGGTACTATGCCAAAAATTTGGTTGTAGCCCTAATGTACATAGATGTAGATATGTAACTAGATTATATTCGGCACAAAGAACTTGGCAAGTCCATTATTGCCCATGGGCTTGACTCAATACAGTTTTTTTTTTTACTTGTTTTCAATAACTCTGGGTTTTAGAGACAAAGTAATTGACGGACATAAAACAAACGTTTATACAAAATTCTATTATTTATTTGGAAGCAGCACTAAAAAAAGACAAAACATACAGAAAATAAAAATATAAACAGAAATAATCACATACATTTATACATATTATTGTACAAACCAAACCTTTAAAACAATAAATTCTAATTGGAATAAATTAATTCGCGGAAAAACGAAATTCAGCTTATTGCCCATATTACGATTTACAACTAAACTCCATTGAATTGAAACTTAAACAACGTAACTATACAACTGCTAGTGATGAGTTGTGAATGTTAGATGTTTATGTTTACCGCAAAAAAATTGGCGACTTACAATTTCAACATGAGTCTGCATTCCGAAGTGTTGAAGTCTACAAGAAATAACCTTTGGAGCGTTTGTGATAACCTTATAAGAACATTTTGGAAATGATTATCCTCTCTCCATCCTACGCTGTGGTTCGGCTTTAGAAGAAGTATAGAGATACCTTAGATAGAGAGGCATATCCGCTTCTTTACTGGCGCAATGAAATGTTATACCCAACATTTAAAAACATGACGCAGAAATACCTAAGTTTTCAAATTAAATCTGTTGCATCTAATAGACAATTTTCCACTGCAGGTCTACTTCAAAGGGATTTGCGAAATACTTTGTTTTTTTTTTTTTTAAATCTTATTAATATTAATTTTTAATATTAATTATCTCTTACAATTTTTTTGTTTGAAACATAATTAAATTTTTTAAAGTTAAGTATCCCTGCAAATAAAATTGGACCACCTGATCCATTTTGATAAAATGGAGAACTCCATGGACTGGTCCGATGTAATGCAAGCATGGACCATGTCATTCTTAAAAAGTGTTTGTAGTGAGACGACATGTCTTCGTTTTTTAAGGACATGCTTTCGTTTTTAAACGACTTCAAAACTAATCCTCTTGAGTATACCATGGAGTAGTTTTAAAACTACTCCATAGTAGTCCAACCCACCTTTGGACATCCTAGGACATCGTAATGTTACATAGACCATGTTTTTTCCATACGTTTGGGTTACTTTTGGACTAGTCCTGGTCCCTTGTGGGCTACTCTTTACACGCGTGTTTGGACTGGTCCTATTATTTACAAGGATGAATTGAAATTCAATTCGTTGTTTTTAAAATCTTATTGATAACAATTTTAAATATCAATAATCTCTTACACTGTAATTTTGTATAATAAAGAAAGTACTCTGCTTGAGTTATGTTAATTTTAACTTGAATTTAAATTGACTGCCTGTTTGTAGAACGCGAGTGCAAAAGGGACTCGTTAAACTAACATTAAAGACAAAAACAAAAATTCAAAATTTGTTTTTATTTTAAATGTAAGTTAAACGTGTAAATTTTGCGCTTGCGTTCTACAAGCAGGCAGTTAATATTCGTATCGGTATCGCCGATATTTCCTTTTGAGTATGGGTATCGTATAGGCGTATCGTGACATCCGTAATTTTAACCGATGGCTTTTTTTCTTTTAAGTTCTATCATCTTCATAGTTGAATATTTTTCAAATAAAATTTTTTAAATTTAACAAGTGTTGCACAAAATTAATAAGTTTTAGTCGTTAATTGAAAAATCGGCATTTTTTGAGAAAAAATCGGAAAATCGGCACCTTGATAATTTAGAGGCAAAAAAAAAACGGAAAATGACGATAAATCGGCAAAAATAGCAGCATTGGTGGTAAAGCATATTTGGTAAACCGTCTCTGTATTCTCTTAGCTAGACTGATATGAATGTTGCAGTCAGGTCTCTAATTTATAGAACCATACTCCAACTTAGATCTGACAAATTATGTATATGGGCATTTCCCCAGTATGGTGTACCAGGATGAAAAAATAAAATGTTGATTATCATCGTCTTTTATTGTTTATTATTATAAAAAAGTCTTTGTTCTTATTAAAGAATGGTTTCATAGCATATCTCAGCTGTTTTACTTGAGGAAATTGGGCTGGAAACTGGAAAATTTTATATTTTTCTGTATTTTCTACTTCTAAAGACATTTTTATATACTTATTTTGCATGCAAGAAATATGTTATGTTTACACTCTTTCTTCATAATCTCTCCATTACAATCAATTGCAAAAGGAGTATAAAGTTTTTTTGTTAAGGAAATTTTAAGACATTTATGGGAAAATGCGTGGTGATAATAATAAAAAAAACATATGGAAAAATCGTACGTTCGCGATCAGTACGTTCGCGATCCATACGTTCGCGACCGGTAAATAAGCCAATTAAACAAAAACCAAGAGAGATATTTTATTTTGTAAATACTGGATGGAGACCTACATTAATACACTTTTAAAATAAATTAATCACTTTTGAATATTCCGTTTCATTGCGCAGATTTTTACATTTCACTATTGTCAGCCAAAGTTGACTTCTATTTTGCGTACGTTCGTGACCACACGTTTATAACTCTTATTATGAAAACTTAAAATCGATGAAATCCATCTTTTGCACTAAACATAGAGCTACCCAAATGCTATCGAATCGAAAAAAAAAATGCTAGGAAAAGTTTTTTTTCTATATTATTTGTACATCAAAGGCGTACAAACGTACGTTCGTGACCTCAGGAAATGCCCATATCACGTTTTCAATGTATATGGATCAAAAAAATCCTGAGCATTTCTCCTAATAAAAGCAAGTATAGCATATGCACTTGGTATGAATTTTGCTATGTGAGGTATAAGAGTAAGTTTTGTATCAAATAAAACTCCCAAATCATTAACTTCATCTACCATTCTTACTTCCTCAATCTTGCATATGAAACATGATATGACTTATTCATATTAATTTCTAAATAACTTTTTTTCACACAATGTATGTAATTAATCAATAACAATGAAAACTATCATTTATAAAAAGAATAAACAATAAAGGTTCTAATATGTTGCCTTGCGGAACGCCTGATAATTAAACAAAAGGTGAGGATTTAACTCCTCAATTTTTACTATACAAATCCTATTGTGCAAATATTATGACAATCAGCTATTAAAATATGAACGAATTCCATATCTCGACATTTTCGACTCGCGATAATTTATCAAAAGCTTTTGATATATCCGTATAAATAACGTCTACTTGTAAACCTGATTCAAATTGAGAAAAGCCATAACCTGAAAAAACAGCCAGATTCGTCGATCTACCACTGCGATAACTGTTTATTTAATTTTAGCAATATTTAAATATATTTTGTAATAACGGTTAAGGAATTAATACTTTTAAACCTGCAACATGTACGTATTATGAACATATTTTTTTAAACTTTTTTTTTTTTTTTTGTTTTGCAAAATTCAAAAATTGTTGTTTTGGTACGACAAATAAGTACTAAAATGTTGGAACAATACAGAGGAAAAAAAGAGGACTATGGAATTAAAATGGTGACTACAACATTTATTCAATTGAATAAATGATTTGAGTGTCTATTTGTTTGTTGTATGTACATATACATTCTATAGTTATGATGATGAGATAATCACCGGTCTGTAAAAAGGTGTTTTTTTTTCATATAAATTTGTTGTGTAGTATTTGGGGTTTTTTCGTTTATAGTTTTTTTTATGCATTTAAAACTCTCTACGACGCCTTTTTTACATTTTTCCTATTTTTGGTTATGTGACATGTGTTTGTAATAATTATTTTACATTATTTTAATAGACAATTTTAATTTTACACAGGTAAACAAAAAATCTATTGCGCCAAATGCGACAAAAAATGTTCCGGTGAAGTGTTACGTGTCGCTGATAAACATTTTCATAAGGCATGTTTCCAATGTTGTCAGTGTAAGAAATCATTAGCCACAGGTGGTTTCTTTACCAAAGATGGTGCTTACTATTGTATACCCGATTATCAGCGGTTATATGGTACAAAATGTGCTGCCTGTTCGAGTTATGTGGAGGGAGAGGTGGTCTCAACGATGGGTAAAACTTATCACCAAAAGTGTTTCACATGTTCCAAATGTAAACATCCATTTAAATCTGGCAGTAAGGTATGAACAAATTTTAAACGTTTTTATTTTTATTTGTTTTAACTATATTTGTTATTCATTGGTATTTATTTGTATTTAATTATTATGGCAATTGTGGAAAAATAATAACGTGGTACGTGTGAGAAAGCAAATGCGATAGAAACATACCAGAGATTTTTAAGTGGGAAACGTTTGATATCGCGTAAAGACTTGTTTTTTAAACTAGTTGCATTTTATAACGTAACAAGATTAATCTTCGTATAAGGATCCCTTGACTTTTTTATTTTTATATTTCCCCATTTTTAGGCATATAATGGATGCCGCTACTGGCTATTACTGAGGCCCAGAGAAAAAAGTCAAGCGGCTAAAATATGGCTACTTTTTAAGCATTTAGGGTGCAGAGCTACATGTGGCTCGATTCGGCACACAAATGTATGCGACTTCGAGCCGCCTTTTTGGCGTCGACTTGGTACTCTGCTTAGTTCCCTTCGGTGATCACATGACGGCTGTGGTCAAAATGTAAATTAAGTTATCGGCTTAGATCCGTTCTAGTAATCCGGAGCAAAGCGTGGCCTGCTAATGCGGTTTTTTTGTATGCTACGCATCTGTTTAAAAGGATTTTCATTAATGAAAAGACTATCGATTAAGTTATGAAAATCAATTTAATTTCAAATATAAATACAATATACCTCCTATTTTTGGAATGCGAAATCGCGACACGAGCGGGCAAATCAACTGAAATGTCAACATTTCGCATTTTATGTTGGACTACCGCTCTTTTAACGTTGTTTGTCTTGTTGACATAGACCCGCAATTTTATTCAACCTCAAAGAAAAAATACAATCGGTAATTTCTGGGCAACGTTGCCTGAGATAACTTGCTCGCCGAACTTGGTCGTCAATAATTCGGTTGTGTCTTACACTGTATAAGATGTTGCGCCATGCTGTTGAAACGGCATATCGCCCAAGTTTATATTTAGATACTTTTTTGGATAAAGAAGAGCCCTATGGATCACATCAGGCTCACTCGTCCAAATGCGACAATTTTATTTGTTGAGAAACCATCTTATCAGAATTCAACTTTTTCTGAAAATATGATTTTCTTTTGTATTAAGTTGGGTCGTTGAACTTTGATTAACAAAGCCATTTAAAGGTTTACCATTTAAACCAGTGTTCGAAAATAAACACTAAATATCGTTTCTTAATGTTCGGTTCGGTAGATTTGTGGAAAACACAAACGCTAACAGTGTTTGTGTAGAAAATCAATAAAAAAAAATAACGTTTCCCTATTAGTCATCTTTCGAACACAAAAATATTACTGTTTTTATCAAACTCAACAAAAGATGTGAACATTTAATTCCGTTCGGTTTTTTTTTTTTGAAAATCCACAAACTTCAATGTGATTGGTTCGGCTCATTAATATTCGTCCCTTTTGGCTGGTAAAAAAACGAACATTTTTTACAAAAACAAAATACCCACACGAAAAAAACATTATAGAACATTAAAATATAATATTTGTCTACAGTATCACTACAGTTGTTCTGTTTTTTAACGAAGAACCGAACATTATATAATGTTCGTTTCTTTCTTGAAAATAGTTACGAATGGTATTAAGGGTTGTGTATGTCTTAGTGCTGGGAAACTATCGATATTATCGATAGTCTTAAAATATCGAAACTATCGATAGGAAAAATATCAATATCGATATTATTATTATTTAAAATACAGCTATGAAGACATGTTACAGCAGCTATACACACACAGTTTTTTGCCGTAAATTTTTACTTGCTATTATTAATTCGCGCTGAAATACAGCAAAGATTACAAACAACAAGAATGGCAAGTGGTATAGATAGCTTAGCAGTGCTTTTTACTGCTAATTAAAGGACTTTAGGTCGAAATTTTTACATGTTTTATAGGGACTGAAATGGCAAATATTTTTGTAATGTTGTAAAAAAATGCAAATCCAAATGCAATAAGACAAAACAATAAACGACCATTAGAGGATAAGTCCGCTAGATTGATAACCTTTTTGGGTTTAGAATTTAGAAAATTTTTTAAAGTTGCAATGGAATATCTTATAGTCCCTGTTACTTTGGTTCCTTCAGAAAGGTACTTATCAATTTTTAAAAAACTGCCATCTAAAATAATACATAAGTCTTATACATTCATTAGTGATAAAAACAACGAACTTTAGCGTTATAAAAAAATAATTAAAGTTTTTCTGCACAAGTACAAACATTCAGTCGATAGTAATATCGATATATCGATAGTGAAATCTGAACTATCGATAAATATCGATAGTATCCCAGCACTAGTATGTCTACTTAATCACTAAAAAAATAGATATCGTTCCTGGGTGTGTGAGCCGAACGTTAAATAATGTACTGTTTATTTTCGAACACTGATTTAAACTGTCATTATTATTTAAATTTATTTATCATGTAATTTTTAAGAATGAGGCAAAAATGTACGTTAAGTTTTTTAAGTCCCAAAGAAGGTCATCCCCACGAAAATTTGAAACTTCAGAAGAATGTCAAATCAATTTTGATCTGTGAAAAGATTGTAATAATAACCAAATGTAAGAGAAGTATTTTAGAATTTATTTTAGGTCCATGGATAAATCCTTACAGCCTAATACAATGAATATTTACATCTAGAAAAAAATCAACAAATTCTAACATAGCAACTGAGTTGAGTGGAGAACCGCAATAGGGGCATTAATCTTACGGAAATATTCATGAATAACAAGTGAAATTTTTGCTCCCATGAAATTTTCATTCCCCTCGAAGGGGAAAAAACAATCATAAATCTCATGTGAAAAATTTTTCACGCTATCAGTTTCAGTGAATGTAAAAAAAAAAGAAGATAGATTAAAAAAAATAAAAAACCAATTAATTTCTGGTCAGAAATATACACGTACATTAGAGAACTGCAAAATCACTATTTTTCTTGATTTATTCATACGCTCAAATTTACATTCACTCTTTGCCTGCAAAACAAAGTTTAACGTTGGTAATTATACCCACACCACAATAGTGGAGAGGGTATTATGCATTTGTGCTGATGTGTGTAACGCCTTAAAATATTTGTCCTAGACCCACCTTAAAGAATACCGATCGACTCAGAATCACTTTCTGTCTGAGTCGAACTAACGATGTCCGTCCGGCTGGCTGGCAGGCTGGCTGTCCATGTAACCTTGTGCGCAAAGTACAGGTCGCAATTTTGGAGATAAATTGATAAAATTTGGGACATAGGCTCTTGTTGGCACAAGGACCAAGTCTATTGAAAATGGGGGGAATCGTATGACCACGAGGGAAGATAGGGGGATATTTCTTCCTCTCAGAAACTATCAAACCGATTTTAATGAATTTATAACCATATCTATATGAACACAAAATGTATGCATTTTTAAAAAAATAGGACCACGAGGGGAGATAGGGGCAATTTCTGCCTCTCAAACCGATTTTATTGAAATTTAAAACATAGATAGATCCATATTTATATGGACACATAAGCATGATGTGTCTTTAAATACTGTGGTGTAGGGTATCATATGGTCGGGCTTGACCGAATATACTTTCTAACTTGTTTTTACATCGTTTCGTACACATTTGATATTTGCATGTGTTCGTTTTTTATTGAAAGTGCTTTGTTTGCATTTTTGTTGCGCACGCAATATAACACAATTGTGTAAATTCAAAAGGCACACATTCTTATACTTTTGCATTCAAGTAGTCATTGTCCAATCGATGAGACGCTTTGTTAACATTAACAACAATAAACCACTCGATGAGACGCTTTGTTAAAATTAACAACAATAACAAGAATACATTGTACATACAGAACTACTGTACTTTTTAAGATGATAAAAAAAAGCCTTCTGTTTCTATGGAAATTGTTTGTACCTACATATGTGCGCTTAGTTTCATTTCAATTTTTTTTTCTTGTACTACATAGCAGCTGCTGATTGAATATGTACATGAGTAATGATTGCTTGATTTCTGGCTTTTTTGTTTGTATTTTTTTTTTTCTTTACCAAAACAATCATTGTCGCACCGAACACACAAACATCTTTATTAAAAAACGAAGCTACCCTACAAGAAATGAATGAGCGAGTAGTCACATTTTTCATTTTGGTGTTAAGAAAATGATAGACAGAAATCACCGAATGTGACCGAAAACTTTCTTTCGGTCTTTTTTTTCTATCATTTTCTTAACACCAAAAGAAAAAATGTGACTACTCGCTCATTCATTTCTTGTAGGGTAACGATGGTATAAATAACAAAGCACGATGTGCATTATTTGAACGACTGCAAACCAGCAGCGAATGTTTGCGGTTGCGCAAGTTTGATTGTATGACCGCAAGCATTTTTGCTGTTCATTTAATGCGATTTTTTTGCAATTGCACAAAGCCGTTCTCTGCACCACACCACGTCTGTTGTCTTGCATTTTGTTGACCAATACAGTTAAATCCCGATAATTCGTACCCCGATAAATCGTAATTCCCGATAATTCGTAATAAACTGTCGGTCCCTTGAAAAAATCTAGTTAATTCGTAAAATTTCCATACATTTTGGTCCCCTCGCTAATTCGTAATTTTTTTTTTCAAATAAAATCTTCTTTACCTCTTATAAATCGTAATTGTTTGCTAAGTACCACTTATAATTCGTAATTAAAACAACAAAAACATGTAAAGAATGATGTTTTGTTTACCAATATTTTATTTTTGCGTGGGTTTTTGCTTGTGTGTAGATTTATTTTCTTAAGATCAGTTTGTTACATGAATAATTTTTATATACATACTTTATTTTTAACAATTGTTTTTTTGTATCGTTTTAGTAATTAAATTGAAAAACCCCGTTTATTCGTATTTATTTTATTTTAACCCCGTTAAATCGAAACCCCGCTAAATCGAAAACACCTATAATTCGTAAGAAATAGCCGGTCCCTTGCGATTACGAATTTTCGGGATTCTACTGTATATCGGTTTGTGCCTTATTAACGGATCTAGATCTTAATATTCGATTTATAGGAGGAACGACTTACATACATATGTACATGTTCTGTTCCCTAGCAAAAATAAAGTGAGAAAATCTAAGGGAAACGTGAACAAATTGCGAGGGAAAAAATTTTTCACGATAAGGGGAATTTTTTCCCGTGAACATTTTTTCACGTTATTCACCCCTCATTCCTCTCGAAGGGAAAAAAGCAATCATGAATCTCATGTGAAACTTTTTTCACGCTATCAGTCCCAGTGAATGTAAAAAAAAGAAGAGAGATTGGAAAAATTTAAAATCAATGAAATATTTGCTTTTAAATATACACGCATATATTTTAAAGAAAACTTAAAAAATAAAGCTAAATGTTCTGTTCCCTAGCAAAAATAAAGTGAGAAAAACTAAGGGAAACTTGAACATATTACGAGGGAAAAACTTTTCACGATAAGGGGAATTTCTCCAGTGAACATATTTTCACGTTATTATTCTCCTATGAATTACATTTTTTTTCATGGGAGTTTTCATGATCGCAAATATGTGAAAAGGGGAAAAATTATTCACGATAAGGATGATTATTCTCCTTTGAATTACCTTCCTTTTCATGATCGCAAATATGTGGAAAGGAAAAAAATTACGAGGGAAAAATTATTCACAATACGGGTGATTATTTAGCACAAAATTTGTTTAGTTGTTTATTTCTTATAACCGTTTCTTTACATTAAATTTTTTGTGTATTACTTTAATCTATTACAAAAACGACTCAATGAGCTACCTAAAAAAGATTGGGAGCCGTTTTTTTTAACACGAAAATTCTATTTGCTGAACATTTTCAATAAAACAAACCGATCGCTATCAATCAAATAAGAATTTCCATCCGGGCGGTTTTGAATTCACGCTCTTAAGGTTTGTTTCGTAGAAACAGTATGAAAATGAAATGCTTTGAAATAAAAAATACGCCTTCCGCTTTTATTTAGGAAGCCCAGTCAAGCGTTAACGACAACGCCTTACGCAATAAGGCCGATTATTCGATACCATAGTTTATTCGATATCGAATGCGGCGATAAGACCCCTGGTACATTAATATATATTTTAATATCTAAAAGATTCTTATTTTACATCTAACATTATAGTATGACTCAGGTTGACGTCATTATTTACGTGTTTTTTTTTTTTTTTTTTTTTTTGTTCATTTATTCCGTGTCTTCTATTGCTCGAGTTTCTTAAATTTCTACAAGTGTCTGCAACTATTCATATAATGTTTTATTTTTTTTTTTACATTTTATTGAACTTGTGTTATCTATTTGAGATACGAATACTTCAAAAACTATTTACGGTTTTAAAAAAAGCATAGATAATTTCAAAAAAGTGGTTTTTAAATAATAATAAGTGCTTTTTTTTTTGTCCCAACTGGGGTTCCGTGGCATATTTCCAGGGGGTCTGAAAAAAAATTTTTTTTTTTTAAACTTCTTTATTAAAAGTAAATAAAAATAATTTGGTGAATGTTAAACCGGGTTAAAATTTTTTAATCCATATTTCGTCCCCTTAATAAAACAATAGTGTATAATTTTTTTGGGGTTTTGAGAAAATCGTGTTTAAAGTTTTTGTCAAATCGGATGTCTATTTAAACCTCATTATCGCGGTAAATAAAAATTCTTCATACTGGATTTTTCGACGAATACATAATACCGTTTCTTGTCTTTAAATTGACCAATTTTTTTTATTCTACGCATCCTTTAAGACCATAATTATGTCATTCAAAGTGCAAGTCCTCCATATAGGCTATTTTATTTTTTATATGTATATTTTTTTTTGTTTATTTTGTATGGTATACGCTGTTTTATTCAATAATTTTACGGCATTTTTATTAAAATATTTGATCTCAAAAATATCAATTTGTAACATTATAAAACAGTGATTAATTCATAGATTCAATGGCACATATTCATTAAATTCCAATTTGGGTTAATTTAAAAAAAAAATTATGAGAAATTAAGGTATACATTGCGTAAATCAAAAATAACTAGAAGTTCATTCGTCTTCTTTCTCTTCCTCTGCTACATCTGGCTCATCTAAACAATTTCGCTTCTTTCCACCTTGTAAGTTAAAGAAAAATGATTGCGAGCCACGAGGAATTACATTCTTCTGGCACAAATTTTGGAGATCATGCAGCTTTCGATGTTCGGAATGAAACTATTTCTCAAACAATAGTGTATATTATTATAAGCTATTTTATGAGTTAAAGTTTTCATAAATTGAATTTTTTTTCTACAGACTAAAATGGAGTATAATGCGTATACACTATTATTCTTTTAACAGTTTTGGAGTGGCAATTTCAAGTAAAATAGCGCATATGAGCTTATACACTTATTGAAGGAAAATTTTGAACAAGAAATTATACACTATTTTTTCCAACGACATTTTAACCCACTTTTTGGAAGTAGAATTTGACGAAATTTTGACCAGACATAAAATCAATGATGGAGATTCAAAATATGCAATAAAAAAATAATGGTGTACATGCGTATACACTATTGTTTTATTGAGGGGACGATTTGTAATTCCCTTATTTAAGCCTTACAGCAGATTTGAATAAAACTAAATAAATAGAGCATTATTATCCTCCTTAAAAAAATCTATAATAATAATGTTTTTTTTTTATTTCCGCAACTTATTATTTTTTTCCTAGCCCTCATTGCTAAATAAGATAATCTACAATAATCTAATTTTCTCCTTCAGGTAACTAACACGGGTAAAGAGGTGCTTTGTGAAAATTGTGTTGCTGGTCCTGGTGCTACATCACCCACACGTCAACAACAACAACAGCTCCAGCAGCAGCAAAATATCAAAGATGGTACAGTATCACCAACACCCGTTGCCGAGTCACCAACACGTGCAACGGCCCATCAACAAATGACGACCGGTATTTTATCAGATAAAGCGCATTTAAAAGAAGATTACGATCCAAATGATTGTGCCGGTTGTGGTGAAATGTTAAAAGAAGGCCAAGCCTTAGTGGCATTAGATCGTCAATGGCATGTTTGGTGCTTCCGTTGTAAATCCTGTACGGCCGTTCTGAATGGAGAATATATGGGAAAAGATGGTGTGCCGTATTGTGAAAAGTGCTATCAGAAATCGTTTGGCGTCAAGTGTGCGTACTGTAATCGTTTTATTAGCGGCAAAGTTTTGCAGGCCGGGGAGAATCATCATTTCCATCCAACATGTGCTCGTTGCACCAAATGTGGTGATCCATTTGGTGATGGCGAGGAAATGTACTTGCAAGGCAGTGCTATTTGGCATCCACGTTGTGGCCCGGGTCCCAACGAAAGTGGTCTGATATTAAATGGCGGCAGTGGTGTTGGTGTATCGAATGGCAATTTTACTGATACTGAATGCGACCGAATGAGTTCGAGTGCTTTAAGTGATATGGTGAGTTCAATGTTAGATAAATTTCCAAACAGGATTTTGGTTGTTTGTTTTTTATACAATTTTCAGAGAATTTACACTGCTAGTAAAAAAGTGGACGTGAAAAAAACAAAATTATTTCTAAAATTTATAAAAAATAACACTACGTGACAAAATTTCAACAAATTCGTGACCAAATGAATCTGACAAATCTGAAAATTTAAGTAAAATTTTCCGCTGAATACGAATATGAAGTCAGAATTGTCAAAAGTAGAACAGTTTTTAAGATATTCCAAAATAACCGTTATTTGTGTTTTCAAAAAAGATGATGTGACTGAAATGCAAATATCTTTAAAAATTTTAAACGGATTATGTAATTCTTTCTTTTTAGTGAAAGGTTATACGATTTCTAAAATAACCATGGATTGCTTGTGAAGATTGGTCAAGAAATGACAGAGTTACAGGGGACAAAAGTTCAAGCTTCATTGAAAATTTTATGATTTTGTTAAATTTTGCTCTTTTAAACCAATGATTTAAAAATCCTAATGTTTTATTGCATGCGACGTTAGATTATTTTAAAATGAACATTTTGCGCCCAACAAGACATAGATTGGTACAAAAATGACAAAGCTACAGAAGATTTAGTAAATTAACCCACATAGAAATCCAATAGTTTTAAGCAATTTTAAATATTTATTTTTACTAAAATTTAGCTTTTTATATTTTTTTGTTGTGGGTTAGTTCAATTAATCTTCTGTAACTTTGTAATTTTTTGACCGATCTGAATCCTATTGGGCACAAAATGTTCGTATTGAAATAGGCTAAAATTTTATTGTTTGGATATTTGCATTTCAGTCACAGCATCTTTTTTAAAAACACAAATAACGGTTATTTTGGTTATTTACATAAAGATTAGGTGTCAAATTCATTTGGTCAAAAAACTGTCACGTAGTGTAATTAGTATGTTTTATTTTATTGGTCTGTTCATGGTTTTTAATTCAAATTTTAATATTTTTAATCAGGCTAAATTTCATCAAATTTAATTTTCATTGACTGCCAGTCGTCGTAAATGGCGGTTATAAACGGCGAACCCTTCGGAAGAGATAGTATGGTTACTATCGAAACATGTCAGGGCACCCTGTCCTTGAAAACCTGGGTTCGATTTCCAAGTCAGTCAAGAACCAAAAATTATCAGTTAATTAATTAATTTCAAGTTATAAAATTTCTTTATTCATAAAAATAATTTAAAAAAAAATTAAATTTGATGAACTTTAGCCTGATTAAAAATATTAAAGCTTGGATTGAAAAAAAAAATAATAAATTATATTAAAAAAAAATGTTTGATTTCATGTCTGCTTTAAAATCCCCACACAAAGTAACCAATGCACCCACTCCACAGCTGGCTGTAGAAAGAAATAACGTAACCCTTTAGTTACTACTAACTTGGATTTGTCAGAAGCTAAAAGGCCTAACTCCAAAAAAATAAAAAGTAAAGTAAAATAGTGATGTTTGAAAAATTGCTTCTGAAGAAAAAAACGAATAAGATTCAAAACCTTTATAGATTTTTTATATATTTTTCAATGGAAAATACTTAAATAATAGGAGCACAAAATAATTTTCAAAGAGTTTACAACTAGTTAGGTAGTAATATAATACAATTTAGAAATTTTCGAAAGCTAGTTAGTAGGGTATTCATTTAATCGACCTTTTACTTTAATCGGTTAATCGCTCGATTAATTAACCGAGGTTAATTTAGTTTTTGATCGGTTAACCGATTAATAAAGTTTTTTTATAAATATAGTAATTTCAATATATAAAAATGCATTAATTGCTTATTATTTGGAGTTTATAAGTAAAAAAAAAAAACAATAACATACCTAACATAACAATTCTTGAACTAAAACGAGCAAGCGAAAAAAAAACAATTCATAAATATGTAATATGCATTTTCCACAATGCACAAGGTGCCATATCGTCATAATATCCTAAATAAAATTTAAAGTTGTTTAAAGTAAATATTGTAGTGTTTCAAACAAAATAAAAATTGTAAAGCTGTGTTTATTGATTCGTCATAACTGTTTAGTAAAAATCTAAATTATAAGCTGTAGCTTACAACAGTCATATCGTTGGCTTAATATGCAAACCTGATAACTCACTTTCAGCACATTTTACAGGAGAGAAAAAAACTTTTTATTTTTCCTATTTGAAGCTTGATAGAAAATTAAAAATACAGTTAGTTGTACAAACTTCAAGACTCAAATAGAAGAAAAACTACATGATGATCGACGAGGCGTAGGTTGCGTTCGTAAATGCATCACTGCGCTGCATCAGAAAAGCAAACTTTTTTTAAAGCCGATAAAAAATAATTATAATTTTTTTTTATTGTATGACTATTATTTTTGTGGAGTATTTCACAGTTTTTTGGTCCACATTTACTTCACTGATAAATATATAACGATTTGAAATCACTGATGCAGCGCAGTGATGCATTTACGAACGCACCCGTATCTTTCTCTACCACACGGCATCAAAATCTTAATTTACATAAAAAGTGGATTTAGCCGGTTTGCATATTAATCCGACGATATATATTTCTCCATTATGCCATTAAAGTTGTTTTAAATTTTAAACACTTAATTTGTTCGGTTAATTCTGTTTAAAGACTGATATGAGAAGAAACAAATATCTAAACAAATATATATATAAAAAGTACGTGAAACAAAAAAAGGTGTTGGCAATCAAATATTTAACCCATTTTTCGCCACATTCCTGTTGATCGATGATGAAGATATAAAAACATTGTAATTTTAGTCATCGATCGGCGGAAAATGGGTTAAAATGGAGATAACTGAACACCTTCTTTGTTTGTATGAAAAAATATTTTCTAAACAAATACATTTCGTATATGAGACGAAACAAATAACTAAAAACACAAAAAAAAATATGTAATAATACTACAAAATATTGAAAATTTTGTTACTTCGGTTAATCGACTGAAATTAACCGGTTTAATCGAAAAATGCCAATTTGAAATTAACCGATCAGTTAATCGGGTAGTAATTAATCGGTTAACCGGTTGACGGTTAACCGAATGAATAACCTATTAGTTAGGCCTTTTAGCTTCTGACCGTCCATTTATGACCTGATACCCTAAGGACATCTCCACAACATCCCATTTAATTGGATTTATCCCTTAAGAAAACAAATTTGCTCATTATTATACTTATAAACCACATTTTTTTATTTTTTATTTAATATTAATTTGTTTGTTTTTATTTTAATTAATATTCACACCATTTTTTCTGAGCTTGCAAGATTTTCTTTTTTGTTTTTATTGTTTACAGTACATACGATCCCGAACGCCGAGCTTTAATGGTTCCGTTTATTCCTCTAGCCGCAAGGTTTGTTTTACAAAATTTAATTTTTTTTTATTTGTTTAGATTATTATTATTATTTTTTGCTTTTTATGCATATGACTTTCTCGCTCTCTCTCACTCTTACTAACTAAAAAAAACCTTAATTTGAATATCACTATAACGAATAGATGAAAAAGAGAGTTTATTTTAGAGTCTTTTTGGAATATATAGAATATTGTGTACCAAAATGCTTATTTTATTGATTTCTAATATTTTACAGCACTTCCGTACGGTTAGTCCTGGTTTGATATTACGTGAATATGGCCGTCATGGCGGTGAAGATATTTCACGTATTTACACCTACAGCTATTTAACAGATGCTCCCAATTATTTACGTAAACCTATTGATCCATATGATAAGACTCCACTATCACCACACTTCCACAGGCCATCTTCGTATGCTACTAGTAATGCCGGTTCGGTGGCTGGCAGCCGACCACCATCACGTCCCAGTTCACGCACACGTAGCGCCATGAAAGTGTTAGTGGATGCTATACGTTCAGAAACACCCAGACCAAAAAGTCCTGCCATGAACAACGAAGAACCCATAGAATTGTCACATTATCCGGGAGCCAAAAAACCGCAACCGGGAGAAAAGCCCAAAATCGAACGTGATGATTTTCCTGCACCACCATATCCCTACACAGATCCAGAGCGTAGACGGCGTTATAGCGATTCATATAAGGGTGTTCCCGTTTCAGATGACGAAGACGACACTGAAACGAAAAATGGTGAAACAGATTCGTAAGTTAATTTTTCTTTCTTTTGGAAGATTTGGCTTGCTTTATATAGGGAATTTATTGATTTTTTAGACGTCTACAACGTGAAGCTAAAGAATTAGAAAAATTAAATTCCGGCATTGGATCAGCTATTGCTAAAGATTTAAAAGAAACCGCAAAATATCGCAAGTGGAAACAACAAAATCTAGATCCTAGAAATGCATCACGTACACCATCAGCATCCAAAGAACCAGTATATAAATTAAGGTACGGCAACTAGTGAGATTTAAAGATGTTTTTCTAACTTTTCTTTTTTTTTATTAAAATTTAAATTGTAGGCTGTTTTTTTATCTGTCTTATTCAGTGTGATAATTTATTGCTTCGGCTAAAGGTCTTGGATAATAAAATAAAAACAACTTTATTATTTTATTTTAACAATTTATTTTCTTCGATATTTCGGTAAACTTCGGCAATCATTTTCATTTAAATTTTAATCCGCGTTTTCTAATGTGACCAAACCAATATGTTCATAATAAATTTTGAAAGGAAATTCTTAAAAAACCAATATGTTCATAATAAATTTTGAAAGGAAATTCTTAAAATTCTTAAAATAAAATTGAATTTTTGGAAGTTTTGAAAAAATTGGGTGTGTCCTGCTGAAGTAGAATTCACTAAACAGGGTAAACGCATCCTCCAAGCTGATTGTTTATATACATAGACTTGGTTAAAGCTAAAACAACTCTCGGATATAAGTAGCTTTAAATGTATATTGATCTTCAGTAATTTTTTTAATTTATTTTATAACTATTAAGACTTACAAATACAATTACAAATTATATTTTAACTTATTTAACCGAGCAATTGTAACTAAGACCCTAAGCCCGTTGTAGTGTATCAGCTTAGAGTCTCTGGTGGGAATCGAACCCACAACCCTCGCACTGATAGATAAGCTCAATACCAACTAGACTATTTACTGTGTTACCAATTATCTTTATTAATGGATTTTGTATCTATAACGTCAGATCAAAACTAAGAAAGTTTAATAGTGTTGAATTTGCCATAATTGATTACTTTAGGGTTTTGTGAGAATACATCTTTGAAATTTAAAGATTAAGACCCAGAACAGACGGCAAAACGCAACTGCAACTTCTAGTTAGTTTTGAGTTTCATTTGAGTTTATGCCATAGCTTTCTTTGAAATACCGCACATGACGCTACTGTTTTGATAACCGAATTGAAAAAAATTGGAAATCAGTTGCGTCGAAACCGGCGTGCAGCAAACTCATGTTTTCGTTTCATCTGTAATCAAAGGAACCCGAAATGAATGTTATAATTTCATCTCTTTGTGGTTAATTAAGGTTACAAGAAGTTAGGAAAACGATTGAAATTTTCTGTTTAGAAATTGCGGCTTTAAGGTTATTCGAAAAACCGGTGTTATTGTGTGGAATTATTCGACATATTCGGCTTTTTTTATTTGCTAAAATTTCAATAAACAATCATTAAAAAGTTAAGAAATTGAAGCACAGCCGCGAATAACGTTGTAAACGCCACATTTTGCAAAAACTGTTTTTCAGCAGATAACCGTTAACCTTACTCTCTTACACAGTTTAATCATCAAATCACACAAAATTAATCGCCTTAACGTCTTCAAAATGGCATACAAAGTGTCAGCCAGTGGAAGAACGTTGTATGTTACTATTAAAATGATGTAACCGAAATGGTCTTGCAGTGCGGAATAATGTTTTAAAAGCCTTTTGCATAAAAGCTTTTATTATCATTATTTTTAATAAAAGAAAAAAACGTTTTTTAAAACAAATAATCCTGCCTGTCAAAAAACGTTTTTTTTTTCTCTCCTGAAAAATTACTATTTTGTAACTTAAAACGTTATTCGCGGCTGTGCTTCAATTATATAAAAAAGTTTAAAAGATTCAAGAAAAATCAAAATAAGTTACAATCTTCAGACTCTGCAACACTCTTGGACTCGAAAGAAAAATTTAAATTTTTATTTAAATGTCGTTAACTAAACAATCGATATGGTAGTAGAAATGTACAACAACAATCGGACATCAACTGCAGCTCGGATTCTGATTTAGAATTCATATTTTGAAACTTTTTGATAAAATTTAGAAGAGCATAATAGTAATAATAGTATTCGTATTATTCGGCTATTCTGACCGGGTTTTTTTTTAATAATTGCTATTTTTGCAACCATTCGAAAACCGGATTTTTTCAATGTGTCGAATAATTGACAACTCTAGATTAAACTTGACCACACTTCTGCTATTAACAATCAGACTATTAACAAGTGGCAATGCATTTAGACAGTTCGCCTCAAGTTTCCAATCTAATTACACTTTGCTAGTTGAAAAAATAGACAAGCAGGACACATGGCGTTTTTATATAATTCGGATCCTATTGTGCTTACCGTTTTTTAATGTTAACTTTTGTTTTCAAGATATACCGTTATTTCGAAAATGGAGGAGGAGGTTCCACAGCACATATTCGCGTTACTCAAAAACGGTTTAGTTTATGGAAATTACTAAAAAATCCGAAATTCCGCAATAAAATTTCCTTTATGAAATGTAAAAGTATGCGCAGTCGTTTTAGAAACATAATTTTTTTTTTTGAAAAAAAATTTTTTTTTATCAAAATTTCAAAGTTTATGTTTTTTAAAATTTTTCATCTCAATAATTTATTTTTAACTTACCTACCCGCTATCTTCATTTCCCATACAAATGTTCAATGCAGAATAGGAATATATTGAAGAAAAAGTCCCATAAATGTCCTTAACATTTCCTCGAGACATACTTGACCCTTATCTCCACATCTTAGGGGGGCTCCCATATAAATATTGCGTTGTATGAAATTCTTAAATTAATTAAAATTTTTCGACTTTTTTGAATATTAAAGCTTGGATTGATAAAAAATAATAAATAATATTAAAAAAAATGTTTGATTTCATGTCTGTTTTAAAAACCCCACACAAAGTAACCAATGCACCCACTCCACAGCAGGCTGTAGAAAGAAACAACTTAACCCTTTAGTTACTACTAACTTGGATGTGTCAGAAGCTAAAAGGCCTAACTCCAAAAAAATAAAAAGTAAAGTAAAATAGTGATGTTTGAAAAATTGCTTCTGAAGAAAAAAACAAATAAGATTCAAAACCTTTATAGATTTTTTATATATTTTTCAATGGAAAATACTTAAATAATGGGAGCACAAAATAATTTGCAAAGAGCTTACAACTAGTTAGGTATTAATATAATACAATTTAGAAATTTTCGAAAGGTTGTCCCATAAATGTCCTTAACATTTTCTTGAGACATACTTGCCCCTTATCTCCACTTCTTAGGGGGCTCCCATATAAATATTGCGTTGTATGAAATTCTTAAATTAATTAAAATTTTTCGACTTTTGTGAATAAAATCAAAAGTTGCTAACAGATTTTAATCATTTATGGCTTGTTCTGTTTGCAGTTTCATTTTTTATATGTCGTAATTAGAATTAGAAGCCTAGCTGCATTTTTCATGAATTTTAAAAAAAAACAAACAATTTTTAATTTTGATAAAAAAAAACTGTTTCTAAAACGACTGCGGAAATTTTATTGCGGAATTTCGGTTTTTTTAGTTTTTTCAATAAGCTTAAACGTTTTCGAGTTACGCGAACATATGTTGTGCAGCCTCCTTCATTTTCGAAACAACGGTATATCTCGAAATTTAGAGCTAACCTAAAAAAACGTCTGGATTCTGTTGCCAATTTAGAGATTTTCCAGCTAAATCTAGCTTTTTTGAACTGTCAATCGCGGGAAAAAATACGTTTTAGCGGTAAGCGGGAAATCTAGCGATTTTCAAACATCTCTTAACGGCTCATTTTCGGTTCCAAAACCTTTCTCAAAGTTTTTTTGTTTTTCTGGCTAAAAACTACTTGTTAATGTTCAGGGTTCTACGTACTTTTGTAAGTTTAGTGAACTGAAGATTTTATAGATTTTCAGTTAGTATTTTGTTAGGACTGTATGTGACAATTCGCAACTTTAAGCTTGCTCGATATATCCCAAGCCAATTTAGAGATTTTCCAGCTAAATCTAGCTTTTTTGAACTGTCAATCGCGGGAAAAAATACGTTTTAGCGGTAAGCGGGAAATCTAGCGATTTTCAAACATCTCTCAACGGCTCATTTTCGGTTCCAAAACCTTTCTCAAAGTTTTTTTGTTTTTCTGGCTAAAAACTACTTGTTAATGTTCAGGGTTCTACGTACTTTTGTAAGTTTAGTGAACTGAAGATTTTATAGATTTTCAGTTAGTATTTTGTTAGGACTGTATGTGACAATTCGCAACTTTAAGCTTGCTCGATATATCCCAAGCAATATAATTCACTAAATTTTATCTAACTAATTTTATCTAATTGCTTAAAACTTTATAAACTTTTTTGCGTTTTTATAAAGGAATTGGTTTATCCTCCACCACAACTAGTTGTGATTAGGGTACTAAGTTTGTCATTCCGGGTAAAACTGTTTAATATTCATCTAAGACCCCATAAAGTACATATATTCTGGGTCCTTGAGTAATTCTTAGTCCATTTAACCATGCCCGTTTATTTCTAACCAATTTGTTTCTAGTTCTCCTAAGCAGTTTGGGATTGAAATCCAGCAAGATCGGTTCAGTAGGAAAAGTATTATAAATCTAAATGTGGAACAACCACCCTAAAAAAATTATCATTTTATTATGAAAACTAGCATAAATAGTGGCGGAATGACTGTATTGATATAAGATTTTGCACAAATATGACTAAAAATCATACTGTTAATTTTCGTCAAGATCGGTCTATAATTAACGATAGGCCTCATATAAAGCCCACTATCGTAAAACACTTTAGTACGCCTAAAACGGTAACAAATATTGCTATTGTAATAATTTTTGGTCTGTCACAAATTTGTATGACAATAAATTACACTGTCAACTTTGGTGCCAATAGGTCCATAACTTAACATTAGCCTCATATAAAGCCCACTCTCGGAAAAAGCTTTAGTACGCGTAAAACCTTCACTCTCTCAATCTGTATTCTATTCTAATAACATTTGGTCAGTCATAGTTTTATAAGACTATAAATAACCTGTTCATAATATACCATATGTCCCATATAAAGACCACTCCGTCAATTTTCTAACTGTATGTGTAGGGTATCAAAGATTCGGCACAGCCGAATATTTCACTATAACCTTTTTTTTGGAATAAAATAGATAGGGAAGCTGGAAACTTAATTTGAGAGTCATATACATAGCTTTGAAAAAGAAACACATATCTAGATTTATATAAAACTTAAAAATGTTTAGGTTTTGGCGGTATTTTTAAGAAAATTCCCGCTAAATTAAATATTTAGCGGTTTATAGCGGTTTTGAAGTCCAATTTGGCGGGAAGTGCTCAAAAAAAGTTGGCAACAGTGATTCTGCGTACCCGAGTTAGGTTAAAAGGACAAGTACCCAGCTTGTCTAAGTCTAAGTGTAAATTTCGAGCACAGTGTTACTATTGAAAATTTACAAAAAGTTCTTAATAGTTTTCTTAGTCGCAATTTACACTATGGACATTTCTTGCCGGACAGAAAAAGTTTGTTGGCAAGAGAGGCAAGAAGTAAAGTGTGTCAAGCATACAGCGTCGCCCCCTTACCAACAAACTTTTTCTGTCCGGCAAGAAATGTCCATAGTGTAAATTGCGACTTATTAAAAAGTTATATCCAGTTACATTACAAGTTACAAGTTTTTTACGTTTCTTAAAAATTTTTGTTTAGAAATAATTCTTTCATTTTATCCAAACTTTGTTGTATTATACATATTTTAGATACGAGTCTCCAATCGGTGCCTCACCATCACGTAATTTGGATCATCAAAAGCCATTCTACGAAGATGAAATTTTCGATCGTTCAACGAGCTACAGAGGATCACTTGGTAAATCATTGGGTAATGCACCCAGTTACAACGGTAAGTTATAAATAACAATCAAACCTAATCATAATTAAAAAATTATAAATATTCCTTGAAACTACACTTTTATTACTATTGCGAAAATCCAAAAAAAAATCTAAGCAACTCAAACAAATTTAGAAATAAAAAGGTCCTTATATTAAACTAAAGGTTGTGGGATATATTCAAATACATACATATATCTTTTAATTTATTTTTTTGTTGACTTTCTTATTTATTTATTTATTATTTATAATGATCTTCTTTTACTATTTATGTTGGTTTAAAACTTTAAACAAAAATCTAAAATTTGGGTGTTTTGTTCTGATAAATACTTGAAAAAAAAAACTTGTTTCCATTCATTCTGAAAACAAATATGTTATATCCAACTGTAAACTACCAACAAATAAAAAAAAAATATATAAAAAAAACACAGCTATACATTCCTACCGATCACCACCAAAACCTGGATATGGATTTAAAACTTCAACTTTGCCGCCGTATATACGCAATGGCTATAGTTCAGTAAGTGTGAAAAAAAAATATGAAACAACAATTCTTTCAACTCTTAATTTAACTACTCACCTAAATGTTGGAGGCTAAGGGCAATTTTTTATAACAGAAACCTATTGCTTTTCATTTCTTACTTGTAAATGCTGTGTTTTGTTTAATTTAAATGATAAAACAAAATGTATTTTGGTTGTTGGTATAAAAAACTCTACTCTAAACTCTTGTGGTTAAGATCATATTAATAACAATAATGCAATATTAAAAAAATAACAAGTAATGGTTAAATTACATCATCGAACTTAAAACTCATTAAGCCACCACACGCATATAACTGCAACACGTCTTATTACTAAATAATTCATCTTTCTATTCATACATCCGTCCACACACATTTTTTTCTTTTCACAAGCATACTACATACACATTAATTTACAGATTAACAACAATGGCAAAGTTATGGTTAATTTTTTATTATTATTACCATGAGGATTTTTTATGGAAGGGTTCATATAAAATTTGGTTAATTAAAATTTTTAACTGAAAAAAAAAAAAAATTTAATTTAAAACGAATCACTTAAAAGTCTTTAAAGCTTTACCCCAGTATTCATTAACGTTTATTAAATTAATCAAACGTTTATTAAGGAAAATTTTAATATAAAATTTGTTTAATAAACCTTTAATAAATTTAAAATATTTTTCTGAATACACAGGCATTAACCTTTTTAAAATTAAAATGACAGGGTAACTATCTGCAAATAAACATTTTATGGTTTTATTTGCAATCCAGAATTACACAAATTCATAAAATTTTTTTAATTAATTAAGATAAAAGTTCTTTTATTCCAAAAATTTTAGAAATTGTTGAAAAAAAAAGAATCAAAATTAACAAAATGACGCAAGTTGGGCTCAAATTAGCACTTAATTAATTTCTTAAGATTTAATATTTTATTTTATTATTAAATTCGATGCCGGGTAAAAGTAGACAAAATTCTATCTCAATAACAGGTAAAATCGTAATTCCAAGTTACTTACTTTAGCTGCAGTGTACTGTCAACTGTCTTGTTAATTCAGTATTCATCTAAGACGCTACAATGTATGAATATATATTCTGGGTTCTAGAGTAACTCTAAGTCTATTTGGCCATGCTCGTATGTTGAAACACTGTCACTTTCGAACAAATCAAAAGAACAATATTGGTGTCAGAATAGAATGTTTCTAGATGTCCTAAGCAGTTTGGGATTGAAACCCACCAAAATATGCTCGACAGGATAAGAGTTGTCCAAATGTAGAAAACCCACCCTGAAAATTTAATAATTTTGTTACAAAAACTAACAAAAATTGTGATGGAATGCACAGATTGATATACGATTTTGCAAAAATTCGTTTTATATGACTAGAAATCATACTAATTAATTTTGTGAAGATCGGTCCATTACCAAAGGCCTATATAAAGCCTACTTTCGGAAAACAGCTTAGTACGCCTAAAACCGCAACGAATAATGCTATTGTAATAAAATTTGGTATACCAGGGTTTTATAAGATACAAAATCGCACTGTCAAATTTCGTAAAAATCGGTCCATACCGATTTTGTGTAAATATGCCTTAAAACGTAGCAAATGTAGATATTGTAGTAGAATTTGACCCAATTTAGATTTTTATGGCCAGAAATAACACTATGCAATTTTGTGTTAATCGGTCGATAATTTACCACAGGCCCTATATAAAATTCTTTTTAAAACGTATAAAACGCAAACAGCCTGTTTAACGTTAACGTTCGAAATCGATGAACTGGCTGTAAAACAAATTTTACTACTGTATTAAAATTTGGTCTATATTTTGATGATTGAATTTTGTGTCGATTAATTTATTATTCACCAGGGGGGTTACCGCGTATTTCGATTCGAAAGAAATCATTTACGGATTCGAACAATTTGTACTGTGTATTACGATTTTCGTAATATTTGTTTCGAATAAACGGACGTTTTTCATACTTTATTGAAAACAAAAAATCACTTTCTTAAAAGCCACTCTCTATTACGAACAAAAACTGTTCATCAAATTTCCCATTTTTTAAAAAATACAACCTCTGTCATCGTTTCGAACGATTACGAAAATCGTAATACACAGTACAAATGGTACGAATCCGTAAATGATTTCTTTCGAATCGAAATACGCGGTAACCCCCCAGTATAAATTCTCCTTCTGAAAATCATTTTTATAAGGCTAACACTAAATAAAAATATAAACAAATATTCCATATTTTTATTTTTCGAATGTATTCAATGAGGTAAATTTTAATTTTTTAAAGCTTTTATGTAATAGTCCTATCCGTCAGATATTTCACATACTTTTTATTGCCTAAGAAAACCTTTGGTTAACATTAGTGTTGCCAATTTAGCCATTTAGTGGCTAGATTTATCCATTTTTCACCCAGGGGTCTAATCACCGCATACGATATCGAGCAAAATTTATCGAAATTATTTATTTTGGTATCATGAAACTCGATATCTTCTGATATGTATTGAATTTGAAATAATAGCATTCGATATCGAGTAACTCGACATTACATTTATCGAGTTTTCATTCGATACGTCAGTGTCTATCGTGTGCAAAAAACTTCGATAGTTTATTCGATACCATAGTATCGAATGCGGTGATTAGACCACAGTTTAGCCATTAAAAAATGAGTTTAGCCATTTTTCAACTTGTTTAGACATCAAAATTTTTTGCCGTTTTTCTTTTAAAATAATAATTTGAATTTTCTTAAAAATTTTTTTAAATAAAGTAAAATAAACATTTTTAACAATTAAAACTTCTTTAATTAAAATCACAACTTTAACAACTGTTGAAATCGCTATAAACGATGATAATGAAACATCTTACAAAATAAAGAAACAGTATTCCAATCAGGGGCGATAAATGAGAAAACCAATATCGTACCAATGAACTTTTAAAATCGTACTTTTTCAGACCCAATAGTACGTAATCTTTTTTAAAAAATGTTTTTAATATTTTTTTTTAAACATAAATGTAATACAACAAAAACAAAAGGTATTTAAAATTCATTTGTACATTAATTATACATAATAGTGGGTAAAATTTTTTCGCGTTAAAAGCACATCGCGATTCGATCCCCGAATTTTTCGAAATAGTTAGTTTTCCAAAATATTCAAGAATAGAGGTAAACAAATTATATTTGATCTGGCCAGACCTGTATCATGCGGTTTTTAGGGTCAAGAAATCCATTCATTTTTATTTTTGATTGCCGCCAGAGTGCGTTTTCATACACTTTTTAGAATTTATCGTCATTTTCTCAAAATGTAACTTCGACTTTTAAGCGAAAATAAAATTTTTAAGCGTTTTAAAATTATGTACATACGAACATCTTCGGATTGCGTTTCCAAATTTATTGTGTTTACAATTTTTAATATGTACTACAGAAACAGGAAAGGAGTAGAAAGTCCGAATATAATAAAATTTAATTAAGCACTTGTAAAATCTCCTTCAAAATAATTCGGAGTAAAATAATAATGGAGTGGGTTACCATTGTTCCAAAATTCTGTTCATTATTTCTTAACGTGACAACCATCTTGTTGACGAACATTTGAAAATATTATGAGTTCGTTCCAAAATAATCTTGAATTGAGAGGAGTTCGTCCATTCTACTATGTAGAACTTATGCAGAAGTGGTTTCCTATATCCTTTTAATACTTGTCAATATCATCATACTAAATTTAGAATGTGGCGTGAGCAATCGTTCAATGAACAAGTGCAAAATCTTCACAATAGCCGAGTTCAGTGTTTGGTGCAAATGCTCTTGCAAAATATCATAGCTGTTTTGTTAAATCCAATAACAAAAAATAGAGTTTCCCTTAGATTTCATAAAAAAGCTACGAAATTTTGCATTTTCGCAAGACTATTTGCACCAAACAATAAACTCCGCTTATATTTATTGGACAGTAAAAACTAGTTGCCATTTTATATGTGCAAGTGTTTGCCTAATGGTCGAAATTCGGCCATAATAATCGACCGCCCTATGTTTTTATTATTTGATAATTGGAAAAAACAAATTTGTTATTTCTGTGTTCTGCATATGTGTTAGTAGCAAATTAGAACGCTTATAGCTCTGAAAGTATTGAACAGTTTTTAATAAAATATATATTGTGCACTTCTTAAATAAAGTAAATATCTTTCAAATGGTGTATATTTTGTTCAAATCGGTTGACATACAGAGGAGGAAAGTGTTCTTAACTGTTTTGCCTTTGCCGATTTATATATAGATTATAAATATGTAGGCTTGAAAAATTTGGAAATAGTACCAAATGAGTCACGGGGGTACCAGCGTACTTTTCAGTTTTGAATTGTACCAAAAAAAGTACAATTGTACCAACTTTATCAACCCTGATTCCAATATTATATTTATAAAATGGATCAATACAAACATCGGTGTTTTTTTCTGGTTGCAAGTATTTCAATAAAGAGATGCAGGCGGCAACAAATTTTTTTTAAAAATTTTAAAATTGACTATAAAGTTGGTCTCACTTCCATGGTCTAATTGAAGTAGAGAGGATGTTTATCCAAGTAAACATCGTTAAAAGTAATTTGAGAAATAAGTTACATTTAGCAACCGTTAATTCGATTTTATCAATTAGGTAAATATTTTTACCATAACAATAAAATATTTATACAAACACCACAATAGTGAAGAGGCTAGTATGCATTTGTGCTGATTTTTGTTACACCTTTAAATATTGGTCTTAAGCCCACCTTTATGGATACCGATTGACTCAGAATCACTTTCTGAGTCGAATTAACGATGTCCGTCCGGCTGGCTGGCTGTCTATCTAACCTTGTGCGCAAAGTACAGGTCGCAATTTTTGAGAAAATTTTATAAAATTTGGGACAAAGATTCTTGTTGGCACAAGGACCAAGCCTATTGAAAATGGGCCGAATCGTAGGACCACGATGGAAGATAGGTGGAAATTTCTGCCTCTCAGAAACTATCAAACTGATTTTAATGAAATTTAAATCATAGATAGAAATATATTTATATGGACACATAAGCTAGGTAGTTTTTCAAAAATAGGACCACAAGGGGAGGTAGGGGGCAATTTCCGCCTCTCACATACTTTCAAACCGATTTTAATAAAGTTTATAAACATAGATAAATCAGTATTAATATGGACACATAAGCATGATTTATTTTTAAATACTGTGGTGTAGGGTATCATATGGTCGGGCCTGACCGACTATACTTTCTTACTTTTTAAATGCATTTTAGACGCTTTTCGTTTATTTTTGACAGTAACTTAAGTTTTGTATGCACAATCTAGTTGGTACTTTCAATGTGCCTTGGCGAGAACTTTCAAATTCTGCTCCAGAGCAATTTGGTTCTCAGTTTTATATGGCTATCCACAAGTCACATCGAGTTATTCATGGTTTTCCCCCAGACAAACACTTTAAAAATATGAGGTTAAAAACTTTTGCATATGATTAATGTTGAAAACCGCAAAAACTGTAATTTTACGTAGCAATGTAACATTAAAATGTCTTGGTTTGATTCCAAAATCTTCTGTATTTTGTTTTTTTAAGCCAAAATCTGGGTCGATACGTGACATTTCGAACGTGAAATTTTTCCGTAATAATTTAACTGAATATTGATCAAAATAAAATAAAAAATTACCGTTTATCCGAATAACATATTTCTCTTTGAACTCTTCCTTAGATTACAGATCATGTAAGAAAATTTTTTTTGAATAATTTTTATCAAATATCACCTTTTTTAAGAAAGATAAATATTAAAGAAAACATACAATAAAACATTCTCACATATAAGAAATTACGTTTGCACAACTTTGCAGTCTGATTGTTCATCTAAGTGAACAAATTTATGAGTAAATTTATAAAATAAGTAAAATCTGAAAATTTCTCTATAACAATATCGTAAAATAATCAGCTTTTAATAACTTTTAAATTTTCGTTCACGGTGGACCTTTTGACGGAAATGCCCATATGCGTTTTGACAGCATTTCACGTGAAATGTTGAACAGAGTACCAGGCTATACAGAAAAAATCTGCCTAATATTAAAAAAAGTTTTATTTTAGTTAACCAAATTTTGCGTGAACCTTAAATTCTATAATAATGATAATGTAATAGGTAATAATTAAGTCAATGGTTTCTCATTATCTACATAAAAATTTTCCTTTTTTTCTATTCTCACTTGTTTTCTCCTCTTGTCTTTAATTCAATGCTGCCTAACATACAAAAAACTGAACTAAAATAAAAAATATTAATTTTAATGGATCAACAACTACCCAACATTATTGCCTTAAATAAAAATCAAAATATTAAATGGTATTTTGTACATGAACTTTTTCACCGTACTATTAATCATCATCAACAACATTTTTTCTATCGATAAAACTAAAAATAATAACAACAACAATAACAAAAAATGGAACAACATAACTACGGAAACTACACCATCCAACAAAACCTACTGTGCTACTTAATTCAAACTAAAATCTTTTATTAAAAAAAAAAAAAAAAATGGGGCATTGGTGAATAAAATTATTTATGTAATGAATGCACATTTTTATAAAAAAAATTTATTTTATATTGTTTTTTTATATTTTTCCCCTTTTTAAAACATTAAACGAAAAACTGCAACATTAAACAAACCAAATACATACAACTTCAACACCATCACTTTATAAAAACATCATCATGATCATCATTAACATAATCATCATTCTTTTTCACTCTCAATCATAAAAAAAAATTAAACATCAATGTTTAATTTTACAATAAACATTTTTAAATCATACATAATTTATGGACAACTTTCATCACTTCATTAATCTAAAACAACAACAACATTATCACACATTGAACAAACAAATTAAAATGCATGTTCTACTCTTGATGTTGTAAAATTGTTCCCGCTCGCTCGCTCGCTCTTTCTCACTCTCTTCCTGTCGCTATTTGTGTAACTTAAATGCCTCTCTGTGTAATTTGGCGTGATATATGTATTTAAATAAAAAAAAAAAAAAATAAACACAACTACACCAACCATCAATCACAACCAATCCACTGCTTATATATACTGCAGTGGTGAGCTCGCTACGTCATGTACCTAAACCTGGATACGGCTTAGCTCCACGTTCCCACACTTTTAGTTCAACCACATCGGCCGGCGCCATAATGCACGGCGTCACCGTAAGCGCTTTTAATATCATTCAGTGTTAAATATACATATTGTTCATTCTTACATACGCTTTTATTTACATTTAAATTCTTAACTTGCTGTTTACATGCAATTCAGTTTGTGGCTTTTTATTTGATTTATAATTTCTTTTTGCATTAATTTTTTTATTTTGTATCATTAATATTTTGCTTCGTGTTTCTCATTTGAATCATTTATCATCATCAGTGGATTATTTTTATTAGTATAGCGATTAGCTAGTTAGATAATACATACATAGTAGTGGTAGTGGATTATAATAATTTCTAAGTTATAACTTTTAAAGTGGCACTTACATACATAATAATAATATTTTTTTGGTAACATTTTTATTATTTTTTGATAATTGTAAAAAACATTTGCTAAAAATATAAAAATCTTTAATATGAATGAAATAAACATTGGTAAAGGTAAAAACAAAATACACACTTAAAAGATTGTAAAAATGTTCTAAACTTCATGAGAATTTTTAATAAAAAAGTAAAAACTTTGCCTTAATTTATTCGTGTAATAATCTAAACGATCTTGTCATTTTCAGGAAATTTTTATTTTAATTTTCCTTTCCAAATTTTCTTTAATAAAGATTTTTATACCCCCCACCACTTGTGGAGAATAAGGGTATACAGTACTTTTCGCTTATAGTCATATCCTTTAGTTGCAACCATAACGTGGACTATATCGCTAATGTGACTAAGGCTAATTCACATATATGCCACTATGACGCATATAACCGAATTGGAATATAATCAAGTTATGTGAATAAAGGAAATAACATTTTCATATAAATTACACCGACATCAGGCTTATGGTTTTGTAACACAGTTGCATACTGTATAAAAAGTAGTTAAAATAATAACAAGATATTTCATAACTGATACCAACGGCAAAAACTAATTTTTTACGAGTAGAGTATTCATGACAAAAATTAAATGGTTTAATTCATTCTTTCTTTGGATGGATTTTTGATTCGAAAACTAAAAAGAACTTAGTAAATTTTGCTAATGTGACTACAACGCCATTAATTTGCTTTACTTTTCCCTTTGATTGCTGTTGATAAATGGCATATACGGCTAGTGTGGTTATATCGCTAAATGGACTATAACGTTAATACTTTATATTAAATTAACTTATAGCGGCAAAATAAACATATTAAATGGACTATATCGCTAATGTGTCTATAAGCGTAGTGACTATAAACGAAAAGTACTGTACTGAGTTTGTCATTCCGTGTGAAACTAATATTCATCTAAGACCCCATAAAGAATATATATTTTGAGTCCAGTGTCGGAGTTTTATAGGACAAGAAATTACGCTGTCAAATTTCCTGCAGATTGGTTTATAATTTATCATAGTTCCCACATAAAACCCACTCTATTAAATCATTAACATACGCCTAAAACCGTAGCAAATTGTCAGCTCATTATTGTTTTGACTCACTGAACATTTTTAAAGAAATTGAGTCAGAAAAGTATGACTTAATATGCAAATATGCTAAATCTACTTTTTAAGAAAAGTAACATTTTGATGCCGTGTGGTAAAGAAATTTATGCCTCCTTGACCAGCATGTAGTTTTCTTCAATTTGAGTCTTGAAGTGTGTAAAACCAACTATATTTTTGGTTTTCCTCTCAAGCTGCAAATATAAAATATAAGAAGTTTTTTGTCTCTCATGTAAAATGTGCTGACGATATGTTTTTTGAATATTCCCTTTCTAAATCAAAAACCAGTTCTACGAAATTTTTATGGTTTCAGAGATATTAAGCATGCATTTTGCTCCACATCAACTATTAAAACGTTTATTAAGTATCGTTTTGCTTTACACGCCACTGTTTGGCGGTTGCAGAAAATTCCTCCTACAAAAACGTGCCAACTAAATTTTACTCCTTTTTTGCTTCATTACCGTAGGGAAAAAATTAGTTAAAGTATACGTATGCAGCACAAAAAGCTACTTTTTAAAAATAAATTTAGAAAGGTGCCATATGCGGCACAAAACATTAACTAACACTTTCAATAAAATATCTACTATGTATTAACTTCTAACTTCATTCGTGAAAGTTAGCAAATATTTAAATTTTTCTTCAAAACATATGCCGGAAGCAGTAGTGGTAATACAAATTCTATTGGGTATATTTAAAAAAAACTTCATGCAAACCTTGATTGTCGTTTTTCATCACTACGATTTGCTTTGGCATATGCGCCAAACCAATAATGAGCTGACGAACTATAGATATTGCAGTAATATTTTTTCCAATTAAGTTTTACTGAAAAGCACTTTAAAACATATATGTATAAAATACTAGAAAAAATCGCGATGGGTAGAGCAAAGTGTGCAAGCGATGCAAATGCGTGCAAAAAAACACACATTTGCACAACACAACAACAAAATTTGCTCTATTTTACTTCGTTTGCACAAAAAAAAAACCATGAGCAAGGTTAGTAGTGCATATTTGTTCCGTTGCAAACAAATGTAAAGAATAACATTTGACATATTGTTTAAGGAAACTTATAAATTTAACATTTTGGGTTTTAATATACGATAGAGAATTAGGCCCCTATTACGGTTCACAACTCAACTCAGTTGAGTTGCAATAAAGACAACTGGTTGTGATCAGTTGTTATTTTTGTTCTGTTTTTGTTCACCGCAATATAACAAAGTTGTAAACCATTATACAAAAATTCAGAAATTACAACTCACCGTAATAGGGGCCTTAAATTCAAATAAATTAAAAAGAAAAAATTAATTTTAATTTGCTTGTGTATAATTGTAAACAAATGCAGATTTTTTACAGTGCTGCCACAAATTTTTAGTGTTGCAAGAATAAATTTTTTGAAAAGTATCATATTTGCACAAAAAATAAAAGTGGTATGCTCACGATCAATCATAATTTTAAATGCAGATTTTTTACAGTGCTGCCAGAAGTTTTTAGTGTTGCAAGAATAAATTTTTTGAAAAATATCGTATTTGCACAAAAAATAAAAGTGGTATGCTCACGATCAATCATAATATGCACTGCAAATTTACACATTGAAAATTTGCACAATGACCATCGTGATTACGCTTACTAAAACAAATTTCACTACTGTATTGAAATTTGGTCTAATATAGGTTTTTTATCACGAAAAATCACTCTGCGGAATTTTATGATGATTGATCCATAATTAAACATAGGTCTTATATAAATTCCCCCCAGAAATTCATTTAAGTACGGCTTAAATTGTTACGAATTATGACATTTTATTCAAGTTTTTTTTTTCAAATTGAGTTATGTATGACTAGAAGTAAAAGCATACAGCTTTCTGATTGTCGGTCAATAATTTAACATATGAAGGTCTAAGCAGCAACCAATTTCAATACTGACGTCATTTTTATTAAACCTTAAGTTAATACTCAACTTTATCCACATTGTTTAGCACCCGGGGTACTCATATACTATAATGTGTTAATAATCCATATTTTTTTTAAAAGCTTATTTATCAAACGTGTTTTTTTTATCCCATAAAGTGTATTGTATTGGGTACCGGGGTACCCGATGCGTATATTGCGATTATTAAAGGAGCAAAAAAATAAATCTGGAATCTGAATTCGCTTTCTTTTAAGCTAAATAACGACGATCCAGAAGCTTGTTTAAAAATTTTAATTCTTAACACATAAATTTGTTTCATGTTAAAATACGTAGGTGGGTACCATAGTACCCGGGTATTAACACAAGGGTTAAAAGTTCACTCCTGAAATATTCTAACTATCGGTGGAAGGTATTAAAGATTTGGCACAGCCGAATATGACACTCTATTTTATTTATTAAATAATTTTAATAAAAATTTAAAAAAGTTCTTTAAAAAAAATGTATTAATTACTTATTTCTTTACCAATGGGTATTTTTTACACTTTTCACTTTAATTTTTTTTTTGACACAACAGGGTTTTCATTTAAAAACTTTTATTTTGGAGATATAGGCCGTATCTTGACTTAAAAAAATCACATTTACATATTTTTTTTTAGATTGACTTAAACAATTATATCACGCTTTAAAAGCATGCACTTTTTTCACTTAAAGCATGTAATCTTAATTATTTTATGTTTTCTGTAAATTATGACTTTCAATTTAAGAGAAATATAATTAAAGAAAAAATAAACTAAAATAACATAATTCTTTTTTCCTTAAATTAAAAAAAACAGGATTTTTCGTATGGAGGTCTTGGTGATAAAACGCACAGTACAGATTTAAGTTGTGGCAAATCGGAAGGTTAGTTATTATTATTTTCTTAAAAGTCATAAAAAAGTTATTTTGCCTTTATTAAAATTTTCCAATTACAGCCTCAGTTGATTCTATAACGGAAGGTGATAGACGTGCTTTAATGGGTGGTGATTTACCCGCATCTAGCACATATTCAGGCGCTTTGTCTTATCACTATCCCCAGGCGGGTTTAATACGCCGCAGCTTGCCAAATATGGCCCATTCGATGTTGGTTCATGAACCAGCGAAAATTTATCCCTATCATTTGCTTATTATCACAAACTATCGTCTGCCTTCAGATGTTGATCGCTGTAATTTAGAGGTAAGATCGTTCTTCTAACCTTTAAGCACAAAAAAACTTGTTTCATTTCTAATTTTGTTTTAGTTTGTTATTTTGTCTCTTTAATCATAAAGTCATTTGTCTTAAAACAAGGCGAATTCATACAGGTGACCGCTTCATGAGAATAAATTATGCTAGCTATCCCTTTTTTTTAAATCCAATGTATTTTGGTTTTGTGAAAAGTTAGAGTATATGTCAAAATTATTTGTTAAAAATATAAACAAAAGAATTTGTTTAAAGGTTTCGTTATAATGTGCTAAATTCCCATTTCATACTATTAACAAACTGAAGTTTATTGTTGATTGGATAAGCTATTCCTATGCGCATTTCACTGGTTGCTTAGGCCAGATCGTCAGGAAACTTCATCCAAAGATTTTGGAAAAACTAAAGATATTATACAAATAAAACTGTTAAGCGAATAATTTTTTGTTTATAAAATATACACAATTGCTTAAGAATGTAAATCGTTTTCCTGTATTGCAAATTTGTTGTGGCTCCGCTTATTCCTTACGCCATTTTAAATTTAATGTTCACTTTTTTTGTTTTATTAAATTTAAATAAGTTTTTTTTAAGTATTAAGATTTTATTGAATTTTTAAATTTAACTAAGTGAGCTACCTAAATAAGAGCGGCAAGCGTTTTTGTATGTCAAAACTTCTCATTTGCATACAATTTATACGAAACAACGCTTTAGAATCGGTGAAATACAGTGGAATTTGTTTGAGTAAATTCAAAGGATACACCCTCATCCTTCATCTAATCTATTGAATTGAAAAATATAATTAAAAAGTTTCTATTTACATACATGTCGCTCATTTGCTGCAACGTCGTCATAACTAAAATAAACGTCTTTAAAATTTTTGCTCTGCTTGCGCCTTATATAACGTAACGTAGAAAGTATCATAAAGATGAATTTTACACACAGAAAAACAGCGAACAAATCTGCATCACTAACTCCAAAATTTAATTTTTTGTGTTATGGTCGTCATGCAGCAAATGAGCGATATGTAGATTGTATGTACATCTGAAAATAATATTAAATAAAATGTTTGAATTGAAAGAATTGAAAGAATTCTAAATTAATTCCTGCAATACAGATTAAAAAATGCTGGGGCCTAATTACCGCATTCGATATCGAGTAAGCTATCGTATCGAGTAAACTATCGTATTTTTATGCATTCGATAGACACTCACGTATCGAATGAAAACTACAGAGTTGTAATCAAAATGTATTAAAAAAGTGACCTCAGTACTACAACAATGAAATAATAAAAAAAAACAACAGGCATTTTGTTGCTAGAATTGAGACGGCAAGTGTCAAAATGCCTTATAAAAAAAGTAAATAAACAAAAAAAATGTAGACAAACGTCACACACGAAGAAAATCAATGCAAACAGCTGCGCTTGTGAGATCACTTTATTAGTACATTCTGGTTATAATGGCTTTGGTTACTCGATATCGAATGCTATAATCTCAAATTACGATACATTTCATTCGATAACGGGAGTCATAATACCAAAATAAAAAATTTCGATAAATTTTGCTCGAATCGTATGCGGTGATTAGACCCCAAATTACCGAAATCATTTATTTTGGTATCATGAAACTCGATATCGAATGAAATGTATTGAATTTGAAATAATAGCATTCGATATCGAGTAACTTGACATTACATTTATCGAGTTTTCATTCGATACGTCAGTGTGTATCGTATGCAAAAAAATTCGATAGTTTATTCGATACGATAGTATCGAATGCGGTGATTAGACCCCTGTACTCAGGGTTGTCAGATTTTTTTTGAGCTCCATCGCCAAACCGGATGTCAGAAATCGCCAAAAATCGCCAAACGTCAATTTTGTTCAGTTTTTGTAAATTTTTTTTTTTTTAATTAAATTTTGCACACAAAATCGCTAGTATAATATTTCAGTCAAAAATCGCCAAAAACTGAGGAAAATACAAAAAAGTCGCCGAAAGTAAATTTTGTGTTGTTTCTGTAATTTTTTTCTAAATAACATAAAATGGAGATCATATATATGTATTCAGTTGCAAAACTTTAATTAAGTACACAAGTCTATAAGATCGTACACTTCAGCCTCACCGATTTCATTACTGGAGTTTTGACCTGCATACATACTACATATTTGAATTAAATAGTGACTGAATTATAAAATTCACTTAATATGATAACAAAACAAAACTCATGTGAAAAAAGTTACAAGTTCTTTTGTGTTACTTGGTGGCCACACGATCAAGTTTTGCCTTTTAATTCCTTTCAATTTGCAAAACACTCTCAGTTTTTTACTAACACACTCACACTTTTTAAATTGAAATTGAGTGCAGCCTACGTCACAGCTTTCAATTTATGTAAATTTTGACAAGCAGTATATGTAAAAGACTATCAAGAACAACTTGAACGTGTGGCCGCAGGGTTAGTAATGATAACAAACAATGACAAGCTGTTAAACAAAATCTCCGAAATAATATAAATGGTAAAAATAGCCAAGTTAATCGCCAGCTATATCAGAAATCGCCATACAAATCGCCAGTCGCCAAATGGAAAATCCCATCGCCAAACACGTTTCAAAATCGCCACGTTTGGCGAGAAATCGCCATATCTGACAGCCCTGCCTGTACTATTTGTTTAAAGTTTCTAAAAAAACTGGGAATTAAGCACGAATAACAAAATCTTTTGAAATTAAATTTTTTATTCCCAAAAATTGAAATTACTTTTTGATAAAAAACCGGCAAGTGCACGTCCTAAAAAAACACTTAATTGACAACATCTTTTGTAAGTTGTGGTTGTTTTTATTTTGTTTTTCTTAACCTGCTTACAACTACAATTAATGTTGAGTGAATTTCAACTAATTGTAGTGGGGAATGTAAGATGAGATAAACCCACTGTTTATTGTTGATGTGTTTTGTTTAAACTTTGATATTATTACAAGTAGAACTGTTGCTATAAGTCTTATACGTTTAACAGTTTTAATTGGTTTAATATCTTTAGTTTTTCTAAAATCTTTATGGATGAAGTTTCCTGATGATCTGGCCTAAGCAACCAGTGAAATGCGCATAGGAATAGCTTATCCCATCAACAATAAAGGCTCAGTTAGTCTTTACTTTCTGTTTCTGTTCTGTTCCGTGCCGTTCTGTTATGAAATTGTTATAGTTACTTTTTCCGTAGTAACTTATCAGCCATTTATGATAAATTTATTAGTTTTGCACCGTCCATTGCTTTATTTTAATAACTTTTATTCACATAAATATGAAAAAATTAAATTTTATGAATTCTTAAAATCAAAAAACAGTTTATTTCAATGTAAATATGTATTTTTTATTATTTATTTTGCTGTCACTTACAAATACTTAACATGTTTTTGATTTTAACAAACTGAACCGCAACAGAACAGAAAAACTAATAAATTTCATAGGTTTTTTAATAACAAAAACAAGACAGCTGATTCGTAACAGAACAGAAAGTAAAGACTAATTCTGCCTTAAATTTCAAGTGTTTTTATCAATAATAAAAACTGGGAATTAAGCACGAATAACAAAATCTTTTGAAATTAAAATTTTGTATTCCCAAAAATTGAAATTACTTTTTGATTTTCGAAAAATTTATGAAATTTAAATTGAAAAATTATGCTATATAATCATCGAAATTTTTGCTTGAAAGAAATGTTAAAAGAAAATAACATGATTACAATCTTCTTTTATTTGCAGCGCCATTTATCAGATGTTGAATTTGAACACATTTTGCAATGTCCAAGAGCCGATTTCTACAGATTCCCACAATGGCGACGAAATGAATTGAAACGACGTGTTAAACTATTTTAAATCAAATACAAAACGAAAAAAACTCACACACTCAAAATAATTGAATAAGAAAAATTGCAAAGGTTTTTAAGTTTTTCGTAAGCCTAAAAGCAGTTTTGAAAGCGAAACTGTGTAAATTGATACCAAAACAAACATATATTTTTTCTAAAATCTATTTTTTGCAAAACTGTTTAAAGAAAAAAAAAAAAGGAATCACGTTAAATGTTAAACAGCTTTATTAAGAAAAACTACAACCAAAAAATAAAATTTTAAATCTAAAATATTAAAACACTACCAATACACCACAAAGTTAAAATTAAATAAAACTTTAAAAATTTTAATTATAAAAAAACTTGAAAAAAAATGATAATAATGTATCCCCCCCTTTACACAAATCCACACTAGCCACTTTGATATCATCACATAAGCAGCTAGAGTTTTATTTATTATTCGTGTTGGCTGATTCTTTTTCGTTTTTCCCAACAAAATTAAATATAAAGTCACTTTAAGTTCCCAATTTATTAATGAAGCCTTTAACCGCCGACATTTGTAGCAACGCATGGCATTATTAAGACGCTTTTTTCTTTATAAATATATATTTTTTTAAAAATAAATTAGGATTTTAAAAATTTCTACTACTACTACTGCTACTGCTATTATTACTATTTAACTTTATAATTATAGTAACAAGTACTCTATCTATTTACAAACATTATATGGTTTTATTGTATTTTTCCAGTTAATAACATTTTTAATTTATTTTATGTATTTAATACACTTTGATTTGTTTTTATTTAAAGAGATTTTTCTTTTAATGTTTGTTAAAATACAATTTATTTGAAATTTTAAATTATTATGACTCTACATTTATTAAATTTTTAAGTTATTAAAATTAATCAAATTCCTTTACTTCATTTATTATGCAGCTTTTTTAATTTTTTATTTTTTTTTTTTTTTTTTTATTTAACTTTTTCGCAATACAAATTTAGTAATAATGATTCAAGTTACAAAGATAAACAGCTCTATTTATGTCAAAAAAAAAAACAAACAAACAAAAAATATAATGAAAAAAAAAACTATACATACAAACTTACATGCATATATAAATATTTTATTTATTTATAAATAAAAAAACAAAGATATAAATTATTAATAAAAAGAAATTAATTCTAAACAATAAGCTTATAAAATTGTAATTATATCGAAACAAAAAAAGATAAATAAATTTCAATTTCAAATGCTGGAAAATAAAAAAGAAAAATCTATGCAATTTTATTTTATTAAAATCTAAGGAACTTTAAATGGATGACAACTAGACGGTAGTAATATAAAGTATAATATATATAGTAATATATTTTACCTAATTTTTAAGTAGAAATTTGCAAGCCGATTATGGTCCATGGGCTAGGTTACTGAGTTTTAATAAAAATAAATAATTCTTGATAATTATTATTTTTATATGTATATTACTTTTTTCTTAAATTAACTATTAAAGATCCTAAGAGCTCGCTATTTAAATGAAGAAATAAAAATAAAACCATGTCTTAATAAGAATCAGATTTGGAAAACTTTTTGTTGTCTCAACCAAATAACTTTATTAGTGTCCGACCAAACGCACTTTCTGAGATCGAACCCGAACTTCGGTAAATTTTGACAAGTTCGGTCGAATCCGAACCCGAACTTTTTTTTAATAAATCTAATGGTGTTTTCTTTTCTGACAATAATGTTCCATATATGCTACCATTCGTGCGGGTTTTTGTTCCATTCTAAAAATATATGCAAAAATGTGAGAAGTTGTCGTTTTCCTTTCTAAACATGTTGCAACAATAAATGGCAAATTTGTTCAATTTTTTACCCGCAGTTATAACTGATGGCGATTTCTTTTCTGAGAAAAATGTTGCATAAATGTTACATGTTCTGCATTTTTGTGTTCGTTTGTCCAAAAAATACAACTGTGGGAAAAATTTTCAAGTTCTTTTATGAATATGTTGATGAAAAACATGCAAAAGATGTTGCATATTTTACCCTTACTTTTACTTCAGGTGTTCATACTGCCCTGTTCTACAACTTTGGTACTTACTACTTTCTTTGAACAACAAATGCTTTATTTTGTTTGTCATAATTCATACCGCTCATAATTTTGTATAAAATTTGTTTTAAAACAAAATATAAAAATATTTACACCTTAAAATCAAAAAAAGTCTATTTTTATTATAATCGTTTTAATTTGTATAAGCCATTAGTGATGTTAATATATGTTTCCAACCCGTAATAGCGTGCAGAAACCGCTTAAATAGCTTTAAAAATCGCTCATTAAGTACATTAATAATGAAAGTGTAATAGTTGTAAATAAAAGCACTAATTGTGTTCTATTGAAATTGCACAACATGTAACACTTCGAGTGATTAAAGGTAACATTAGAAAATGTTACATGTATATACTGTAACATATTTTTCTCAGAAAAGAAATCGCCATGAGTGTGAGATAATACCCTTTTTTGCATCTGCGTAAAGTACTTTTTTATGCAAGCAAGTATGTTTTTCTTGTGTTTGCGGACAATTAGCGTTATATTGTAATTTTTAGTTATATTGTGATGGATATAAAAACTCTTTGTTTTTCGTTTGTTTTACTTTTATTATATTTTTTTTGTCGCAAAATTTTTAACAACAGCTGACATTAATTATTGAAAATCAGGAGGCTTATTCTGAATTGCGATGCGAAAATCAATGCGATGCGCAAATGAAATTCGATGCGAAAGAAAATTGGTATTCTGTTAGACTTTCGCAATCGCATTCGCAATTTATTTTCAAATCGTGGCAACGCTGCCCAAATATACGTCAGTGTCAATAAACGTCAAATTAAAAATAAAAACATTTTTTGTGTTTGGCTGTGAAAATTGTTTAAACAATTTATTTAAGACATTCTGTAATAAAAAAAATAATAAAAATGGATTTTGTGGTACTGTGGTTCGACGGCGAAGAAAATGAAAATGTTTTGTGTGTACTTTAAAATCGGCCCAAACCTATTAAAATTTAAGTCAAATATTTTTGAACTGGTTTATATATTTCATACTTTTTCCATCCTGCAGCTTCTCTAATAGGTGGTCCCTTGATATTTAGTTTTTCAGTTAAAGTTTGTGTTTTCAAATGGCCTCTTGTCAATTGGCTGTGCTTTTTCATAAATTCTATCATTATTTCAAATTGACACGGTTTGGTGGTCTTATTGCTTGCGTCCCTGAATTAAATAATAAATATATGATGAATAAATTAATAAAATATTATCTTTCACTAACATGTTTGTACTTTGCGAATGCTATTTTGTTGTCGAATAAATTTTGCGAATTTGACATTTGTTTTCGCAATGTAGAATACCGACTTGTCACCTTTTCGCATTTGAAATGCGATTAAAAAAAAACTTTGCGAATATCGCAATACAGAATAGCAATTGTTCGCATTTATGCATTTTCGCATCGCATTGATTTTCGCATCGCAATTCAGAATAAGCCTCCAGTGTTGTTAACGCTTATTGGAATTATAAGAAAATTTAATGTTGAAAATTGCTACAAGCGTGGTGAATATCGCTTTTAGTACAAACTTTGCATTCAATATTTAACACGCTAAATACACATTAGTGTTGAGTGTAAAACGTAGCTATTATCTTGTTCCATTGTAATTTAGAAAAATGTATCACTTTGTAAGGGTTCGTGTAACCTAATAAATATACATATTACACAACTATAATGCATCATTATTTTTTAGAAAAGAAAACACCATAAGTGTACAATCTACATTGTACACTCATGTTATATATTTTATACTTGAATTTATCACTTTGCATTACAATCTACATTTCACACTTATGAAAAAACATTGTTTTATATATTTTATATTTGAATTTATCTTTGCATTATTTCGAACATTGGATTTATATATTTTGTATTTGAATTTATGTATTACCTATGGCACTATTTAGATAGACAATTTGAAATTGTATTTAAAATCAATCGTAACGGTCATTTGAATCATTTATCATGAGTTATTGTGAATTGAACAGAAGATTATGTTCAATGTTGAAAGTTGTATGCGCTCTTTAGTACTCTCCAAGACCAGACTGTCAAGCCTGGCTTTGGAGAGCAAGAAACAAGATGGGCGCAGTTTAAGTCGCGTTATCATCAAACCGACACTTCACATACCACTTTTAAAGGTAACAGACGTTCATTACTCTTTTTATTTTTTAAGTTAAATACATACTTGCATTTTTATAACCTTAAATTAAATCTTACTCAACTATACATTTAAATAAACCATATCAACTGCAAGTGAAATAGAAATACAGTGCGTTTCCCTCCCCAAAGAAGTCAGCTCAGGGTAAGCATAATCGTATGCATCCCACTGTTCTCTAACGGCATGATCTCACGTGTCATCTTTCTTCCCTTAACCCACAACTACTGCAATTACTCCACGGAGTAATTAAAGATTCGTTGATTTACAGATTTCTCCTGCTCTTGTCCCCTAAGAGAGGAAAATCTGTAAAATTATTAATAATTAGGCTACCCAACAGGCTAATTTATTCACTAAGCAATTGTACTTTTTTAATGTATTTATTTAAAACAAAATAAAATTTCGGGAAATTATTACATTTAAACTTTTGGAAGGATGCAACATAAAAAGATAAATTGCACTTTATAGTAGTCAAAACTATTTTATACAGTACTTTTCGCTTATTGTCACATCCTTTAGTTGCAACCATAACGTGGACTATATCGCTAATGTGACTATAAGGCTAATTCACATATATGCCACTATGAAGCATATAACCGAATTCGAATATAATCAAGCTATGTGAATAAAGGAAATAAAAAATTCATATAAATTACACCGAAATCAGGCTTATGGTTTCACAACAGAGTTGCATACTTTATAAAAACTAGTTAAAATAATAACAAGATATTTCATAGGTGATACCAACGGCGAAAACTAATTTTTTACGAGTAGAGAGTTGATAACAAAAATTAATGATTTAATTCATTCTTTCTTTGGATGGATTTTTGATTCGAAAACTAAAAAGAACTTACTAAATTTTGCTAACGTGACTATATAAATAAAAGAGTTGCGTGAGTGACTGACCAGCCCAAACCGCTGACCCTAGAAACTTGAAATTTAGACTAGAGATTGGTCACTCCCCAAATCGATCCATTAAGACGGGATTTTTAGAAATTCGAATGTATAGGGGGTAAAAACGGGAAAATTCGGTAACCTTATATCTTCAAAACTAAACGAGATACAAAAAAATTTAATACTTATTGTTGTTCTTTAGAAAAATAAGCGGCTCTTTTAGGGAGTCAACGGGTAAAACCTGAATTTTGGAACTTTTTTGACACCCCATTTATCTTTTGAACCAGTTAACATAGAAACAAAGTTTATACCACATTCAACACTTATCAAAAAAATACGAACACAAATTTGGTACTTTTTCGAAATTCGAACATTTAAGGGGTGAAAATCGTAACTATTTTTGGTACTTTTTTTACAAAACGTTTTCCCCATTCATTGACATATTCGTACTAAATTATGGGCTGCCACTACAATACTGAAATTTTTGATACTTTAATGGGGGAACATTATTATATACGGGAAATTTTAGTTTTATTTAGCTTCTTGGTAATACTAAAGTAGCGAGTTAAATGCTAGAATTTAAACAAGTTTAAACCTAGAAAAATAAACTTTGGCATAAAAATATGTCCACGAAGAAAAAGCAGACGCTAACGAAGTAGCTGGTGTTACGAACCGTTTGGTCTGGCGAGGTTTCCCACTATCTCTTGAACATTTTATCCTCGGGGGGTTCCAACCCTCCTCACCAGCCTCGTATTCGAAAGTGAAAACAAAGGAAAACAACAAAAATTAAAACGGATAACTACACGACAATATACCACCACATTAAGAATTCTGAGACTGATGTTGGTCTCATTTTGCCCTCCCAACCACGTCATGGATGCATCCGCATATTCAAGTCACATGACCCAATACCCACTTGATCACTTCTTCACTTACCACTCCATCATTGCCTGTACTTTGCTAAATCAAAAATCTAAATATGTATTCAAATTAAAATTTACATTATTTATTAATAAAGAATATTTTTTTTATAATTAATAACAATTATAATAATTACACTCATACAAAAAAAACCATAAAAACACAAATATATATATAAAACTACCATTTATCCTCATTTTTCTCTGCCCTATTTATTTTTTTACAATTCTAAATAAACATATATTTTTTTCCATTTTCCTTTTTTTTGTAACTCCACTTCATGTTTATTTTTCTTTACTCTTATTCCTATCTTAATATATATCTAAAGGAGCTCCCTGAGACATAATCTTTTAATTTCCTTTAATAGTTTCTTTAATACTCAAAAAAATTTATGTATAATCATAATTTTGAATTCTAACCGGCAAATGAGGGTAAGGTGTATATATACATATCTATAGAACATGCACACAAATCACTACACTTGACACTATCTTTACATATTTTTTCCATAAATCACATTCATTTTCTTATACAATTGTTTCCTTTATTTTTTTAATCTATTTTTCCTTTCTTTTTTTCAATATTTTATTTTTTTATGTTTCCTTTTTTCCTTCAAATATTTTTTTCTGTCTATATTTAAAAATTGATATTTATTCTTATTTGACCTTTATTTTTAATTATTTAAGCTTGAGGTCTTTTTATTTATTAAAAAATTATATTTATTTATTTCAATATTTCGCTAACCTTTGGTTAGCATCGTCAGGAAATTGAATTTTCAAAATTTAATAATAACAAAAAACAAAAAACGATAACAAAATTATGAAAAACTTTTTGTCAGAAATTAAATTCAAAAACCTACCTATTTGTCATAAAAATTTTTTTTTTTTTTTTTTTCAAAAACCATTATAACAACAAATAAAAATTTTTAACTAAAGTATAACAATTCATATAAACTGAAAAAATTTTTCTATCTATAAACCTAATTCGAAAACCATATTTACAATAATAAAAAATATTTTGGCTAATGAAAATTCCTACAAAATAAAAAATTTTTTAAACTAAACTTATTTTTATCTTATCTTACATACATAATTAAACTTATTTTCATTCTTACAAAATAATATGTACATCTTGACCTAAGAACAAGAAGGTCCTAATTTTCATGTAATTTAGTAACAAATTGAACCCTCTTGTTCCAAGGCTGCGATAGATACCTATATTTACATTATTATATCTAATCTTCTATCCCTTAATAACTAAATTCCTATAATTATTCGCTATATGTTCTGTGTCTGCTTTAAAATGTATTCTCTGTGCCGTTGGTGTATTAATTATGTGTAACATTTCCAATATATATCTGCGTTTGTAGTTAGTTTCTGTGTTTAAGACCGACACTTCTTCAAAATTTGGATAGTGATTAGATTGATAACAATGATGACTTAATGCTGTCTTTCTAGAATTAATGTCCCTATATTTTTGGTCGGATTTATGTCCCGCAATTCTAGTCCTTAATTTGTTCTTCGTAAAAAAAAACATAATTAAAATTAGAAACATACATATTAAGGGAAAACAATTTTCCAAATAGTTTAAGTTATGGATTAATTAAACAATACAAAGATAGGAGTAATGGGAATACAAGAATTACCAGTACAATAGAACCAATGATATATAAATCATTATCATACATAGCCAATGTTTCGGAAAGAATAAAAGAATCGGGAATCTTTGACACGGACAAATATAAGGTAGCATACAAAGCTTATAACACATTGAACAGTTTATTTAGCAAGACAAAAGATAGAACTAGTAAATGGGATATGTCAAACATTGTTTACAAAATTCCTTGCAAGGGAAATGATAATGAAAGATGCAACCAGTGCCCATGTTCTGTAACTCTCGCGTCGAGAAAGTTTTCGATTGAAATGTGTGAAATGAAACAAAAATGCCATAAATTGAAACAAACAGCTGTTTTTCTCACTTAACTGTGTCTGTAACTTTTTTAGCGAGTACAAGCTGTCACGTAAGGAAATTACTCGCTAATTAACAGAAAAAGTGTGTCTGTAACATTTTGGTGAGAAAAGTTCCCGCTTTGAACTGTCAAATAAACTCACGAATAAAAATGGGGCGAGAAAAAATTTTAACACTAAAAAACAATTAAAAATGCAAAATGCAAAGAATAATAATAATAATAATATTTTATTCTTGGCACATTTTTCATTGTTTTATTATTTTGCTTTTAACATTTTTATAAAATATACGAATGCCTTCAAAGCTCGTTTGCAAACAACAAACATTAAAGTCGCTCTTTATACAATTTGGCGTAGCCGACGGTTGTGTTTTCGCCGCCGTCGTTGAAAAACTTTCAATTTAAGTAAATTTTGGTCGCCGTCAACGATATGTGTTACTGGCGTTCTGAACGTCTTCAATGTCACATCGGCTTCGAGGTCAATATTATGACATTTATAACGTAACGACGTAATCTCTTTTGATAGTTTTCGACATGAGTTACAGACACACATTTTTCTCACTTTTCGAGAAACGATGGAATATTTTGTTTCACTCTTTTCGATGCAAGAAGTTCTCACTAAAGTTACAGAACATGGGCACAGGTTTACATAGGTACAACGAAGAACAAATTAAGGACTAGAATTGCGGGACATAAATCCGACCAAAAATATAGGGACATTAATTCTAGAAAGACAGCATTAAGTCATCATTGTTATCAATCTAATCACCAGGGCAAGGGACTTCATGCAAATGCATGTTTGTTGTCGGTACTCTGATATAAATGCATATTTTTCTTCATACTTTCTTATAAATTCACATTTTTCGTCATATTTTGTAATATTTATAAAAAAAAATTCTCTTTTCTTAATTTTTTGTTTAGAAATATCTTTCTGTTCAAGGCGAATTCATTATAAGGTGTAGTCAGTGGATCAGCTGGTTATAGTTATTTCAGCCCTGAAGCTGTCAAACAGTCAACATATTATGGGAAAATCTGTTAACTTTGACATTTTCAAGAAGCAAAAGAAACAACATAACATGTTGGTGTTTGGTACTGAATTACCTTTTATTATAAATTCACCTTGTTTCTTTTACTTTTAAAAAGAAGCACATACAAAAATTATACAATTTGTATAATTGTGTGCATAATTGTAGAAGTAACAATAAAACAGTTTTTGACATTTCATTTTGTTCACGGTCTTTTTTACTTGAAGAAACAGATAAAAATAACGTTCGGCGAAGAAAAAATAGAACTAAACATAATATTTTTGATTTACCGTGTAAGTATGACCTAAAATCCAAAAAGTATTAATAAAACAAATTGTTTTTAAGGAAAAAAAGCCCAAAAGAAAAAATATCAAAAAATAATATTTTAAATAAGTGTGTTTTTGGGTCTTCAAAATAGAGGGAAAAATACTTTTTTGCAAAGTTTACAAAAAGGTGTTTCATTTAAAAATTTCAAGTAAATCAGCACCTTCAAATCCAGAAACACAAAGATTTATGATTATGAAAAGGTTTCGCAAACTTTAATTTCAAGAAAATTAACTTTTGGGGATAAAACTAGTAAATTTAGTTTGGAATTGTATGTTGCTCTGGTGTCTGCAGATATACCTCTACACAGAGCGAAAAAAAACGTTAAAAAACTGTCAACCAATGGTAATAAATTGATAACAAACTGTTGTCAATATTTCGACAACATTTGTTGTTAAATTTTCAACAAAATGTTGTCAAATTGTGCTGTTAGATAAAAAAAACGTACTATTGTTGTCAAATTGATAACACCCTGTTTTCAAATAGGTAGGGCCCTGTTGTCATTATTAACAACGTATACAAGTTATCCCACAAACAACTTTTGTATTCGCAAGTTAAAAGTAAAAAGTGAAAAGTTAAATAAAATTAAAAGAATAAAATTAAGATTAAAAGTTTAAAAATGAGTGAAGAAAACAATTTAAATAGTGAGGAAAGCCTTGTGTTCCTAGATTATGACTTTCTTCTTGATGAAAATCTAAGCAACAGCGGAAATATCCAATTGGAAAATAATTATGATGGCGTAGATGACAAGGAATAAATTTGATTTATACTAAATCTATATAACAATGAAGTACCTGTTTTTTTTTAATTTTTATTGTAAACTTTAATTATTATTTAAAATTAAAAGTGTGAATTTTTAATGTATTTTTTTATAAGCATTTTATTTAAAAAATGTGAAATAAATTAATAAATTTACATTATTCCATTTTATTACTTGGGTTCAGAATGGGTTATTAAGTACATACTACAATCAGAACAATGTGTTATAGAAAGGACAACCGAATGTTTTCAATATATTAACAGTGTGTTGTCAAAAATGACAACACCATGTTGTCGGTATGGTACCATTATGGTGATACTATATAACCAATTTGATGTCATATTGAGAACAAATGGTGACAAAATGACAACGAGGTGGTTAAAAAACATTGACACCATCCGTTATCAAATTGAACACAAACGTAGTTGGCTCACTTTTGACAACGGATGGTGTCAATTTTGGTATTTTTATACCGGATCTTTCCCTCTGTGTATATTAGCTAATTAACCAAAATTATAAAATTTTTTTTAAACAAATATAACAATAAAACCATTCCTACGGAAACAACCCTTAGAAAAACTTATCTCGCCAAGTTGTACACTATACAACTATGTGACATTGTTGTATAGTGGAAAAGGAGGATCATGCTTCAATAGCTCGAACTTTCAAAGATTCAATAGGTATCTCTTTTATAAGACTTTAATAAAAATAAAATTTTGCTCTACTTGACATTTTTTAAAGATATCTTACTCAAAAATGCTACATGTCACATGCTAAGCTCATGCCATGCATGAAAGTTTTTAAAGTCACCTTTGCGTTTCAACCATGTATAAGAAGATGCGGTACCTGGTTGCAGGCAGTTGAGTATTATTCCAAAACATTTTAAGGATTTAAAGATGTGGTAAATAATTTTAACGAAAATAATGCAGTCGCTATAAAAATGTAAACAATATTTTAAATGTCCCTAATATAAAGGCTCAATTAGAATTTATGCACTCAAACAATGGGTTTCAAGTCGACAATAACCGAACATCAGGGGTTTAAATAATTGAACACCTCGGTTAAACTCGTTGATGACGCTGTCATTAAAATAAGAAAAGTAGAAGGTCAAATCGGCGAAAAAATAAAAGCCAAACTTTATAGAGTTTTAAAAAAGAATGCCGGATTTAAAAAAGTTAAAGAAATTGGTAATATTTTTAATTTTCCTTCCAGTAAAGAAAAAAAGGTAGACAATGAATATTCCACAAAGGAGTTGACCACTTTCAAATATGCACCTATTACATCCGTTGATGTCGAACGAACATTTTCAATGCTTAAAACTGTTTTAAGACCAAATAGAATGAGTTTTACATTTGATAACTTAAAAAAAACTTATTTATTTATATATGTAAATATATCTTTATCTACTACTACTTTTTAAACTAAGTTTTTAAAACTGAATGAAATGTATTTTTTTTTTTTTGTGAAATATGGTTAAATAAATATATTTTTAATGCATATTTTGTAATTTTTTTTTGCATATTTTACGATTTTTGGTGCATGTTTTATGCGCATATTTTGCAATTTTAAGTGCATGAACTTCCTTGCCCTGCTAATCACTATCCAAATTTTGAAGAAGTGTCGGTCTTAAACACAGAAACTAACTACAAACGCAGATATATATTGGAAATGTTACACATAATTAATACACCAACGGCACAGAGAATAAATTTTAAAGCAGACACAGAACATATAGCGAATAATTATAGGAATTTAGTTATTAAGGGATAGAAGATTAGATATAATAATGTAAATATATTTAGGAAATTTGTTAATAATTTCCCTAAATTAAAAAAGGCGGTGGTATATTTAGTTTTTACTTTTATTACCTAAATTAAAATTTTTGGGATTTTTTATTTTAGTTAAAATATGAAGCGTGTTGAAAGCACGAAAAAGTAAAAAAGAATGAAAGAAAATGTTTTTTAATATTAGTGTTGAAGAATCTAAAATCTAACTGGTACGAGTATTTGGTTATAGTATTTGGTACTTGTATTTGGTACGTGCCAAAACAATAGGGTGCCACATTATTCCCCGCGCTAGAGGAGGTTCACCTGAACCTTAAAGGAACCGTGACCCGTCTACCACTTGTAGTAGCTTTGGGCTGTAGCACTTCAGGTGAAAAACTGACAGCTGGGCTGGAATGTTTTGACGTATGATTAGAGTTGAGATCACTTTCGTTAGGAACTTGTAAGTTTGTAGAAAAATCAGGTGAGCTGCTCTGCAAAGCGGCTGAAGGTAGCTCGGGTACAGTTGGACTGTCGTTGAGATCATCATGTGAGACAAAAGCAGGTTTAAGCCGATCGATACTTATGTTACTTCGACGACCTTTAATCGAAATTGTGAAAAACTTTTCAAAACGCTTCAACACCAAATATGGACCGTCATATGGATGAGTAAGTGAAGGTCGAATGGAATCATTGCGGACGAAGACGTGTGTTGAGTCCTGAAGATTTTTTGATATGAACATTTTTGGCGTTGAGTGATGAGCCGTATCGGTTGGCGTTAGTTTTTGCATCGCTGTTCGAAAATCGGAGACGAAATCGCTGGCCGTGTCGTCAATTTTCGTTTGCACAAAAAATTCGCCAGGAATGGTTAATGTGGAGCCGTATACTAATTCTGCTGGCGAAGCTTTTAAATCGGGCTTGAAAGCAACTCGTAGGCCAAGCAAAATTGTAGGTAAATGATGTATCCATCTTGCCGGATTATGACACAAAATCGCTGCTTTAAAAGTTCGGTGCCACCTCTCGATTATACCATTCGATTGTGGGTGGTATGGTGTAGTACGAAGGTGTGTTGCACCGATTGCAGTTATTAATTCGGCAAAGACTGACGATTCGAATTGACGACCACGATCAGATGTTATTCGAGCTGGAACACCAAATCTTGAAATCCACTGAGACACTAGAGCTTTCGCGACTGTAATGGCTGACATGTCTGGGATTGGAACGGCTTCCGGCCAGCGTGTAAAACGATCCACTATCGTAAGGCAGTACCGTTGTCCTTCACATAATGGAAACGGACCAACGATGTCTATGTTGATATGAGTGAAACGTTGGTTTGGAGGTTCATACTTCACAGGTGATGATCGATTATGCCGCTGGATCTTTGATCTTTGGCACTGCAAACAGCTTCGCACAAAAACAGCAGAATCTTTTCGAATCCCAGGCCAACAAAACCTGCATGTGACCAATTTGGTGGTAGTCCGGACACCTGGATGTGACAAATTATGAACTGTTGATAATATCTGTTGACGAAATTCCTTTGGGATGTATGGGCGAACACGGGTCGTCGATGTGTCACAGGTTAGTTGGTCGTTGCAACCTGGGATTGAAAAAAATTTTAATTTAAGTGAATTGATTTGCGTACCTGAACTTTGAAGCATTTGTTGAAGTTCTTCATCATCTTTCTGAGCCAACGCAATGCGAGAATAGTCGATAATTTGATTAATTGAACCAATGCGAGAAAGTGCGTCAGCTGTAGCATTTTCTACACCAGGCGTGTGGCGAATATCGGTGGTGAACTGGCTGATGAAATCGAGTTGACGTATTCTACGGGGCGAAGCTTTCTCGAGTTTTTGTTGAAATGCAAAAATTAGCGGACGATGGTCGGTGACAATGTAACAACTCCTTCCTTCTATCATATAACGGAAATGGGACACAGATTGGTACATTGCTGCAAGCTCGCGATCATATGTTGAATATTTTTGTTGGGCCGGTGTAAATTTTTTTGAATAAAACGCCAGAGGTTGTAAATCACCATCAATTTCTTGATGCAAAGCTGCCCCAACAGCTGTATCGGAAGCGTCCACCAAGATAGCTAACTCGGCTTCGGCAGCGGGGTGTACTAAAAGTGCTGCGTTGGCTAATTCGTTTTTACATCGAACAAAAGCAGCTTCCGCGTCTGGAGTCCACTTTATTGCCGTACGATCGTTTTTTTTATTGCCGACGATTAGCGCCTGCAGCTGCGTCTGATAAGAAATTGCATGTGGCAAGAACTTCCTATAAAAATTCAGCATGGCGATGAACCTTTTAAGCTCTTGAGCCACTTTTGGTTTTGGAAAATCGCGTATAGCAGCTACTTTTTCCGGCAAAGGTCGGATTCCGTCAGCGTTAACCAGATGACCCAAAAATTTTATTTCGTCCTTACCAAATTCACATTTTTTTAGGTTGATGGCGAGATGATTGTCTTGAAGGCGTCGAAAAACTTCAGCAAGATCATGACGATGTTGTTCAGCAGAAGACGAAGCGACACAAATGTCATCGATGTATGGAAAAACAAAATCCAGGCCACGTAGTACATCATTTATTAACCGCTGGAACGTTTGGGCGGCGTTGCATAGCCCAAACGTCATAAAGTTAAACTCGTACAGGCCAAACGGGGTACTAATTGCGGTTTTCGGTACGTCATCGGGATGGATCGGCACCTGGTGGAAAGCTTTTTGCAGGTCAATTTTAGAAAAAAAATTCTTACCTCTCAAATTTGCTGTGAAATCTGTTAAATACGGCAAAGGGTAACGATCTGGCAACGTCTGCGAATTCAGGGCTCGATAGTCGCCGCATGGTCTCCAATTTCCGTCACTCTTTTTGACTAAATGCAACGGACTAGACCAGTTGCTTTTTGATGGTTGGCAAATGCCAGCTTTCATTAAAAAATCAAACTCTTTTTTAGCAGCTGAGAGCTTTTCCGGAGATAAACGTCGTGGCCGACAAAAAACAGGCTGACCTGTCGTTTCGATTCTATGAAAAATCGAAGATTTTGTCGTAGACCCCTATGGCGAGAGTTTTGTAACGTCGGGAAAATTTTTTAAAATATCAGCAAACGGATCGGTTGCGTCAAAAGTTTTGATGACGGCTGCTTCGCAAAACGTTGATGATGTCAGACTTGATGAAAGACCAGTGATGTTGTCGATAAGGCGGTTACGTCGAAGATCGATAAGTAGGTCGAAATGTTTTATAAAATCGGACCCGATGATAGGTGAAGTCACGTCGGCGACCACAAATGACCAATGAAACTCACGGCGAAGACCAAGGTCAAGTTTCATACGTTTTTCTCCACTTACCTTAATGGGAGATCCGTTAGCGGCGTATAACGTGATGCCAGTTGAACGGACATCAAAAGACTTAGAAGTTAGAGGCAGGACGGAAACATCGGCGCCACTATCAACAAGAAAATTTGTGTTGGTGTAACTATCTTTGACTTGAAGGCGAAATATTTGGCACTTGGTGGGTGAATTTTCGCCGGAAACCTCCACCGGCCGATTGAGTCACTGCGATGTACCTGTAGACAGTACATTCACTTTACGTTGTTTATGTCTACAAGGGCTGCGACACTTTTGAGCATTTCGGCCATATTTTTTATGGTACCAGCACTCGTCACCATTCGTATCACCGGAATCCGGAGCACGATTTTGGGATCGGTTGCGCGCCACTGTTGGTTTACTTGAACGTGAGCGCGAGCGTGATCGTGACCGAGTCGAAAAATTTTCAAATTTTTTTGTGAGTTGAACGACAGCTGCCCGAATTTCACTTAATTCGCTTGATGGCCCAGACGCCACTTGATTAACTTGGCTCGATGCCATAGCGTCACAAATTGAATCGGCAATTTTCGTAAACTCGACTGGAGTGCCTGAAGAAGCAGCCACCACAGGTTGAGCGAATGCCGGCAGCCGTTGTGTCCATAGACCCTTTAGAGCCGCATCACCCAGGGTGCTTCCGGCGACCCGCTTCATTTCGAAATACAATTCGGATGGCTTTTTGTCGCCCAGGGGTAATTCAGACAACAGCCGGTTGAGTCGCCGCTGCTCGCTGTCCGCAAAATGCTCGATTACATGCGTTTTGATATACTCATACTTTTCGGCGGCCGGAAGTGCAGCAATAACGTCAGTCAACTGTGATATTATATTTGGACTAAGCGCTGCCAACACAGTTGCCATCTTTTGTCGGTCAGCGGTTATCCCCGATGCCGTGAACCAGAACTCCATTGTGGTGAACCATGCCTCAATATTAGCGTTAGTCATCTGAGGAACAGGCAATCTGGCATAGACTACAGAAACATTATGAGCCGGTTGAACATGTTGAGGGGATTCTTCGATATTGTGTCCACCAACATTGGATGCTGCTGTGGAAGTCCCACTGTCGTTTGGATTGACCATCGTAAGTCCTTATACAATTGTTACGTAACAATGGGCTTAATATTTTGTAAAAAAAATATGGCGGCTCAAACCACGCCACTTGCTGTTGCAAAAAAATCAAAATGGCCGGTATCCAACAAAAAAAACTTCACTCCACAAAGGAAAAAAAATCACACAATTACGATCACCACCGATCACGTCGGGGTCACCAGTTTAGGAAATTTGTTAATAATTTCCCTAAATTAAAAAAGGCGGTGGTATATTTAGTTTTTACTTTTATTACCTAAATTAAAATTTTTGGGATTTTTTATTTTAGTTAAAATATGAAGCGTGTTGAAAGCACGAAAAAGTAAAAAAGAATGAAAGAAAATGTTTTTTAATATTAGTGTTGAAGAATCTAAAATCTAACTGGTACGAGTATTTGGTTATAGTATTTGGTACTTGTATTTGGTACGTGCCAAAACAATAGGGTGCCACATATAGGTATCTATCGCAGCCTTGGAACAAGAGGGTTCAATTTGTTACTAAATTACATGAAAATAAGGACCTTCTTGTTCTTAGGTCAAGATGTACATATTATTTTGTAAGAATGAAAATAAGTTTAATTATGTACATATGTAAGATAAGATAAAAATAAGTTTAGTTTAAAAAATTTTTTATTTTATAGGAATTTTCATTAGCCAAAATATTTTTTATTATTGTAAATATGGTTTTCGAATTAGGTTTATAAATAGAAAAATTTTTTCAGTTTATATGAATTGTTATACTTTAGTTAAAAATTTTTATTTTTTGTTATAATGGTTTTTGAAAAAAAAAAAAAAAAAAAAAAAAAAAAAATTTTTATGACAAATAGGTTTTTGAATTTAATTTCTGACAAAAAGTTTTTCATAATTTTGTTATCGTTTTTTGTTTTTTGTTATTATTAAATTTTGAAAATTCAATTTCCTGACGATGCTAACCAAAGGTTAGCGAAATATTGAAATAAATAAATATAATTTTTTAATAAATAAAAAGACCTCAAGCTTAAATAATTAAAAATAATTATATTTAAAAATTATTTTCATTTCTAATGTGTATAGCGATCATCTCCTTCTTCTTCTTTTTCTGCCAATTTGTAAATTAATTTATCACCAAAACAAATAAGCTTTTGGGCCAATATTTTGACGTGCCCGCAATGGTTTATTTTATACCAATAATTTTGTGGTGTTATAACCATGTATGAAAAACAAGAATAAATTATTTTATCTGGCTATTTATTTCTCTGGTGTGTGGCTGTCAGGACGGTTTCCTTTCCGAGAAAATAGCCAGCTGAAAGAATAAAATCCAAGTTAATCCCGAACAACGGACAAACGGACGGACATCGTTAAATCAAGTTCTCTCCTCATAAGGACCCACAATATATATACTTTATAGGGTCTTAGATCAATATTGTAGAAATTACAAACGGAATGACAAACTTATACATATATACCCTTTTCCACCTGAGGTGAAGGGTATAAAAAGAGTAATTTTTGGGATTTCAGTATTTTGATTATAACTCAGCCATTTTTTAACCGATTTGACAGATTTATATACCGAAGTGTTTAAGAAGAAATTTGCCAGTTAGTTGGGGTATAAAACTAGGACTCGGCAAGATCTATGGTTCCCGAAAATGGGTATTTTTCAAAAAAAAAAATAATATTTTGGTCATAACTTTTTCGTATCTGAACCGATTTTCTCGAGTTTTTCAGAAAATATTTTCTACTAAAAATTTCCGATCTTTTGATATATAAGGCGTAACCATAGGTCATATTACAGTTAAAAAATTCCGACATTTTGTGTGTTGGTGTGTATTTATAACTTGAATGTTTGTACCTAATTTGGAAACTTTGGCACTTGCCGTTCTCCAGATATACAGAAAAAAGCAATAAAAATACAACAACAAGGGATTTTTGGAAAAAATTAGAGACAGTCGTGGTTTTTTTGGTCATATCTCAGCCATTTGTGGACCGATCTTGCTGAATTTCAATAGCACGAAATGGTGGACTAAAAGTGACATAAATGTAAAACAACCTAGCCGCTATCATGTCTGGAGTCTCCGGGCAACACATATGTATCAACCGTAAGACGGACAGACGGACGGACGGATGGACAGACGGACGGACATCGTTAAATCAAGTTCTCTCCTCTTAAGGACCCTGAATATATATGCTTTATAGGGTCTTAGATCAATATTGTAGAAATTACAAACGGAATGACAAACCCTTTTCCACCTGAGGTGAAGGGTATAAAAACAACAAAATAAAGCAGAAACAATTAAAACATAAATATACATCAGGGTTGATAAAGTTGGTACAATTGTACTTTTTTTGGTACAGTTCAAAACTTAAAAGTACGCTGGTACTCCCGTGACTCATTTGGTACTATTTCCAAATTTTTCAAACCTACATACATGTTTATAATTGATATAAAATGGCAACTCGTATTTATTGCCCAATGAGCCAATTTAGACTAGACTAATTGTTCTGGCAGAAAACGACAGTTTGTAGGCGAAAGAGGTGAAGAGAGTCGTTTTTGGTTGGCATAATTTTTAATCCAGCTTCAACCCCGCATTAGCAGAACAAAACCAATACATACACATTTATGAAAAAATAGGTTCAGTGTTTTCTTTTTTGCAGAGCGATTTTAATCGTAAGTTGTACTAACACATACAAAGCTGCGTGTACGCATACAATTTTATGCCAGAATAATTAATCCAGTGTAGTTTGGAAAGAACAAAAGTTAATCCGACTAAAAATTAGTCTAGTCTAAATTAGCTCAATAAATATAAGCGGAGTTTAGTGTTTGGTGCAGTCGTAGCTTTTTTATGAAATCTAAGGGAAACTATTTTGTTGTTGTTGGATTTAACAAAAAAATATCATAGCTGTATATTTTGCATTTGCTCTAAACACTGAACTCCGCTATTGTGAATAGATTTTTGAACTTGTTCATTGTGGCAAAGTTTCTTGGAATGACTTATATATCAAGAATCGCGATGTGCTTTTGAGCCGAAAAAATTTTACCCACCCTATTATTATGTATAATTAATGATCATGGATTTTTTTACTTAGTACTATTGGGGCCGAAAAAGTACGATTTTAAAAGTTCGTTGGTACGATATAGGTTTTCTCATTTATCATCCCTGATATACATAAAACAAAACAAAACCAAGCATACATTTGTTAATTAATACTAAGGTAACATAGACAACAATTTAAAGTAAGTACTTAAACATCAAATATCGTTGCTGTTACCCCGCAACACGGGTATATGCTAGTACTGGATATACATATACAAAAATCATAACATTTATGTTCCGGAACTGAAGTAAAATTTAACAGTAAGTAAAAGTCAAATTAACCAATTTTATTCAAATTCATTCAACAAAATTAAGATTTATTTCACCAAAAAAAAAAAAATATATATATAGGTATATGTATATTTTTTATTTATAAATTTCTTTTATTTACGTACATATGATGTATAAGAACTTTTTATTCGAAAGGAAGATTTGTTTGTGATTTTTGTTCCATTTTCAAGCATATAAGTGTAGTCATTATTGTAGAATTAAGAGCGTGTTGTATAGTTTGTGTAAATTTTTTAAAAAATTGGAACGTGCAGAGAGATTCTGTAAATTCGAGACTGTAAAGTTTTGTCTTCCTAAACATAAAATCAGTTATGGTATAGAAATGTTTAATTTTGTTTTTGCAGAGTGTCATCTGTTTTTAAGTCATAAGTAAATTGAGTTTTCATTACTGTTAAACTGCTGCCAATAATTTGTTTGTGATATATTTGACGTGTTAAGAAACTAAAAAATAAGAAAATTATTAATTTGGTTAAGAAGAGAAGTAAATGTTAATAAATTACCCTAAACCATCGTAAAAATCGCGTTCTTCTTCCTGCCATTCTGACATGGTACATTCCAATGTACCATACCCTTGTTGAACACAGTTCTTAGAGACTAAACTAATCATAGGTTCGGCTATCTTTTGCAAGGGATAACCAGGAGCAACAGCAAATCTATAAATCCATGCAGCATTAAAAACGTCTTTATGATTCTTAACGCTAACACAAGCAATTATCTATTATAAATATTGTTCAATAAATGTTTTTAATTTTATAATAAAACATCTACTTACCTTTTTACGAAACTTATTTTTAAAAGACTGATCATATGGAGCTTCATCTAAAAATATTTGATATGTACATTCTGTTGGCTTCAATCGAAATATAAAAGGTTCATAACATTCAGCCACTAGCGATTGATTAGGTTTGGTCTACAGTTAAAGTATTAAATATTAGTATGTATTTCTAATTGCTAAAATACATTTTACCCTCATTAGCTCCACCGCTTTTGCATAAAAGGAAAAATATGTTCCCGAAAATAAGAAAAATATACAGCCGGGTATAGTTAAAGAGCAAAATGTTAAAGGAACACCCAAAAATATAAATAAAATTGCCCATGTTATAACAATGAACTGCAGTGTTATCTGCAATAAAAACAAGTTCAAAATTTTTTATTAAATTGCTTTAGGTCACAAAGATACGAATTTAACACTTACCTCCCGGAAACAAAAGCATAGAAACGATTTTGTGGCGAAGGACATGATATAATCACGTACCAACTCTTGACACTTAAGTTCATCATCTTCCCGATAGTTGCGTATTACTATGAAAGGTTGCATTGACCTTTTTATTTGATCAAACTAAATTATTAAAAACTTTTGTTAAAAATAGTATGTTAAAGATTTTATTAATCAGACTTATTTCATGTGGAATGTTCTTATTTAACTGGTTATCTTTAAATCTTTAAGGAAAAACGTTATAAATTGGTTTAAAATATAAATTTCTTAAATTAAAAATGGAACTATATTAACTTTTTTAACTGAAAATAACCATAAAAAATTAAAAATTCCGAAATTAATTTTTTTTTTGTTTACAAATAGCAGATGTGTCAAATAAAAAATAAAGTAAATGAAAGTTGGCATCGCGATTTTTTTTGCAAATAACAATCCGGTGGGAACAGTTTATAATATAGCTGCCAGATTCCCCGAATAACATTTTTAACAATTTAAGCCCAAAATATAAAATAGTGAATTGGAGATCCGGAATTCCAAAATCGTGAATTTTAATATTTCGAATATTTCTACAATCGCACGGAAGATAGTATGATTGGGCCTTGGACAGGGCGGAAGGATTTTCTCCTTTATGGTATAACAAACACCGGCTCGCTAATAAAAGATTCTATATTCGGGATTTGATATCAGGATTTCAAAATTCGGGATTAAAAAGTTTTTAATTTCGCAATTCAGAATTCAGAAATTCGGGCCTTAGAATATACAACGGTCTGCAATTTTTACCTAAAAACAAAATTTAAAATTTTTTTGTGGATCTATATTTTGCTATTAAAAAAACTAAAATATATACAATAAATTTAGTTCCTCTAATTTTCCAAATAGAGTGGCGTTTGAAACGTTTAGATGATCGGCTCTCTATGTTATCTCCGTCACAATTGGTATATCCATGTACGTGGTAAATACACACGGTTGCAGTGGACGCTAACCTAAGGTTAGCGAAATATTGAAACAAATAAATATAATATTTTATAAATAAAAAGACCTCAAGCTTAAATAATTAAAAGTAATTATAAAAATAAAGGTAAAATAAGAATAAATAACATTTAATATAAATATAAAACTAATCGATTATTTCGATGTTTTCCCACAAAACATATTTTCTAAAATTTACCTAAATTTCACTGCCACATTAATCCAGCAGCTTCTGTTTAATAGTAACAGCACCTAGGGTTTAAGATCAGCCATCCACACGAAAGTCTCTTTTGGTATAAACCTCAGCCACTACATGATCCCACGATTCATTACGCGCAATATAGTATTCTAACAAAGGCCTAAACCAATAGTCAGACCGGTGCCTGCTCACGAGAGTTAAGTATGTACTTAGGTGAAACTTCGCACTCAGTAAATCTGAAAACTAAATGAGCATTATTAACGTATTAAAAAATATCGCTATGATTCTAGGGTTAAAGATACTGAAAACGTTATTATTGTTTTGTTTTCAAAATCTTTTTTAAGGTTCCGTTTAATTAAAATTGTTTTTTCCGATAATTCGTATTACATAAACTATACCAGTATTCAATTAAATGTTTCCTTGAAATATACATATATATATATATATATATATATATATATATATATATATATATATATATATATATATATATATATATATATATCAGCGCAGAAGTGGTGTAACCCACGAGCCAAAATTTTATATTTGAAGAATCCGGTACGATAATTTTTTCAATTTTGCTCCAAGTACTCAGCTCCCTTAAATAACATTAAAGACAGAATTACTGCCCGTTTTACTGTTCTATTCCATGCCGTTCTGTTATCAAATTTTAATAGTTACTTTTTCTATAGTAACATATAACCTATTTATGACAACGTTATTAGTTTTGAACAGACCATTGTCTTATTTCAATAACTTTAATGTACTTAAAGTTGAAGAAATTAAATTTAATGAATTCTAAAATCAAAAAAACCCCGTTTCTTTCAATATACATATGTATGTATTTTTTTTATTTATTTTGCTGTCTCTTACAATTATTTAACAGATTGGAACGCCACAGAACGGAACAGAACAGAAAACTTATTAATTTCACAGGTTTTTTAATAACAAAAACAAATCAACTGATGCGTAGCAGAACAGTAGGTAAAGAATAATTCTGCTTTAACCCGTACCGAATTGAAGACAAAGGTGTGCCCCACCGATACGGGTTAAATATATCCAAATTTTAAATAAATTGTATATAAGTGCTGGTTCACACACGTCAAGTTTTACTCGTCAAGTCTTGAGCTTTTAGGAAAGAAGGGAAAAGAGAAAGCCATTTCTTTTCCTCTCTCTCCTAAAAACTCAAGACTTGACGTGTGTGAACCGGCACTAAGAGTTTACCCAAGGCGAATTCATACAAGGTGGACTTATTTTAAAAACGGATACAACACTGTAAAATACTTTAACGTTGTGTCAAAATACTACAACACTGTAGTAAACAAATTATCTGTGTGTCAAAAATATATGCTGTCACATTTTATTTTGTTTTTAATTTAAAATTTTATGTTTTGAAGTGTAATAATTTAAAAACCTTTAAAAACGTCATAATTCTAAGTGAAAATTAATAAAAGAACCAGAGCAAAATAACAACCACTAGGAAAACCCTGGGAAGAATAGGAAGACGGAAGTTTCATTCCTAAACGGTCAAAACTTTGCCAACACTTTGAAAAGGAAAAAAATCTTTTGTCATATTTTATGCTCCTTGTTGGCAATATTAATTAATAAATATCTTTCTTTTATTGGTATTTCTAAGATCTTTTTTTAAATGTTTTTCTTATTGGTGTGGCCAAAGTGAAAATAAAAAACAGATTTGAAAGCCGCACAATATTGGAAAGGGCATTGTGCATTTGTGGTGATACTTGAAACACCTCAAAATATTTAAGTATACCAATCGGCTTAGAATCACTTCCTAAGTCGAATTAACGATGTTCGTCTGGCTCGCTGTCCATGTTAAACTTGTACGCAAAGTAAAGGTCGCAATTTTGTAAATAATTTGACGTAATTTGGTGCATAAGTTCTAATTGGCACAAGGACCAAGCCTGTTGAAAATGGGGCGAATTGGTCTATAATTGCACATAACCCATACGTTAACCATCTTATTAAGTTGGTATTTTGATTAACTTTGATCCGAACATAGTTTATTGCAATCAAAATCATCTTACCAAATTTTATTGACTATAGCTCCCATACAAATGCTAGTTCATTAAATAGCTTTTAATGCCATAACTGTAATCAAAAAAGTTTGGACGTTTTCTAAATTTGTTATATTTTAAATCCACTTCATTTCGATTTATAGAACATGCCCGAATAAGATCGTTAATGGGCACAAAGACCTTTCCGAAAAGAAACTTGTATGTGATCTATGTGAAATCATGGGCCCATTCACCCCATTTTCAAAGGTCTGTTCCTTGTACCAATTAGATCATACATATGTACCCAATTTTATCTAACACAACACAAACACAAAAGGACAACGGACGGACATTGTTAAATTGACTCAGAAAGTGAGTCGATCCGTACACTTAAAGGTGGGTCTCGGACCAATAATTTTACGTGTTACAAACATCGGCACAAATGCCCTATAGCACACGGAGCAAAGTTCCTTCTCCTGTATTAGTTTTTTTTTCAAACAGCACGCACGCATTTTAATTTATAATTAATAAAAACAAATAAATTTTAAAATGTTATTTTAATTTCGCTTACAGATAAACATTTAAAAAGAATGTCAAAAAAGTAACGGCATATGATTTTGACATAAGGTTAGTTATCAGCTGTCGCTTACATAGCAAGCCAAGGTCACCTTCTATGAATTCGCCTTGAGTTTACCCAAATACAAAAAAAATTAGATGGTATGTGTAAGAAAATATTGAATTATTATTGTAAACATTTTTCAATAAAAATTAATTTGGAACCACGTAGTAATTGCGTTGCCATTTTTTTTTTTGCTAACTGGTGTTGTCAATTTAACTCTTCCCAGTACTAGTTTTGTTTTGCCGAAAAATTTTTGCACACATTCTGTTTCTTAGTGGAAATTTAAAATATATTAATAAAAATAATATTTATATAAATAAATCATAAATTAAACACTATCTAAATTAAAGTGTGCTTCGATAGAATTTGCATTTTCCTGAAAAATCTAGAGAGACACGAATCTATAAAAGTGTTGAATATGGACGAGTGCGATGAAACTAAGGCAACTACGTCTACCAACGCACAAGAAAATAGCGGTGGCTGCAGCAGCAACAACAACAGAAGTAAGGAACAGCCCAAAAATGAACAAAAGAAACCGGCATTCATATGCGGGGTCATTGAAGGTTTTTATGGACGTCCATGGACTACGGAGCAAAGAAAAGATTTATTTAGAAAGTGAGATTATGATTAACCTAGCAATTGGAATTGAACTTAATAAGAATAAAAAATTTATTTGTGTAAAGGTTAAAAAAATGGGGCATGGATTCGTATGTGTATGCACCTAAAGATGATTATAAACATCGTGCTTATTGGCGTGAGTTGTACACTGTTGAAGAAGCAGATCATTTATCCGGTTAGTAAAGAAACGGTATTAAAAGCTTTGGAACAAATCTAGTTTACCGACGCAGCTTCAAATAAAATAAAAAGTACCTAGGATGATAGAAAATTTAAGAAGAATTTATATTTTCTTCTTAGTGGCGCAAACGCATAGTTTTCGAGTTACGGACCTACATTTCTGAACTTATATTTTTAAACTCTTGAATAGATCTTTCTAAATATACAAAATTTATATCGAAATATTTAACTCCCATTACAGTTTTTACAAAATTCTACATCAAAATATTACGGATGTGAACTAGATTAATACTTCTGTAGTAAAATTGTAAAAAAAAATTTTAACATTTATTTAAAAACAAACTCCAGCTTCGCTAACTAAAGTTTCTCTGGATGGACGGTCTTTGGCCGTGCGCAAAAATTTTCTCCTATATGGTACATACATATAACAAACATTGGCTTTGCTAACTAAAGCTTACCTGCATAGCCGGCCTTCGGCCGGGCGGAAGGTTTGCTTCTCTATGATATAACAAACACTGGCTTCGCTAACTATTAAAGGTTATCTGCATAGCCGGTTTCAGCCGATCGGAAAGATTTTCTCTTCTATGGTATAACAAACACTGGCTTCGCCAAATAAAACTTTTCTCCATAGTAATTATGCTTACTAAAAACTCTTGTATTTTCCCAAACTCATCTCCGATTTGTAATGGGCTAAGAATTTTTAAATAAATTTTGTATATTCAGAAAGATATATTCAAGACCTTTAAAATAATACTAATATTGGCACTATACTCTCAGAAATGTAGTGGATAATCGCACATTTATATGAAAACTTTAGAGATCCATAACTCGAAAACTATGCGTTTGCGCCACTTTTTTCACAAAATTTTTTCTTCCTATTTTTAAATTTTCTATCAACCTAAGTACTTTTTATTTTATTTGGAGCTACGTCGGTAAACTAGATTAAAGCCAAAGTATTTGTGTAAAATATTTAAGTGTGTTACTATTACTCTTAAAAACAGGTCTTATAGCAGCTGCCAAGGAGCAGGACATTACCTTTTACTATGCCCTGTCACCTGGTCTAGATATGACTTACAGCAGCCAAAAGGAATTGCAAACTCTTAAACGCAAATTGGACCAAGTGAGCCAATTTGGCTGTGAAGCGTTTTCACTACTTTTCGATGACATAGAATCGGAATTGTCTAAATCGGACAAAGAAGTATTTCAAACGTTCGGTAATGCTCAAGTTTCTGTTACCAATGAAATATTTACACATCTAGGAAATCCAAGATTTCTCTTCTGTCCCACCCAATATTGCGGTTCTCGTGCTGTGCCTTCTGTTCACGATTCGGAATATTTAAATACATTGGGTTCAAAATTAAATCACGAAATCGACATCATGTGGACAGGCAATAAAGTTATATCAAAAATAATTACTTTGGAATCAATACAAGAAATTACCGAAATTCTTAGGCGACCTCCTGTGATTTGGGATAATTTACATGCTAATGATTATGACCAAAAGCGTGTATTTTTGGGGCCCTATTCGGGACGTTCGCCCGAATTAATACCGCACTTACGAGGTGTAATGACTAACCCAAATTGTGAATTTCATGCTAATACCATAGCCATTCATACACTGGCATATTGGTCGAGATGCAGTTTGGACTCAAAAATAAATAGTAAGTAACTTTCACCACATTCTTCACACTGGAAATTTATTTTCTACGCATGTTAAAGGTTCCATATCGGCAGATATAAAATTGGAGACAGAGAATGATGATGATACAGGCACTGATGATTTACCCGTTGAATGTTGTTTATCCAAAAATATCTATCATCCACGAATGGCTCTTAAGTAAGTTAAAATTAAATTAAGTTATTAATCGGTATTTTCGGTATAAGAAAACTTTTTATGAATCTTTAATAACAAAGGTATGCAGCGTTAAACATTAAAAAATATTTTAAACTAAACTTTTAGGGCCATTATTACAACTTGAAGTTAGCTAAAGTCAAGATTAAATTGACAAATAATAATGTGTTATCTGTCAAAAAGCGTCTGTTAACTGTCGGATAACAGCTAACGCCAAGTTATAATAATGGCCCTTAGAGATGTTAACACTAGAAACGTCGAAAGTTACGACCACCGTTTAAACCCCCGCTGCAAACAAAATGTTATTTCTTTGTAAAAAAAAATATAACAAATTTTATAATCAAATAGGTTGGCGACAATTCTAGTGCTAAAAAATAAAAACAAAATTGAGTAATATGTAATAGGTTTATGATACGCTAAATATTTTTTAATTTTAAACACATTTTAGTGAACATGGTATAAAAGAGTTTAATAGCATATTTTTCAATATAAATTTTTAGAAATGCTGTAGACGAATGGCTGCCTGAATTTTTCATTGAAAAAGAGGCGTGGGGTCCAATTACGAAACCTCAACCAGCTGTTACAAGTAAGACTACATATACATATTAAAATTTAACCCCCCTGATTTTGTAAAACGCTTCACCACACTTTAAAAATATTTTATCAGGCATGTTCTGAAAATCACAGTTTTTCAAATCACTTGGGATTTAAAAATCACAATTTTTATTTAAAGTTTAAACTTTGTTTAAAATGGTTGACAAAATAAGCAATAATTTTAAATCAGCGGCCACTAAGCTGATGACCGTTTGAACATCCCAATTATGAGTATAAATTTTCTGTCTAGTACATCTTTCTGGTGATTTTGAATTACTTTTACAAAAAGTGATTTTCAGAACATGCCTGCATATATGAACATTTTCACAAAGCAAAGTGAAAAGATTTATAATAAAATAACCCTCAAAATTTTATACTGTGTTTAAAATTATTAACTTTTTAAATATATAAACATTTTGACTACTCCAGTGGTCATGCCAATCATTCCAATTATCCCATCTATAAATACTTGTATGAGTTTAACGACCACCACGACAACCTCTACCAATTCGAAGACTGTCACCGTACCACAAGTGAATACTACGCAACTGCAAGCCTTAGCTGATGTTTGTAGCACTGTGAATTCATCATCTGTTAATCCAATATCAAATGCCGTCATGAACTCTTTGGTATCGCCTACAAAAGTCGTGACCAACGAAGACATACTCAATCCAATATCTACAAATATTGCCTCAAATATTGAACTTCCCAAAAAGATACCCATATCAATTGTTTCGGTACCAATAATGGCCGCCAAAGAGGTATCTGATACCGAAAGTGAAGATATGCGTGACACAGATAACGAGGTTTCGCCTATTAAACAAGAAGATCTAATGGGAAAACCTGAAGCTCATCCTATTTCAGAAAACAATGATAAGAAAACATTTCCGCAATTAGTTGCTGAACAGAATACTGCAAAATCCGAAGAAAAATTGGAAGAAGATGTTACAATAGAAGAAAAGCCGGCAGAAGCGGATAGTTCTGGTTTATCTATAGATGCCATGTTAGATGACAATAATTTAAGTCCTCTTAGTACTGGCAATGAGCCCATGGAATGTAGCAGTAGTGTTACTTCACAAATTTCGCCCAAAGAAGAAGCGGGCAAAGTTTTAAACACAGGCCCAAACGAAGATATTGTTATGGCCGAAACGAGTTCGATTAATGACGTAAATGTAAGTTAACAATAGTAACGAAGTATGTGTGAAGCATATTTACATATATAATTTCAAACATTTTAGAATACGATGCAAGTAGAAAGTGTAGAATCGTCTCCAATTTCAAATGCCGAAATGACTGAAGTGGAAAAGTATGTAAAAAGTTATCTTCTATATTCTATATATAGTTAAACAAATTATTCTTTTCATGCAGAATTTCTGCTGAATCGAGTAAAATAAATCCAGAGGATTTATATCTACTATGCGATCTCTTCTATTTACCCTTTGAACATGGTACTCGTGGTTCTAAATTATTAAATGAATTTAACTGGCTTAAAGCCAATGCTCGAGTGCTGTTAGACGAAGGTAAGTGTAAAAAAAGCGGTGGCGAAGCTGATACTCCCACAAAACCGGAAGTGGCTGAATGGATGCAAAGATCAGAATATTTTACTAAACTGTGTAATTGTGTACAAGAGCTTTTGCGTAAAATAGCTTTGTGTGACAATAAGGAAATTTGTCATGATTTATTCAGTTATGTATGGGATATAGCTGGAGCTTTATCTTTGTTAAATGCATTTGTAAAGTGGCTACGTTTGGGCCATTTTCCACCCAATGTCTTCAGTTATACACAGGGCACGTACACATGTAAGTTGATTCCCTTTATTCTATTGAATGCATAAATTCATAGCGTTTTTGGTTTTTCGTTAAGGGTTCAGCAAAGGTTGGAAAGAAGCCTTTATGTCGGGAGATCAAGAACCCTGGGTTTTTCGCGGTGGTCTCATAGCCGACTTACAGCGTCTCATGCCTGTCGATCAAGGTAATGATTTATTTTTATATAAACTGCCCGAGCTACCAACTACTGATTATCATGCAATGCGCCCTTTTACTGTATTGGATGAGTCCTCGGTTTATCAAGTATCGACAGAAGGATTTTTATCGTTGACCTCACCTGTGAGTGATAGTACTACTGAAGCTCAATATGAGTTGTCTGAAAATATAAGAGATCTTATAGCAGATTATATGGTAGGATCCTATATAACACTTCATCCTGAATTTTGTATTGTTGCCACCGATAATATCGGGAAAATTGTAGGTTATGCTGCGGCTGCTTTGGATTACCACGCCTATTCACGCAACATTGCCATGTGTTGGCTGCCAGAAATGAAAGAGAAATATCCCCAAAATCTTTTGGAAGAGATAAAAGCATTTACGAAATCCGAAAAACTTAATGATGTGCTCAGCTCTATGATCAAAGAATTTCATGGCCAAGAATTAGCCTGTCCCCCAGAAGTAATCAGTTCTTATCCTGCTATTATGTCTTCAGCTGTGTTGGCAAAATTGCTAACACCCGACTATGGTGTGGGCAAACGTTTGATAACCGTGTTATTGGCCACTTTGCGGGCAAATGGTTGCTTTGGGGTCCACGTGCGTTTATCAGCTAAAGATTATAGTCTACCCTTGGTACAATACTATTTAAAATTGGGCTTTGGGGAGATATACCGCGATGATGTTGCAAATTTTGTTTATTTTGGTAGACGTTTTTAGCATAGACGGTGCATTAGTTTGCTCACACAAAAAATATGAATAGTATTTATCTTAAAACTCACACACAAAAAAATTGGTTATGTAGCTGAAATTTTCAAAATATAAATAATTTGTGAATCTCGTATGTTGAAGCAAAATCTATTGGCATTGAACTTGCTAGACTGCATATTTCAGCATCTCATAACTAAATTTAACTTTAAAATGCCCCTTTAACGCTTAATTTTATTCTCTCTCCTGTTCTGTGTTAGTTGTCTTCTGTATTATTTTTAATTACCAATGCGCAAAAATAATTAGTTACGCTAATTTAAAAAAAGCGTATAAATTTGTCTGTAAACAATTTATTTTTTTAATCGTAGTATTATATCATTTTTAGATTTTGGAGTCTACATACCTAGTAAGGCACTAACATTTTTACATTTTATATACAATTCAAAAAAATTAAACGTTTTTTGCAATGTGTTTTTGTCGGCCTTAAAAAAATGCATTTAAATTACTTTTTTTATTTTTCCAAAAAATAAAATTAAAAAAAAAATATGAACTCTGTTTTATTAACTGTCGAGATTTTCATTGTTTATTTGGGATATTTTTCTAAGATCATAGAACCAAACTGTGTTGACACCTTCATCGATGGTTTTCAAAGGTTGCAGGTTAGGCAAAGGAAAACGACAGGCTATTACTTTTGAATTTGGAGCTTCAGCAATAAGTTTCGTTTCCAAATCTTTCATCTGAAAATACAAGGTTTTTAATTAAAAAATTGTTAAAACATATCATGGTCTTGTATTCAAAATCCTCGATAAATACATAATATAACGAATAAAGCTTTTAATACAAATATTTGCCATTAAATTATTTTGCTCACCATCTGTTCGACTCCAAAGATTACCACATAATCATAGGATTTAAAATCAAATTTCCACAAATCTTTGCGAAAAAACCTCGTCTTAGATCCTACACCTCCGCGCAAAGCAGCTATGCGAGACCACCATACAAGCCAGGGATTCAATTCAACACCATCAGATTGCAATCCATGTTTTGCTGTAGCTGCAAATGTGTAACAACCAAATTTATTATATAAACACCCAATGTTTTTGTGCTGCGAACATTTTCCAACAAACCCAAAACAATTCTTCCGTCTCCAGAACCAATATCAAGCAAACGTTTGGATGTGTTGCGCGGTAGGAACTGCAGAACATTGTTCACTTGTTCTGTAGTGGCAGGAACATAAGGCAGACAAATACGACGAAATGCTGGAGCTACAAAAGAATAACAAATAACTGACAAACCCACGCCCACTCCACCGGTAGCAAAAATTAAAAACTTGGCAGATTTAGATATTGACTTGGTAGATTGACTAATTTTTGATTCTGATATGGAGAAATCCATTTTTAAGGAAATTTGATACTATTTTAAATTGAATGTCGGACAGCTAACTTTTATTCCTTATTAGAGAAGGTAACGACTTTAAAATAGAAACTTACGGTAGCTTATGAAATCGATTAGTATAGATATTATTGACATGGTAACAATCGAGGTGAGTTTATAAACTTAACGAACCATAGACATAGTTGGACATTTTATTCTTTAATTTAGTACGGCGTGAAAACATCGAAAATAGTTTTACATCATTTTTTTATTTAATAAATAAACGCTTAACGAACCATTAAAAAGTTTACTTGTATTCAAAACTCCTGCGTTGTTGTTGAGGGGAGTGATTTAACTCCCCTTCTACAACTGACATGATTTGCTGTTATAGCTTGATGTTATAAAAGCGTTGTTAAATCATTTGCATTAATAACCGTGTCATAACATGAGAAAACCTCTAACATAATGAGTCTATACTTAAAACTAACATAATTTTAGTGTTAATGTTAAGCATTTTATGTCAGTTGTAGACTGTATGTTACAAACGTTAAAAGCGTGTTTGTAGAAATATCAGAAAATGTTTATTTTCTTACAAACATATTAAAAAATGTTAAACTGTTTGCTTTGCTGTTAGGGCTAAACTAAATAATTTTAGTAAACAATTTTCAGAGCGAAGAATATCTGACGCGAAATATTTTTTTTTATTATTATTAAATTAAATGAAAAATTAAAAATAATGTTTGTATTATTTGCAAACGGAAAGTGTGCGTTTGCCAATTAGTGTAGTTTATTTCGCACAAATGTCAATTGTCTCAAGAAATCTCGTATGAAAAACACTAATTATTAAAAATGTTATGAGACATTTATTATAAGAAATGATACCATACAGAACACTATTAGTAGCATGCAGTCTACAACTGTCATGAAATGCTTAACATTAACATGATGTTAATCACGTTAGAGGTTTTCTCATGTTATAACACAAATGCAAGTGTGTAAATGACGCTTTTATAGTATCATGTTAAAACAGCAAATCATGTCGTTTATAGACGGGAAGTTATGATTTAGCAAACTTGAATAACTGGATGTTAATGAAATTACCTTAAAGTAAGTTCCGATAAAACTAATGCGCTTTTTAAACCAAGTAAATCACATCAATATACATTTTTCGCCACGTTGATGTGTCTCGCTTTAATAATTAATGACAAATAATCGATTGAACACCATATAACTAATGTTTGGTTACTTTGCGTAGATTGTATTACCTAAACACATTTTGCTAACACGTTGCTATGATAAAATTATGTCTAAACATTACTTTCTTAAATTTATATTTTGACTTTAAGGACAATTATAATATACCTTATTATTGTCAAAGAGCCTAATGAATAAATAAAAAAAAAATATATGATTTCACAGAAAAACCTTATTTCAACAAAGTACAATAGGGGTTTTTGTTACATAGCGTTTACATTTGCCAGTACTGGCAAGACAGTAGCAATTCATTCAAACTTTTTCACTAATACATAAACACTTTTACAGCTATTTTGTTTTTGCATTGTTTTGCCAACTAATATGTATATGCTTATTGTCTTGCCAATACTGGCAAATGTAAACGCTGTATTAAATTTTCATACATAGTACCAATTTTTACAACTGCTCACAAGTGTGTTGAATTTAAGTCGTATTCTTATCTTTGCCAAAAAATAAAATAAAAAACGTCATGCAAAGAGAGACGACGAACAAAAAGTAGAAGAAAAAATAAAACATAATTTTCTACAAATAATTACAATATTAAATTTATCATTAGTGACGCTAGACGCCATTTTTTTACATAAATCTTATTAATTTAATCGCTGTAAAAAGAACAATTGCAAAAAAGAGAAAGAAAAAATGACGACGCGAGACAGCGACACATCACTGTGGCTGCATAATAAACTCGGAACATCAAATGATTCGTGGATAAGTGGTTCAATATGCTCCCAGTTGAACAAGGAAGTGTTGCGCAATATAAAGGAATGTTTTCCCGATCTTCAGACACAAGTGAAATTAAAATTATTATTAAGTTTTTTCCACATTCCTCGTCGCCTTGTGGAAGAGGTAACAAAAATTTTTTTCCTTCATGTTGGTGAAATAGTGAAAAAAAATCAAGTTTCGGTTTCAACAATGCTCACAGAAACACACACACACACTCGCATTAACCAAATTAACCACACCACACAGTGCAATTACAACAACAAAACATAAAACGTTGGTGAAATAAATCAGAAAAGAAACAAAAAAAAAGCTGTAAAAAAGTGTGGTGGTGTAAAAGGAATATAAATAAAAATGTCAGTGCTTAAACAAAAATTCTATTGTTTGTTTTCCTATTCTTATAGAAAAAAACTAAAATTATTGCAAAATAAAGTTTTGTTATTTAACAACAATCCAAAATGAAAGCGTATTGTAAATGTTAATCAAATTAGTTGTTTTGAAGTGATTTCATTTGGATTTGTTGTTGGATCGTTTTGCTGACGAATTATTTCAGTGTTGTATTTTCCCGCCACATAATTTTGATTTTTGGGGGATCTGCTCCACCACTATATTAAATAAAATTGTTATTGTTATTAAATATTTGTCAACGAGTGTGGGTGTGTGCTTTGTTTGTATGTATTTATTTTTTTTTTATTAATTTTTAAATTAAAACAAATTTGTTTGCATTATTAAGTGGAAAGCCGAATTAGATGAAGTCATCGAAGTTGCTGGCTTAGATTCAGAATTATGGGTATCTATGTTAGCCGAAAGTATGAAAACATTTCCAGCGACCAGCTCGCTAAACACCGAAATTTCGGATTATGAGGACACCCGTCCCATATTCACCGATATGGTCAATGATTTAAAAAAGCTGGTATCGAAACACAGTGATTTGGGAATGTTGCCTTTGGAATGCCAATATCTCAATAAGAATGCTTTGGTATCTGTGGTGAGTTGAGTATTTACTGTAATTCGAAATTTCATTTCAATTGCTTCAGATTTCTGTACTAAGCATAAAATAACATTTTTTAATAAATCGCATTTTGCTTAATTATAAGTTGGTAGTCCAATTATGATTGAGACAGAGTTCCAAGTCTTTCAATAAAACTTAAGATGTATACCTATTTCAAATTTGTCCCATAATTAAAGGATTTGTAAACATTTTAATTGACTTTTTTGTTTGCAGGTGGGTCAACAACCAAATACTGTAAAGCATTTTACCATTAAACGTAAACCAAAAAGTGCTACTTTGCGTACAGAACTTTTACACAAATCTGCTGATGCCCAATCATCTCTGAAAAAAGCTTCAGCTCCTACCATACCCTTACGATCTCGAGGCATGCCACGTAAAATGACAGATACTACACCTCTTAAGGGAATACCATCAAGAGTGCCTACATCAGGTTTTCGTAGTCCCAGTATTAATGCGACAAATGCACAGCGACCTAATTTAAGTCGTACTCCGGCCGGACGCAAGGACGGTGGAATCAAACTTATTGAATTATCCGAACAACCGTTGGGCTACGCTGCCGCTAAGAAACGTAAACGCGAGCAGCAATTGGAAGAGCAAGCCAGAAAGCAGGAACAGAAGGCTGCCGCAGCAGCAGCAGCTGCAGCAGCAACTGCTGCTGGTAATACTTCACCATCCACAGCGAATAATAATTCCCACGCAGGCAAAGAGACAAATACATCAACTGCTGCCACTTCAGCAAATAATAGTTTTGAAATTAAAACCGAAACGAATCTTCTAAATCAAAGTCAAGGCAGTAGTGCTGATGAGGGTCATGCTACTGATTCCAAGGAAGACATTAAGCCGGTTATTAATGCAACAGTTACCACTATAAAGGAGGATGAGAAACCAAATATAACTCCTGAATATGCTCCTCCATCTTTGAGCTACACACAAAATACTCCTGGTATATTGGAAAGTGTAAATAATGCACAACTGGAGGACACCAAACACAATACACAAACTTTGATAAAGACCATGATGACAACACAGTCTCCAGAGAAAACAACAATAACTTTACAAACCCAGCAGCAGCAACAAAAACAACAACATTCAACTACTAATAACAATAATAATAATTTAAATCATGTAAGTAAGCGCATTAAGCAGGAAATCAAAATTGAAAGTGAAGAGATACTGGTGCCAGCCAATATTAAAGTGGAGAAAATTGAACAACCAACCCTTACACAACATACACAAACACGAACTCTGGGTCAACGCTTACAACAGCAACAACAATTGCAACAACAGACTCAACAGATTACCAAACAAACTCAACAAAGAGTTATAATACAACAACAAGCGTTGCCGACATTGCATCAAATACAAACCCCAGCAGCTCAACAACAACAACAGCAGCACCATCATCAAACTACACAACATGTTATAATTCGCACGTCGGCTCAACAGCAAAAGCAAACTTTGACAGTAAGGCAACAGAATACACCAACTACTCCTATAAAAATGGAAAAACTTGAAATAAAGCCATTGGTTCGTACTACCACACAGCCGGGAACTATAATAACACAACAACAACCCATGCGTCCTGCCACCAATTCTTCGTCGACAAATCCATTGGCCAATTTACCCAATAATATTTCAGTTAAAATTACTTCTACGAAAACAGGAAAAGTAACACAGTCACAACCCCAGCAGACACAACAACAGCAACCAATTTTGATAAACAGTTCGACTCCAGTGATATTGGCTTCTACACCCTCCCAAACGGCTGCCTTAAGGCAAAAACAATTGGCAACAGCGACGGCCACAAGCCAAAATGCTACACCACAAACGGCCCAGGCCATCAAGTCTATGCCTTTAAGTCAACTCAAGAATGCCACCAATAGTGGGCCTGTTATCATTTCACAGACTATCATACAACCAGCCAAGAGAGCTCATCAACAACAACAGCACCAACAACAACATCAGAAAACTCAAATTATACAGCAACAAACACAACAACAGCCTACCACAACAACAACACAGTACATATTAACACAACAGCAGCAGCAACAACAACAGCAAACGCTACCAACCTTAACCACATTCACGCCAAATCGTCAACATCAAACCTCGTATCAAACAACAACCTCATCAACACCACCAACATCTACTAAGATCCTGTTAAAAACTTCTCCCAGCTCTTCGGTGGTTATACGTCAACAGCAGCAGCAGCCGCAGACCCAAACGATCACTGTGAGTGGTGGCAACCCACCACCACTTATATCATCCTCCTCTACGACTTCAACGCAGCCAACACTATTAAATATACAAAATGTTCAGCTGCCCAATCGACCCGTTACCATACAACCTGCTTCTCAAGCTGCCCAACAGCAACACATACAAGCCCAGTTGCAACAGCAACAACAACAGCAGCAACACACTCTGGTCTCTAACAATACCGCTACTCAACAGCCAAAACTCACACAAGTTCTCATGCAGCCACAATCGAGTCATGCGACCACAGTTACGGCCCAGGCGGCAGCGGGCGGCGGCAACGCCAATGTTAAAAATAAAACAATTATACTTACACAGAAAGGTGTAATTTTACGAAACATAGGCGGTGATATGTACCAACAGATCCCTATTAGCAATGTCAGTGGTTTGCAATCCCTTGGCACAGGTTCTACAACACTCATGACAACTGCGGCTGGTCCGCCTGGGCTTGTAAAGACGACAACAGCAACCACAATGCAACAACATCCAACTCAAACTATAACATTGCAACAGCAACAGGGTTCGCAGGCCCCAAAACAAATGACTAACACCATTATACCACAACAACAGCATTTGATAGTGCAACAGCAACCACAGGCGACTACCAGTTTAATAACCAATGTAATTGATTTAACAGTTTTTTTTTGTAATTTTAGGTTAATATTTTTTTTTCTCCTTTTAGCAACCTTCACACCAAACCATAATACGACCGGTAATGACAAACGTACAAAGCGGCTTAACGACGTTACCAGGTGGTTTGACTTTAATTCAGAGACCCGGCCAACAGCCACAATTGGTACAAGTCCAAACCACGCCGACACAACAACAAACACAACTACAACGTACCATTATAACGCAACCAGCCTTGCAACAGCAGTCGCAATTGCGTCCACAACAAATTGTTTTGCAACAAAAACCGGCAACTACACATCAACGTTTAATAACAACAACAGGCGGTATAGCCACATCGGGTACACAACAGATTCAATTGCAGCAAACAAGTACCGGTGGTATACAGCGAACCCACATCATACAAATGCCCCAACAACAACAGCAGCAACAAACACAGGCTGCTCCACAGCGTAAAGGGTTATCATTGTCGGTACGGATTTTCATAATATATTTAAACAGAATATTTATTAAAATTTTGACTTCTTCCTTTAATTTTTTTTAGAATGAACATGTTCACAAAGCCCATGAAATGTTTCGCAAAGCGAATAGAGTATCGCGTCCTGATAAGGCTTTAATTTTGGGTTTCATGGCTGGTTTGCGTGAAAATCCCCGACCAAATTCAGAAAATGTGATTGTCATCAAATTGGGCGAAACGGAGGTAAAATAATTACTTTTATTCTAATTTAATTTTCTTTATTTTAGGTAGCAATATACTAAAATCTTCTTTTTTCGACCAAATGATGTTTGGCAATTTTGTACAAAATCCTTTAGCGAGTATTTTTGCTGAACATATTTGTTGATACATTTTTCAATAAAAATTTAATTTTGCGCCACCTAGCGCCAATAATTTGTATATTCAGAAATTAGAACGGTATTGTGGACAATACGTAATTTAACATCACGGTTTTGGTTCAGGGTATCAAGTGCTTTTTCAAAAACGATAAACAAAAGGTAAAGCGGAGAACGAAGTTCTGTAGATTGCTCTTTAATAATAAGACTTGTCAGAACTTTCACTAGGTGTAGGATCGCGACCTTAGAACAACAAGGTTCTATCTGACATGTAAGTTAGGTGCAAATAGAACCCTGTTGTCCTAGGGTCGCGATGTTAAGTAGCTCAAAAGGACGTTTTTCAATCAATTGTCTTTGAAATTGTCGATCTTTGGGTCTCAAATCCTTTCATTATTAATTCGTTAATTTTTGGGACTCGGAACTATTCTCCATCTCAGTTTATGCATTTATCGTATTTTCTAATAATTTTCGAAGACTGTTAACTAGTGAAATAGCGTCAAAAAATTTAGCAGTTTCTTTACATGGATTTATCTTCGAAGTAACCCAAAATTTGTAGCAAAATGATCTTTATTTTACAAATTCATCAAAAATTAGCAGACAATTTTTAAGACGTACAAATAAAAACCAGATTTATCAATGAGAGAACAAAAATGTTTTGACCTGGGGTCTAATCACCGCTTACGATATTTTTTATTTTGGTATCATGAAACTCGATATCGAATGAAATGTATTGAATTTGAAATTATAGCATTCGATATCGAGTAACTCGACATTACATTTATCGAGTTTTCATTCGATACGTCAGTGTCTATCGTATGCAAAAAAGTTCGAAAGTTTTTTGGATACGATAGTATCGAATGCGGTGATTAGACCCCTGAATGCTTTTAAATACAACATGCAGCATAACAATAACAATAAAAAATATTTTTAGATTTATATTGAAAATTTGATTCATAGCGCAAAAAGTGACGAATGAAGCAAAACAATGTTTAGAGAACTGTTAAATAGAGGATATGAGGCAATGTTAGAACTCGATATCTCTTAATTTAAAATAGGAATATAACAATTACAATAAAAAATATTTTTAGATTTACATTGAAAATTTGATTCATAGCGCAAAATGTGACGAATGAAGCAAAACAATGTTTAGAGAACTGTTAAATAGAGGATATGAGGCAATGTTAGAACTCGATATCTCTTAATTTAAAATAGGAATATAACAATTACAATAAAAAATATTTTTAGATCTACATTGAAAATTTGATTCATAGCGCAAAAAGTGACGAATGAAGCAAAACAATGTTTAGAGAACTGTTAAATAGAGAATATGAGGCAATGTTAGAACTCAATATCTCTTAATTTAAAATAAGAAATTTTTTTTAAGAAACGCTTCTTAAAAAAGAACATAAAAAAAAATTTTGCCCGCCCCCTCCCTAGATTTTATTCTGGCTACGCCCATGTATTTGCATTGAGTAAAAGGCGCTCAAAAAAGCATTTTACAAAAAAAAAATTTTTGCCCCCCCCCCCTAGATTTTATACCGGCTACGCCCATGTATTCGTGTATTGTCATCGTGAATATCTATGCCTGCAAAGTTTCATCCATTTGCATTGAGTATAAGGCGGTTAAATTAACGTTACAAGATTTTGTTTTCCGAAGTGAAGCTAAAGAAAAGGTTTTAAAAAAGGGATTAAATATTAAAAAAGAGGGCGTATTTATTATATAGAATAGGTTTAAAACTTAACATTATATTCAACATTTTTCATTTTTCGAATTTATTCTATGAGCTAAATTTCAGTTATGTATTTTTTTATAAAGCTTTTTTTTTTTTTTTTTTTTTTTTTGTAATAGTTCTATTCCTTAAATTTTTCAGAAATGACTTTATACACTACCAGACTATTATATTGTATTTTCTTTTTACATTTTACCTTAGCCTTCCTTTGGAAGGAAATAATTCCACTATCCAGTGAGACACAAAGAATGCTGACGAAGGCCGTAGCGGGCCAGAAAATGCATTACATTCTGCTGGTGTCTAATAATTGTAAATTTTTCTGTACATTCAATATACCTCATTGCTTTCCAAAGGAATGCTAAGGTAAAATGTAAAAAGAAAATACAATATAATAGTCTCCTACAAGGAGCATAGGGCCAAATTTTGATTTTATGCTCTGCTTTAAATGTGCTATTGCTCTTAGTTGTAATGCAGAAATAAGCATTGCGAATTAAATGATTTGCTGAAAGAAACTATAAAGCAGCGTTTAAAAAACTGCAGTCAAAGTACTAAAACTGCCATTTCTTCAACTTCTTCATTTGTCATTGGCAAAAAAAAAAAACTGTTGCTTTTTCTACGGATTCATTAAATTTAAACAGTCGCTGTCGAACCAACTCAAAAAGCGAAAGGTTTACACAAATTTTCGTTTTTTGTCAGACAGTTTTTGGTTTCGACTGCAGTTTTTTAAACCCTGATATAAAGTATAATCGTACCGCCAGTAAAATATCACCAATACCGATATATCGGCAAACCCGTTGTATCGCCGATATATCGGTGTCGGTATTCGTTACACCCTAATAGATATATGGGGGATTCGGGGGGACATGGATAAGAAAGAGCACCTGTATGGCCAAAATGCCAAACTTTGACCCCCTCAGAAACTTTTTGACCGATCTTGTTGAAAATTTGTGTCTAAATTACTATCCAATAAGACTCCAAATCGGAAGACATCGATTTAAAAATTGGGTCACTTGACATGAAATCCCCCATGTGTGTATTTTAAAACGCCTGGTTTTTAAGGCTCTTATTTCGCCCAGCAAAAATTTTTGATATGTATTAAAATAATTTCGTTCTGAAGTTATGATAAAATATATTATTTCGGGTGAAATATTATTCTATCCCATTAAAAAAAACTAGAGGTGATAAAAAAGTGAAAACGTGTTTATATTGAGCGCCTTAAAATCTTTATATTCCATATATTTTTATTTAAAACAATTTTTTTTTGCCGACGAGTCTAATTAATCAATAATTGAGGCCCCTTTTACGGTTTACAACTCAACTCAGTTGAGTTGGCATTAAGACAAGTGGTTGTGATCAGTTGTAACTTTTTGTTATGTTTTTGTTCACCTCAATATAGCAACGTTGTAAACCATAATACAAAAATTAAGAAATTATAACTCAACTGAGTTGTAAAAATTTTGAAAAAAATAATGCTAGGAACACAATTGAGTCGTACGTCGTATGAACGTCAGACGTAACGCCTTAAATTTTTAGAAACCCGCTTCACTCACCCACAATTCCTTCGTATACGTATTTTGTTTGCTTTTGATTAAATTATAAGGAAATTCCAAAATTATTCCAATTGTTGTGTTTTTATTTTCTTGAAAAAAAAAAAAAAAAATTCATTTTATATTTTTAATTTTCTTTTTCTATGACAATACGGTCGCAACTGGCGTATTAAATAGAATTAGATCTAAGTCGGCGTATGACGTAGATACGCTTTTACGTTTGCGCCAGCTATTTTTTGCCTTTCTATAATGTAATATCAGTTTTTATTTGACAACGTATCTACGTCGTACGCTACAACGTTCATACGGTGCAATTGAGTTCCTACGGTAACTTGTAAACAAATTAAAATAACGTAACTATTTATCATGATTTTCGTATTTATAACTTAATGCAATATCACCAATCACCTTTGCTAAATTTTTGTACCTCTATATGAATATCTAAGAGAAAAATTTTGGTATATAAGAAATCACAGTGGATTCAAAGTCATTTAAACGAGTTTTTCATTATTTCTTTTCTTAATTCATAATAAATAAAATTCGGATGTTTTTTAAGAAACCCTTTATTTATTAAACAAAAGTGATAATGCTGTTTATTAATATCATTTTTATTTAATTTTTTTCAGGAAAAAGTGCAACAGGAAGATGGTCAAACTGCATTATGCTTAGTAGAGTCTCATATACGTTTGGATTATAATACAGGCGAATGGAAAACATTCCAAAATTACAGACGCCTCGATCAAAGTAATCAAAGTTCTGGCGATAGTGGCAGTGGTGGGGGTGCTAGTAACGTTATGCAAACCCAAAATTCTGTGGTGATATAATGAATAAGGCCCGCCACATCAACGGGCCCATCAACATCTAAACAAAATCTAAAGAAATGATAAAAACAGTAATCACTAAAACAAAAACAATGTCTGTCTTATTGAAAATATACATTTTTTGTATATAAAAATCCACACTCATCATAGGGAAAGCTTAATAAAAGCGCTTAACACATTGGACTCATCTCATGAATTCATCTAACACATTATGCGAAAGAAGCAAAACAATCATAATCTCATACTCATATAAACAGAGTTCTTCTTTTATAAAAACAACAATTATACAGCATTATCATCATCACTGTCATCATTAGGATACTACTTAAACATCTTTTACTGTTACAAAGACAATTTGAACTTCATCTTTGATAAATATAAAACGCAATAACTCTAAATGCCGCATTACATGCAGTTTAGCTGCTTTAAATTCATATTCAACCATAACCATTAGAATTTGTTGGAATTTCTTGTAAGTAGTTTTTAAAAAATTTCTGTTTTTATTTTATTATTCTTTAATGGATTAAATTAAAAACTACGTTGCTTGAAGCTCATTCATATATATATACAGAGATGCATACAGACATACATATGTTTTTCATGCCCCAATCCTTCAAATTCCTTCAAATTCAAACATTTATCCTATTAATTTGCCTTTTTACCATTTAAATAAGAGAATGCTTAAATAATAAATATTTTCAAATATATTTTTCGATTTAACTAGGAAGTACTACAATAATTTTCAAACTTTTTTCAAACTAATACAGAACTTCTTGATTATGTTTAAAACTTTCCCTTTTTAATACTTTAAACTTCTCTTTATATAAAAAAAAAACAAATGATATAAAAATTTATAATAAATTTAATGTAAAACGTTTATTAATAATTTAGTTGTACAAAAAGAAAAAAAAACAAAAAAAAAAAAAAAATTAAGGTAAACATAAAACCCTGGTAGTTTATTTGCTTAGATTTATATAAATAAAAAACTCTATATATAAAATATATAATAAGACAACATCAGAACATATAATATAAATTAAACTCAATTAATGTCCTTTCCTAAATGGACCCCTCTCCCCTTCCCTTTTTTTTAATTTTTAGCCTAACTCGTCGTATTAGTCTTTTTCGTTTTTTTCTAAATTCCAATAAAACTCTCAAAGTTTTGTTTTATTTATTTATTATTATTTTTATTTGAATATTTTTTGTGCTTGCACAATATATATTTTGCAATATATTTGAAACATTTATCAACAAAAAAGCTACTAATAGAATATTAATACATATAATTTTTTTTGAATAAAATAACAAATTTTTACAAAATGCTTAAAAAATTTAATTAAATTGGTAAAAGAATTAAATTAAAAACAACCTACAGAGAGAGAGAGAGTTTAAAATAATAATATAAACAATAATTATATAATAATTAAAATAAAAAAAATCCATAATTATTTGGCTTACATGTTAAACAAATATAAAAACAAAAAAAATATTTATATATATTTTTTTTTTTAATTTTATTGTTCATCTAAAAAACGTATTATCCATTTTTGTTTTCAATAAAAAAAAAAAAAAAAAAAATACTAGTTGCAAAAAAATATTAGCTCTGTTTCTCTTCTTTTTGCGTAAAGTTCAGTGATGCCAACTTAGTGCTTTTGGCACTATTTATGGTGCTTTTTGGTACCTCAAAACGCCAAAATTTTATCCATAGTGCCAAACTAAAAAAAAAGTACTAACTTGGTGCTTTTTCAATTTTTCGTTAGTGCCTTAAGGGCTTTTTACAATTTTTAAAAAATACGATTATATAGAGGATGATTTAGTTGAACTTTGCTATTTGGGGTACAATTTTCAGAAGGCTTGTAACGATTTTAATATTTCAAATGATAAAAAAGTGATAAATGAAAGTTACATTCGTTTTACCAAAAACTTTATTCACGAGGTTAGAGCTAGGCTTCCTAGCAATTTGGATATTTTAAGAAACGTTGCACCTTTTAGCGTTGACAACGATGTTTTTCGTTAAACATTTTTTTTAAGATGTAGACACTGTTTCAAAAATAGAATATGCGTTGAAAAATATTAGGAATTGTTAAAAAAATGCAGTCGGAAACCGTACAAAAAACGCAAAGACTTCAAAACAAAAAAAGGAGCCGTAGCTTGGTATATGCAAAGTGTTTAATAAATTAAAAACAGAGCTTTAGTTTTCAACGTGCTATTGAAATAAGGTTTGACTAAGTATCAGATTGCAAACATGCATGTTTTTTCTCTTTTACAACTTATGTGTGTTCTTTATTCAGAAGCGTACATATGTTAAACTAATTTGATAATATCATAAGCCAATTGTTTTATTAAACTTTGCACGATTGTAATTTAGATTTATTAAAACGATAAAGTATTAGTTCTTTTTTTATCAAATATGGGCTGTCATTAAGTTTAATAAACAATGGTCGGTCATTGCAAATTTTCGGTAATTGCAACAGGCCATATTTTTTCGAGTAACCAAAATCGAGCTCGCACTGTATTACTTTAAAACTGTTTTATGGCCAATTTAAACTCTAAATGATTTGGATGATATTATTTTTATTGAAGATAATAATAATAATACATGTAAAAATGTTTATATACAAATGTAAATATATTTATTATTTAATCTTAAATGAAAATCGTCCACATCAACGCCGTCGCCTTTTTTTAAATTTTGGAGGCATATAATATTAGGCACAGCCGAATGCAACTTGTTTTGTGTTTAATTAAATTGTAAAAACAGCTTAGTGCTTTTTTACGCTTTTTTTTGCTCGAAATAGTGCTTTTTTAAATTTTAAAGTGCTGTTTGCTCTCACAAAGTTGGCATCACTGGTAAAGTTCTTGAAAATGAGAGTAAAAATAAATTTTCTCACAAATAGACAAAAGGAATAAGAACGTAAAAGTAAATAATCGGAATATTTAAAATCGTATTTATCAAAAATGAAGATTACCGGGTAAATAATGATGTCTTTTATATTCCATCAAGAAATTTTACGACAGCTTTGACTTTGTAAATATTGAGATAATTTGAAAATCTGCGATCGATCATACCCCTATTATGAGTAATATTTGATAAAAGAATTATTGTTGGCTATCGAACATCGATAGCTATCGAATGTACATTTTGTATAATGAGTTGGCAGCACTGTCGAAAATTTCGTTGTGCATCGAAGGCCAAGCGAATTCATTAAGGTGACATTTTCACGTCATCTGTTTTTTGTTTATTTTTTTGTGTGTATACTGAATGTCAAGTTTTGTTTACATTTTGTGAAAAAATTAATTCAAATTTTAAATTCAACAAAAATTTAAATTCTTGAAAAAAAACTTATTTAAATTTTATAAAATAAAAAAAGTGAATCTAAAAGATAAACACAAGGAAATAAAAATGCGCAAGGAATAAGTGGAGTCACCATTAATTTGCAATAGAGGAAAAAGATTTACTTTCTAAAGCAATTGTGTATGCATATTTTATAAACAAAAAATTTCCTTTTTTATATTTTCAACAAATAATTTTGACAGTCACTCTAACTTTTTACAAAAACAAAATACATAGTATTTTTCAAAAAAAGGGATAGCTAGCATAACTCTATCTCATGATGCGGTCACCTTTATGAATTCGCCTTGATCGAAGGTTTTCTTGGGAGTCAAAACGTTTTCATTAAAAAAATTTGGTTTTAATGTGCTAAATTCCCATTTCTAACTTTTGATAAACTGAAATTTATTGTTGGTGGGATAAGCTATTCCTAAGCGCATTTAACTGTTTGCTTAGGCCAGATCATTAGGAAACTTCATCCAAGAAGTTTAGAAAAGCTAAAGGTATTATTCAAATAAACCTGTTAAGCGAATAGGAATTCTAAACACTCAAAAGTCTTAAGGCCTAACTATAATATGCATAAGTTGGCTTAAGCTACTGTCAAAAATTAACAAAAAAAATGAAAAAAAACTAAGAACAATTTTTGATTTTTAGTTGAACTGTTAATTTTTAATTTTTGATATTCTTTAATTAGGCTTGAGTTCATCAAATTTAATTTTCATTAAATTATTTTCACTGAGGGAAGGAATTTTACAACTTGGAATTTTTTATTAAAATTAATTGATAATTTTTCTTGGCTGAGCTGGGATTCGAACCCGGGTTGATCTTTACATGTTTCAAGAAACACCACTTTCTATCGTCAGAAGAAAAATCATCAATAAATTTTAATAAAAAATTCCAAGTTGTAAAATTCCTTCCCTCAGTGAAAATAATTTAATGAAAATTAAATTTGATGAACTCAAACCTAATTAAAGAATATCAAAAGAAAAAAAACTTTTAAAAAAACCAAAAATAAAATTAAAAAATTTTTTATTTTGTACGGAAAGTGCTATCTGTTTCGCACCTTGCTTAAGCAAATGCCAGTTTCATAAAATTAGCCAATTAACTTAAGTTCAATATGAATCACATGTCGTCAGCTCAGAATTGGTTTGACCTCACGACCATTTGAAAAAAAATTGAGTTAGGTATGGGGTATATATATTTTGAATACCCCCTTTTTGAATCCAAAATCTGTTTCGCGAAATTTGTTGTGGTTTCTGAGATATAAAGCCTTCATTCAGGACATTGCATGTTAAATTTTATGTTTTGAGGTCAAATATTAACGATAATTAAAAAATACCAGTTGGAGAACCAAAATCTGAAGAAAGATTAAATTTCCCGTAGTTCCCATTTTGGTACTATTTTTCCCCCCATTATAGTATCAAAAATTGCAAAATGCAAAATGTTTTTTAAAAAAGTACCAAAAATAGTTACGATTTTCACCCCTTAAACGTTAGAATTTCGAAAAAGTACCAAATTTGTATTCGTATTTTTTTTTGATAAGTTTCGAATGTGGTATAAACTTTATTTCTAGGTTTATTGGATCAAAAGATAGATGGGCTGACAAAAACGTACCAAAATTCAGGTTTTACCCGTTTTCACCCTAAAAGAGCCGAATTTCAAAAAAGTACTACACACCTTTTCAAAAGAACAACGATATGAATTACAGTTTTTTTGTATCTCTTTTAGTTTTGGAGATAAAAGGTTTCCGAATTTACCCTTCTTTACCCCCTAAACATTAGAATTTTTAAAAATCCCGTCTTAGTGGATCGATTTGTGGAGAGATCCACCTCTGGTCCAAATTTCAAGTCTTTAGCTTCAGGCGTTTAGGCTGTACGATGATGAATGAGTCAGTCACTCACGCAATAAGTATACGTTTGCAGCACAAAAAGCCACTTTTTTTTTATTTTTTTTTTAGAAAAGTGGCGTATGCGGCAAAACAATATTTTTCATTTTCAAAAAAATACTATTAAATTCTAACTTTATTCATGAAAGTGCGAAAAATTCAAATTTTTCTTCAAAACATACCGGAAGCAGTGGTAAAAATATAAAAAATTCTATCGAATACATTTCGAGAAATCTTCATGTAAATCTTCTTTGTCGTTTTTCTCCACTCCGACTTTTTGGCATATGCGCCAAACCAATTCTGAGCTTACGATGTATGCGCACAATTGCTTAAGCCAACTAAAGCATATTATAGTTGGCCCTTTACCCGTAATAATATCTTCTCTAATTGTATTCGAATTGTAGTTTTAAGGCCAAAACAAAAATAAAAACTGATAACTTTATTTCATTGTTGCCAGTTCAGTTTTTTGCACTGCCACTTCCATATTTGTTATGAAAGGTTTTCTTGGGAGTCAAACAATTTTCCTTAATAAGATTTAGTTTTAATTTCCCTGAAAAATAGAAAATGTGTGCCTTTTTTTGTAACAGACCGATGACACCTCAAATTTGGACGCCTCTAATAAACATCATTAAATTGTTTTAAAGTTAAAAAAATTGGATTATTCAGGCCTGTCACAGATTGATTTCGAAAGTGGAAGTGATTTCGCAACTTGCTGCACATAAAACGAAATCACTTTCGAACGGAATTGATTTCTGTGACAGGTATTATTGATTGTTGATTTTGTTCTGCTTTAGGTCAGGAGTTTAAACATATTGTTAAATAAAACAAGTAAGAAAGTATAGTCGGTCAAGCCCGACCATATGATACCCTACACCACAGTATTTAAAAACACATCATGCTTATGTGTCCATGTAAATATGGATTTATCTATGTTAATAAACTTCATGAAAATCGGGTTGAAAGTTTGTGATAGGCAGAAATTGCCCTCTGCCTCCCCTTGTGGTCCTATTTTTTAAAAACTGTATAGCTAATGTGTCCCTATAGATATAGATCTATCTTATGTTTTAAATTTCATTAAAATCGGTTTGATAGTTTCTGAGAGGAAGAAATTTCCCCCTATCTTCCCTCGTGGTCCTACGATTCGGCTCATTTTCAATAGACCCAAATTTTATCAAATTATCTCCAAAATTGCGACCTGTACTTTGCGCACAAGGTTACATGGATACCCTCTCCACTATTGTGGTGTGGGTATAAAAATATAAACGTTATTCATAAACTTTTATTAAGGAAAATTTACATAGAACATTTGTTTTGTAAACTTTTACTAGATTTGAATTTTTTTTATGAATACGGAAAATATTCTTTTAAAATTTTATTTTATTTTATTTCCCAACATTGTTATTTATTTTTAAATAACCCCTGAATATTTAAAAATAAATAAACGAAAACAAAAAATCACTTTTTGGAGCTGTCAGCTTTTGTCAATTGATTATTACAATTTTAGCTGGGCTTTTAAGTAGCGTCCTTTTATTAATCTTTTAAAAAAATATGTGTTTTAGTATCCTTCACCGAAGGTAAAAAGGTATATTTATATACATAAGTTTGTCATTCCGTTTGTAATTTCTACAATATTGCTCTTTGACCCTCTAAAGTATATACATTCTGGGTCCTTATAAGTAGCAAAGTTGATTTAACGATGTCCGTCTGTCCGTGTGTATGTTGAAATGGGTTTTCCGAAGACCCCAGAAACAATGGGGATCGGGTTGTTATATATTCATGTCACATACGTTCCGTTAAAGTTTGTTATTGAAATTTAAATGACGGAGATACTAGCAAAATACCACGACTGCCTCTAATTTGACCCATAAATTCCTTGTTGCTGTTTTTTTTCCTTTTTCTTCATATCTGGAGAATGACAAGAGCCAATGTTTCCAAAGTAGGTACAAGCTTCTTAGTTATCATGGATTTATTAACATCTAAATAACTGTATCGGATGGGGAAGGATCCGAGATATACATGAGTGGAGCCTAGAATTTGATGACTGATTAAATGTCGTCAAAAGAAAAAATGAGGACATAGTCAAGACATCAAAACAATAGTCGATCTCAGATTGGGCTTTAAATGGCAGCGCTATATATGAAAAACAAAAAGAGCTGTATTTCGGGGGGTGGTAAACCATTTCTTTCCTGTTTTAAAAACTTCATTAACATATCTTTAATTTTAGGGGGTGACTGGCACAACTTTTTTTTGTTAGGAGTCCTACCCGCTTTAATGTATATTGCGTTCTTTTTCATACCCTCACCACAATACTGCCCTCCAAAGAAAGAAAGAAAGAAAGTCACATGCGTTAAAATTCCAAAATTAAGATAAGAGCAGATTCGAAACAGTGAATGTGTTTCTGATTTTTGTATTAAGCTTAAAAGACTCATTTCCAACTTTATATGACTGAAAAGCGTTAAGCAAAATGGTCATATCTACCACTTCTAGCGTGTTTCCGAGACAAAAAAAGTCTTAAATGCCATTAACTATGATAACTACAAGTCATATTGACCAAAATTGTAAGCTTTTAAGACTTTTTTCTTTAGTATCATTTTTTTTTTTTTGAAAATATGAATTTGGTCTGAGTGTGCATTATTACGCACAAAAAAAAAAAAAAAAAAATCAATAAGGTTGATCGCTCGTTTCTTAATATCGTATGAAATAAAAATATATCGTTGGTCTCATGTAAAAAGGCCCTAACTCATATAATTGCAACTTTACACGAGAAGGCAAAAACATAATAGAAACTGTATGTATCATAATGTAAAATGGATTCTTCAATTGCTTGTAAAACTGATATTTTGGATGCTTTGCATTAAATTTTTGTGACGAGGTGTATTTGTGGCAAATGTATTGAAATCACTAAAAGCTCAATTTCGATAAAAATGGAGTTAGGGCCTTTCTACATGAGACCGACCATATGTATCTTGTGCATTAGTGAAAGCAGGCCGGATATTGTTGCTGCTTTTTGGTTTCGATTGTTTTTTTTTATATACAATCGCAAAATTTTAAATCCCCAAAAAATCTTGCTATCTATCACTATCATATCCTTATCAAAACATACCCTCAATATCGCCTAATATTTAACAATATACAGTTTGATATTACTTCTTTATTTTGTATATTTTTTTCTCTTTTTATATTTGGGAGATTCAATAGACATGTATACGACTGAGGAACAAGAAAAAATTGTTGAGTTTTATTTTGCTAGTCAAAATTCAGTAATTTAAACCCAAAGAAAATTTTAATGACCGATGAAGCGTGTTTCCATTTAAATTGTTATGTCAATAGGCAAAATTTTAGAATCTGGGGCACTGAAAACCCAACAGCGCCCTTTGCATCTATTTAGAGTCACAGTTTGGTGCGGAATGTCAGCAAACAAGAACTACGGCCCATACTTCTTCAAAGACGAAGATGGCAATGCATTGACTATAAACGGTGAGCATTACAGGGCTATGTTAGAACATTTTTTGTTTCCTGAACTTGATAATACTTTAAAAGTGTGGCTTTGGTGCGAACAGTTTTTTGTATCCGTATCATTTGACAAATAATATATTTTTATATCATTTTAAAATTTATTATCAAAGTGATTTTTGGAAATACAAAATTTTTAATTAATAAGATTTCGTTTGTCGTGCTTAATACCACACTTTTATTCTTGATAAAAACACTGAAATTTATTGTAGGGGGATAAGCTAGTTCTATGCGCATTTAACTGGTTGCTTAGACCAGATCATCAGGAAACATTCTCCCAAACAATTTTGGAAAAGCCAAATATAATAGCAAACAAAATTTCAGAGTGAATGAGAATTGATTGCAAACACTTATTTGCAAAGATATCAAAGCTTAAACAAAATACCAACAATAAACAGTGTGTTTATATTTTCTAACATTCCCCACTACAAATATGTAGTTGGAATTCTCTCAACATTAATTGTAGTTATAAGTAGGCTAAGAAAAAACAAAATAAAAACAAAAACAATAAAGCATGTTGCCAGTTTAGTTTTTTAAGCCGTGCACTTGCATGTTTATTATCAAAGTAATTTTTGGGAATACAAAATTTTTAATTAATAAGATTTCGTTTGTCGTGCTTAGTTACAATTAATGTTGGGAGAATTCCAATAAATTGTAGTGGGGAATGTTAGAAAAGATAAACGCACTGTTTATTGTTGGTATTTTATTTAAGCTTTGATACTCTGAAGTTTTGTTTGCTAATATCTTTGGCTTTTCTAAATTTTTTTTGGGAGAACGTTTCTTGATGATCTGGCATCAACAACCAGTGAAATGCGCATAGAAACTAGCTTATCCCAACAGCAAATTTCGGTGTTTTTATCAAGAATAAAAATGGTAATTAAGTAAGACAAACTAAATCCTATTAATTAAACATTTTTAAATTTTTGGAAATTTTAAATTTTAAAAAACGTATAAGCTAAATATCTCAAAACTACTAAAATGGAGATGACTTTCTTTCTTAGGAGGGCAGAATAGTGGAGAGAGTATTATGCAAATATTGGTCCTAGACGCAACTTTAAGTATACCGATCGACCCAGGACCAAGCCTATTGAAAATGGGGCGAATTGGTCCATAATTTCACATACCCTCCAAACAAGCTTCTTTCCGGAATAGGGTCTTTGTGCCAATAAACCATCGTATTGTGTTGGTATTTAGAATAAATTTGGTACAAACTTATTTTATTGCAATCAAAATCATCTTAACAAATTTTATTGGAATCAGTACATTTTTGAACATGGCTCGCATACAAATACTACTCCCGAAAATAGCTTTAAATGCCATAACTTACCTATTATTGCTAGCATTGACATACAAATCAGCGACAATGACATTTACGATAGCTGCTATGTGTTGACAAAATGTTGTCCTGGGTTCCTATGGTTCGATATAAGCCCCCATCCTAAAATCCCTAATAGATGAAGATATCTAAATAATATTTGATAATAATAAAAAACAGCGATACTTGCGATCAGTGTTACCACCAGCAAAATTCAAAATTACACTTGAGATGAAGCAACATTACAATAAAATTTCATCTGATATACAATTGAAGTTTTATTTAATAAAAAGACATTTACAAAGAAGCAAAAACACAACAAACTCATTGAAAGAAGATCCATATTAGTCAAACTGTTAAGATTCTTGTTATAATTTTAAATAAATTCACAAAACTAACATTAAAGACTTAAAACAATTAATAAAACATAAAATAAAACTCCTAAGATAATGAGTCTAACTTCCACATTTGGTTGCATATATCTATGAATATGCTCATTGCAAGTCCTTTATAATTTGTGTTTTTTAGCCCCATAGACCTTACGAAAGGTTAGCTGTCAAACGAACTGTCATACTGCTTTCACTTTTTGCTCAGGCACATCATCATGTATAGATTCATGCTTGAACAACGCCACGATTTTCGCAACTTATAGGCGAGTTCATGATTAAACTGACGCATCTTATTTTTTGACAAATGATGGCAATGTGTTGACTTAGAGAAAATAAACTGTCAATTAGACTTCAGGGCATTCATCATTTTATTCGTGACATTAAGCCAGCAATGCTCGAAGAAGAGAAACAAAATTGAACATCTCCAATGCGTTTCGTCAAGGACAAGCGCGGTGCCTTATTGTTTGAAATCAGTTTGAAATGGTAATGCCGTGTATCAATCTGCGATCAAAATTAATTTTTTTTGTGTTGTCTACCATTTTAAGTTTCATGGTCTTACAATACCCTTCATACCTAATTTAGTAAAGAAAATGCCTGCAGGGTTTTATACAACTGTACCTTTCGTAATTCAGTTTACAACTGTAAAGGGCGTTAAATATTCTTCAAATTAAAGCATTAAAAAGTTGCAAGATAAAAATAAAATTAATTATGTGTTGCAATATTGGAAACATATCTTTCGCCATGGTTGTTTTTAGTTTGAATGACTATTTCTATAAACTTCAGGTTCTTAATCGCTATGATAGGCATCTTTATCCAAATCAAAGGGTTCATCTTGCGACATTCATTACCAAGATTAAGAAAATATATTTTTAATGATTGAAGTATTTTCTTAAAAAGAAACCGAGACTTTGATTCAGAAGACTTTGCATTTTTAAGCAACAGTATTTAAAAAGAAATAAATGTCATCACTGAAATCGAATCTGGACTTTATTAAGGTATCTTAAGTAAGAATTTCAAATTACACCTAAGAGAAATTACCCACGCTCTACCCACAACAGTAAAAATTATACCGAATTCGGGTAATATCCCACAAAGTGGCAACACTGCTTGCGATCACTTTACCGAAATTTTTTGTGAGAAACTTGGAATTTCGTAAATATTGAATTCAGCGGTAAAATAATTATAATTTGTGATAGATGACTTAATTTTTTTATAAACAAAAAATTGATTTTGCAAAATTTTTTTATTTGAAAATATTTTTATTAAACTAAAATTACACTTAAGAACTAGTAAACGACAAAAAATTTAATATGATTTACTTATAAACTAATTAACATCAAAATCAATGCCAATGAAAATCAATGAAGCCTTAAAACGTGAAATTGAAAAGAGAGAGAGAGAGAGAAAGGGATGAGTTATGAGCTGGATTTTTAGGGATTTTTTTACAGGTACACTTATTCTTGTAGATTTATAAATTATAAACTAAAAATTGGAATGTAATGGATTTTTTGTTATGATGAGATTCCAAAAAATAATTTCCTAAGAGATTCTGTTTCTTAATTTCTAAATACTGAAAAATATTTCGTAAAATTATTAATTTAACAACAATAGTGTATGAGTTTAAGGGGTAACTTCCTTCCAATGAACAATTGCTCGTTGAGAATCGGGGGCCTTGCCAAAGGGGTGAGAACCATCGCTATAAACATATTCATTGACTTGGTAGTCTAAAAGTGTTTTATAATTGTAGACATCATTGCCCAATTGCTATAATAAAAGACAAGATTTATAAATCTACAGTTTTTTTTTTAAATTAAAATCATTGAAGAGTATTAACCTGTGTAAGTGGACTGGTGTTGGTGGTTAAAATACCGGCAAACTGTTTGGCCTTGGCCAATTTTAAAACTTCATGTTCCATAAAATGCATGCAGGCTATGTTTTCTTGAGAATTCAAATCAGCATGGGTTCCCATCATAAACGAGTGCAATATTTTATTTAAACCCTGGGGCAAATAGTTGTCTCTGCCAAAGGTATTGAAATTTTGTTTTATAGAAACATGTGATTAAAGTTTTATGATAAAATGTGGTTACCTAATAGGTCCTTCAACATATTCCAAGAATTCAAATACAATTATCAATTTTGATTTAACATCAACTTCGGGCTCATTACGGGCATCGAAATTTAAGGCGGTACTAATAACTCTGTTTGTATTTCTATCATAAACCACAAAACTTAAATCCTTTTCTACTAAATCATTCCAAATGTCCTGCAAATCAATTAAATCTTTATTAGAAAACAAAAAAACAAAAACATTGCGCTTAAAAGAAATTTAAATATACCGAAATTATATCGCTATAGTCTGTACGCAAGATATCGGGTTTTAGCCATTGCTCCAAATCAGCCTTGCCGTAAAAACTATCCACAATAATTCTGAAATTGAAAATTTTAGCAATTTTTCCTTTAAAATTTTTTTCAAAAGTTACTTACTGTATTACTTCATTTTTATGTGAATATTGCAAAGGTATGGCCTCCAAGTCCAAATGAGGACAAGCACTTATCCAAACCTCAGTATCTTCAACCATGTTAATCTCACGGTCTTTGGTCATACTTTGTAATACTTCACCCAAATTTTTAGCAGTTATAAATTCCGAAATACTAATGCTATAACCTTTTTCTCTTAAAAGAGTCACGGTGTAAATAGAATTTAAAGAATTTCCCCCCAACTCATAGAAATTACTGTATGGAGCCAATGTGGCTCTAGTCGAGCGACCAATTACACTTCCTACTGTCTCAAATAGGTCTTCGGCTACACCTTTTAATTCATCGGGTACTTGAGAGTAGTCAAAGTCCAACACAATACTAGAGTCACCTTCATTATTGTTAGCCGTTTCATAGAGTTTCAACAAAGACTGACGATCCACTTTTCCATTGACCAGTAAAGGTACTTGATCAATTAATACCACTTGTGGTATCATATATTCTGCCAATTTATCTTTTAGTTTAGCTTCTAATTGTAGTTCTGTTATTAAGGGGGAATCATCACGTAATTTAACAAAAGCCAATAACGCCTGATCCACTAATCCGGCATGATGGCATAAGACTATGGCCTTTTCCACCTCAGAAAGTTCGGCTACATTTTTCTCGATTTCAGAAAGGTCAACACGATGACCGCGAATTTTGATTTGTGAATCGGTTCGCCCTTCGTACATAATGTAACCATCGTAAAGGGAGCCGTAGTCACCCGTACGATAAATTCTGGAGTATTCTAAAGTAAAAATATAAACAAAAAAAAAAAAAAATGATATACTAAATATTTGTATTAAAGCAAAAGATCCATGTGTATCTAAATCGAAACTAACTATGGGGTTAAGAATGAAACAACAACAAGAAAATTTAACATAAAACGCTTTTTATCTTTGAAACTTACTTAACTCAACCGCCAAAGGATTTTCCAAAAATTTCTCTGGATCACGACCATTTACATAACCATTAGCCAAATTCAAACCAGATACAAATATTTCACCAATCTCTCCATTCTTTACTGGCCTGTAGTCCGAATCCAATAGATATATTACAGTATTGGTGACGGGTATACCAATTGGAACACGTTCTAAATGTTGCAATTTCTTTTTATTCTCGCAGGTAAAATACGTTACATCACCCATTACTTCAGTTGATCCATAGAAATTATATAGAGTGTGGGTACCCTCTTCGAAATAATCATAGAAATGCATTGTTAAGGCAACAGGTAGTGGCTCTCCCGAGCACACCCATATTTGTAAATTATACAAAAGTTTATTATCAGGATTTGTGGATGCATTGCGCTTGCTGCCACCATCTAATTTAAGATACATAAGCAGAGAACGCAAAAGAGTTGGTACTAGGACCAAGCGACGTATTTTATATTGTTCCAATAGTTCAACCAAACGTTCAGGATCCTTTGTAATGGCTTTTGGTACCACGAGAATTGCAAGACCTGCAGTGAAAAGTTGCTTATCAAGGGGAGCTAAGAAAAATTTATTTTCTTTTGTTTACTTACCACACAAAAGAGGTCCCCATAACTCAGCAACCGAATCGACAAAAGTCAAAGCTGTCTTAAACACACCAACAGTCTCGTAGGCCGCATAGGGAAACGAAGTCCATTGCCATTGCAGACGATTTAATATGACATCATGTGGCAAACGAACACCCTTTGGTATGCCCGTACTTCCCGAAGTATACAAAACAATTGCCAATTCAGTATCTCCATTGCCCAACATTTCCTCACTCCTCAAATTCTCCTCATTTAATTGAGATGAGTTCAAGCTTAACTCGGACATAGTTAAAGTGGGTACTGCTTCAAAACGAGACTTTTCCACATCATCATCATGTACCACCATAATGGGACATGATTCTTTCAAAATGTGTTGTATACGATTAACCGGAAATGAAGGATCTATTGGTAGATATGAAGCACCCGCTTTCCAAATTGCCAAGAGTGTAGTAACTAAAGCATCTGACGGTTGCATGCACACTGCAATTATAAAGTCACCATCCGAATTGGGTTGGGCAAAACGTTGAGTGGCTTCACGCACCAAAAGACGGGCACATTGATTGGCCCTTTGATTCATGTTCAAATAAGTGGTTTGTCTGGGTGTCTGCAAATCAAAGTTTTTGTCTTGACTGTAAATTAAAGCTGTTTTATGGGAATGATGGGGTAAATTTTCTTCAAAGATTCTGTGTAAAGGTCGAGGTAGAATTTCCAATTGTCGACCCTTAACAATTGATAATTTGGCAATGGTACCCATAGTTGTAGTTTAAGTTTTATAAGAAGTATCTAGAGTAAAAATATAATAAATTGAAAAAGAATTTAGAACAAATATGTAATTATTGCAGTCATGTTTTATTTATGTTATGTGTAATAAATCTGTTTGAAATTTATTACATGATACAAAATTAATTATATTTTCGAAATAGTTGATTAATAACAAATGGGTTTAGCTAAACATTATATTAATTTACCAAATTATGAAGTTTGTACTATGAAAACAACTTTTAAAGTTTTTGATTTGTAATATTTTAACCAGCGACTGCTTATTAAATGCATTATTCGGTAATAAATAAACGTTAATTAACGTTTTTTTTTTTTTTAATTTAAGTTTAAATTTTATTTATTTATTAAATTATTATCATTATTTTATTTTGTAAAATGAACTAATTTATTACTTCTTTTGCAATTTATAGAATACCTGACAGTAGTTTTTTCGAAAAACTTCCTAGTGAAACCGATTTTAATCTCTTCAAAATTATGGGTAAGTGTATATTTTAATGCTATGAGAGCAAAGTTTTATTTTTAACTGAGAGCTTTGCAACAAAGTATGTAGTTAATAAAAAAAAACATCGAAAAAAATTCTTACTGCAATTATAATGTCAGTGTGATTTAAATTCATTTGCCACTGCTCATAATTTATTACAATTTTAATAAAATTTATTTACATTAATCTAACCCACTTTAAGGTTGATAGAACGAACCACCCGGGGCGTTAATTGAACATTTTAATTTAATATTTTTTGATTTAAAACTACATAGTACATATTTTAATTGCTTTTGTTTTACATTTTAACGGATGTTAATAACTTTATGTAATATACCCTTCATTAAGTCATCAAATTTAATAAGTCATTGAAACATTTTGCAACGAAGGGCATTTTTAAAGAATAAGATTAATGGTTTTTTATTGTATTAATATTTTCCATTTTTAAAAATCTAGTAATTTTTTAACACGTATTTGTGTAGAATTCTTTAAAATACTGAAGAAAGAATTACAAATCCTATCAACTTCAAAATAGATTTATTTTTAAATATTTAATAACAATTGCAACTGCCCGCTAATATTTTCCTTTAGCTTGCTTGTTTGAAGTTTTACTATACAAATGTACATATATTTTAATAAGTGTATGTTCAGACACGTCAGGCTTAGCTGAACAGATTTTCTTTAAGTCAAGGTTAACATGCCTATCTTAACGGTAGGTCTGTTGAGAGTGCGCTTCCTGATGTGGTTGGTTGCATAGAGCAGGGATTGCAATACAAGGAATACACCTTGACGGCATTCCTGGATATAGGGCAGGCACTGGTGATTTAGGGGTTTCGTTATTCTTGGTGGAATGGATGCTTAGCAGCAGAGTTATTCACTTGGAATGGGGAAACGAACGCTTAATGAAACTGGTGACTCAAGGTTCTCCACAGGAAAAAGTTCTTTCTTCTTTATTTCGGGTCTTGGATGTCAATGTCGTTTTAAGACATTTTAAAATAATGTGATGGGAGTTTTTGGCCGACGCGGATGGCGTAGTAATATTTGTATCGGGAAAGTTTAGGCCGACAATTAACGAAGTCATGCAATTGGCGCTGGGCGAACTAACAACATGGACGACTGATAAGGGTCTAGGAGTCAACCCAGTTTTTTTACTAGGAGGTATAAGGTGGAGAATAATAGGCTGTCGATACTAGGGGAGTACAGCATAGGCTATCTGATAGTGCTTAGTATCTGGGCAACATGGAGACATAGGTTATTTTTTAACACAGGTGATGACAAATCACGGTTGTTTTAACAAATACCTGCATAGATTTAAGTTAAAGGAGATAAGCAGCTGTGAGGCATGCGGATCACCGGACGAAGATGCAGGGCATATGGTTTTTGAATGTGAAAGGTGGATGGAACAAAGAAGAACTTTAAATGGAAAGTTAGGCTTAATATTGACACCTGAGAACGTGGTGGGCGAAATGCTGCATTCCGCAAGCTCATGGAAATTGTGTGAAGATTTCATTAATACGATAATGAAGGAAAGGTGTTCAGCTGTTCCGAACCTTCCCTAAAGAGGGAAAGTTGGAAGGATGTAGGAATAAGGCTATTTTTAACCGCCCGCCCTGATGTAATGCTGACGTAGTCCCGGGGTGGATTGGTGGAGTTATCGTGGGGCTACTAGATGATAGCGCGCTATCACTACGTCCAACAAAAAAAAGTGCTTAGTATCTAGGAGATTTTCAAGATAGTAAGCTGTCGTGGAGGAGGAATACTCAGGAGAAACTTAGGATGGGTCTCAATGCCTACTATGCTTGCAGATCAACGAAAGGTAGGAGCTTGGGACTTCGGCCTTAAGTATTGATATGTCTGTACACATCGATAGTCAGACACATTCTTACGTATGGATGTTGTGGGATGGGTGGGAGGCATTGAGGCTAGCGAGTCGGAGGAACCTTCTGACTAAGGCTCAGAGGTGTTCTTCGATCGGCATGACAGGATGTTATTCGACATCTTCTGCCTATTAGTCAGTATGTGATGGGAATTGCAGCCAGGAACATTCTTAGACTAAGGGAGTTATGACTTTTTGGAAATTTCACGCGGTAGTGGTTATTGCCTTGGATCGTCCTGGATGATGAGTTTGCAAGACGGCTCGGAAATGGAGGATCTTGACTGTCTGGAGGCGTTCAGATCTTCAATGGGCTTCTATTTTGGAAGGATTGAGGAATGGGCTCTGAGCAGGACTCAGAGGTGTGCTTCGATCGGCATGACAAGGGCCATGAGAATTACTTCTCAGGTTGCCCAGGATGTTATTCTACAACTTCTTCATTTTGTGCAGTATGTGATAAGAATAGCAGCCAGGAGCATTCTTAGACTGAGAGAGTTAGGACTGTTAAGAAATTTCACGCAGGGTCAGTCGCAGATCTTGGGTGAGATTGGCGCTGATGTCTATTGCCTGGGATTGCCCGGCTCCACGGACTATGTTGGCACTAGGGTCGATTTTGGGCGTTTGCCTGGGTGATATAATCGTCTTGGGAGAGCTGGTCAGATCATAGGAGATTGTGTACATGGGATTTGCTATTTTCAATGATAACTTGCAGATGAGGTGCAAGAGAGCCGGGGTCTACATTGATGATCTAGACATTAGAAGGTCATATAGGCTTCCTAACGACTGCAGTGTATTTCGGTAGTTCTAAGGGTCTTGAGGGCCGAGGAGTTGGTAAGAGACAACATTGCTAGCGGCTCGGAGTCACTATATATGTCGACAGCCAGGCGGCTCTTGGCCTTAATAGACCTAGCTGATTTTTTTTCTCAGGCCTTAATTGTCAAAAAAGTTTGTAAACAGTTAATTTAAAAAAATCTGTTATTTTTAGGCTCTGCGAAATGTGGCGCCAGAAAATTGGCCCCAAATTTAATACTACTTTTTATTATGCAATGTAACCCAATTTTTTTTAATAAAATGTCACCCCAAAATAATGAAAAAAAACCCTTAAAACTAAAATAAAATTTGCCTCTTATAATAAGGTTTTTCTGCTTTATGAATAATTACCCTACATTTTTTATGAATATGTATCCCAAAAAACTTAAAATTGAAAAACAAAAAAAAAAAAGTTATAATAGAAATTTGGGTTAAGGGCATATCGAGCCCTTCCCGCAAAAAAACTTAAGAGACAAAAACAAAACTACAGGTAAAAGTGTTTTTATTTTATTTCATAAAAATTTTGTATAAAGGTTGTCGCTTAAGCTGGGGTCACACGATTGCCGCAATGCACCAATTTTCACACTTTTTAATACACCAATCGTGTGACTGCACAACCAATTGGCTCATGTACCAATCGAGGACAATATTGTGCTTACTTTTACCAATCAAATGCAACCCTGGTGCGGCAATCGTGTGACTGTTTGCTATGCAACCGCGCGTCAATAAAAATAACAAAAATGCACCAATATTTATTGCCTTCTTGTGCGGCAATCAAACAACACAATACGCGCCAATATTTGCCTTTTTTTAATAAATTTTACGTTTTTGTGTTTCCTTTAGCAAGTAATAAAAATAAATATGTATTTATTTATTATGCATTTTAATTTTTGTTATTAACAAATATGTATGTACGTGTATGTATGTTCACAAGCATACTATGTATGTAGCTGCTAAGTGCGAATATTTTTATCAAAGATATTTAATAAAATTAACATTCGAAATTGTTGAACTAATTTTTGGAATTTCATAAATTTTTCTTAAAATATTTTAAACAAAACTATTCAACAAAAAATTGTAGAGTACCTATGAACAAATTTTTCGTTTTTAATGAACATACCAACTAGAACTTCCAAACAAATAAAAAAGCTACCACAACAGCTGTTTTCGCAGTTGTCAAGTAATAACAATCGTGTGAATGTGCTGCGGCAATTATTGTACCCATTTCACTTTGTACCAACTAGCGGCAATTAAATTTGTATAAAAAAGGGCAATCGTGTGATTTCAGAATTTTTGATTGGTGCAATTTCTTTATTGTGCGTCAATAAAGCACAATCTAAATTGTGCCATATTGGTGCATTTGCGGCAATCGTGTGATCCCAGCTTTAAGCTAAAATTGTTTTTGCTATAAAGCCGTAACTGTACCTTATGTAACCATGATATTATAGGAAATGATGCAAGTATTGCCAATTAACAAATTTATTAAAAAATCGCTTAAGCTATTTTTGCGGTAATGGCTCGATATGTCCTTTACTTAAAATCCCGAATTTAAAATCCCTAATTCCAAAAACCCAAATCCATGCATGGTTGGGCCTTCGGCCGGGTACACGGGTTTTTTTCCATCTATGGTATAAAAAACACCGGCTTGGCTTACTAAAGCTTTCCATATTAGTAAATAAAAAAGAGTCCCTAAGTAAAAATTAATTTGGGTTCATTTTTCATTCTTTGGTATTGCGGTCACTTTTCAGTTCTCTTAAATTGCAAAAACAACCCAACGACAATACCCTAAACCCAAAAAATACCATAAACTTGCATGTTGCGCTTCATATAAAGTTTTGGTGCCATTCCTTTGTTTTAGTACTTCGATTTCATAATTCCTAGGGTCTCATTTCGCAGCGCCTTATTTTTTTATATTAAGTCAATAAAGGAAAGTAAAAAAACACAATTGAAATGTAGACAATTACATTATACATTAATTACGACCGAAAAGCAAAAAAACCGTGTCGTTTTTGTATTGCTGCAGGATTATGGTCAGCTAATTTTTAATTCTCCTTGTATAAGTATTTGGGGACATAATCAACCTTATTACGGTTGCCGTTGTCGCAAACGACTGTGTTGTTTTTTGTAGTGGATTTAAGTAAAACATAACCTGTGTTCTTTTATCAACTACAAAAAACGACTTTGTCTTCGACTTTGACAACGACAACCGTAATAAGGCTAAATTTCCCAAAAGGGAATAGAATTGTGTAAAGCTACGGTCACACTTATTAAATATTTGATCAAATAAGCGTAACCACTACTTTTGCAAATACAGGTATGATTTAACATGGTCTTAATATCACAAAATAAAACGTATTATACTACTAGACATATCAAAAAACTGTTTTTTAAAAAATGTGGTATTTTTAATAAAATAAATATTGGAATTAAATGAAATGATATTTACATAGTTTGCTTGTTGGTCCCGTTTTTTCGTCAAATATTTGACAAGTGTGACCGTAGCTTAAGTTTAAACATTTTTAGGAGCACCATTAATGTTAATAATTTATACCAAATAAAACAATTTTTTAAAAATTCAAAATTATTAACTAACAATAGAATGTAAATTTTATGTAACAGAAAAAAATCGAAACTAAAATGCAGCTTAAATAGTGATCTTACAAACCATAATGTCCTTGGTCAGGCGTTCGTTCACACAAAATTCTTGACAACTAGCCAAAATTTTATTATCTTAGACAAAAAGAATAATAAGTTTAATTATATTATTGTAGAAATATATAAACAAAAAAAGATTCGGTCCATTAATTTTTCATAAACATATTTTAAATGAAATATGTATTTTTTTTTATGAAATATTGTTCGTGCTGATTTAATTAATTTTGTCATAATAATTTATTTCGTTCTCAGTTTGATAGTCATTATTATGTTGTCATATTAATAATGTGTATCATAATTACAACATTTATTAATTGTTTTGATGTTTTATGTAATTTAAACTAAAACGTTTAAGTTTAACACGTTTATAAATAACAATTTAAAAATTTTATTTATAGGAAGATTAGGAATTTATAACTTTGATATGTAAATACAAAATATGTATAGAAAATATAAAATATTTTTTAATATAAATGCTAGTTAACTGATAACTGCTTTTAAATGTTATAATTAACAATACCTAACGAGTGTTTAAGTGTATTTAATTATAAACGGAATTCAAATGTTTTAATTGAAAATATTTTACATGTTAATACTTGTACATGTTACTACTAAGTTGGTTTTTTGTTAAATCAATTTGGTTTAACGCCAAAGAAGTTATAATAATATTTATTTAAATTAGATTTCATTGTTTATTTCAGTCATTTCTAAAATTAACAATATATTATTATATAATTGCAAATACTAGTAGTTGTACTATAAAAATAAGTAGCCCTTAGAAGGTGATTTTATTTACATTTTATTTACACCAACTACTTGTTAATTACGTATTGCATACAAGACTAAATATTTGCAACTTCATTACTATTCAAAGCCGATTTTTAAATTCACTGCTTTACAAAACGATTTAATAATTGAGAAATTATACAAGACAAACTTTTTCATACATATTTACAAATCGTATGATGCAATTTTTTTATTTATTAAAGAATCCACCATCCATTTTCGAACGTCGGAATAAAAAATTACAATGCTTGGCAAATTTCCATACAATTTTTGAGTTGCTAGAAATGAAAGTTGTTTCTTTAGTTATTTGGAACGCTGAAAACGAATCTGCACTCAGCTCTTTTTATACACAGAAAAAATTATTGCCGAATTATTTTCAAACAAACGCTTGTTTGATTTTTTTTTTAATATCTACAAATTTTTTTACTGATTCAATTAAAATTTTTGTTTGATTTTTATTTAACCAACAAAAATGTTGACAACCATTCAAAAATATAATACACCCGTTATTGGTTTCAAGTTTTCCTAATTTTGTATGAAATATTTAACGCTTTTTAATGTTGTCGTCTTTTTGCATTTTTTTATTTGATCGTAAGCAACACTTCTTTATGTGAAATATAAGAACTACAACAAAAAACACATGCAGTCTATTTTTGGACGCTTTATAAAAGTACAACAGTAAGAAAGATGAAGAGGTTTGAAGAAAAAAAAAAAACAAAAAAATAGCAGGTAGAAAAACGCTTCACTCTTTTTAAACAACAGAAACAACAACAACATTATAAGAAACAAAATAAATTTTTGGTTGGTTTCAAAGTTGGTTAAAAAAAAAACAAAATCCCGTATTCAATTTTTTCAAACTGTTTGCTCAAATACATCAAATACAAAAATATAATGATGACGAAAAACATATCGAGTCGGTCTGTCGCCGTTTTTCGGTTACATTTCTTCTTCATTAGCAAAGGAAAGGATACAGCAACAGTGAGTGATGACGAAAAACATTGTATGTTTTAAAAAAAGACTTCGTTCAAAAATTATTCCAACAAAAAAATGTGTCTCAAAGCCAGCCGGCCGCTCTGCTCTCTCTGCCATCATCTTCTAATACAGTGCCTGCTTGTGTGCGCATCATTGCTTGTGCAAAAACTTTTTTTTTTGATTTTGAAATTTAGTATATGAATTTCAGTAAACTTTTTGTTTGATTCAGTTAAATTATTTGTTTGAAAAAATCAGTGTTTTTTTCAATAAACAAAATGCAAATAAATTGTTTGAATATGCGAATTTGTTTATTGGACCGATTTCAGACAAAAAATTGTTTGATTCTACAAATTTTTTGTTTGAATTGGAAAAATAATTTTTTCTGTGTACGATCCACTACAATTAGTTGTGAAGAGGGTATACTAAGTTTATCATTCCGTGGGAAACTTTTTTAGTATTCGTCTAAGAGTCCATAAAGTATATATATGTGACAGCGCATAGAGAAAGGGACCAGTAAGGTAAAGGGAACAGTAAAAACCAACTACACAAAACAAGAAGTAGGGACGACCTACGCGCGTTGACCAACTAGGTTGAGATGTGTCGCTTTCAAATGAGACCAATACCAGTGATGGTACACCAAAGATACACGTATTAAAATCTTTAAAATGGCAAAACCCTTAGGTCTCTTTCTATTTTTCGCGTCACATATTCTGGGTCCCTGAGTAATTCTAAGTCGATTGAGAAATCACACTCACTTTCGAACGATTCCCCTAAGCAGTTTGGGATCGAAATCAAGTAAAATCGTTGCAGTAGGAAAACAGCTATGAATCAAAATGTGGAACAAATACCGTTAAAAATTTATAATTTTGTTACAAAAAATATCATAAATAGTGGCGAAATGCATATATCGTCAGCTCATTATTGGTTTGACCTACCGATCATTTAAACAAAATTGAGTTAGGTATAAGGAATATATTTTTTTAAATATCCCCTTTCTAAATCCAAAACCTGTTTCGCGAAATTTTTTATGGTTTCTGAGATACTAAGCATTAATTTTGCTCCATATTAACTATTTTAAAGTTCTTTAAGTATTGTTTTGCTCTACACGCCATTATTTGGCGATTGCACCAAATTCTTCATATAAAGACGTACAAAATATATATGTATCACTCTTGCTTTGATTCATTACCTTATGAAGAAAAGTAGTTTAACAAAAACATTGTCGACTCAGTAGGTCTACGCAAAACGACTGCTGACAGTGATGGAAAATTCAGTAATATGGGACTATTTTCAGTAATTTTTTCTTTCAAAAATACTACGGTACCCCCATGTGTGTATTAGTACTCTTTTCTTATTATGCTTTTTTATTTAGAAATTTAGCGTTGATATTTTTTTAACATTGACTAGCAGGGCTGTTAAGTCGTCAACAAAAAGAACTAGCTCCGACTCTAACCGCTGAAATTCCAACTCCGACTTCTTATCTAACCTTAACGCTAATATATATGAGACTGGTCCTTATATGACTTTAAAAACTTTTTTTAATCCAGTACCTTTTAAATGGTTAAATATAGAAAGAAAAGGATTTAGTAAAAATTTCGAATCAATATTTTGAATATTGCATCGCCACTTCCTAAGTATTTTTATTTTGGAAATTATTCGAATATTTTTTTAAGTTTTTCATGTCGAAAAATTGTGGAGTCGGTGTCGTGAATTTCTTGTGGGTACTTCAATCCGGTACAAAAACCTCACGCCGACTCTACAACTCCGACTCCACAGCCCTGTGAACAACATTGCCTACACAAAATTTCTTATCAAAAGGTTATGGCAACACTGCTTGTTGGTATACATATTTTAATGTCAGATATCCTCATCAGGAGGCTTATTCTGAATTGCGATGCGAAAATCAATGCGATGCGAAAATGCATAAATGCGAACAGTTGCTATTCTGTATTGCGATAATCGCAAAGTTTTTTTTTAATCGCATTTCAAATGCGAAAAGGTGACAAGTCGGTATTCTACATTGCGAAAACAATTGTCAAATTCGCAAAATTTATCCGACAACAAAATAGCATTCGCAAAGTACAAACATGTTAGTGAGAGATAATATTTTATTTATTTATTCATTCATATATTTATTATTTAATTCAGGGAAGCAAGCAATAAGACCACGAAACCGCGTCAATTTGATATAATAATGGAACTTATGAATAAGCACAGCCAATTTGCAAGAGGCTATTTGAAAACACCAAATGCACGTCAGTCGGCAAATACTTTGTGGCAAACGTTAACTGAAGAACTAAATATCAATGGACCACCTATTAGAGAAGCTGTAGGATGAAAAAAGTATGAAATATATAAACCAGTTCAAAAATATTTGACTTCAACTTTAATTTTAATAGGTTTGGGCCGATTTTAAAGTACACACAAAACATTTTCATTTTCTTCTTAGTCGAACCACAGTGCCACAAAATCCATTTTTATTATTTTTTTTATTACAGAATGTCATAAATAAATTTTTTAAACAATTTTCACAGCCAAACACAAACAATTTATTTATTTTTAATTTGACTTTTATTGACACTGAAGTATATTTGAGCAGCGTTGCCACAATTTGAAATAAATTGCGAAAGCGATTGCGAAAGTCTAACAGAATACCAATTTTCTTTCGCATCGCATTTCATTTGCGCATCGCATTGATTTTCGCATCGCAATTCAGAATAAGCCTCCAGAATTTTGCTGTTGAAATTTAGCCAGCTCGGCCCATAAATGGCTGAGAATTGAGCAAAAAAATTTGTATTTAGTTTTTTATCTTTAAGTTTATTTTCAAAAATAATTTTTTTTTTAAAGAACCAAAATGTTGAAAAAAGTACTCTTTTGCTTGGTGGTCAGTACCATCTAAATTTTTCAATTTTTCATCACTGACTGCTGATTTTTTGTAGAGTTGTGTTTTTTGCATGCAATTGTTTTTGAAGCAATTGTTTTGATTGCAGTATTGCAAAGCATCACTAAAAACAAATGCCATTGATAAGGCATCCGAAATTAAAACAATGTATGAATTTCGAAGCCGTTGTGCAGTGAATATAGTTACCATGCTATAATGAAAAGTTGTGGAGTTTATGAAGCTGTTCCTTTTGGTGTTGCATTGCAATACTGCGTTTATGAAGTCAGCCCATGGTTTACACAAACAAAGTGCGTGTTGTTGTTTTAATTGTTGTAATACCGCATGGATCTAATAATTGGACCATGAGCAAAAGCAAAATAAAATGACAAAAAGAAAAAAAATATTTCTATAAAATAATAAACACGTTAGGGCGGGTCGATTTATATTTCGACAATTTCCCTATGATTTCCGTATTCTATGGGTTATTCCATGAAAATTTGCCAAAGGAACCATACCTCTATCGTTAAAATCGAGTCCCCTACTTTTTGTTGGTAGATTTTTTCCCAAATTGACGTTCGTATGAAATATTACCTACACGTTCACATCCATAACTCAAAAACTATCGATCGGATTTAATCGCCAGTAGGCGCGTTGGAAAGGTGAGCTCAAAAGTTACGGGCATTTTTGTCCAAATTTTGGAGCATTTTTCCATTTTTTTCATGATTTTGTCCAAGAATATTACTTTCATGGCCATTTTTTTGGCTCAATTTTTTTGACTTACGAAGCTTACGAACCTTACGTTACGACTGGACTGATTTCCGCTTTACATTATTGGCATATTTTTTCACAGGGTGCACACCCTGTGTTATGTTTGTTTATTTCTTTTTGTTTTTAGTTTCTTTATAGTTTTCTTTATTTTTGTTTGTTATTTTTGTTTGTTTATAATATTCCAGTGTATGCTAGTTTTGTTTGAGCGTCATTTCAGTGAAGTGTTACTTGAAATAACTAACAAATAATCAAACTATTTTGAAATTTAGAAAAGATTTAAAGGTAAGTGTAAAAACATTGCTAACTATTATAGTTTATATTATTATTCTATGAAAATTATTATTCTATGAAAAACATATTTAATTCTTTTAGTGACGGCTTAAAAAATGGATTCAGAGCCTGGTTCATCGCAAAATCCAACAGATACCCAATGCAGTAGTTTGCAACATTTGAATTTTTGTAGAAAAAAAAAATAAAAAGGGGAAAAAAATCAAAAAGTTGGTTTTATGTGTTATTTTGTTTTAGCAATATCGCATGAATTAATCAACCGAATTCGATAAATTTGGGCTTAAACTCTTCGTTTTGAATTGTAAATTGAATTAAATAATGGATTGAGCCAAAAAAATGGCCATGAAAGTAATATTCTTGGACAAAATCATGAAAAAAATGGAAAAATGGTCCAAAAATAAAAATGCCCGTAACTTTTGAACTTTTTACCAACAAAAAGTAGGGGACTCGATTTTAACGATAGAGGTATGGTTCCTTCGGCAAATTTTCATGGAATAACCCATAGAATACGGAAATCATAGGGAAATTGGTGAATTTGTTCACTCCCTACAAATCGACCCGCCCTAAAACACGTGTTAATAAATAGTAAAAATTTCTAAAAATTATTAAAAAAATTAAAAAATGGAACTGATTTTGTAAAATAAAATCAAATAAAAAAAAAAAAAAAATCATCAATGTTGACTTTTTATAAGATTGTTAATATAGAAAGTTTCATTTCAACTATAGCAATAAGTATACGTATGCAGCACAAAAAGCTAAGTTTTAAAAATTATTTTAGAAAAGTGGCGTAGGTATGCGGAACAAAATAATATTTTTTTACTTTTAATAACAATCTATTAATTTCTAGCTTCATTCATTAAAGTTGACGAAAATTTAAATTTTTTCTTCAAAACATAAGCTGGAAGCAGCGTAGAAAATATAAAAAATTCTATCGTATACATTTGAACAATCTTCTTGTTTTTCTCTACTCCGACTTTTTGGCATATGCGCCAAACCAATAATGAGCTGTAAATATGTATAGATTTAAGATTTTGCACAAGTTCGTCCTATATGACTAGAAATTGTACCACAAAATTTCCTCAAGATCGGTCCATAGTTTACATTAGAACCCATATAAAGCCCACTTTCGGAAACACTTTACTACGCGTAAAACCGTTACGAATAATGCCATTTAAATAAAATTTGATCAGTCATAGTTTAATAAGACTAGAAATGACATTTTCAACTTTCGTGAAGATCAGTCCATTATTCTCTTTCACCATAAATAGCAAGAATGATAGGAATTAAGATTACGGACAAGCGCATGATTACCCGTTGTTAGATGACGTAGTCTGTGAACGGCAAAGTTTGCCAAATTTAAAAGCCCTTTCGATTTAAACATTTCTTATAAGACAAGTATGCACTTTATTAGAGCTGGCGTAGTTTTTATTTCTATCATTTTTGATATATAATAACTATTATAGTAACTATAGCATAACCAGCATCATTTTTAGGCAATCTTTAAAAGAAAAACATTAAAATGTTTTTAAAAAAATTATCTTGTTTTGGTCGAACTTTAACGATATCTCAGTGCAGATTTAAAAACTAAAACATTTTTTAAATTAAACTGAATAGAGTAAAGCCTTTTCAAGTTATGCAAGTGCCTTCATTATTAATATAAAGCTATATCGCGAAAACTGGGCTGATAAAAAATTCTAATTACGATTAAATTTTAAATGAACTTTAAACTTGTGTTATCTTTTTGTTTGTCAAGCCAAAAGCTGCAGCATTTGAGTTAAATAAAGCTAAATAAGCCTTTTTGCTTTTATAAACTAATCACCCATCTGCTGAAAAACGCGCGATTTTAAAATCACTTGTGGGTTCAAAATCGCCAATTTAATTTTTTTGTTTGCTGAACGTTATGTTTTTTTTTTGATTTACATTGAACGAAGAAGCATTTGAAGCAAGTTTAAAAGTAACACAGTAGTCAAATAATAGAAGTATATTTTTTAATTTAGTATTTTTTTTTTTGAAATTGATCAAAAATTTGTATTTTTATTAAAGACATTAAAAGAAACTCATAAAGTTTTATTCACCCCTATCGCGAATGTTATGGGAATATGATACATGGGATCAAACCTAAATTCCCATCCCCAACAAATCGGTATCGCAAATATTTTGGGAGTAAAAATTTCTATTGTGAATTATTTTTCATTGCTTTGTAAGCAAAAGTCACTATTGTGAGTAACTTGTCAGTGCCTGTATTGTAAAAGAAAAATATACAAAATAAAATACTAATAAAAATATGATAAAATAAATAATGAATAGTGTTTATCTTCATTTTCTTTATGTACACTCCTTCAATAAGAGGAAAAAGTAATTTAATTTAGTCCTACTTTAGAATACAAATTAAAATTTGCATGTTCCCTTCTCGTTCACATCAACTTGTTGGGAATTTATTTATTAAAAAAATTCGCGGGAGTAAACAATGGCGATACCAAATTTTTTAAGTTTGGGAAGTCATTCCCAAAAAATTTGTTATGGGAATCATTCACAATACGAAATAAAAAAATATGGGAATATTTTCATGGGACTAGCTGTTTGCGATAGGGGTGATTATAACCAAGGCGAATTTATTACAGGTGGTCTTAAAAGCCCTGCTGATAATAGCTAAAATCACTGTTGGATGTCAAAATTTTGTTTATTCTCTTTTATTATCTTTGTTTCTGTTTTGTTTTATTTCTGTTTTTGACATTGTACAATGATTTTACAAAAACAAATTGCTTGTGGTTTTTGTACGAGTTGTACTTGTTGTAGTACCGAGATTACCTGGGATGAATTCGCCTTGATTATAACTTTGGTGTTTCTGCTGCATTCTACTCAATTTTTATAACGAATACAAGTTCACTTACAGTCACTTTGGTTTTTGCTTGCGGGTTGGAATAAGAACATTTTTTGTGATTGCGAATTCCAATACATCAATTTAGTAACTTCAAATCGTAGTCGCATTTTTTTGCGAAATGTGATTCTCAGCACATGGGAAAATGCTATTTTTGTCTTTTAGCCACCATTTTAAATGCGTAAACTTTAAAATATACAATATAAATTTATTAATTATTTATTTTATAAGCAAACATATGGATTCCGCCCTAAAAGAACTGCTCTTTTTTTTTTGGTTAAGAACGAAAAAAGCCAGTTTTGGATACCCTTTTTCGAGAAAGAAGTGGAGGCAAACCATTTGGAGCACTATTTTCTCAATAGTTTTTAACTGTTCTTGTTGAAACATTAACTGCCGTATACATAAAAAATAAAATAAGTTTGAAATGTGTTTTAAGCCAAAATGTTCATACAAATTTTTCTTAAATGCATTTCAAATCCATTTTAATTTTTTATGAATACGGGGGTAAGGCTACATATTTGGGCGCCAATGTTCGCTTCAAGCGACTCAATTGTATTCGGTACAGTATCACTATAGACTTCTGACCTAATTTTATTAACTTAAAATTACGGTGGTCATATTTTTAAAGGCAGAATACAGAAAATCAGTTGACAGACGCTTAAATATCTTTTTTATACTATTAAATTTATTCCATTTAATTAACTACAATACGCAACGTCCTTCAATCTTAATTTTTTTTTGTTTTTGTGAACTCTACTTAAACAAATCCAAATGGTAACATGCACTTGGTGACTGGATATTCAGGGATGTTCTGGAAATCGAAAACGCAAAACGCCAGAATTTGGAAGTTGTGTTTAATACACTTTTATTCTAATTTTTATAATTTTTGTTATAAAATTCTGTTTAATCGAGAAATATTTGTCATAAAATTCTTTTACTACAGAAATCTTATTAAAAAACCAAGTTTAAAGTTCTTGCGTTATGCGTTTTCGATTTCCAAAACACCCCTGATAATCAAGTAGCATTTAGCGCTGAGACACAGTATGAAATTAATTGTGTAGAAAGAAGGTGATATACATGGACTTTGCCGTGATAAGTCATCCACTTGGTTATACATACTCCAAATTTAGCCCGTTTTTTAAGCAAAATTATTGTTAAAAGCTTTCCACATTGGCGATCCAATTTTGAGTTCTTATAAATCTCGGATTTTCAAACAAATAAACAACGATGTGAATTCGAATTAAGAAGAGTATCAAAATTAGATTTATCGAAAATTAATTTTGTATATTAACGATGTTAGAACGGGATGTTTGAAATTTGAACATATCAAAATTTTGCTACAGTTTTCTTAAAAATCGAAAATCTTAGTGTTTGTTTTTGCAAATTTTGAAAATATTTCTGTTTATTTCGTTAGGGTCGAATAAAGTGTTCTCATACCTAGAGAACTCCTTAGAATAAATTAAATCTTTAACACATTTTAAAGTTATTATTTCTGAAAAATTTTGAGAAAGAAAGAACAATTTTACAAATTTTTAATAATGAAAAAAATGAAATAAATGGGGAACGTATGTGTTCGAGCCTAAAATAGAATACAGGTCAAATACGGAACATGAAATTAAATACAGATTTAGATTAGATTTTAAATTTTCTCAAATACAGCACTGTTTTGTATAATACAGTAAGGAAGGTCACCGAAGCTTAACAGGTGGGGCTCTTCTATTTTTACCAAATACAGACCGTTACCTAAGCGCCTTTGATATTCGGCTTTTGTATTGAATTTTTGGCATCGCTGAAAATACGATATCTTGCATGTAATGGCTTCGTGCAATAAATGTGAATTTTTATGGCATTAAAAATTTACAAAATTTAGTTTTGTTTATAGGAAAACTTAAGGTACAGATATAAATAAGGGCAATTTATTTTTGATGCCTACTTTCAAGCATTTTTCTAGTATTGTTATTTACAATATTAAGGGCCATTATTGCAACTTGGCGTTAGTTAAATGCAGGATTTTGTCCCACGCATAAAAAAGTGAGCGATATGTTAAAGGCAAGTTCATCCTTCTGGGTAGGTTAAAGTTAGGTTGAATAATGAATAACTTTTTTTACGTCCGTCAAAATCCTACCTTTAACTAACGCCAAGTTGTAAAATGGCCCTAAGAACTTGGAAGTATTATCTTTAAGACGTGCTTACATTTGCGGAGTTCAGTGTTTGGTGCAAATGGTTTTGCGAAAGAAAAAAAGCACAATATCGCACCACTTTTTTGAAATTTAAAGGAAACTGTGTGCATTTTTTTTTTTTTACTAAATTTAACAAAAGAGCAACGATATTTTGCATATGCTCTTTCGCAAGACAATTTGCACTAAACACTGAACACCGCTATTGTTTTTAAATGTGCCCTGTTCTTTCAGAGATATTGAATTTTCGAAAAAAGGAAAATTTTGAAAAAACAAAATTTTTCTTTTTAAAAATTCATAAAAAACAAGTAAGAAAGTATAGTCGGTCAAGCCCGACCATATGATACCCTACACCACAGTATTATAAAACACATCATGATATGTCCATATAAATATGGATTTATCTATGTTAATAAACTTTTTTAAAATCGATTTAAATGTTTGTGAGAGAGTGAAATTGCCGCCTACCTCCCCTCGTGGTCCTATTTTTTAAAAACTGTAAAGGTTATGTGTCTTTATAGATATGGATCAATCTATGTTTTAAATTTCATTAAAATCGGTTTAAAAGGCAGAAATTACCCCAATCTCCCCTCGTGGTCCTATTTTTTAAAAAATGCATCCCTTTTGTTTCCATAAAGATATGGTTCTATCTATGTTTTAAATTTCATTAAAATCGGTTTGATAGTTTCTGAGAGGAAGAAATTTCCCCATAAATTCCCTCGTGGTCCTACGATTTGGCCCATTTTCAATAGGCTTGTGCCAATAAGAACCTGTGTCCCAAATTTTATCAAAGTATCTCCAAAATTGCGACCTGTACTTTGCGCACAAGGTTACATGGACAGCCAGCCAGCCGGACGGACATCGTTAGTTCGACTCAGCAAGTGATTCTAAGTCGACCGGTAAACTTTAAGGTGTAGGACCAATATTTTAAGGCGTTACACACATCAGCACAAATGCATAATACCCTCTCCACTATTGTGGTGTGAGTATACAAATGCGACAAAAATCACAGTTTTGGCCTAAAAACATTTATCTTAACATAATTTAAAATGAAATGAGGTGTATTTTATTGTAATCGGTGCACAACTTTTAATTTTATTTACAATTTACTGAGAAAACTGAATATCGAGTTCCATACAAAAAGGAAAAAACGAGCCTTTATTTTGGACATAACAGGTTATAAGATTTGAAATCAGCGACCTCAAATTAGTAATAATTTGTAATCAAATTCCAGCCCGCAAAGTGACTGCTCCGCAGTGTAATCAATTCTAAATTTTTAAACAAAAGGAAATGTAAGCGACTTCTTTTAAACGCTAAACAGATCCCAAATTATACAAACCGCTTAGCGCCCGATCGTTGCGGGTTCTATTCCCGCCGAGGGTCTGACTAGTTTCACTACAGCCGGCTGATGGTCGTCGCTACAATTGCTTCCGTAATTCCCGAGAATCAATTTTACTGTCTTTCAAATGTAAAATAAAATGTCACCATAGATGAGCTTTAGAAGAAATTTTCCATTTAGTCCGATTTTTTTCTGCATGACTTTTTTCAATTTAAAATAATGCCTAAGTAACACTATCGGTGTAATAGTTGAATACCTTAAAAAAACTCTACACTGTGAATATACCTAATTTTTTACTAATATCATTATTAAATAACAAATTATAGATTTAATTAAAATGTAAATCTAAACTAGAGGTGGTAATAAAATCTATCTATTAAATATTGAGTTTCTTAACATTGTTACAAATTTTTTTGTTTTATTATTGTTTGAAATAAAACAATATGTGTAATTATTTTCATAATTACAAAATTAATTTATACAAACATTTCATTTCAAACAACTAAATTTTATTTAATAAACTTTAATGTCCACAAACCACAATAAAACTGTTTAAACAATAAAAGCAATCAATTTTAATTATTTTTTTTCTTTTTAACTATTAAATCGATATTGAAAAATTACGATAATTGTTTAACAGCGCCACCTGTTTGAACAATTTTAAACGATAACGTTTTAAAGAAAATTATAAATTCAATAACAATAAATAACAACAATAAAAAAAAAAATATGAAAAAATAGATTGTAAGACATGTTGATGTGAAATTAAAATTCTTTTAAGAACACAAAAAAAAAAACGTTCTAGCAGTTACTTTGTGTACATTAGAAATTGAGATTCAGATAGATTAAGATTTTTTCAACACAATGTTGTGATAAATTGTTGGGTTTTAAGATGCTCTTAAACATGGTCACACAACGGAAAACTAATTACTGGACCCACGTGAGATGTGCTAAACTGCGGCTGTCAGTGAAACCTAACCTAACCTAACCTACGATTCTCTTAGATTATTATAACGCTACAACGGGATTATGCATTATTCTATAGAATAATCCACTGCAATTTTGTTCTAAAGATTAAACGCGATATCAGGTGTTTTAAAATTCAAAATAGTAATTGTCATGAATTTATTAAAGTGAACAATTAAGAAGGTGGCTTGTAAATTTTAATTTAAACAATAGAAATAATGGTTTTATTTGATGTGTTCTATTGGTGCCGCTGGTAACGGTGTAATTAAATGCCGGTTATTTATAAATAGTGCTTAAATAAAATTAAAAATGTTGCAATTAGAGTTGATAAGTGAAATTAACTAAACTTTAATTCACTTTCGAACTTATTTTCAGACTATTTTCGAAATTATGAAATTGACCGTAAGGGTGATGTCGTTGCGACAATGCTAACGTTCTCTTTTAGAGCTCCTTCTTAAATCCTCGCGAATTTACATAAAGACTTTTTTGTTGCAAACAATGAGGGGACTTTTTGACATTACATCGATCAATGCTTCTAATTACTTTATTCGTAGCAGTGTTGCCATAAAGTTACTAATTGATAGATTGGGAAATGTAGAATTAATTTGCAATAGGCAATACTGACAACAATTTATAAAGCCGAAGTAAAATGCTTTTAAAAGCAAAATATCTGATTTAATCAAGCAAGAAATTGTGGACCAAACTGAGCTGGCTGTCGTATCTTAAGATTTAAATGATGCTGAAAATTTTCATACTAAGTCTGTGTTCATACGGCTCATGTCTTATTGACTTCATTGCTACTTTATAGGCGAGAGGGACGAGGGGAAAAGAAACGAGTACACAGATGCATGTACTGTCTTTACGTTTTGCTTTTTCATTTGTTGTTTAATTTTGTTATTGTTTTCAATATCAAAAAAGCACACATGCATACGCACGACTATACAAAATAAAAAACTGTCGTCAACATGACATGAATAATTTGAACGCCAATTCATGTTCAAAGAAGAAAAAGGAAGAATCTTGTCAATAAGACATTAGACGTATGAACTCAGACATAGCATAACAAAAATAAGAAAGAAAAAGGTAAAAGAAGTGTCAAAATTTGCGCTTCAATTCTTATAGCAGGCCGTTGTTTTACACTATCAAACGATGCTTAAGTATTCTGTCTGATCTTATTATTGTATGAAAATTTTTAAAAAACAATCACCCTTGTCGTGGTTGGAGAACGTGAACTTACCCTGCAAATAATATTGAACTACCTGATCCATTTTGATCAAATGGACTACTACCTGGACTGGTCCAATGTAATGCAAGCATGTCATTGTTAAAAAGGGATTATAGTGAGACGACATGTCTTCGTTTTTAACGACATGCTTTCGTTTTTAAACGACTTCGAAACTAGTCCTCTTGATTATACCATGGAGTAGTTTTAAGACAACTCCTTTGTAATCCTGTCCTAAGGCAGGTTATATGGTCCTGCCTTAGGACATCGTAATGTTAAATATACCATGTTTTTTCCATACGTTTGGGCTACTTTTGGACTAGTCCTAGTCCCTTTTGAGCTACATTTTACACGCGTGTTTGGACTAGTCCTATTATTTGCAGGGTATTTCCTTTTATATAATACTAAAAAGCCGTAGGCGTATTTTAAATGACAGGCTATTCCTTAAAATACTTAATTAAGACTTGTGTGATAGTTTAAAGTACGCTTACGTGCTACTTTTACTACCCCGTAAGAATCATAAAACTTAACAAAAAGTTTCCTAAAGTTCAATATGGTTTGACACATATGATTTACGAAGTTGGTCAGAAATTAAAAAAGCGGCATAACATCACGTAGGGTATAAAAATACCGGCCAGAAGGAGTTGATAAACCACGACACGTGGAAACTTGTGGAAGGACAGGCAAAAGGAGGCAAAGACTTCTCTCAATGCTAGTAAAACTGCATGGCACAACCGCCTAAACCGAGAAGTTAAACGAACAGCTCGCCGGAATAAGGGTGAATAACATAGCTAAAAAACACAAGCAACTGCCGGCGCAAATCGAACAATGGACCGATATATCGCTATATTAACAAAACAATGTCTACTTTTAAACCACTAAGGAATACGCTGCAGAACCAATAACATCAAAAGCACAATAACTTAGTCTATGGGAGGAATTTTTCTCCTATACGCTATCATCGTCCAGCCCACCGTAACACTCAATTTGTACCTGTGCAGATCACATTACGAACACAAACATACCGATCGAATTTCCTAACATCACTAAGATATGCGAAGCGATAAAATCATAATCAAAAATATTGCTTAATCAAAATAGTGATAACTCAATTATTTGTTTAATTAAAAATTCTTCAATAACACTATGCGACAGTTTGGCGATTTTGGTGACCAATTTTTTTATGGGCCTCTAAAAATTCTGAAACTCGGAAGGCCCTCAAAAAAGGTGTCATGAGTTTTTGGCCATCAGCTAATTAAATAGTCCGCCGAATAAACTTTGTGAAAATTGTTTGCAAGAAATAGCTTTTTCGTGCACTTTTGTTAAAAAAAAAATAGTTAAAATATGTTTTCACTTTTTTTTTTTAATAACCGTCAGGGACTTCTAATTTTTTTTTTAATTTTTCTGAAGAGCTATAATTTTAAAAGTTTCCAGTAGGCATACCAAAGCTCTGCCACAAAATCAGATCCATATTTAAATCAGGGTTTAAAAAACTGCAGTCGAACAAAAAACCAAAATTTGTGTACAACTTTTCGCTTTTTGAGTTGGTTTGAGAGCGATTGTTTACATTAAATGAACTTGGAAGTAAAAGAAACAGTTTTTCTTTGGCTAATGACAAATGAAGATGTGGAAGAAATTGTAGTTTTTCTGCAGTTTTTTAAACGCTGATTGCTCAGCGTCTTTCAGTTTTTCCATATAAATTTCGTGTGAACACTTTTTATCGTATTTTGCAAATAAAAGTTCTAAAAAATTTTTGTTACAATTTTTATAGACATATTCTTGTAGAAAATGAATTGTGGAAAAAGATACTGTGAGTAAATTCCCTCCCCTCCAGGGGTGTCGGGACCACCATAAGGATATTTCACCTTTTGGTGTTACATGCTCTGGGGCATAATCAGGTGCAGCCAATACCTGGGATTCGGCAAAAATCCAAGATTTACAGATCAGAGGAGATCTTCACGATCTTTAGCGATCGCGGCTGACCAGAGAACCTATTTGGTACCACGGGAGTCAGTAGCCACGGCAGCGGACTGACTATTACTTGAGGCCTCTGTTAGTTAACTGTCTTTCAGGAAGATTGTTTCTGCGGGAATTTCGCATATCAGTTGAAAATATACTTTCTGGCATTACGTGGTGTTTGTGGTTAACTACCTAAAAGGAAAGGATATCCTGAAAATCCCACTAAAATGCTGATTTTTCACCGCTTGTGAGATATTTCGGCCTGAGGGAGGATCAACCCTATTTGCTGTTGCTACTCACCAGACGCTGCTATTAATTTTCCAAAAGAAGCAGAGGTAGATTGGTGCATAATCTTGCGGGATAAGGCCCTCAAATTGCTTCCTGAAAGTGCTGGTTGCTCTCAGGAGCGTTTGGTAAATGCATTGTTTGCTTCCCAGTGGTTAAGATCCACTTTAAGACCGGTATCAATGTTAATCTTTTCCACAGCTGTGGGTAAATCCTTATAATTAAAAAATGAATAATTTTTTTTCCGAATCTCTGCAATTTATGTGGCATTGACGAAAAATTCTTTATTAATTTAACACTTCAACTTTAAATCAATTATAACAGTCTGCTACACATATTAAAAAAAAAACGACATAAAAGGTGAATATCCATTAAAATGTTCAATGATTTAAAGTTGTGCTTAACAGCCAACAGTAACTTGAATTTTAGAATTTGAAATGAATTCGAATGGGACAATAAGGCGACAATTTACAACTAGTAAAAACCTTTCTACAAGTTTAAAATGTAAATGTTATTTATTTTTAGTGAGAGAATAAATAAATAAATAAATTGTATTAAAATTTTCATTTTAATGCCATTAAAAAACATCAACATTTTAAATTTTATTTACATTTTGTTTTGATTGTAACGATAAATTCAGCAACAACAATCATTAAAAACTTTTAAATTTTTTTTTTGTATTTCAAAAATTGAAATGCATATTCTATTGATTTACAACAAAGGATGGGAAAAAATTTGTAATTGTGTTTTAAAAAGAATTCATTTCCTACTTAAAATTATCACAAAATTATGCATCTTATATGTTGTTAAACATCTGGTAAAAAAAACTTTATTTTTTTGGCTTAATTATAATGATACTAAAAAAAAAATTTAAATTATAATTATCTGGTTTAGCGGGTATCGGTGTATCTTTAGAATGTGTGTTTTTAAAAAAACATGCAACAATCATGGCTTTTTAAATTTTTTACAGTTTAATAAACATAAAATTTTAGTTGTTTTTTTGTTAATTTTTTTCTGGCTTACTGGCAACAAGCAGTAACAATTAAATGAAAACCTTTAAAATTAAAAATTTAAGTAAATGTAATTAAAATTTATCATGGCTACGATTGCAATTAAAGTTTTTTATTTTTTTAAAATTGATTTTCTGTGTTTTCTTCAGCAGTTTTAGTTTGAAGTTCAGGGTTAAAATGTTTGTTGTAGATACAATGTCTGTAATTTGATATTTAATACGGTTTTTATTAATTTCCTATTCATAAATGTAGTATTTAATATTTGTAGATTGAATGAAAACAATATCCCAAAATAAACAAAGTATACCTTAATGGGCATTTTTTCAATGTATCAACAAACTGCCTGCTAATTAATGTCGACATAAATTTAAACTAAAGCGATAAACTGTCCGTTAAAGATTTATAGTCAAAAATAAAGTATGTTTTAAGAGAACTAAATCGCCTTTAATTTACTTTAAGTCTTTCATAGACAAATTAAAGTCGACTTTAAATATAAAAGTAACAGAAGCTGTTGTTCGCCAAATATAAAAGTTGGTAAGAAATAGTGAATATGGGCTTTTCCTTTTTGACGTGTCGTGATATTTGTACCATAAAATGTAAAAAAATTAAATAAGGAAGTCAAATTTGTAATTAATGTAACGCCAGAATGCAAATTAGGTTGTATTTTAGGACCATTATTCCTTTTGTTACTTCACGTAGAGCTAGTTGCGCTTTACTCCTAAATATAAAAAAGTAAACTAAACATATGTATATAAAATTTTTTGAGAAACAATTAAAATTACTTCTGGCGTTACGTTTCAAAAAGTAGACTTTTCGCTGGAACTGCCCATATGTATGTTACAAGATATTGGCAGAGATTTTGCAATTATTGACGATTTGGAGGAAGAGTTCTATGGAAAGAGGCATAAAATATCTTGCTCTCGATTTCTTCTTTTTTCCTGTCTTAATAAAATAAATCAGAAGTGGGCACAACTAAAACTGTGCTTGTATTGATGCTTATTAGTATAAGTGAGATGGCAGAAGTACCCACCAAACACAAAGCCAAGCATTTGAAATAAATGGTGCATTATATTTCCCTATTTTATTTTTTACGCATTTAAAGTAATATAAAACATTTTTTAATAGTTTAAATTGTAGAGATTTACTGTTCACACAAAAAAGTAACAGTAATAGGCTTTTTACACTTGCTCACATCTTACATCTTATCGCAAAGATGATAACATCTTCCCATAAGAATTGTACAGGGCTTAAAATCAACATCTTTCTTCATCTTTAAAAGATATTCCTATCTCATGTTGTGTCATTCAACATCTTTCGATTATTTTAGTGTCATCACTAGAAAAAACAAATAATTTGGTAAAAAGTATATACCGTCACTAGAAAAAAAAAAAAATACAAAAGAGCAGTGCCTATGTTCTGTAACTCTCGCGTCGAGAAACTTTTCGATTGAAATGTGTGAAATGAAACAAAATTGCCATATATTGAAAAAAAAACAGCTGTTTTTCTCACTAAACTGTGTCTGTAACTTTTTTTTTTGGCGAGTACTAGCTGTCACGTAAGGAAATTATTCGCCAATTTCCAGAAAAAGTGTGTCTGTAACATTTTTGCGAGAAGAGTTTCCGCTTTGAACTGTCAAATAATCTCACGAATAAAAATGGGGCGAGAAAAAAATTTTAACACTAAAAAATAATTAAAAATGCAAAATACAAAGAATAATAATATTTTGTTCTTGTTTGTTTTAATTATTTTGCTTTTAACATTTTTATAAAATATATGAATGTTTTCAAAGTTCGTTTCCAAACAACAAACGTTAAAGTCGCACTTTACATTATTTGGTAAAGCCGACGTTTGTATTTTCGCCGCCGTAGTTGAACAATTTTGAATTTTAGTAAATTTTGGTCGCCGTCAACGATATGTGTTAGTGGCGTTCTCAACGTCTGCAATGTCACATCGGCTTCGAGTGCAGTGTTATGACATTTATAACTTAACGACGTAATCTCTGTTGATAGTTTTCGACATGAGTTACAGACTCACTTTTCGAGAAACGTTGGAATATTTTGTTTCACATCTTTTCGATGCGAGAAGTTCTCACTATAGTTACAGAACATGGGTACAGGACAGCAATATCATTTATTTAGTTTTTATTCGCTCTTACACGTGAAAATAAATATTTTTATGATGAAAGATGAAAGATGTTACAAATGTAAACAAGTTTTTTTTTTAATTTTTAACATCTTCCACGCATTCCTCTAAGATGTGCTTAAGTGTAAAAAGGCTATAAAAAAGTACAGTAAATTATTTTTCGCATAACATCATTTATTTGAAATGAAACACGTGCGTTTGCTGGGTAAATTCTCTTGAAAAAAAATACAAAAAATATAAAAAAATGTGTGAGCATCCGCTTCATGTGCATTCGACGCTGTCTCCTAAAAAACTAAATTAAAGAGGCTAAGAATACGTGTGAAATCTCTCAGCACAATTGCGCTATGGAGCGCCCACAATTGAAATAAATACAAAATATCCTTAATATTCGGGCATGTTCTAGAAATCGAAATGAAATGGATTTAAAATCGAGCAAACTTTAAAAACGACCCTGTACTGAAAATTCATAAAAATATTTCATTTTATAGGAGTGGGCAAAAAATATCGATATTTAAAAAAAATAATCGATATATATCGCTGATATTTAAAATACCGATATTGAAATACGACTATCGAATTCGATATTTTTTAAAGTCAGTCTTTATTAAAAACTCAACATTTTAGCCGTTTTTCAAACAATATGTTTTTATAAGTATTGGCATCACTGCATGCATCATATGTTTTTTTTTAACTAAAATCTAAAATGATTGGCATTTATAAGAAGACGAATTAAAGCTGAAGGTCCACACCATGCGTTTATGCGTCTGTCCTTTTTATGCATTTGACAATCAAGTTGAATCATGTATATGACAAGTTACACAACAAAATGCAGAGAATGCATAGACGCATCAACGCATGAAAGTAGGTTTACTTTCTACTTTTGTATCCGTCGCATGTGTGGTGAAAAAAGTCAGATGTTATTGATGGCCATGGATGGCAAATCATATTTTATTTTCAATGTTATCGATAAATATGTTTGTGTGGTGGATTACTTTTTACTATGTTTTCGCATTAAAAAAGGTTTTTAAATTATGAAATTTGGTAATTATGAATTGGAAAAATCACGAATATTTTTATAATAAAAGCTTACTCCCCTATGAATTCTATTAAATAAATTCTATTAAAATATCAATTACACTCATATTAGCACAACAGCTGATAAAAACAACAAATTTGGCGCATAAGACGCATTGCATGTAACTTGAATTTAGAAACGCACAAAAAGTATCATACGCATCTACGCATGAACGCATGGTGTGGACCTTCAGCTTAAGAAAATAAATATATGTGACAGTTTCAGTTAAAAGGGACCTATGGTCGAATAATTAGTTTTGGAGAAAAACGATTTTGAAGTTAACAAGTTAAATTTTTTTCTTATCAAAGGTGTATTTTAAAGCTTACTTATGACAAAAGTAATGCAGTTAGAAAACGGTTTGTTGCATTTGAAAGAGCGTATTGTCTAAGATTAAGATTCACCAAAAAAGTAAAAATCGATTTTTTTCATCCATAGGTCCTTTTTAACTGAAACTGTCACATAGATTAAATTTTTTAATTTGGTAATAGTTTCAGTAAAATACGTTCATATCTAAATACCGATATTTTTGAAATAATAAATATCGATACTCTTAAAAAACATATATTCGATATGTATCGATATATTTTCACAATTTGCCCATCCCTACCATTTTATGTATTTAATTTTTTCAGTATTAATTAGCTTTACGAGACCAACTTTTAAGAGAAGGAAAAACTGCGGTCATTTTGTTAATAATTGAACTTAAAATCTCCTTCGATTTCAATTTCACTTCATGAGAACACAAAAGTGTTTAGAATTTTACTAATTTGCTTTCGAGTACACAAAATACAGTAAATGAGAACACAAATTCAGAACGTAAAGTGACAGTTCTTGTCTGAGTACACATTTTTGGAGTAAACTTTACTAAACCTTTTTTTTTTTTTGGCTTTCTTAAAACTAAAATTTTTTTGGCGAACTAATCATAGTTATATTGCCAGGGTATCACACAAATTTTAGGAGCCTCAACCGCAAAGTCCTCGTTCGACCTAAACCTTCGCATAGGAAGGCGAGAACTTCCAGAATCCGCTCCAGAGTATATTGGTCTCCACCAGTAATCTTCTGAGTTTTTTTCTTGGTACTCCACCAGTAAAACGTCTGAGTTATATTGGTTCTCCACCAGTCACATGAGTTATAAATGGTTCTCCACCAAACAAAACCTCAAATTGAGGTTAAAACCGATTGCATATAGTTAGTGCAGATACCGCAAAAACTGTAACTCGGTACAGTTATACGACGCCGAAACACTAACCAATGCGGGGTGACACCGCAAAACGCAACAAAAGCAGACAAACAAAAACGACCTGTTTGCCCTTAAGAAATAATGACAAAAAGCGCGAGCTGCTTCTCCACTAAGAGCAGTTTTACGAGTGACTGTTTACTAAACCAAAAAAAAAAAACATATGTTTCAAAAGGTAAACAAACAAAAGTAACAAACAAAAAGATTACAAATTGTGAAAAAAATTGTTAAATAAAAGAAAAGTTGAAATAAAAATTAAACCAAAACAAAAAGTGAATAAATATTACTTAATTAAACTTGTTTGTGAAGCATTTATTTGGCTAAATACCAACTTTTGAAACTTTTTTTGTAATGTTAATTTACTTAAGTGCCGGTTCACACACGTCAAGTTTGACTCTTCAAGTCTTGATATTTTAGGAGAGAAGGGAAAAGAGAAGGCCATTTCTTAAAAGGCCTTTCAGACCATCTTTGTACAACATTTAGCTTAACATAATTTCAAATGAAATGAGGTTTGTTTCATTGAAATTGGTGCACAATTTGTGATTTTATTCACAATTTACTAAGAAAACTGAATATCGATTTGCATACAAAAATTACATTTTAAATATGTGTGTGTCATGAACTTTTTTCCTTTTTTTTTCTGAAACTACAGGGCATGTTTAAAAACAATGTAAGCACGGCTTAAAGATAATATTGTTGCCGAGTTTCGGATTTTTTTTAACTGATATGGTACACCGTTTTCAAGTTGTTCCAATATATGTAGTGAAAGTGCCTTAATTTTGGACATAACGGTATATCTCGCAAACTAGAGCTGAAAGAGAAAAATGGAGATTCGATTTGAAATCAGCGACCTCAAATTATTAAAAATTAGCAATCAAATTTCAGAGCGCAAACTTACTGCTGCAGTGTAATAGATAACATTTCCATTATTTTCATTTAATTTGTTTACTTTTTGTTGGTTTTACTTTTAGCACATCTTCCTTAATGAACAAAACTCAACCAAAACGATTTACATTATTGTTTTCATTTGGAAGTTATTTTATTATGTATGTTACTTTGTTTTTGTAAAGTGATCTGAATTCTTTTGCTTTTGCTTGTGCAAAAAAACAAAACAAAAAATTTTACTCCTTCTTTTCTCGCTTCTCATAGAAGCGAGTATGGAAGGTGTATCTCATCTTTTATACCAAAGAGCAGGCCTTCAAAAAGGTCTGAAGTTAGAAGCTCTTCTGAGTTTTACCGCAGGGTTTAAACCACTAACATTGGCCGCTAAAACTGGCAAATAAAAGTAATTAATCCTCATCTTAAAAACTAAAAACACAGATTAAAGATGACTAAATCCCTAATCTCTATATTACAAACCCACCCTAAATAAAACAATTTTTGTTTACAAATTTAAAAAATATAATAAAAACTAACCGTGAACACTGCTTACTGAATTATGGCTCTATGATTCCTCTGATGAAAATAAACGCAATACTGCAACTGATCAGAAGCAGAAAAAGATTAAGGAATACTTTCAACATATTGGAAAAGGAAACCACTTCGTAAGTAAAACCTAACCATATTTAAATTGGCAACAGTTGTGTGTTCAGGGAAGGGATCGTAGCAACATAGCCTTGGAAATTAAGCAAAACGAAGAATTCGTCGATAAGAATTCGTTGCGTAAATTAGTCAAATGAGACACAAAACAAGTGCGCTAAGAATAGGTGTTAATGACATTTAAATATGTTTCGAACACACTACATAAATTTTGTATTTGCTAAACAAAATCGTAACGAAAATATGATAAGAAGGTCATTTATATTTACAAAAAATATGTGCGTCAAAAAGGCTTTTTATTTTAATTTTTTTGAATGTTAAAATCACCAAACTTGCATGACTGCATTAATGTATTAAATTCGTAGATCTTGCTGATCTACAATTTACAGCAACATTTTGTTCAAAAGACATTTTCGAATTTTTTTCCATAATTTAATAAAAATATTTTTGCCTTTTTTTAATTTAATTTGTTATTAAACACATTCTAGTTTAAATAATTGCCAAATAAATAAAAATACTAAAAATGCAACAATGTATATATACAACACATACATATGAACAAAAATAAAATTTGTAGAGAATTAAAGACAAATTTTGTAGCTGATAGCTTTATTCCGAGAGGACGTACATGCATATGGTATTTCCACAGAAATGTCTACTTTTTGTCACGTTACGTCACCAACCATTTTTAATTGTTTCTCAAAGAATTATGAAAATAGTATTAACTTTTATGCATTTTTGTGTAAAGCGCAACTAGCTTTACATTTAGTGAAAGAGAGGAAAAATTTTAACAACATGGTTCTAAAATACAAGAATAATTGCTAGGTGGCGTGACGTGACAAAAATAGAGCTTTTCTGTGGAAGTGCCCATATACTGAATAAGTGCTAGAAGAACTGACTTGGTTCATTTAGGATATCAAACACTCTTTGCATATGAAGAGCTCAGAGCTGTAGCGAACCAAGTTAAAAAAGACACTTTGAAAATATTTGAAGGTTAATTTTTGGAGCCATTGACTTGGGCTTATTACCGTTAGAAACGAAACACTTTTAATTAAGCCCATTATAGAACTGAATAGAGGTAAACTTTGCAGTTATGAAATATATATAAGTATATTTCATGACTTAGTTCGGTTCAGCTGTGAGCCCTCAATATCGAAAGAAATCAGGACGCACTTTGCCGGTTAAGTTATCTTGTGGGGCCGCTGTCGTGCTAAAAGTCTTCTTACGGGTAAAAATATGTATAAGACGTTCTGATAATCAATCGCCTGATTTATTTTATGGTGTTCTGAAACTCACGTAAACAGAAGTATCTATCTTAGAATTTTACAAGGATTTTTCATATTCATCTACTATTTCGATGTTTTAAAAACCTATTTTTATACCCTTTGGAGGCACGAAAAAGTTGAGTAGTTTGTTTTGGGGGTGATGAACTTTTCCGAAATCTTAACTTTTCCGTGGTATGAAAAATGCATGTGGTTATATGTGTATTTATACATTGTTTATTTATTTTTAAATTGTAAATTAGAATTATATGTACATACATACATACATATATACATATTTATTATATATATACATTATTACACATTACGATTATTTGGTATTTGTTGCGGTGAAGTAATCAGTAACTTTATTTTGATGGAGCTTTTTATCTGAATGCCATTTTACGATATCCGATCGCAGTTCAAGAAGCTGTGAAATATGTTTGTCGGAGGACTTCGCATTGTACTCATTCCATTTGATTAGAGTATTAACCGCGCATATTGCATCATTGTATGATACGAATTCTGGAGCTTCGGTCACATTGTCATCCTCTTGATCTGTTCCTGTGTCCGTTTCATTGTCATCAAGGATATCGGCATTCCATGCAGTAATCTCTTCACTTGAGAGAATACAATCAGGTGCAAGTGTCGTTAATAACAGTTGATTCTCTTCGAGTTTACGATTTTAAAAATAATCCGATGGAAATAGCACAGATAAAGAGATATCGTCTTCGTCATCATACTGATTACTATCCCAATTCAGCAACTTATGCCATGCTTTTTGTTAAACGCTTTGAGAGCACTCATCCCATGCTATTTTCAAGAGCAAAATTGCACTACGAAGATCGTGCTTCTTCAATAATTCGTTAATCGGCAAACTTTTCTCTGCCACAATGGACGACAATAATTGATTGCGATAGCAAAGCTTTGTCACTTTTATTGGATTTTGGTCCATTGGTTAAATTGCTGCTGTGGCATTTGGTGGAAGAAGCATACAAATAATGTTCCCGTCATCAGTTCGAAGCTCTTCGATAGGCAAGTGCGCTGTACAGTTATCCAATAGTAAAATGGCCTTTAGAGGCAAGTTATTTTTAGAGTTAAAGCGACGTACCTATAAAAACATAAGATTCGGCACAGCCGAATATAGCATTCTTACTTGTTTTTTGTTATGTTTATTAATTGAATCTTCATATCGCTCATTTGCTGCACCAACGTCATAAGTAAAAATGTAGAGTTTGCTAAAAACCGTAAAAATGTGAAACCGCGGTTTCGGTTTTAAAATGATAAAAACCGGTCGGTTTCGGTTTTAAAAATATCAAAGTTAAACTTTATACATAAACATATATATTTTTTGTATGTAATACAATTTTTTATTTGTTTCAATTCAGGTACTTTTATTAACCCTTAAGTGTATCCCTGGGCTTAGCAAGGCATTTTTTTTGACCTTTTCCAGTTTTTTTTTTTTAAATTAATTATTATGTATATTAGAACGCAACTTTAAGTATTCCTCAGTCAAAGTGTTTTTATAAGAAAATGAGAAAAAAGTGGAAATTTAAAGATCGTGGGCGCCGCAATTGGCCAAATGAAAATTTTGTGCATATTGTATCCACCTGGGCCTGACAAGGACCTTCCCTATTATATATGTATTGTTTTTCGAAGAATTATTCTATATCCCAACAGAATGTTCCTGCTATAGCCATAAAACTCCATACATATAAAAGTAGTCCCAGCCTTGCACAGGGGCTCGGTAGTGTGAGTTTTTTCAATAGTCACAAATAATCTATACAAAATACTAGTGGTCCCAGCCAGGCCCAGGTGGTAGTTTGTGCCACACAAATTAGGTATCTACTTAAGAGTAAAAAAGGTAACAGTTGTTCCTCTTAGTATTTATTTTAAATTTTAAGAATTTTGAAATACCTTGTCATTGTTGCAGGCTGATATGTATAAAGTTTTTGTATATGAAGCACAAGTTTTATATATAATTTTCAATTTCTTCAAGCATAAATATATTGTTAAAATAAAAGCTATAACCGAGGTTTTTTTCAATTTCTTCAAGCATAAATATATTGTTAAAGTAAAATTTATAACCGAGGTTTTTTTGTCGGTTTTCGGTTTCGGTTTTTAGGCACTTTAAACCGCGGTTTCGATTTCGGTTAAAACCGAACAGCAATCCCTATAAAAATTTCACAAATTTCAACTTAATATCACTTATGCATATTAAATCAGGATTTTTATGAAGTGTTAAATGTTTTATTTGAAAATGTTCATATTAATTCGAATGTGTATTCTAAGTCAAATTACAATCCATAAAGCCTTCATACTTTAATAGGCCCATTCCATCAACATTTTTCAGGAATATTTTTCTATGCACTATCAGAATTTTTTTTGGAGATAATAATAAAATATTCTTTTTTCATTATGTTGCAGCAAATGAGCGATCTAATCTTATTCTAATTCTAATTATTCTAAAGCCGGACAAAAATGCTCACAAAAATGTTTAGCGCTCTTCTGATCGGATGAGTCTTGTAGTATTTCTTACAAACGGAATGATAGAATCACCAGCAAAGTCAGCGTTTTTTTAATGCCGTATTTCGCGAAATTGTAGAGACAATTGCCTACCAAAATTGTGTGATTACATGGTCTTAGATTATTTTCTCTTAAATTTTTGTAGAGTTAATTTATTGAATTATGAGAAAGAAAACGGCAGCTTATGCCTATCGAAGCATATTCCTATTAAGATATGTATGAATTTATAGTTATTTTAAAAGAAATTCAGCTAGAACTGCAAAATTTTTAAATGCCAAAATAAAATTTATAAAACTACTGAAGTCGCTGAAAATGTTTTCATTCAAAATCTTAAAATTCCTTAAAAATGTATCCCCTAATGATTGCAAATTACAGTTTAAAACAATAGTGACGGTCTTTATATTAAATTTTTAGGCGTTAACGTTTAATGTTTCTTTATTCTAATTCCTCTATTAATTATAAATCTAGAAATAGTATAACCAAGGTATTAATCGATCTGTCTAAACAATTTTTTTTACTACAATACAAAACTTTAATTTTGATAACTGTTCTTGTTGTTAACACTGTTCAACAAAAAAAAAAAAACCAGCCTCAATACTGAAAAGTTAGCTCGGGTTCCTGAAATATCGGCCCCTAAAGTTTTTGAATTTTTTGAAAAGGCGTTTGGTACAAGTCAAAAATAAATGTACTTACGGCCATTTTCACCAAGTTCGGCTATAATTAACTATCGGTTATAGCTGTCAAAACATATTGGTAATCGGAACTTTAATTGAAAGTTAGTTTTAACCGAACTTGGTGAAAATGGCCGTTAATGTACTTACGAGCTGAAATAGTCTTTCAGATGTCTTCAGTAGATTTGTATGGCGATTCTTTTCTTAGAATATATTAACCCTCTAACACTCGTTTTAAGGAATTTCGAAAATCTGTTTTATATATATTGCACGATTTTTTTATCTTAGAAGATCCCTTGTGAAATTTGATGTAGAATATATTTGTCAAACATTTTAACCCTCTAAGGTACCGTTTTAATATACTTTTTTGTGGAAGTTAAAAAAAGGACAAAAATTACCCCTTAAAATGAATGTAAGAGGGTTAATATATTCTAAGAAAAGAATCGACGTACAATTTTACTGAAGACATCTGAAATAGTCTTTTAGCTCAGAAGTAAATTTAGTATATTTTATTGACTTGTACCAAACGCCTTTTTGAGAAATTCAAAAATTTCAATGCCCGAAATTTCAAAAATCCATTTTACACACAATGCACAATGTTTTGGTCTTAGAAGACCCCTAGTAAAATTTGACGCAGAAAATATTCGTTTAGCATATTAACCCTCTAAAGTGCCGTTTTAGTATTTTTTTGTGTGGAAGGTAATTAAAAGGACAAAAATTACCCCTTAAAATGAGTGTTAGAGGGTTAATATATTCTAAGCAAAAAATCGCCATACAATTCCACCAAAGACATCTAAAATAGTATTTTAGCTCAGAAGTACATTTAGTATATTTTTTTTGACTTATGCCAAACGCCTTTTCAAAAACTTTAGGGCCGATGTTTCGGGAACTCGAGCTAAGATCTCAAAACACTTTGGCAGATTTGCTCTACCAATAGTCTAGTTTCATTTCGCGTTGCAAGCATTGATGCTGACTGCGATGACCCGAATTTTGTTGCACTGTGTAATCAGCTACTTTTGATTTGAAAATTAAACTTTTATTTTCACAATTGAATTTTTTGCATTTTTAACTGAATTTCTGTTAAAATAACTGAACAATTTTATTAACATACCTGTTTGTTTTAGTTGCTATGAAATAAGGTTGTTATTTATAAGCGATGGAATCAGTTTAACTGTCCAAATTTAATAAATAAGGTTTTTTTTTTGTTTTTAAATAGATAACAGTGAGTTTAAAGTAATTTAAATATATTTCCAAATTATGGTTGTATATCTTCTTTATTCATCATTCTTTCAAAATCCACAAGAAATGTTTAAATCATCTCTTACATCTGTTTACATTTAAAACAGCTTCATTGCGTAAGTGCAACTAATATTTTTAAAAACTTCTTTGTTTATTACAATAAATTTGAATAAATCCTTGATACTTCAGTAACTATAACCGTTTTGGATTTTGAAATCGATTTCGAATATGTATTAAATAAATAATAATAAACAATCTATAAGTCACCGTTAATTTTTGTTGAAGAAAATAATCACATATTATAATTGTTTATTTTTATATTTGCAGTTAAATTATTCCAAAAATTAACATATCAAAAGTTCTTTAGTATTCGTTGTAATCACAAATTCATAATAATTTTCACAAAGAAACTGCATACATACTTACATACAAAAAAAAAAAACTTATTTACAAACTTTTCCATACCAAAATATATTTTTTGTTTTTTAAACTTGTTTTTTTCCATTGTGAATTAAAGCTGCAACGATTTTTTTTCTTGGAGGTTAACGCAAATATCGGAAGCAATTCTTAAGCCGTCTTTAGACAACCAACCAATATATTTTACATGGAAAACCAGATTTTTATAAATTTTTTTTTTGTGGGTGATTTTTAATGATTTTTTGCTTGTTTTCTTTTTTGATTAAGATTTCGTAAATTAAACCTTGTTCTTTAGAATTGTAATACATACTTATTACTAAGCACTGACTGACAGAGAACGTTTTTTTTTAGGAAAAAAGAATAACAAAAATTAACTGTAATCAAGTGATTAAAAAGCGGTTTTTACCCTACATTTAATTTAAACAGACATATGTATTTACATTTAAAAAAAAAGAAACCCTATTTACATTTCTGTCACACCCGTTAAAAGTAAAGCTCAATTCTATGAACCTTAAATATAATGAACAAATTAGGCCTCTCTAAAAATATGAGCAGGATTGGAGAAGTGGTCGTGGCACTTCCCATACATGGCTGTCAGATATGGCGATTTCTCGCCAAACGTGGCGATTTTGAAACTTGTTTGGCGATGGGATTTTCCATTTGGCGACTGGCGACTTTTGTGGCGATTTCTGATTTAACTGGCGATTAACTTGGCTATTTTTACCATTTGTATTATTTCGGCGATTTTGTTTAACAGCTTGTTATTTTTTGTTATCATTACTAATGGCCATTTTCTCATTAGGCGATTATCTTTTATCCCAACGAAAAACTGCACATTAAAGAAATTTGGTTTTCTCAATGTCTCATTTGCTTCGATTTAATCGCAAAGCTAACCGGCACTCATCTGCCAATTATTTATTTTCCTTTTATTTGCCATACAGATAAATTCAATCAGCTGACTCCCAACTTTTACATGTATTTTGAGTGGCGTTGCCAGCTGAAAACTTTGTTTTTTGTCGGTATATTGAGAAACCCAAAATCGTTAACGGACAGTTTATCGGTCCAATAAATTTATGTTGACATTAAGTAGCAGACAGTTTGTCGATACATTGAGAAAATGGCCATCAGTCTGTGTTCATACGGCTTATGTCTTATTGACATGATTGCTACTTTATGGGCGAGAGGGACGAGGGTAAAAGAAACGAGTACACAGGTACAAAACTGTCTTTACGTTTTGCTTTCTAATTCGTTGCTTACTTTTGTTTTTGTTTTCAATATCAAATAAAACAAAATAAAAAACATTTCGTCAACATGACATGAATCATTTGAACACCAATTCATGTTCAAAGAAGAAAAGGGAAGAATCTTGTCAATAAGACATGAGCCGTATGAACTCAGACTAATATAAAAAAAAAACTTGCAAATTTTTTCCACATGATTTTTGTTTTGTTATCAGTTTAAGTGAATTTTATATTCAGTCACTATTAAATTCTAATAGTATGTATGCAGATCAAAACTCCAGTAAAGAAATTAGTGAGGCTGAAGTGTACGCTCTTATATACTTGTGTATTTAATTTAAGCTTTTTTAACTGAATACTTATACGATCTCCATTTTATGTTATTTAAAAAAAAAAATTACAGAAACAAAACAAAATTTACTTTCGGCGAATTTTTTGTATTTTTTTCTAGTATTTTTTGCATGCAAAATTTAATTAAAAAAAAAAAATACAAAAACTGAACCAAATTGACGTTTGGCGATTTTTGGCGATTTTTGACATCCGGCTTGGCGATAGAGCTCAAAAAAATCTGACAACCCTGTTCCCATACAAAGACATTGTAGATTTCTGTGTATGTGGAGAACGACAAGAGCCAAAGAGTCCAAATTAGATAGAAGCATCTTGGTTTTCAATAGAAAACATCCGACAAAATGTGGGGGATTGCAGAGGTGGGCGTGGAAAAAAATTTATATATTTATATTTAAAGAAGTGTTATCTATACACGACCTCTTTACAAAATAGGCGGGATTGGAGAAGTGGGCGTTGTCAAAATAGATTTATTTACATCTAGTATTTAAATGACTTTCTGTTCTAATCGCACCATTGTGAAGGGTATATAAGATTCGGTATAACCGAATTTAGAACTCTTACTTGCTTTTTTCACGGTTTAAAAACTGCAGTCAAAACCAAAAACTGTCAAACAAAAAAACGAAAATTTGTGTACAACTTTTCGTTTTTTGAGTTGGTTGTTTACACTTAATGAATCAGAAGTAAAAGCAACAGTTTTTGTTTTGGCCAATGACAAATGAAGGAGTGGAAGAAATTGCGGTTTTTCTACTTTGACTGCAGTTGTTTAAACTAGGGATTGCTGTTCGGTTTTAACCGAAATCGAAACCGCGGTTTTAAGTGCCTAAAAACCGAAACCGAAAACCGACAAAAAACCTCGGTTATAGCTTTTACTTTAACAATATATTTATGCTTGAAGAAATTTTAAATTATATATAAAACTCGTGCTTCATAAACAAAAACTTTATACATATCAGCCTGCAACAATGACAAGGTATTTCAAAATTCTTAAAATTTAAAATAAATACTAAGGGCCATTATTACAACTTGAAGTTAGCTAAAGTTAAGATTAAATTGACAGATACTAATGTGTTATCTGTCAAAAAGCGTCTGTTAACTGTCGGATAACAGCTAACGCCAAGTAATAATAATGGCCCTAAGAGGAACAACTGTTACCTTTTTTACTCTTAAGTAGATACCTAATTTGTGTGGCACAAACTACCACCTGGGCCTGGCTGGGACCACTAGTATTTTGTATAGAGTTTTTGTGACTATTGAAAAAACTCACACTAACGAACCCCTGGGCAAGGCTGGGACTACTTTTATACATATGTATGGAGTTTTATGGCTATAGCAGGAACATTTTGTTGGGAAATAGAATAATTCTTCGAAAAACATTACATACATATATAATAGGGAAGGGCCTTTCCAGGCCCAGGTGGATACAATATGCACAAAATTTTAATTTGGTCAATTGCGGCGGCCACGATCTTAAAATTTCCATTTTTTTTTCCCATTTTCTTATAAAAAACACTTTGATTGAGGAATACATAAAGTTTCGTTCTAATATACATAATAATTATATAAAAAAAAAAAACTGGAAAAAAGTAAAAAAATGCCTGGCTAAGCCCAGGAATACACTTAAGGGTTAATAAAAGTACCTGAATTGAAACAAATAAAAAAATTGTATTACATACAAAAAAATATATATGTTTATGTATGAAGTTTAACTTTGATATTTTCAAAACCGAAAACCGAACCGAAACCGACCGGTTTTAATCATTTTAAAACCGAAACGGCGGTTTCACATTTTTACGGTTTTTAGCAAACTCTAGTTTAAACGCTGGCTTTTTTCATTATTATACCCTTCACCGAAGGTAAAAGGGTATATATAACTTTGTCATTCCGTTTGTAATTTCTACAATATTGATCCTACACCCTATAAAGTAGATATATTCTGGGTCCTTATGAAAAGCGAAGTTCAAATCCGGTTGTCCGTCTGTCCGTCTGTCCGTCTGTCTGTTGAAATGGGTTTTCCGAAGCCCCCAGATATGATGGGAGCTTCGTTGGGGTATCTTTCTGTCAGGTATTCTTATTATAATTTTGCTATTGAAATTCAGCCAGATCGGTCCACAAATGGCTGAGATATGAGCAAAAAACCACGACTACCTCTAATTTTTCCCAAAAATCCCTTGTGGTTGTTGTATTTTTATTACTTTTTGCTGTATATCTGGTGAACGGAAAAAGCCAAATCTTCCAAACTAGGTACACAAAATTAGGTTGCCAATACACACCATCCTACAAAATGTGGGCGGGATTGGAGAAGTGGGCGTGGTACCTCCCGTACAAAAAAAATTAAAAATTTTATAAAAACCTAAATTTTAAGGCTGCCATATGTCCTATGGATATGATTTATATACCAAAATATCGGAAATTTTTAGTAGAACATATTTTATAAAAAACTCGGGAAAATCGGTTCAGATACAAAAAAGCTATGACCAAAATTTAATTTTTTTTTTTAAAATACCCATTTTCGGTAACCATGGATCTTCCCGATTCCAAGTTTTATAACACAAACAAATGGTAAATTTCTTGCTTAACACGTCGGTATATAAATCTGTCAAATCGGTTAAAAAATGGCTGAGTTATCAGCGAAAAACCACGACTACCTCTAATTTTTTTAAAAAATCCCTTGTTGTTGTTGTATTTTTATTACCTTTTGCTGTATATCTGGTGAACGGAAAAAGCCAAATCTTCCAAACTAGGTACACAAAATAAGGTTGCCAATACACACCATCCTACAAAATGTGGGCGGGATTGGAGAAGTGGGCGTGGTACCTCCCGTACAAAAAAAATTAAAAATTGTATAAAAACCTAAATTTTAAGGCTACCATATGTCCTATGGATATGACTTACATACCAAAATATTGGAAATTTTTAGTAGAACATATTTTACACAAGACTCGGGAAAATCGGTTCAGACACAAAAAAGTTATGGCCAAAATAAAATGTTTTTTATTAAAATATCCATTTTTGGGAATCATAGATCTTCCCGAGTCCAAACTTTTTAAGTCAAGTAAATGGTAAATTTCTTCCTAAGCACGTCGGTATTTAAATCTTTCAAATCGGTTTAAAAATAGCTAAGTTATGATCAAAATACTGCAATCCCAAAAATTATTTTTTTTATACCCTTCACCGAAGGTAAAAGGGTATATATAACTTTGTCATTCCGTTTGTAATTTCTACAATATTGATCCTACACCCTATAAAGTAGATATATTCTGGGTCCTTATGAAAAGCGAAGTTCAAATCCGGTTGTCCCTCGAATCTGGGTTTTTTAAAAGAAAATTTTTTTTTAATTTTTATTTTTTTATGTTCTAAAAACGATTTAAAAAAAATATTTACCAGTTTTCGCTTTTTAAATTTAATTTATAATGGAGTTTAAAGTATTATAATTATGTATGTATACATATGTAAAAATTATTTAGTTTTTGTCTAGTTGCTCTGTATTCTGCTCCCACAATGGTGAAGGGTATATAAGATTCGGCACAGCCGAATATAGCTCTCTTACTTGTTTTTTTTTAAAGGCAAACAGAACGATATTGTTTGTCTGATTTTCGTGCGTTTTGGGTTCCATCTCGCATTAGCTTATGGCTTGGCGTCATATAATTGTAGCTAGTTACAGTTTTTGCAGGTTTAACATTACCGAAATGCAATCGTTTTTAACCTTACATTTTGAGGTGATTGTCTGGTGGAGAACCATAAATAACTCAATGTGACTTAGTCAAGAACCATTTAAAACTCAGATTGATTATTGGTGGAGACCAAAATACTCTGGAAAGGATTTCGAATATTGGAAGAGAAGTTGTATCTGTAGTGGGTATTATTAGGGAATCTCCAAGATGTAAATTTAAGTTATTGCTCCGCTTTGACCTAAGTTGTGTACTTATCAATTTGCGTGTCTGCATTGCAGATGGAATTAATAATATGTTTGTACCATCATGCAACCGCAGAATTAATTGCGTCTTTATGAAGCAGTTTAAAGTTTCGATCAAATTAATCGTACGCATACTTTTTTTACTTCTTGGGGTGCCAAGTAGTATGTTTCCGTACGACAGCGATTGTTTCTATTTAGAACTTGTTGTTTTTTTATACGAACATAAACAAAAGAATAAAAGTGTTGTACGTTTTTCATACAGTGCTATTAAATGAAAAGTAAGCAGCAGAATGGGTAAAGGAAATCTCAAAAATTGTTTTTTTTTTATCAGAAATATAGTCATTTAACAAAAAGGGATTGGACTCTAGGGAAGGTTTTCATCAACAACGCTTGGCACTCAATTTGTTAATAAGTAGTTTCTTGATGTTAACAAAGTTTGCATACCTCTTTGGATGGTATTCTAGAAGGAACGGTTTCTTTAACATAACGTTATGACCTGTAATAGGTCTTAGGGCAACTTTTCGACAGCCTAGAATACTTCTCTGCTGAGAGAAATGAAATGCAAATGAAGCCGCTTAATCAACAATTGACTTGATTGTCATTAGTTTTCTAGGAAGCCAGCAATATCTTTAACGTTGCCTTTAGTGTAACCGACTAGCGCTTTAAAAACCTTGTTTCTACATTACAAATAACACGAAATTGCAATGGCATGGCAAAAATGGGCTGTTAAAGGTGGCAACCAGCACTACAGGTTTCGAGCAGTGAAGAAGTTTGTGCGTTTCACTGAATAATACGGCTGTCAGTGGAATGGTTTGGCTGTGATTATTTATTTTATCCTGGGGGCTAATTCTGGCAGTCGTGATCGAATACTTGCTCGATTCGAAATCAATTTTATTTTTAATTCTTTCAGTCGATACTGAACGAATCGAAATTATTCTTTCAGTGTTGTGAAAACTGAAATAAATGCTTTACGACACTGAAAAAATAATTTCTATTCGTTCAGTATCGGCAAAAGGAATTCGAAATAAAATTGCTTTCAAATCGACAACGTTTTCGATCACGACTGCCACAATAACCCAAACACAGAAAAAATTCTCCAAAATTTTTCACCTATTAAAGCATTAATCAACAATAAAATCAGTTTTAATTAAAAATTTAATCAAGTGAATTAAACGTTTAATTAATACTATTAACTGGTTTAATTAATACTTTTAATTTGTTTACTGGTGCAAATTAACTTTTTAATTAATATCACAAATTTTTTAATTGAAATCAATTTTTATATTTTTCTGTGAAATGAATAGATAAGATTTTTTATATTTATTTGTGCAATTAAAATTTGTAGCCACAACGAAAATATTTGATTGTTAATATTATAAATTATACAGGTTTTAACTAATTTAGTTATTACAACGGCACATATCTATAACTAACCCTATTAAAATAAAATTGTTAAGTTAACTGTTATACTAAAGTCGAAATTAAACTTCTATAGGTAGCCTATACTGTATGTAGGGTGTAAACATTTTAACATGAACACAATTTGTTAATCTTTGAAAAAGATTAAAAACTAAAATTGCCCCATGTTTTTTCAATGATCAATTCGGCTGCTACATATAATAACAATTGTACAAGATCTTGCTGTTTTGTTAGTTTGTTAGTTTGAAGAAAAAGTCAAACGACATGACAAAATATATTGAAAACTACTTTTCCATATGAAACAGTTAAGTGTTTGTTACTCTGGCAAATTGTTTAACACTTTTTATATAATTAAGCTTTGAGCATTTTAATAGTTAAGAAAACATAATTAAAATACCTACATATATAAAAATTGAATGGCGGGAGGACTACCAGAAATGATTGACACACAAAGTTAAAATGCGACCCATAATTTGTTATAATTTTTTTAGGTTGGTTACTCCTGCTTATTTATAGTCAAATTAAATTTATAATTTCAAATCAAATTTAAGAACTATTTATCATTTTAAACAACTAATTTTGTTTTACTGTTCAAAACACACAATTCCACAAATTATTATTGCTTTTATCTTTAAATCGCGTTTAGTTTTTCAAGCAACACACTGTAATTAGCAATTGACTGACTGAAATACACTAAATAGTATTTATGACTAAGTACATATTTAGAATTTAAACAAATATTTTTGTATGAGAATATTTCAGTTAGTCGCTTATACTTTCAGTATGATTATGTTTATTTCAATTGGTCATCAACAATCTGCAATAATCAACGGCATTTACTAATCGTCTGTGACTGGCTGTGAATGTGTGACTTGGGAACTCACTAATAGTCAAAAAGATAAAATATAATATAATAATGAAAATTAAGCTGCAGTAAATAAAAGACTTAATGGTGTTTAAAACAATCTGATTACAGGAATCAGGTAAAAAGCTGGACAGGTTCTATTGTTTAATTTAATACTTTTTGTCTTTATACCCACACCACAATAGTGGAAAGGGTATAAGGCGTTTGTGGTGATATTTGTAACACCTTAAAATATTGGTCATACACCCATCTTAAAGTGTAACGATCGACTCTAAATCACTTTCTAACAATGTCCGTCCGTCCATCCGACTGGCTGGCTGGCTGTCCTTGTAAACTTTGTGTGCAAAGTAAAGTTCTTATTTCTGGAGATAGTTCGATAAAAATAGAGACAAAGTTTCACATTTTCACAACGACCAGACCTATTAAAAATTATGAGAATCGGCCAATGATTTCACATAGCCCCCTTACAATCTTCTTGCCGGAAAAGAGTCTTTGTGCCCATAAACCATTTTGTTATGTTTAAAATTAAAATTGGTCTAAACTTATTTTATTCCATACTACACATTACCCTAATTTTTAAGCAAACAATTATTGTTCCATCAATCACACCCGGTAATAAAATTGTCTAGCATAAAATGTTTACGTGTACACAGATTTGTATGTTTAAGTGGTTTTTGCATTTATTTGTTGACGAAAAAGTGTGTCATACGAATGGATGAGTGGGAGAGATGTACCGGGATAATTATTTGATAATAATAAAAACACGGAAGTCTTAAATTTAAAGTAATATTATTATTAATAAAGCGGTAATATAAGAAAATAAAGATAGTTAATTATTTGCCTTTGCTCTATACAAATGTCAGTCATTAACTAACTGTCTGTCTTCGGCTTTACGAAAAATAATACCAAAGGGATCTCACAAACGTAGACAGCCAGAAGGGCTGCCATTATAGAAACAATAAAATTAATAGTATCCCTGAAGGAAACCTGGGTGCAAGTGTCTCCAAGTCACCAGTTTTGTCGACTATGTTGGTGACATTGTCAACGAAGTGTCTACACTACATTACATTTGCCACTATATTTGGCTTTAATACGAAAAAGATTTTACCAATAACAACTGAGAAGTACAATTCCTATAAAATTTGAAGAAATAATAAAAAAAGATTGTTATGATTTCGTATTCTTACAAAAAGTGTAGACTACTTTTACTAAAATGTACTAGCGATTCTCTGGTTCCAATGTCTACATATGTTCCTAAAGGAACTACCTAGTCAGTAGAATCAACGTCAGTAGTAGATTTCCAATGACAAGCACATGTTAAATGTCTATTGTAAATAACATTGCCTGGGGTATAATAAGCCACTAGCACTGGTGACTGCGTGAATAGTGAATCAGTATAGATTCAGTAGTGACATTTCCTGCAGGGATAAGTTGACTTGTGCATGTATTAGTTTTGTGCTGCTTGTGCGGCGTTGAAGCCGGATGAAATCTTACTCCAACGAAAAACCGATATCCTCCCCTCGCTTGCCCACAAATTGCTATTTAAGGCCAGGGGACAAATTACGGCATTCGATATCGATCGAAATTGCAAAACAATTTACATTTCGATCGATATCGAAAGTCGCGATTTGCCCCCAGCATAATTGTTCTAATGTGTGAAGGCCCAATTATGAAATTTAATTGGAATCGGTCCAATCGGCACCCATACGAATACTACTCGCGAAAAAAACTTTTAGTGATATAACTTCCTTATAAATTTTGGTATTGACATACATTTTGGTGACCATAACTTTAACGATAACAACTATGTCATGGCAAAATTTTCTGCTGGTAGGTCCCATATACATAATCAAATAATGTTTTATCATATCGAGCCCTAACCGCGAAAATAACGTAAGCGACTTCATTTTCAATTTTCGTTTTTTTTTTAATAAATGTCTTTATTGGCAACACTTGCTTCATCTTCTAAAATTGCATGGTCACATAAGGTACCGTTACGATTTTATAGCAAAAACAATTTTATTGTAAGCGACAAAATTCATATGAAATAAAATAAAAAAACTCTCTCCTGTAAAATTTGGTTTTTGGCGCTTACGTTATTTTCGCGATAAGGGCTCGATATGACCTTATTTTCGTATTAAAGAGTCTTTGCTTAAAAAATTACAAAAGACCTTTCATTAAAAAACGATATTAGAACGGTAAACTCTCCAATAGTTGATGTAAATAGTATTTATTTACTAAATACCATGGTGTAGGGTATTAAATGGCTTGGAAGTCTTTATTTTCTTACTAGTTTATTATTGTGTTTATTTTATTTTTTAAAATTATTAATTATAACTTTGATAAATAAACTCTAACTGCCGTATTCATAAAAAATAAAAAAGTTTGAAATGTGTTTTAAGGAAAAATTTTCATAAAAATTTTTCTTAAAATGTATTTCAAATCTATTTTAATTTTTTATGAATACGGCAGTAAAAATTTATATCACATTATAAATTCAACTTGTATATTTTTTAATAGTTTGAAAAAATTTCATACTATCTTCCTACTAAATATTTATTAAGCGCTTATTTTGATTATTGTACCATTAAAAACAGTTACAATGTGATAACGAAATTGTTTGTTAATTTATCGATTTAGTTCGTACTCATAATTAAATAATTAAGAAGTAGTAAATATATATTTGTCATACTTAGGATGCATTCAGGGTTGCCAGGTATTGTTTTCCTTGTCCCCAAAAAATTAATTCCCCAAAAACCTCCAAATTAAAAAACAAAACCTTAAAAAGTTTTTTTTTATTTTTTGTTTTTTCTTCTGACCAAATTTTAATCTTTTTTTAAAATAGTAAGAAAAATTTTAAAAAACCCCAAAAATCCCCAAAATTTTTGGTTACAAAAATTTATTTTGTTTGTAGCGACTGGTTTCGGCATGGTTTTTTAAATCCTTTTTATGCGATTCCAGTGAGGAATTACAATTACAATTACAAAAATACTGTTTTTGAAGACGAATGAGCCAATTCACTATAAGAATTTGGAGCTTGTTTAATCGGTTTTAGCCATTCTTTAAATCAACATTAAAAATACATATCGCTCATTTGCTGCAAGACCGGCATAACTCAAAAAATTAAATTTTGGAGTTAGAGATGCAGAATTTTTCTTTATATTGTGCATTAAATTCATCTTTATATCTTTTATACTTTCCCAGTTTGAAGAGAATGTGTCTTCTTTTTTTCTAAGTAGTTAGAACAAATAATAAACTTTAAATGCTTTTATCTCGAAATTGATTTTTTTGAGTTATGCCGGTCTTGCAGCAAATGAGCGATATATCCGTCATTTATTATACTTTGATGTATCATCATCATGTTTAGTATCCAATAGCCCAGCATTCTTTTTCCCAAACTTTATTATATTGTTTTTCATATTTACTTATTTTGGGGAAGACATATTTGCTTGAAATTGTCTTCAAAAAACCAAAAATTGGAAGTGTTTTATTATTAATACGATTTCCGTATGACGTGCTAAATTCCCAATTTTTCAAATTTGATAAATACACTGAAATTTATTGTTGAGGGAAAGCTAGCTTCTATGTTTTAGTTTCTTTTTTTAAATTCCTCTTTTTAAAGCACTCACTCAAGAAAAATAACATAAGCTTATTAAGTACCGTTTACACGCTTAACAAAAATGGTAATCTTAATAAGGAACCTTTACACCGTATAAGTTGTTAATAAGAGTAAGATAAAAGTTTTGCTACTTTTGTTTCATATTTTATATACGAAGCAAAGCAAAATAAGCGTAAATAATAAAAGTAGGGAAGATATATTAAAAATGTGTAAAATCCCCAAAAAATCCACGATTTTTTTTTAGTCCCCGAACTGAAATCCATGAAATCCCCAACTTTGGGGATAAATCCCCAAGTCTGGCAGCCCTGGATGCATTAGAAATTTTATTTGTTATTAAATTTGTTTTTTATTGTATTTCTTATTTATAGAGAGCTAGACATTAGTATAGAGAGGTAAATATATGTAAACGACTAATCATGGAAATAAGAAAAAGTATATAGGACTTCAAGTCTTGTGAATGGATAAATAATTGTTTTTATCCCCTTTACCACAGGTGGAAAGGGTTTATGTGTATAAGTTTGTCATCGGTTTGCAATTTCCTTTAATATTGATGTTAGACCTTATAAAGTATATTTGCGTGTTCTGCGTCCTTAAGAGTAGCGAAGTGGATTTATCGATGTCCGTTTATCCGAGTGTATGGTGAAATTGGGTTGCAAAGACCCCAGAAATGATGGGGACAAGGTTGCTATATTTTTAAATTACACAAAGTCCGGATTAGCTAGCTTTTAAAATTAGGCCAGGTCAGTTCATAAATGGCTGAAATATGAGCAAAAAACCAAGACTGCCTTTTCTGTTTCTTGTTTTCTTAATATGAAGAACATTATATCATAAAGCATCTTAATTATCCATACAAAACCTTTCTAAAAACGTTCGGGATTGGAGAAGTGGCCGTGGCACTTCCCATGCAAAAACACGATAGATTTCTGTATTTTTGAAGAGCGGCAAGAGCCAAAGTTTCCAAATTAGTAACAAGCATCTTAGTTATCAATCGACAACATCCGACAAAATGTGGAAGGGATGGGAAAAGTGTGCGTGGCACAAAATAAATTTATTTGTATCTGAAGAACGGCAAGAAGAAAATTGACCCAATTTGGTACACAACCTTTCAAAAAACATGGGCGAGAGTGGAGAAGTGGGCTTGTAGCACTTCCCATACAAATAACAAAAAATTTATTGCTGTATATCTAGAGAATCGCTGCAGTAAAAGTACAAATTCAGTACAAATAGCTTTGATGGGAATGCATGACATCTTGAAAAAAGTGTGCATACTTTTCTTTATATCTAGAGAAGGTGGGAGCAAAATTTTCCAAATTATAAGATTTTTCTCTTCCTTCACCCATTTTTTTTATTAAAGATTTGTATAAATATCAATCAATTGCCTTTTTGTCAATAAATTTTCCTTCTGATCTTATGGAGAAAAGAAAGAAAACCATCTCCTAATAAAATTCATCTATAATTAATACTTCTTTAATTTAATTAGCAGCCATGTGCCTTAGTTTAAATTAAAAAAAAAAAAAAAACTAAAAAGATAACAAATAGAATAAAATCACAATTCATTCATGTTTTCAAACCATTCATATGAGTCCAAATTGTGCGCAAGTTACACTTGACTCAATTAAATAAATCAAAACAAATTGCATTTCAGCACTTAATAAACTTATATGTGACTATGGACGGACTGACTGAACGAATAAAACAACAACAGCAATGAAATAAAATAAACAAAGTGACGACGGGAGCTAATAAACAAACATAAATGAACAATAAATGATCACAGACCAAAAAAAAAAAAAACAAAATTAAAGAAAGTCTTGTGTGTTATTGCGTTTTTTTTTTTGCTTATTCGGAAGTAAATGTTTAATTTTACATTTTTTTTGTTGAGTTTCTGTTAAAAAAAATAAAATAAAGATAAATTTTACCGAAAAATTTTGCTCGGAAAATAGACGAAAAATAGTTAAAATATGCATGAAACGCCCTCTGGTGGTGGTCATAGGTAAAAATAAAGATCAACAATGAGTTTCTCGACCCCAAATGATATTATAGGGAACAAATCATTTTTTGAAAAGTGGGAGACTCGAAAATCGAGATAGACCTATGGTTCCTTCACCAAAGTTGCTTAGAATTGTCCATAGAATCATCCAAGGGGGCGGCTCTAATCGAATTTTTCGGCTCCATACAAATTGGCCCGTCCTAATATATATATAAACATTTGAATTCACTGATGCAGCGCAGTGATGCATTTACGAACGTATGTATCCCTTATTATGACAGGGTTGTATTTTCCTCAAAATAAGTTAGACTTGTGTGATTTAGTACCCTTTCCACAGATGCAGTATAGCTGACAAACTTCTTTTTTTTTTTTTGTATAACTAACAAGTGGCAACTCTGCTTTTGAAATCATTTGAGAGATGATACCCATTGAATTGCGATTATTAACTTTTCGTGTAAAGAAAAATTAGAAAGTGTTTGATCTAACAACGGCGCCATAGGTAATAAAGAAAGTCATTTGAAATTTTTGGCATTGAATTGATGAGTTAGAATTATGGTTTTTAAAATTTTAAATAAAATAAAGTTCTAAGATATCTGAACAGTTCTTAATTTTGCAAATATTTATTAAATAGGAGAGTTCCTTTATTTGCTTTTGTTCTAAAAAATGATGTACGCAAAAGTCTGACGCAGTTTAATTTCCCAGCCGAGGTATGACTCAGTCTGTCCAGGGACAATTCCAAAGTCTGCTTCCTTTGAAATGAAACACAAAGTATCTTCGTATACGGTTATAAAATGAAAAAAGTTTTTATTTACGAAATCTTACAATCTACGCTAAATACTTAGATCTACTGCGGTCCTCGATGTTTGGATGCAGCTGCTGACGGGAACGACTACGGAGCCGAGATGCGGTGGTAGGGGGTGCGCTGGAGCCGGGCAATGAGACGAGAATGATCTGGTTAAGAGAGTGGTAAACGGCTTTGGTTAATATGGGCTATGTAAGCTGTAGCAAACTACTGGTTTGATTTACACAGCGTTTACATTTGCCAGTACTGGCAAGACAGTAAGCATATACATATTAGTTGGCAAAACAATGCAAAAACAAAATAGCTGTAAAAGTGTTTATGTATTAGTGAAAAAGTTTGAATGAATTGCTACTGTCTTGCCAGTACTGGCAAATGTAAACGCTATGTTACTCCGGCACCAACGGAATGCGAGAGCGTGCTACTCGGGTAAAAACGGTTAGCTACTGATTCAAGCTACTCGGACACCAACGGAATTCGAGAACGTGGTGTTCGGATAAATACTGGTTCGATTTACTCGGGTAACTACGAAGTTCGAGATCGAGGTGTTCAGCTAAATACGATTAACTACTGGTTCTCAGGCACTCAGGCACTAACGAAATTTGAGAGCGTGGTGTTCGGATAAATACGGCTTAATACTGGTTCGATTTACTCGGGCACCTACGGAAGTCGAGAGCGAGGTATTAGGGTAAATACCACCAGAATTGCCTTAGACTGGAACCCTTAAGGCAAGAGACGTGCTGGCTGACCTGCACATACATACATACATAGTATTACATACATGGAGCTCTTTTGCAAAGTTTATGCATACTTCCGTGCGTACCAGGTGTAATTTTAGTTTTTATAAGTTTGGAGCATTGTTTATGTAATTTTAATCTTCGAATAGAAGATAAGCTTGCTTAAATACCAACATTTGCCCTGATTTTTTTACGGCTTAGTAATAAGAGTTTGATGCATCCCACAAAATCGCGCTTTTATTAGTGTGCAAAAGAACCCTATTATTATTTCCCTTATCGTTTTTAGCGCTTTCCAATGTATTGTGCAAGAATGCCGTTGTAACTTTACGACTTTTAAGCTTCAATTTTTGCTTTCCCTTTCACAGAAAATGATTTTACCTTAGCCATATTGATAAGAAAAAAAAATTTGGTTTCGATACACTTTCAAATCTTTAAGAAAAACTAAAAAGAAATTGCAGGCGCTTATCCGATTACGCAAAAACTAAGTAAGTCTTTTCATCGAAAATAAAATAAAATAGAAAAAAACATGTAACGGTACATTTCCGGCACATGCTTTCTTTACCAGAACCAGTGCATACAGTGACGAGTAAAATGGAACACCAAAAAGTATATATAAATTGCTCATAGGGAAGGCGCTAACCCAAAATAATTTATGGGGAAAAGCAAAATTTTGATGAAAAATTTGTTCACGATATGCGTCAATATTATATGCATATCTATTAATCGGAGTCAAGTTTCTTAGTTCGGATCAAAAATGTTAAAGTGGAATAGATCTGAATTTGTATACACCCAAAGTGTCCTCAAACATGTCTGCTAAAGATGTGGCCAAGGTTTTTAAAATCGAATTAACAGATTCTCGTTATTTGTAACTCAACCAGACCTTTTTAAAATGTGAATTTAAGGAGTTTTGACTCTAATACATCTTCTGTATTTATTAGAAAACAATTGATTATCTCACCATCCAGCAATTGTCATATGTTTATCCCAGACCAGATACTAGACTAGTCTTTTGTTAGTCAATTAAAAAAAAAAAAAACTTTGAGGTGTCCATGTTAGTACCAGACAAAAGTTACAAGCTCTGTGACTAATAGCCAGTGCCGAAATTACCATTTCCCTTGACTAATCTCGTGTACTTTGCGAAACAAAACGTTACAACACTTTGTGCACCACCACCACTAATCAATCGCCACCACCAGAACCAGCAGCACTGCACTTAGTAGCAGTTGTTGTTGTAGCAATAGCGACGACATTTAGTAATTTAAAAATTATGCAAGTTTAAGCAATTTTATAAAAAAAAAAAAACAAAAAAATACACACAATCAGAACAATAAACATTATAAAACTCTATAATTATATTGTTGCATCAAATTTTCCATGGCTTGAAATTAGAATTGTTTGGGTTCTTGAAGAGCAAAATTAAAAAAAAACCGCTGGAAAAGAGCGCAAAATATCCATTGACCTTGATTTAACATAGTTGCATTTACAACAACAACAAACAAAATAATATTGAAGATTTCTCCTCATCATCCAAACTAGCGAAGGTGAACATTTAATAAAATTTGATTTTCTAAACGTTTTTATTTGTTGCGGTACATTAAATCAACCATAATGTGTTTTTTTTCAAATATTCTTTGATTTTTTTCTAAAATAAAGAAAAAACAATATTATTAACCATTTAAACTAAATATAACTAAAAAAATTTACATTCAATTCTATTCTAGGCAATTATGAATTGAATAACCATTTAAAAATTCAAATTGCAACGAAAATGTTTGAACAAAATCTATTGTTTGTTAATGTTTATTATTATTGGTTTTTTGTGGAAATTGAAAGTCTACTATTTAAATGAATAAATATTTTAATCTTTTGGCAGTGCTAATAAAGTAAGAAATGCTATACTTTTGGAGATCTATTATGTATTATAAATACATAAATATAAAATTGCGCAAAACACAGATCCTTTAAAACACAGATTTTAAAACGTGTATGTATCTATTGATATATCCGAAATAACATTTAAAAGGTTAAAGAACTTTAATATTATTTCGATATAACTTTTAAGGGCACAAAATTGGCGCTGCGAAATATGGCCCCAAAAAAAGAAATTAAAATTGACCCCAAATTTGGGGCTATTTTTCATAATGCAATATGGCCCCATTTTCTTAATGAAAAATGACCCCAAAAAAATGAAAAATAACCCTAAAAATAAAATGAAATATTACCCTAAATTTGGGGTTATTCTTCATTATGAAAAATCACCTCAAAATTTATAATGAATTTGAACCCCAAAAAAGAACACAAGGAAAGTTATATTAAACATTTTCGGTGGAGTTCATATGCCCTAAACTATAAAACACTTATTTAGAATTCCGATTTCAAAATCCGGATAATTATACAGTTGGGCTTTCGGCCATGCGCAAGGATTTTTTTCTCTATGGTATAACGAAAACTGTCTTTGCTTACTTAGGCTTCACGTTATAGACAGCCTGCAGCCTGGCGCAAGGATTTTCTCTTCTATGGTATAACGAATACTGGCTTCGCTAACTAAAGCTTCTCTATATAGCCGGCCTTTGGCCGAGTGAAAGGATTTTCTTCTCTTTGGTATAACGAACACTGGCTTCGCTCACTAAAGCTTCACTACATAGCCGGCCTTTGGCCGGGCGCAAGGATTTTCTTTTCTATGGTATAACGAACTCTCGCTTCGCTCAGTAAAGGTTCTCTTAATAGCCGGCCTTCGGCCGGGCTCAAGGATTTTTTCCTCTATGGTATAACAAACACCGGCTTCGCTAACTAAAGCATCTCTGCATAACCGGCAAGGATTTTCTCTACTTTGGTATAAGAATTCGGGTTTTTATACTATCCCTAGAAACTTTTACATAGAATTTCATAAAATTTGTGTAAAAATGCATTTTTTATTAGTAGACGAAAAATAGCCCCAAAGTACAAATTGTAATTTTATTTGGGGCCATTTTTCATTCCTTGATATTGGGGTCATTTTTCATTCCACTTAAAATGCAAAAACACCCTAATGAAAAAATGAAAAATAACCCCAAAAAAACAAAACAATTACGCCAAAATTGCGTGTTGTTGTGTCTCATGAAAAATTTTGGGGCCGTTTTTCCTTTTACTTTTGGGGCCATATTTCCTGGGGTCATTTTGCGCACCGCCCACAAAATTATTTGGCTTTTATCTGACTGAAACCTACATATCTTGTCAAAATTCCTACCACTAAAGCGTGTAATTTCACTCCGATATAACACCAAAAAGTTGTATATATGTATATACATTCTCTTTAAAGGGTGTTTTTTATAGAGTGACACAATTAAATCATAATAAAACAAGGAAATGTATCTATATACATATATAAAAATGAATTTTTGTATGAATACGCCAAACCACTTGACCGATGGCCTTGAAATTTTCACAGCATGTAACTGTGACCCTGGAAGAGACATAAACCTATATACAATTGTGACTGGGCAAAGGGGCGATGCCACGCCCATACAACCCAATATTTAAAATCGTGTTATCTATGACTTTTTTTGACCTACGGCAATAATATTTGGTTAATATGTTGTTGGCATGAATAGAAATACGTTTAATCAAAAAAGTGGGCGTGACCCTGCCCCTTTGTAGAAAAAGTAAAAACGTTATATCTAATAAACTACTGAACCGATCGTCATCAAATTTTCACAGAAGGCTATTGTTCTGAATTACCCAGGAAAAACTTTTTGATTTTTAGTAATAGGTGGTAGTTATTTCATACATTACCTGGTAAGTAGTTGTCATTACAATTGTCGTTATTCTGAAAACTTCAATAAGTACTTACTAGTAATGACCTCAGCAACTACTTATTACTTCTGTTATTTTCACTACTGAATATTTGCTTACTGGTAACGTACTCAATAACAACTTATTAGGTCTATTAACTAGTAATTTTTTGGCTTCTGGTAAGTTTATTGAAGGTACTAACAATTCAACTTACTAGTAGTTAAATAATAACTAGGAATTTTTTGACTTCTAGTAAGTGTATTTTGTAAGTATTGAATTCTTTGGACACCTCGAACAAAAATAAGTAGTTATTCAGCCGAAAAATAAGTAGTGTTTATTTTCTCCAACATTATTTGCTAACTTACCAGGTAAGAAAAGTTTTTGGTGGATAATGAGTCGTTGGGTTTAAAAAGGTGTGATTGGACAAAGGGGCGGTGCCACGCCCATACAACCGAAAATTTAAAATCACTAAATCTCAGGAACTACAACTGAAAATTTAAAATCCTCTTATTTCCCATACCATTTGACGTGGGATGATGATATTTACCACATATGGGTTCCGTCCACACAGCCAATTACACCTGAAATGCTGCTTTTCAAAGAAATGCAACTTAAGTTTATCCATTGTGGACAAAGTTCTCTCTCCATGACTTGCAGATTCTCAGACAAAATTTTTAAACTAGTGGCTTGGACAGTCCAAAGTTGAAATAATTTCCAACGCTGAGCTGGTACGATCCCTGGGCCAAAAAAACGCAATGTTGCTGCAAATATATTGTGTTTGGAACAAACGTTCCCTTTTTTAAATGAGGATCTATTATTTCCAACACATGTTTAAAAGAAGGTTTATTCAGCCAAAAATAACTTTCAAATCAAGGTTAGAAAAAATCCATTAGGCACTTGGGAAAATTTAATATAATAAAACAAAATTTATTTAAACATTATTTTTTTACAAACAAATTTAACTTAAATTTTAGTTATGGTGTTTTCTTTTCTAAAAAAATAATGATGCATTATAGTTGTGTAATATATTTATTAGGTTACACGAACCCTTACAAAGGGTGTGTGTGAAACGGTAGCAATGTACTAATGGATGTAAAATTTTGACACTATTGAGGTGTATAAAATTTCACTAGCCCTAGGGGCTAGTATAAATTTTGACATTAGTGTAGAAATTTTTGACAACCACAAAATTATTTTTTTTCATCAAATTTGTTTAAACAAAATAAAAAATAATATGGAAGCAGGACCAGCGGCAAAAAAAAAATTAAAAAGAATTATACAAGATGTAAGTATTTAAATATGTATAAGCTTTTTTGCCCACACTTTTTGTAAAAATTGTTAATATATCAGAACGAATTCATCAAATAGTTGGGACGATCTCATTTCCAACAGAATTGAAATGATTATTGTTAAACGTTTGTTTAATTTATTCATTTTCACAAATCTATTAGTTATTGTTTTTTTCTATATGTCAAAATTTTACGTTGTCAAAAATGTTACAATTTCACACAGCACATATGTATATGAAAATTTTCTACCACAAACAAATTTCATTTCACCATAGAACTTTGCTACCGTTTCACACACACCCATAGTGATACATTTTTCTAAATTACAATGGAACAAAATAATAGCTACGTTTAACACTCAACACTAATGTGTATTTAGCGTGTTAAATATTGAATGCAAAGTTTGTACTAATAGCGATATTCACCACGCTTGTAGCAATTTTCAACATTAAATTTTCTTACAATTCCAATAAGCGTTAACAGCACTGATTTTCAATAATTAATGTCAGCTGTTGTTAAAAATTTTGCGACAAAAAAAAATGTAATAAAAGTAAAACAAACGAAAAACAAAAAGTTGTTATATCCATAACAATTTAACTAAAAATCACAATATAACGCAAATTGTCCGCAAACACAAGAAAAAAAAATACTTGCTTGCATAAAAAAGTACTTTACGCAGATGCAAAAAAGGGTATTTCCTCACACTCAGTTATAACTGCGGGTAAAGCCTGGTACTCTGTTCATCATTTCACGTGAAATGCTGTCAAAATGCATATGAAAAAAACTTGTGCGGAATATCTATGAAATAATGTTGATGGAGTTGTACTCTGTTTATTTTGTGAAAAAGTACCGAAATGTTTCTGGCAACATTTTTTTTACAACTGCGAAATAATGTAAGCTGCCTTTATTTCACGTGGAATTTTAAGCAAAAGCAAAAAAGTATGAACTTAATATTTAAAAAAGAAATAAAAAATTAAAATAACACAATCGGTAACAGTTTTTTATCCGTATTTCCTTTTTTTTTATTAAATTTTTTATTAAAAAAAAATAATTTTAGTAAAATACATTTGGCGTTTGTTTACATACACGAAACAATGTAGCATACTTTGAAGGAATAAAAACGTCAAATTGTACAAACTCGCAAGATTGGTAACATTGATAAATGCCAAAATTTTCGTGTGGAGTAATCAATGTTGCTCAACATTTTTCACAAATTTGAACAGAGTACTAGGCTTAAGAAATGGAACAAATTTGCCATTTAATGCTGCAACATGTTTAGAAAGGAAAACGACAACTTCTCACATTTTAGCATATATTTTTAGAATGGAACAAAAACCCGCACGAATGGTAGCATATATGGAACATTATTGTCAGAAAAGAAAACACCATTAGTTTACTGTTTTTTTCTTAAAAAAAAAAACTGTAAAAAAATGAATTAGCTGATTTTAATATTAGAGATGTGTGCTGTATTTTATTAACATTATCGATAAATAGTCGACGGCGTCATAATACTCTTACAAAATACAAATTTAACATAGAATGGATGTTGTCTTTGATAAGAATTGCTGTTGCCTTAAAATTGCCGTTGTTATTGCCGACGCCAAATAGAATAAGTGTGAATATGTTTACAACTTGTTTAAAGTAAGGAAGCTAGCTTTCCCTCAACAATAAATTTCAGTGTATTTATCAAATATGAAAAATTAGGAATTTAGCATTTCATACGGATATCGTATTAATAGTAAGGAAAATGATTTTATTTTTAAAGGGGCATTTTTACAAAAAAGGCTCCTTTTCGTCTCGTTATGCCACCAAGTATTGTAGATTTTTTCCAAAGAACAATTTATATTTAAGGCAGCTTGTTAATATTTAGTGAAAGAGATAACAATTTTTAACAACATTGGTCTAAGATTCCAGCTTAATTGCTTGGTGATGTGACGCGGCAGAAAGAGAGTTCCTCTGTGGAAGAGCCCATATATTAAATTCCATGATTGTTTGACCATGGGCAATGCCAGGTTTTAACAGCTAGTGGTAATTAAATATAAAAAAATAATGTTAGCATTAATATTTTATACACTTTTAAAGTAATTCTCCAAAGAGCAATTAATTGCATTTTTTACAAACTCAGCAGCACATTGGAAATAAAATTGTTTTTTATTTAAACATTGCAACAAAGTGTTTAAATATCTATAACATTTATTAGCTAAATCAAATAAATAAATATAATCATTTCACTTTGATTTACTTCCAATTAAACAATTACAATTTATATTAAAAAAAAATTTAAGCATAAATAAAATGATAATTTGTTTAGAATTATAAACGCAACAAAATGATTCGAATAATTATCGCTGACAAGATAATTGAACAAGTGCAATTGTCTACAAAACTCGAACAAAGCAAAAGTCATATAAACAAATTCATGAATTAACAAATGATTGACTGCAACATAAAGAAAAGTAGTAAAATGAATCATGAAATTCTTGAAAGGCCGACAGTTTAAAAGGAACGTTAAATAAAATAAAAATTGAATTTAAATTTTTAAATAACTACAAGAAAAATCTATTGTTTTGTCAAAATCAAAATAATAAAATAAAAAAGCTCTACCAAAATTTTGCAATATTTCTTAGAGAGGTTAATGTCTTGAATTAACGTTTCTTGTTTAACAACTGCAGAATGTTGCACTTGCGCAATCGTTTGCCAGCAGCAACAGCAACAAGTAGCACGTTGCTTGTGAACATTAAATAAGTAACTAAAGTTCAATAACTTTTCAGAAAAAACCATTTTGTTTAGTTACACACTAACAGGCTAAAGCTAAAATTATAGTTTTCAAGATTAAAAAAAAAACTAAAAATAAATAAAAACAAATTCTATGAAAAACTTGTTGTTGCTGCTGTGTGAATAAATTTTACGTTTTAAGAAATTTGAAATATTTATGGGTTTTTACTCACACCGCAATAGTGGAGAGGGTATTATGAGATTTTGCTGATGTGTCTAACACTAAAAAATTTTGATCCTAGAGCTGCGTTCGCAGTGATGTTAACTTTTATTTTTTCATTACCTTGCGGACCTCTTAAAATTACCTTTTTTGAGAAGAAATTACCGTACGCAAAAATTTTTTTTATCAAAACATTAATATGCTGTTTCCAAACGACAGGCGATTGATTGTGTAGTAAAATTTATATTAAAAGCAATAGGTCCATCACCTGTTAAATGTGTTTTTAGAAAAATTTCAATGGAAAGTTTTGTGTTAAAATACATTTTCAACAAGAATTTTATTTTTTATGAATAAGGAAGTAAAATAATTTTGAATAAAATAGGTTCATATATGGGTAAATCCAAATTACAGCCGTACGCATCAAAAATGCAATAACATTTTAAACAACAAATATTTTTACGTTCTCTTAACCCTTAAATTATAGCACTAAGAAAGTACTGTTATCTATGCTAAAGTTTATGGAGGGCGCGATTTTAGGTCAAAGCTAACGACAAAAGAAGTAGCGGTTCGAACGTGAAAAAAATAGAAGTAGTTTTTGTGGCCATGTATAAAAAGGCGTAATTAAGCGAAACCTGGCACAATTTTTTAGTCAAACTACTTTGAAAATTTTACGTAGCAATGTAACATTAAAATGTCTTTGGTTTGATTCAAAAATCTTCTGTATTTTCTTTTTTTTAAGCCAAAATCTGGGTCGATACGTGACATTTTGAACGTGAAATTCCATAATAATTGAACTGAATAATGATTAAAACAAAATAAAAATTTACCGTTAATCCGAATAGCATATTGCTCTTTGAACTCTTCCTTAGATTACAGACCATGTAAGAAATTTTTTTTGGAATAATTTTTATCAAATATCACCTCTTTTCAGGAAGATAATAGTAAAGAAAACATACAATAAAACATTATCAAAAATAAGAAATTACGTTTGCACAACTTTGAAGTCTGATTGTTCATCTAAGTGAAAAAATTTGTGGGTAAATTTATAAAATTAGTAAAATCTAAATATATCTCTATAATAATATCGTGAAATAATCAGCTTTTAATAACTTTTAAATTTTCGGACACGGTGGACCTTTTGACGGATATCCCCATATGTATATTCATTCAACTCAAAATATTTTTATTTAATACGCTTAGCGTACATATTGCACTTGTTGCTCTAAAGAGAGTCAGCTCAAATTTTTCAATTGTTACTTTTTGCAAGAAATCGATGAACAGTGGTCATATCTACGCACGGTAAAAATCTTAATATTTTATTAAAATTAATAATAAACAAGAGTTATTTCATTTTTCTTATTTTGCACTTATCGGTTTTACGAAAAAATTTGCAGAAACATAATTAAAGTTCTTAATTTTTTGTTATAAAATGTATCTATTTTTAAACTGAAAATCACCTCGTAAAAGTTAAAATTATAAAACCTACTTATGTTAGTATATGTATACCAAAAATCCAAATTTCTTTAAATTACCGTATTTTTAAACAAATTACCTTGCTACCTTTTGCGGCCCAAAATTACCCTAAAAAAGGGTAATTACCGTACGGTTATCATCACTGTGCGTTCGGCAAAATCAGGGCGCCGCGTTTTCTCTTTTCTCTTTTATTCTCTTGTATGCTCTTTTATTACGTACATGTGCACAGGGCTGTCAGATATGGCGATTTCTCGCCAAACGTGGCGATTTTGAAACGTGTTTGGCGATGGGATTTTCCATTTGGCGACTGGCGATTTTTGATATAACTGGCGATTTACTTGGCTATTTTTAACATTCATATTATTTCAGCGATATTGAAATAAAAAATTTGCACTTTTATTACAAAAGCGGAGTTAGGCCTCTCCAGCTAAATATATATAAATATATTCATACATACTTATAGATTTTTGAACAGTTTGTCCTTTTTTGTTATCATTACTAGTTAAAAAAAATCTGGCTAATTTTTTTCACATGATTTTTGTTTTATTATCATTTTAAGTGAATTATTCAGTCACTTTTTAATTCCAAGGTTTAAAAAACTGCAGTCGAAACCAAAACCTGTCTAACAAAAAACGAAAATTTGTCTAAAATTTTTCTCTTTTTGATATGGTTTGACAGCGACTTTTCACATTTAATGAATTACAAGTTAAAAAAAATTTTTTTTTGGCCAATGACAAATGAAAAAGTGGAAGAGATGGCAGCTTTTCAACTTCCACTGCAGTTTTTTAAACACTGCTTTAATCTAATAGTACGTATGCAGGTCAAAACAATAGAACGAAATCGATGAACCTGAAGTGATCTTATAGACTTTTGTGCTTAATTTTAGTTTTTTTTAACTGAATAAATGATCTCCATTTTATGTTATTTAAAAAAAAAAAATAACAGTTACTAAACAAAATTTCTTTCGGCGATTTTTGTATTTTTTCTCAGTTTTTTGCGATTTTTGACTACAATATTATATCAGCTTTTTTTTGTATGCAAAATTTAATTAAAAAATAAAAAGATTTTGAAAACTGAACAAAATTGACGTTTGGCGATTTTTGGCGATTTACGACATCCGGTTTGGCGATGGAGCTCAAAAAAATCTGACAACCCTGCATGTGCACACACATTGCAGAGAATTTAACAACAACATATGTAAAATTCATACAACGCATATAATCGCAAAACGTAATAGTTTAGGTTGCCGATGGCAGCCCTAGAGCCACTTTTTAGTATACCGAAGGACTCGGACTCACTTTTTTTACTTTAATGAGAAACTTTTTGTTTTAATTTGTTCAGTTTATTGGTGACCTTAATTAAATTTTTGAATTATCTCGATTACTTTTTATAGGGCTTTGTTAAATCATTAGCTTATGCCGACAAACCTGCAACTCGAACAGTTCGACGAGTTCAAACAATTTTTACTTTGTACTAAGATTGTCGTACTTTTTGTATCGAATATGGGGACGTTATTGAAAACAAAAATCTTTTTCAAAACAGCAACTCTCTTTTAAGAACAATAACTTTTCATCAAATTTCCTATTTCGAACGAGTACCAAAAACGTTATACACAACATGGTGAAATAAGCAGGTGGAATCGCTACGACAACATTACAACAAAAATGGAAATTAGGTCCCCGATTACGTCAAAAAATATATTAAATATGTTATATGTTAGCGCTCTTTGGCATATGTTGTCATCTTCTCTTCTAAGTGTGTGCCCTATCCAGCCAAGTTTACGTCTTCGGATTTCACAGTTTATGTCCTTCATTTTTGTTATAGCGATTAGTTGAGCATTTGTAATTGTATTAGGCCAATAAATTCCAAGTATTATTCGGAGGCATCTGTTGGTAAAAACTTGCATTTTACGCTTGATTTCTTCAGTTACAAGCCACGTTTCACATCCATATAATAAGACGGGCAGCACACATGCCGAAAATTTATTAAGCTTCGTCTTTTTGCTGTTTTCATTTGACTTCCAAGTTTTTGATAATATTGCAAAAGCGCCTCTTGCTTTTCGTATTCTTGTCGTGACATCAAGACGGGCACCCCCGTGTGTATCTATCATACTGCCGAGGTATTGAAACTCACTTACACTTTCTATTACGTCGTTGCCGATGTTTAGTGGTTCAGTGGACTCTGCATTAAGTCTCAGTTAGGCGAACGTTGCTGTACCGTATCTGTACTGTATCAATCAGCTGTTCGCTTTTTGTTATATGAAAACCAATACAAAAGCTTATTGAAATGCAATGTACCGTAGTTGCAACGTACCAATCTGTATAAAATAGAATTGCATGCCGTTGTAACGTGACATATGTAAGACAGTGATGGGCGGCTTGTATATTACATTGAATGCGGGTATTTTTGCTCTTTTTTTGGGTACTTTTTTCAGTATAGCTATGGAATTACGACAAAACAACTTACAATACAACATATTTCCATATATACAGATTTTCATATGCTTAGAAGTACAAAATAATCAAATGCATATACACATACAATGGAAATACAATACAAAAGGCTTTGAATGGTATCAAAACCTTGTTTGGTGTATGCATATTTACAATATATGTATGCTAAAAATATATATGTATAAGACTGGTCGCAATTTTTTTTTTAAATTTAATTGTTTGCGCTGCTTAAAATATGAGGTTTGGTGTAAGAAATCATGATCTAATTTTTCAGGTCCATCCGACTGTGCCTAGCCGTGCCGGGTGGGGCCCAAAGTTCCCCATATTATAAAAAAAACATATTTTCTATCAGATCTTTATAGTTATACTAGTTGAAAAGCCGAAAAGTAAGTTTTATTGCGGAATTTCGTTTTTTTTTTAGTTTTTCAATAAGCTAAAGCGTTTTTGAGTTGCTCGAACATATGTTGTGCAACATCCTTAATTTTCGAAATAACGGTATATCTCGAAAACCAAAGCTAACCTAAAAAAAACGGCTAGCACCACTGGATTCAGCGACCCCGAATTAGGTTAAAAATCTTTCGTTCGTATCATACTAAAATATTAAACAGCAAATACTTTAATCTATCTATACAATATATAATTTCTTAGTATGTCAGGATGTTTGCATGTATGTCCTATTCTTTCCGCAACTTTCTGAAGCCATCTGATGACTTAGGAAGCTGAAATTTGGCACACTTGAAGTACTTTCTCTGCGGAAGATCGTGACGAAGCCATATTTTTGCTTTTAAATAGTATACTATAAAGATCTGATAGAAAATATGTTTTTTTTTATAATATGGGGAACTTTGGGCCTCACCCGGCACGGCTAGGCACCGTCGGATTGAAAAATTAGATCATGATTTCTTACACCAAACCTCATATTTTAAGCAGCGCAAACAATTAAATTAAAAAAAAAAAAAAATCCCATACAAGATTTATTTATTAACGTTTTCTACATACACAAAATACTTTTTTAATACCATTTAAATCACTTGGTACTTTTTCTGCACAGCGGCCACCACACTGTGTGTATTGTTTTATGTATACTATTGCTTTTCGTTTATGTATGGAAAAAACATATAACACGTTTTTAAATGTTCTATAAGTGCACCAACGTGCTTACAGTACGGTGCGGTACATTAAGGGTACAGCAACGTTCGCCTAACTGGGCATTAAGTGCGCATTTCTTTTGTTTTTTGATATTAATTTTCAACCCAACCTTTCCTGATTCTCTGGTTAGATCATTAATTTTTGCTTGTATATCAGCACGTCTGTGGGAAAGCTCACACTTATCATCTGCATAGTCCAGCGACTCTAATTTTTTGTAAACATAAACAAAACTTTGACAATAGCTTGAACAAGCAATGCAAGAGCAAAAACGGGTCATCTGGCGTAGTGCTGCCACCTGTTTTATTTCACCATGATACACAGCATAAATTGTTTAAACTCAATTACAGTAATTTTCGCTTATAGTCCACTACTCTAGTTGCACAACTTTTGCGGACTATAGCCGATTTTTTTTATAAGCCATTTTATGGATAATAAGTGAAATTTATTATAATCCACATTTTGGACTATATAAATATTACTTTCTTCAATAAAACCATTATTTTTAAACAAAAGAAAAGTTTATTTAAAACATAACCAACTATTGATTTAATTGAAATAAATTGTTAAAAATAATAATTGCGAGAAAGGTAAATAAAAACATGTTACCTGTTGATTAAAAAATATAATAAACAGAGTGGACTATAAGCGACAATTTTTGCATAAAGAATTATAAATGCGTGGCTAAGAAAATGTGGCTTTTAAACGAAAATGGACTACAAGCGAAATGGACCTTAGAACAAATAATTTGTATGAAATTCGAAAAAATGTGCAAGTGAATATGACAGTTTTGGCTTTAATCCGTTTTTGGCCTTTAAGCGGAATGGACTATAAGCGAAAAGTACTGTATTATTTTTTTTCTAATAGAAACATGCGGTCACCCCCAAGAAAATAAATTTTTTTTTTTTATTATTTGAAAAAAAAAGTAAATGAAAACAAGTAATTTTTATTTTTATAGAAAACAAAATCATTTAAAATCCTTTTATTCTTTTTTATGAAATGGAAAGAAACTTCCTAAAAAAAGTTTTCACTAATACGCAAAAAATTTAAATACATATCGCATACTTAATCATAAACAGGCACAACTCAAAATTCAAAAATGTTTAAAGGGCAACAAAAAGTACATAAATTAAAACAAATACTTTTTAAAAAAGAGTTGTAGTTTAAACATTTTCTTCTTTTATAATTATAGAAAACCAAATCATTAAAAAAATCATTCTTTTTTATGAAATGGGAAAAAAATTTTTAAAAAAACGTTTTCACTTATATACAAAAAACTTATATACATATCGCATACTTAATCATAAACAGGCACCCATACGTATCAAACGCAGAGGAGAGGCAGAAAACTGACTTCAAAAACATGGTTAAAGAATAAAAGTTAAAGAAGACAATGACGCAGACGAAATTTTCGTGGTCGCTATAGATTTGATTTGTGAACTGTACCCATATTCTGCGACTCCAGCGTCGAGAAACGTTTTAATTAAAACAAATAACTGTTTTTCTTTCTTAACTGTTTCTTTCACATTTTTGGCGAGTAATAGCTGACACTTCACGTTAGGAAAATACTCGCCAATTATCAGAAAAAAGTGAATTTTTGAGAAGAAAAAGTTCCTGTTTTGAGCTGTCAAAAAAGCTACGAATAAAAACGGGTTGAAAAAAATTTCAACACTAAAAAATATTTTAAAAATGCAATGAATTATAACCAGGAAGAGGTAAGTATTTTGTTCTTGGCACATTTTTTCATTGTTTAATTATTTTGCTCTTGTCATTTTTGAAAAATATACGAATGTTTTCAAAGCTTTTTTGTAAACAACAAACATTAAAGTCACACTTTACATAACTTCGTATAGCCGACGGTTGTATTTTCGCCAACGTCTATACAAATTTTTCAATTTTATTAAATTTTGTTCGCCGTCTGCAATTTCACATCGGCTTCAAGTGGAAGATTATGACATTTATAACTTAAAGACGTTATCTCTTTTGATAGTTTTCTACATGAGTTACAAACAGGGCTGCCAGGTCCTTTTTTCCTTATCCCCAAAAAATTTAAAAAAAATCACCGAAAATCCCCAAATTTTAAGACAACACCTTAAAAAGTATACAATTTTTGTTTGTTTTTGTTTCTGACCAAATTTAAAATTTTTTTAAAAATAATAAGAACAATTACAATAAGAAATCCCCAAAAATTCTCAAATAAAAGTTTTTAATAAAAATAAATACAAATAAAACTAATGCTTCGTACAGACGATGGTCAGATCTTACAATGTTGTTATTTTTCTGACAATGGTGCCATTTTTTCATTAATTTTACACATCTTCCAAATAAAACTGAGCTTATAATGTTCACACAGTTGCAAAGCATTTTTAGGCAATTTTAATGACAACATTGTAAGATCTTACCATCGTCTGTACGAAGCTTAAGCGTTAATAATAAAAAAGGAAAAATATATAAAAAATGTGTAAAATCCCCAAAAAAATCCCCGAAGTTTTTTTAAATCCCCAATCCACAAATGATATTCTTTGTCCTTTTTGCTAGCATGAAATCCCCAACCTTGGAGATAAATCCCCAAGTCTGGCAGCCCAGGTTACAAACACACTTTTTTCGAGAAACGGTGGAAAATTTTGTTTCTCATATATTTTTGATGCGAGAAGTTCCCACCAAAGTTACGGAACATTTTTTAGTTCTGCCTGTTTATGATTTAGTGTGCGATATGTATTTTATTAGTTTTAAATAATACGATTATTTATTTCAAAAAGCAAACAAAACATTTTTAATGTAAAAAAAAACTAATTAGTTTTAAAATATTAACATTTATTTTATTATGATATTAAAAACTTTAGTTAGTTTAACACAGTGCCACATTTTTAAAGCCATCGAATGTAAAATGTTTCTTACGGCTATATCTCGAAAACCAAATGGAATATTGTTTTTCTGTCTTCGGCACCATTGAAGCTATAGACCACGAGAAAAAAGTGTAAAACAAAATAGTGTCTTAAGATTGCTACAACGTAAATTTTTAATATATTTTTTCCTCATTTTTGGTTCATAGCTGCCGGACTAAGGGGAGTTCAGTAAAGTAATCATACATTGTAATATAATTTATAATTCTTCAGTACATGGCGTTTCATATTTCATATTTTTTTTTAGCTGTATTTACATTAAAAATTCGAGAAATTTATGAAAAATGTAGCAAAATGCAAAAATGCCGAAGACAGGAAAACAAAATTTTAATTGGTTTCCGAGATATCGAGCTTTAACCGCGAATAACATAAGCGCCAAAATCCAATTTTACAGGAGAGATTTTTTATTTTTTTATTTTATTTTATATAAATTTTGTATGAAATTTGTCGCTTACGATAAAGTTGTTCTTGCTATAAAATCGTAACGGTACCATATGTGACCATGACATTTTAGGAGATTATGAAAATGTTGCCAATAAAGTCATTTATAAAAAAAAAACGAAAATTGAAAATTATGTCGCTTACGTTATTTTCACGGTAAGGGCTCGATGTAGCGGTGAGAAAAATGGCATGTTCTTCGGAAAAATCAAGTTTTAGCCGAAATTTGTTAGTTCCGATAAAAATTCCACACGAGAAGAAGTTTGCATTTTATGTGTTGTAAATACAGATTTAAAATGCAACACTTAAAAAGGGGTTATTAATTGTTAAATGAAATATGAAGAATTTTAATATGATTGTAGGCGGCAATCTATTTTATTATGAAATATACAAATTAAAGACAATTTAAGGCAATAATGATTATGTATATTGTAAAAGTACAATACGAAATTTTCGTTGCTAGTAGAAGTTAAAGAGCATATACATGCATATCGTCACATAAAATGCAAAAAGGACGTAACAACAAAAATATTCAAAATCGAGTTTTTGATTGATTATGATGCACTAGACTTAATTACATTTCCCTATAAAACTTAAACAAAAAGTGTTGTTACGACCTTTCGCATTTTAAATGACGATATGTATAATAAACCTATTCATATTGACTGCTTCTTTGAATGACAAAATGCTTTCTGAAAACATTAAGCAGATTAAATAACATACTAAAGTTCTCGGTCATATAAAATAATACCTTAGTATGTATTTGAAATAAGTCAAATTTTAATTAAAATTTAATCAGCTTTATCGCTATTGCATTCTCCATAATGTCAATGTCAAGAACGTTACTCATGTGATGTGCAGAGCAAAATGGTTTTGAAATAGTATACATTTTTCGTATGAAGTATAATAAATAAATAAAGTAAAATTTAGTAAATAATAAAATATTTATCAAATTAGAATAAAAAAAAGGAAGAGTGCCATATTCGGTTATGCCGAATCTTAAGCGTTAAAATAAAATTTATTAAAGACGGCAGTTCGTTTAACACAAATTTCTCTATATAAGCGACTAATCATGTGTGTGTTTGTTATGTGTAAAATAATAACTCAAAGCATTAAAATTTAAAAGAAGAGCTCAAAATTTATAAATTTTCAGTAGAGACCAAAAAATATTTTATTTTTATATACAACTAGCTGGCCCGGCAAAGGTTGTTTTGCCACATAACTTATTTCGTTCAGATGTGACAGTGTCTGCTAGGCAAATTTTAAGAAAAAATTATAGGCTATAGTTCTTTCCAGATGTTACACTATTTGCCTGCCCAATTTCAAGAAAATTAATTGATTAGTTAAGAAGATATAGGGAGGCGGAGCTTTTACCCCTCCTGCACTATTTTATGCCTTGTCCTCTTTCCGATGTTACAGTGTATGCATGCCAAATTTCAAAAAAATCGGTTAATTAGTTACGAAGATATAGGGAGGGGGAGCTTTTAGCCCTCTTACCCTATTTCACACCCTATTCCCTATTCTCTTTCAGATGTTACATTGTCTGCATGCCAAATTTTAAGAAAACCGGTTGATAAGTTAAGAAGATTGGCGAGTGGGAGCTTTTACCCCTATTGCAATATTTTGCGGCCTCTAGCGATATAAAATATACTCTACGACCTATTCTCATACCTAACAAATACACATACAAAATTTTATAAAAATCGGTCAAGCCGTTTCGGAGGAGTTCAAAATGGAGGGCATTTTGTTGATATCTGTATGGGAATATAAATACATGTTTCGGAATGAATGCAGTGTTCACTAAAAATGACTAGAGAAATTGATCCTAGATTTTTACAGTGCGTGGATATGAACACGCACTGTAAAAAAAGTGAAAATTTCAAGTTGACTCTCTTTAGAGGAACCAGTGCGATATGTTATGGTTTTTTACTCATATCTCAGCCATTTGTGGACAGATTTGGCTAAATTTCAATAGCAAACAGCTCCGGACTATATGTAATATGGGCATTTCCTGTGGTCACGAACGGACAGGAACGGAATATTCAAAAGTGTTTAACTTATTTTAAAAGTGTATTATTGAAGGTCTCCATCCAGTATTTACAAAATAAAATATCTCTATTGGTTTTTGTTCAATTGGTTTATGTACCGGTCACAAACGTACGGGTAGCGAACGTACGATTGTTCCATATGTTTTTTTCTTAACAAAAAACTTAATACACAATTTACAATTGATTGTTATGGAGAAATTATATAGAAGGAGTGCAAACATAACACATTTTTGCATGTAAAATAAATATATAAAAATGTCTTTAGAAGAAGCTTAAAAATAAAATATAAAATTTTCCAGTTTCCAGTCCAATTTCCTCAAGTAAAACAGCTGAGTTATACTATGAAATAATTCTTTTATAAAAACATAGACTTTTTTTTATAATAATAAACAATAAAAGACTATGGTTATCAATATTTTATTTTTCCATCCTGGTTGACCATTCTGAGGAAATGCCCATATACAGTATTTATCGCTTATATGCACATGAACAATTTTCTTTTCGTATTTAAAATTCCCAACAAATTTTTATGTATATGCATTTCGCTTATATGCATATCTCGCTTTTTTGCACCGCATTTAAATAATGTTTTTTTTTTAAATTGTACGAAAAAAATTCTTATATATGCACAGTTTAAATTTGATATAAAAAAAAAATTTGTACAATCAAATCAAATCAAAACCAAATTAGCTTGCTAAACTTCTTATTTACGATCATTTACATATTTTCCATAAAATTGAATTTAGAAAAAAAACCAAAAGGAATTTAAATAAAAACATACTTTAAGCCTTTTATTTTATATTATTTAAAATAAATTTGAATTTAAGCATTACATGCATTTTCAAAAATGACTGTATTTAACGGCTTTTACTATTTAATTGTTTTTAATAAGTTTCTAGTTACGATTAACTATCAACATTATTTCATAGACTTGTGCAGAATAAGTTTTTTTTTTATAAGCATTTTTACAGCATTTCACGTGAAATTTTGAACAGAGTTCCAAGCTTTAGCCTGCTACTCCGTTCGAACTTGTGAAAAATTTTGAGCAACATTGATTATTTCACACGACATGTATCAAAATGTTGTCAAAAACGTTGGCAGAATAACAGAGCAATATTTCTTTTTGCTCAGCTTATGTTAAAGGGACGGGAAAACGTATTTATGTTAACACATAATTTCAAAGAAATCAAGGAAGAAGGTGCAGTGCAAAAATGACGCCATCTTGCCATTTTTTGTTGTTGTTCTCTCGGTGTTCTCTCGGTGGCGCACTCAGCTGTACAAAAAAAATTTCTACTGCGCATCTACGTCATCATAGAATAAAAATGAGTGTTTGTTGTAAAAAATGTAAGACACACACAAATACACATACACAACTACTATTCCTTCGTCACACACAAAAAAAAACTGACCTGCGCAATGCGCAATCTTGTTTCTTTAATTCATGCATCTCAATCACGTTTTTCAATAAACTATTGTCAATTGTTGATCTCTGCACGATAATGTTGTGTTTAAGCTATTGAACTGTTGTGGAATTATTGCTGTACACTTTCGATTTCAAACAAACTCACAAAAAATTTTCTAAAGATGTTAAATCGTTGATCTTGGTGGCCAGTTCAATCCTCTTCTAAGAAAAATAATGCGATTTTCGAACTTTTCTTTTAAAAGATCCATGTTTCTCTTGCTGAGTGGCTTCATTCTGTTGAAACCGCATATTCTCTACGTCGAAATCATCCATTTTTCGCCCCAAAAAGTTTCGGATCATCCTCCTTTAAGCCTGGTACTCCGTTCAACATTTCACGTGAAATGCTGTCAAAACTCATATGTATGTAAAAAACTTGTGCGGAATATCTATGAAATAATGTTGATAGAGTTGTACTCTGTTCGTTTTGTGAAAAAGTTCCGAAATGTTTCTGGCAGCATTTCTTTACAAATGCGAAATAATGTAAGCTGCGCTTATTTCGCGTGGAATTTTAAGCAAAAGCAAAAAAGTATGTACTGATTATTAAATACAAAATAAGAAGTTTAAATAACACAACCGGTAACAGTTTCTTATCCATAGTTATTTTCTTTTTTATTAAATTTTTTATTAAAAAAAATTATTTTTAGTATAATACATGTGGGGTTTGTTTACATACGCAAAACAATGTTGCACACTTTGTAGGAATAAAATCGTCAAATTATACAAACTCGCATGATAGGTAACATTGATACATGTCAAAATTTTCGTGTGAAATAATTAATGTTGCTCAACATTTTTCACAAATTTGAACAGAGTACTATGCTTTAGAGATTTCCATTGGCTGAGAATACCTCAAATTAAGACACCCTTTATGTTTTAATAAAAAAAGTTTTGTTGTTATTTTTTGTATATAAGCACTTAATGCAAGTAACAGAGTTTTATATATGCACAACCGATGCATATAAGCGAGTTTTTCTATAAACATGTCCGATGCATAAAACCGAGTTTTTGTATATGCATTTTCCGTTTATAAGCACTAAAGAAATGCTACTAAGCGATAATTACTTGAAACACAAACAATCTAGTCCCCATCATATCTGGGGTCTTCGGAAAACTCTATTTCAACGCACAAACGGACATCATTAAATCAAATTTGCTACTCATAAGGGCCCGGAATATATATTCTTTAAAGAATCTAATATCAATATTGAGATACAATGAGAATGACAAACCTTTATACATACATATCGTTACCTTACATGAAAATGGCCGTAACTACACAAAAATTCAAAATGGAGTTTTTAATTGATTGTGGTTTGTTTTATCAAAATATATGCTGACGCAATTTTTTAGACCACTGCGATAAAAAAAGCGGCTTTAGTTAGGAAATTCAAACTCCAAGAATACTTTATTATTATTGATTTTTTAATGTTTTTTGATTATCCTGAAAAAAAATTCAAGGGTAGTTACGTCCGTTTGCATTTAAGGTGACAATATTCTCTTTCCTGCTGTGGTAAAGGGTATAATTATACCTTTATTTCAAATGAATATTTGAGGATTTTTTCCCAAAAATTAAAACTTAAGATTTGGGAACTCCGATTTTTTTTTAGAATCTAAATAAGTTCTAGATTATTTTGCAAAACTGTTTTGAAAACTCTGTGGTATCAAAATAAGTTTTCGAATTGATATAAATTACACAACTTTCATATAATATTTTGAAACTTGAACAAATTATAAAACTTTAGTTTATATTTAAAAAAAAAAACATTATGCTAGAAATAATTAACTAGTAAATTATTTTTAAAATTTTAATTAAAACTGAATATTTAGTTTTTTAAAGTTTAATTTCGATTTTTTTTTGTTTCTTGATATTATTATTACATACCTATTTAATTTTTGATTTAAATTTTTATTTAAAAAAAGTGTGAGTTAAATGTTTTTAAGGAAAATTGTTTATATAAACATTTTAATTTTAACAGTTTATTTTATTTGAATTTAAAATATTTAATTAATTTTAAAATTAAATTTCTCACAATTAATAAAAAATTAATTCTTTTTATTAAAATTCTAGTTGAGTTTTATTTATTTTTAAAATAATAATTAAAATGTAAACTTTTTTGTTAAAACTTTTCTTTTTGAAAAATTAGGATTTCGTTTTCGCAAATCAATTTGTTTTTAATTTTTGGAAAATTGTAAATTTCTTTAATTTTGATAAAAATAAAATTTATCTTATGTTTTTTTTTTAATTTTTATACGTACATTTTTTGAAATTTTTATATTTTATTTGTTTAGCCCACAAATAACTTTTTCCGTTTTATTAATGTTTGGATTAAAATCTGTTTGTTGCAAATATTTTTTTTTAAATAGTTTTTAACACAATAAATGTTTTTAATTTTGTTTTTTAATTATATTTAATATTTTAATCAAATTTATTTTCTAAAAAATTAATTTATATATCACTGGACTTTTTTTTAGTTTTGTTATCCTTTTTCTCTTCTTTAACACAAAAGACACAAATTGAAAGCGTTTTAAACTAAACGACGTTTAAAATACTAATCAGAACCTCGGACGAAAACTTACTTTTATATGCGAAAATTTTCAAAACTAAAATAAATTGAAATGAAAAAAAAAAAAAAAAAAAAAATCAAATCAAAAACAATTCTGTTCCTCCGGCACATTCACTAAAGTGTGTTGTGATTGTGTGTTTTACAGAATAATAAATAAACAAACAAACTTGTTGAAAATGAAAGATAAGATACCAACTAGCCAGCGAACGAGCAACCAGTAACTACAGCACGAGACTTGAGTATGGGATGAAAAAAAAAAAAAAAACAAAAGCACAAAAATAAATTAAGCATGAAAAAACAAAAACAAATACATAAAATCAGAGAGTTACAAACCAATTACGAGCAGTATTTTAAAATACTTCTGCTGCTGCTGCATTTTGTTCAATGTACGTATGAGTAACAAGTAACATGTTTGATGCTGCTGTGTTCAAGACAACAAATTAAAGAAAAATTCTAAAAATTTATCGACTGCGTTACAAATGTTTGTTGGGCTATATAACATAAGAGTTCAAAACAAAAAATTTAAACTTGTATGCTTGATGCATGTCAAACAAATAAATATGTAAATAAACAAACAAAATTACCATACCAGAGCCAATACTGAAAGGAGAGCAATCAGCAGTTAATAAATGAGAATAGATACACTTAAAGCAAACTTAATAGTAAATACGAATGTGTATGTGTGTTTGAATGCTAATGAGTGAAGATGTTATTATAATTAGCGTTACAATAATGATGTTTGTTATTGCTCATTAATTGTTTAACAAGAAAAGCAAAAACACTAATGTAAACAAAACAAGCCAGCAGGTTGTTTTAATTGCAAAAGCAAATTTTGTGTATGTGTTTGTGTAACTCTTAACGTATGCGTAATGACAGTATTGTTTTTGTTATTTTATTTAAGAATTCATTATGCACTTTTAAAGGGTTTTGGGAAAGTCCCTGTAAGTTTTAAGTTGAATAGTGCAAAATATTATTACAGAAAAAAAAAAATTAATTCTCTGTTTGTGTTCGATGACACATTTTAATCTGATATTTATGTTAATTTATACTTTTTAGGTTTTATTATTGTTTTCTTTTTCTTAAAGTTTTCTCCACTTCCTTTGAAAACACATGGTTTTCAGACGTAAACAAATTAGCAGGTGTATATTGAGTGAATGTTCTGATTAAAAAAATAATTTAAATTGTAGTACAAAATGATTTTATTAATCATTCTAGACCTGTTATGGGATTTTTTTCTGAGAGAGTCTATAATATTAAATTGTTTTGATTTTTAGGGGCAAAGACTTACATATGTAAATACTGTGCATCTACAGAGGGGGAAAAAGAAGGAGTACGGAGGCCTTTTAGCAGCCCTTCGTATTCCTTCTTTTGTATGTACAAGCCTGCTGGTTCCATTACCTTCGCATATATTTTTTACACAAGTTGTGATTGGGGTAAAGGTCTTCCGCTCTAGCTTCTTTTGCAGTTACATAAGAATGGTAAATGGAGCAAAAAAATTAGCTTTTGCTTTGGTAAAAAAAAACAAAACAAAAAATGTTACTCCTTCTCTTCTTCCTTCTCATAGAAGGGAATGTGGCATGTGTATCTTATCTTTTATACGAAAGAGCCGAGACCTTCTACGAGGCATTCACTCGGGATAAATTTAGTTTTTTATACTTACCTTAAGTACAAGTCGTACTTAAAAACTCAAGTACGAATAACACTTAAAGGTAATGGGACTAATCAATCCCGGAATTTCTAGAAATAAGTAAAAAATTCTTAAACCAAGTAAAATAAAGATTAAACTTTTCGTTGGTAGTGCCACTCTGAGAGTAAAATTAAAAAGTTAACATATTAAAGTTTGTTGTAGACACTAGAACAACACCAAACAAGTAGTTAAAAAACGATTTTCTTGTTGTGGTGTGTAGAAACAACAAAACAAGACGAAAACACATTATTTTTATGTTTAAAAAGTAAAATTGAGAACTCTTCTCATTTAGTTTATATTTTCAGTTATAGTATGTATGTACATTAAGTTTTTGAAGTAAAAACCATATAGGGAATGATGCTTGTGTTTTATAATTGAAATTTTGTAAGGTGTAAAACGTGTAAGTAAATTAAGCATAATAAAATTCTTCTTCTTATTTCACTTTTGGTTTATTTCAAATAAGAATTCGGGATTGAATCAACGTTATAAAACTTGAATCAAGCGCATTTTGAGATTGGTTAAATCTTAGTTTTACTTAAATCAATCCCATTTTCGGATTATTTCAAGTACGAATTCGGGATTGAATATGGATAATAAATAAATTATAAATAACAAAATTTTTTTTATACTTTACATTGTAATACATGGCAACAAGTTCTTAAAAGCAACAATATTTGACAATGCATTTAATTCCGAAATGCAAATTTTTAGTGGTCACTGCGCAGATAAAAGCAAAAAAAAAAGCATTAAAATACTGTAGATGCAAAACATATGCATATACAATACAACGTAGGTAACAATTTTAGTATACAATGCATCAACACGGTATTGATACATTGTGAACACACGTTTAGGAAAACAGCCTGTATTTTGAATACCCCCTTTTTGATTCTAAAACCAGTTTCACGAAATTTTTTATCGTTTCTGAGATATTAAGCATTAATTTTGCTCCATAACAACTACTTTAAAGCTTAATAAGTATTGATTTGCTCTACACGCCACTGTTTTTATTATTTAGGGCGTGAAAGAAGGCAAAAGGGGTAAAAACTTCCTCTTCCCAATCATATAAGCTAATCAACCGGTTTTCTTAAAATTTGGCATGCAGATACTGTAACATCTGAAAGGAAATAGCGAATAGGGCTTGAAATAAGGAAAGAAGGTAAAAAGCTCTCCCTCCTAATATCTTCTTAACTAATCAACCGATATTCTTGAAATTGCGCCGGCAAATAGTTACTGCTGGAAAAAACTATAGCCTAGTATTTTTTTTATTAAAGGCGTGAAATAGTGCAGGAGGGGTAAAAGCTCCCCCTTCCTATATCTTCTTAGCTTATCAATCTATTTTCTTGATATTTGGCAGACAACTAGCGTAACATCTGGAAAGAACTATAGCCTATAATTTTTTATTAACGTTTTTACTAATCAACCGGTTTTCGTAAAATTTGACATGTATGCACCGTAATATCTGGCAGAAATAAGTTAATGGCAAGCAAAACAACTCACAAAATGTGAATGTTCTTAACAAATATAACTTTTCTAACTATAGTTTTTACTTTTTTGTTTTTAAAAATATTTACCAAAAACAAAACTAGATCTTAAAGTTTCTGCTGTAACTGATGCCCGTGTCTGGTGTTAAGGAACTTGTTAGACTGCCTTCCTATTAAGATTTTTTTGTAAACAAATTTCAGACATATTGACAATCAAAAACTTTCCGGTTAAGTCTTTTGCATCTTTAATGCAATTGTTTCAAAAATAAACGAACATCAGGTTTTAAAGTTTTAATTCCTGATTCTCTCTCACAAAAAAAAAAAAAAGTTTTAACCATTATTGCAGCTTATTATTAAGAAAAATACAATAGAAAGCTAAAATTATTATTAATATATCAATATAATACGATTTTATAATAACAATACAAATATTTATACAAATAAATATTTTAGTCACTGACAAATGGACTACTGGTTTATGTATTTGAAAATGGGTTAATTTAAATAAAAATTAATAAATAGTAAAAAATAGTAGACGTTATCGTTTAAACAAACATTTTACATACGTGTATTTCAATAAATATTTATTAAATTCATACCTGGTAATTAAATGGAAGGGAGAAGCGTTCGAGAAAAAAATATTCACATCGAGCGCTGCATGATCAACATGGGAACCATTTAAGTTTTTTTTTTTTTTTTAATTATTTTTTATGATTGTAAATTGTGTGCCATCGTGTTTGAAAATTCTATTTTAAATTATACTTTCTTGGTGTTATGAAATAAAAGTACAATCTCAGTGTCTGGGAAAGAGAAAACTATAAAATAGAATTTTGTAAAACAAAATTGTAGAAAAAAACTACTGTGTTTAGTTTTGGGTCTTATGTAGTAAAATTCCATAGCCAACAGTTTTGTAGAACATTTCATCCCAGCCCTTGTCCGTCTTAGGGGTATTTCTTTGCGATTAGTTGGAATAGAGCCAAAGATTACCGTTATAAAGAAGAGTAAGACGGTTAATATGTTTCACATAAATATTTGCCGTAACATTTTTACAAAGTTTCTGAACATACCTTATATCTGAAATATAAAGAACACATAGTTTCATGTACCGATATGCTGCACAAACAGGCCAAAAGGGAAAACTTTAACCCCCCCTAAAATAAAATTCCGATGTGATCTTTCAAAAAAGCCGACACACCCCCGTAAAAAAATTTGGGTTTTTTTGAAGCACTTAAGAGAAAAAGCGTATAATCGAGCGCTTCAGTAAGAGAGCTTTTACACGGCAGTAAATGATAAAGAAACAAATATGCAAAAAAGCGAAAAAATAAAAATATATTATTTATCAAAGTTTTTCTTGGGATTCAAAAAATTAATTTTCAAGGTTTCGTTTGATAACTAATATCCATGTGGCAGTGTAAATAAAACTGAACTGGCAAAATAAAATAAAGAAATTTGTTTTATTATTTAAACCTTTTCTTTAGCTTCACTTCGGAAAATCAAATCTTGTAACGTTAATTTAACCGCCTTTTACTCAATGCAAATGGATGAAACTTTGCAGGCATACATATTCCCGATGACAATATACGAATACATGGGCGTAGCCAGGATAAAATCTAGGGGGGGGGCAAACAATTTTTTTTTTTGGTAAAATGCATTTTTGACCGCCTTTTACTGAATGCAAATGGATAAAACTTTGCAGGCATACATATTCCCGATGACAATACACGAATACATGGGCGTAGCCAGGATAAAATCTAGGGGGGGGGGGGGTCAGGCAAAATATTTTTTAAATGTTATTTTTTTAGAAAAGCGTTTCTTAAAAAAAAATTTTTTAAATGTTCTTATTTATTTTGGTTTTTTCTTTACCCACTTACAACTACATTTAGAGTTGACAAAAAATCAACCAATTGTGGTCGGGACTGTAAGAAAAAATAAGATCACTGTTTATTGTTGTTGTTTTTGTTTAAGCTTTGATATTGTTAAAAGTAAAACTGGGGCTTATAATTCTTATTCGCTTAACAGTTTTATTCGTACAATATCTTTGGATGAAGTTTCCTGACGATCTGGCCTAAGCAACCAGTGAAATGCGCATAGGAATAGCTTATTCCATTAACAATAAACTTCAGTTTGTCATTAGTATGAAATGGGAATTTAGCACATAACGAAACCTTAAAAATAAATTATGATTTGCAAAAATGATTGAAAAAGGCATTGAAATAGGAAAAAGCAAAACAATAAAGAATATGTTAATAATGTTAGCCATTAAAAAAGCACTTTAGGAGTGCTTTGTTTGCATGTTAAAAGAAGCGCTTTTTGACAGTAGAAAATAGTCCGCCAAACCGGGAACACCCCATACACAAATCAGGCGATTTGAGGTATGAATTCTTATATAAAACCTGCTCCTTTTGGAGCACATTTTTTACTGGGACGTTTATGGGGTTTTTTGGTCTCCGCTACCAGAATCCACTGTGAGAACCCTGTTATTTTCTCTGTGCTATACAGTGTTATCAGTGGTAAACAAACATGTTCTTGGGCAACTATAAAATGGTTGTGTTTTCTTAATGAAGTTCGTTGAAGTTAAAGAATAAGATGACAATATATAAAAATGTGTTTTCTCTGCGAGCATGTAACCACTATTTATACCAACACCACAATAGTGGAGAGAGTGTTATGCCTTTGTGCTAATGTATTTAAGTATACTGATTGACTCAGAATCACTACTGAAACATTCTGGGTCGAATTAACGATTGAAAATGGGGCGAATCGGTCCATAATTTCAAAAAACCCTCATTTCGTTAACTGTTATTCGTACTTAAATTTTCAAATTCGAATCGTTAACTTAATTTATCCCGAGTGTGTTTTTTTCTGTGTTTGTCATGATAGGTCCAAAATTAAACACAGGTCCGATATAAACCCCCATCCTAAAATCTCATATAGAAGAAGATATCTACATAATATTTGGCACAATGAACTTTTACGTAAATCTCAATCTTTTTACATATATCTATATTTGGGCGAGTCCATGATTGCCCATGGGTTCCAAATGGGGTATCTACACTAACAAAAACTGGTTTTATAAAATGGTTTTTAAATGGAAATTTAAATTTTTATCAATTCAGTTTTCTCAGTAAATTGGGAACAAAATCAAAAGTTGTGCACCGATTGCAATGAAATAAAGCTTATTTTATCCGAAATACAGGCAAAGCTCGATATAACAAATACTCACTTTAATGAAAATCCGATATAACGAATGAGCAAATTTTTTCATTAATTACCTTAAATAACGAACGATCAACATTTGTTTGTCCCGGTTTAACGAATGGTTACATGCCGAATGTGCTTTTTTTTGTTACAAAGTAATACAACACGTAGATTAGTTATAAGCATAATAAAAGAGTTTTGTTTGAAGCACAGATCACAGTTTGAAGTGTTGTGGAAGCAAGATGTTAAATAGAAAAAGAATATCATTCAGTGAAAAAAATAAAAATTTTAAAAGAATATAAAGAGGTGTAAGTCTTTCTCTAATATCGCATAAGTATGGAATACCAGTCTTCGATTTGCACTTTAAAAAAGATGGTAAGAAAAATTGTTTACACATTTCTTTAGTGATGAGAGTATTGCAAGAAAAAGCAGTTGAAAAAAGTTTGCAAGCTTCAAACAAACAATCATTTATTACTGATTTTTTAGACAAATAATTTTTCCCAATATGTAAACACGTACTTAAGGTGTTATGATACTTGCTATTTTTTGTATTGGATTTTTTTAGGATTGACTGAATGAAACAACAAATGCGAGAAAGAACAAGAAATACAATTTGATAAAATGTAAACAAAACAAACAATACTGCCCACGTTTTTTCCCCACAAAAAACCGTCATAAAAGCTAAAAATCGCAAAACAAAAGTTAAAAACCGTTTCTTTCGATGTAAAACTAAAAAAATTGGCAACAGTGCTAACAATTAATCTGGAAATGTCAATTTAAAGTTGACAAATTTTATATTTTTTTTGACAGTCTTAGATTATTTATCGATAACACATGTATATTTGTTTGACATTTTAAGATTTTTTATGATATAATCATACTCTTTACACTTAGTCAGTTTTCCTATGCATATATATTTGCACTGTTCTCCAATATAGAAAAAATACAAAAAATAGCAAGTATCATAACAGCTTTACGTATGCAAGTTCAATAAACATGAATATAATAAAAGCTCGATTTAATGATAAATGTAGTTAATTTTGTATTTAAAAAAAAGTTCGGTATTACGAATCTCTCAGTTTAACGAAAGGGGCTGACATTATATCATTCGTTATAGCGGGCTTTGCCTGTATGTTAAAGTAAATGTTTTTAGACTTAAACTGATTTTTGTGGCATTTTTTTTTTTTTTTTATTAATTTTTGAAGATTTTTAATTTAATTTTTTTAAATCAAAACTTCAACGATATCTCTGAAACTACTGGGCAAATTTAAAAACAATGTAAGCACGGCTTAAAGATAATATTGTTGCCGAGTTTCGGATTTTTTTTTACTGAAAATTGCGAATTGTTTTCAGGTTATTCCAATATGTATATGTAGTGAAAGTGGCTTAATTTTGGACATAACGGTATATCTCGAAAAGTCGAGCTGATAGTGAAAAATGGAGACTAGATTTGAAATCAGTTAACTCAAATTATTAAAATTTGCAATAAAATTCCATGTCGCACAAAAATATTTCAATTTTGTTCCCTTTTTATTATGAATGCCTTTCAAAATGTCTTGATAAAATTTAACACTTCTGCGATTAGGAAATTACGCTTTAATTAACAAAAAACAAAGAAGCGTAAATGTGCTTATCTGATAAATGCAAAACGACGTAATAACGCATTTTTTTTTAACAAAATGTACAGGGGTGTTCTGGAAATCAAAAACGCAAAACGCAAGAATTTGGAAGTTGTTTTTAATACACTTTTAATCTAATTTTTATAACTTTTGTTTTAAAATTCTGTTTAATAGAGAAATATTTTTATAATACATGTCATAAAATTCTTTTATTAAAGCAATCTTATACTATGTTCAATAGACTGGTCGCAATTTTTTTCTTTTTTAAATTTAATTGTTTGCGCTGCTTAAAATATGAGGTTTGGTGTAAAAAATCATGATCTAATTTTTCAGGTCAATCCGACGGTGCCTAGCCGTGCCGGGAGGGGCCCAAAGTTCCCCATATTATAAAAAACAAGTAAGAGTGCTGTAATCGGCTGTGCCGAATCTTATATACCCTTCACCATTGTGGGAGCAGAATACAGAGCAACTAGACAAAAACTAAATAATTTCAAAAGATTTTGCTATTCGTGCTTAATTCCCTGTTTTTATTCTTGACAAAAACACTTGAAATTTATTATTGATGGGATAAGCTATTCCTATGCATTTCACTGGTTGCTTAGGCCAGATCATCAGGAAACTTCATCCATAAAGATTTTAGACAAACTAAAGATATTAAACCAAATAAAACTGTTAAACGTATAAGAATTATAGCAACAGTTCTACTTGTAACAAAAAAAGAAAAACAAAATAAAAACAACAACAACTTACAAAAGATGTTGTCAATTAAGTGTTTTTTAGGCCGTGCACTTGCCTGTTTATTATCAAAAAGTAATTTCAATTTTTGGGAATACAAAATGTTAATTTCAAAATTAGTTGTTGTTGTTTTTATTTTGTTTTTCTTAACCTACTTACAACTACAATTAATGTTGAGAGAATTTCAACTAATTGTTGTGGGGAATGTGAGATGAGATAAACCCACTGTTGTTTATTGTTGATGTGTTTTGTTCAAGCTTTGATATTGTAACAAGTAGTACTGTTGCTATAATTCTTATACGTTTGTTTTATTTGGTTTAATATCTTTAGTTTGTCTAAAATCTTTATGGATGAAGTTTCCTGATGATCTGGCCTAAGCAACCAGTGAAATGCATAGGAATAGCTTATCCCAACAACAATAAATTTCAAGTGTTTTTGTCAATCTTTTGAAATTAAAATTTTGTATTCCCAAAAATTGAAATTACTTTTTGATAAACTAAATAATTTTTACATATGTATACTAGCGTGGCCGTTAGTTGTATGGAGAACTTTTTTTTTTTGATTTCTTATATTCTCCCCCCCCCAAATCGGTTCAGTTTTATGTAAAAAAAAATACAAAAAAATTTCGTAGCGATAAGTTGTGTTTTAGGGGGGGCGTCGGCCCCTCAAAGTTTGCCATCAAGCCATTTATTCAAATGTAATTTGTTTGCATATGACTATCTCTTAAAAACAACATTTTACAAGAACATGGTATATGGCAATATTTTAGCTTTTCTAGTCAACAACATTAGCCTCGAAAGAAGTTTTTTGCTAAAATTAATATTTAAGAAAATAATTAAGAAAATAACAACAAAATTCCAAACATTTTATATACGTTTTATATATATAAAAGAGGGATTTAATGTCAAGTGAACTAATTTTGAAATCGAAATCTTTCGATTTGGATGAAATTTGCACCACCGTTAGTCCCATTGAATAGTAGTTCAGACACAAATTTTCAACAAGATCGGTCAAAAAGTTTCTGAGTTTGGGAGGGTCAAAGTTTGAAATTTTGGCCATACAGGTGTTCTTTCACATCCATGTAACTTATTACCAATTGGGGTTAGCAAAATTTGTCTCAAGCAGCTTAGATAGCTATTTAATCAATCTTTTTAAAAAAATTTTTTTGGTTTTTTTAATCAAATAGCTATCTAAGCTGCTTGGGACAAATTTTGCTAACCCCAATTGGTAATAAGTTACATGGATGTGAAAGAACACCTATATGGCCAAAATTTCAAACTTTGACCCCCCCCAAACTCAGAAACTTTTTGACCGATCTTGTTGAAAATTTGTGTCTAAACTACTATTCAATAGGACTAACGTTGGTGCAAATTTCATCCAAATCGAAAGACATCGATTTCAAAATTAGTTCACTTGACATTAAATCCCTCTTTTATATATATAAAACGTATATAAAATGTTTGGAATTTTGTTGTTATTTTCTTAATTATTTTCTTAAATATTAATTTTAGCAAAAAACTTTCTTCGAGGCTAATGTTGTTGACTAGAAGAGCTAAAATATTGCCATATATCATGTTCTTGTAAAATGTTGTTTTTAAGAGATAGTCATATGCAAACAAATTACATTTGAATAAATGGCTTGATGGCAAACTTTGAGGGGCGGACGCCCCCCCTAAAACACAACTTATCGTTACGAAATTTTTTTGTATTTTTTTTTACATAAAACTGAACCGATTTGGGGGGGAGAATATAAGAAATCAAAAAAAAGAAAATAACGGCCACCCTAATGTATACACACATATTAACAATATGTACTTTAAACTTCGTTATAAATTGAATTTAAAAAGCGAAAACTGGTAAATATTTTTTTTAAATCGTTCTTAGAACATAAAAAAAATAAAAATTAAAAAAAAAAATTTTCTTTTTAAAAAAACAAGATTCGAGATTAACACACCCCTTAGCAGCGTTGCCATTTTGGTGCCTTTCGGGTATTTTTTGGTGCGTTTTTGCTTATGCAATACCCGAAATTTTGTTAAACACCCGTTTTTGAAAATCGGGTATTTATAGTGCTCTTAACAATTTCTCACAGTGCTTTTAAGTGCCTTTTACAATATTTATTTTTTTAAAACATTTTTTAAAACTTCGATTATATTGAGGATGATTAAGATGAGATTTGCTATTTGGTACAATTTTCGGAAGGCCTGTAAAGATTTTAAGGTTTCAAATGATAAAAAAAGTGATAAAAGAAAGTTGCATTCGTTTTACCAAAAACTTAATTTACGAGGTTAGAACTAGGCTTCCTAGCAATTTGGGAATTTTCCAAAACGTTTACTTTTTAGCGTTGACAACATATTTTTTTTTATTAAAATTTGGGCTGTCATTAAGTTTTATAAAGAATGGTCGGTCCTTGCACATTTTCGGTAATTGCAACAGGCCAGATTTTTTCTAACTACGAAAATCTAGCTCGCACTTTATTACTGTTTTATGACCAATTCAAACTCAGCTGATGATGATCCAAATGATTTGGTTGATATAATTTTTATGGAAGGTAATAATAATAAATTTAAAAATGTTTATATACAAATGTAATTATCAGGTATGTGATGGAAATCGATTTTAAAAACGATACGATTTGAAACCGAAAATATCGTTTTCAGAAAATGAATGCATATTCCTTTTATTTTCAGTGTTTATTCTTTAAAATTTTATATTATATACGGTAACTGAAGTGTATTCTGAACGAAAATTTAAGACTTTAATTCAGAAATAGATTTTAAAATCGTTCGAAATTCATCACACCTTTTAAAAACGGTCGTTTTGAAATCGATCGATTTTCATCACATAAATGTATATTTAATTTTAAATGAAAATGGTCACCCATCAACGCCATCGCCTTTTTTAAATTTTGGAGGTATATAATATTCGGCACACCGAATGCAATTTGTTTTGTGTTTAATTAAATTAGAAAAATGGCTTAGTGCTTTTTTACGCTTTTTTTTGTTCAAAGTAGTGCTTTTTAGTGCTTTTTTTAAATTTTAAAGTGCTTTTCGCTCTCAAAAAGTTGGCATCACTGCCCCCTAGACAACTTAACCATGAAGGAACGTTTTTTTGAATATCATTAAAATGAAATATGGCCCGTTTAATGTTCACTGTGTTGAGTTGTAATTACTTTTGATGTTTTTGTTCACCACAATAGCAAAGTTGTAAACCATAAAACTTATTTCAGTTGTGAACTGAAATATGGAAATATATTCACCAAAATAGTTTGTGGCATGAATGCGTGTTTGTTTTCTTTTATCTTTTTGGGGAGTTTTTAAGTAGCAAAAAAACACAAAAATTCCTAGTTTCGATTTGTTAAAATAATTTCGTTAAATAGATTAAATAATAAAGAAGGATGATAACGAAAATCATATTGAGCATTATGCTAGTATATGTAAACAAATGTGATGGAGGGTTGGGGGGGGGGGGGGGAGACGGATAACCGGATTTGAACTTCGCTTAGGGTGTAGGATCAATATTGTAGAAATTACAAACGGAATGACAAACTTATATATACCCTTTTCCACCTGAGGTGAAGGGTATAAAAAAAATAATTTTTGGGATTTCAGTATTTTGATCATAACTTAGCCATTTTTAAACCGATTTGAAAGATTTAAATACCGACGTGCTTAGGAAGATTTACCATTTACTGGGGTTATAAAGTTTGGACTCGGGGAAATCTATGGTTCCCGAAAGTGGGTATTTAAAAAAAAAATTAATTTTGGTCATAACTTTTTTGTATCTGAACCGATTTTCCCGAGTTTTTTATAAAATATGCTCTACTAAATATTTTGGTATGTCTGTCTGTCCGTTTAAATGGATTTTCCGAAGACCCCATATATGATGGGGGCCAGGTTATTATACATTTATGTCACATATGGTCCGGAATTGTTTGCTATTAAAATTCAGAAAGATCGGTCCACAAATGGCTGAGATATGAGCAAAAAACCACGACTACCTCTAATTTTTCCCAAAAATCCCTTGTTTTTTTTTTAAATACCCACTTTCGGGAACCATTGATCTCCCCGAGTCCAAGCTTTATAACTCTTTCTTAAAGTAAATTTTATTGCGTAATTTCGGTTTTTTTTAGTTTTTCAATAAGCTAAAGCGTTTTTGAGTTGCGCGAACAACTGTTAATCTATCTATACAATATATAATTTCTTAGTACGTCAGGATGTTTGCATGTAAGTATGTCCTATTCTTTCCGCAACTTTCTGAAGCCATCTGATGACTTAGGAAGCTGAAATTTGGCACACTTGAAGTACTTTCTTTGCGTAAGATCGTAACGAAGCCATATTTTTGATTTTCGGCTTTTCAACTAGTATAACTATAAAGATTTGATAGAAAATATGTTTTTTTTTTATAATATGGGGAACTTTGGGCCCCACCTGGCACGGCTAGGCACCGTCGGATTGACCTGAAAAATTAGATCATGATTTCTTACACCAAACCTCATATTTTAAGCAGCGCAAACAATTAAATAAAAAAAAAAAATCCCATACAAGATGCGACCAGTCTAATGTTCACACTTGGGTTCTTAAACGCGTTTAAGCAGTTCGAACGTGATTAAGCTCTAATCATTACACATGATTACACATACATTGAAGTGATTTGTTAATCACATCAAATTGACATGATTTCAACTAAATCACTTCATAAACAACATAGAATCCACTGAACATACCTCAAACTGAGTGTAATGTAGAATCGTGTACAACCGGCCACGATTTCTGTCTAATATTTTTATTTTTTTCTTTGAAAAAATTCATTTATTTAATTTCATCATTGAAATGATTAAAATAATCTTCTGATAACTTTGTAAAAGCATTTTTACCCATTTTTAATACTTTAAATAAATATAAATTTGTTTGTTGTGTTTTTTTATTCTTAATCATCTGTCATCTTAATCATCTCAAATGTAGTGTAAATTGATTTGATTAACTTAATCAACATTTTGCTTAAACGCGTTTAAAACCCCAAATGTGAACATAGCATTATTAAAAAACGACGTTTAAAATTCTTGCGTTTTGCATTTTTGATTTCCAGAACGCACACCCCTTATAATGAAAAGGATTACTACACTGAAAGAATTATGCTTCATAAATCTAATGAATTAATTTCATTAAATTTTTTTCATTAATCCAATGAAAAATATAATTACGGGGATTGAAATTTTTCAAATATAATGAAACAATTTCATTAACACTACGAAATTGAGTTTCGTTATTTCGTTAACATTTTTCATTAAATTAATGAAAACTTAATATCTCTTTCAAAATAAAAATTCAACTTAATGTTATACATAATTTCAATAGGTGTTTTTAAGATTAAAATGAGGTAATCATTAAAATATTTTTTAAGTTGATGAAAAAAAGGAATCTTTTTTAACTTCATATTTTCCATGATAAATGTCACAAAGCAATGAAAACAAGATAAAATTCTTTAACTTAAAAATACTTATAACTTAAAATGTTCTTCCTATAACTGTTGTAAAAACGTTTTTTAATTAAATTTTTAGCGGTAGACATGAAAACATGTGAAAAAATTGTAAATTTTAGTGTTTCATAGCATTAATAAAAAAAATTCATAACGATAACGAAATACTGATTTTAGCTTAATGTAAGAAATATTTAGGTTCAAAAACAAACAAAGCGGAAAAAAACAAGAGCACAAAATTCTCACATTCTTTTTTCTTTATTATAATTTAAATATACAAAATTTACGCAGTAGTACAAGCCAGAAAAATGGAAAGAAGGCAGATGAAGGTCGTCGCGGGCTAATTTAGTACAATTTACTTAAAGGTAAACTTATGAAAGTCGAATATAACACGATGTAAAGGAAATAAAATTAAAAACTTGATGACTTGAAACAGGAATAAAAAAAAAAATAAAAATTACAACAACTTAAGACGCACATTGAAAATATGGATAAAACAAATTAAAAATTTCATTAAAATATACAAACAATAAAAAATATTTCTTTAAACATTTGACATTAAAATAATGCAAAATTTTCATTGATTATATGAAACATTTCATTAACGGGGGACTAATGTAACACTCTTCATTAATCCAATGAAGGGTTACATAGGTTGAATTTTAATATAATTTTTCATTGGATTAATGTCAAAATCCATTGGATCTGTGAAGAAAATTCTTTCAGTGTAAAAAGTTTTCTTTGAAAATAGTTTGAAGAATTCCATGGACGACTTATTAATGGATGTGTTTTTGATATGTTTATAGTTTACATTTTAAAATTTTTTTGCTTCTCCTGTAGAATTATATATTTGTTAGTTATGCCTTTTTGCATTTTAGCTATCGATATGTATGTTTATTCTGGGTCATTATGAGAAGCGAAGTTGATTTAACGCTGTCATAACTGGCTGATATATGAGCAAAAAAACCGCGACTGCGTCTTTTTTACCCATAAATCCCTTGGTACACATAGCTGGGTTATTATTATCAAAAACACAGCCACTCTAAAAAAATTGTTGAGATAAGAGAAGTGGGGCGTTGCACCTCCCATATAAACACATAATAGATTTATGTATATCGAGTGAACGGCAGGAGCCACAGTTTTCAAATTAGCTACAAGCATCTTGGTCCGTTAATATGTGGGCGAAATTGGAGAAGTGGGTGTGGCACAATGTACATTTGTTTATGTCTAAATACCTGTATTAATATAACTTTCTGTTCTTATTGCACAATAGTGATGGTTATATATTTGACATGTTTTTAATTCTGTTTGATAATGTATGTTAGTAGGTGGTAGGTTAAAGGTATTTAAGTTTCGGCACAGCCGTATATAGCACTCTTTATTGTTATCTGTTAGGAATAACAATTAATTAATATACCTGAAAAAAAAGAAACGCCTGATGATGTCAGGCCCCAAATGATTAAATATAGATTTTATTTTTGATTATAAAATCGTCTCAGAATTAAGTATTTCATAGAATTTCCACTATTTTTTAAATTAAAAAAATGTTTTTTTGTTTTTTTGTTTATTTTAACTAATTCATTATAAACGGAAATTTTAAAATTGCTTGACCCTATTTTTAATTTTAAATTAACATGAAGATTTGCATTCTTAATTAAAGTTTTCACTTCCTTAGAGAAAATTCTTGGGCTAACGCCCCCTACAGAGATTGAATAGAATTTTAAATTAAATTCAAAAGCAACAACAATTAATCATAATTACTGCAATTATGTTAATGTTGTAAAACAAATTATTTATTTTAGCAAAATTAATTTTCATTTAAAACTATTTTGCTACAGATTGTAGAAATTTTTCAATAGAATGCTGTATGAAATTTAGAAATTTATAAAAATCTTAAAAGTGTGGGTAAAGGACGAATTTCTAAATGGAAAAAAATATTGCTCTGGAAGGTACTTTCATATAAGGGCAAGGTAAAATAATGAGCTGTTGGCTTACCATTTTGAATAGTGAAAAAATACAAAGCGCAAAAGCAAACTTTTTAGATTTTACCAAATTTTTTAAAAGTTTTATTCTAGACGATAATTTAATCGAAATGTAGAGTCAATTTTCTTTTTCAAAAAGGTCTAAAAACAAAAATCGGTTCAATAAATAGTTTTATTCTAGACGATAAATTAATCGAAATGTAGAGTCAATTTTCTTTTTCAAAAAGGTCTAAAAACAAAAATCGGTTCAATAAATAATGGCTTAGACCACTAATGTGCCAATTATTACTTGACCGAGAAATTAAATAAGACATGATGATGATGTTTTTCAAATCTGCCATTTTACATTTTCAAAAATTTTCTTCAACAAAATCGAAAAAATTTGCATTTTCACACCAGGGACTTATTCTAAACATCTTAGAGAATGGAAAGAACTTAAGACTTTTAAAAATCTGTGTTTTTTATAGGCAAACGCGTCCATTTTTTTCAATCTTGTCGCCATATTACTTAAATTTAAACGCTCTTTATATGGGTCTAAAAGTTACTGAAAAAAGATAGACCAATTCCGATTTTGAAACATAATAATCAAGTTCAAATAGTTTAATACCTAGCCCATAGTTTGATAAAGAATGGGTTTTCGGCTCTCCTGAAATATTTGACTTTAAGACATACGCGGTTGCCAATCCATGTGTAGCCCATTTGTAATTAGTTCAATGTGTAATCTGTGTGTAATTTTAATTTAAGTTCTACTTTTCCATTAATTTTTGACAGCCAATATTTGATTTAAGGACATTTAGTTTAGGTAATTTCTTAATGTTTCCATCACAGTCAAACTTGCTTTTTAAAACCAGAATTTTTTACTTTATACTTCCCTCTCAACAATAAACATAAACTACCCAGTAAAAACTTCGCTTACTTTTTCAAAATGAATAGCGTCTTAAACTCATTATTTAGTAGCTTTCTTCTTTAACTACATTTATAACAACTTCTATAACTACTTTTTTCTGGATGTATGTAAGTAGTGCCTTCATATTTTTCTGATTACTCAACACATTATTTAGTAGGCGAAGTTTTTACTGGGTATCAGCAAGAATACTTTCATAGTGTGAGCCCTGACTAACGCCATATATCCATGTTTCGACCGCAAAACATGCTGTGCATTATTAAAATGATTTTATACCAGCAGCGAATGTGTGTGACTCAGCATTGAACCCATCTAGGATCGATCATCCTACGCGCTGTACAGAGTAAATTTTAGAATCTCAACCATAGAAATATGGCGGTTTAATAAAATTCTTAAATTTGGCCCCTGCCACGCCCCTAGTTGAGTCAAATGAATGACCAACCCCACATTATTTTTCATCTCAATCATTTATATCTAACATACCTACGCGCTATCTCCATTCCTTAAGCGGGCTCTTATACAAAATGTTCAATGCAGACTAGAAATATATCGAAGAAAAAGTCCCATAAATGTCCAGGAGTCGCCCCTAGGGGAATAAAATGTATGACCGGTCATAATTAGTTTTTTGTCCCTAACATTTTCTCAAAACATATTTGCCCTTTATCTTCACACCTTAAGGGGGCTCCCATACAAATGTTGCGGTTTATTAAAATTCTTAAATTTATTATGCCTAGGATGCCCCTAGACGGGCAAATGTATGACCAACCCCACTTTATTTTTCTTCTCAATCATTTATTTCTCACATGCCTACCCGCTATCTCCATTCCTTAATGGGGCTCCCATACAAACTTTTTAATGCAGACTAGAAATATATTGAAGCAAAAGTCCCATAAATCTCCAGGAGTCGCCACTAGGGGAATAAAATGTATGACCGGTCGCAATTAGTTTTTTGTTCCTAACATTTTCTCAAAACATATTTGCCCTTTATCTTCACTCCTTAAGAGGGGGCTCCCATACAAATATTGTGGTTTGTTAAAACTCTTAAATTTGTTATGCCTATGATGCCCCTAGATAGGTCATTTGACAAACCCCACTTTATTATTAATCTCAATCATTTATTTCTATCTCCATTCCTTAATGGGGTTCCCATACAAAATGTTCAATGCAGACAAGAAATATATTGAAGAAAAAGCCTCATAAATGTCCAGGAGTCACCCCTAGGGGAATAAAATGTATGACCGGTCGCAATTAGTTTTTTGTCCCTAACATATTCTCAAAACATATTTGCACTTTATCTTCACTCCTTAAGCCCCCCCAATACAAATATTGCGGTTTAATAACATTTTTAAATTTGGCGACTGCAGTGCGTAGGATGACCCCAGATGGGTCAAATGTATGACCAACCCCATTTTTTTTATATCTCACTCATTTATTTCTTACATACCTACCCGCTATCTCCATTCCTTAAGGGGGCTCCCATACAAAATTTTCATTGCAGACAAGAAATATATTGAAGAAAAAGTCCCATAAATGCCCAGAAGTCGCCCCTAGCGGGATAAAATGTATCACCAACCTCAATTAGTTTTTTGTCCTTAACATTTTCTCGAAACATACTTGCCCCTTATCTTCACTTTTTATGGTGGCTCCCATACAAATATTGCGTTTTATGAAATTCTTAAATTAATTAAAATTTTTCGACTTTTGTGAATAAAATCAAAAGTTGCTAACATATTTTAATCGTTTATGGCATGTTTTATTTGTAATTTCGTTTTTTATACTGGAAAAAATTAGAAGCCTAGCTGCATTTTCCGATTTATTATGAATTTTTAAAAAACAAAACTTCTAAAACGACTGCGCATACTAGAAAAAAGTTTTACATTTCTTAAAGGAAATTTTAGTTTAGTTTTTTTCAATAAGCTAAACCTTTTTTGAGTTACGGTATGACTAGAAAATCAGAGCTAACATAAAAAACACGACTAGCACCATTGGATTCAGCGTACCCGAATTAGGTTAAAACGACAAGTGCCCAGCTTGTCTAAAAAAGTATCAATTTCTACCAAGTAAAAACTTCGACTACTTTTTCAAAATGAATAGCTTCTTAAACTCATTGTTTATTAGCTTAGTTCTATACCTTCATCTATAACAACTTCTACAACTACTTTTTTCTGGTTGTATGTAGGTAAAAAAAATAATGACTTACTTTTAAATGCGTTCATTTTGGGACATCTCATGTAAAATTCATTGGTACTTTCATTAGAATTGTAAGTAGTACTCTTATGTTTTTGTGATTCCTCAACACATTATTTTGTAGGCGAAGTTTTTACTGGGTATCACAGTGTAATTAACCCAATAAAAAATGGAGCTTCCGACGAAGCAGGTTTGTAAGGGAGAAACATAAACGTTTCGCTTACCATTGCGCTTACGGAAGGCATGAATTTTATATGGCGAGTTCCCACTTTGAAGCAATACATTTTTGACAAATAAAGCGCATTATTCAGCGCACATAAAAATTGTTGGATGTAACGATCAACTTTACACACTGAACGTTTTGATACAGTTATTTTTTAGTATTCTCCCTTACAAACCTGCTTCGTGGTAAGGGAATGCCGTAGCACTTGAAATGTTATTATTTTTTAATAAAAGTTGTTGAGAGTTCTTTCACTTACTTTACTGCGTTTCTGTATGTCTTATTGCGTAGCGCATAATCGTGCGCTTATTTTTTTAAATGTACCATTAGTGCTTCGCAAAATGATGAAATTTTTTATTGTGAAGGTACATATTTAACATAATGATATAGCCCCTACAAAGCCTATATGGCGCTAAGGGTGTTATGATACTTGCTATTTTTTGTATTGGATTTTTTTTGGATTGACTGAATGAAACAACAAATGCGAGAAAGAACAAGAAATACAATTTGATAAAATGTAAACAAAACAAACAATAATGCCCACGTTTTTTCCCAACAAAAAACCGTCATAAAAGCTAAAAATCGCAAAAAAAAAAAGTTAAAAACCGTCAAACCGATCAAAACTAAAAAAGTTGGCAACAGTGCTAACAATTAATCTGGAAATGTCAATTTTAAGTTAAAACATTTTATATTTTTTTTGACAGTCTTAGATTATTTATCGATAACACATGTATATTTGTTTGACATTTCAAGATGTTTTATGATAAAATCATACTCTTTACACTTAGTCAGTTTTCCTATGCAAATATATTTGCACTGTTCTCCAATATAGAAAAAATACAAAAAATAGCAAGTATCATAACAGCTTTAGGCTTTAAATATGAAATGGATATAATATTTAATTGTCAATAAAAAAAAAAAATATTGTGATGAAAGTTGCCAAATCTATTTTCTGTAATTGGTAATAATTCTTTCAAAAGAAAAAAAATCGAAATTAACCCTTTTATGCACTTGGAGCAAAAATGACCAAATAATTTTTTAACGTTAAAAACGCAGCTCCATTCAAATATCTGCATAATAAAAGTAACATTTTTAATTTTAAATACAACAAAACTTAAAAAAAAACTTTGTTCAATTCAAAGGAAACGATTCACGTTGAAGCTTCGTTAGAATTATCCTCTAATCACACACCTACAATAGTTAATATAACAAACACCAATAGAATTGTATCTCCCTCTGGCTACATAGCGACGTCAGCTTCACAAATAAATTGGTTAAAATATAAAAAATATCTCAGTACCCATTGCACAGAAAATATACCGCTTAGCACACCGAAAAATGTGGATCTCTCTATTGTCAATTTTGACAGTTATCTTAAACTAGCTGTTCAACATTCCAGCAAACCCCTTAAAAAAAACCAATTATAATAAAATATATTTTACAGATGTCGAGCGCCTCTTGAATGAAAAAAGGAGAGTGCGTAGAGAATGGCAATCGCACCGATCCCCTCAACTTAAAAATGAATTAAAAGAGTGTACAAAAAGGCTAAGAAAATTACTGCAGACTCAGAAAACGGCTTCCGTAGAAAAATATCTTAAGGACTTGGATGCAACTCCACAATCAGGCAACTCATTATGGCGTGCAGCTAGAATACTCAAAAGACCAGTTATCTCGAAACCACCATTGAGAAACTCGAATGGAAGTTGGGCAAGATATAATAATGAAAAAGGAAACCTGTTTGTAAATCATTTGAAAAACGTATTTACCCCGAATATACCTGACGATATAGCGGACGAGTTGCCGCCTGTTTATGTTAGAGCAGCTATCCCCCTAAGATTTGAGATAAGGGAAATAGAAAGGGCTATTTGTGAATTAAACACCAAGAAGGCACCTGGTTTTGATAACATCAGTAACAAAATGCTTTTGGAGCTACCTCGCATAGCAAAGAAAATTATTCTTTATATTTTTAATGCTATTTTACGCCTTGAATACTACCCTCAAGAATGGAAGGTCTCCTTAATAACGATGATACCAAAGCCAGGAAAAGATCACACAAAAGTTGAGTCATATAGGCCTATTAGCTTATTATCTAATACATCAAATCTGTTCGAAAAGCTCTTAGCATCAAAATTAACCCCAATTTTAAATAACAATGGGTGTATACCTAATCATCAATTCGGCTTCAGAAGAGAGCATAGCACAGTTAACAAACCCATCGGATAGAAAACGCCATAAGAAAAGCCTTTTTCATTGATGTTTCTCAAGCTTTTGACAAAGACTGGCATGTAGGCTTGTTACATAAATTAAAGCTTAACCTACCGGTTAATACACACAAGCTGTCGGTCGAAAATTTATTATTATGAAAGAAGGTGATTTTTTAAGTTCTCCTCAGCCAATTGAAGCTGGTGTCCCTCAGGGAAGCATCCTGGGCCCACTTTTTTACCTTATATATACCTCGGACATGCCAACAAACAATTTCACCCTAACCTCAACTTTTGCTGATGATACAGCTTTTCTAAGCGTACACGAGAACAGTCGTGAAGCATCTCGATACCTGCAGGATCATATATTTCAACTAGAACTGTGGTTAAAAAATGGAGAATAAAGGTCAATGAGCAAAAATGCGTACATATAACATTCACCTTGCGTCGGGAAACATGCCCCCCTATTAAAATCAATAATCAACTAGTGCCTCAACAATCGCATGTCAAATATCTCGGTATTCATCTAGATCGGCGTTTAACATGGAAATGTCATATAGAAGCAAAATTAACCCAAATGAAACTAAAAGCAATTCAAATTAACTGGCTTATTGGAAGAAATTCTGTTCTTAGTCTCGATTGCAAACTACTACTTTACAACGCTATTTTAAAGCCAATATGGTGCTACGGTATTCAACTATGGGGCACTGCCTCGGCCTCAAATATCGAAAAAATTCAAAGGCGCCAAAATAAACTTCTTCGAATAATTACAGCTGCCCCTTGGTATGTTAAAAACTCAAATATCCACAAGGATCTCAATGTGCCACTGGTAAGGACTATTATGACGAAGTATGCGGTAAAATATTTAAAATGGCACTGGCAGGACATAAAATAAAGCATTAGACTAAGATTTGATTAATAATTGTTAGTTCATATTTAATATATGAATATTCAATAAATAAATAATGAAAAAAAAAAAATTTTTTCAAAGGAAAATTTTTGAAAAACAATTTTGAAGTCCCTTACTGCAGCTTTGCTTTCTACTTTGAATTGAATTTGAATTAAAAAATATTTGCCCGAACAACGTTAAGTGCATTAAAGTGTTAAAAAGTTTTTACATTTCCAAGAGAAACCTTTTTGAAGGTTTCGCCTAAATGTGCATATATTCTCCATTTTGTCTTTTCTTCGCGTCCTGGAAATCTGTCACGGACCCCCATTTGAACACCTAGCCTTTATATTAATAATCTCATGGATATTTCATCTAGGTTAGGTTAGGTTCCATGGGCAGCCATCGAGAGATAGCTCACTTGGGTCCTTTATTGGTCCCTTTGTGATAACCAGCTCCAATGCCCATCATATAAAGCAGTTACTCAGATGGCGTCACTTAAAAGTTTAAAAGTTTAATTCGACTTCCTACTGAACAGAAGAAGCGATCTTAGTTCTATCTATATAGATAGATCCTCAAAGCAGGCAAACACCGGTTGCCCCAGGTATTCTTTCCAGATGCCCCGTAACCCAGGGCATTGACAAAGAAAGTGGAACACATTCTTCTCTTCCTCCTCATCATGACAACTTCTACAGTAGTCATTGAATTCCATTCCCATTCTTCTAGCATGAGTCAGTGAGCAGTCACAACTGACACCACTGTTCTGATTTGGTCTCTGGTAAACCCAAGTAGATCGCTTGTCCTCTGTTCATCATTTCCAGGCCATAGTATCCTGGATATGGAGCAGGTGGACTCACATTTCCACCCCATTTTCGCAACTCTATAAGACTCGCGCATTATAAGTAACTTACAGTGAGCCATTGGAAGGCCAACGAATTGATCTATGAATACGTCATCCATGCGACCACCTTGTTTGGCCAGCTCATCTGCTTTCTGATTACCCGGACATTTCATCTATTAGTGCAACATTCTCCAGGGCAAATCAGGTGCATAAAATACTTAGGATTCGCAAAAATCCAAATTAAATAGATCATATGAGATGTTCATGGTCTTTTGCTATTGTGGCTGACCAAAGATCCTATCTGGTACCACGGGAGTCAATAAGCCCTCGGTTGCACGGTACTAGACTAATTTTTGGTTGAGTTCTTCGTTAATTTGCTCCTTGTGGGAAATACTTCCTGTAGAAAGAAGATTTTTACACACGAAAAGATTCTTTTACACAAAAGTGAAATATAATGAGAGAGTCAAATGGGTGATGGGGAAGAGATAATTAGAGAAGAGGATGAAGAAGGAGAAGGAATGGGTCAATATGTAGAGGACAATATGTTGATCGATAAACAATTTACACGGAGTGAAAATGAAGAGCGGAGAAGACTCACGGCCTGTCCACGTATGAATGTAGAATAAAGACTCCACGGAGGCCAAAGCGAATGCATGAATGAATGTGTCGACCCCAGGCTCTGCAAGCATGACTGATTAATAAATGGAGAATGTACTAGGAAGATGAGCGAAGATGAAGTTGATGAGGTGATGAAGACGGTGACGAGAAAAAATGGTATGCTCTTTTCATTAAAGAAGGTACATTTTTCGTGAAGGGATACTTTTAGGGATAACGTGGTGGCTGTAGTTTAAACCCATAGTCGCGGAAAGAAAAACCCAGAAAATCCCCCTAAAGGGCTGATTTTATACCCCACTTGTGGGAGAGTACGACCTGGGGGTACACTATCCCTAGGTCCTGTTGCTAATCAAGTTAGATAGCTTCCGCTCCTAAACAAGGGGTCAGTGTTTTATATAAAACCAAAAACAAACAAACCTTTTGCCCATTTTAATTGCTTAGAATCGATTAGGTAGGGTATCTTTGAATAAATTAGATTTTGTCTAACATTGAAAGTGTGCCTACTGTTTGTTTGTCTCATTTTACGCCGATAACAATTATTTTTTACAAACTGAAGTTCATTCATACCAAATAGTTAGTAGTTATATGTGCGACTCACAATTGATTCAATAAACTAATTGTGGGATAGTGAAAAGGAAAAATGTTTTAATTAAGTATTAATTAAATATTTACGAGCAGATACTCGTTATTAAATTTAAAATGTTCTCGCTTACTTACTTACTTACTCGTACAATCAATCGCCAAAGCCATAAAGAAAAGTTTACTTTTTAATTAAAACTTATTTGATTTTGAATTAATTAAGAATTATAATAGAAAGATTGATTATTTTAATCTTCTCTTTTTATAATGAATGAGTTGCTTATAATTATTAAGTAATGGGAATTTTTCTAACACCTTTTCAAATTCAATTGTAATTTTGTTTTAATCGCTTTCCAAAGGAAAGGTCGATCGTACAACATTGTTAAGAAATTAATATGAAAAAATGCAATACATTTATGAAAAATGCAATAAATTTTAAATTTTGACTAAACAATGGGAATTTTGTTAAGGTTTAAGAAAAAGGAATAGTTTGAGGGGGTTTTAAATATGTTTGATGTTCTACGAAATCTCATGTATTTTTTATTTTTTTGAAAAACATGTTAAAAAGCTAATTGGAATATGATGTTAAAAAATATTTATTTTTACTAGAATTTTTTCTTAATTGTAATTATTAAAACGAACTATGTAACAAGAAAAATATTAATAAAGTGCCTGGACGTAAAAGGTAATAAAGGGTGGTTAAATTGTAAGGGCCGATGTTGAATGTGAACCACACCTAAACGCCAAGTTTTTTTCCGAATTTTATTTGACATTTCTCTATTTCAGACTTACTCAATTTGAACCATGGAGAGATACACAATCCAACAACGTGTTAAAGTTATCCAGACTTATTATGAAAATGGGCGTTCAAATCAAAATGCATATCGTGCACTTCGTGATTTTTTTGGTCAATTTGATCGTCCAAATGTGCGTACAATCGCAAAAATCGTGGAAAAATTCGAGCAAACCGGGTCTGTAGAAGATGTGAGAACACCAGTGCATGCTCGTACAGCTCGTACTGCAGAAAATATTGCTGCTGTTCGCGATAGTGTGGCTGAAGAGCCGTCCACCTCAACTCGTCGTCGTGCCCAACAATTGCACCTCTCACGCTCGTCGTTGATGAACATTATGCATAAAGACTTGCATTTACACGCTTACAAGGTGCAATTGGCTCAAGAACTAAAGCCTCTTGACCATTCCAAACGTCGTGAATGGGCAGAATGGTGGCAAGAAATGGCAACAGTGGATGATCAATTTTCGAAGAAAATCATCTTCAGTGATGAGGCACATTTTCACCTCAGTGGATTCGTCAATAAATAGAATTGCCGCATTTGGGCGAATGAGAATCCAAGAGTGATTGTCGAAAAACCAATGCACCCACAAAGAGTGACTGTTTGGTGCGGTTTATGGGCTGGCGGCATCATCGGGCCGTATTTTTTCCAAAATGAGGCCGGTCAGGCAGTTACTGTGAATGGTGTTCGCTATCGTGAGATGATAACGAACTTTTTATGGCCCGAATTGGAAGATATGGATGTGGACGATATGTGGTTTCAGCAGGACGGTGCCACTTGCCACACAGCTAACGAAACAATGGCTCTTTTGCGCAACAAATTCAATGGCCGTGTTATCTCACGTAATGGCGATGTCAATTGGCCGCCAAGATCATGTGATTTGACACCGTTGGACTTTTTTCTTTGGGGTTATTTGAAAGAAAAGGTGTACGTCGATAAGCCAGCAACAATTCAAGAGCTAAAGGATGAGATAATTCGGCACATTAACGGCATAGAACCTCCATTATGCCTCAGGGTCATCGAAAATTTGGACCATCGGATGGAGGTGTGCCGCCGTGGTCGCGGCGCCCATTTGGCCGATATTTTGTTCCATACATAATTGAGTAATACCAATATATCATAATAAAATAAAATTACAATAATTTCCTAAATAGTTTGTGTTTTATTCAAAATCAACATCGGCCCTTGAAATTTAACCACCCTTTAGAACAGTTCAAATTGAGGGATATTTTAAATTAATATTTTTTAAGCGAACGTGGCTTTTCCCGATTTCAAAAGAAGTTGTGGTAAATTAAAGTGGTCCTCAAAGAATGAGGTATTTATATAGTATGAGTTCTATAAATGAATAGTTTTCAAAATTTGTTCGATTTCAATTTCACTTGTTTGGAATTTAGAACATGGCTGATAGTTTAAGTTTTTAAATTTCTCCTAATCCCTTTCATATATTCTCAAAGTGTGTAGTTTATTTGTATTAATGTAAGGTAAGGTCGAAATGGCAGGCAGTACTCATCTGACACACTTAGATACCATGGAATTCTACTAAACGAAATCTCCATTTCAAAACCAACCCGAACTTCTAACAAAGTTTAAAATGGGCTTTAGTTCAACGCCAGAGATATCATATAATTCTTTAAATTGGGCGCATCCCATTTCGTACAGTCGCCTTCTCGCACGTGCAGGACAGTGAGAGAGAAGGTGTTCTACGTCCTCCTTCTCATTTTCGTCGTAGTAGCTGTGGCAGTTTGGTCATATATTAGTACACAGAAGGAAAAACACTCGAGATAAATTAAGGTTTTTATACTTACTTTAAGTACGAGGCGTACTCAAAACTTCAAGTACGAATAACACTAAAACGTACTTAAAACAATCTTAAATGGGATTACTTTTGAAAATCAATCCCGGAATTTCTTTAAAATAAGTACACAATTCTTAAACCAAGTAAAAAAAGATTAAACTTTTCGTTGGTAGTGCCACTCTGAGAGTAAAATTACAAAGTGAGCGTTTTAATCTCATTTCACTTATCAAAGTTTGTTGTAGACATTACAACAACACTACACAAGTAGTTTAAAAACGATTTGCTTGTTGTGTGTAGAAACAACAAAAACAACACATTATTTTCATGTTTAAAACGTAAAATTGAGAACTCTTGCTTCTCATTTAGTTTATATTTTCAGTTATATCCCAGCGGTAAATATTGAAAGGACTGCAAGTGGCAGGCCTTTTTGAAGGCCTCTATACTCCTTTCTAAAAGATACGCTTCGCATGATATCCTGCCTTCAGAAGTATGCCTTCTAGAAGGTATAAACTTCTTTTTTAAAGACCTTCTTAAATATTCAGTACACATTCGCTACTCCCTTCTTTGAGAAGGGAGAAAGGAAGGTGTTCAGTTTTATTTACTTTTTATTTTTAGTGACCTTCCTTACTCCCTTCTTTGGGAAGGGATCGAAGTTGTTTTAAAAGGAAGTGTGGAAGGCCTTGCGCTCAATGACAACCTGAGTAAAAAATAAATAAGTATGGAATGCGGCGAGAAGGGCTTCTGACTGCTTGTGACTGCTAAATAAAGCCTTCTATTAGGCCTCTTTACTCATTCTAGTTGCCCCTGCGATATGTTCATTAAGTTTTTAAAGTAAAAACCATATCGGAAATAAAGCTGGTGTTTTATAATTGAAATTCGGTAAAGTGTAAAACGAGTAAGTATATCAATCATAGTAAAATTCTTCTTCTTATTTCACTTTTGGCTTATTTCAAGTACGAATTCGGTAGTCAACTTTATAATACTTGAATCAAACGCATTTTGAGATTGGTTCAATCTTGGTTTCACTTAAATCAATCTCATTTTCGGATTATTTCAAGTACGAATTCGGGATCGAATATGGAAAAGGTTAGCATTTTGCGATTGAAAATCCGTATTTGAATCAATCTTTCTGTACTTGATTCAAGAAAATCCGTACTCGCCGTACTATTAATACTGCTTCGGATTGATTTGAAAAATTTCGATGTCGATATTATAATTTACAGCTGCAGTAAACATAGTTTTTCTCCGCAAGCTTGTTTGCTAATAATTCACGCTGTATAACAGTAATGTATACAAACAAGAAGAATAGCAGGTGGTATTGATAGCTTAGCTGTGCTTTTTTGTACTGCCTTTTAGAGGCCCTTTTGTCAAAATTTGTATATGTTTACATAGGGACTGCAATGTTAAATGTTTTTGCAAATGTAATGACGAGCATAAGGCAATACAATGAACTACCATTAAAGAAAAAGTTTTTTTCCTATTCAAGTAAGTTCAGTCGATAGAAATATCGATGGCGAAATATGAACTATCGATAGAAGAAAATCACCCATATCGTGAATAAAAATTCCTTGGGAGTTTTATCACTTTTCCTTATTTTTACAATTGAATTAACATAGGAAAAATGGAAAAAACTCCCAAGGAATTTTTATTCGTGATAGGGGTGAATATCGATAGTATCTCAGCACTAGTAGGGACATCCATACGGGGCCACAATTGCCCCACAATCCTGAATTTCTTTTTTGCGGTTTTTGTAAACTAAAACCTTCTCTATTTGCGTCGATTCACTTTAAGTCTTTTCGCTTTGCATCGTTGTGATTTCAAATTGCGGTTTACTTAGTTTTGCATAGAAAACGACTAGAATAGAAAGATAGAGAAAAAAAAGCATAACTTAGTTGTGAAAGATAACCTTCCTCTTTCTCTATTTCGTTATGTCTTTGGTTTTCGTCGTTTTGTTTTTAATTTGGTGCGTTTGCAGAGAGCTTGACAACTAATCTGAAGAGGTTGAATTTGACGGAATACGAGAAGAAGAAGAACTTAACAAATGAAAACTTGATTGTCAATAGGTTTGAACAAGCACTGAAGAAAGACTCTTCAACATCTGATGATGACAAACGAGCAGAAGAAGAAAAAATAACAGCTTCTTAAATTTCAAAGCGATGCAATAGGATTCACAGGCCATGAAAATAGAAGTGAGTTAGTCTTGATAGACTTACTCAAGTCTGTTTGACTTAAACGGGCTGCAGGTCTAAGTTACTATTGTTCGGTAAATTAATTAAGAATATAATTTGTTATTGTATTTGTAACTCTTAATAAAAATAATAATAAAAGGTAATAAAAAAACTACAAAAAGGGTGCGTCGCAATTCTTCAACCTCCATGAACGGCGCAAATCGGGTCCTTAGTGTAATTCTATATTGCATTTCATAATAAATCAAAAAAGAAGCTTAAAGTTCAATTTACATTCTGCTGCATCTGTCAATTTTCAAACAATTTATGACTCGCTAAAACCACCATAAATAATTAATGTAGGACTATATCGTACACTAATGGTGGTTTCTTTTCTAAAAAATAATGATGTATTATAGTTGTGTAATATATTTATTAGGTTACACGAACCCTTACGAAGTGATACATTTTTCTAAATTACAATGGAACAAAATAATAGCTACGTTTTACACTCAACACTAATGAGTATTTAGCGTGTTAAATATTGAATGCAAAGTTTGTACTTAAAGCGATATTCACCACGCTTGTAGCAATTTTCAACATTAAATTTTCTTACAATTCCAATAAGCGTTAACAGCACTGATTTTCAATAATTAATGTCAGCTTTTGTTAAACATTTTGCGACAAAAAAAAATATAATAAAAGTAAAACAAACGAAAAACACAAAGTTTTTATATCCACCACAATGTAACTAAAAATCACAATAAAACGCAAATTGTCCGCAAACACAAGAAAAACAAGTTAGAGTGCTATATTCGGCTGTGCCGAATCTTTGATACCCTCCACCGACAGTTCAAATGTTTAAGGAGTAATATCTGTATGATGTTATTATTATCTTAAACTGTGACGATTTGTTATTAATTATCGTTTTAGGCGACTAAACTGTTTTCCGGTAGTAGGGTTTATATGGGGCCTAGGGTAAATTATGGACCGATCATCACGAATTTTCACAGCGTTATTTCAAGTCCTTTAAAACTGTGACGTACCAATTTCTGTTATGCTAGCATTAGTAGTTATGGTTTTAGGTGTACTAAACTGTTTTCCGGGAGTAGGGTTTCTATGGGGCTTAGGGTAAAGTATGTACCGATCTTCACGAAATTTCACAGTATCATTTTAAGTCCTATAAAACTGTGACGAGCCAAAATTTGTTATGATTGCATTATTTTTTACGGTTTTAGGCGTACTAAACTGTTTTCCGGTAGTAGGGTTTCTATGGGGCCTAAGGTAAATTATGGACCGATCGTCACGAAATTTCACAGTGTTATTTCTAGTTCTAAAAAACTGCGACGTTCCAAATTTTGTTACGCTAGCGTTATTTTTTACGGTTTTAGGCGTACTAAACTGTTTTCCGGGAGTATTGTTTATATGGGGCTTAGGGTAAATTATGGACGGATCTTCACGAAATTTAACAGCATGATTTCCAGTCAAATAAAACAAATTTTTGCAAAATCTTATCTCATTCCGTGCCTTGTTCCAGCATTTATGTTATTTTTTGTAACAAAATTATCAATTTTTTTAGGTGGTGGTTCCACATTTTGATTCATAGCTCTGGTCCTACAGAACCGATTTTGCTGGATTTCAATCCCAAACTGCTTAGGATAACTACAAGCAATTTGGCACCAAGTTTGTTCATTTGTTTTGATCTGTTCGAAAGTGAGCGTGTTTTCAACAGACGGACATGGCTAAATCGACTTAGAATTACTCAAGGACCCAGAATATATATACTTTATGGGGTCTGAGATGAATAATAAAAAAGTTTCACACGGAATGACAAACTTAATATACCCTCTTCACAACTAATTGTGGTGGAGGGTATAAAAATACTTGCTTGCATAAAAAAGTACTTTACGCAGATACAAAAAAGGGTATTATCTCACACTCAGTTATAACTGCGGGTAAGAAATGGAACAAATTTGCCATTTATTGTTGCAACATGTTTAGAAAGGAAAACGACAACTTCTCACATTTTTGCATATATTTTTAGAATGGAACAAAAACCGGCACGAATGGTAGCATATATGGAACATTATTGTCAGAGAAGAAAACACCGTAAATCATTAAAAGGTACAACTCAAAATTCAAATATGTTTAGGAGAGGCAGAAAACTGACTTCAAAAACATGATTGCAGTTTTTAATCAAATTAAGTTCCACAAAGTTAAAGAAGACGTTGACGCAAACGAAATTTTGGTAGACGCTTAAGTTTTGATTTGTGAATGGGCTTATGAAAAAAACGATATTGATAAATTTTGTGTTGTGCCTGTTAATGATTTTATTTTTTTTAATAATCTTGTATTTCTATTTATTAAGTGCAGCAGCTGCTATGAATATCTGTAGCATTTTTGTTGTTTTTCTTTTTTTTTTGAAAAATGTAACCTGCATTTAAATATTTAAGAATTCCTATTGTTAAAAAAATGCTATAAATTTTAAAGCGCAAATTTTATATTGTGAAAGGCAATTTGAAAAAATATTGAAACCAAAATATTTTTATTTATTTAGTACAAAATTTCTATTGTTTTATTAAATTTTTTTCTATTTACTAGAACACAATCATTAAAATTTTTTTTTTTTTTTGCAATAAATTAATAGTTATTTAATTCGAATTTATCATGACAAGTTTGCCAAAGGCTCTAACTACCAATTTTAAAATAAAAACAAAAATAATGAAATAAATTGTAAAATAAATTTTATAAAAATTTCTTTTATTATTTTAAATAGTGTGGTACCCAGTAAAAGCTTCGCCTACTTTTTTCAAATGAATAGCTTCTTTAACTCATTATTTTGTAGCTTTCTTCTATAACTATATCTATAACAACTTCTATAACTACTTTTTTCTGGATGTATACAGGTAAAAAAAATAATGACTTACTTTTTAATGCGTTTATTTTGGGACATCCCTTGTAAAACTCATTGGTTCTTTCAGTAGAATTGTTAGGAGAGCTATTATGTTTTTCTGATTACTCAACACATTATTTTGTAGGCGAAGTTTTTACTGGGTATGGTATAGGAGCTATTAGTATTCCATTAAATGTATTCAATATGAAAGAGAAAAAAGAAGTCTTTAAAAAGTCATGCCTGTATTCATAAAAATATTTTAAATTTAAAAGGTTCCTTAATAAAAGTTTTGTTAAAATAATAATGGTTTTTGATAATACGGGGGTAAATTTTTATTTTAAAGATATTTAAAAAATAGAATCTTGGAATTTTATTTCTCATATTAGTGCATAGAAAATATTCCTGGAAAATATTGAAGGAATAAGACTATTACAGTATGCAAATTTTATAAAATTGTAATTTGACTTAGAATGCACATTCGAATTTATATGAAAATTTATATTTAAAAAATTATATAATAATCAGGCAATTTATAAAGTGTTCTATTGTGTCATATCGGATTTATATGCTACTAGCGGATATTCAAAAAGTACCAGTTAATGAACAAAAAAGTACCAAAAACTTCCCCTTATAGATTCTTATCCACTAAGGACACTGCATCTTGAATTTTATGTTTCTAGGTCCAACACTAACGGAAATTCAAAAGTACCAGTTAAAGAACAAAAAAGTACCAAAAAGTTCTCTCATAGATTATTATCCACTCAGAACATTACATGTTGCATTTTATGTTTCTAGGTCCAATAATAACGGTAATTTAACAAATACCAGTTGTAGAACCAAAAAGATAAAGTAAGATATCAAATTTTCCGTATTTCCCGTTTTTGGTTTTATTTTTATCCCCCATTTAAGTATAAAAAATTTCAGTATTCTATTGGGAGCCCAGAATTTAGTGCGCATGTTTAAAAAAAAAAGTACAAGAAATAGTTACGATTTTCACCCCTCAAATGTTCGAATTTTTTTGATAAGTTTCGAATGTGGTATAAACTTTGTTGCTATGTTGATTGGTTCAAAAGATAGATGGGGTGTCAAAAAAGTACTAAAATTTAGGTTTAACCCGTTAACTCCCTAAAAGGGCTGAATTTCAAAAAAGTACCAGACACCTGTTCGCTTATTTTTCTAAAAAACAACGATATTATTTTTGGAGATATAAGGTTACCGTATTTTCCCGTTTTTTCCTTTTTTTACCCCCTAAACATTTGAATTTCCAAAATACCCGTCTTAGTTGATCGATATGGAGAGTGACCAATCTCTGATCCAAATTTCAAGTTTTTAGCTTCAGGCCTTTAGGCTGTGCGTGATGATCGGTGAGTCAGTGAGTCAGTCAGTAACGTTACAATTTTATATATATAGATAATAAAGCAAATGCAGCCAATATAACACAATAGAACACTTAGTGGATTCCCTATACTTTTTTCTCCGATTTTTTATTTGAGAATTGCGTTCGGTTTTTTGTTGAAGCCTTCCGTTCGATTATTCTTTGTCAGAAATTTCTTAAAAAAATTTCAATTTAGCAGTTAAAATAAATTGGCTCGTATTTAAAATGATGTTCAAAAATATATACATACAGATGTGTCTTAAAAATAAATTTCAATTTCAATTTAAAGGCAGTATTGCCAGATTTGGGAAAAACCCCTCCTTTTCTAAAATGGTAGTTTAGGGATAAATCGGAACGAATTATTGTTAAATTACCGAAACTCTTGGTAATTTTTTTTATAGCAATTTTGTATACCAAAAATATATTTATAAATCTCTTTTTCGCAGCATCAGAACTCTAACTTTTGTATAAAACACATTTTTTTTTAAGTTTGACTAGCTCTTACCCCTGACTTTGTTCGTGTGAAAATTATAGCAAGATTTTTTCGTGTAGCATAAATCTGCGATGCATTTCTTATATACACAATATGAGTAAATTTAGCATATTTTGGATAGTTGCGCCGAACTCTTTTTCGCCCATTTAGGCCAGTGACCGACTTAATTACTTCAAAGTCGTTAACTTCAACTTGTTAACTTAAAAGTCGTTTTTCTCCGAAACTTATTTTCTGCCCATAGGTCCTTTTTAACTTTCAACGTCACATATTAATTTTTTCAAGCTTGAGGTTTCTTTTTATATAAAAAAATATTAAGTTTTCTTTGTTGAAATAAAATTAATATCTATATACATATGTATATAAAAACTGTGCCGTGTATCTGCTCCTAAAACTTAAGAAGCGGTGGACTGATAGACATCAAACTTAGATTAGTTTAGTCGGGAGCCAGGTTTCTCTTAGGTTTAATCCCGATAGGTGGCACTGTTGTCGTGACATTAAAATTTTTTTAATTTATGGTACGATTTGGCTGAAATTCATAAAATATATTTATCAAACAAAAATAAGTTTTCTGATAAAGTTTTGACCCGGTAGATAGCACTGCGGTGAAGTTATAAATTTCTCGATAACATATGTAATATATATATATATATATATATATATATATATATATATATATATATATATATTTGGTATATATATATAGCTTATCCCGGTGCGCTTCGCAACACTGCTTTAACCACATTTGAAGACTCTCCCTTTAATATTTCTTCAGTTGAGAGATATTTAATATATGCATCCTATGGGAGGTATTTTCCCCCTGCGCCTTCTCCCTTTATTTTTATTTTCAAAAGTGAAGTATACCATTAGAGTGACTTCTACAAAGTTTGAACTTTCTCACTATAACAGTTTTTAAGATATCCGATATTAAACATTGGCGTCCTATGGGGGGTAACACTTCCCCCGCTGCTATTTTATTTCAATTTTGGGGCTCAGAAGATCCTACTACCAAAAGTTCAACAAATTGCTTGCAGCTGCTCTTATTAACATTTCTATCTATGAGGGGTACTGCTCCTCCTCTGGCTACCCCGCCCATTTCTATATTGAAATTTATAGTTTACCATAATAGTAGCTTTAACCACGTTTGAAGGCTATACCTTTAATTGTTCTTCAGTTGAGCGATATTTAATATATGGATCCTATGGGAGGTATTCCCCTCCTACGCCTACCCACTTTATTTCTATTTTCAAAAGTGTAGTATACCATAAGAGTGACTTCTGCAAATTTTGAAAATTCTCACTATAACAGTTCTTAAGATATGCGATATTAAACATTGGCGTCCTATGGTGGGCAACACTTCGCCCGCTGCTATTTTATTTCAACAAAATACGTGAAGCGGCTCTTAAGATATGCGATATTTAATATTGGCATCCAATGGGAGGTACCAATTCCCCTGCCCCTATCGAAAAAATAAGTAGCCTATTTTATTTTTAGGGCTCACGTGATGCTACTGTAAAAATTTCAGGAAAATCAGTTCAGTAGTTTAGGAGTATATAAGCCAACATACAAACAAACAAACAAACAAACATACAAACATTTTTCATTTTTATATATATAGATAATGGTAGCAATTTTCCCCCAGGTTTATCCATATAATGTACACTTTATATGAATCCGGGGCATATTTCTATAAACAACATTACAGGAATTATTATTTTTCGCCAATACATACATACATATAACTATTAAACACTCGATACTCTTTAAATTCAAATGCAAATATGAAAAGCAAGGGGTATCTTAATATGTATGATCCGACCACTGGACCACATGCAATCTGTATACGAAATTAATCAAAAACAGGAAAAGTACCAATAGTACCCAATTTTTCCATTCATACATCATAAAAAGTACACTTTATTTTAGGTGGCATGTCATAACGTCCAGTGTCATAGTGTCCATGGACGTTATGACACTCCAAAAAGTGTCATAGTGTCCATGGACATTATGACACGCCCCTTCGGCCGGGCGCAAGGATTTTCTCCTCTATGGTATAACAAATACCGGCTTCGCTAACTAAAGCTTCTCTGCACAGCCGGCCTTCGACCGGGCGCAAGGATTTTCTCATCTATCCTATAGCAAACACCGGCTTCGCTTACTAAAGCTTCTCTGCATAGTCGACTTTCGTTCGGAAACAAGGCAGATTTTAGAAGATTTACTTAGCGAAGCCGGTGTTTGTTATACCATAGAGGAGAAAATCCTTGCGCCCGGCCGAAGGCCGGCTGTGCAGAGAAGCTTTAGTTAGCGAAGCCCGTATTTGTTATACCATAGAGAAGAAAATCCTTGCGCCCGGCCAAAGGCCGGCTATGATCCCAAATTTGTTTACATTCTTGCTTGTAAGAATTTTTGGCATTGTACTTACTTATTTTGATATTTAAATAAAAATTTTACACATTTTAATATTTTTTGAAAGTGTCATAACGTCCATGGACACTATGACACTGGACGTTATGACATGCCACCTTATTTTAATGTGGGCCATATGCCATCTCTATACCAGATTTTTTGTAAAGAGAAAAAGTACCAAAAGTAAAAAAGTACCAGTAGTTCCAGCTTTTCCTAATTTTAGGCCTCCAGAAAGTAAACTATATGGTAATGTAGGCTATAATCTGTATGTATATTAAATTTATCGAAAAAAAAGAAAAAGTACTAATTTCACCGGTTTTTACCACTTAAAAAGTACCAGTTTTATCCTTTGAAGAAGTACCCAACACTAAACAAAAAATTTACCTAAATACTGCAAAATAAGATGTAAAATTCAAGAAATATAAGTTATTCTACAACTTATAAATTTTTTATTCAAGTCTAAAGAAGTTTTTCGTAAATACAGAAAAATTTCGTAAATAGTTATAAAGAAGAAATTTCTTCGATTTAACTTTAACCATTTTAGTTAAATCGATAATTTTTTTTGATATTTTTAGTTAGGCTTGAGCTCATCAAATTTAATTTTCATTAAATTATTTTACTGAAGGAAGGAATTTTTACAACATGAAATTTTATTAAAATTTATTGATAATTTTCTCGGCTGAGCTGGGGCTCGAACCTGGGTTGAATTTACATGATTCAGGAATCACCAAATTCTTTCCTCAGATTTCTTTGAGTTCTAACCTCTGCCTTATGTTCTCCGTGAACCTTTTACTTAAATATTTTATTTTGCATTTTATTATTTATATCAGTTTTAGAAAAATAAAGGACATATTCATACATATACATATGTTTAATATCATAAGAATTATTTGTATTTTCATTTAATTTAATTTTTCATTTTTTACTTTAATTAAATTTGAACGAATTTGTATTCAAAATAACAACCTTGAGGAATTAAATTCAAATGAGTGCCTCGGTAGGCTAGCTGGTAGCGAGATAGTTTATCAGCGCCGAGGTTGCGTCCTGCAGACAAGCATTGGGCTTCGCGGCATAAGCTTAGAAAATTAATAAAAAAAGCAAACAAATTAAATTCCTTTAAGGATATAATATCCTTTAAGAATGCCTATTCCAATATTTTTGTGTTGTTCCCAAAACATTTTGTTACTATTCCCTGTAGTAAATAAAATAGTCAGTTGCAAAAAACACTAACTATAAATTAACTTTTTTTTAAATGACTACAAATTGGTTTAAATCTCATGCAGATATCAACCAAAAAGGAACACGTAAAACACAAATAAAATAAAAATAAGTAAAACAAGCATGCCATGAAGTCAAATGAAAAAAATATATACAAACATTTTAAAATAATTAAAAAATGAATCAATACAAATCTGTTTATGTACTAGCAATTATGTGGCGTATTTATTTCAGGACTATTATTCATCATCATTTAGGCATGTTCATATGTACATATATTTTTTTGACAAAAAATATTTAAAATTTAAATAATTTATTATTAACTGACAATACTTTTAATTAATTACAAATAGGTTGAAAAATAAGTAGTTAGTAGTCAGTTAAAAAGTCATGCAAAGATGGCCAATTGACTACTGCCTATGACATGCCCATGTTAAAATAATGAGTCGTCGACAAGGAAAAAAGTCACTTAATCAACTAGATGTGGTTATAAAAAACCCAATTTGAAGTTAGTTATAAATGTGTTTGACTTCCTACAGGGTTGGTTTACTACTATTTTAACAATATTTTTGTGTATGTATATAACAGAATTTTACCTATTCTTTTAACAAAATTTTATTCATAAACACATTTCAATTACAAAATTATTTAACGAAAACTATTTGAATAAAATTTGGAAAAATTTATTTGATTTAACAATTATTTTAGTTGAGGGTTTACAAAATTTTTTAGTTAATATTACCGATGATATTTGGTTCAGTGTATATCAATGGAGGGCGCTCCATAGCACAATTGTGCTGAAAGGTTTCGCACGTTTTCTCAGCCTCACTATTTTAGTTTTCGATGAAACAGCGTCGAATGCACATGAAGGGGATGCTTACACATTTTCTTTTATTTTTTATATATTTTTTTCAAGAGAATTTCCCGAAAAAAACACACGTGTTTTTTTAAAACTAGTTAATTTTTAATTGAACCTTCGTTTTACATCAATTAATCTGGTTTTAACCTTTTTCTCTGCAATTTGAACTATTAAAAAAATGTTTTATTTAACTTCAAATGCGTAAAATATTAACAAGGAAATATAATGCACCATTTATGTCAAATGCTTGGCTTTGTGTTTGGTGGATACTTCTGCCATCTCACTAATACTAATAAGCATCAATACAAACACAGTTTTAATTGTGCCCACTTCTGGTGTTTATATTAATTTGGGCCATATGCAATCTACATACTAAATTTAAAAAAAGAGAAAAAGTACCGAATACCTAAACAATACACTATATTTGAAACTGCGCCCCACATGCTATCCGTCTTCCAAGTTTTATCCAAATCCATTAAGCGGTTTTCGCGTATAATTTATAATATTAGCAGGATAAACAGAATTTTAAATCTTATAAAAAAATCTTTAAAAAAAATTATCAATTTTATTGATAAAATTTTAAAAAATTCTACAAAAATTTTAGGTAATTATGGGAAAAAATTAAGTCCAAAATTTTTTATTTTTCGAATTTATTCTATAAGCTAAATTTCAGTTATGTATATTTTATAAAGCTTTTTTGTAATAGTCTTATTCCTTAAATTTTTCAGAAATGACTTTATACACTACCAGACTATTATATTGTATCTTCTTGGTTCATTTTACCTTAGCTTTCCTTTGGACAGCAATGAAGTATATCGTATGTACAGTAAACTTTACAATTATTAAACACCAGCAGAATGTAATGCATTTTCTGGCCCGCTACGGCCTTCGTCAGGACTATTACAAAAAATCTGTATAAAATACATAACTGAAATTTAGCTCATAGAATAAATTCGTAAAAATAAAAAATGTTGAATATAATATAAAGTAACCTTCGAAAGAACATAATTCCCAGTTTCTATTTGGAAAAAATTAAGTTAATAATGGAAGTTTTTTTTAGATTATTTTGTAATTTTGCAAAAGAAAAGAATATGACAACACTGTTCTTAGTACAAATAAATAGTTCAAAATTAAGTGATTCATTCAATTACTTTTGCTTATATTCAAATTATTATTGTTTATTACCTAATTAATTTTTAAGGGAAATGTTCATCCATTCATTTTCTAGTTCTGCAGTTAGGTTTTTTTGTTTTTTTTTTTTTAAATAATGAAAGTGAATGGTTTTGAATTCGTAATTTTTTGTTTATTCAAGTGCAATGCAATTGAAATACGTATTAAATATTAATAATAGTAAAAATATTTATTTTTACTATTATATATAAGCAATTCATTTTAAACAACTAAATGAATTAGATGGTGATAGTTATTAAAGTAAACCACAAAAAATACTTTTTTTTAAATTCTAATCTAAAGAAAAAGTTAATTTAATTGCGCTATAATTGCAATAAAATGTAATCAGTAACTTGTACTTAAAGCTCAAATTAGACGTGACATAAACATAATGCCACAGCTGTAACGGCAAATTTAGAAACCGAAATTGAATTGGTTTGTGTGGTATGTTTATGTCGTTTTGGTAATACAGTGGCTATGGTAATACAGTCTTGGTATGGTTATGTCACGTCTAATTGGACCTTAAGCCCTTCACCTACAGAACACACAAAAATACAAACAAACAAAAAATTACGGTAAAAATTTCTTCATCCAAGCGCTATAGTAGTATAAGCGAAAATGTGTTTGTGAGTGTGACACCGACGATGCTGGATGGACCCAGCAATTAAAATTGGACCACCTGATCCATTTTGATAAAATGGACTACTCCCAGTCCATGGAGTTTAATGCAAGCATGGACCATGTCATTGTTAAAAAGTGTTTCTAGTGAGACAACATGTCTTCGTTTTTTAACGACATGCTTTCGTTTTTAAACGACTTCAAAACTAATCCTCTTAAGTATACCATGGAGTAGTTTTAAAACTACTCCTTAGTGGTCCAAAGGTGGGTTATATGGTCCTCCCCTAGGACATCGTAATGTTAAATAGACAATGTTTTTTCCATACGTTTGGGTTACTTTTGGACTAGTCCTGGTCCCTTGTGGGCTACTCTTTATACGCGTGCTTGGACTGGTTCTATTATTTGCAGGGGAAAATCAAAAAATTTAGATATGACGGCGAATATTACGTCAAGCACACGTACACGAATGAATTCGCCGTGATGGTACATAGTAATTTTAGTTTCTTTCAGTCGTATACGTCATGTTTAAATATTTTTGTAACTTCATAACCCTACAGATAATATTGGACTACGTGGTACATTGTGGCTTAAATGGACTACTTACAACATGGTCCAATGTACTGTACAATGGACCATGTTATAAGGAATTAACATGCAGTGCTGCCAACAACTGCATGATGTATACTTTTCTATAGTTTACAGTATTACACATTGGTGGCCCTGATGGTATATTTAAAAGTAAATGTTTGTGAAATTTATGGAAAAGAGGTAAAAAAATTTTAAATACCAAGTAAATATATTAAATAATAGCAATAATAGACTACAGTACACACAACATAAGGCGATTAGTAAAAAATGAAAAATGCTTAAACTACCCCTTAAGTGTACTCCATAATTTAGTAACATGGAGAACTTTTAAAACTAACCCACTTTAGTACTCCTTGGAGTAGTTTAGGGACTACTTCGGTGGGTTATATGGTCCCCTCCTAGGACATCGTAATGTTAAATGAACCACCTTTTACCCATATATTTGGAGTAGTTTTGGAGTACTCCTACTCCTTTATGGACTACTCTTTACATGCATATATAGACTAGTCTCGTTATCTGCAGGGAAATACAGATTAGATGTCTGCATCAGTGATGGAAAATTCAGTACTATTGTACTATTTTGTGTACAATTATTAATTCATAGTTCAGGGTTCCCAGTTTTATTTTATACCTTATCCCTAATTTACAAAATTTTGTAACAAAAAATCCGCAAAATAGCTATTTTCTTATACTCAAAAATCCCCGAAATATCTATTTTCTTATCCCCAAAAATCCCTACAGATCCTAAAAAATAGGAACAAAATTATGCATTAATTTCCAAAACTTCTGGTTCACCAGCCAATACAATTTTGTTTTACATGTTGTTTGTATTAAAAAGTGTTAGCATACGAGAGAAGGGAATAAATTTGTCACAAGCTTTAATGTGTACCAACGTCTTGACCAAACCGGCCTTGCCATTGCACAAATGGCATATATATAAATAATATATTATCCCCAAAATCCCCTAGCGGAAAATTCCCCAAAAAATCCCCAATTTGGGGATAAATCCCCAAAACTGAGAACGCTGTCATTGTTTTACAAGTTAAAGTGTATATTGCTGGTTTTCGATACGATCGGAATGATAAGTTTACATGGTTAGTTAAGGATAATTCGTACTGCAAATAATGCACCACATATATTGTTAATATAGTTAGTGGATTGAGCCATATACAACAGCATGCTAGCCGAGAATATCATATTAAGAAATGCAGGGAACTTCCTAAAATTAAAACATTTTACATATCGTAAGCTAAAATGCAAAAACAAAATACAATGAAATTGGTTTCTTTGAGAATTGGTTGAAAAATTTGAAGGACGACTAATTAATGTATGTTTTTCTGACATGGTTATAGTTTTCATTTTACAAAGCTTTTTTCTTCTCCTGTAAAATTATATTTTGCGTAACTACGCTTTTGCATTTTAGCTAACGATATTTTTTTTTTATCAAAATCAAATAACATTTAGGCCCGTTTTCACAACTTACTGATAACTAAAGGTAGGATTTTATCGGCCGTATAAAAAGTGTTCCATTATTACAACTTTACTTAAACCTACCAGGGTTATTCTACCCTTAATTTACTTTATCGCTCTCTTTAGTATAAATAAAGTTTTAACACTTTTTAAAAGGCCGGTTAAAGTTTACTTTTAGCTATCGGTAAGTTATGAAAACGGGCCTTAGTTTGTTAACCAACATTTTATATTTGTTATATTAAAATTAATTAGTTTTTCACTTTTATTTTTCAATAAAAAATATGTTTTATAAAAAGTACCAAAATGTTGAATAAAGTACTATTTTTATTTGTTAAACTTCCCAAGCAACTGGTAATGATTTTGGACACCCGACCGCATGAAGCTAACGTGAGAAGGGTCGGATGTGAGGCCCAATCATCCAGCCACCCATCTTAAACACCAGCGATTAATGAAACCACAACTAAAATATTAAGTGTAAAATCACTGAGCTCAAATGAATTTCATACGTATGTTTATTAAAAAACTGCTAACTAATGATTTTGAATAATTTATTTGTAAATTGATTATAATTATTATTTTTATTAATAAAAAAAAAAAACAAAACTGATTTTCCAAAAGTGTCATACAAACGAAATTAACGTCATTTCTTATTATCCATTTAATTTCTTACTTTGCCGTATGGCAAGTGATTTTATTTTTCTTTCTTTTGAATTATTAATGATTCGCAGAATATTTTTTTCATGAAAAAAATGCAAACAAAAAAAAAAATAGATTAATAAATGTTTAGTTTGAATTCCAGTTCTTCACATTCTATTCTGAAAATTAAATTAAAAAAATCAATAATATATATTAAAGACCCCCGCCAGTCTAGTCATCAAGTAACACCTGGTCTTAAATATTTCGTCACAAAATCGACGTCGGTTGTACGATAAAGTAAATAGAAACAGATTTAATTCATTCATTTGTAGTAAATTAGCTTTTTTCTTTGCAAGTGTATTTTTTTCTGGGGATTCCACAAGTATTTTGTGGTTTTATGACGAAACGCCAATTTAATTTACGTATTTTTTTTTCTTTGTTTATTTTTTATTTATATTAATTTCTTTAGAAAGTAAAGAAAATGTAATAATGACCTTGTTTAGAGGCTGGATTTTTTTTATAAGTAATTTTCTTAGTGATAGTCTATATATGGGCATTTCCGTCAAAAGGTCCACCGTGACCGAAAATTAAAAAGTTATTAAAAGCAGATTATTTTACGATATTGTTATAGAGAAATATTTAGATTTTACTAATTTTATAAATTTACCCATAAATTTGTTCACTTAGATGAACAATCAGACTGCAAAATTGTGCAAACTAGGGATGCCAATCGGGATATCCCGAATGCCAAAATCTCGGGATTTTTCGGGATTGATAAATCCGGAATCCCGGGATTTATTTTTATTAATCCTGGAATTTTTAATACATCAACTTTTGTGTACAAAAATGTTCGTTTTTATTGAATTTTTATACTCTATACAAAAAAAAAAAAAATTATTAAAAATTATATTTCAGCTCTATTTTTTATTTTTATAATTCTTATTTTTCTTTTTTAAAAATATATGTTATACCTAAACATATATAAAACTTTTTGAAAATTCATAAATAAATAAAAAAAGTGTTGTTTATTTAAAAAATCCCGAAAAATCCCGGGATCCAGAAATCCCGAATCCCGGGATTTTCTAAAATCGACCCCGATTGGCATCCCTAGTGCAAACGTAATTTCTTATTTGTGAGAATGTTTTATTGTACGTTTTCTTTAATATTATCTTTCTTAAAAGAGGTGATATTTGATAAAAATTATTCCAAAAAAATTTGCTTACATGGTCTGTAATCTAAGGAAGAGTTCAAAGAGAAATATGGTATTCGGATTAACGGTAAATTTTAATTTTTTTTAATCATTATCAGTTAAATTATTACGGAAAAAATTTCACGGTAGAAATGTCGCATATCGATCCAGCTTTTGCCTTAAAAAAAAGAAAATACAGAAGATTTTGGAGTCAAACCAAGACTTTACATTGCTACGTAAAATTCCGAAAGTAGTTTGACTAAAAAATTGTGCAGGTTTCGCTGAATTACGCCTTTTTATACATGGCCACTAAAACTACTTCTACACTGATGGCATCAATGATGCAAAAAGTAACATCAATCCAATGACTAACGTCTTCGTAAAATTTTTTTATTTTTTACGTGCCGTCTATTTTATGACTATAGTGACATCAATTTGATGCCACATTTTGTAAATTATTAACATTATTCTCATGATTACAATGTATTATAAGAAGCAAAAATTCCTGTATTCTATTTTTTTAAATTATTGAGTTAAATACCTCAAATTTTTAAAGTAAAATGATTACGAAAATTATATGGGGCATGGTACTGGTGTCTTATTATTGAGGGTTCTGCTCTAAACAAAGGTCGTAATTCAACAAACGTGAAACAAACATATGTAACAGGTAAGTAAATAATAATATTCTCTCACTTTGACTTAAGTCAATTCCAATGACTTTGACTTAATGACAAACTGTCATTAAATTGATGCTAATGTGTCCTTTCTCCGATGTTACTGCGTCATCGCACTGAGGACATGTTCGTCATTTCTGTGATGCCGATGTGTCATCCCATTGATGACATAATTTAATTTTACCCCGATGATACTTTGGCCAAGTGATGTTTAGGTTGACATCGCCATGATGAAAAGTGTCATGGGGTCAAAAACGAAGACACTTGCCATAATAATGATGTCAAAATACATCAGGGTTATGACGTCTTTACTATCATTGTAGGAATTTTTGCTTCTTATAATACACTAGATGACCCGTGCGAATATTTCGCACCGTTAGTTGTCATTTTTGTAACATAAAATGAAAATAATTAATAGAAATTTTAGTCACTTCAATACATTTTATTAAAAATAATTTTTATCAATGAAAATATTAATTTTTCAATTTAGAAATAAGCTTTAAAATGAGATATCATTCATTAAATTTGATGCGGTGGTATGGGAGATATTTGCAACCGACAAAAAAAAGTGCTTTAGAAATAATATATATGATATGATGATTGTAATCATGAAAATAATATTAATAATATACAAAATGTGGCATCGAATTGATGTCACTATAGTCATAAAATAGAAGACAAGTAAAAATTAACAAAATTGTACGAAGACGTTAGTCATGGGATTGATGTTACTTTTTGCATAATTGATGCCATTTGTAGTAACATTGATGTCACAATTCTGATGTTCTATCAGTGTTCTGACAAACTGTTTTTAAGTTCTCCTAAGCAGTTTGGGATCCAGCAAAATCGGTTCAGTAGGGAAAAAATCAGAATGTAGAACAACCACCATAAACAACAGATAATTTAATTACAAAAACTAGAAAACTAGTGGCGGAGTTCACATATTGATATGAGATTTTTCTAAGACTAGAAATCCTACCACAAAATTTCGTGAAAATCGGTCCGTAATTTGCCATAGGCTCCATATAACGCCCACTTTCGAAAAACACTTTATCACTCATGAAACCGTAACGAATTACGATGTTATAATAAAATTCGGTCTGTTACAGTTTTATAAGATTAAACATCGTACTGTCAACTTTTGTGAAAATCGGTCCATAATTTGCCATAGGCCCAATAAGAAGACTACTTTCGGAAAAACGTTAGTATGATTAAAAACGTAATGAATAATGCTTTTTTAAAAAAATGTATGCAGTCGTAGTTTTATAAGACTATAAATCACTTTGTCCAATTTTGTGAAGATAGACCATAGGTCTAATATAAAGCCCAATACGGAAATATTCTAACTTTAGGGGGGGGTTATCCAAGATTCGGCATAGCCAAATATAGTACTTTAACTTGTTTTTTTTTTCGCAAAACAGCAAAAAACAGGTAATAATAGGTCTGTCTGGGTACTTTTCTAGTAGCAAATACTCAGTAAATTTTTTTGGGAGAGTAAGACCAATATTACTCTATCGGCTGAAAAAATCTCAAAAAGTACGCAGACAGTATCCAGTGAAATTTTGCAAGAAAACAGCTGATCGGTGTGTAAACAATTGAAATAACAAAGCAAAAGAATTTTAGCATATGTTTACGCAAAATTAAATTCTCGGGGTAAATTCAAAAATTATTAATTAAAGTGAAGCTTAAAAAGTGTTGTAAATTAAAAAACTTGTTTATTACACTGTTATTAGTTTGGTAAATTCCATTTCTTCTTAGTTTTTAGTTTTATTTGTCGGGTTTTTATAAAACTTCTTTTGCTTACATTGCCCAACATAGTGCCGGCTTACAATGGAAAAAAAGAATGAAATACCCAATACAGTGCCCTCCAACAGCTTGACAACGGAGAAAAATAATTTGGATGTGAAGTGCTCGCCAGGAACACAATTCCAAATACTCGCCTCTTCAATTGCAAAGTTTGTCCCACAAAGTTCTGCTGGTTCTATCGGTTCTGCCATCTCCACTCCATTTACGCCACGGTCGCACTGTATATTTGGATTTTTCTAGCATGAAGTAAAATGTTTTGTTTATTATAATTTATTATAAACGTTAAAAATCAACACAATTCTAACTACTTACCTCTGCCATTGTTAAATTTAAATTCTTATATTAATTTCACAAAACTATTTGATTCAAACAGCTGTTCAAACTATTTGCAAAATCTTGTAAGAGGAAATTTCTCCAGTAACATTTTGCAAGTCTAACTTCCAACTGTCAAAAAATTCTCTTTTTGGCTCACTCGCTGCAAGAGATTTGGAGTACGCAGACAACATTTTGCAACATTTTGCGCAAAATATATGTACGCAGACAGACTTAATATTAATTGGCGGCTTAATTCACTGGTCGACAAAATTTGTAACAAGAAAAGAGCGTACTAATTTTGTACTAACTTCATAGCCCTTCTACAAAATCATATACACTACGCGTCATCGGGTTATCGCCTCCCTTATTAGCTAATTATATATTTTTTTTAATTTTTTGGGTAAATGTTTCCTGATGATCTGGCCTAAGTAAACAGTGAAATGAGCATAGAAATAAGCTTATCCCCCAACAATAAATTTTAGTGTTTTTATCAAGAATAAAAATTGTGAATTAAGCACGACAAACTAAATTTTATTAATAAAACATTTTGTATTCCCAAAAATAACTTTGATTTTATTTTATTTTAGATGAAAAGCTTACATGGTTTTTTAGTCATCAGGTTAGCGTCTGCAATTTATTTTTAGTTTTTCTTAAAGATTAGAAAGCGCACCGACTCCAAAGTGGTCTGTTTTTATCAAAATGGCTATAGGAAAATCACTTTCTGCAAAAACGAAATCGAAAATTAAAGCTAACGAATATTTGAAGCTGTCAATAAGCAAAATAATGAAAACATCGGTAGAAGTCGAAAAGCTACAGCGGCATTCTTGCACAAAGTCGGAAAAAGAGTAATAATGGGGTTCTTTCGCGCACTAACAAGTAAAAGCGGAATTCTGAGACAAGCATCGAACTCTAAATCAGGGGCCAATGTTGGCGTTGAAGTAAGTTTATCTACTGTTAAAAGATTGATAAAAATGCTGCACACTTTAAAATACTTAATGCAAGAAACACAACTGGGACGAACGACGAACGACGAACTTCGCATAGTACGACGAATTCGTCGGCAATGATTCGTTGCGTAATTTCGTCAAATGAGACACAATAAGTGCGAAAACCTAACATTTTTTTTAATTTATAAAAAACTATTAATCGGTTGTTTTTACCGAATTTTAGCCATTCCTTATAGTTTTAGGAAGTTTTAATCAATTTGAAATATTTAAAATTTTCGCGATTTTTCGTCATTTTTGCAATTTTTTTTTTGCCCTTTTCCGACATTTTTTTTTTTCGTTCATTTAGCGATTTCAAATAAATTTTAGTTTTTATTTAAAAGTTTGATATTTTTCGCGAATTTTAGCCAAGTTCGCAATAGAAGCGAATTGTCCCTGTGATTATTTACAGCTTTCACGATTTAAAATAAATATGTAGTAGACTTTGCTATCATGCCGCTGTAAGCAAATTTTTGCGAATTTCCGCTGATTTTGCGATTTTTACCGAATTTTAGCCATTTCTTATAGTTTTAGGGACTTTTGATCAATTTTATGGCTTTTTTGAAATAATAAAATTTTTTGCGAATTTTTGCCATTTATGCAAATTTTTTTTTTTGTTATTTTCCGTCATTTTGTTTTTTTTACACTCGTTTAGCGATTTCTAATAAATTTTAGTGTTTGTTTAAAAGTTTGCCATTTTTTCGCGAATTTTAGCCAAGTTCGCAATAGAAGCGAATTGTCCCTGTAATTCTTTACAGATTTCACGATTTTTCATAAATATTGAACTTTGCTATCATGCTGCGCTGTCCCTTTCCCAATTTATTCATCGTTCGTCTGCGTAAGAAATAGAAATATACCTATCGCAGAGTTCGTTACGCACGACGAATTTAGGTCTACGCAATGATTGTGTGTACTTTCATATACACCAATGTGTTCTATTTCTGGTGACGAATATTCGTTGCGAATAATTCGTCGTTCGTCCCAATTGTGTTTCTAGCATAAATTACAGAAAAAACGCCCTCTCCACCCGGCACGCATGGAAATATGCCTAATTTTTGCTTGCGAGTATAGGCCAAAAAATCTGCTGCAGCGATGTCGACACAAGTACACTATAATAAGTGTTTCCACTTTGTGGGTAATTACCCGAATTCGGTATAATTTTTACTGTCGTGGGTAATTTCTCTTAGGTGTAATTTGAAATTCTTTCTTCAGATACCCAAATTAAATCAAGATTTGATTTCAGTGATGACATTTATTTCTTTTTAAATTTTGTTGATAAAAAAATTCACAGTCTTCTGAAGCGAAGTCTCGGTTTCTTTTTAAGAAAAGTCTTCAATCATTTAATATATACATATTATTAAAAGTTCGGTTATGAATGTCGCAAGATGGACTCTTAGATTTGGATAAAGACGACTATAATAGTGATTTAGAACTTGAAGTCAATTGAAAATAGTTATTGAGACTACAAATTTGCCTGGGAAAAGATATGTTTCTAATATTTCAACATATAATTAATTTTATTTTTATCTGGCAACTTTAAAATGCTTTAGTTTGAAGAATATTTTACGCCCTTAACAGTTGTAAAACTGAATTCTTTTCAGTTTTTTAAGAAAAGTCTTCAATCATTTAATATATACATATAATTAAAAGTTCGGTTATGATTGTCGCAAGATGGACTCTTAGATTTGGATAAAGACGACTATAATAGTGATTTAGAACTTGAAGTCAATTGAAAATAGTTATTGAGACTAAAAATTTGCCTGGGAAAAGATATGTTTCTAATATTTCAACATATAATTAATTTTATTTTTATCTGGCAACTTTAAAATGCTTTAGTTTGAAGAATATTTTACGCCCTTAACAGTTGTAAAACTGAATTACGAAAGGGTCAGTTTATAAAACCCTGCAGGCATTTTGTTTACTAAATAAGGAATAACGGATATTTTTTAAGACCATAAAACTTAAAATGTAAGACAACACAAAAAAAAAATTAATTTTAATCGCAGATTAATACACGGCTTTTCCATTCGAAACTGATTTAAAACAAATAGGCACGTCAAATTTTGTTCCTCTTTTTCGAGTATTGCTGGCTGCATGTCACGAATAAAATGAACAATGTTAATTCAATTGTTGCTGGTTTATCAGCATAGTGACTTTACAGCCCTACGGAAAACAATCAAGAGGTGTCATCTTAAAGTCTAATTGAGCGTTTATTTTCTCTAAATCAACACATCGCCTTCATATGTAAAAAAATAAGTTGCGAAAATCGATGGCTGACTTTCAAAATAAATTTGGATAATTTGGTGGCGTTGTTCAAGCATGAATCTATTCATGATGATGTGTCTGAGCAAAAAGTGAAAACAGTATGACAGTTCGCTTAACAGCTAACCTTTTGTAAGCTCTATGGGGCTAAAAAAAAACACCCATTATAATGGAATGGCATGTTTAACCTTCCCTAGATATATGCAACCAAATGTGGAAGTTAATGAGTTTAAGTGTTTTAGGTGTGTAAGTGTTTTATTTTATGTTTTATTAATTGTTTTTTAAGTCTTGATTGTTATTTTTGACAATTTATTTAAAATTACAATAAGAATCTTAACAGTTTGACTAAGGCCCCTAGTACGGTTCACAACTCAACTCAGTTGAGTTGTAATTTCTTAATTTTTGTATACTTGTTTACAACTTTGCTATATTGCGGTGAACAAAAAAAATATCAAAAATTACAAGTGATCACAATCAGTTGAGTTGAGTTGAGTTGTGAACCGTAATAGGGGCCTAAGAATGATCTTCTTTCAATGAGTTTGTTGTGCTCTTGCTTCTTTGTGAATGTGTTTTTATTAAATAAAACTTCAATTTTATATCAGGTGTAATTTCATTTAAATCGGATAATTTTGCTTCATCTCAAGTGTAATTTTGAATTTTGCTGGTGGTAACACTGACTATAATATTATTCATGTGAATGCCGATGAAAAACATTCGGATGTTGTTTTGTTTACATTTCAATAAAGAGAATCAAATTGGTGGCCATTCAAAGATCTAACGACGCAACTTTTTTAAATAATTTTCACTTCCTGTTTTGCTGCTACTACTACATGCACATAATAATGATTGTGTTCAGGGTTACCGTTGGAAATTTTCGAAAAGGGTCACAAAAAGGGCATTTTCCAGAAAAAGGGGTCAAAAAAAGGGTATTTCAATTTGATGGCGCTATTTTTGCAAAGTTTTTCGAGTTTTGAAATTGTTGCGAAGCTTTCTTGCTCTTTGAGGCAATCCTCGCCGTTTTAAAAATGGCCCCATACATAAACCGATGTCACATTTTTTACAGGGCACTCTTAATATTGTCGATTTTAAAGGGGGCAAAAAGTTCAATGCCTTATGACATTATTAAGGGTGAATTTTTTAGCATAAAACTTGCTACTCTATAAGAGAGCAAAACATTTATAAGAAACGAACTCCTAATTGCATTTTTTAAATAGAATGCCATAAGTTATTCAATAAATAAAACATAACAAATATGTATATGAGTTATTTTTGCTATTAGGAAAATCGTACTTTAATTTGTACTTTACTATCGAAAATCTAATTAAGAAGTCGTACAAAATCTCTTAACACAAATCTTTTTACGAATACTAACTGGTTTTTAGGAATTTGAGTTCTATATTTTGTTATTAAATCTTCACTTGAAGTCCATTTCTCCATCTCCGCTTATTTCGAAAACATTTTTTAGCACTAACGTCCAGCATTGTTGACAAGAAAGAAAATGTGAGTGCTATTTCCAAAAAAGGGTCAACAAGTGTCACAAAATAGGTGAAAATGATACAAAAGTATAATTTAAAAAAAGGGTCATTAATGGTATCAAGACCTTCGAAAAAGGGTCAAATTGATACTTTAGTATCACAACGGTAACGCTGATTGTGTTAAATAAACCTCATAAGAGCATAAAAATTCCAAAAAAAAAATGAAATACAAACCTTTTAAATAATTAATAAATCCTTCAACCTTTTTTTAAGGTTTTTAACAAAGTTTTTGCATTCTTTGGGAGTGCGTCATATGCTAGAGCTTTGCCCAGTTACGAATCTAACTAAATGAAATTTGGTTGATTTTTTTCTTCTTTTGCACTTCTGTAATGTTCACATTATTGCTTTAGGTCTCTTATGGGTGTTTAATCGATTTTCAGGAATGGATGTTATGATCTATTGTTGACCTATCCAAACTAAACTAAACTAATTCCAAGTTTTAAAGTCGTAACAAGTTTTATAATGACTGTTGATAGTTGAATTATGCAGCAAAATTCTGCTCGTGGAGATTATTTGTGAATAGGTTGGATGGAATAAATGATCGATTTTTAAAATTTTCATAAAAAAAGGATTACAGCCTAAATTTTATCTGTTTTAAATTAAATTGACCTTTACCATGATCACACGCTTTGCATGACTATTTTGGTATGAAGGCTGCGAACATCATTCTATGAAACAATTGTAGGAATTCCGAATTAAATCATATTTCCACAAATATAAAAATGTAACGTATATACATATATTTTATTCTGCTTCGTTCAAAATATTTTCTTTAACTGACTTAATTACAAAAGGTAATTTCTAAATTAATTACAAATCAATCTAGATTAAATATATACAAAGTATAACAAAGAAAAGAATAAAAATTAAATATAACACATTCATCACAATCATACAAGAACATGCTTTAATCGACTTAGTAAGTGAATCAAAGGCGATTAGTACACTAAATTATTTCTTGGAATTACAAACAATAAGCCATATGCAAAATACCCACCCAGCTATTCTTATAAACAGCTTTGTTAGAAGAAATTAAAAATATTTAAAATTTTTTAAATAAAACAAAAGATTTTGTCATTGCATTAATAAGTTTCCTTATTTTAGCAATACATATCTGTGACATTTTGACAAAACATCTTAAGTCTAGTTTAAAAAGTTGAAAAAAGGTTGTTAATCGAATTACGAATTATCATTTAAAAACATTTATTTTTAAAATTTTGTTTTATAAACGAAATATTTCTTTAATCTTGGCTTATTTTTTTTTTTAATAAAAATTATATTTTCTCCGAGTTTTTTAAAAACTTGTTTTATCTTATCTCGACTTAAGATGTTTTTTCAAAACTCCACAGATATTAAATTTGTAGCTTACAATATGCTTTGTCCCACTGTTATCGTCTTTGCGGCCAAAAATCGATACATTTAGAATAAAATGGCAAAAAAAAAAATGTATGGCTAAATTAATCCATAACTGGCTAAATCGGCAACACTAATCTTCACAAAATATGGGCCACTTTGCTACACGCTTAAAAAAACAAGAGTTCATTCAATCACCAATTATTCAAATGAGCTTTTCGAATTTTAGCCCAAATTAGCCGGCAAATTCAAACAGTAAACAAAAACAAAAAAGCTTTTTTCTAACAACCGTTAATTTGTTTCCATAAAAATACTGTAAAAATTATAAAACAGAATTATACGAAAAGACAACAAATAAATAAAAGCTTTTTAAAGCTGCTTATGTTTGCACAGTATGTGTGTTATTGCGTGTGTATTGATTGTTTTTATGTTAAGTGCGTCTGTTTTTGTTTTTCTCTCTTGGTTAACATTAACATCAGCGTTGCCACTGTCTGAATAATTATTTATGAACTGTACTGTTATCGACTTCTTAGGATAATTTTTTAACCATTGCGTTTTTGTGTAGTTTTTACAAAAAAATTAAACTGTCCTGTTAAAAGCCATTTTTTTGTCATGTTTCTATTCGCCTATGTCATGACATTCGTATATGCCAAATTCGAGCGAACTTAAGACTGATGATATTGCCAGTTCGAATCCCAAAAAGAATTTTTTTTAATTTTGTTTATTTAATTTTTTTATGTTCTAAAAAACGATTATAAAACGAATTTCAAACATCAACTTTGGCAAAAGAGGAAACGGGCTTAGGTAGTACCTAATAGGTACATACATATATAAATTTTTTGTTTTTTTATATTCTTCGGCATGACGAAATGAAAAGTTGGCGTGGCTCAATTAATATTTATTTATACATATCTAAAGAACATTATTTATGTTAATAACTTTTTGTTCTTATCTCATCATGGTGAAGGGTATATAAGATTCGGCATAGCCGAATATAGCACTCTTACTTGTTTTTTATGCTATTATTAGTTTATTGAAATTACTAAAAAAAACCGAAATTCCGCAATAAATAACAAAGTGGGGCTTTATTATTTATCATATCTTTAAAATGACATTAAAATCATCTTCGTATGTAAAGTAGTTTTCGAAATATGAAGAAATAATCTCAACACATTCGGCGAAATAGTGACATTTTGAATATGACATAACTTTTGAAAAAAAAAAAAAGTTTTTAATTTTGTTTCGTTCAGGTATGTTCCTTAAAGGATATGTTCTCACCAAATTTCATAAAAATCGAAAGGGTTCGGGTGCCATTCTTGCTCGATTTGTAAGGGAATTACCCAACTCCTACAGAATTGATTTAGCTAGATTTCAAACCCAAACTCGTTAAGAGAACTACAAAACAGCTTGTTACTAGTATTGCTATTTTCTTTTTAGTCGTTCGGATGTGAGCGTGATTTAAACAGACGGGCATACCATAATCGACTTAGAATTACTTAAGAACCTAGAATAAATATACTTTATGGGGTCTAAGATGGATATTAAAAAAGTTTCACATGGAGTGAAAAACTTAGTATTCCCTCTTCACTACTCGTTGTGGTGAAGGGTATGAAAGGTAAAGTCTATTCGTAAGTCTTTAAAACTAAAAGTTTTGAAGACTCACTTAATTCAAAGTTTATTTCGGGTTGCTTTTTATGCACGACTATTTTTTAATTTAATTTTCAGCTATTGTTCCTAGTTTTCGGGTCTTTTTTTATTCTCGTGTGCATAGAAAAATTCACGTTCAGTTCTTTTTTAAGGAAATTCTTATTATATTTTTGATTTATGTAATATTTAGTAAAAAAAAAAAACTTAGTGGTTTGTGATCTATTCAAGTGTTTCAGTCCAATAAATTCACTCAGCAGATGTATAAGGACTGGTTCCTATTAAAAAAAAATGGCCTCAATTTTTTCTTGCTGTCTTTTTCTTGTTGTCATCGTAGGGATTTGTTGGTTTCTATGATTTGTTGTGGTCTTAAGGATGGGTGTCTGAATCTGGAAAAGCCTTAGGTCAGGCTTGCCGCCACTGACTTTCAGTGGCATCTACTTACCTGTAACGCTACGGCAAAAATAAGGAAAATTTAACATAATGTGAACAAAAACTTACGGCCCGTTTTCACAACTTACCGATAGATTAAGACAGGATTTTATCGGCCGTATAAAAAGTGTTCCATTATTACAACTTTTTTTAACTTTAAGTGAGCAATAACTGAGGTTGTAATGTTGGAACACTTTTTATACGACCGATAAAATCCTACCTTAGCAATCGGTAAGTTGTGAAAACGGGCCTAAACCTAGCAAAAGTGTATTGGCTTAATGACTTGCTTAAAAGTGAATTTTAACTATTTTGGGTTCATCATTATGTTAAAAATTTTCTAACGTTTTTCTGGCCGTTATTTCTATGGTTGAGGGCTCACAGCTTAAGCGAGCCAAGTCAGAAAAAGAGGTTAAGTAAATGACCTGACATACATTTTTTGGATAAGAGAAGCCATTGACTTGGTTTTTTTTACCGTTACTTTAGGAACGAAACACTTTTAACTTTGCACAGAATTTCGCACACTTTTGAAATTTCTTATGTTTCATGACATGGTTCGGTTCAGACGTGAGCCCTCCATATGTGCTTCTTTTTTCCCCTCCTCAGCAATTTTTAATAAATATTGCAATTGTTTTCCAACTTTAACATGCTTTGTGCCAGTATTTCGTGCACTAATTTCGATAATTTTTTTAACGATGTTAACAAAATATGATATAAGTTAAGTTCCTCAAACAGCGTTGAATTGGCAATTATTCGGCCCGGTCCAAAACTTGTGGTGTTTTCTTTTCTTAAAAAAAGTGTTGCATAAGTGTTACATGTGACTTGGCAACATTTTTAAATGCTCCCCTATTTTTTAAAAAGTGTTTCATATTTTACGTTTACAAAATAACACAAATTTGGGCATTAAACAATTAATTAGCGCAAGGTTAATTCAATTACAGGTGGTGGCAAGGCTACAACAATCCAAAGTCAACAGAAACAACAGATGTTTTTTGTATTGCATTGTTAGTGTTAACGGCTCGAAACCTGCCACCACCTTGTACTCAATTCGCCTTGATCTAGTGCTGCACTCATGCCCCTTTAATTAAAGTGAGTGTTGAACATGTAGCTTTTTTTTATTTTAAAGGGAACATCATCAGAAAAGAACGCTTTACACTTTTAAAATAACACATGTTTTTCAGAAAAGAACATAAAAAACTGTAAAAGGCAATATAAATGCAGAATTTTACTCAGAAAAGAAAACGCCATTAATATCTCAAAATCTTTAATTCAATTTTTCATAAATTTCAGCGAATTTTGAATATATTTTTCCCGAGAATACCCGGGATATTTTCCTCAATTATAGCCATACATTCAATATACATAAGTCTTAACGCAGAATACAAATTCCACGAAAACTTTTTTCAGTGGTGGTAACACTGATTAACATGTATTGTTAATGTTGCGCGAACATGTTTCCATCGTCTGCTAAACATTTTGCTAAGTTTAAGCAACATGCAAAATAGCAGTAAATATATTGTATGTATATTTGCCTAAAGACGTGTAATTTTTCGGACAACATAATCAGTCTAATAGAAATCGCAAAATTAAGCGGTTCATTTTTTTGCTCAATAGGGGAATACATTTAGTTTCTAATTAAAACACACTAACTAACTAATGAAATTTTATGTTTTTTTTTTAATTAAAAATTATTAAAAAAAAAAATAATAAAAATTTGAAGTGTGAAAATTCAGGTGTTTTATGGCCTGTCTAGTGGAGTGATGAAATATTGTTTGCAATTAAGAATCATCTTAATTATAAACAAAAAAAAAAAAAAAATTAATGATTATAAAAAAACAAGATAAGATAAATTTTTAAAATTTAAATGCAATACGGCAAAAAGTTTAAAACTGCATTTTGCAATAAAACATAACAACAACCATAATAAAACAAGTATAATCGTGCTGGAGTTGTAAGAAAAACACGTGCATTTCAATTAAAATGTGTGAATTATATAAAAATAAAGCCATAAAATATTTAAATTATTGCATTCATTACACTGCGAAAAGTTTAGCAATACATAATAAATTTGTTTAATCTTTTTGAAAAAAAAGAAAGGTATAAAATTTATTATTTTTACTACCAGTCTGCTTTTAGGAATTTTTGTTGATGACAATTTCATTTTTAAAATTTTGGGATTTGAAAACCCATCTTTAAAATTATTAAACCACGCAAATCACGTCAACCTGTACTTTGTTAGTTGAGCTAAGAGAGTATTGCAGAGTATGGGCCTGTGTTTTAAACACGTAAAATTTGACAGGTTTGTTATATTTTTTATGTTTTCTTGCTTTTCTGTTGTTTTTGTGGTTGATTATTTAGTTTAGTTTAGTAAAGTTAAGTAAATTAAAACAAACAAAAAAAAAAAAAAAAAAAAAAAAAAAAAAAAAATACAAAACAAAGTTACAACAACTAAACTGCATTCTTGTTATTGTGGTTTCTTTTGTTTATTAAAAATATTTAGTTAAAATGTCTGTTAACATATTTTCTAAAGTTTATTTTAAACATTTTTAAATTTGTATGTAATTTTTGTTTAACAAGATTTGACTACAGAGAATCGTTAAATGTACTTAAAGTTAACTAATTAGAAAACATATATTTTGTTATTGTTGCATTTACTTTATGTCTAAGCAAACAAAAGAATAGATTTTTCAAAAATTTGCTTATGACTTGAATAATAAAGTTAATTTTTAAATTGTAGCTTTTTTGTTAAAAATTGTTGGGTGGGATAAAAAAAAAATTTCTTGATTTTGAAGAGAAATTGAAACTAGACAAAGAAGTTTAGAAAAAAAAATATTTATTATCAAAGTAAATTCCCCATTTTGCATATTTGATAAATACACTGAAATTTATTGTTGAGCGAAAGCTATGTACCTTCTATGCGCATTTAAGTGGATGCTTAGGCCAGATCATCCGGAAACCCTTTCCAGACCAGAGAATGGTCGTTCAAGCACGAATTGATACACTATACCACAGTAGTGTGTACACACTACTATGTGGTACACACTACTATGTGGTACACACTACTATGTGGTACACACTACCATGTGGTACACACTACTATGTGGTACACACTACTATGTGGTACACACTACTATGTGGTACACACTACTATGTGGTACACACTACTATGTGGTACAAACTACTATGTGGTACACACTACCATGTGGACCTGGTAAAACAAAATTATGTTTTACCAGGTCCACAAAAGTTCTTTGTGCGGAATGATATTAATGTAGATATCAACATATGTATGAGATTTTTTCTCTCAAAGCGATACTGCAGGGGAGTTTATATGGAACCAATATTGGATCTACCAGTACAAAGTTTTGCCATAAAATAGAAGGTATTATAAAAGTAATCGTCGACAAATTTTAAATCAATACCAATATTTTCTTAAGGAACTTAATGCATTTCAAGCTATTTTCGGTAGTGGAATTTGTAAAAAAAACTTTGTTCGAGGATTTAGTTATGCCCATAAACTCTATTCCGGAAAAAGCTGTGTGGGGGATATAATAAATTAAAGACCGATTCCTACCATTTTCTTTAAGCTTCGTTCTTAAGGCAATTGAAACATATCGCTAATGTATTTCAATAGGGATATGACTCAAAATAAAATATAATTTCTAGATAAAGCGTTTAAAGTTTTTAATTAAATCTAATCACATACAAAAATAACGACACATTCTATTCAAAAGGGAAAAGTAAAAAAGATATAAAGACGAATTCATAATATAAAATATAAAGAAAATCCTGCGAACAATTCTGCATCACTAACTCCAAAATTTCAGTTTGTTGAGTTATGACACTATTGAAGTAAATATTTATATGAAGTAAATATTTAATTAAATTTTTTTTAAACCTGTACTTTGCGCACAAGGTTACATGGACAGACAGCCAGCCAGCCGAATGGACGAACGGATATCTTAAGATAGACTTAGAAGTAATTTTGAGTCGATCGGTATAATAAAAGGTGTGTCTGGGACCAATATTTTTATGTGTTACACACGTCAGCACAAACTCATCATAAAATTCTATTGTGGTGTGGGTATAAAAAAAACAAAAATTTATTGAAATTTTCATAACAGTTTTACATTGTTTTGTCCTTTAATGTAGTTTTTCCTAAACACTAATAATTAGTTACTTTTAGTCATTCACTTTGTAAACTTTACATTTAACTTCATTCATATTTGGTGTAAACATTTGTGTTAACAAATTAATTAATTTTGTTTTACAAATTGGAAGCCTATCATTTTTAAAACAATAAAATGAATATTTTTTTTTTTTTTTGAGGCACATGTTCACAGAGACAATAGAACTTCACTTACTAATTAGATCTTAATGACGTTCTATTTTGAATAGAACTTAATTTATGACAATTAAATTACAGTTGAGTAAGGGCAGATACACCCATGATACACCTTTTGGACAAAATAATTTTAATTAATACATTAATAAAATTTTGTTAAGATTTTTATTAAATAAAATACGTTTTAAAGTCCTGGGGAATAATTCTGGCAGTCGTGATTGAATACCTGCTCGATTCGAAAGCAATTTATTTCAAGTTTTTTTAGTCGAATTTGAACAAATTGAAATTATTTTTTCGGTGTTGTAAAGCATTTTTTGGAGTTTTCACAACACTGAAAAAATAATTTTGATTGACTAAAAGAATAAGAAATAAAATTACTTTCGAATTGAAAAAGTATTCGATCACGACTGCCAGAATAAGCCCCCAGATTATCTTAAATATTCAGCCAAACGTTTAATATCTTGGTCTTATTCTGGCAGTCGTGATCGAATTCTTTTTCAATTCGAAAGTAATATAATTTCTTATTCTTTCAATCGATACTGAACGAACTGAAATTTTTTTTTTTGGGTGTTTAAATTCATATTGATCCCACTGTATGTTATTACACCAAATTACAACAGGTACCAATGTATGCAACTAGTTGTCTAATGGCCATTTTCTCATTAGGCAATTATCTTTTTTCCCAACGAAAAACTGCACATTAAAGAAATTTGGTTTTCTGAATGTCTCATTTGCTTCGATTTTATTGTAAAGCTAACCGGCACTCATCTGCCAATTATTTATTTTCCTTTTATTTGCCGTACAGATAAATTCAATCAGCTGACTCCCAACTTTTACATGTAATTTGAGAGGCGTTGCCAGCTGAAAACAGTGTTTTTTGTCGGTATATTGAGAAACCCAAAATCGTATACGGACAGTTTATCGGTCCAATAAATTTATGTTGACATTAAGTAACAGGCAGTTTGTCGATACATTGAGAAAATGGCCATAAATATGTCATTAGTCGATTAAAGAATTTGAGTTTGAGTGCCCCGGTAGGCTAGCTGGTAGCGAGCTAGTCTATCAGCGCCGAGGTTGCGGGTTCGATTCCCGCCAGAGACTCTGGTTTCTTTCCTGCAGACAAGCATAGAGCTTCGCGGGATTAGCTTAAGAAATTAAAAAAAAAAAAAATAAAATAAAAAAAAAATAAAAAAAAGAATAATTTCTTATTCTTTCAATCGATACTGAACGAACTGAAATAATTTTTGGGTGTTAAAATTCATATTGATCCCACTGTATGTTATTACACCAAATTACAACAGGTACTAATGTATGCAACTAGTTGTCTAAATATGTCATTAGTCGATTAAAGAATTAATAACACAAAGTGTTTGTAACTTTTGCTTAAATTTTAAATATTAATCAAAATAATAAGCGAAACAATTTCAAAGGTAAAATAATCAATTGTGCTATTTTTATTTCTTAAAGCAAAATATAAAATATAAATCAAAACATAAATTTTTAGTGGATAAAAAAATAATGTCCTATTTAACCATAGCATGATTTAAGGCAGCCATAATATGGTTGTTGCTTCTTTATGGAGGACTAATTTAAACATATTTTTGTTCAGAACAGAGGGATAGAAATGCTTATAATATTTTAAGTAAACGTTTGTTTCATACATACCGGTTAAATACAAAGAAGTGCTATATTTCTTACCGCTTTTCAATTCTACCAACTGTTACTACTCTGTGTGCTTAAACAGGGTATCACCAAATGCAATAAGCCAAATGCTAACAAAGAATTTTAGGCTAACGATTTCTTAAATTTTATTGGAGGTTCTCAGAACGCAACATTTCACGACTAAAGAGCTGTCAAAAATTCGCAATTGCTACTCCGAGAAAAATCACGGGACAAATGTCCCGTGTAAGGTTAAACGTTTGGGAACGAATGTATTGAAAATAAAAATAAAAAACATTTTGTCGTTTTATAAAACTGATAACAAAACTATACAGCTTTTGAACGCATCGGATTAAGACACTGTGGAATTAGACAACGAGAATAGAGGATATTCTGCAAACTGAAAAACCTTGCATTAGCTAAGACTTATCAGTCAGATGTGAAAACCAGCTCTAAACTACTGAAGGTCAAACTCCCGTGAGTGAATGGATCACACATTGTAAGCAATTAAAGTGTATAAAGCTAAGCTTTTAAGATCTCGGTTAAACTAGGTTTAGAGTAAATGAAAAGAGATTTGTGCCGCCATTAAAAAGTTTGTATACAAAATTTTGAAGGAACAGCTTAGTTTTGCTTAAAATATTGGTCTTTAATGAAATAAAAAAAAGAAAATTACATTTCGCAAAAAAAAACTCCATTTTTCGGACTATGTTAAACTTAGTTTAAACTTAATCCACAACTCCAAACCCCGGCTTAATTCGGCAAAAGCATATACTCGCCCCTTGTTTAGAAGCTGGATCTATATTACGTTCGCTGCTTTTGGAAAATGTCAGCAGTATCTGTGTTCCTTTCTGCGCTTTTGGGACTAAAACACCAGGTAATGACCGATTCCTGGCAGCAGACAGGCGAAACTTTCGTAAAGACAATCTCCCTTAAAGACAGACTGATTTGCCCCGGAGGGTGTAACAAAAACAAAAGATGAAATATTCTTGAGATAGTCTCTACAACCCTCGGGGACACAGATCCGTCAATTGCAAAAGGTTTTTCTAAATCTGCAGCAGTCCAAGAACATTTCCGTTAACTTCTGTGAAAATAGCAAATTAAAAATACTTTTCGCTAGCTTATAGCGACGCTGATTGCTTATGCGGGCAAGTTTATACCCCAAAGGTAAGCGCTAATGAGGGGGTCCTATCTGTTTTAAATTTCTTCAATACAGTTTGTTAACTTGACGCACTATTACCATACATACATCATGGAAGATCAAATATTTTCTATAAGCAAAGAAGAGGTGAAAGCGTTTTTTGGGATGCTATAATTAGCAATAAGTACCCTGCAAATAATAGGACCAGTCCAAGCACCAGAGAACAGCTTTATGCGATTGAAAAAAAATCGCATTTAATCAACAACAACAAATACACTCGCTTGCGTTCATACAATCAAACTTGCGCAACCGCAAGTATTCGCTGCTGGTTTGCACCCAACAAACACGAAGGTTTGATTTCAAATTGAAAATGATTTGAAATCAAACGTTTTCTCAAACGACAAACGTTTGATAATGATTTGAAAATCATTTGAAAATCATAGCGTTCTCAACAAAAAGGGGAAATTATTTTCAAATTGAAAAATGCCTTTATTTTCAACTTGCTTTCAAACGTAATTCTCAAATGTTTTTCAAATGTGGATTATAATACAATGTGGAACATAAATAAAAATATTTAATTTTTTTTAATATAAATTTATTATTTATTTAAATAAACTGTGAGATAAACATTCGGCACCATAGCTTAAAGATTAAATAATGTCCTCTAATTCTTGGAAAGACAAACTACTTGGCTCCCTTTTATTTTGAGGATTGTAGCACCGCGATCGTTCAACTCAAATTTTCCTTTTTTTCGTATTTTTAATCATTGAAATTACTCACAAATAATTTTTATTTTTCACAAGAAATAAGCTGTTCACTTTATATTAAAATTTATTTTTAATAGAAAAACACATGTAACCGCAAAGTAAAAAATATAACTTTAATCGCCATTTTTAATGATTACATTTATTTTTCGCTTTAGTATTGCCAAGTTTATTTTTGATTTGATTTAACATTTGACAAACATTTGACATCAAATTGATAAAACATTTGATATCAAATGTTTATTTTCAAATCATTATCAATTTGAATTTAAATGTTAAATCAAACAATTGAAAAACGTTTGAGAATTGTGTTTGATGTCAAATGACAAAGTCATTTCATATCAAAGGTTTGACTTCGTGTTTGTTGGGCAGTCATTCAAATATTGCACATCGTGCTTTGTTATTTATACAATCGTTAGCTTCGTTTTTTAATAAAGATGTTTGTGTGTTCTTTGCGACAATGATTGTTGTGGTAAAGAAAAAAAATTACAAGCAAAAAAGCCAGAAATGAAGCAATTATTAATCATGTATTCATTCAGCATTAACTATGTAGTACAAGAAAAAAAAATTTAAATGAAACTAAACGCACATATGTACATAGGTACATACATACAAACAATTTCCATAGAAATATACTTTTTTTATCTTAAAAAGTACAGTAGTTCTGTATGTAGGTACAATGTATTCTTGTTACTGTTGTTTTTATTGTTGTTAATTTTAACAAAGCATGAGAGTGGTTTATTTTGTTATTGTTGTTAATGTTAACAAGCGTCTCATCGAGTGGACAATGACTACTTGACTGCAAGTATAAGCCCTACAAGAATAGTGACGGTCATTTGACCTATCATATGACCGACATTGCTGATACAGACATCGGTCATCGCGTAGAACAAATTTTCTATCATTTTCTTAAGGCCAACGTGAAAAAAATGACCTAAACTTTTGTGTACGTGTGATTTTGCATCCTTCTTTAACCTATGAATTTTGTGGTTGATTAAACATATATCTGAGCTGTTTACTCTTCTACTCTTTACATATCAGTACTGATGTATAAACCGGACACAGCTGACTAGTCAGTACTGATGCACATACCGGCCACAGCTGACTAGTCAGTACTAATTCATATATTCATCACTGTTGACGTACTTTTTAGCTTAAATAAAACACGATTCATTTTATTCAATTCTCATACATATTTTTGTTTTTTATTTAAAATAAAATTCAATATTTGTTCTTTTTACAAAATAAATTAAATAAATAAATAATTATTTTTTGTCTTATGAGGTAATTTAAATTTTATAAACTTGGTTTTTGCTTAAGTCAACCTTTGGTTAACATTGATGCTATAGATAAGTACATATACTAAGGAATGATCTTATACACTACCAGAATATCTTGTAGTTTCCTTAGAATCATTCCTATGTATATGTTTACATCTATAGCATCAATGTTAACCAAAGGTTGGCTTAAGCAAAAACCAAGTGAAATATTTAAAGAATGGGAATATTGCAAAAAGGCTTTATAAAACTGGGACCGTAACAGTTATTCCTCCTTTCATAAACGTCAGATGATAAGTTTTTTTTTATTAAATATTAGACGTTGCTCGTAACCAATAGTTTTATTAAAAAGTTATTGGTTTTTGCAAAACGTTTGGCTAGATCAAACACCATTTAACTGTTTTTAAATATCATTGTACAATTCTGCTACATATTGTATCCATTCGAAACGTTTGCCGTGTTTAGTTTTTAACAACAACTTTTTAGACAATTTGTTAAACCATAAAGAGTGTCTGATTCCCCACAAATGTAAAGAGCACACACTAAAGAGGTCACTGTGCGATCAAGAAGTGCTAGATTTGTGTTTTTCGCTACAATTTGCAAAATACTGTAAAATACAAAAAAAAGACGACTTAATTTTATTTAAAAACTAATTTTCATGATAACATACCTCTGAATATCGTATAACCAACTCTGGCTCCTTACGATGCAACCAAGTCAAGTTGACTGCTGTACGTATGCGTTTACACCATTCACTGCAGGTGGAAGAATTAACACGGAAAATGTTTTCGCTTCTAATCATAATATGACGATTATCCAACTGAACATCGGGATGAGCCTCTTCATTGAGAATACTTTCAGCACCGCCAGCAGGAGCCAAACCAATTAATTCCCAGTAATCTACATGCAATTCGTGTCCACCTGGTGCATAAAATAAATAAATGAGTTTCTACCATATTGTTCACGAAACGAAACTTACCGATTTGCCTTCTGGCACAGGTTTTAGTGTACCAAACATTGTAAAAATCCGTAATGTAAATAACAAATTAAACCTCTGCCTTGACGTCTTAAACGATGTGCCCATCCATAGATTTTAACGTTTCTGTTAATTTTCGACCCATTCAAATATGCAGCTGGCCAACTGGGATCTTCGGACATGAGTCTTTTTGGCTTCATCCAAATTTTGTTTAGGCTTTTCTGCATCTTCAGCTTCGCGTTTTTCTTTTTCGCATTTTTATAACTTACCCAAATCCTTTGGATTTTCTTTATTTATTTTAATAATTTAATAATTATTAAAATATCAAAAAGTAATTTCAATTTTTGGGAATACAAAATTTTAATTTCAAAAGATTTTGTTATTCGTGCTTAATTCCCAGTTTTTATTATTGATAAAAACACTAAGCACTAAGCCTAAGCAACCAGTGAAATGCATAGGAATAGCTTATCCCATCAACAATAAATTTCAAGTGTTTTTATCAATAATAAAAACTGGGAATTAAGCACGAATAACAAAATCTTTTGAAATTAAAATTTTGTATTCCCAAAAATTGAAATTACTTTTTGATAATAAACAGGCAGTGCACGGCCTAAAAAACACTTAATTGACAACATCTTTTGTAAGTTGTTGTTTTTTTCATTTTGTTTTTCTTAACCTTCTTACAACTACAATTAATGTTGAGAGAATTTCAACTAATTGTAGTGGGGAAATGTAAGATGAGATGAACCCACTGTTGTTTATTGTTGATGTGTTTTGTTTAAACTTTGATATTGTTACAAGTAGAACTGTTGCTATAATTCTTATACGTTTAACAGTTTTATTTGGTTTAATATCTTTAGTTTGTCTAAAACCTTTATGGATGAAGTTTCCTGATGATCTGGCCTAAGCAACCAGTGAAATGCATAGGAATAGCTTATCCCATCAACAATAAATTTCAAGTGTTTTTATCAATAATAAAAACTGGGAATTAAGCACGAATAACAAAATCTTTTGAAATTATTAAAATATTTTTCAGTATTTAATTTAAACAATTTACAAATTTTTACAAATATTAGCCAGTAAAGCGTATGTATAACAAAAATTAAAAAAAAATGGGTTTTTTGTGGTGTTTTCAGTTGTTCTACTCTAACATATATGTTAGAGTGGTACAACTAATGTAAAATTGTTGCAAGTGTGTTAGTAAAAAAATTTGTTTTTTTAGTTTCAGTCATCCATTTCTTGTAGGGAAGTATGTGTTCTTTTGAATTTACACAGTTGTGTTATATTGCGTGAGCAACAAAAATGCAAATAAAGCACTTTCAATAAAAAACGAATAAATGCAAAAATCAAATGTGTACGAAACGATGTAAAAATTACCAACGTTGAACTTTGTTTTGCAAGCAAAGAGTGAATGTAAATTTTAGCGTATGAATAAATCAAGAAAAATTGTGATTTTGCAGTTCTCTGCCAAGCACACGTGTAAAGAGTAGCCCACAAGGGACTAGGACTAGTCCAAAAGTAACCCAAACGTATGGAAAAACATGGTCTATTTAACGTAACGATGTCCTAGGGGAGGACCAAATAACCCAGCTTTGGATAACAAATGAGTTGTCCTAAAACTACTCCATGGTATAATCAAGAGGACTAGTTTTGAAGTCGTTTAAAAACGAAAGCACGTCGTTAAAAAACGAAGAAACACTTTAACAATGACATGTTCCATGCTTGCATTACATCACACCAGTCCATGGAGTAGTCCATTTTATCAAAATGGAGCAGGTGGTCCAATATTATTTGCAGGGTATCCAGCTTGCCAGAAATAAGATTGTGGTGACTTTATGATTTTTAAAAATGGAGCGCTTTACGAAAGAACAACGCGTATTAGTTGGAAAAAATACGTTAAAATTAAAAAATTCTCACTGAGACACCCTTAAGAAAAATCCGTGTCTATGTTCTGTAACGCTTGCGTCGAGAAACTTTTCGATTGAAATGTGAGAAATGAAACAAAATGCCATAAATTGAAACAAACAACTGCTTTTCTTACTTAACTGCATCTGTAAAATTTTTGGCGAATAATAGTTGTCGTGTGTCTTCAACTGACAATAACCTCACGAATAAAAACGGGGCGAGAAAAAATTACAACACTAAAAACATATTAAAAATGAATAATTAAAAGAATATCTAACAATGAAAATATTTTGTTCTTAGCACATATTTTCATTGTTTAATAAGTTTGCTTTTAACATTTTTATAAAAAATACGATTGTTTTCAAAACTATTTTGTAAACAACAAACATTAAAGTCGCGCTTTACATTATTTTGTACAGACGATGCACAGTGGCTGAAAATCTGTAACTTTTGAACCGATAGAGATAATTTTTACAGGAGAGAAGACTTCTTGAACTTTTTTACTGTTTTAATTTTGTTAAAATCGGTTGAGCAGTTGTTGAGAAATTTAAGGTCAAAGTTGAACTTTTGAAGTTTTTTAGCATTTAGTATGAAAATGCTAATGATTGAGAATTATGGTATTTTTTATTCAAATATTGGGATGTTTTTTAGCATTCGGTTTTAAGAACTTTTTAATCTACATAACTGCCAAATTTCATTAATATATCTTTGTTCGTGGCAGATTTATAGAATGTCAAACCTTAAAACTATTTTTTTTTCCTCATATTGAAAGCCCTTTTATTCATTTACACTATATAAATAATAATTTTAATGTTTGGCATTCTATAAATCTAACATAAATAAAGGTATCATAATGAATTTTGGTGGTTATGTAGACTGAAAAACATTCCCATTTTTGATTAAGAAATTTAAATAACAATAACGACAAAAACATAATTTTTGCTTAAATAAAAATAGCTTAAACGGTTGGAAAATTGCCTCCAAATATTCCATATTTAGTTTTGTATTACCTCTGTCCTGTAGCAGACCTTTTGCTCCTTCATCTAAGTCCCGATGTTCTATATTCCATTGACTTTGAATGCTAGAGATGAGCGGATCTGTCGTTGCCAACAATATATTAAACAGATCTTCGTTTGTAAAATCTCGTGACATTTTTCTGGTATTGTTCTCCCTATAAAATCTGTAATCTTTATTCCGTTTTTCCTGGGCTTCCACTGCCAGATCTCCTAGTAGTACTAAATGATCCCTAATGACATCCTCTCCATGATAAAGGATTTTATGAATTGTTGCATACATATTTCTCCATAAATAATTGGTAGTATATATTCGTGCTGTTTCTTTGGCATAATCCCCAAATTTTCTATAATCTATTTGTTCATTGCATGCAACTACATCAATGATTATTTTAAATCTTATATAAGACATATCAACACCTGTTATTTCAGATGCTTTTTTGGGATCAGAAAAGGGCCTTCTTGCTGTATTTCCATCATTCGTATTGCCTGATCCTTGTTTTGGTTGGTCTATAATCAACCCACATTTGCGAAATTCATCCTGAACATGCTTCTTTTTTACGCTTCTTAAATCCTTGTTGGTGTCATTGTTTCTAATTGATCCTGTAGGTACAAAACCCAAATCATAACTGATTTTTAGTATGTGCTCCATAATTCGTATTCTTGTATGTAGCTGCGATAATCCAAATTCATATGCATTAGTATTATCTAATGATTTTTCCGGGACTTGGTTAAATTTGCTTAATTTTGCAGTTCTGATCATATTTCAGTGCTGCAGGAATATAAATTGAGTTGTCCTTCAATGTAACTTAAAACATCTTCCTCCTTTTTATTTTTTAAAATACTCTTCGGATAATTCTTTATAGCTGAAGCTCTCCATTTGTATAGATATTTAAAAATTAGATTGTTATTGCTTAGATATATTTTAACAACTGAGATTTTATTCGAATACCACTGGCTTTTATACATAGCTTGCGTAATACTGTGTTCCTAGGTAGCATAATAAGGTAGAATAAAAAACTAAATTGAGCTAAAGTAGGATACGCTTAAAATCCCACAGGTATTGGTAATTATATAATATAAAATACCTAGCACAACTTGGCTTGGTACATTTATATTCCAGTCATATGAATAAAAAAATTAAATAACTAAAAAAGTGTTCTATAGGCTGGTCCAAACAGGTACAAAAGTGCATTTGGGTTTAAAGTAGATACTTTCACCTTCCTACAGCTAGTAAAATCTCTCTAACCCCTTTTGACCCTCATAAATTCTATACTTCCGAACTTCAATTTGACTAAAATATAGAACCTGAAAAAAGATTTAATAACACAGCAGGTATAATCGGTACAGTAATACAACATAACATTGTTTGAAGACTGCTTTACTACCAATATAAAAAATGTTTATCCCACTATTGATAACAGTTTGACATAAAACATAATCCACCCGATTAAAAAACTAGAAAAATCGTTGTAAAATCACGCCAAAAAATCCGTTTTATCCGAATATCTCCAAAGGCAAAGGAGATAACCTTAAGATTTAAGCATATTTTTTGTAATTTAGTTTAAGCTTAATTTTGTTTTGCAATTCATAAATATATTTTTGATGAATTTTTTAAAAGTTTGAATTTCTAAGGTTACCAATTTTAGAGGTCCGCAAGTCGCTTTCCCGACCCTCCATGGACCCGTGTTCTTTCAATTCAACTCAAAAGCTACCCGGCCATGACAGTTTAAAATTCATTCAAATATGTTCAGCCGTTCATAAGAAGCAAAATAATTTTTCAAAACAAAACGTTCGTAAACCATATTTCAGTCATATGAGCAGCTTTAATAAAAAGAGCAAACAAAAATGTTGCGAGTAATTTCATTAAAATGAAAAAAGTGTTCAACAGACAGTTCCAAACAGTTGAACAAGTATATATGGGGTTAAAGAGGACACTTTCAGCTTTCTGATGGTACTAAAATCTCTTTAACCCATTTTGACCCTAACAAGTTCTACTCCTCTAAATTTCGGATCTAGCTAAAATATAGAACCTGGGGAAACATTTAATAACACATCAGGTATAAATGATACAGTGATGTAATGAACCACTATTTATAACAAAAAAAATTTCGACCCATTATTGATAACGGTTTGCGAGAAATCATAATTTAGTTCTGATCAAATTTACAAAAATTAATTTTTTTCTAAAACAATAATTAGTATTGTGGTTATTTTGTTGAACTATTTATGGTTTTTAATCCAAATTTTTAATATTTTTAATTAGGCTTAAGTTCATGAAATTTAATTTTCATTAAATTATTCTTATGAAGAAAGGAATTTTACAACATGAAAATTAATTAAAATTGTTATTGATAATCTTTCATTCTTGACGTGGCTCGGGCTCGAACCCTGGCCGGCAGGTTACCATGACATGTTTCGATCGCAACCACTCGATCTCCTCAGATGGATTTGCCGTCTTACACTCGCAGCCATCGACGACTGCTGACGTCAATAGTCAAACATCAATCCTTAAACCAAATTGTATTTTAACATTTGGAAACATCAGGAAAGCAAATTTCGATCTACCAAATGTTAAAATACAATTTGGTTTAAGGATTGATGTTTGACTATTGACGTCAGCAGTCGTCGATGGCTGCGAGTGTAAGACGGCAAATCCATCTGAGGAGATCGAGTGGTTGCGATCGAAACATGTCATGGTAACCTGCCGGCCAGGGTTCGAGCCCGAGCCACGTCAAGAATGAAAGATTATCAATAACAATTTTAATTAATTTTCATGTTGTAAAATTCCTTTCTTCATAAGAATAATTTAATGAAAATTAAATTTCATGAACTTAAGCCTAATTAAAAATATTAAAAATTTTTCTAAAACAACATAAAATATTTGTTTCCAGCAGCATGCCACAGCCACAGCCACAATTATCAATATTTTAATCTAGTTTTTTGGATACCATTTGCTATCGAATGGCATTAAAATTTTTGAAATCGGCGATGACAAAAAATTGGACTTTTGGCCGATGAAATTCCATTTTCAGCCACAGTGCGACGCACAGTGGCGCCATTTGAGTTTTTTCGTTGCAAAAACCATATCTTTTGAACCGAATAAGATAATTGAACAGTTCAAACAGCATATTATAGATAACTGTTCAGCCTATAAAATAAGCGTTTGGAAAGGGTGATACGCTTTGTAGGGGCCTACTTATGGGTTATCAAAGTTGAAATTAGTAGAAAAATCAATTTTATGGTACCTAAAAAAAATTGTTTTTAGATTGTTTTTATTTTTTTTTTATGGGTTTATGTTTTAAATTATTACCCAACAAATTAAAAAAAAAATTTTTATTTTTTTAAATTTATTTTTTCAATTTTCTGTAAAATATTCATCACAATTCGTAAGAAAAGGTATATCTAAAAGACTAACCATTTCTAAACTATAATTATGTTGTTACTCAATTCGTGACTTCACATGCCGCAGGGAAGAAATAAGTGGATCGGAAGATGCTGCCAACATGTTGAAGAGGTCCTCATTTTGCCTTACCCTTGATGCTTTGAATGTGTTCAGCAATCTATATTTTTTATAAAATTTGTTAAAAGACTCCTGTGCTTCTTCAGAAAGCTCTCCAATTGGCAAAGACTGGTACTCAATTATATCTTTGCCATGCCCAATATTTTATGGACGGTCGGGGTCAACTTCTTCTGTGGATACATTTCTGCTAAAAGAGATGCAGTTTTCGACGCATATTCTCCATATTTTGTAGAATTGACATTTTCTTTGCAGTTTAAAACACCCAAGATCGTTCCCAATCTTTTCACGATTTGATTGTCAATTCCAGTGATTCTAGTTACTGCCTCATCATTTTCAAAAAATCTAGAAGTGCTTCCATCGTTTGAGTTACCGTATCCGTGCTTGGGACAGTCTACTTTTAGTCCAACTCGTTTAAAAAAAGCATCCTGTATTTGCTTCTTTCTGATCTTTTCCTTATCCTTTATTGATGTATTTTCATCGAAGTTTTCCTCCTCTTGTGGTAGGGTATACGCCAGTTTTAGCAAGAATTCCACACACCTTATCCTTGCGTGCAATGGTGACATTCCATATTCGCAATTCTCCTCATTTGTAGAATCGTTTAAATTACCAAAGTTCTTCTGACACTTTTTGCAAATCGGGCATGACATTGTTGAGGTTGTTCCTGTCAATTCGTTTACGACTTTTCCGTCAACCATGGTCAGGTGGAACTCGTGATTGCATTCAATATATTTTCCTTCTCCAATTTGCAGCTTTGTTGGCTTAATCTTGCTTATTAATGAGTTCTGCCGATTCCCTTTTAAACTGAAACATTATTGGTCGGCAATAATGCACTGATGACGGACGTGGATTTTTCCAGTGTAGGGAAAAATCAGATTTTAGCCGCAAAGGAACAACAGATGCCATAAACATATTTCCGTCCGATATTGTAGCGTCATCGGAAGATATCCTTTGCTTATAAACGCTTTGTCCGGATGATCCATCGCAGCCCCATTTGCTGATCAATGTCAACTTCTCAGGAAGAATTTTCACCTCATTTTCAGGAAGACTCTCCAACAACCGTTTTGCTGTATGGCCGTATGCAGTGGTCGTGAATTTATTTTGGGTTGCGTAATATGCTTGTATCCGGGTAAAACGTCAGCGCCGTGTCGCGTTAAAGATGCCCGTAGTTTCTCATATTTCTCTTTGGAAAGTTCTAAGTCCATAAACAAGGCCAAGGCTTCTTCGGAACCATTCTTTTTAATGTGTGCGTTTGTGGGCGTGGGAATGCTTTCCTTAATCCTTTTTAGTCGCAGTGGGCTTGCATCAGCAACAGATTTGGTTATCTGCGACCTAACTCTTTCACTATCCTTTGTATATTTAATAGACAGCGCGTCCGATAAATGCTTCGTGGTCAAGTCATTGGTGGCATCGGCAAGTTTCCTCTTTCTTGTAAAAATTTAACACTCCTCAATCCTTTTTTTTTGCCTTCCTTTTGCTCCTCTGGTTGATGTGGTGGGTTTATCTACTGCCAATATATCCAGGATGGTGTCTTCATTAAGCCAGTCCTCGTATTTGGAGTTGAAGTTCTGAATGGTTCGATTAGATTTCACCCATTTTGCCTTAACATTTGCATATATCAGATAAAAATTATTTTTTATAATTCCGCTTCTTCTAAAGCAGCTTCCGTGAAAAACTTTGGTGTGGTTGACTTTCTAAACAGTTCAAATAATTTTAAATTGTTCAACGCCATGTTTTCAGCACTTAAATTGTTTAATGGTTTCAGTAATTGTTGCGCCAACTTTCAGTCGTAGACTAATCCAGGCATTATGCTTATTTTGCAATATATAGGCTTATGCTACCATGCCGAAAAATTTACCTGTTCCCTGCATACATATGGATTTAGGCTGAATAATGCAATTTTGATATTATGCACGTGTCCAAATAAGATTTGTGCTTACCTGTAGGGACCATAAGTCAATATTGTTCTTGACCATTTGTACGCCAAAGTATTGCTTAAGTGAGGTACGTACCTGCTAATTTCAATGAGTAGTTTTTTTTTTCAAATTATTAGATCAAACTACTGTCAGTCAAAACAAATAAGGGATGGACGCCATACAATTTCTGCAACCATGTCTTTTTAACCTTTTTTACCTCTAGAAACCAAACGGGCACGTACGGGCAGATAAAACCTTTTGAATTATGTTAAGAAATAATCAAAGAACAGGTTTTGCAAATATGGCAAATATAGAAAAATATAGATTGTTTTTATTTTCCGTCATAGTTGAAAAATAGTGAAAAAACGGATAGTTTTTAAATAGGGATTTACCAGGAGAAACACAAAGCAAACAGTTAATTTTTTTTATCATTATACATTTAATAAATACATCAATCAATACAAACAAAAAATAAGGCGATTCGTTACCTATTTTTCGTGATATTACACCTGAAATCGCAACAAATTGACTAAAAATTGTGTGTTTTTTTGAAAACCGAAAGTCAGTCAACTTTGAACGGTTATATCTTCTAAACTAAAAATGTGATATTATTAAGAGTGGCATATTTGAAATCGTTGAAAAGTTTCCTATAACATGGGGTTATTCAAAACTTCGTCGGCGCTCATGAAAATTTTGATTTTTGCAACCTCGTTTGCTCTACGGGCGCCACTGTGCGACGGTTGTATTTTCGCCGCTTTCGTTGAAAACTTTTCAACTTTAGTAAATTTTGATCGCCGTCAATTATGTGTGACTGGCGTTCTCAACGTCTGCAATGTAAAATCGGCTCCGAGTGCAATGTTATGACATTTATAACGTAACGACGTAATCTCTTATAGCCGACAGTTGTATTTTCGCCGCCGTCGTTGAAAATTGTTCAATTTTAGTAAATTTTGGTCGCCGTCAATTATGTGTGACTGGCGTTCTCAACGTCTGCAATGTCAAATCGGCTTCGAGTGCAATGTTATGACATTTATAACGTAACGACGTAATCTCTTTTGAAAGTTTTCGAAGTGAGTTACAGACACACTTTTGAGAAACGATTGAATATTTTGTTTCACTTCTTTTCGATGCTAGAAGTTCTCACTTAAGTTACAGACATGGGTACAGGTATAGAAATAAATATGATATGATGATTGAAAGTACAATTTTCTGCCTTTAAGACACCCTCAAGCCTTAATAAAAAACTAAAGCCTTAATTCTGACACGAACACCAAAGAACGCATTTGTTTTTTATCAAACAAAATCGATTAAAGCAAAATGTGACTGTATTACTGATTAAAACAAATGGGACATATGTTTATGTCCCATTCGTCGCCAAGAGCACCCTTTTTAATGTTTAGCACCCTTTTTAATTGTCGGGCATGTTTTGGCAATCGCAAAACGGGTAACATTTGCGATTATGACTTGAAGTCGCATAACAGATGTTCTGTATATCGCAATCTGAAGAAGTTTAGCGCCTTTAAATCGCAAAGGTATGCACAAGAGAACTAGAATATTTTAAAGAAACTATGGCAGATCAAAAGCAAAACGCACGAGTTACAGATCACCATAAAATAAATCTGGCGCTTTGCGATTTAAAATCGTGCGATTGCCAGCACATGGCCGTTTGACTTTCTGTAGAGCTGTCCTGCGCTAAAAGAAGGTGTCTTTCAACACAAGATTCAGAAAGTTTCGGAGCCAGACAAATCAGGTAAATTAGTACGTATTCTTTTTAACCAATTTCTTTTTAATATAACACCATTGTGCATTGTGTAATTAGATAATTATTTCTTTTATTTCTGTAGTTTCCAATTTTGGTTAGTTGTATTTTAATTGTAATTATTTATAATCAAGTAAAATTGTAGTTTTATATTAATCGCCTGCAACCTGTTGGAATAAGAAAACAAAACGATAAATCATTTAAAAACACCAAGTAAATACAAAATTCTATAAACCACTTGAATGTGGATGATAAATAATTCAATAAAGTTTTTTAAATATTTAATATAAAGTACTACAATAAAATATATAAGACGTACTAAGTAGTTAGTTAATATAACCTCGTATTAAAATGCAAAATTATCTATTAAATAATATTTCCAATAAGTACTTGGGTTAACAAGAAATTAATTATCTGTACAAGTATCTATGAAGCTGTCTTTTAATATTGCAGTGACAAAAACTTGTATAGTGTAAAAACAAATTGAAATAAACATTTAGGCCGTTCACTAATCATTGATTGTATTTAGAATTTATGCTTGGCACCCAGTTGCGAGTTGCCTTAATGCTTAAGTTGACACTTGATGTAGCGTTTATGAAAAAACAACTACACTTGTTATTATTTTTTCCGATTCATTTACACACTTCACTTGACTTCAATTGAAGATGATCATAATTCAATATTTATAAAAAAAACAGTCTTAAAATTGACGTAATATTGGAAATATTAATGAAAAACTACATAAATGAATAAATATTTGCATAAAAAATTTAAATAAATTATGTTTTTAGCATTTGAAGAATCGTAAAAAAGCTTTTAATATTATAAATAATAAAAATAAATTTGAGAACGAATTATTTCGTCTCTTCGTTACTAAGAGTATATCACATAATTTGAATAAAAAAAACAGCAACATTTTGCCGTTTGCTGATTACTTTTTATTTCTGCCATAAAACGTTTTTAGAATATTTAAAATTATGATTTACCGGTATTTTACACGATTTAAAAAAACAACAATTTGTTGACTGATAGACAGACTAATAAAATGTTTGAATTGAACATTTTCGAAAATCTTTAAAAAGAGTTACTAGTTTCTAGCAACAAAAATTGTTATAACGTATTTTTGGTAATCTTTGCTTTTGAATAGCACGTTTTTCGAACTAAACAAAAAACCAATAGAAATTACAAGTATTAAATAACACTGTATTATACTAAAAAAAAGTAAGAAAGTATAGTCGACTAAGCACGACCATATGCTACCCTACACTACAGTATTTTAAAATTGTTCAATAAACCTTTTATAAATCATTACACACAGAAAAAAACACCAATGTTAAAATAACATGGCGAAATGTTGATTGAGAATCATGGTAAATTTCTTCAAAAGTATGCCCTTTATTTAAATTTATCATTATTTCATATTAATTTTAAATGAAAAATATTAAAATAACGTTAAATCACTTTTATTTAATATTATTCACTGTTAAAATAACATTGTTCAATATTGAATCCATAAAAACCTGTTTTATATTAAAATCAAAAGTTTATCTTGTTAAATTAACATGCATACATGCTTAAGTATGTATATTTTTTTTTATTTTCACTTTTGAAATATGTTATAAAAAGAAGACAATTCCCGTATTCTTTTAATTAAAATTATTTAGTTAAATAGTACATCAAGTTTTCAAAGTAGAATTATGACGAAAACCATATTGGGCCATTCTGCTGATGCTTCTGTTGACAAAGGAGATACAAAATAAGTGAAACCTGTGTTAAAGGGGTAAGTGTTTTGAATTATTCTTAAATAAATGCATATGTTGTCTTCACACTGTTATATCACCCTCCAACCAATTTGATTCTATGTACATGAAATTCACGTTTTTTCAACTTGAAATAACTTTCATTCAACGTGATTCGGATTGTTATTTCAATATAAATGACATTTTGCTCTAACTTTACTGCAATGTTAAATTAACATGAATTATAGTTATTTTAAAAGAAAAAAATGTTGTTCGCAAGTTATCGTAAAATCATGTTAAATTAACATGAAACAACAATGAAGCAAAATCACTACTGAAAAATGTAAAATCAACCATGTTTTGAACGAATTTACATTGAGTTTTTTCTGTGTGTATGAGATTTTTTTGCCTTAAGATGATTTAAAGTAGGGGATTTATATGGGACCTATGGTTAATATTAGATCTACCTGCACATTTGCCATGACATTCATTCATTTACATGATGTGCTGAATTCCCAATATTTATTGATAAATACACAGGAATTTATTGTTGGGGGATAAGCTTGTTCCCATGTTCGCATTTCACTCGTTGCTAAGGCCAGATCATTAGGAAAACATTTTCCAAATACTTTGGAAATGTTAAAGATATTATACAAATAAAACTGTAAAGCGAATGAGAATTACAAACACTAAAGTATTATTTGCCACGATATCAAAGTTTAGACAAAACGCCAACAATTGAAATTAAGTTTTCCAGCACAATCGTAGCTATAGACTAGGAGAAAAAATGTGTTTAACAAACTAACGTGAAAAAATGCCTCTAATGCGTCAAAAAAATGATAAAATGTCGAAAAATGTCAATTTGTTATATTTTTTTTTTACCATTTTTGGCGTACAGCTGCCAAACTGTGGACAATTTAGAAAAATTAATTGCAGTTTCTCACTCTTCAAGCTTATGCCGCTTAGTCTTGAGCTTTTAAAAGAGAAGGAAAATAAAATGGCGTCTACTTTCCTATCTCTTTCCTAAATACTCAAGATTGGAAGCAGGGTTATTAGATTTTTTTTAACCTCCATCGCCAAACCGGATTCAGAAATCGCCAAAAATTACCAAACGTAAATTTGGCTCAGTTTTAAATAAAATTTTGCATACAAAAAAGCTATTATAATATTGCAGTCAAAAATCGCCAAAAACTGAGAAAAAAATTTCTCATTTTCTGTTTCTACTATTTATATTTTTCTTTTTAAATAACATAAAATAAAGATCATATTTTTAGTAAAAAAAAAAACTAAAAATAAGTACACAAGACTATAAGATCGTACACTTCAGGCTCATAGATTTCATTACTGGTGTTTTTACCTGCATAAATACTATTTAAATTAAATAGTGACTGAATATAAAATTCACTTGATATCAAAACAAAAATCATGTGAAAAAAAGTTCCCATATGATTTTTAAATTAGTAATGATAACAAAAAATGACAAACTGTTTAAATAAATGGTAAAAATAGCCAAGTTAATCGCCAGTTATACCAAAAATCGCCAATAAAAAAAAGTTGCCTGTCGCCAAATGGAAATTCCCACCGCCAAATACATTTTAAAGTCGCCACGTTTGGCGAGAAATTGCCATATCTGACAGCTCTGACTGGATGCTTAAACTTGAAGAGTGTAAACCAGCACTAATATTAAAAAAAAAAAAAATACTCCTTATAATTTAATTCAAAATTTCTCAGAACTTCCATGTTATTAAAGGCTAGTTTACACTATCACACAAGTCTTACGTACTCCATAATACTTTGTGAGATAGGAATCTAATGAGTTTTGTTGAAACTGTCAAGAAATCGAACTTACCATTGCAGTGTGTAGTCACACTATCACACATGATCAAGCTTATGGTAAAATGTAACCCTGATCAAAAGAAAAATTGTTAAGAAAGATTTCAAAAAAACGATGAAGATTTCAAAAAAATATTTGTCTTTTTCCTAACAAATTGCATTCACACTATTACACTTACATATTACTTGAGTTTTTGACAAGTATTAATACAAAGTATAATAGTGTAAACTAGCCTTACGTTGACCAATGGTTTTTACATACAAGCCAAAATCTTTAAAGTTGTAAAATAAGTTGACTGTCCCAGTTGAGAGTTATACTTGAGTCTTTCTTCTTTTATTGATCTTTGCTTTAAGTCTTGCGCTCTACACTGTAAGAATTTTCTTCACAGATCCAATAGATTTTGACTTTCATAAGCTTACTTTTAAGTTAAATTATACTAAATTAATTTTTCAGCCCGCAACGACCTTCATCTGCCTTCTTTCCATTTTTCTGGCTTGTACTACTGCGTAAATTTTGTGTATTTAAATTAACAATTAAAGAAAAAAGAATGTGAGAATTTTGTGCTCCTATTTTTTTCGCGTTGTTTGTTTTTGAACGTAAATAATTCTTACATTTAGCTAAAATCAGTATTTCGATATTGTAATGAATTTTTTCATTAATGTTATGAGACATTAAAATTTACAATTTTTTTCATACATTTTCATGTCTACCGCTTAAAATTAAATTAAAAAAACGTTTTTACAACAGGGATAGGAAGAATATTTTTAAGTATTTTGAGTTTAAAGAATTTTATCTTGTTTTCATTGATTTAGTGAAATTTATCATGGAAAATAAGTTAAATAAGTTACGAAAGATTCATTTTATTCATTAACTTAAAAATATTTAAATATTTTAATGATTAGTTCATTTTAATCTTAAAAAAACCTATTGAAATTATGTATAACAATAAGTTGAATTTTTCTTTTGAAAAAGATATTAAGTTGTCATTAATTTAAAGAAAAATGCTAACGAAATTACGAAACTAAATTTCGTAGTGTTAATGAATTTGTAAAATTTCAATCCCGTAATGAAATTTTTCATTGGATTAATGAAAAAAATTTAATGAAATTCATTCTTTAGATTTATGAAGCATAATTCTTTCAGTGTAGCAAATTGAACTACGTGCATAAGCATATTACTGTCTGAATTAAGATAAAGTACACCGTAAATTGGTGAATTGTACTGCTGCAAGAAGCGATTAGGTCTGAGATAATGCGCTTAGAAAGCTGGTAAAATGTAAGCGAAGTTTTTGCTGAAAAGCTTTATTATGGTTTATTTGTAGTAGTGTGTCTTTAAGTGCAACTTTACTCCTAAATATTTTTAAAACTATGAAATTTACTCGTAAAATCAAATGAAAGAATTATGTTTTCAATATGTGTTCTTAAATAAATACAAAATTTTTTATTAGTTCTACAATTGATTTTTTATATTTTTGTTAAAAAAGGAATAAAATTAATTTACAACAAAAAACAACTGCTCGCCTAAAAAAAAAAGAAAAATCCAGCAGGAAAAAAGGAGTACGGAGGCCTTCTAGAAGGCCTCTGTACCCCTTCTATTGGATGTACATACAAGGCCTGCTCGCTCCATTCCATACTCATACCTGGTTAATACACGTTGTCATTGCTGAGTAGGCCTATCGCTCTCGCTTCTTCAGCAGGCCCATAAGAATGGTAACGGGATCAAAAAAAAAAAAAAAAAATTATTTTGTTTTGCTTTTGCTTTGGCAAAAAAAAAACAAAACAAAAAATTGTCACTCCTTCTCTACTCCCTTCGAATGTGGAATGTGTAACTAATCTTTTATTCGAAAGAGCCGTGGCCTTCTAAGATATCTTATTTAACAGTTAGACAATAATTGTAATTGAATTGAAAAATATTTTAAGCAGGTCTTTAAAAAGGCCTGAAGTAAGAAGGTCTTCTGAATTTTCCCGTTGAGTTGCTCAAAAATAATTGCGAGTTCACTCACACTTACAAAATTAAAATGGGTTTGATAATAAAAATGTTTATGATCGTAAACTGTTCACCAAAAAAAAAAAGGAATTTACACATAAATAAATACAAATACGAACAGTGGGCTTGAAAGGAAAAAAATCTATATTTTGACATTTCAAATTCAGCTCATGCGTTGCAAAATTAACGTCGTTGAGTTATTCAAGAAAAAGTTATGATCCATCCAAGAAACGATTTAGAATATTAAATAAGGCACTAAGAGGAAAACACGTTTAATTCAAATTGTTGGCAATTGATTGTTTCAAATGATTTTTTAAAATTTAGTTGAAATTTATTTTTTCCAGTTTTGTTAATTAACTTAACAAATACGTATTTATAATTTTAAGCAAATTTTTTATTATTAAAACACATCGGTATTGTTTCACTGTTCATCATTTAATGTGACTTCCTAATTATTCTGTTAACAGCCAAAGTTTGAAGGAAATAAATTAAAAGAAAATTTTTAGTGGGGAAAAAAACATTGCATTAACCACTCGTAAAATATGCGACTCATTTAATTTATTTCGCTGCTGTCTGCAATCTTGTGTGAAACTGTCAAGAATCTTTTGGCGTTCCTTTTAATAGTACTAGCCCCGTCCTTATTAGGAAACATTTGCTGCGAAACTGTTTTAAATTCTCTTTTGAAACAGCTATAAAAGTTTCATTGTATGTTCTAGTACGCTTTTATTGCGCAGCATTTAAAGTATTTTGAATGTCTTTCCTCTTTCTTCTTCTTCCTGTTAATAATAAACTTACAAAAACTACATGAACATATTGTTAGTCTCATATAGAAAGGCCCTAACTAGTTTTTTTCAATACACTTCACAAATATAACGCAATAGTATCCGAAATAAGGGCGTTTCAAGCAATTGGAGAAGAAATTTTATACCATGATAAATAGAGAATAGTCCAATTATGTGAGTTAGGACTTTCTACATGAGACCAACGATGTGTATGTATGTGTGTATGTATATAAAACAAGGAACCCTATTCCATTCATCTTTCACCATCAAACTCAAATGCTTTGCAGCAAATGTTTTATAGCCTGGACGGGGACAAATCATTATACATATCGGGGGTTTAATCTCAAGTGATCCAACTTTGGAAACCGATATCTTCCGATCTGGATTAAATCTGCACCAAGGTTAGTCCTATTGGATAGTAGTTTGAACACAATTTTTCAACAAGAGCTCTCTGAGTTTGAGGAGGTCAAAATTTGACATTTTGGCCAAAAAGGTGTTTTTTCTCGTTCATGTAACTTTTTGTCTATTTTTCTAAGCAACATTTGTCCGAAGTAGTTAAGAAAGCTATTTCTCTAGTCTTTCGAAAAAAAAAAATTAAAAAAAGAGACATCGGTTTCAAAAGTATGGTCACTTGAGATGAAACGCCCCATATACATATTAAAATTGTTGTTGTTGTTCTTAAGGCTTTGTCTGAGTTCATACGGCTCATGTCTTATTGACAAGATTCTTCCTTTTTCTTCTTTGAACATGAATTGGCGTTCAAATGATTCATGTCATGTTGACGACGTGCTTTTTTGATATTGAAAACAATAACAAAATTAAACAACGAATGAAAAAGCAAAACGTAAAGACAGTACATGCATCTGTGTACTCGTTTCTTTTCCCCTCGTCCCTCTCGCCTATAAAGTAGCAATCATGTCAATAAGACAACAGCCGTATTAACACAGACTTTTTTTGACTGGCTCTCGTCGGTCATAATTTAAATAATTGTTTAATAATAGATAATTTTAAAGTTGTTTGTAGGTATTACAAACAGTTTCATATGACAAATCTTTTATTAATTAAACACTTAAAAATATAAATAAAATTTAAAAATTTTTTTTATTTTTATTGTTTTTTTTTAATTTTAATAACTGTTTTCTGCTTTCTATACAAACACACACATGCAATTCAATAAGAAAAAATTATTAAAAAAAAATCTTAAAATTATTATGCGTAATATTTGTTAAGATGAGTACTCGAATGAATGAAAACAAAAATTCACACCAAAAAAGAAACAACAACAAAAAAAAAACGTGGCACACACCCACCCACTCATTCAGTTGTCAAACCTCATTCTTTCATTGACAAAACACTCACTTGTGCTACTTACTGGCTTTAACCAATTTCCATTTCGCCATGCCGTGGTGTTTAAAGGGGATGCGTTAAAGTGTGTAATTTATGTCGTTTTGTAGAAAACCCCGTAATTCTCTTAATATGCCTCATTTAGTGGAAATTGCCTTTTTAACATTCCATTTGTCAAATCTTTCCTTTTGCGGTATTATTTTATAAAATGACACTATTTGTATTTTGAAAATGTTTCAAATCATTTAAGGATAATGTTAATAGTTAATAAAATCTACTTTGAAGTTTTTGTCATAGAAAACACTTTAGTGACTTACTTAGAGGAAAAGTCTATGTAAATTTGACAAGGATTTCAAAAGGATAACAATATAGATTTGGCTTAAATTTAAAAAAAAACATGTTTTTTGAGTAAAAAACTGACAAAACTTAAAATTAATCAGCTACTGTTTATGTACTTGAGTACACCCAGAGAAAAAACATGTTTAAATATGGTCACCTCCAACAATACTATTTTTAAAGAAAATTTTAAACATATTATGATTCATTTAACAATATTATTGTCACCGACAACCATATTATGGTTGAAATAGTCCTCCATCAAGGAGCCATAACCATATTATGGTTGCCTCCGAACATGTTATGGTCAAAAATAACTAAAACATGTTTTACACTTATAATAGCATGGTTGGTTTTCAACCATAGCATGTTGCTCTTGGAAAAGAGGAAAATACTATTGTTAATTTTAAAACAAATTATTGCCGTATTTAACCATAACATGTTTAGAGGCAACCATAATATGGTTGTGGCTTCTTCATGGAGGACTAATTCAACCATAATATGGTTGTAGGTGAAAATAATATGGTTATGTTAACCATAATATGGCTACAATTTTCTTTAAAAATAGTTTTGTTGGAGGTGACCATATTTAAACATATTTTTTCTCTGCGTGTATATAAAAAAAAACTTATTTCCTTAGAATATTTTTTTTTTTTAACTGGGCTGTTCATTTAATATTTTGGACGGACATTTTTGGCAAAAAAAGACGTGCAATATTAGATAAAAATTGCTTTTAACTCTAAGTAATACCAAATAATATGACCTATCGAGGTGCGATCAATAAATTTCCAAACAGTGCAAACAGTCCCGTATGAGCATTCAAACAAATATTTTTCGTTTAATTTAATGAACATTTAGTTTAGGTTAAGAAGGGTTATGTGCCCAAGGGCACACTCCCACCCAGAGAACATTTACTTCAATGCATAATTTAAGTGCAATTCGGATAAACGATTAATTTTTTAAAGAAAATTCAAGTTCAAAATCGACCAATTTTCTATTTAAAATTTATGAAAGCGATAAATTTTCTATTTTAAAATTAATAAAGCCATACATTTTCTTTCGAAAATTCTAGTAAGTCATAAATTTTCCTTGGAAAATTCAAGAAAGTCATAAATTTTCTTTAAAATATTAAAGTAAGCGATACATTTTCATTACACAATTTAATTTATCGCTTACTTTATTTTATATCAGAAATTTATCGCTTACTTGAATTTACTACAAAAAATGTATCGCTTACTTTAATTTTAAGTAGAAAAGAAAGCGGAAAAGAAATGGCATTCTCTTTTCCCTTCTCTCCTAAAAGCTCAAGACTTGACGAGTCAAACTTGACGTGTGTGAACCGGCACTTACTTAAATTTTTTATAGAAAATGTATCGTTTACTTTTATTTTAAAAAGAAAAATTTATCACACACATAAATTTTCTAAAAAAAATTTGTGGAATACTTGAATTTTCTATAGAAAATTTATCGTTTATTTTATTTTTCCAAGGAAAATTTATCATTAACTTGAAATTAAAAAAAATGTATCGCTTGCTTTTATACTTTAAAGAGAATTAATTGTTTACTTAAATTTTTTTATAGAAAATTTATCGTTTACTTTAATTTTAGAAAGAAAATTTATCGCACACATAAATTTTATATAAAATTTTTGTCAATTACTTGACTTTTCTATAGAATATTTATCGTTTACTTTAATTTTCCAAAGAAAATTTATCGCTTGCTTTAATTTTCCAACGGACATTTATCGCTTACTTGAATATTATAAAGAACATTTATCGTTTGTATTGAATATTTTAAATAGAAGATGTATCGCGTACATATATTTTATATAAAACATTTTTCGATTACTTAAAATTTCGATAAAAAATTTGTCGATTACTTAAAATTTCTATAGAAAATTGATTGCTTACTAATGCAAAGAGGAAGCAATTTAAGTAAAATAACTGCCTGTTTACGCTGGGTCTCCACGTAGGAATTTTTATTGCTAAGTACAAGCAATAACGTCGGCAGAACAATGAAAGAACAATGGAGCAATAATTGCTGATTATATGGCTGGAGAACACTTGTTATTGCTTTGCAATAAATTTGCAATTTTCACCTCGAGTAGTTCTATAAAGTTTTGTGGCCGTATTTATAACAAATGTTTTATGTTGTGTTTTGAAGTGATTGTTAAATTTTCTTTTTTAAATTAATTAATTAAATTAATAAAATAATTAATTGTAATTGTCGTAGCTGTGTTTTGTATTGCTTTTTTGTTTATTTGCGTATGAAAAAAAACCTAAAACTTGTATTGTTCTATTGAAAAAATAAAAATATACAAAAAAAAAACAAATTCGTCGTTTGCTTTTGTTGATATTGACGTTTATTTAAAAATATAATAATAAAAACTTTTTCTGTATTTTGTTGAAGTATTTTTTCACTTGCTTTTTTAATAAATAAACACACTAATAAATAACCAACCGTACAGAGAAATGAAATGTCAGATAAATTACAACTGATTTGACAGCAGATTGCTAAGCAATAATTGCTCAAGCAATCAGAAGAGCAATCATTGCGCAATGGATTGCCACTCATGGCAATTTGCGGTCTATACGTCGCAAATTTAATGGAGCAATCAAATTTGACGTTTGCCGCAATAAATATTGCTACGTGGAGACCCGGGGTTATTGATATCGGATATAAATAACGTTTGTGTTAAGCCCTTATGACACTACATTTTTTATTCATTGAATTGATAGAAAGAAACAGTAAATGCTAGAAAGAGCAAACTATAAAAAATGTAAACAAAGTTTTTAGTTTTTTTTTCTCTTGATACGGTTTTGTTTCCTTATGGCGTTGAGAATTTTTAAAATTGTACCAACAACCCTTTGCACTAAAAGATTTTTTTAGTTGAAATTAATTTTATTTATGTTCTTAAAAAAAACACTACAAAAAGGTATTATAAATCTAAGTTTAAAAAATATCAACAAAAAAGTACAATTGAAAAAACTTAGCCATCCCTGTTCTGTTAATTTTATTAAATGTTGCCAATTTTTTGTTTATGAGAAACCTAAAAACAAGAAGCGGTAAATCGCTGAATTTGCCCATAAACCGCTGATTCAGCAACACTTTTAATATTTCAAGCTTGAAATGTCAATTTTAAGTTCAACAATTCTACATTTTTTTTGACATAACTTAATTTTTTTTTCGATTACTTTAGTAAAATGTTTGGCAGCTTGCCATTTATCTTAATACAGCTGAACACTTCGCACTTGGTAAATTTTTGTATTACTTTATATTTGCACTGTTCACCAAAACTTGAACAATGCATTAAAAATGTGGTGTCATAAGGGCTTAACTAACATTTAAAAGAAAAAAACATAATTGAAAAATTTCTCTCTTTATTCATTCGACAACAAATTTTCATGAACATTATACATAATAATTACATTAAATTGCATTATATATGTACGTGTGAAATGCATAAAACTCCTAGTCGGAACATAGAGCATATCACACCGGGTCTTTCCAATGTCTCGAACCCTGAGGATTCCACGCGAGAGACATTTTCGCTTAATCTTAAAAATTTTGTTTGGCTTTAAATGTTTGTTAAACGAAGAAAATATTCGCTTGATAACGTTGAACAGGCAGTTAATGAAAAAAGTTTTGTTGGGTACAATTTGCTTATTATTATATTAACAGATTTTCCCACCAAAATGTTAAAAGTAAAGATGAAATTTATACCAATCAATTAATTTTTGGATTTTCTAGCAAAAAACTTCAAATCAGTGTTCCATGTTTGAGACTTAAATTCCACAACTGCCCATTCCGTTGATAAAACTAGTGGGTGGCATTAACGTTAACGGTTTCGCTTCTATTAAGTTTAATATTGTGTTGGTCTTTAGTTTTAATTATATGCTTTAATTTTAATTTTTTTATAGTATTTTTCGTACTATTTGCATAATTATGTAATCAACTTAATACTAATTGAGTGTAAAAGCGGTCTTGTTTCTTTTTTCTTTGTGAATAGTATTGAATTAAAGCCAAATAATGCAAAATTGTGGAAAAAAACAAAGAAAAACAATGACTGGTAGGTAGCCTTACCCCTATTTGTTAACAAAAACGAGACCTATTTAGATTAGAATTTAAATGTCGAAATAAGTACGAGTTTTGTTTATTCAATTAATTTCTCATTGTTTTAATTTCTTTGTTCCTTTGCTTTGCTGTGTGTTATTAAAAGAAAAAGTGTAATTTTCTAACAAAAGTTCATTTATTTTAATGGTTCAGTTATTTTAAGAAAAACAAAAATCTAATAAACAGATATTGATTTGTGCTTAGCAAAATATTAAAGAAATAGGAAATCAAGAAAATTGAATAGAAATAGGAAAATTTAATCATTTTAGCTGCTATATTCACAGAAAAAAATTTTGCACCATTAAACGCATTAATCAAAAATAAAATCAGTTTTAATTAAAAATTTAAACAAGTGAAATAAACGTTTAATTAAGTAAATTAAACTTTTAATCAAGTGTATTAAAATTTTAATCAAGTGTATTAAAATTTTAATCAAGTGTATTAAAATTTTAATTGACAATATTAATTTGCACCAGTAAACAAATTAGCAATATCAATTAAACGTTTATTTCACTTGATTAAATTTTTAATTAAAACAGATTTTTTTTTTTTTTTTTTGATTAATGCGTTTACTGGTGCAAAATTTTTTTCTGTGTTCAAAAGATTTAAGTGAAATAGCAATTTTCTAAAATAAATTCTAGAATCTATTTCTAGATTTTACTATTAACTGAAAATTACCTCAAAGGCATAAAGTAATTACTTTTAATTATAAACAACTAGCTGTCCCGGCTAACGTTGTTTTGTCACATAACTTTTTTCTTTCAGATGTAACAGTGTCTGCTAGCCAAATTTTAAGAAAAAATTATAGGCTATAGTTCTTTCCAGATGTTACACTATTTGCCTGCCCAATTTCAAGAATTAGTTAGTTAAGACGATAAAGGGAGGCGGAGCTTTTACCCCTCTTGCCCTTTTTAATGCCCTGTTCTCTTTCCGATGTTACAGTGTATGCATGCCAAATTTTAAGAAAACCGGTTGCTTAGTTAAGATGACAGAGGGAGGGGGAGCTTTTACCCCTCTTGCTCTATGTCACGCCCTAAATAATAAAAACTATAGCCTATAGTTCTTTCCAACTTTAACACTATTTGCCAGCAAAATTTCAAAAAAACCGGTTGATTAGCTACGAAGCTATAGGGAGGGGAAGCTTTAAGCCCTCTTGCCCTATTTCACACCCTATTCCTTATTCTCTTTCAGATGTTACATTGTCTGCATGCCAAATTTTAAGAAAACCGGTTGATTAGTTAAGAAGATTGGGGAGTGGGAGCTTTTACACCTATTTTGCGCCCTCTAGCGATATAAAATATACTCTACGACCCAAGAATGATAGAAATAAAGATTACGCCTTGCGCATGTCTTACCGTTTGATGACGTAGTAGTTCCCTTGTTAAGATTACCAAGTCGCTTTTATATGTGAAAATCGTAATTTCTTACAAAAAATGTATGTTTTACGTGATAGTTGGCAACCCTGCAATTAATTTGCTCAGAAAGTTCAAAAAAAAATATTATTGTAAAAAAACTATGAATTTTGCTTAATATTTTATATTAAAAATATTATTACAATAAATAAATTTTAAAAAAGTGTTCAAACGTGTGTTAAAAGTAGCATAATAAGGAAAAATAAAATCTAAATAAACATAGAAGAGAGCAGAAAAGAGAACAAACATTAAGTGTGCAGTGGGCAAATACCAACAAATTAGCCGCAAAAAAACAAATCGGGAAATTGTGAGATAACTAACGTGTTGCGTCCTTTTAATTATTTGTCTATATTTTTAACTATAGCTCATAGTGGAGAATGTAAGATGAGATACCCTGCAAATAATAGGACCAGTCCAAACACGCGTGTAAAGAGTAGTCCACAAGGGACCAGGACTAGTCCACAATTAACCCAAACGTATGGAAAAAACCTGGTCTATTTAACATTACGATGTCCTAGGAGAGGACCATATAACCCACCTTTGGACCACTAAGGAGTAGTTTTAAAACTACTCCATGGTATACTCAAGAGGATTAGTTTTGAAGTCGTTTAAACACGAAAGCATGTCGTTAAAAAACGAAGACATGTTGTCTCACTACAAACACTTTTTAACAATGGCATGGTCCATGCTTGCATTACATCGGACTAGTCCATGGAGTAGTCCATTTTATCAAAATGGGTCAGGTGGTCCAATTTTATTTGCAGGGTAACCCCACCGTTTATTGTTGATGTGTTTTGTTTAAACTTTGATATTATTACAAGTAGAACTGTTGCTATAAGTCTTATACGTTTAACAGTTTTATTAAACTTTAGTTTTTCTAAAATCTTTATGGATGAAGTTTCCTGATGATCTGGCCTAAGCAACCAGTGAAATGCGCATAGGAATAGCTTATCCCATCAACAATAAATTTCAGTGTTTTTATCAGTGTTTTTATCAACAAAAAAAAACTGGGAATTAAGCACGAATAACAAAATCTTTTGAAATTATAGCTAATATATATTTATGTAAGTTGAAAATAAAATTATGAAGAAAAAAGGAACTTCTTATAAAAAATTCTCAGTTTTCAAATAATTTAAATAGAAAAATAATAAATTGTTCCACTGTCATGTTTACACATAAACATAACTCAATCCAAGAATTAAAAAAGTCTCGCATTTTCATTTGAGTCGACAATAAAAAAATAACAATTATTTAAATTGGCGCACTTAAGCGCAGCTAAATTTTTATTTTTATAAATTAACATACTTTTTGTTATAAAAGGAAACAAAAATTATCCAGGTAATACTTGAAAATTATTTTTTCTTCACTATTATATGTTTGCTTATCACAACAAGTTTTGTTTTATTAATATCATTCTTATAATAATGCATACACTGTTATCGACATACATATATAATTAAAAATAGCGTTTATATACTTAAAACATAATACAACAACTAATCTCGTACAAATTTTGATTATTTGCCAACAAAATTCAATTATTTAACCCTATGAAGTACATGCTCATTTTTATTCCTTTTTTATACAAAATTGCAGTTATTTCAAACCACAATTTTGAAGAGCAATATTATTTAGAAAAAAATTATTATTTTAATCTAATTTTTTTTACGCTTATTAGTTAAAGTGTCTTTTATTAAATGCCATTAGCCATTTTTTTAATTTCCATAATTGGATTTTTCTATATATGGCCACGCTCACAACACTGTGTGACGTCACCTTCCACGTGAACTTAGTGTAAGTGGAAAAAGTTTCTATCTGTTTCAAAATTTAAAAATTATCGACCATATACAAGAGTCTTTGACAAGTTGCCAAGACAATTCTTTTTGTTTTGTAGAAGAGCAAGTTTAAACTTTAAAGGGGATTTTTGAAAACTTACTCCTATTCTAATATTGACCAATTTTCGTAAAAATCATCGGCTATTTTTAAAAATAATTAGAAAAACCTTCTCCTATAAAATTAGTGTTTTGCGGTTATAGTCTTTTTTTTAGGTTCTTATTCCTTAATATCCCAAGGTCACAGATCGGGAGTAAACAAAAGTTTTTATTCCAAATGTTACTGCACATTGAAAAAGATCAGCAAAAAGTCATTTTGCTCTAACTTCATATAAAATCCAACAAAATTATTAAAACTCTGCCCAAGTCAGTGTTGCCATTAGGATACGAAAGATACATTTTTCGTATCTTTTGATGGCTTGACGTACCATGTATAATCCTGACATTTTTTGTATCTTTTGAATCTGTATGCAAAATGTACTAAAACTTATTAAGACTGATCATCGTAACCGACTCAATACTTATACAATAGCAGCTTTCATAATGGTGAAAGGAAACATTAAGGATTACAAGCAGTGCGAAATTTGTTCGGAGGAAATATCTTTTATTTTCAGGAAATTTATATGAACTTTTTGATATAAACGCCTTGGTATTGACGCCTTTACTCGTATATTAATTTTTACATATACTAATTTGTTTCGATAACATCCAAAGATAGTTACATATAATTAATTTTAAAGTTTGCTTATTGTATTTTTAAAATTACATACCTAATATTTATGATTAAAATATATATAAAAATGAATTATTATAATCATTTTCTTTACAATATTCATTTAATATGATATAAAAATGTAATGTTAATAAACGTTAAATATGGACTTAATTTTTTTTCTTTTTCAAAATGTATCTTTTTGGGAAATAGTGTATCTTTTTGGAAACTAAAATAAATTTCACTGACAACACTGGCACAAGTGTACTTTTGAACTTTAAGATTATTTTCTGTTTTTGATCCTTCTTCAAGTACTCTTAATTTATCATTAAATTGACTTAGAACATTTTTGGGAACATTAATTATTCCCTCTTTATATTTATTAATACCTTCTCCTCAAGGAAGCTATTTACTCAACCTAAGGCACCTTTTGCCACACACATATTTAAACCGTTAAAAGGAAATAAAAAAGCAGAGCAGAAATAAAAAGTTATAATTTAAAACGCATATAATTAAATTAGCTTCAAGTAATATTTGTAATCTTCTTTGAAAAGTAAATTGTTATCAACCTTTTCCATGCTTCAGCTATAACAACAAAAAATTTTTTAAAATGTCCAATAAATAAATAATACCAAGAGAAAATATGAGAAAGAAAATGCAGAATATTTTCCATATTTATTTTCACATTTATTGACATCTTACCACTTTGTTTAAGCGTCAGCCAATAAAGTTAACGTCATTCATCAATCCCCCAGCAGCACTACCAACGCTGCCACCTTCTTAGAAATTGAAATAAATTTTTAAAATACAATTGAATGCAATTTTTATTGAAAATAGTTATTTGTTTGGCTTTTACCCCATCAAACGCTCTATTGTAAGCACACAATTATATTTACCCTTGCTAAAAGGAATGACTCGACAATAGCTAAATACGAGGGCAAGTTGAAAAGATAATACAAGGTAAAACAAAGTTAGCATTGTTATATATTTTAAATAACTTTTGAGTTTATTTTTATTAATTGAAAGCTGCAAAATCTTGATAATTCAGTCTATATGTTTGAAATATTTATTGCCTGAAGTCAATGTTGGATCCTCAATTTTTGAGGGAAATACAGAGCAAACTTTTGTTTAAACCTATTGCTGTTGGGTATTGGCCTTTTCAGATTATCTTCGTAAACAGTAACAAATATCAAGTTTTGCAGAGAATGGCACTGAAACATTTTAGCCATCCACGGGCAGCTGCTTTAATTAAACCCAGCAGTTCAGGTGATGTTAGTCAAAAAAGTTATAAAACTGATTTTTAAGTTCAATCCATGTTCAGTTACATTTTCAAAAATATTAATTGATAAATTTAAAAAAAAAAAAAAAAATCAAATTACCGATACTAATGTATAATGTATGTATATAATGTGTAACATTTTTGAAATAAAACTTTAATAAGCTAAAATTAATTTTCTATAGAAAACACAACTATGCGATAAATTTTAAGAGGAAAATTGAAATATGCCATAAATTTTCTACAGAAAATTTAATTATGCGATAATATGCAAATCTGCTATAAATTTTCAAGGGAAAATTCTAACAGGCGATTACTTTTCTAAAAAAAATTATAGTATGCGATAAATTTTCTATAGAAAATTCAAATATGCGATAAATTTTTTATAGAAAATTCTAATAAGCGATACATTTTCTATAGAAAATTCAAATATGCGATAAATTTTCTATAGAAAATTCCAATATGCGATAAATTTTCTATAGAAAATTCTAATAAGCAATACATTTTCTATAGAAAACACAAATATGCGATAAATTTTAGGAGGAAAATTTAAATATGCCATACATTTTCTACAGAAAATTTAATTATGCGATAATATGCAAATCTGCTATAAATTTTCAAGGGAAAATTCTAACAGGCGATAACTTTTCTAAAAAAAATTATAGCATGCAATACATTTTCTATAGAAAATTCAAATATGCGATAAATTTTTTATAGAAAATTCTAATAAGCGACTCATTTTCTATAGAAAATTCAAATATGCGATACATTTCCTATAGAAAATTCAAATATGCGATAAATTTTTTATAGAAAATTCTAATAAGCGATACATTTTCAATAGAAAATTTAAATATGCGATAAATTTTCTATAGAAAATTCCAATATGCGATAAATGTTCTATAGAAAATTCTAATAAGCAATACATTTTCTATAGAAAACACAAATATGCGATAAATTTTAGGAGGAAAATTGAAATATGGCATAAATTTTCTACAGAAAATTTAATTATGCGATAATATGCAAATCTGCTATAAATTTTCAAGGAAAAATTCTAACAGGCGATAACTTTTCTAAAAAAAATTATAGTATGCGATAAATTTTCTATAGAAAATTCAAATATGCGATAAATTTTCTATAGAAAATTCAAATATGCGATAAATTTTTTATAGAAAATTCTAATAAGCGATACATTTTCTATAGAAAATTCAAATATGCGATAAATTTTCTATAGAAAATTCAAATATGCGAAAAAAATTTTAACAGAAAATTCAAGTAGGCTATACGTTTTCTATAGAAAATTCAAATATGCGATAAATTTTCTACGGAAAATTCAAATATGCGATAAATTTTCTACGGAAAATTCAAATATGCGATAAATTTTCTATAGAAAATTCAAATATGCGATAAATTTTCTATAGAAAATTCAAATATGCGATAAATTTTTTATAGAAAATTCTAATAAGCGATAAATTTTCTATAGAAAAGTCAAACATGCGATAAATTTTTTATAGAAAATTCAAATATGCAATACATTTTCTATAGAGAATTCTAATAACCGATAAATTTTCTATAGACAATTCAAATATGCAATAAGTTTTCTATAGAAAATTCAAATATGCGATAAATTTTTTATAGAAAATTCTAATAAGCGATACATTTTCAAATATGCGATAAATTTTCTATAGAAAATTCAAATATGCAATAAATTTTTTATAGAAAATTCTAATAAGCGATACATTTTCAATATTCAAATATGCGATAAATTTTTAATCCAAATTTTTAATATTTTTAATTAGGCTTAAGTTCATGAAATTTAATTTTTGTTAAATTATTTTTATGAAGAAAGGAATTTTACAACATGAAAATCAATTAAAATTGTTATTGATAATCTTTCATTCTTGACGTGGCTCGGGCTCGAACCCTGGCCGGCAGGTTACCATGACATGTTTCGATCGCAACCACTCGATCTCCTCAGATGGATTTGCCGTCTTACACTCGCAGCCATCGACGACTGCTGACGTCACTAGTCAAACATCAATCCTTAAACCAAATTGTATTTTAACATTTGGTAGATCGAAATTTGCTTTCCTGAATGATTATCCATTTTAATTGACCTTACATGTTTTTTCCTTTACTTCTGTTTTTTCGTATAAAATGTTTTTTCGCGATAAATTTTCTATAGAAAATTCAAATATGCGAAAAAAATTTTAACAGAAAATTCAAGTAGGCTATACATTTTCTATAGAAAATTCAAATATGCGATAAATTTTCTACGGAAAATTCAAATATGCGATAAATTTTCTACGGAAAATTCAAATATGCGATAAATTTTCTATAGAAAATTCAAATATGCGATAAATTTTCTATAGAAAATTCAAATATGCGATAAATTTTCTACGGAAAATTCAAATATGCGATAAATTTTCTACGGAAAATTCAAATATGCGATAAATTTTCTATAGAAAATTCAAATATGCGATAAATTTTCTATAGAAAATTCAAATATGCGATAAATTTTTTATAGAAAGTTCTAATAAGCGATAAATTTTCTATAGAAAAGTCAAACATGCGATAAATTTTTTATAGAAAATTCAAATATGCAATAATTTTCTATAGAGAATTCTAATAACCGATAAATTTTCTATAGAAAATTCAAATATGCAATAAGTATTCTATAGAAAATTCAAATATGCGATAAATTTTTTTATAGAAAATTCTAATAAGCGATACATTTTCTATAGAAAATTCAAATATGCGATAAATTTTCTATAGAAAATTCAAATATGCGATAAATTTTTTTTAGAAAATTCTAATAAGCGATACATTTTCTATAGAAAATTCAAATATGCGATAAATTTTCTATAGAAAATTCAAATATGCGAAAAAAATTTTAACAGAAAATTCAAGTAGGCTATACATTTTCTATAGAAAATTCAAATATGCTATAAATTTTCTGTAGAAAGTTCAAATATGCGATAAATTTTCTACGGAAAATTCAAATATGCGCTAAATTTTCTATAGAAAATTCAAATATGCGATAAATTTTCTATAGAAAATTCAAATATGCGATAAATTTTTTATAGAAAATCTAATAAGCGATAAATTTTCTATAGAAAAGTCAAACATGCGATAAATTTTTTATAGAAAATTCAAATATGCAATAAATTTTCTATAGAGAATTCTAATAACCGATAAATTTTCTATAGAAAATTCAAATATGCAATAAGTTTTCTATAGAAAATTCAAATATGCGATAAATTTTTTTTATAGAAAATTCTAATAAGCGATACATTTTCTATTAAAAATTCTAAAAAGCTATTATTTTTTATAGAAAAATCTAATAAGCAATAAATTTTTAAAGGAAAGTCATAAAATTTTGTAAAAAATTTCTTGTAAGAGATACATTTTAAAAAAAATATTCCTATAAGCGATCGAAAGTATGTATAAAATTTAAAAAAAAATACAACTTTCTCAAGAAAATTTCAATCGTCGATATAGTATTTAATAAAAAAAATAAATTTAAATTAAAATTTTTTAAATTTAAAAGAAACAATCTTATTTTAAAATAAAACAGCTATGAAATTGAGCTCAGCTAGTTTTTTTTTTTTTTTGTTTTAAAATTCTCGTTTTTATTTTAAAAACTGCAATGTTTATAACAAAAATTTTAAATTAAAAATAAAAATTTTTTGTTTAAAGTGATAATCAATTTTAATACAAAATTTACCACTTTTGTATTAAAAATTATAGTTTTTAAAACAAGAATATAGCCTTTTAAATCAAGAATGTAACATTTTTAAATTAAAAAGGTTGAATTTTAAATTAAAAGTACCTAATTTTGAAGGTACGTTGCTTCATACTTACCTTCATGCCAGCCAATACCTAAACATATCAACTGAAAAGGTATTATTAAATGTTTAAGGTTTTTAAAAGTATAACAGCCGTATTCATAAAAAAATCATAATTCAGGTTTTAGATGAATTTTAGTTAAAAAACATTTTAAGCCTAAAAAAGCTTTTTTTTAAATTCGTATTCATAATCAGCATTTTAACTAATAAACGTTTTACCGTCTTTTTTAATTTGATGGTGGCAACGCTATCTCTTTTATTTGTCACATGAATCATAATGATGTAAAACAGTGGTTATTAATTCATACTCGTATTCGTATCTAAAATTTTTTTTTGTCGTGTGTGAGAAAAAAATTGTTTTTTATATATGAATAGTTGTCTCTTATATTTAAAAAAATAAAGAGTTCAAACAAAACAAAACAAAGTGCAATTTAGATGATGATTTTATTGCTGATATCAAAAAGTATTCAAATAACGAGTTTTATTTTATTTGTTTTGATCGTTTACACATCACTAGTTCATAATGTACAATTAATAATTTTTTGAGCTTTAATTTGTGAAATTGAAAAATATATTAATAATATACATTTTTCATACATACATATTTTTGAATTTCATTTTATTTTTAATGTTTAAATACATAATAATATATTGTCTTAAAATTTCTCGCAAAACTGTTCAAAATGACCATAAACACACAGCAAAAAGCAAAAATGTCATTTTAAAATAGGTTTAAACAAGGGTCGAACCAATTTTAAAATTCGCTTATTTACACAAGGTTTAAAATAGGGTTTTTAAGGTAATATTCGTTTATGAATACAATTTTAACGATTTATGCTTAAAACAGATTTGAAATGGAGTTTAAAATGTTTATGAATACGGCTGTAAATATATACAGCTTTATACAACTTAAATGCTATTAAGTCTTATTTGGCTTTTCTTTTATATAATTATTTTTAATTGTTTAAGCTTGAGGTCTTTTTATTTATAAAATATTATATTTTTTATTCACCTGACCCGGCGCACAGTGCTTTGGCCCATAGACATAAATAAAAAAAAAAACAAGTCTTATATTGTGCTTAAAAATGTACAGATCGATAGATAACAAAATAATTAAAATGAATTTTGAAGAATTTTTAAGATTTAACTCTTTTTGGCGGCGCTTTATTTTCTCATAAATGTTTTTTTATTGGTTTGAAAAATGCTTATTATTTACTTAAGCTCTAAAAATGTTCTAACTTTGATGGAATATTAAAAAAAAAGAAAAATATGGTCTATGGGTTTTTTTCTGATTTCGAATATTTAGACTGTTTTCTAATAACTACAACAAAAAAAAAAATTTAAAAAATTTTACCACAACTTGAAAAAAAAAACTTTTTTTAAATGGCTATTTTCATGATTTTTGATCAAATTTTGATAGTTTTCAGGAGTTTAAAAGACAATTAACTACAAATACTGTGAAATATTAATTCAAACTTATACCATTCAATAAAAAACAACAAAAATCAAAATCAGCCGAATTATGAATAAAAATTCCCCGGGAGTTTTTTCCCTTTTCCCATTTTTACCATTGAGTTAACATAGGAAAAATGGGAAAAGGGAGAAAAATCCCGGGGAATTTTTATTCATAATTGGGCTGAATATGTATAAAAAATTGTTTGTGTTTGTCTGCATTTTACGGCATAAGAGGGCGCTGAAATCACAAATGCCCTTGGTCATCATCGAATATCACATACACACTGGCGATATAATTGTATAGTACGTAAAATTGAACAATTTTATTGCAAGTGTATGAGCCGCTTTAGATATAATTAAAATTTTTGTTGCAATATATTAAATCGCTTTTATATTCAATGTTTTCTCTTTTGCAACCACTTTAACACTTTAATTTTTAACTTTTTAAAAGACACAGCACCGAGCTCTATTTTTTTAATGACGCAAGAAAAAAAATGGCGTTAACACTGTTGTAGAAATATTGACATTTATAAAAAAGGTTTCTGCCCACTTTTAAAATTAAAATGCTTTATTTTATTTTCAATAACAAAACTATTTTGATTATAGTTCCGTTTTTAAAAATTTTCAAACAATCACGAAAAATTTTAAATTTTAAAATGTTTTTTCTGCTTCTTATAGTAAAAACAAAAGTGTTGCCTTTTAATATAAAATAAGAACATTTAAAAAAAAATTTTTTAAGAAACGCTTTTCTTAAAAAAGAACCTTTAAAAAAAATTTATCCTGGCTACGCCCATGTATTCGTGTACTGTCATCGGGAATATGTATGCCTGCAAAGTTTTATCCATTTGCATTGAGCAAAAGGCGGCCAAAAAAGCATTTTACCCAAAAAAAAAATTTTTTTGTCCCCCCCCCCTAGATTTTATCCTGGCTACGCCCATGTATTCGTGTATTTTCATCGGGAATATGTATGCCTGCAAAGTTTTATCCATTTGCATTGAGTATAAGGCGGTTAAATTAACGTTACAAGATTTGATTTTCCGAAGTGAAGCTAAAGAAAAGGTTTTAAAAAATTTTGCCCGCCCCCCTAGATTTTATCCTGGCTACGCCCATATATTCGTGTACTGTCATCGGGAATACGTATGCCTGCAAAGTTTCATCCATTTGCATTCAGTAAAAGGCGGTCAAAATAAAATAAAAAAAATTTTGCACATTCGTACATTTTTGTTTTAAATTAGATTTTTTATAAACCACACCGTTTCTTTTTAAAATAAAACTGAATATTTTTGTTTTTAATATTTTTTCAAAAAAATTGCTGCAATTTTAAAATAAAAACGCAAAATTTTGTTTTAAATAGCGTTTTTTGGTTCAGTGTATGTGTGTATATCACGGTTGAGGGTAGGATTAGGTACATTCTTATAGTTGATTGTTTCCTTGAATTTTGAGCGGTTTGCTACCTATGGACCTCAACAGCGGGGAAAAAGGTAAAAAAAATCGAATTTTTAAAGTTTTTTGCGATTTTGATTTTGAAGATGAAGTTTTTTTGATTTTATATGTTAACAATTTTTGTTCTTTATGGCAAGAGCTACAACTTTGTCTTAGATGGTAAATCAAAATTCCGAACGGCTTGCAAGATATGAGCCTGAGAAAATTATCACTTTTTTGCAAAAATCACACCGAAGCCCCTAATCTTTGGGGGCCATAAAAATAGTGCATGACTTTGGGCAAAACTGGGAGACATTGGTCTTTTTTTTGGTATTTTATCACATAGTGGTGTTCGTATATGGTTATTTTTCCATGACTTAAAAAATTACACACAGTTTAATTGAACCTGCAGGGTAATTTTTGCATCAACAATCAGATGTTTTAAATCAATTGTGGTTAAATTCGCCAACTAAAAGTCGTTCACAATCTTTTACAACAAATTCACATATGAAACTAGTATGTATTCTCACACACACATACAAAGCGTATAATTTTCAACTTATTTAGTGTTGCTCATACGTCAAGTAGTCCTTAACTTTAATACAGTGCAGGAGTAAACAAAAACAAAAGTATGAAAAATTTAATAAAAAGTATTTAGATCAATATATAAAATGTCACACAAACATAAAGTTGCCCAGATAGAAGCAAAAATATACGCAAGTATTTTATGAAATGGATGGTTCATATAAGTCACATAAGTTGTAATATACGATGGGTAAAAAAAAGAAGAAAAACAACCAACAACAAATATGGTTCAACCTCCATTCATTAGACCTTTCAGTAACTCAACCATTTTTCTTAACTTATATACAACAAACAAGTGTGTAACATTACGTATTTTTAAGTACCTAAAAGATGTGACACAACATGAGTAGTAATAGAGTTGTACTGTCACACAACTTTTTTTTAAATTTAAAAATTTATTTTAGTTCTTTAGAAACGTGACATAACAACTGTTACACATTTTGTAATAAATTCATTTTCTAGATGTGATAAATTAGCTTTGGAAAATGTAAGTATTCGATAAATGTCGTATGAATATTTAAAGTTATCGATACATTTTTTATAGAAAATTAATATAATCGATACATTTTCTATAGATAATTTATATAATCGTTACATTTTCAATACAAAATTTATGTACATAAATGAATAACTCAGTGTATCGATAAATTTCCCACAGAAAATTAATGTAATCGATTAATTTTCTTAAGAAAATGAAAGTAATTTAATTTAAGGAAAATAATTGTTTTATTGAAAACTAATGTAATCGATACATTTTATTTAGACATTATATGTAATCGATAAATTTTCGATAGAAAATTTATGATGTCGAATAGCTTAATGTTGAAAATAATAAATCACTAAACTTCTTAGAAAAAACTAATGTAATCGATAAATTTTTTTAAGAAACTTTAAGTATTTATTATGTTACATAAGTAACATAATATAATCGATAAAATAATTTAAAAAAACGATAAATTTTGTAAAGAAAATTAAAAGTATCTATAAATTTTGTACTAAAAATAAATTAATGTAATCGATGAATTTTCTTAAGAAAATTTTAGTAAAATGATATGGAAAATAACGAATCGATAAGCTTCTAAGCAAAAATTAGTGCAATCGATAAATTTTCTTTAGAAAATGTAAGTACTCTAAGCATTTGTATATGTTATCGATTAATGTTTGAAAAACAAATTTAAGTACTCGATTAATTTTGTATTGAAAATTACATTACAGTTGAAAATACTCGATGTGTATATGTAATTATTTATATAATCGATAAATTTAAAAAAAAAATTTAGTACTCGATAAATTTTCATTAGAAAGAAAATTTATGTAACCGACTAATTTTCTAAAGGAAATTTAAGTAATCGATCAATTTTCTATTTAAAGCTTTAGTAATCGATCAATCTTCTATTAAAAAATGTATGTAATCGTAACATTCTTTGTAGAAAATGTATGTAAATAATACATTTTCGATATTAAATTTATGTAAGGGAATATCTTGATGTAGAAAATAATAAATCGATTAATTATTCAGAGAAAACTAATGAAATCGATTAATTTTCTTAAGAAACTACAAGTAATCGATAAATTTTCTTATGAAAATAAAACTAATTGATAAATTTTCTGTTAACATAATATAATCGATAAATTTATTTAAAAAAACGATAAATTTTGTAAAGAAAATTAAAAGTATCTATAAATTTTGTACTAAAAATAAATTAATGTAATCGATGAATTTTCTTAAGAAAATTTTAGTTAAATGATGTAGAAAATAACGAATCGATAAGCTTCTAAGCAAAAATTAGTGCAATCGATAAATTATGTAAGAAATAAATGTTATCGAAAAATTTTCAATTAAGAATTAAAAAAATCGATATATAGGCAATAAAAAAAAATCGATAATTTTTTTATGGAAATCAATAATTTTTATGAAATTTCAGTTATGGATAAATTGTCTATAGAAAATTTGTGTAATCGATAAATTTTCTATAGAAAAATAAAGTAAATTTTTGTTTAAACTAATTTTGAAATATTTTGAAAAAAAATTTTCAAAGAGCAAAACAGAACGATTGAAATATACCGCATTTATTTGTACCATTTTTGTAATCAATCCGATAATTTTTACGATTTCTCAAAATTAGCTTCAATAAAAAAAAAAGTTTTATTCTTCTATTTAACATAATCATTAAGTGGTCATAAACACAATTTTATATTTTGGCCATAAAAAAAGTTTAAAGTTAAGAAAGTAAAAGTTTTCCCACCCACCGTACAAATAATATCTGTTTTCTTTCTATTATTTTTCATCAATTGAAGTAAAAAAAAATGTGTGTAAAATTGTGTATATGACGTTAATATTTTTATGTAAATTGTAATCAAGTTTCTCTCAAGTACTTATTATAACTGTTTTCAACATTATATTACATCTTATTGCATACTTTATGTTGCTGGTTTATTTTTGTCGTCAAGCTTTAACTTTATTGATCAAAATTTGTTTGAGTTTTAATTGTTACAGGCGTTTCCGTTTCCTGTTTATAATTTTTAGCACGGACATTTTGTCTACAAACAATATAATATCCCACTTCTGTTTATTATTAAGCCATTATTATTGTTGCTGTAGTTGTATTGTTGCTTGTACTAAAATTATGCCGACGATTTTGCAGGATTTTCTTACATACATTTCCCTCGTTAAATCACTAGCACTTGAGTTCTTTAATGATGAAAAAGACACACTCAGATAATTTCTGTTACAAGTGACGAAATGTTACAATCGGTATTGTGTAATAAAGCTTCAAATTGGTTTTTTGTGATATAAATTTTTTGATTGTTTATATTTAAAATTAGCCCTATTCACAATCTTCTGTTTATGAGATTGCAAATTTATGCAACTGTAAATATTTTCTATCAATTATGAATGACCACTTTGCTTTAGCTTACAATGCTTGTTGCAAAACTAGAAATTGACAGCTAATTGATAATTAGTTCACCGAGACTTAGCTGTAGGCTTGATATTAAATGTGGCATACGTCAAGTAAGTAAAAACTATTGGGTTTAAGTGTTGCATATTAACGAAAGAGTAACAAATGGATTGCTGTATATTTTGTTGGTGTAGAGTAAAAATATACTACAGATACCATTCTGCAAATGCTACGATGCAAGACCATTAACTTAAGATTGTGAATAGGGCTATTGTATTTAATAAGTGTATTTGTTTGTATTGGTTTAACTTTTACGTAATTCGATATTTTTTCCAATACCACTGTTTTGTCCCAAACATCTTACCACCAACAATCCCATTAATTGAAAATTAAAAAGTGGCTACACACAGAAAAAAATCAATGTAAAATCGTCAAATAAAAAACGAGGTTGATTTTACAGTTTTCGGAAGTGATTTCGCTTCATTATTACTTCATGTTAATTTAACATGATTTTACAATAACTTGCGAACAACATTTTTTCTTTTAAAATAACTATAATTCATGTTAATTTAACATTGTAGTTCAGTAAGAGCAAAATGTCATTTATATTGAAATAACAATCCGAATCACGTTGAATGAAAGTTATATCAAGTTGAAACAAAGTGAATTTAATGTAGAATCATATTAGTTTGAGTGTGATATAATAGTGAGAAGAAGCTTCAGAGACAACATATGCATTTATTTAAGAAATATTCAAAACACTTACTCCTGTAAAACATGTTTCACTTATTTTGTATTCCCCTTTGTTAACAGAAGCATCAGAAGAATGGCCCGGTATGGTTTTCGTCATCATCCTACTTTGAAAACTTGATGTACTATTTAACTAAATAATTTTGGGGGGGTGCTTTAACACCATGGTAGATAAGGCCATGATGGCTTTATCTCTCATTTCGCAAAATTTTAAATATGACCTTACCTCTCAATGATTGGGCAATAAGGCCATTATAGCTTTATCTCCTATTCAATTGAGCAATAATGCCATCATAATTTTAACTAAAATAATACGGGAATTTATATATAATAAAAAAAAGTATGTTTTTCTTTTTATGGTGTGGTTTTTTTTCTATACAAAACAAGTAAAACAGGTATTTATGGTTTCAATTAATTTAAAACAATGGTAATTTTAAATAGAGGCCATAATTTTGCAGAAAGTTACTACAATTTTTAATCAACATTGCGTCATGTTAATTTAACATTGATATTTTTTCTGCGTGTACATGCATACACCCAATTAGCAAAATGGTCATAGACGCAAATTTCGTCAACAATGTCTTCAAGACATTATGAAATATGTCGCCTATATAACATTGATGACGACAACATAAGTAACAAAACGTGTATCTTTTGTCTTGTTTAAAATCGTATTTACGTCGTTTTTTGAGACATTTTTTTTTTAAATTTGTCTTGAATAATACTTTATTAAGGACAACGTTGCATGCATTAAGTCATGTTTAAAACCACTTTGTAGACAAAATGCATGCAGTGGTCGCTCACGTTGTCCTCTACTAAAAAAAAAAATTAAAAACTGTATGTAATTTAAATTTTAAATTTCTTAATTTTTTGCTTTTATTATCATTATTTTTGAGAATAAAAAAAAACAAAAATAAATAATCCTGCCTGTTAAAAACTTTTTTTTGCTCTCCTGAAAAATAATTATTTTGTAACATACAACGTTATTCGCGTCTGTGCTTCAATTGTTAAATGGGACATACGTGAATTGATGGGACCAGAAGCATAAGCAAGTTAATGTTCCTGCTAACTACACTGCCATATGTTAAGTTCAGAACCCATTCCCGTATTAATCAAAAGCCTATGGGAGATCTGACAGTCTCCACACAGCCAGTATCCCCTATTCGAGCCCAGTCACCCAAACCCATCGGCCATTTCATTAGCGGTGATGTTCCAGTGACCAGGAACCTACCATACACTCTACATACGCTCCTAATATTTCCCTTCTACAATCATTTACTAGTTTGGAATTCACTAGTTGGAATTCAGAGCCCAACAAGGTCCTAAGAGCTGTCCACATATATAGTGACCTTACCAATTCTGCGGCCTTCAAAATCCCTAGAGCCTCCGCCAAAAATATACTGTAGTAGTCAGGAAACCTATTTGACCTTTTAGTATTTATATCCTCAAGGTAGACCTCACCCGTTCCCCTTATCCTGGATATATCGGCAAATCTGAAGTATCGCCGATATATCGGTATTGGTATTCGGTACATCCCTTATTGTCAATTACCCATCGGAGACTAAATTGTAGATAGTGTACTCCATACGATTTGCATGTTTCAGGCATTTACTATGGGTCTTGTACGCGTCCTCGACGTTGTCTTGAAGTCATGGCCAACTGGGCACATAAACATACATATGCACCTACCCTGCAAATAATAGGACCAATCCAAACACGCGTGTAAAGAGTAGCCCACAAGGGGCTAGGGCTAGTCCAAAAGTAGCCCAAACGTATTGAAAAAACTATTTAACATTACGATGTCATAGGGCAGGACCATATAACCCAGCTTTGGACTACAAAGGAGTAGTTTTAAAACTACTCCATGGTATGCTCAAGAGGATTAGTTTTGAAGTCGTTTAAAAACGAAAGCACGTCGTTAAAAACGAAGACATGGCGTCTCACTACAAATACTCTTTAACCATGGAATGGTCCATGCTTGCACTACATCGGACCAGTCCATGGAGTAGTCCATTTTATCAAAATGGATCAGGTGGTCCAATATTATTTGCAGGGTACATACATACTTAAGTATGTATGCATGTTAATTTAACAAGATAAACTTTTGATTTAAATAAAACAAGTTTTTATGGATTCAATATTGAACAATGTTATTTCAACGGTGAATAATATTAAATAAATGTGATTTAAGGTTATTTTAATATTTTTTTTTTTTAATTAATATAAAAGAATGATAAATTAAGAAAAAAGACATACTTTTGCCGAAATTTACTATGATTCTCAATCAACATTTCGCCATGTTAATTCAACATTGGTATTTTTTTCTGTGTGTAGAGGTTTTTTAAGTTGTCTTTTAGATTTGTAATAGTTGAAAATTTTCCTTTGGGGACTCTTCACTTTTATAATTATTTCTTAAGTATCATCAGATTTAATGGACAGTTTGGCCGTTTTTTGCTTGCAATTTCTTTAAATAAATAACAATAATAAAGTCTAGACTAAAGTAAGGACGAAAATTTTCTGTTTATTTTAATAAAATTTGCACACAATTACTTTGGAAATATTTCAAGAGAATGTTTTCCTAAAATGTACGATAACATATGGACAAATCCTGCGTGACGAACGCTACATTCGCACGCGTTTTCTGATTGAATATACACATTTTTTGGTCTTTCAAAAAAGATAGCTTCAACTTATATATAGTATTTAGTGACATTAATATGTACTTACGAATGGCATATATCATAATTTCTTAGCAAGTATTTGTTGCGAAATAATTGATCACAAAGTTTTGTGACGCACGCTACAAAAAGTGGAAGTAACTTCAAAGGTTGAAGTGCGTTTTCCTAATTTTTAGCGAATTTTGCATGATAAGGTATACAAAATCTGATTCCTAAATAAAAGTTGAGTATAAGAGAATTCTAAACGCACTTATTTTCAGCCAAAAAATGTTGTGATTTTTTGACAAAAGCCGTGAACCCTTTGTGACGCACGCTACGTAACGCACGCTACAGTTTTTCCAGTAGTATTTTATTATTATATTTTATTTATTTTAACAAAACAAATTATATTGTTATAAATTGCATTTCTTAAACTAATTTCTTAACTAAGGAATGTCAACTTTTTTTTTAACGAAATTTGTATTTTGATAAGTCTGCTCTAAGTGCTATTTTAAGCACAAAAATCACCTAAAATAATGCTAAATTCACGTATTTTATTAAAAAATCAGCAGTGGGGTAGGATTTGGTAAAAATTATTGTATTGATGGTCATTGAAATACATATTTTTTAATGTAAAAATGAAATTAAACATCTAGTCTTATATTCCGTTAAATAAAAATTCATTTGAAAAATTTTTGGTTGGTGGACTGTTTCTGGGATTTGCCCATATGTATATGTATATTAGAGTGACCACCAGGCGCGGATCCAGCTTGAGCCTTAGGGGGGGGGGGCAATTAGTTTTTTAAAACAATATGTGTATACATATTATATTTAAACAATAAGGTTAAATAAAATATAAGGTGCGCTGAGCCATGTTTTTATTCGACGAAGGGTAGGAAATGACCTCACGCTCTTAGCATTACTGACGAGCATTGACCTGAAACTTTGAAATATTTTTCTTAGATTTATGTAGATATCTTCATCACAGTTTATAAAAACATCTACAACGTTATCTGATAGATTTTCAGATATTTTCCATGTTTATTGCCAATGCAACAATTCAGGCTCAAGTTTAGATGTTAGTAGGTGTTTATCTCTTTTATCAAATATAATCCGCTAGTTGTGGTTTTAAAAGTTCTGTATCTGTATATGGGCATATCCCAAAAACAGTCCACAAACCAAAAATTTTTCAAATTAATTTTTAATTACCATTTGAAATGTACAGCACTCAAAGCACGTGACGCTGATGCTCTTGCTGATCCAGTTAAATCCCTTCAGTGGACCTGTAAAAATTGCAAGCAAATTAATATTGAGTTTTATTAATTTGTTAAAAGTTATAAGGATGATTTTGATAAACTTAACAAAAACTTTTTAGCTGTTCAGACTGAGCTTTTAAAATTTGGGGAATTGTTTTCAAAATTTTCGAACCTTGATAAATTTGTTAACTCACCAAAAGTATCATCCCCGAAGAGAAAGAAAACATCCACCAGGTCTCATGTTACACCAGTAATGGCTAACTCCTCTGGTCCAGAATTAAGCACTGATAATAACATTAATCTAATATCAGCACCAAATTTAGCTACGAATGTTATCCCTCTACTGGGTAATATTCCTATATCCGATACTGATACTGGATCTAAAAATTCTGCTGATCTTAGTCCTTGCCCAACGGGTTCTGAAGTGGTAACTAATGCTGGCAATTTTACCGTTCCTAAGCCATTAATTGTTGTGCCTCCAAAACGTACAATTTTTATTTCCCGTTTGGCTTGCGATACAACCGTAGAAGACATCGATTATTACATTAAAACAAAACTCGGTTCTAATGTTGATATTGTTATAAACAAATTTTCATACTCTCAACCCAGAAGTATAACATCGTTTAAAATTGCTGTTGCTGCTTGTGTCTTTGATCAGATTATTGATACCTGTTTTTGGCCTGATAATATCATTGTTCGTGAATACATCTTTAAAGATAATCCAAGAGCTACAAATATTGCTCGTTTGCCACCTAGAAGACCGTTTGCTTCAAAAAACTAATTGGCTCTAAGAATCGTTTAAATTTTATTTATCAAAATGTTCGTGGATTAAATACCAAATTGTCTACTCTCTTGGTTAATAGTTATGACTTCACCTACGATGTTATTATCTTAACTGAAACCTGGCTAAAAGATGATATTTATAATACCGAAATTCTGTGTAATAAATACCAAATATTTAGGTATAATCGAAATGCACGTAGAGGTGGTGGAGTTATGATTGCTGTCTCTTGTTTATATCCATCTGAAGTTATAGTTACTGATACCCTTGGTATTGAATTTGTTGCTGTTGTGGTTAAATTGAAAAATAAAAAAATCTACTTCACCTGTTCTTACGTTCCTCCGGATTCTGATAGTGCTATTTATTTAAAACATGTTCAAGCTATTAATTCTGTTATGCTAAATGTTTATAATGATGACTCTATTTTTGTTGTTGGTGATTTCAACTTGCCCTCAATATCGTGGATGAAAACGTCTGATACACCTTATTTAATTCCAGTCAAAAATAAAAACTGTCACGATGACTTCTTGAATGAAATTCTTGGTTTATCTCTGTTTCAAATAAATGACGTATTCAATGACTTTGGTAAGCTGCTTGATTTGGTGTTCGTAAATAATGTGGATGATTGTATTATTACTCGCTCAGAACCAATAACGTTGCCTGAAGATCGTTATCACCCCACTATTGAAGTGAGTTTTTTAATTCCATCAGAAGTTAAATTAAAGCCATTTAAGGTCGATAAAGTTTTTTGTTTTAAAAGGACTAACTACAACTTATTGAACCAATTAATAAGTAATACGTGCTGGAGCAACGTCCTACCTTCTCAATTAAACAACAGCTCGGACATTGATGTGATGGTTTCTAAATTTTATGAAAAAATGTACGCCTTTTTTGATATTTGCATACCTAAACCATTTGTTTATACTCCAGTTGGACCGCCATGGAACTCTAAACAGCTTACTAGGCTAAAAAATCTAAAGAATAAAAATTATAAAAAATTCAAAAAGTCTGGATCATTTATTGATTACGGAAAATACTCTGTCAGTCGTTCAGAATATAATCTGCTGAATCATGCTTTATATAATCAATATATAAATAAGGTGAAAAACAATTTCGTTCGAGACCCAAAATCGTTCTTTGCATTCGTCAACTCTAAAAGAAAATCTAATGGATATCCATCCGTTATGAAATTTTGTTGCCAAGAATCTGGAGATTCTCAGGTCATATGTGATATGTTTGCCGATTTTTTTGCCACGACTTATTCTGATGCTGTATACGATGATAGTAATGGTTATCCCTATATGCTCTCATCAAACCATGCAATCTCTTTCCCTACTTTTAATAGCAATGATATTTTGGTCAACTTAAAAAGGCTAAAGATGTCTTTTAGTCATGGTCCTGATCTTGTTCCAACGTGTATTTTAAATCAATGTGCTGAATCATTAGTTACGCCATTAACTTTTATGTTAAATGCGTCGATTATATGTGGTTATTTTCCCGTATTATGGAAAGATTCGTATATAAAACCTTTATTTAAATCTGGCAATAAATCGGATATAACAAACTATAGAGGAATTGCCAAATTGAGTGAGATTCCAAAACTTTTTGAAAAACTAGTTACTGATTTCCTCAGTCATCACACCTCGTCCTTACTGGCAGCTTGCCAGCATGGTTTTAGAAAAGGCTGTTCAACTACAACGAATGTACTTCATTTAACAACTTTAATTAATTGTGCATTTACACAAAAGAAACAAACTGATGCTGTTTATACTGACTTCAGTAAAGCGTTTGATAAAGTTAACCATCACCTTCTTCATACTAAATTGGATTTATTAGGTTTATCCCGTAGAAGTTTATGCTGGTTAAGTTCTTATTTAATTGGAAGAAAGCAAAAAGTACAATTCAATAATTGTATATCCAAGTACATTTATGTTTCGTCCGGTGTTCCCCAAGGCAGTCATCTTGGCCCACTTTTATTTTCGCTGTTTATTAATGATCTGCCCAACGTTATCAAGTTCGCCAATATATTGATGTATGCTGACGATGTAAAAATTTCCATTCTTTTAATTGCTTCGCTGATCATTTTTATCTTCAATCGGATCTTAATAACTTCTTTTTATGGTGTAATCATAATATGATGCGTTTTTATAGAAATAACTGTATTGCCGTTAATTATGCTTTTGGTGGCCATCAACTGGAGTTGGTTGATTCGTTTCTTGATCTTGGAGTCTTACTGGATCCTAAATTAAACTTTGTTTCTCATATAACATTAACTGTGAATAAAGCTCGAGGTGTTCTTGGCTTTATTAAGCGCTGGGCTAAAGAATTCACCGATCCATACATAACGAAGCAACTTTACGTATCACTCGTTAGCCCAATCTTAGAATATGCGTCAATCATTTGGGACCCATTTTACAACATTCACAATTCTCGTATTGAATCAGTCCAAAAACAATTTTTATTATTCTGTTTACGTGATCTACATTGGAGTTACTCGACAAACTTTCCTTCATATGCTAGTAGACTGGCATTAATAAAATTACCATCGCTCAAAAGTCGTCGTACAATGTTAAATGTTTCTTTTATGGTTAATCTTAATTATGGTAATGTTTGTTGTGATTTTTTGTTAGAGTCTGTTAAATTTAATATACCTAGTCGCAATACGCGTCATTATAATCTGCTCTTTGTTAAATTTTATAGAGAAAATTATGCTTTTGCTGATCCTTTTTCAAGGTTATGTAGACAATTTAATTCTCTGTCACAATTTGTTGATTTTTCTTTATGTTTAAATTCCATAAAGCATAAAATTATTGTTTTTCTTAATTCGTAAATTTGTATGTACATATATTCTGTAAAGTTTAGTATATTTTAAAATGCTTATTGTTATTCATTAATTTTAAGTCAATATTGTTATTAGTCAGTAAGGATAATATCCATTGATTAAATAAATAAATAAATAAATAAAAAATAAAATAAGACTAGATGTATAATTTAACTTTTATATTAAAAAATATGTATTTCGACGATCATTACAATACAATAATTTTTACCAAATATTACCCCACCCCTGATCTCATAATGTTATACATGAATTTAACATTATTTTAGGTGCTCTTTGAGTTTAAAATAGCACTTACAGCAGACTCATCAACATATAAATTTCGTTAAAAACAAGTTAGAGTGCTTTATTCGGCTGTGCCGAATCTTTGATACCTTCCACCGACACTTCGAATGTTTAAGGAGTAATATCTGTATGATGTCTACTTATTATTATAATATTTATAAAAACAGACATCTGCATTAAAATTGGTTGCGGTTTAAACCTATATTAAATTATTGACCGACAATCAGAAAGTTGAATGATTTTTTTTAGCAATTTTAACTAGCTTGAGTAAAATATCATGATTCGTAACAGTTTAAGCCGAAGCTAAATGATTTTCAGGAGGGCAATTTATATTGAAGCGATGGTAAGCTATGAACCAATCATCCCAAATTCTGCAGAACGATTTCTGGTATTAAAAAACATAAATTTCAATACAGCGGTGCAATTAGTTTAAGCGTTTGCAGTGAATTTCAGAAGGCTGCTTAAATGGAATCTAAGGTAAATTATGGACCGTATATCACAAAATTGCATAACATTTTTTCTGACCATATGAAGCTTAACTGGAAGAAAGTTTACCGCGTATTTAATTATTTTACCAGAGTAGGCTTTATATGAGGCCTATGGTAAATTATGAACCGATTTACACGAAATTTCACAGTAGCATTACTAGTTCTAAAAAAAAATAATATTGTTATGATAGCGTTATTTTTTACGTTTTTAGGCGTACTAAGCTGTTTTCCGGGAGTAAGGTTTATATGGGGCCTAGGGTAAATTTTGAACAGATCTTCACGAAATTTCACAGTCTTATTTCTAGTCCTGTAAAACTTGTATGTACCAAATTTTTTTATGATAGCACTATTTGTTACGGATTTATGTTTATATTGGGCCAAGGGTAAATTATGGACCGATGTTCACGAAACTTCACAGAGTCATTTTTAGTCCTATAAAACTGTGACGAGCCAAATATTGTTATGATAGCACTGTCAATTAGGATTTTAGGCGTATATACTATTTTCCGGGAGTATGGCTTATATGGGGCCTAGGGTAAATAATGGACGGATCTTCACGAAATTTTACAACGTGATTTCCAGTCGAATAAAACAAACTTTTGCAAGACCTTATATCATTCTGTGCATTATTTCACCATTTAAGTTAGTTTTTGTAACAAAATTAAAAATTTTTTTTTGGTGGTGGTCCCACATTTTGATTCGTAGCTCTGATCCTACGGAACGATTTTGCTGGATTTCAATCCCAAACTGCTTAGGGTAACTACAAACAATTTGAAACCCAGTTTTTTTAGTTCTTTTGAGTTTTTCGAAAGTGAGCGTGTCTTCAACAGACGGACACACGGACAGACAGACGGACATGGCTTTATCGACTTAGAATTACTCAAGGACCCAGAATATATATACTTGATGGGGTCTGAGATGAATAATAAAAAAGTTTCACACGGAATGACAAACTTAGTACACCCTCTTCACAACTAATTGTGGTGGAGGGTATAAAAAGTTTGATATTAGAAAATTAGTTTAATATATAATTTGTTTTGTTAAAATAAATAAAATAGGGTTAATTATATACTACTGAAAAACTGAAGCGTGCGTTGTAAGGCGTGCGTCACAAAGGGTTCACGGCTTTTATCAAAAAATCACGAATAAGTGATTTTAGAATTCTCTTATATTCATCTTTCTTTTAGGAATTATACTTTGTATACCTTATGATGCAAAATTCGCTAAATATTAGGAAAACACACTTCACCTTTTAAAGTTGCTTCCACTTTTTGTGGCGTGCGGCACAAAACTTTCGCAACAAATGCCTGCTAAGAAATTATGATATATGCCATTCGTAAGTACATATTAATGTCACTAAATAAATCTTTGAGAGGCCAAAAAATGTTTATGTATCAATCAGAAAACACTTGCGAATGCAGCGTGCGTTACGCAGGATTTGCCCATATGACTTGATTACACTTTGAGGTAGAAGATTAGGTTTGTTCAATACGTTTAGGATATCTATTGGGAAAGGTGTTTTGAGATCTTCTAAAATAAATTCAATTAGAGGAATGTAACCTACAACTCGTTAAAATCTTGTCTTTTCGATTGGAACCTCGATTTGAACGCAAATAACTTTAACTTTTTCCAAAATCGCTTTAAATTGTTCTTCGGCTTTATTTCATTTCTCTGTAAGGCACATGATTAAAGTTTTGATAAGTTGATCCTTTTTTAAGATCTATATCGTGTTTTTTTTTAAATGATACTAAGCGGCTGTCTTACAATAAGTATCATACTTAATATGTTTAATCCGCAAATGAATTCAAAAGTTCTAAGTGAGTTCCTTAATATAAGGCTTTTGATGAAGTATCTTAACCTTTCCACTCAGATATTTGTTCCAAAGCTTCTACTATATATTGTACACTTGTTGCAAAGTGTAAAGCTGAGTCGTGGCGGTCCACCCATCTTGTCTCGCATAATGTAGAGAGTTTGGTTTTATTTAAAAAATTTTGTCGTTTCCTAAACAAATGGTACAACTTTTTGTATTGGTGGCAGTTTATTGCTTTTAGAAATTGAGTTGTTTGATTTATGGGAATAGCAAGGAGTTTGTTTCGCATTTGTCGCGGTTTCCAGAGTTTTTTAACAGCTCCATTTTCTGCTGACATCAGAGGACACCCATCTGTTCCATCTCCTACACAATTTTTTAGGTTAAGACCAAAATTTGGCAAAGCTTTAAGAACTATTGATATATGATAGTGCCTTCGCATCAATTGACACATCAACGTCATAAATATCCTTTGAATATCCTTTTCAAAGGCGTTTACAACAAAGCCAATAAATTCTTCCCTAACAACTTTTTGTTGTATGTATGAAATATCTTAAAGATAAGGAAATCTGGCTTTTCCCCGACAAATCCGTGCTTTCGTCAAAAATTATCGAATAGAATTTTGATTCATATAGCACATACATACATACATAAATATTGCATTTACTAAGGCTTATTAATAATTCAAACGCACGCATTATCAAGTCAGGCGCTTAGTCTTTGGATATAGATGGCACCTGCTGGGATTGAATGTAGAATAATAAGTATTTGAATACGGTTAACTAGATGTTTCATTGAAAATATCTAATAAATAACTATGCAAAACTTGATCGTGTTACCCTCAAGTAATCTAAAAAGTGACTGATAAGCTAACAGCAGGTAAGCCACATGGTGACTTTACAATTAAACTTTAAGAATTTAAAGCTGCCATTTTCTGCTGAAGATATGGTAACTTCAATGACAGTTTTTGGTCAAATTAAATTATTCAAACTTTTTCAAAAAACACAATTTAAAACAAAAAACAAAACAATTTACCATTACAAACAAAAATAAAGCACAAATAATTGATTCCTGCTTTCAATTAAAGTAATAAACAAAAGGCGCTGCCAAACCAAATGTAGTCGGTATATACTGCAATGTTGCCGCAGTATATAAATTAGGTTTTTCCGTTATCGGAAAGTTGCAATAATTTGGAGGCCGCACTATCAAGTTTTGCCTTTCAATTTCTTTCAATTTGCAATACACTTCTCACTTTTTACTAACACACTCACACTTTTTAAATTGACCACGAGATTGCTTTCAAACAAATTGAGTGCAGCCTAAGTCACAGCTATCAATTTATGTAAATTTTGACAAGCAGTATATGTTCAAGGCTATCAAGAAAAACTTGATAGTGTGGCCGCAGGGTAATGTAGAAAACTAAATGGTCACTTTATCATTCACGATAGCTTTTGTACACGTTGATAATGGCGCTAAGTTAAGCCATTTAATTTTAATTTTTTTTTTGTTTGGTGATGTTTTAACGCCGTTTTTGAAAACTCAATACATATTTTGGAGGTGTTTGGCAAATTTCAAAAACCGTTTATTATTTATTGTACTTGGAAACATTTTTTTTTTTTTTTTTTTTTTTAATTTATTTTTATTATTGAATCTTTCTTATCGAAATTTACAATATGTATTCAAATCTTAATTCTACTTGTTGTTTATTAGTTGTTACCAGTGAAACCACTAACTGCTGTATTCAAATTTTAAAAATGTCTTCTAGTTAGGCTCAAAGTATCGGTTCTTTTTAGCCTCTGGTGACCTTCAAACTGAAGCAAACCCCGAGCGAGGTACAGTATAACCCGGTTAATTACCCCACGCTTAAATGCCTTTCACGCTTATTTACCTCGAGTTTTAAATCCCCGTTTTTTTTCTTTCATTTTTTAAACAAAAATCCACGTTTAATTGCCATACGCTTAATTACCCGATTCGGATAATTGCCTTAAAAATTTAAATCCCAAAACAAAATTATACCTAAATTTCATTCGTTTAATTGCCTCAGTACTATTTGACAAAAACACAGCAAGTAAAGCAACCAAGTTTTACATGTTAATAATTTTAAAATATGCACTAAATTTATTTAAAAAAATATGCCTAAAAAAACAAAATATGGCTTGATTAAAAGCAAAATATTCAACAAATTAATATTTGCATTAAAAGTTATGTTATGAGGTCAAGATTCATATAAGAGTTATATATTATCTAGATACACCAAATTTATGAGATATTTTGTCTTAAAGAGATTAAAGTTTGCATGGGGACTATGTGATATTATAGACCGATTCTTGCAATTTACATAGGTTTCGTTCTTATGACAATTAAACGTATTTACCCATTTTATTAAATTATCTAAAAACTTCTACCTTAACTTTTCGCACAAGGTTTACATGGCAATATGGACGGACGGACGGACGAACACGAAAAGATAACTTAAAAAAGTGTTTCTGATTCGATCGTTTACTAAACGATGCGTCTAGGTTTCTATGTTATAAGTTGCGAAAAACATTTATCTTCAACAAAAACTTGCTTTGGCTTAAAATTGTACAGTGAAAATTTAATGTAGGTGGCGAAATTAAAGCAACAGAAAATTCATCTGTTAACCAGAATTTTAAGCAATTTTTTTTTTTTTTTTTTGCTTAACATGTATTAAAATATGTTTTAAAAACATAAAATATGTGTGCAATAAAAATGCAGCAGTGGCTAAAATTTTAAATATTATTTACAAACAAATCGATACCAAAATTCATTAAAAGCTCTAAACGCATAAATATATTGTTTCTAGTAGTAGTAGTAGTAGGATATGACAGGACATCTCAAAAAGCACTATAGATAAAATTTAAGACAACAAATCCCATTGTTGATTTAGCTGATACATGTAAAACTTCCTTTCTTAAATTTTTTCATACATCAAAGTTAAGTTATCTTGTAAATAAATACGTCTAATTACCTCACTGAGGTATTTAAACGAATTCGCTTAATTACCTCAATGAGGTAGTTAAACGTATTCTTATTATTACCTCAACGAGGTAGTTAAGCGTATTGGTTTAAATGCTTTCCCCGCATAATTACCCAAAAATATTGGCATTTTTGTCGAGGTAATTATCCGTGGAATACTGTAGTTAGGGTGGACCATTAGTTTATCGATGTAGCTTATTGAATATTTTTTAATTTCCTCCTGGATAGTGGGGACGTTGAGATCTCTGTGGATAATTTCATTACGTATATACCATGGGGCGCAGACAATTTGTCGTAATATTCTAGACTGTCTTCTTTGAAGCTTTTGGATGTTAGATGCGCATGCAGTACCCCATAATTGGATGCCATATGTCCATATTGGTTTTATGATGGACTTGTATAAGAGAATTTTGTTGTCTAAGGACAAGTTTGAGTTTCGACCGAGAAGCCAATGTAGTTGAGCTGCTTTAAGTTTCATAGCCGTTATTTTCGCTTCAATATGACGCGACCAGGTCAAGCGTCTATCTATATGAATTCCCAAGTACTTAACATGGTTTTCTACCGGAACAGTGATGTTATTTATTTTTACAGCTGGGCACGTTTGTCTTCTGAGCGTGAAAGTTAAGTGAGCACATTTAGCCGGGTTAACCTTTATTCTCCATTTTTCTAGCCAGGCCTCTAGCTCATTGATGTGGGACTGCAGATTTTGCGATGCGACTTTTGGGTCATGGTTAACGCTAATAAATGCTGTGTCGTCTGCAAATGTAGAGGTATGCGTGCTCAGGTTTGTTGGCATATCCGCTGTGTATATTATATATAGAAGCGGTCCTAATATGCTGCCTTGGGGAACACCAGCAGAAATTTTCTTGAGGGGGGAGTATTTATCTTGCGACCTTACTATGAATGTTCTGCCTGTTAGATAGCTCTCCAGAAGCTTGTGAGTGTTTTGAGGAAGCGTTCGTTTTATTTTGATGAGTAGCCCATCATGCCAAACTTTGTCAAAAGCTTGGGAAATGTCTTTAAACAGTGCTGAGCAGTATTGCTTTTTCTCAAACGCCGATCTAATAAGGGTGACAATTCTATGCACTTGTTCTATTGTACCATGTTTCGCTCTGAATCCGAACTGGTGGTCCGGGATGATGTCGTGTTCATTTAGATGAGGAGTTATACTTAAAACGAATATTTTTTCGAAAAGCTTCGATAGGATTGACAATAAGCTTATCGGTCTGTACGACGCAACCTGGCTAGCATCTTTTCCTGGCTTAGGAATCATAACAATTATAGACCTCTTCCATGAGGATGGGAAGTATCCGACTCTTAATATAGCGTTAAAAATGAGCAGTAGGATTCTGGAAGCAGACGATGTTAGGTTTCTTATCATTGACCCTGTGATGCGGTCAGGTCCGGGAGATTTTCTAATATTCACTTTTTCTATTGCAGATTTTACTTGAGTTATGTTAAATTTTAATGGATGGTTTACCTTATCAGGAATGATTGGACGACAGGAACAAGTATGTGCATCATGTGGCGTGAAAACTTTCTCAAGGTGGCCCGCGAAAGCGTTTAATTTTTCATGTGTGTTTTTGGCCCAAGTGCGGTTTTCCAGTCTTAATGGAGATTCTTGGGTTATAGGGCATTTCATATGCCGTACAGCCTTCCATAAGCTATAATTGGTGTTTTTTGTGGCGTCTAGGCTGTTTAGATAGCCTTCTGTTGCGGACTCGTGGTTCTGTCTCAATTTGTTGCGAAGTGTGGTCAGGCATAATTGTAGTTGGGCCTTAGTGGTTGGGGAACGACTGTTTTGCCATTGTCTTCTTAACTTCCTTTTTTCTCTGATAAGGGCCTCTATATCCGTCGATGTATTGTAAGGAGCACGTTTAGTTGTCCGCTTGATTGGGGTTGCATTTCTTGCTGCAGTATCCAAGACTTGTGTAAATCGGTCGACAGCTATTTGGATGTCAGATGAATTTTTTAGGGGAATGCACTGTGATAGGTGAGAGCTCACATACATTTTATACTTTAACCAATTTTTGTTTCTGTTTGGATAGGAAATAAAGTTTGCAGCGGCAGCGTCAGAGTTACCTTTTAAAATGAGGATTGAAGGTGAATGATCAGACGAAAGATCATAGGAGGAACTAACTAGTACCTGATCGCGCTTGATGTTTTTAGTTACAGCAAAGTCAATAAGGTCTGGTAGCTTATTGAAGTCGGTTGGCCAATAGGTGGGCTTACCACTCGATACCACATCAAAATTATTTGCAGTTACGGTATTGTATAGCTGATTACCTCTAGGACTAATAAGTCTGGAGCCCCAATATGTATGTTTAGCGTTGTAGTCGCCAGCAGCAATGAATTTCTGGCCCAATGTGGAGAAGAAGTTGAGAAATTTATCGTTTACAATTTTGTGCCTCGGGGGACAATAAACGGATGTTAACGTTAGATTGAAATCAGTAAGATTTATAGATGTGGCCTGGATACAATCTTCTTCGTACTCTGGCAATGGCAAGTGTCTGATGTGTTTGTGCACAATTATGGCTGTGCCACCAACATGTAGCAAAAACTAATTACACTTTCCAGGTATTGCTTTCTTTTTTGCCGCACAGTGTAATAATTTCATTTATGGTGTTTCCTTTTCTGACATGTATCGTTCCATGTATTTTGCCATTCGTGGGGGTTTTTTGTTTTATTCTTGAAATATATGAACAAATAAATGGCAAATATGTTTCATATCTTTCCCCCAGTTATATTGCAGTACACTTTTTTGCAGCTGCGTCAAGTACTTTTTTGTTTATACCTACTTTTGTTTTTCTGCAATTGGTTTTGTATTGTGAAAGTGTAATTAACTGAAATTGATAAAAAGGATGTTGTTTCACTTTAATTAAAAAATTGTTATTACGGAAAATTTTTGTAGCAGGTGAAATATGAGTCCTTAAAAAAAATTTTAATTGTGTACATTTTTACTCCTCTTCCTTTACTAGTTCGAAATTTCAGAGCATCTAACATTGCCTTGCTTATCGGATTTGAACTTACATCTTTTTCTTGTCGTAATCAGTAAAGTTGCCAAAATTAAATCAAAAATCTTGGGAGTTCCCGCACAACCTTTCCCAAAAAATTTACGGGATCCCGCGCTTCACACCGCAGCCACACTATCAAGTTTGGTTTGATAGTCTTTTAAATATGGGCATTTCCATGTCACCGTACGTGACATTTGTACATCTTCAGAGAGATAGAGATTTTGCAAATATAGCACTGGAATAAACTGGGAAAAAATGTTTATCATTATGTTTCATTTATAGGGCACTACATATAAAAAAAAAATTATCAAATTCGGAATCTTGTTTTCCAAAATATCGAGCAAAATAAGAGCATATCGTACGTGACATAAAACGGAAGTGATTTTGGGGTGAATGCAAAAAAATACGTTGTAATAAGCTATAAGTACCTCTGCAAAGTACAGTTTGCGTGTTTTTTTCTTTTCTACCGTATTAAAAAAAAAAGTTTCAAGCGTTTTAATTTTTTGATTCTTAGTTGACATTCTCATGGAAGTGCCCATATACTTTTGTCAAAATTTACATAAATTGAAAGATTTGACGTAGGCTGAACTAAATTTTTAAGCAATTTACTTTCGAGATGTCATTAAGAAAACAATTTAAAGGGTTTTCCAATAAGGACTTGACAACTTCTTTTTTTTTATAAAACGCAAACCATTTGAGGTATTTCCAAAACGTTTTGATTGACTTGAAATGCAATCAAAACATTTATGAATGGAACTCGACTTCGTTCATATGGCCACCGCGGACACGTCGGCAGCGGTCGATTCGTTGGACCCAATTTTCAATATTGGCTCTGAGTTCTTCCAACGTTGCGGCTTGTTGGCATACACCAATGATTTGACGTATCCCTAAAGAAAAAAACCTAGAGGCGTTAAATCGCACGAACGTGGCGACCAATTTACTGGTTCATTTCTTGAGATAACACGCTCACGAAACTTACTCTTCAATAAATTGATTGTACGGTGCCACAGTCCTGTTGAAACTACATGTCGTCCAAGTACATGTGTTCCAATTCAGGCCAAAATTATCGTTAATCATTGCGCGATAACGATCGCCATTCACAATAACGTGAGGATCGTTATTGTCGGCAAAAAAATATGACCCAATGACGCCGCCGGCATGCAAACCGCACCAAACCGGTTTTTTTTTTGTGAAGTGGTGATTCATGAAATTTTTTCACTTAACTTGTTCTTGTTTGTCTACTAGGGCAAGAATAACGACCGAACATTGGAGTTAACGCTCTTAAAGTTGCGGTCACCGACTCCGAATTTCGGGAGTTCATTTTTGTAATTTGCATACGTTGTTCGTGTACTTTACCATGATGCAAATGTTAAGTTTACTGAAAATTTTAAGTTGTCAAGTACCTATTGGAAAACCTGGTATAAAGATAAACTTGTAATCAGCTGTTAAATTGAATATAAAATTGCCAAACAAATGGAAGGATAAAATTTAAAGCAATTTCGTGGTCAATATAAAAAGTGAAAGCAAAATTTACTACATATTTTGAAAACTTGTGTGTTTTATGATAAAATATTACACACTCATTTGCTGCAAGACCGGCATAACTCAAAAAAATCAATTTCGAGTTTTTGATTTGCTCTGACTACTTAAAAAAAAACAAGGCACATTCTGTTCAAACTGAGAAAAATATAAAGATTAATTTAATACACAATACAAATAAAAACAAAGCGAACAATTCTGCATCTCTAACTCCAAAATTTAAATTTTTGAGTTATGCCGGTCTTGCAGCAAATGAGCGATATATAAGGCATCATATTTTTAGGAAAGAAAAAGAAAATTATCCATATTTTTTAATTTTTTCATGGCATTAAACAAATAACGTTAAATTCTTTTTGACCAGCCACGATTCAACAAATCGATCGATATATTTTCTTTAGAGCTTAAAAGTAATCGATAAATTTGTTTATAAACTTTGTTAGAAATCAATTAATTTTGTGAAGAATAGTGGATTAAAATACCTAAAATAAATATATATTTAAGGTACTTTCTTTTCCACTGTGATTCATATAAAAAATTGCTTCAATTTAGGGACACAATATTGAACAAATTAATTGTTTTATTTTACTGAGCACTTGTGGTCGTATTAAAAGAAAAGTAACTAATTGATTTTTATTTTCTTTTTGCTTAACAATTCTGAAAGAAAATAAAAAAATCTCTTTAATTAACCCACATTTTGCAAAACCAATAACAATCCAGTAGGAGTGCTTAATTCGGCTGTGTCGCATCTTTGGGACTCTACAAAAATATAAAATTTGTCATAAATTATGAACCAATCTTTTCAAGATTTTTTCATATAAAACTAACAATTATGCCAATATTCATGATAGCATTATTATTTATTAAATTGAATTCCATATTGTGTTATTTTTATTTCTATACTAAATTTAAACAAATTTCGCAAAATTATCTTTATTTTTAACGGTTGCAGGAGTATTAAAGTGTATTCCAAAAGTGCGGTTTTTAAAAGACTATGCTTTGCTTTCTAATCCTATGAAAATTAATAATTCTAAATTTGGTTGGCCGATCACCATTAAAAAATTATAAACATTGAAGTGTTTTGATTAGCGTTGCCATTTTGGTGCCTTTCGGGTATTTTTTGGTGCTTTTTTGCTTATGCAATACCCGAAATTTTTTTAAACACCCGTTTTTGAAAAGCGGGTATTTATAGTGCTTTTAACAATTTCTCACAGTGCTTTTAAGTGCCTTTTACAATATTTATTTTTTTTTTGTACCATTTTTTAAAACTTCGATTATATTGAGGATGATTAAGATGAGATTTGCTATTTGGGGTACATTTTTAGGAAGGCGTGTAAAATTTTAAGGTATCAAATGATAAAAAAAAGTGATAAAAGAAAGTTACATTCGTTTTACCAAAAACTTTATTTACGAGGTTAGAGCTAGGCTTCCTAGCAATTTGGAAATTTTACAAAACGTTTACTTTTTAGCGTTGACAGCATATTTTTTTTTATTAAAATTTGGGCTGTCATTAAGTTTAATAAAGAATGGTCGGTCCTTGCAAATTTTCGGTAATTGCAACAGGCCAGATTTTTTCTAACTACGAAAATCTAGCTCGCACTTTATTACTGTTTTATGACCAATTCAAACTCAGCTGATGATGATAAATTTAAAAATGTTTAAATGAAAATGGTCACCCATCAACGCAATCGTCTTTTTTAAATTTTGGAGGTATATAATATTCGGCACAGCCGAATGCAACTTGTTTTGTGTTTTATTAAATTTAAAAAATGGCTTAGTGCTTTTTTACGCCTTTTTTTGTTCAAAATAGTGCTTTTTAGTGCTTTTTTAAATTTTAAAGTGCTTTTTGCTCTCAAAAAGTTGGCATCTCTGGTTTTGATCACAATAGTGAGTTGTGAATAAAAGCTGTAAATTACTGTTGTTAAAGTGACTAAAGTTCTTTTTAAATAAGTGTTATACATTCCAGTGTTGTATTTATTTGAATTGTAATTAACGAACTCGAAACGGTTTATTATGAAGGAAATAAACCAAAACGTTTTGAAAGGCAGTAACGTAACAATTTATATATATATTTTTATAAAGATGTCATCTCTGGTGATATTTCGAACTGATTTAAAAGACAATTGTGCTCACAAGACAAGTACTGAGTTAGTTATTCACAATAGAGACTTTTGTTTATAAACAACTGACAAATAATGCACAATGCAAATTTTTACTCCCCAAATATTTGCAATACCGATTTGTTAGGGATGGGGATAAAGGTTTGCTCCAATATATAACATATTGCCAGAACATTCGGGAAATGGGTGATTATTTACAATATTGTCAATTCACAACAGACCGTACACACTCCATTACATCCAGCAAAATGCACTGTTTGGTGCCGTTTAGACGGTCTTAGCATTGTTTCCACACCAGGATTAATGATTTTTTATTTGAAAATATGATAAATATTGATCTGGGCGAAATGTGGTTTTAACAGAAAGGCGCCCGCATCCATGGACTTGTTAGAACCAAAATTTGGCGATATGCTGAGTTCGAGAAATGGACCTGTAAATTGGCCTGCAGAGACGTACGATTCAACACCTATCGATTGCTTTATGTGGAGCTACTAGTGCTGGGATACTATCGATATTTATCGATAGTTCAAATTTCATTATCGATATATCGATGTTACTATCGACTGACTGTTTGTACTTAGGTAAGAAAACTTTAACTGGTTTTTTATCAGGCTACACTTTGTTGTTTTTATCACTTTATTGAACGTTAGAGACGTATGGATCTACGCACGTTATTTTAGATGACAGTTTTTAAAAATTGTGATGCTGATATGAACCAACGTATCAGGGACTGTATGATATTTTATTGCAACTTTAGATAATGTTCTTAATTGGTTTTGATTCCCAACCCAAAAGGTAATCAAGCTAGCGGACTTTTCCTCTAATGGTCGTTCATTGTTTTATCCTATGCTCGCAATTGCATTTTTATTTGATTTTTTTTACAACATCATAAAACTATCTGACATTTCAGTCCATATGTAAACATATACAAATTTCGGCATAAAGGCCTTAAGTTGGTAGTAAAAAAGCACAGCTAAGCAATTCATACCACCTGCCTTTCTTGTTGTTTGTATTCATTGCTGCAATTCTGCGCAAGAAAATCTTGCGGCAAAAACTGTGTATGTATAGCTGCTGTAACATGTCTTCATATCTGTATTTTAAATAATAATAATATCGATGTTGATATTTTTCAATATTTTCGATACTTTAAGACTATCGATAGTATCGATGGTTTCCTAGCACTACATAAAGTTACTGTTTTATGCTGATTAACCAGCAACAATTGACACCTTGAAGGCCAAAATGCGCTTCGTCTATAACGGCTTCAGGGATATAACCGCCCGAAATCATTTTCAAATGTTTATGGCAATTATTGTATCTTTGAGTTAAAGTGAAATAAAAGAAATCTAAAAAACTATCCTGTGTTGAAAGTTCATAACAATCAGCCTTATTGCGGTTGGGGTTGTTACAGGTTACAGTTGTATACGACAAAGACAACCACAATAACGCTGAATATTCCCTGTTATATACTTCATACTTTGAGGTAATTTTTTTCACTTTGTAAAAAATTTCCATCGATTTCGTTTATAAATCGATTTCGATATCCAGAACATGGCTGATAAAAACTTTGTTATTATATTTTATTTTATCTTATTTTTGACAACTTCAAGTTCAATTTGTCTTAAAAAAAAACACCCTTTCAAAATTCTAGAAATATAAAACAAATTTATATCAAAATTTGTAACAGCTCCGCCCTCGATTTTATGCAAATTTTTTTATATTTTGTGACGTAAATGAAATAAAGGTTTTTGTAATGTAGCGCCTTTTAAAGGAATTCTCTTTACTGAAAAACAAAATTTCCTTAGGATACATTAAAAAAAGGGTTTCAATTAATTTACCACCAAAACGATTACTTTCTGTTATGGCAATAGAAGCAAGGCCGACCGAGAAAAAGATTTCCATTAAGCAGACTTACGAATACTGAAAGTTAGAGACTAAAGACAAAAAGCTTTACATAGAGAGCAGTGGATAGCAAAAGTTGCACAAGCATTGGTACATAAAGGACTGATTTATATATTAATATGGCTTAATGGTCTTAGTCAGAACTACACAAGAACCCAAAGTATGTATTCTTTACGACGTCTTAGATAAATATTCCTTGATCTAACACACGGAAGGAAAAACTTAAAATACATACCCTCTTTCATCACCCGTGGTGGCGGAGTGTTTTAAAATAAGGATACATTAACTTCTAAATAATACTTAAACATTTTATAACTTGTTTTTTCTCCAATTTGTTTATTGATGACTTGTCATTTTTGCTTATTTCTTTTTCGTAAAAAGCCGATGTTATAATTATTGATGGTGTTTAACCACCGACTACAAAACTTAATACTCATCAGTAAATAGAATATTGTAAATGATGGTCATGTCAAAATCTTAACATTACGCCATATTAATGGATATTGTTCGTTGTCCTGTTATCTGTGACACGTCATAAGAAAGCCGGCTTCAATTACAAGTTTAATCGAACAATTGTCTTCTTTTTTCTATTTTTTTCTTTTTCTTAAACTGTTTATGGCTTAAATGCGAAATGTGTTATTTCGGTTGAATAACCTTGACAAGGTGTATTTGCCATTAAATGAAAAATTTTATTAGAAGTAAATAATAAATATTTGTTTATTTTTGTGTTTCATTACACCTGAAATAAAGATACAAAACAAGTGTTGGGTTTATTGGCATTGGATAATTCCGTTCATGTGTTTGATTCAGTGTTCGAAAATAAACACTAAATAGCGCATCTTAGTGTACGGTTCGGTAGATTTGTGGAAGACACAAACGCTAATAGTGTTTGTGTAGCCAATCATTAAAAACATAACTTTCCCCAAAAATTAAAACATATTTATCAATTCAACAATTTTATTATTTTATCGACCCCTTTGCGCGAAATTATCGTATATGCCAATTTTTATGAAATTGAGTTTTTGATGCAATCTTGTTCTACATTCAAAGAGACGTCACCTGACAAAATATTGTAGGCGAATCCCACTTTGTTGCTCCAAAAATTTAATATATATTTTCATTTTAATATTGCAAGCGATAGCAGAGAAAAGTAGAAAAATTGCTGTCCTGTAAAATTTGATTTTTGTAACATACGATACCTAAATACAAAACCTAAAATACAAAACAACGCATAATCAAAAAGTTCAAAATTGACTTTTTAGTTGATTTTTGTTCGTTTTATTAAACTACTTGCTCACAAAAGATTTTTGATCCCTGCGATCAAATATGCACAGAAAAAATTATTTTTCCAATTCAAACAAAAAATTTGTAGAATCAAACAATTTTTTTGTATGAAATCGGTCCTATAAACAAATTCGCATATTCAAACAATTTACTTGCATTTTGTTTATTGAAAAAAAAACACCGATTTTTCAAACAAATAATTTAACTGAATCAAACAAAAAGTTAACTGAAATTCATATAAATTTCAAGCAAATAATTTTGCTGAATAAAACAAACAAATTGTTGCAATGACGCGCACACAAGCAAGCACTGTTGGAGAAGAGGACGCAAGGCTGAGCGGCCGGCTGGCTTTGAGATAAATTTTTTGTTGGAATAATTTTTGAATGAAGTCTTATTTATACACACAATGTTTTTCTTCATCACTCACTGTTGCTGCATCCTTTCCTTTGATAATGAAGAAGAAGTGCATTCAAAAACGGCGGCAGACCGTCATCATTCTATTTTTGTATTTGATGTATTTTAGTAAACAGTTTGAAAAAATTGAATACGGGATTTTGTTTTTTTACCAACTTTGAAACCAACCAAAAATTTATTTTGTTTCTTATAATGTTGTTATTGTTTCTGTTGCTTAAAAAGAGTGAAACGTTTTTGTTTTACCTGCGATTGTTTTTGTTTTTTTTTACTGCAAACCTCGCCACGCTATTTTATCATCTTTCTTATTGTTGTACTTTTTAAAAGCGTCCAAAAATAGACTGCATGTGTTTTTTGTTGTAGTTCTTATATTTCACATAAAGTGCAGGTTCACACACGTCAAGTTTGACTCTTCAAGTCTTGAGTTTTTAGGAGAGAGGGGAAAAGAAAAGGCATTCTCTTTTCCCTTCTTTCCTAAAAGCTCAAGACTTGACGAGTCAAACTTGACATGTGTGAACCAGCACAAAGAAGTGTTGCTTACGATCGAATAAAAAAAATGCAAAAAGACTACAACATTAAAAAGCGTTAAATATTTCATACAAAATTTTGAAAACTTGAAACCAATAACGCGTATATTATATTTTTGAATAGTTGTCCACATTTTTGTTGGTTTAATAAAAATCAAACAAAAATATTAATTGAATCTGTAAAAAAAATTTGTAGAAATCAAAAAAATTTTCAAAAAAGCGTTTGTTTGAAAATAAATCGGCAATAATTTTTTCTGTGTGGCAACTTTATTAAAGAAATTTAAACGGCAAGTACACCTTGTTGTTAATGATATTGTGAAGTTGTTTGCTTCTGCTGTCACCTTATAAAAAGTGTTGTTACGTTATTTTGTATTTTAGGTGACGATATATACTTTATTTAATTTAATATACTTTATTTTATTATATATTATATAAATTTTATTGTTTTTATAACTTGCAATTGAATAACTTCCCCAAAAGTTAAACAATGAGCCAGTACCTCCTACTGGCTTGTTAATAATTTTTGAATTATTAAATAATTCAAGTTTGTATTTGTTTTAAAATCAAACCTTAAATTGTTGTTTTTTTTCATCATGAATTAAATATAAATTTAGAATCTGTTTTAAACAAAAACAGGATTGCTTGAGTGGATGTCAACCGTTTAACAAACAAACTTGTTGTACTTCCACTGGACATTTCGGCATCATTCATGAGGGTAAAGAACATCTGTTACCTACCGAAAAATGTATGTTTTTTTTTATATTTTATTTGGAATTCATTAAATCTGATTCACGTGTTTTTATTTCATTTGTATTTGTTTTTGTAAAGTTAATGTGATTTTGTGTTAATTTGAAAAGTTTCCGGTACGATTTTTTTTAATTTAATGCTAAATTGATAAACAATTTTTTAAGTTAAGGAAGTTTGTGAAAATCGGTTAATAAATTCTAATGCAATTTTTAAAGCAGATATTAAAAATAAAACGGGGTTTTTTGAGGGTAAAAAGGGGAAGAGATGTAATTTAATGGAGGCGTATTAAGCCCTTATGACACTACATTTTTTATTCATTAATTGATATAGAATTGATAGAAAGAAACAGTAAATTCTAGAAAGAGCAAACTATAAAAAATTTAACAAAGTTTTTTAGTTTTTTTTCTCTTGTTATGGTTTTGTTTCAGGGATGGCGTTAAGAATTTTTAAAATTGTATCAACAACTTTTAAAAATTGTACTTTTTTACCATTATTGTACTAAAAGATTTTTATACCCTCCACCACAATTAGTTGTGAAGAGGGTATATTCAGTTTGTCATTCCGTGTGAAACTTTTTTATTATTCATCTCAGACCCCATAAAGTACATATATTCTGGGTCCTTGAGTAATTCTAAGTCGATTTAGCCATGTCCGTCTGTCTGTCCGTCTGTCCGTCTGTTGAAAACACGCTCACTTTCGAACAACTCAAAAGAAATTAACAAACTTGGTGCCAAATTGCTTGTAGTTATCCTAAGCAGTTTGGGATTGAAATCCAGCAATATCGGTTCAGTAGGACCAGAGCTATGAATCAAAATGTGGAACCACCACCTAAAAAAATTGATAATTTTGTTACAAAAAATAACATAAATGCTGGAACAAGGCACGGAATGAGATAAGATTTTGCAAAAATTTGTTTTATTCGATTGGAAATCACGCCGTTAAATTTCGTGATGATCCCTCCATAATTTACTCTAAGCCCCATATAAACAATACTCCCGGAAAACAGTTTAGTACGCCTAAAACCGTAAAAAATAGCGCTAACGTAACAAGATTTGGTACGTCACAGTTTTATAGGACTACAAATGACATTGTGAAATTTCGTGATGATCGGTCCATAATTTACCCTAGGCCTCATATAAACCCTACTCCCGGAAAACAGTTTAGTACGCCTAAAACCGTAAAAAATAATGCAATCATAACAGAAATTGGTACGTCACAGTTTTAACGGACTAGAAATGACGCTGTGAAATTTCGTGATGATCGGTCCATAATTTACCCTAGGCCCCATATAAACCCTACTACCGGAAAACAGTTTAGTCGGCTAAAACCATAATTAATAACAAATCGTCCCAGTTTAAGATAATAATAACATCATACAGATATTACTCCTGAAACATTCGAACTGTCGGTGGAGGGTATCAAAGATTCGGCACAGCCGAATATAGCACTCTAACTTGTTTTAGTTGAAATTAATTTTATTTATGTTCTTAAAAAACACCACAAAAATGTATTATAAATCTTAGTTTAAAAAGTATCTACAAAAAAGTACAATTGAAACAACTTAGCCATCCCTGTTCTGTTAATTTAATTAAATGTTGCCAACTTTTTGTTTATGAGAAACCTAAAAACAATAAGCGGTAAATCGCAGAATTTGCCCACAAACCGCTGACTTGGCAACACTTTTAATATTTCAAGCTTGAAATGTCTATTTTAAGTTGAACAATTTTACATTTTTTTGGCATAACTTCATTTTTTATCGTTAACTTTAGTAGAATTTTTGACTGTTTACCATTTATCTTAATACAGCTGAACCCTTCGCACTTGGGGAATTTTTCTATTACTTTATATTTGCACTGTTCACCAAAACTTGAACAATGCATTAAAAATGTAGTGTCATAAGGGCTTTAAAACTACTATTTTTTTTAATTCTCTTTTTATTTCCTTTACCAGAGATAGAAAGGTTTTTTATTCCCTTTGTACACTGAAAGAAGTTTCTTCACACATCTAATGGATTTTTACATTAATCCAATGAGAAATTACACAAAAATTCAACCTAAGTAACGCTTCATTGCATCAATGAAGAGTTTTAATTAATCCAATCATTTCGATTTCTCCAAAATTTCTTTTTCAGAGATTCCCTAATAACAAAAATTTTCTTAAGTAACTTGTCCTTGAATAAAACCCACTTTAGAATTTTAATCATTTACATTATAAATGTAAATTTTACAATGAAATCATTAGAAAAATCTCGATAAGAAGAAAGAATGTAACAAAATTAATTTATAATCTCTTTTACATCGGTAACTTAATTTGTTGTTTCCCTTTCATTTGTGACAAATTTTAACTCGAGGCAGATGAAATGTTTACATTCTGTCTGAGTTGTTGTAACAAGTAAACAAATAAAACGTTTTTGGCTAAAGTAAATACAAACACTACTCGAACTCATCACGTCCGTTTAATAATTTATAAATAAACTTAAAATATTATATTTGAAGCATTTGTAATAAAAACAAATCCGAGCCATAAAACAATGCCTTATTAAACGCGTGCCTCAAACTAATCGATGAAATAGTGGGTGGGGTATTAGCAGCTGTTAAGGTTCCCAAATGGGATTTATGTCCTTGCTAAGCAAACGTCTGTTTAAATGTTGTACAAATATGATTAAATATTTGAGTTCTTTAAAATATGTTTAGCTATTTTTCTTTCGGCACTGCTATCAATATATGGATGTGCAAGAAACTAAAAGGAATAACTACACAAAAAAAAACAAGTAGAGAAAATTTGTGATGTTTGAAAAATTGATTTCCAAAATTTAAGATGCTACTAAAAGGAAGTTTCCGAAAACGCGAAGTGTAGTAATTTGTATTACAACAATCTATATGTATATTTACTTTGCTATGTAAATATATTATTCTATTATCTGGCTAGTAGCTTCTTAAAAAAAATCAAAAAATCAGATGGAAAATATTAAAATAATAAAAGAACAAAATAATTTGCAAATTGTTCACAACTAATAAGATAGAAATATTATAAAATTGAGATATTTTCGAAAAGTGGAGTTAGGCCTTTTAGCTTCTGACACCTCCATATAATTTGTATGAATGAGTTTTCTAGTGTTTTATGGAGAAAAGAAAATATTTATTAAACAAACCAAACCGTTTTTGTCAGTATTGTATTTATTTCCTTCATTGCCATTCGTTGGTGGTTTTTGCAATTTGGTTAAGGGCACAAATATTAACGAGCACTGAAGATTCTCTTTTATAAATAAAATTTTTAGTGAATAAGGAAAAAAAAACAGAAAGAAATAAGACAATTTCATCATTCGTTGATTATTTTCACAGCCATTAAGGGGTTAATTATTTTGTGTTTTTTTAGTTGTATTTAAAGTCAGAGTAGACGACTGCTTTAGTGAAATTACATTGAACAAAAATATGAGATGTTTAATTCACAAAAAAAATTTTCTAATTCTTAGAAAATGTATAAATATTAAGCTTGACGAAATATATATGTACATACGTACAATAGAGCTTTTCCGTAGTGAACTTTTATACAAAGAAGCTCTCCCTATAATGAATTGATTTTAAAATCACTGATAAAATTAATACGATTTCCAGGGTGGTCCAACCAAAATGCACGATGTTTATTGTAAATAAAACAAGTTAGAGTGCTATATTCGGCTGTGCTGAATCTTTGATACCCTCCACCGACAGTTCGAAAGTTTAAGGAGTAATATCTGTATGATGTTATTATTATCTTAAACTGTGACGATTTGTTATTAATTATGGTTCTAGGCGACTAAACTGTTTTCCTGTAGTAGGGTTTATATGGGGCCTTGGGTCAATTATGAACCGATCATCACGAAATTTCACAGCGTCATTTCTAGTCCTTCAAAACTCTGACGTCCAATTTCTGTTATGATAGCATTATTAATTATGGTTTTAGGTGTACTAAACTGTTTTCCGGGAGTAGGGTTTCTTTGGGGCCTAGGGTAAATTATGTACCGATCTTCACGAAATTTTACAGTATCATTTATAGTCCTATAAAACTGTGACGAGCCAAAATTTGTTATGATTGCATTAGTTTTTACGGTTTTAGGCGTACTAAACTGTTTTCCGGTAGTAGGGTTTATATGCGGCCTAAGGTAAATTATGGACCGATCGTCACGAAATTTCACAGTGTTCTTTCTAGTCCTCAAAAAATGTGACTTACCAAATTTAGTTATGCTAGCATTATTTTTTACGGTTTTAGGCGTACTAAACTGTTTTCCGGGAGTAGTGTTTATATGGGGCTTAGGGTAAATTATGGACGGATCTTCACGAAATTTAACAGCGTGATTTCCAGACAAATAAAACAAATTTTTGCAAAATCTTATCTCATTCTGTGCCTTCTTCCAGCATTTATGTTATTTTTTGTAACAAAATTATCAATTTTTTTAGGTGATGGTGCCACATTTGGATTCATAGCTCTGGTCCTACTAAACCGATTTTGCTGGATTTCAATCCCAAACTGCTTAGGATAACTACAAGCAATTTGGCTTCAAGTTTGTTCATTTCTTTTGAGTTGCTCGAAAGTGAGCGTGTTTTCAACAGACGGACAGACAGACGGACATGGCTAAATCGACTTAGAATTACTCAAGGACCCAGAATATACTTATATACTTTATGGGGTCTGAGATGAATATTCACCCCTATCGTGAAAAAATTTTCCCTCGTAATTTTTCCCCTTTTCACATATTTGCGATCAGGAACAACTCCCATGAAAAATTGCAATTCAAAGGAGAATAATAACGTGAAAAAATGTTAACGGGAAAAAATTCCCCTTATCGTGAAAAATTTTTTCCCTCGTAATTTGTTCACATTTCCCTTAGATTTTCTCATTTTATTTTTGCTAGGGAACAGAACATGTATGTAAGTAGCTCCTCCTATAAATCGAATATTAAGGGTTAATAAAGTTAATAAGGCACAAACCTATGTATATATTGCTCAACAAAATGCAAAACAACAGGACGATTGCCCGCGGATTTGTGAAGCTTTCGATTGACTTGGTGGCAGAATTTTTGAATATATTTTACTACATTAAATTTAAAAAGTTCAAAAAACTAACTTTAGTCAAACTATCCCTTCAATACTAAATATTTTGCTTTATTATTTTAACTTTTAATTAAAATATATACATACGTGTATATTTTGAACAAAAATTTTATTGATTTTTAATTTTTTTTTAATCTTTCTTCTTTTTTTTACATTCACTGAAACTGATAGCGTGAACAATTTTTCACATGAGATTCACGATTGCTTTTTCCCCTTCGAGGGGAATGAAAATTTCATGGGAACAAAAATTCCACTTGTTATTCACGATAGGGGTGAATAAAAAAGTTTCACACGGAATGACAAACTTAATATACCCTCTTCACAACTAATTGTGGTGGAGGGTATAACAAAAAGTTTTCAGAGAATTATCTTAACATTTTTTTACTATGATATATCGCTCAAAAAATGAAATTTTGGTGAATTGTTCGCTTTGTTTTTCTTTATATTGTGTATTAAATTCATCTTAATCACCCCTATCGTGAATAACAAGTGGAATTTTTGTTCCCATGAAATTTTCATTCCCCTCGAAGGGAATAAAGCAATCGTGAATCTCATGTGAATAATTGTTCACGCTATCAGTTTCAGTGAATGTAAAAAAAAGAAGAAAGATTAAGAAAATTAAAAATCAATAAAATTGTTGTTCAAAAATAGTTATAATTATAAAGCAAAATATTTAGTATTGAAGGGATAGTTTGACTAAAGTTAGTTTTTTGAACTTTTTAAATTTTATTTAGTAAAATATTTTCCAAAATTCTGCCACCACATCCTTCGAAAGCTTCACAAATCCGCAGGCAATCGACCTGCCGTTTTGCATTTTGTTGACCAATATATCGGTTTGTGCCTTATTAACAGATCTAGCCCTTTATATTCGATTTATAGGAGGAACTACTTATATACATGTTCTGTTCCCTAGCAAAAATAAAGTGAGAAAATCTAAAGAAAATGTGAACAAATTACAAGGGAAAAAATTTTTCACGATAAGTGGAATTTATTCATTTTATTCACGTTATTATTCTCCTTTGAATAACAATTTTTCATGGGAGTTGTTCATGATCGCAAATATGCGAAAAGGGGAAAAATTACGAGGGAAAAATTATTAACGATAGGGGTGAATATCTTTTATACTTTCCCAGTTTGAAGAGAATGAGCGATATGACAATTATGTGTAAAACAAAATGTCACCCAAGTGCTCGCCACTGCTATGGTAGCATACCTCTATCCCATGGTCTATATTTTCAATAACTCTCAGACATAATTAAGCTTCAATGCCGTTAATGTGGCGAATTATCTCATCCTTTAGCTCTTGAATTGTTCTTAGCTTATTGAAGAAAACTTTTTCTTTTAAAAATCCCCAAAGATAGAAATCCAACAGTGTTGAATCACAAACTCGTGTCCATATCTTCAATTTCTGGCCACAAGAAGTCTGATATCATTTCGCGATAGTCGAACACCATTCACGGTAACTGCTGATGACGCTGCCAGCCCATTAACCGCACCAAACAATCTCTCTTTGTGGATGCATCAGCTTTTTCTGGTTGTTATTGAGTCTACTGAGGTGAAAGTATGCCTTAGGAAGTGCACGAAATTCATTTTGATTTGAACGCCCATTTACGTAAAAGGCTTCAACAATCTAAACGCGCTGCTCAATTGTGTACCTCTCCAAGGTTGAATTTGTCAAAAACTACACAGAAAAAAATATCTCAAGAACATTTTTAACAACACAGTTTGTTAAAAATATAATTTTTGTTCAACAAACTTTTTTGTTTGATTCAATGAAAAAATTTATCAAATATACACTTTGCAAAATAGCACTCAATAAAACATATTTAATAATGAAATATTTAAATATTTCTTGATATTCAATAAAACAAATATTTGAATCAACGTTAAAACAGTATTTTTACAACTCTTGTCCATTTTATAATAGGTCATAATTCTCATTCGCTTAACAGTCTTATTTGGTTAAATATCTTTAGTTTTGCCAAAGTCTTTAGAAAAAGGTTTCCTGATGAGCTGGCCTAAGCAACCATATACATATATCAATATATCAAAATATCGATATAAAAAAAATAATCGATATCAATATATTGATATTTTGAAAAAAAAATCGATATGTAACCGATATTTTAAATACCCGTATATCGATATATCGATATTTAATTACGACTATCGTATTCGATATTTTTAAAAATTCTTTGTAAGAAAATTAAAAATTTTAGACGGTTTTAAAAAAAAAGCAAATAACAAACTTCTTCCAATTGAATTGTCGCCATTGTAAGTCGGCTTTCTTAGTATCGTCCGAAGGGTTGATTTTGCAGTGCCGGATAAAAGAAGATTAACAAAAGAAGCAAGGCGAATTCATACAAAGTGTTCAAAACACTGTAGTAAGCGAATTACCTGTACACTTACAGACAAACATTTTTATATAAATGTAAAAAAAAGTAACAGCATATTTCGACATATAGTTAGCTATCAGCTGTTGCTTACGCAGCAAAGCTAAGACCACCTTGAAAAAATTCGCCTTGAAGAGAACACATAAAACAAATTTTCTAATGATGTCCGTATCTGATGAGTTCTGGTTTGACTAAAACATTGCTAGTCAAAGCTGTGCATTGGCGTGCATTTACGTTTTGGTAATTTATTTTTTTTTTTAATTTCATATGGCGAATAAATAAAATGTGCTTTTGGGAATTAACGATCTGGTTTTTTGAATCCTTCCCTTTTTATTTTGTTTTTATTTTAGAATTAAATTTTAAATTAAATGAAACGATGAAAAGTTACAGCGGAATTTCATGTAATGTATCAATATATCGAAATATCGATACATATTTTTAAATAATAAATATCGATGCTCTGAAAAAATATCGATTCGAAATATTTTTTCAATTTGCCCATCCTTTTCAAACGCTGACACAAAATTAAGTTGGGCAAAAAACTTGACGATTAAGTGTGACTCACAATTAACATCGTGCATTAGTGCCAGTTCACACACGTCAAGTTCGACTTGTCAAGCTTTTAGGAGAGAAGAGAAAAGAGAATGACATTTATTTTCCCCTCTCTCCTAAAAACTCTAGACTTGACGAGTAAAGTTTCAACCATAATATGCATAGCCTTGCTGAACCTACTGTCAAAAATTAACAAAAAGTCTCTCAAATATATTAAAGAAAACCAAAACAAAATAAAAAAACATTTGATTAGATTAGATGTATTCGCTCATTCGCTTAAGCCAACTTAAGCACATTGTGGTTGGGCCTTAAAACTTGACGTTTGTGAACCAGCACTTATGGTTGGACCACCCTTTACATCAAAAATTAAAAAAATAATTTAAATGTTATGCACAAACAGTGTTCGAAAATAAACACTAAATATCGTTTTTTAATATTCGGTTCGGTAGATTTGTGGAAAACACAAACGCTAATAGTGTGTGTGTAGAAAATCATTAAAAAAATAACGTTTCCCTGTTAGTCATCTTTCGAACACACAATATTACTGTTTTTATCAAACTCAACAAAAGATGTGAACATTTAATTCCGTTCGGTTTTTTTGAAAATCCCCAAACTTCAATGTGTTCGGTTCGGCTCGTTAATGTTCGTCCCTTTTGGCTGGTAAAAAAAAACAATTTTACAAAAACAAAATACACACACGAAAAAAACATTATAGAACATTAAAATATAATGTTTGTCTACAGGATCACTACAATTGTTCTATTTTTTAACGAAGAACCGAAAATTATATAATGTTCGGGTCTTTCTTGAAAATAGTTACGAACTGTATTAAGGGTTGTGTACGTCTACACAATCACTAAAAAAATAGATATCGTTCCTGCGTGTGTGAGCCGAACGTTAAATAATGTACTGTTTTTTTTTTTGAACACTGAGCACAAATCTCAAAAAGCTTCCAATAAAGCTATTTTAGGGATTTTGATAAAGCAATGCGGAAGTAAATAAATCAAATGAATAACCGTTGCACGTTAAATAATGTTGTCATTATTTACCCATGTTATGTCGAATTAATTTATTTGATTTTTGATGCTTGTTAAATTTTTATTTTCTTTGTTTGACGTTATAATGACTATAACTTGTACTTATACTTTCATAGTGTACACTAAAAAACTGCTAATTTTAAATGAAGGTGGAAAAAATATAGTTTCTGTATCATAAAGTTTCTGTACAAGATTTTCTAAGTGTACCCAAATTTATTTTCCACTCGTGTTACTTTCTATCCATTTTAAATCAATTAATTTTGTGCAGACCATTTCAGGGGTGTATGAAAAATTAATTAAAAGCCACTTTTGCCACAAAAACCAAAATGTTAAAAATTCTTCAACAAAACTATTTTTATCTTGAACATCATTTTTGAAGAAATTGTTCCGCAAAAATTTGTTTTTCAAATAATCAATGTCGTTGTCTTCATCATCATCATCACTATAATAATTATTCCTTTTGGTAGTTTAGTGGTTTTGAAGCTTAGCAGCTGCTTTAATAAGTTTACAACGAGAAGTTAAACAAGAACTAGTTAATTTTACTATCACTTAAATTGTCTTTATCTTTAACGGACTTTTACGATGTAAATGTATTCATGTATGTGTTAATATTTATTTCTCTATTTTCTTGAACATCTTTTTCGGTTTAATTTAAGTCAATGGGACTTATCTATTCAAAGTGATACTTAGTTTGTCTTATGAACGTATTGACAACCACAATCACAAACACAAACTCAAATCCAATTACAACTAATCAAATGTTCGTAAGTGGGAGTCATGTTGTAAAGCACTTTTCTTTTCTCACTCACAGGAAAATATCCAGGCAATGACTTTTAACCCAGTAAACAATTAATAATTAATTAAATTAATGGAAAAATGATTTTCATTTTGTATTGGAATAAAAAAAATACAACAATAAATTAAAAGTAAAGAAGAATAGTAGCTGAAGCCCGGCCATTTGATAGAATGTCGCATATCTTTTGTTCCTTCTATTTCTTTAAATTCTAGCACAGTGTAATTATTTCATTGAAAATTATTTTTAAATCAAGCAAAACGAAAAGATGTGAAACAAAATATTCCATCGTTTCTCGAAAAGTGAGAAAAAAGTGTGTCTGTAACTCATGTCGAAAACTATCAAAAGAGATTACGGCGTTACGTTATAAATGTCATAATATTGCACTCGAAGCCGATGTGACATTGCAGACGTTGAGAACGCCAGTCACACATAATTGACGGCGACAAAAATTTACTAAGTCTGAGTTCATACGGCACATGTCTTATTGACAAGATTCTTCCTTTTTCTTCTTGGAACATGAATTGGCGTTCAAATGATTCATGTCATATTGACGACATGTTTGCTTTTTTGATATTGAAAACAATAACAAAATTAACCAACGAATGAGCAAAACGTAAGGACAGTACATGCATCTTAGTATTCGATTCTTTTGCCCTTGTCCCTCTCGCCTATAACGTCGCAATCATGTCAATAAGACATGAGCCGTATGAACACAGACTAAAATTGAAAAATTTTCAGGACGGCGGCGAAAATACAACCGTCAGCTATATCTAATTATGTTAAATGCGACTTTAATATCAAAAAGTAATTTCAATTTTTGGGAATTCTTTAATGTGTGTTGTTTGCAAAAGAGCTTTGAAAACATTCGTATATTTTATAAAAATGTTATAAGCAAAACAAATTAACAACAATAAATGTGCCATGAACAAAATATTATTATTTTATTCTTTGTATTTTCCATTTTAAATTGTTTTAAAGTCTTCAAATTTTTTCTCGCCCATTTTTATTCGTGAGCTTATTTGACAGTTCAAAACGGGAACTTTTCTCAAAAAACTGTTACAGACACACTTTTTCCGTAAATTGGCGAGTAATTCCCTTACGTGACAACTAGTACTCGCCAAAAAAAGTTTCAGCCACAGTTAAGTGAGAAACAGCTGTTTGTTTCAAGATATGGCATTTTTGTTTCATTTCACACATTTTAAGAGAAAAGATTCTTGACGCGAGAGTTACAGAACGTGGGCACAGAACTACTTATTTTAAAAATGTTCTCAAAATTATTTTAATATTTTGCTGGGTGGTCCTTTTTATTTGTAAACCCCTAAATGAAGGCAACATTTTTTATTTTCAAGTTTTGTGCTGTAAGTTAAATTCAATCGCAAGTATACAATAAATTGTCCTCAATACATCGATCGCGCTTTTTGTATGATTACAACTACATTCTATCGTTCGATTATGTTAATACGTATTATTTAAGTCTTATATGAATTTATATGTTCAGTTACACAATAAATACTTTTACAAAAAAGCATTGTCTATTAATAGCCATTTTATATTTGACAGTTGATATAATTGATTACGAAGACACAATCCAAAGTAATATTTAAAAGGTTGGGATTAGATTCAATGCCACTAAAAGAATTTTGTTGTAAATAGATTTCGTTTAATGTTCATTTTATAAGAAAAATCAAAGGTAAATGGTTTTCTCATATTTGCCTTGGATTTGTAGGATATGATTTTAATACGAATACTTTTAAGATCTAATAGATGTCACATCAATCAAAATTTGGTTGACGTCATCAAGGAAATATAAATTTATAAGCAGAACTTTATTGGTAAATACAACAGGCTATAAATATGTAATCAAAAGTTCCTTTTCTTTAAATAATTTTTTCTAAATGTCCTTTTTATTAAAAGGTTTTTATTTAAAAAAAAAATAAACTTTGGGTTCTTTTTATTTTGTTTTTTCAAATTGAATACATTTTATTTCTTCATCAAAAGTCACTCTTTTTTTTCTTAAAAAAAGTTTTGTTCTTTTTTTTGTCAAAATGTTCTTACATTTTAGAATGGTTTAAAAATATTGTAGTTGCTTTGTAAACAAAAAGTGTCTTAAATAAATAAAACTTTGCTTGCTTATTGTGCTGTCGTAATTAATCAGAAGAGACCTGCGCTGAGCGGCTGAGCCGAGCGGCTATGATTTTGTAGCCGTCGCCGTGATGGTATAGTTCTATCCGGCTTTTATCCGAATTTAACCAGCGGCTAGCAATTTTTTCAACAAAACACTTGCACAAACACAAACAAAATAAAATTTTTTTTCTTTACCCACTAACGACTACATTTAGAGTTGACAAAAAATCAACCAATTGTAGTCGGGACTGTAAGAAAAGATAAACTTACTGCACGCAGAGAAAAAATATGTTTAAATATGGTCACCTCCAACAAGAAGCCACAGCCATAATATGGGTGCCTCCGAACACATTATGGTTTAAAATAACTAAAATATGTTAAACACTTATAATAGCATGGTTGGTTTTCAACCATTGCATGTTGCTCTTAAAAAAGAGCAAAATACTATTGTCAATATAAAAACAAATTAGAGGCAACCATAATATGGTCGTGGCTTCTTGATAGGGCACTAATTTAACCATAACATGGTTGTCGGTGACAAAAATAAGGTTAAATTAAGCATAATATGGTCAAAATTTACTTTAAACATAGTATTGTTGGAGGTGACAATATTTAAGCATGTTTTTTCTCTGCGTGTACGCACGTTATTTTAGATGGCAGTTTTTTAAAAATTGATAAGTACCTTTCTGAGTTAAAGTTCAATTGCAACTTTAAAAAATTTTCTAAATTCTAAACCCAAAAAGGTATTCAACCTAGCGGACTTATCCTCTAATGGTCGTTCATTGTTTTGTCCTAAGCTTGCAATTGCATTTGGATATGCATTTTTTTTACAACATTACAAAAATATTTGACATTTCAGTCCCTATATAAACATTTACAAATTTCGACTTAAAGGCTTTTATTTAGCAGTTAACTGCTAAGCAATCCATACCACTTGCCATTCTTGTTGTTTGTATTCATTGCTGTCATTCAGCGCCAATTAATAATAGCAAGTAAAAATTTGCAGCAAAAAAACTGTGTGTGTATAGCTGCTGTAAGATGTCTTCATATCTTTTTTTTTAAATAATAAAAATATCGATATTTATATTTTTCATATCGATATTTTCGATATTTTAAGACTATCGATAATATCGATAGTCTATTGATAGTTTCCCAGCACTAGTTTATATATGTCGTTTTTTTATTGCTAAAATTCTTAAAAGTGTGCAAAAATAGCGAAAATTCGCGAAAATTTTTAATATTTCATACATTTGAAGTCCCTTAAACTATAAGAAATGGCAAAAATTCGGCACAATACACTGATAGAAAAATGCATATTCATATTGATGATCCCTTAACATCAGAACTGTGACATCAATGTAAATACAAATGGCGTCAATGATCCAACAAGTAACATCAATCCAATGACTGACGTCTGCGTACAATTTTGTCATTTTTTACGTGTCATCTATTTAATGACTACAGTGACATCAATTCGATGCCACATTTTGTATATTATTAACATTATTTTCATGATTAAAATGTATTATAAGAAGCAAAATTCCTATATTCTATTTTTTAAATTATTTAGTTAAATACATCAAATTTTTAAAGTAGAATGATTACGAAAACCATATGGGGCATGGTACTGGTGTTTCATTATTGAGAATTCTCTCACTTTGACTTAAGTCAATTCCAATGACTTTGATTTAATGACAAACTGTCATTAAATTGATGCTAATGTGTCCTTTCTCCGAACTGAGGACATGTTCGTCATTTCTGTGATACCGATGTGTCATCCCATTGATGACATAATTTCATTTTGACCCTGATGGCACTTTGGCCAAGTGATGTTAAGGTTTACATCACCATGATGAAAAGTGTCACGGGGTCAAAAACGAAGACACTTGTCATAGTACTGATGTCAAAATACATCAGCGTACTGACGCCTTTTCTATTAGTGTAGCAAAGTCAAATATTTATTGAAAATCGTTAAAGGTCTAAAGAATCAGAAAACTTACAGAAAAAAATCTCTTCTGTCGCGAACATGGCTAAAATTCGCGAAAAACCGAAAAATTGAAAACAATCCCAAAAATTTGTTTGAAATCGCTAAATCGGCTTAAAAACAATCACCCTTATTGTGTTTGGCGTATTATTTAAAATACGCCTACGACTGTTTGGTAATATATTAAAGAGAACGTAAACTTTTTTTCCTTTAATCTATTACCAAACTGACGTAGGCGTATTTTAAATACGCCAAACACAATAAGAGTGAATATGTCGGAAAATAACAAAAACAGCGTTTAAAAATTAGTTATAATGATGAGTAACAAATTTTTGTCAGATTTTAAAAGCAGGGCATTTTTATTTAGCAGTTCTGTTCTAATACTGTTATTTAAAAGATAAACTATCTTGTGGTATTAGAGAATCGATATTAATAAATAAATAAAATATCACTTTTTCATAATATGTGTTTTCTTTTCGTCAAATATCAAATAGCATTATTACAGGGTTGGCAAGACATTTTATACATGCACCTTTTAAGAAGATGCTATTTTTTGTATAGAAACGGAAAACACCAAAAGTTAATCAAAGACGTTCGCAAATGTGTAAAATACTTTAATAAAGTTATCAGAAAATTATTTTAAATTGTGAAAATTTTTGAATTACACAGCCCGACAAAATTAAAAAAGATTTTTGCTTCTTTGAATTTATCATTTACTGATTACAGTTTTGAATTCAGCGCACCCAAATTAACTAGAATCAGTTGATAAATTCAAAGAAGCAAATTGAGTGTTGGCCTGTGTTATTTAAGGACAAAATAAAAACATTAATACTACATTTACATTAGGCCGAAATCTTGTAGATTTTATTTAAAATCTTCTTCGAAATCTAGTGAGTTTACATTAAACTTTTTTGACATTAGCGAGATTTTGTTTTTACAACAAAAGAACTGACTAAAAGTTTTTTCGTTATACATACAAACACAAAAAGAAATATGCATTAAAAAATTTGCTTTACCTTTTATTAATAATCACCGATATTTATTTTATCAATATTATTCGTCTTTTTTATTTTTTTTTTACAATTTTTATAACACTTTTTATATTTTTTTTAATAATTTTTTTTTTAAATGTCATTTTTTCTTGTGCAGGGAAATATTTTTTAGTGCTATATTAAAAAAACCATAGTTGTATCATTAAGTACTACTAGATTTTGAGTAGATTTCGTTGAAATCTAGTCACGAAGTAGAATTTGTTTTGTATGGGAAATCTAGTCAAAAGCAACTAGACTTGGCTCGAAATCTCGTAAGTACTAGATTTTGCGTAGGTGTAAATGTAGTATAATCGTGATCGTTTGTACACGTGAAAGGTACGTTCATGATAACCGATTCTAAATTGTACTCAGTTTGAAGCATGTTCAGAGGATTCTATGTGATAAATGAAGAGATTAAGTTGTAATCATGTCAATTTGAAGTTTGGTGACGATACACTTGCTAATTTTTAAGAAAAACTAAAAAGAAATTGCAGGTGCTAACCTGATGACTAAAAAATGATGTTGGCTTTTTTAAAAATAATAAAATAAAATTTGTTGGGCAAATTTACGAAGTTTGTGTAAATGAATTCTCATAAAATTTTTAAAAGTTCATTTGCGAGGGCGTAAAAAAGCACAGTTTGCACAGTTGCGAGACTTTTAAGCGATATCATGAAAACCCTTAATGTAACGGTAAATTTCCGCAAATGCGTTCTTTAAAGCTAGTTTATACTGTCTCACAAGTCCTATGTATTCCATACTACTTTGTGAGATAGAAATCTAAAGAGTTTTGTTGTCAAAAAATCTTATTTAACATGTTCACACCATCACACAAAGTATAAACACTCACACATGGAAAAAAAAGAAACCCTGATCCAATGAAAAGAATTATTATTTAGAAATTTTTCAAAAAACGATGAAGTCGTATGGGATGTCAAACTTTTTTCATAATACTTGTCGTTTTCGTGACACATTGCATTTACGTTATCACTTTGTCATATTACTTTAATTTTTGACATGTATTAATACAAAGTATAATAGTGTAATTTAGCCTTTACCAGATTCAGTGCATACAGCGACGAGTAGAATGGAATACTAAAATAATTGATATACAGTAGAATCCCGATAATTCGTAATCGCAAGGGACCGGCCATTCCTTACGAATTATATGGGTTTTCGATTTAGCGGGGTTTCGATTTAACGGGGTTAAAATAAAATAAATACGAATAAACGGGGTTTTTCAATTTATTTACTAAAACGATAAAAAAAAACATAAAAAACAGTTGTTAAAACTAAAATATATTAAAATTCTATATAAAAATTATGTATGTAACAAACTGATCTTAAGAAAATAAATCCACACACAAGCAAAAACCCACGCAAAAATAAAATAGTGGTAAACAAAAAATCATTCTTTCCATGTTTTTGTTGTTTTTATTACGAATTATAAGTGGTAGTAAGCAAACAATTACGATTTATAAGAGGTAAAGAAGATTTTATTTGAAAAAAAATTACGAATTATCGAGGGGACCAAAATGTATGGAAAATTTACGAATTAACGAGATTTTTTCAAGGGACCGACAGTTTATTACGAATTATCGGGAATTACGATTTATCGGGGTACGAATTATCGGGATTTGACTGTATTAATTAGAACAACAGCAAGAGCAAATATATTAAGCACATAGGGGAGGGACTAACCGGACGACGCGCAGTGTATGTTCTTCCAACCATTTAATAGCAATTTTACTAAAATTTTTGCCGCTTTTGGGAGTGAAGAGCTGGCAACTCTAGTGACAGCTAACATATATTTCTTTTTAATTTTTAGAATACAGTTGCAGAAATATATTAAGCTCTCATATGCCATCATTGAGAGCGTGAATATGAAATTCTTAATAGGCCCATTATTGGCTGATAAATTGATTAGATAGACTAGTTTTTAAACACTTACACAAAATTGTATACAAATGTGTGAGTATTATTTGTCTTGCTGTGTTTGTTTGTCTGTCTAGCTGTAAATGACTGCCCCTTTTCCCAAAAAAAAAAAAAACAACTGGATTAGTTGGAAAAATACACATGGGCATGTGTTGTAAGAAATCTGGTAGGAAAAAACTTCTACTTTGCTGACTTGGCCTGAAAATTGCCATTTCGATGTTAATTTTATTACAGCTCTAGCCATAAATTTTCAAGCAATCTTTATGTGTTTAAGATTTCACTTTTTTTTATTTTATTTTATCTGTTATTTGCGACTTGTAGTTAAACTACTACAAGAATTATTGCAACTACCCCTCATGCGATTAACCACTACAGAATTAAAAAATTTAAATAGAGACAAAAAGTATCTATTAAAAAAACCAATTGCTTAAAGACTTGACAAGAAAACTTTGCCAAAGCATTTATTTGTGTATGCTAAATGCGTTTCCCATTTCCAGATTTTTGTTTTACAAAAAGAGGTACTTAAAAAAAAAACCCCCCTTTTTACCAAAAGCCATACTTTGTTTACAAAAAGGAATAATTTTTACAAAAAAAAAGATACTTCTTACAAACAAGGATTCTTTTTATATAGAAAGATACTTTTTCACCAAAAAGTTCTTTTAAGCCACATAAAACATAGCCACAATAAATTTAGTTTTTTAATTTCTTTTTAGAAAAAGATACTTTTTTTTAAACGAAAGCATACTTTTTCACTGAATGTTACTTCAATTGTAAAACGTTTTTGTATACCCTACACTAAAACTACTTGCAAAGAGGGTATACTAAGTTTGTCATACGTATACATATATATTCTGAGGGCTTAAGTAATTCTTGGTGGACTTAGCCATGTCCGTCTGTTGAAATCACGCTCACTTTCAAACCACTCAAAAGAAAAGAACAGTATTATTGTCAAATTCTTTATAGGTCTCCTAAGCAGTTTGGGATTGACATCCAGCATAAGCGGTCCAGTAGGAAAAGAGTTATGAATGCAAATGTGAACCAATCAACCCAAAAATTTATATTTCTGTTAGAAAAACTAATATTTATTGATGGTGGAATGCACCGATTTTAATGAAATTTAGGACTAACTTGTTATATATTGTTATACAGTACTTTTCGTTTGTAGTCACAATGCTTATAGTCACATTAGCGATATAGTCCATATTATCTGTTTATTTTGCCGCTATAAGTTAATTTAATATAAAGTATTAACGTTATAGTCCATTTAGCGATATAAGCACATTTGAAATATATGCCATCTATCAACAGTCATCAAAGGGAAAAGTAAAGCAAATTAATGGCGTTATAGTCGCATTAGCAAAATTTACTAAGTCTTTTTTAGTTTTCAAATCAAAAAGCCATTCAAAGAGAGAATGAATTAAATCATTTAATTTTTGTCATCAACTCTCTTCTCGTAAAAAATTAGTTTTTGCCGTTGGTATCAGTTATGAAATATATTGTTATTATTTTAACTATTTTTTATGCAGTATGTAACTCTGTTGTAAAACCATAAATCTGATGTCGGTGTAATTTTATATGCATTTTTAACTTTCTTTATTCACATAACTTGATTATATTCTTATTCTGTTATTTGCATCATAGTGGCATATGTGTGAATTAGCCTTATAGTCACATTAGCGATATAGTCCACGTTATGGTTGCAACCAAAGGATGTGACTATAAGCGAAAAGAACTGTATATGTATGATAACAAATAATAGTACTAAATTTCGTAATAATCGGTCCAAAATTTAATATGTGCCCCGTATAAAGCCCACAGTAAAACACTTTAGTACGCCTTAAACTGTAACGAATAACTTGATGAACGATCTATGACTTACGATAGATGAAATATTAAATCCTTTCCTAAAAAAAAACTTTAATTCACCTTATGATATTGTTACTTTTTGGAATACACTTTAATACGGCTAAACCTTAGCAGGTCCATACACAGAAAAAAATATCTCAAGAAAATTTTTAACAACACAGTTTCTTAAAAATATAATTTTTGTTTAACAAACTTTTTGTTTGATTCAATGAAAAAATTTATCAAATATACACTTTGCAAAATAGCACTCAATAAAACATATTTAATAATGAAATATTTAAATATTTCTTGATATTCAATAAAACCAATATTTGATTCAACGTTAAAACATTTTTTTTACAACTCTTGTCCATTTTATAATAATCATAATTCTCATTCGCTTAACAGTTTTATTTGGTTAAATATCTTTAGTTTTGCCAAAGTCTTTAGAAAAAGGTTTCCTGATGATCTGGCCTAAGCAACCAGCGAAATGCGCATAGGAACTAGATTATCCCCCAATAATAAATTTGAGTGTATTTATCAATAAATAAAAATTGGGAATTTAGCACATCATCATTAATAAATAAATAAATAAAGATTCGATAAACATTTTGTTTGATTTATTCAACATTTCCAACAATTTATTTTAACAAATCACGTAAACCTTTTGTTGAAAAAAATTATTTTGGGCAACAACTTTTTTATTGATTCAATAAACTTGGTTGTTGGCTAAAAATTCAATAACTATACCTACAAACTTTTTTATCAATAATGCAAAAATCGTCATCGCAGAAAATTCAAAAAATTTTTTTATCAAATATGCGATTTTCGTATTCAAATATGAAAATTATTTTTTTCTGTGATAGGGTACATTCTCGAAACTTTTTCATGACCGACTTTACCCAGAGACCAATGGAGCTTACTGGTAAGCGGTTTTTTAAGGGAGAGAAGCACAAAATGCCATACAAACCTGCTTGCAAGAGACATGATTTTTATATGGCGAATTCCCACTTGGAAGAACTATTTTTTTCTCTGCTTAAAAACAATTTAATGACTGTAATTTTTATCTTCGGTAATATTTCGGGAATGATCGTAAACACATTTTAAAATTATTTCAATACAACCTGCTTCCATGTTAGGGAATAACAGAAGCCATTAGAACATTGTTCGTGAATATTTTCTTTAAAATTGTGATTTTAATTACTTAAGTCTCGATTACACTATCTCACAAGTCTTACGTATTCCATAATACTTTGTGAGATAGAAATCTAATGAGTTTTGTTGCGACTGTCAAAAAATCTAATTTAACATGACAGTTGGTGTTCACACCATCACACAAAGTATAAACACTCACACATGAAATACAATGCAACCCTGATCCAACTACATTTAGATTTGACAAAAAATCAACCAATTGTGGGCGGGATTGTAAGAAAAGATAAACTCACTGTTTGTTGTTATTGTTTTTGTTTATGCTTCGATATTGTTACAAGTCAAACTGGGGCTTATAATTCTTATTCGCTTAACAGTTTTATTTGTATAATATCTTTAGTTTTTCTAAAATCTTTGGATGAAACTTCCTGACGATCTGGCCTAAGCAACCAGTGAAATGCGCATAGGAATAGCTTATCCCATCAACAATAAACTTCAGTTTGTTAATAGTATGAAATGGGAATTTAGCACATTATAACGAAACCTTGATAATTTATTTTTGAATCCCAAGCAAAACTTTGATGAAAAGTATTATTGTTTAGAAATTTTTCAAAAAACGATGAAGTCGTATAAGATGTCATACTTTTTTTCATAATACTTGACATTTTCATCACACATGCATTCACACTATCAGACTTTTACATATTACTTGAGTTTTTGACATGTTTACAAAGTATAATAGTGTAAACTAGCCTTTGCTAGGTTATTCAATCATAAAATTTAAAAATATATTATTTAATTATATGGTATTCGCTTCTATGCTGCTAGTTAAGGCTTGTAATTACGACATTACAAAAAATGATGTAGAACGAAAAAAATCTCATCATTTAAAAGTAAAATGTTTTGAGTATGAAAGAATACGTATACAAAATCTGGCAAGCGGTCGGTAACTGTTTTTTTTTTTAACCATTTTAGAAACTTATGTATTCTCATCACACCAGAGGTGTATTTTAACAGTTAAATTTTTATACAATTACAAAAAAAAATAAAATCAACTTAGGATTTTTCATGTTGTTTTTATAAAATTTGTAAAACTGCAACCATCTGCTTATTATTTTGGATTTTACTTTAACCATCCGTTTTTTCATTTTTTTTCGAATTTATTCTATGAGTTAAATTTCAGTTATGTATTTTATAAAGCTTTTTTGTAATATTTCTATTCCTTCAATTTTTCAGAAATGACTTTATACACTACCAGACTATTATATTGTATTTCTTGTTACATTTTACCTTAGCCTTCCTTTGGAAAGCAATGAAGTATATTGAATGTACAGAAAAATTTACAATTATTAGACACCAGCAGAATGTAATGCATTTTCTGGCCCGCTACGGCCTTCGTCAGCATTCTTTGTGTCTCACTGGATAGTGGAATTATTTCCTTCCAAAGGAAGGCTAAGGTAAAATGTAAAAAAGAAAATACAATATAATATTAATATTATGTTAAATTTAACCATATTATTGTCACCTACAACCATATTATGGTTAAATTAATCGTCCGTCAAGAAGCCACTGCCATATTTTGGTTGCCTCCGAGCATGTTATGGTTAAAAATATCCAAAACATGTTTAAAACTTGCACTTGGAAAAGAGGAAAATACTATTGTTAATTTTAAAACAAATAATCGTCATATTTAACCATAACATGCTTAGAAGCAACTATAACGTGGTTGTGGCTTTTTGATGGAGGACTAATTTAACCATAATATGGTTTTAGGTGACAATAATATGGTTATATTAAATATAATATGTTTAAAATTTTCAAAATTCTTTATTTTTCGAATTTATTCTATGAGCTAAATTTCAGTTATGTATTTTATTGCTTTCCAAAGGAAAGCTAAGGTAAAATGTAACAAGAAAATACAATATAATAGTCTGGTAGTGTATAAAGTCATTTCTGAATAATTGAAGGAATAGGACTATTACAAAAAAGCTTTATAAAATACATAACTGAAATTTAGCTCATAGAATAAATTCGAAAAATAAAAAATGTTGAATATAATATAAAGTAACCTTCGGAAGGAAATAATTCCCAGTTTCTATTTTTAAAATTTTCATTAAAAAAAGTTTTGTTGGAGGTGACCATATTTAAACATGTTTTTTTTTTTTGCGTGTATATTTAATGAAATTATTGTGCACTCAGTACTTTTCATATAAACATTTCTACACATTCAATCACTTGTATTGTGGAAACCGCACTTATGTTTGTTTTTTGGAACCATCCCATTGTGCATTTCATTAAAAATTTTATTTTCAATATATTCTTCACACTTTCTTCTTTTCATACTCAATTAAAAATCCCGTAGCAGGAAAAAATACAAGAAAAAAGCTATTGAAAAACAATTTAACTACTACAGACTTACAGAACACATACTAGTGTTTTTCATACGGGATTTCCCGGGATCCCGAACATTTTTCGGAAAAAAATCCCGGGATATTTGTGCGTGAATTCCCGGGATTTTTTTAACTTAAAAATGCCAACTTTACTGCTGATATAATTGTAAATAAGTTGCCTCATGAAATATATCTTAGCCGTTAGGCTAAAAGGTCTAAAGTCATTGGCTTTAATTCAATTTTTTTTCTCTTTTGTTTAGTTTAAATCACTTTAGTCTAGCACAACTCCTTCTATTCGTTATCATCTGCTCTTAGCAAAAAAGTCTATAAAATGCACCAAACAAATATTTTTCAATTTAACATAACGAAAAACTACAGTTTCTGACTTTAGACAGTTTCGCCAAACGCCAAAGAGATGTCAATTCATAGCCGATAAGTAAGGCAATGTGTAATGCTTTGAAATTTCGAAAGAAGAAGAGTAAAAATTTTTAATTTGCTTAAAGACCCAAATTGATTTTATAAAAACGAAAAAAAGTTGTTCCCACTTGCTACAAGCAGAGCAACATTTTTCGGATAAGATTCTTTCTGTAAGAGGTGATGCCAAAAGTTATTAATAAAGAAAACGTTTATTAGATTAAAAGAAAATAATTTTTTTTAAAAATGGAATTACATACAAGTTTTCAAGGAAGTGCTCAGTAAACTGAAAGTCTGTAGAGATTATATCGCTCATTTGCTGCAAGACCGGCATAACTCAAAAAAATCCATTTCGAGATAAACGCATTTAAAGTTTTTGATTTGTTCTACACTCAAAATATTATGTAGTTAAATTCAAACGAAAATTCATTTCAAACAACTTAAAATTCATTTAAAAAACGGATCATTAACATTTCATTTAAAATAAATGATTTTTACATTCATTTTAAAATTTTTTATTTATTAAACAGCATATTCCGTAAAATTGAATAGTTTTTACTTTTAAAAAATATATTTTTACCGACAAAAAATCAAACTACATAACAAAATATATACGGAAAAACATTTTTTTTTTTGGTAGTTTGTTTTTCAAATAACAAACATAAATGTAGTAGTAAAATAACTATATTTTCATTCAATTTTAACAGTACGGAAAACGAATTTAATAACCTACAATCAGTTACTGTAAAAATGTTATAAGTGTAACTACTGAGAAAAAAAGAAGACACATTCTCTTCAAACTGGGAAAGTATAAAAGATATAAAAATGAATTTAATACATAATATAAAGAAAAACAAAGCGAACAATTCTGCATATCTAACTCCAAAATTTAATTTTTTGAGTTATGCCGGTCTTGCAGCAAATGAGCGATATAATGTTCTTTTGACTATAAAGTGTGCTCTGTGCTAAAAAGGCACACATCCGTAGAAAGGAAACGTATTTTCTCATTGAAATCTACATAATAAAAACTAGAAATATGATTTAAAACGATTCTGTAAATGCATATTCTGAACTAAAATCCTATTTTGAAAGAAATATTTTGAAATAATTGGTTTAAATAACACTACGTGACAAAATTTCAACAAAGTCGTGACCAAATGAATCTGACAGCTAATCATTACGTAAAATTGTCCGCTGAATCCGAATATGAAGTCAGAATTGTCAAAAGTAGAACAGTTTTTGACATATTCCAAAATAACCGTTATTTGTGTTTTTAAAAAAGATGATGTGACTGAAATGCAAATATCTTCAAAAATTTTAAACGGGGTATGTAATTCGTGCTTTCTTGTGAAAGGTTATAAAATTTTTAAAATAACCATCGATTGCTTGTGAAGATTGGTCAAAAAATGACAGAGTTACAGGCGACAAAAATTCAAGCTTCATGGAAAATTTTATGATTTTGTTCAATTTTGCTCTATTCAAGTTATTTTTTTTAAACCAATGATTTAAAAATCCTAATGTTTTATTGCATGCGACATTAGATTATTTTAATATGAACATTTTGCGCCCAACAAGACATACCCAACAAACACGGAGGTTTGATTTCAAATTGAAAATGATTTGAAATCAAACGTTTTCTCAAACGAGAAACGTTTGATAATGATTTGAAAATCATAGCGTTCTCAACAAAAAGGGGAAATTATTTTCAAATTGAAAAATGCCTTTATTTTCAACTTGCTTTCAAACGTAATTCTCAAATGTTTTTCAAATGTGGATTATAATACACTGTGGAATATAAATAAAAATATTTTATTTTTTTAATTTAAATTTATTATTTATTTAAATAAACTGTGAGATAAACATCCGGCACCATAGCTAAAAGATAAAATAATGATCTTTCCGTCCTCTAATTTTGGAAAGAGAAACTACTTGGCTCACTTTTATTTTAAGGATTGTAGCACCGCGATCGTTCAACAAACTTTCTTCACTTTACCGTTTTATTTTCCTTTTTTTCGTATTTTTATTAATTGTAATTGCTCACATACAATTTTTATTTTTCACAAGAAATAAGCTGTTCACTTTATATTAAAATTTATTTTTAATAGTAAAACACATGTAACCACAAAGTAAAAAATTTAACTTTAATCGCCTTTTTTTTATTTTTCGCTTTAGTATTGCCAAGTTTATTTTTGATTTGAATTTAACATTTGACAAACATTTGACATCAAATTGATAAAACATTTGATATCAAATGTTTATTTTCAAATCATTATCAATTTGAATTTAAATGTTTAAGCAAACAATTGAAAAACGTTTGAGAATTGTGTTTGATGTCAAATGATAAAGTCATTTCATATCAAAGGTTTGACTTCGTGTTTGTTGGGTAGATTGTTACAAAAATCACAAAGCTACAGAAGATTTAGTAAATTAACCCACATACAAATTCTATACTTTTAAACAATTTTTAATATTTATTGTTACTAAAAATTTAGTTTTGTATATTAATTTGGTGTGGGTTAGTTCAATTAATCTTCTGTAACTTTGTCATTTTTGCACCGATCCGGATCCTATTGGGCACAAAATGTTCGTATTGAAATAGGCTAAAATTTTATTTTTTGGGTATTTGCATTTCAATCACAGCATCTTTTTTAAAAACACAAATAACGGTTATTTTGGAATATGTCAAAAACTGTTCTACTTTTGACAATTCTGATTTCATATTCAGATTCAGCGGAAAATTTTACATAAAGATTAGGTGTCAAATTCATTTGGTCAAAAAATTGTCACGTAGTGTAATTTAACTTTTTTGGTTTTATAATGGGTGATTTTTTATGAGCTATAGGAAAGTTTAAAAAAAACACATAAAATTCAGAAAAATTCATGAAATCTTTATTTGAATGAGTACGGTCCATATAATTTAATGTTTGAAGAATGGTCCATCCGCTTAGTCCAATTTTGGCATACTCTTTCCAACATTTCGGCCGGTATCTCATGAATAAATGCGTCAATTGAAGCGGGCAAGTGTGTATAGACATGAGCTTTAACATAGCCCTACAAAAAATAGTCTAAAGGCGTTAAATCGCACGATCTAGGCGGCCAATTGACCGGTCCCGAACGTGAAATAAAATGTTCACCGAACTCGCCTCTCAATAAGTCCATTGTTAAGCGTACTGTGTGGCATGTGGCACCGTCTTGTTGAAACCACATGTCATGCAAGTCAAGCTCTTGCATTTTGGGCAAAAAAAGTTGGATATCATCTCGCTCTAGCGCTCACCATTCACAGTTACGTTACGATTCGCATCATCTTTGAAGAAGTACGGTCCGAAGATGCCACCAGCCCACAAACCGCACCAACCTGTGCGTTGGCATTGGTAGCTCTTGCAATGCTTCTGGCCGATCTTCACTCCAAAATCGACAATTCTGCTTATTAACGTACCCATTGATCCAAAAATGATGCGCGATGAACTTTCTTAACAGAGCACGCATTTTGATAATAAAATTCAATAACTTGCAAGCGTTGTTCGTTTGTAAGACGATTCATGGTTAAATAAAACACTAAACTGAAGATGTTTGACAGTGAAACAAAACACGAAACGTGCGTCAGCTATTTAAACCAGTGTTGCCAAAAAGATACTAGCTTAAAAATCACCCGATATAAATGCTGTTGGCTTTGAATTAATTCTGTGGCAATAAGTGCTTGAGTTCTCTGCGCTTATAGTTGTTTAAGTTTTTATTCCTAAACACTCGTAATGTCACATATCAGAAGTCTTTATTATTCCAAATGTTATTGCACATCGAAAAATGATAACCAAAAAGCTAAAACTTCCTCAAAAATCCTACAATGTAATTGAAATTTTGCCCATGTGTACTTTTGACATGCAGATTTTAAGGTGCCATTAAGAACTTTTTCCTTTTTTTTGACAGAAATAAATAAGTTGAATGTATTTATAAACTTATTTAATTGATCCCAGGAAATGTTATTTGTTCAAATAAATTAAATAAAAAAATAGTTTGCATCGATTTGTAATGAGCGGGAATTCCCGGGATGCCGGGAAATTTAAAAATAAATCCCGCTTTCACGGGAAATGAAAAAGTCCGGGAAAAGAAAAACTCTAACACATACATACTTACGCAAGCACACATTGAATTTAACGACACCAGCCTTTAAGACTCAGGATATTTTTCCACAGGAAAGACTATTGAATTTATACAAAACAAGTTTATCATTTATTGGCATAAATAGCTTTAGCGAAATTTTTATCGAAAGCTTAGATTAATTGAAAAGGATGTGAGTAGCTATGATTATTTTTCTTTTTTTTTTCTTAAATGTGTAAAATGTAAATTTTATTTCTAAATAATTTTAAAATAATTTTTTTTTTATGCAAAGTATGTAAGTTTCCTGCTTTACTAACGTCCTTACGATTATTGTTAAAAATAAATTTGTTTAAGCCAAATCGAGATTAAGATTGTGACGCTCGTTAACAAATACATACATATTTAAAGAATACAAGGAAAGACAGACATTCATTTTACCGCATTAAAAGTTGGCAATAATATTTCAGCCTCGATTTTAGATTTTATTTTTAAAGAAATAAAAGAAAACATCCGCAAAAACCCTTATAGATTTAAAATATTTACAATGGTCTATTAACCTACTGACATATTTTATGCCAAATCTTTTTTAGATATTTGGAGCCAGCTGGAATTATTTTTGGCGTTTATTGAATTATTTTTTTATTTTTATTTCAAAGATTTATTTTGAAAATGAGCCAATTTGCTGACAGAGTAATTATTAAAAAAAAATTTTTATGTATATAATTCGCGTATTGGAAAAAAATATTAATTAAAATTCAAAATTAAATTGTTAACACTTTTTTTGATGATGGACAGTCGTGATTTGTTTCTCTATTGCTAGATTAGATTGGATTTATTTAATAAATGATGTTGCTTAAAGTGGTGCGCATAATTTGGAAACATCTTAAGGCTAGTTTTCACTATCTCACAAGTCTTACGTATTCGATAATACATTGTGATATAGAAATCTAATGAGTTTTGTTGCGACTGTCAAAAAATCTAATTTAACACGACAGTTTGTGTTCACACCATCACACAAAGTATAAACACTCACATATGAAATAAAATGCAACCCTGATCCAATGAAAAGTAGTATTGTTTAGAAATTTTTCAAAAAACGATGAAGTCGTATGGGATGTCAAACTTTTTTCATAATACTTGTCATTTTCATGAAACATTGCATTCACACCATCACACTTGTCATATTACTTGACTTTTTGACATGTATTAAAACAAAGTATAATAGTGTAAACTAGCCTTTAGGACTACTAATAACACTGTGCAACAAAAAAAAAACAGCCTCAATACTCAATTACCCCTTAAAATGAGTGTTAGATGTTTAAAATATTCTAAGCAAAGAATCGCCATACAATTCTACTGAAGACATCTAAAATAGTATTTTAGGTCAGAAGTGCATTTAGTATTTTTTTGACTTGTACCAAACGCCTTTTCAAGAAATTAAAAAATTTCAACGCCCGAAATTTCGAAAATCCGTTTTAAATGCATTATACGAACTTTTGGACTTAGAAGACCCCTAGAGAACTTTGATGCAAAAAATATTCGTAGATCATTCTAACCCTTAAAAGTGCCATTTTAGTAAACTTTATTGTAAGAGTTAAGAAAAAGAACAAAAATTACCCCTTAAAATGACAATTAGAGGGTTAATAAATTCTAAGAAAAGTTTCGCCATACGATTCTACTGGCATCTGAAATTATTTTTTAGCTCAGAAGTACATTTAGTATATTTTTTTGACTTATACCAAACGCCTTTCCAAAAAATTCAAAAACTTTAGGGGCCCATATTTCAGGAGCCCGAGCTAACTTTTCAAAACCCTTTGGCAGATTTGCTCTACTAGTAGTCTACTTTAATTTCGCGTTGCAAGTGCTGAGGCTGGCGGATATGACACGAATTTCGTTGCGCTGTGTAATTAATATAGCGCACTCACAATAAAATATTAGGCAAAATTTTTGTTTCCACTGCAAAAAATTATTATCATAATTGCATAAATGATACTTTTTAATAGCAACAACAATATTGTTGATGTTGCTGATGATGTTGTTATTTTTACGCTACAATATGACGTGCATATGGCGCACATTATGGAATAATTCAATTAATCAAAATGACTACAAGTTTCAGAAGCTAAACATGGACAAAAATAGCTAAACAAATGGCACGGAATCATTCCAAATCATCTTGTAACAGCAGCACTTAACGTTTAGCCATTTCCAAAGAAAAAATAAAAAAAAAAAAAACAGAATAAAATGTAATTAAAAATGAAAAATGGATAAAATAATGCCACAAATAAGAGCAGCAACCAAATGAAGAAAATAAAACTTACAGTCAGAGACAAAAGTTTAAATACACACTTAAAATTTGGAGTTTTTGGAAAACTAAAGATTTTCCGAAAATTTGTGGTATGCAGTTTTGTTGATGATATAAAATTAAGAAAAAAAATTTTGACTTAATTGAATACATAACGGTAATTAAAAAAAAAAAAAAAATAACGAGGAAAAAGTTTAAATACACATTGAAGCTTATCGAAATAATTACCATTTCTTCCTTTTATGTTCCCGTTATTATTACTTTTTTTTGATGTCAAATTTATTGTGCGTCTTCCAATTGTTGCTGTAAGCTGTTTTTTTGATGCATAATTGTAAAATTTAACGCAGACTATGGGTAAAGGAAAAGAGATAGATTTCTGCGTAAGATCTCTCATAATTAAACATTTTTAAGAGGGAAAATCCTATCGAGAAATAGGAAAATTAGGAAAGGAATTAACTATTTTCCAGAGTCCATAACATCGTTAGAAATTATAAACAAACAGCTTCAACTGAAAATATGGTTAGAAGCGGCCAACAAAAAACACTTTCTAATCGAGGTCCTAGCCATGACCCACGAGAAGTGAAGAAAAATCCCAAAGTAAGCGAAAGCAAAATAGCGGATGATATCGCGAATTCTTTGAATGAAAAAAAATATTGACATAATTGCTCAACCAAAAACCGTTCAAAGAGCATAACGGAAAAGTGGATATAACAGCAGGGTTCCGCGGAAAAAACAACTAATAAGTGAGAAAAGTAGAACGCTTAAGATGGAGTTTGCTATTTGTTTTTTATTTTTTTTTTTTGTGGCCAGTAATAGGTTTTCACCAGACTTTTGGTCGTCTATCTCTTCCAAACAAATTGAATTTATCTGCATATATAAAAACAATAGTTTGCCTAAACTCCACGTTTTTGTTTTTATACTTATTGGCAAACTCCATCTTAAGCCTTCTACTTTTCTCACTTATGAGTTGTTTTTTCCGTGGAACCCTGCTGTTATATCCGTTTTCCCTTTATGCTCTTTGGACCTTTTTTTTGGATGAGCAATTAAGTCAATATTTTTATCTTAATTTTATATCATAAACGAAGGGAAACAAAACTGCATACCACAAATTTTCGGAAAAACTTTAGTTTTCCAAAAACTTTAAATTTTAAGTGTGTATTTAAACTTTAGTCTCTGACTGTATATCTTGATATATTTATAACTAGCATTACCCGCACCGCTTTGGTGTTTGTTGAATATTATATCCTAATATTTATAAAAATTATGGCATTCAATTCTAAAAACTTAAGTTAATAACAATAAAAGTTTTCATATTTAAATTAGGCTTAAATTCATTAAATTAAATTTTCATTAAATTATTTTGAGCGAGCGAAGGTATTTACAACAGAAAATTAATTAAAATTTTTTTTATAATTTAATTCTTGACTGAACACGGGATTAAACTCGGGTCGAATTAACATGTTTTGAGAATAACCATATTTCCATAATTAGAATTCTTTGCCGTTACACCGTTTGCGCCATTGCGCCTGCCAGTCCATAGTCAAACATTAATCTTTACGAAATCCTTTGTTCCCAAGTAGAATAAATAAAGGAATAAAAAAAAATCTTTAAGAAGAAATTGGTGGATCGAAATGAGCGTAATAAGAGCTGCCAGATTTGACGATTTTGACGATTTTTTGTTCCGAAATTAGCAGAGTGCCGATTTGCTGATTTTTTTTCAAAAAAGTGACGATATTTTCCAGTCTCCAAAGTCCGAATAAGATATTTACATTTTCTGACAACTTCGTTTTTTAATCTTGGAGTGTTTAACAGCCCTACGTTTCCTTTTGTCTAGTTTTTACGCTGATATGTTGTTGTTGTTGTAGCAGCGAGACCTGAAGAACAGGTGTTGCTGAGTTGACAATCCTTGGTCGGTGTTTGTTGAACTCCGAGTCGTTCCGGTGCGTAGAACCGATTGTCGTGAGAACGCTGATATGTAGTAGTGATAGCTTTCTTGTTTAATAAAACGCACAAAAATATCTAAATAATAATAGAGATAAAAACGCTAGATTGACCAAAAAAATGCTTTTTGGTTCTACAACTGGTATTTTTTGATTATCGTTAATATTGGACCTTAAAACATAAAGTTCAACATGCAATGTCCTAAATGGATACGAATCTATGGGGGAACTTTGTGGTACTTTTTTGTATTTTAACTGGTACTTTTTGAATTTCCGGAATTTAAACAAGTTTAAATCTAGAAAAATAAACTTTAGCATTAAGATATGTCGACGAAGAAAAAGGAGACGCTAACGAAGTAGCGAGTTAAATGCTAGTTAATTATAATGATATAAAAAAATACCGTGCATGATTTTTAAAATTTAATTCTCACGCACAAAAATTATTTTTTGGGTATCCGAAGTAATTTAATACAGGCTAAATTGTCTGCGTGAATATGAAATCACATTTGTTATTTTTTTAGTAAATTTTTAGAGGTCTCATCCACAAAAGTTGTGTTGGAACATGCTGTTTGTTCTAAGAATTGCTTGAAACTTAGTGTGCGTCACTATGGTAATTCTGCAGATATAAGAAAAATAATATTTACTTTGTATGAGGAGCAGGCGCGGATCCAGCTTGAGCCTTAGGGGGGGGGGGGGGGGGAATTTTTTATGGTACAAAAAAAAATTTGTTTTTAAAAGTTTATTAAAAGCAATATGTGTATAAGGGCGGGTCGATTTTTTTTTTAACAATCGTATAGCAAAAACGTAATCTACATAAACTTCTAAGAAAATTCTCCAAAGAAACCATGGGTCTAAAATAAAATCCTAATCCGCGCCTCTCGACTTGAAAATTTATATGCCCGCCTTTGCAAAAAAAATTTTTTCCAAAAAGAAATCGAATTTTTTGAATAAAATTGTTTAGTAAGGTAGTTCTTTTGGACTTTATATTTTTTTACACTCAAAATTTTTTTTACATTAAAAAAATTTTTCACCCAAGTAAAAAATTTTCAAGTCGAGAGGCGCGGATTAGGATTTTATTTTAGACCCATGGTTTCTTCGGAGAATTTTCTTAGAATTTTATGTAGATTACGTTTTTGCTATACGATTTTAAATTTTTTTTTCATCCATACAATGCCCTAATGTGTATATTATATTAAAAAAAACTCAACAATAACGTTAAATAAAATATTCAATATAAATTAAAATAAACTAATCTTTTTAAATAAGCAATTTATGATTTCCTTGTGAGGCAAACTTAGATAGTACAGTCTTTGTTCAGTTTGTCATTGTTGATCTGAGCCATGTTTTTATTCGACGAAGGGTAGGAAAAGACCTCTCGCTCGTAGCATTGCTAAAGGCAAGATTACACTATTATACTTTGTATTAATACATGTCAAAAACTTAAGTAATATGAAAAAGTGTGATAGTGCGAATGCAATGTGTGACGAAAATGACAAGTATTATGAAAAATGTTTGACATCCCATACGACTTCATCGTTTTTTGAAAAATATCTAAACAATAATACTTTTCATTGGATCAGGGTTGCATTTTATTTCATGTGTAAGAGTTTATACTTTGTGTGATGGTGTAAACACAAACTGTCATGTTACATTAGATTTTTTGACAGTCGCATCAAAACTTATTAGATTTCTATCTCACAAAGTATTATGGAATACGTAAGACTTGTGAGATAGTGAATCTAGGCTGAACGAGCATTGAAACGAAAATTTGAAATATTTTTCTTAGATTTGGGTAGATATCTTCATCACAGTTTATTAAAGCATCTAAAACGTTATCTGATAGATTTTCAGATATTTTCCATGTTTGTTGCCAATGCTTTAGTTCAGGCTCAAGTTTAGATGTTAGTAGGTGTTTATCTCGAGTTGTGGTTTTAAAAGTTTTCTATCTGTATATGACTTGATTATACTTTGAGTAGAAGTTTTGGTATGCTCAATACCTTAAGGATATCTATTGGGAAAGGTGTTTTGAGATCTATTAAAATAAATTCAATAAGAGAAATGAAACCTACAACTCGGTAGTAATCTTCAACATTTTGAATGTGATTATTTCGTTCAAATCTTGTCGTTTAGATTGGAACCTCATTTGTACGCAAATAACTTTAACTTTTTCAAAAATCACTATAAATTGTTCTTCGGCTTTATTTCTTTTTTCTTCAAGGCACATGATTAAAGTTTTGATAAGGCTTGATCCTTTTTTAAGATCTATATCGTATTTTTTTTAAATGATACTAAGCGGCTGTCTTTCAATAAGTATCATACTTAATATGTTTATTGCGCAAATGAATTCAAAAGTTCTAAGTGAGTTCCATAATATAAGGCTTTGATGAAGTATCTTAACCTTTCCACTCAGATATTTTTTCCAAAGCTTCTACTATATATTGTACACTTGTTGCAAAGTGTAAAGCTGAGTCGAGGCGGTCCACCCATCTTGCCTCGCATAATGTAGAGAGTTTGGTTTCATTTAAAAAATTTTGTCGTTTCCTAAACAAATGGTACAACTTTTTGTATTGGTGGCAGTTTATTGCTTTTAGAAATTGAGTTGTTTGATTTATGGGAATAGCAAGGCGTTTGTTTCGCATTTGTTGCGGTTTCCAGAATTTTTTAACAGCTCCATTTTCTGCTTTAATCAAAGGACACCCTTCAGTTCCAACTCCTACACAATGTTTTAGGTCAATACCAAAATTTTTCAAAGCTTTAAGAACTATTGATGATAGTGCCTTCATCAATTGACACATCAGCGTCATTATCAATATCCTGTGAAGGCTCTTCAAATGCGTTCAAAAGCCAAAAAATTCTTCCCTAACAACTTTTTGTTGTATGTTGAAATATTTTAAAGATAAGGAAATCTGTCTTTTTCCCGACAAATCCGTGCTTTCGTCAAAAATTATTAAATAGAATTTTGGTTCATATAACACATACATATATACATAAATATTGCATATACTAAGGCTTATTAATAATTCAACAGCACGCATAAGCAAGTTAAACGTTTAATCTTTGGATATAGATAGCACCTGCTGGGATTGAATGTAGAATAATAAGTAATTGAATACAGTAAACTACTTAGATGTTTCATTGAAAATATCCAATGAATAACTATAAGGATTAAGATTTGGATACTTATTGAGAATTTGGTTAGAGATTCAATAAAAAAAACCTTGCTGGGATTCCCAAAAATGTTGTACATATAAAAAAAATAATATTAATGGGTATTCTTGTATCTATTATCGAAATAAACAAAACATATTTTTATATATACAAAAATCCGCGCCTGATGAGGAGTCATCGTCTCCCCCTCCTATACACTTTGTTCTTAGAGTAACACACATAAAATTTATTGTACCACACTGTTGTAGTTGAGGAGATATCAACTGAACCGCATTTGCCCCAGTTTGAAGAGGCACAAACAAACAAATAAGCAGTCAAACATACATTAATTTTTATACCCACACCACAATAGTGGAGAGGGTACCTGTTGGCCAAACTGCCGTCGACAACATTGTCGTCAACAATTTATGCACGACATGTCTTCTATCACTTAGGATTTCTGGAAGACAATTTTGAGGAAAATGTCTTGGACTTTAAAATACTCTACATTGTCTAGTGCACCGTCTTTTGAAGAAGTTAATAAACGACGACATGACCGACATTGTCTTTCAAGTTGTCTTTTGTTAAAGCTTATCCACGACAACATGACAGACATTTTCTTGTAAGGTATCCTTTATCAACAACTATACACGACAGTATGAGCGACAGTGTCTTGTAAGCTGTCCTGTATTAAAGTGTATGCACGACAACATGACCGACAGTGTCTTGTAAGGTGTCCTTTATCAACTTTTAAGCACGACAATATGAGCGACATTGTCTTGTAAGCTGTCTTCTTAACAAACAAAAATAAGTTGTTCCCAATAAAAAATAAAACTAACTGTAAAATAACGATAATAATAAAAAACAACCAAAGCAAAGTGAAGAAAATCAGTCAGTCAAGTCTGAGAACTCATAGACTAAGGTATGATTTTAAAAACATATATGTGCTATTGTATATTTTTATTTATTCATTTAGGTTTATAGGCGACATTGTCGTGTAAGCTGTAACTCCTGTAACTTCATCGACATTGTCTTTTACGCAGTCGTTGACGACAAAGTAGAATCCATTGTCGTCTATATAGTCATCAAAGACAATACAAACGACAATACCTTTCATGTGGTCATTAACGACTATATGGACGACAATGTCGTTCATGTGGTCTTCAACGACAGGCTGAGCGACATTGTCTCTCTTTGTGTCGTGCACGATTTACGCGACACGTATTTGAAAATTTCATCGACGATTTGCATTAGTTGTCCCTTACGTGTCGTGCTGGAATTAACATTGTCGTGCACGATTCATCAATGATTCGTGCACGACATAGCCAACTGTGGTATTATGCATTTGTGCTGATGTGTGTAACGCCTTAAAATATTGGTCCTAGACCCACCTTAACGTATACCGATCGTCTTAGAATCACTTTCTGAGTCGAACTTACGATGTCCGTCTGGCTGGCTGGCAGGCTGGCTGTCCATGTAACCTTGTGCGCAAAGTACAGGTCGCAATTTTGGAGATAATTTTATTTTATTTGTTCTTTTATACATTCAATTTTGTTTTTAGTGGTATTAAATTTAATACTGTTGATATGATAACAACTACAAGATTATCTGGAAATATTAATACTTGAAATCTGCAATTAAATACTTTGGAACGTTTAAGATTGAAAAGGTTTAATTAACAGCCAGACCCACGATGTCACACGTTAACGTTCGCATAGAAAATTTCATTTAAAACAAAAACAAATTTTAGAAATTGTTTTTGTTTTAATTGTATATTTCTATGCGAACGTTAACGTGTGACATCGTGGGCCTGGCTGTAAATTTTAATAAACAATTTTAAAGTCATTTTAAATTTGATCTATCCTTGTGTCTTAACGTTGTTATAAAACTTGCATTAATCTTAATCTTTTAATAACTCATCAAATTATTATTTATCTCTTCTCTTTCTTCCTTTTTTTTAAGAGCTTTCGAAGGATTTGTAATCCCCGCGGCTTTGGCTGTAATTGATATAGTTCTATTTACTCAATAATTTATTATTAAGTCTTTTTACGTAATTGAAAAATGGCCACAAATTTAATTAACTCTATTAAAAAAAATACCAATACAATATCCACGCATACATATAACTGTGTAACAGAGATGGAAATGTGTTAAATACAACAACAACAAGTTAAAGCAGTATTCAAACTTAGCAACACTAACCACAAAATTACATAAAACATTTTACCAAAAAAGCAAAAAACAAAAAAAGGATAACAAACTGAGAAATATCCTACGGTGCTCTGTGCTATAACAGCTGGATAACATCCTGCCTACAAAAGCTTTAAAAGTAACTAAAGGAAAGTGAAAATGATGTGATTACTTTCTATTAATGACTGAATGTACAACAACAAATTAAACCAACAACAACAAAAATAATTGTAATAATGATACTTATGATATTGTTAACAACAACAGTAATTACATTATTAAGGCATATGTAAGTTAATGAAGACAAACCAAACGCCCTTGAAGTAACCACCAGAGTCTGTACCACGTATAGAAAACAGGCGTTTACAGAGGCGATATTGAGCGCGTGCAAGACTTTTAAAGTCTGTAGCCGCCGCATCAAACGCCCTCAAAATGATTCTCAAAAAGCAACAAAGAAACAAACAAATTGCAGTGGCAGCCAACCTTCTAAATTTGAAATTTTTCTTATTTGCTTCTTACTGCTCTACTTTATCCCTGAAAGTACTTCCGCTGCTTTGGCTAGAGCTAAACACCATCTACGCAACAAAGTCGTTTCTCTGGCCGAGCAAAAAGCAGCGGCGGTAACCTTTTACACTCACAATCATTCGCCATTTAATGCTACGACTTGGTTGAAAACAAATTCCTCGAAATCACTGTCCTCAAATGCAACACTGGATAATACACTAACCCAATATCAAAAGAAAAATGGAATTGTCACCGGTAAGAAGAAGCGAATTAATAACAATAAAAGTGAAAATGAAGTCATATTTTCCGCAGACAATAAATTATTCAATACCCAACTGTCATTGGCTGCGGCAACTCCTACAGCCGTTGTCTCAACAACTTCTGCAGCAACTTCGATATTTGATGTCTCAACAACTTCTGGCTCTACTTCTGGACCATTGTCAGCATCAGCCTTTAACGATACTTCACATAATGATATAGAAATACCAGAAATTCCTTCATATATACGCACCACTGCCATGTTTTTTTGCATCATCATAATGTTAATGGGTGTTATTGGAAACGTAATGGTGAGTTTAGAGAAACGATTTTTTTTTTTTTTTTTGATATGAAATGATTAATTGTTTCAGCTATAAAAGGAAAATATGAAGTAATTTTATATTGTTCTTTATTTTGTTCATTGTTTCGAAACTGACCAAATGATTTCTGCTAATTACTTTCTTTTTCTCTTGGGTTTTTTTCGTTTTAATCCTTTTACAAGATGTTTCATTAATCAGCTTAAACGAATTAAAAATAAAATAAAAAATCAAGGGAAATATAAAAACTTTCCAAAAACAATAAGGGTATATATTTCTTACATATTTTAAATGAGATACTAAGTGGAGTTTCTTTTAGAGGCATAAAACTTCTTTTTAAAATAAAAAAACACAACAAATTGAATGGAATGATGAACATTTTTAGATTTATTGGCTTACAAAATTGCATGGCATTCAATGTTTAAAAATAATGTGTGGCTCATGGACTCCGCGACTGCGACTTATGAACGCCAACCTGTCGGTCCAATTTTGCCCCACTTTTTCAACTACACTCGGTCTTTTTACATCAATAGTGCGTCGAATGTTGGCTTCTAAATGATCAATCGTTGCTGGCTTATTAGCATGGACCAGAGATTTGACGTGCCTCCACAAAAAGTTGTCCAAATGTGTCAAATTACAAGAACGAGGTGACCAATTCTTAGGTCCATTTTTTGGTAATGGTTTTACACGTTCTATGACATGTTTCGCCATATTATTTGACCCATTTCACCTCCCAATGATTTACAATGACATGAGCAAAACAAACGAGCATTTGCCTGTATCACAATCAGTATTCGAAAATAAACAGAACATTACTTGAGGCAGTCAGCGCAAAAGTGGCGTAACCCTAAATTTTTCATACCCTGACTTATCTACTCCAAATTGATTAATACTGCGAAAATAAAATAAGAAACTAGTTTATCTCTTGTTTTACCAATCACTAACAAAAAGCGTTGCAAAAGTTTGTGTTGCATTTGTTTATTTTTGCTCTAGTTATAATACAAACCCAGCCATAAGCCACACAAATATGAAATAAATGTAATGTGGCTTACACTTTTGAGCTGATGGCCTCATTTAGCGTTCGGCTTAAACAGTCAGGAACGATATCTATTTTTTAGTGTTTGTGTAGACGAACACAACCCTTAATTCGTTAAAAAAAATAGAACAATTGTAGCGATACTGAAAACAAACATTATATTTTAATGTTCTATAAAAATTGTTTGGTTTTTTTTTTACCAGCCAAAAGGACGCTAAGCCCAACAGAAACGAACGAACATTAATGAACTGAACCGAGCACAATTAAGTTTTTGGTTTAAAAAAAAAACCAAACGGAATTAAACGTTCTCATCTTTTCTTCAGTTGTATAAAAACAGTATTATTTTTGTGTTCGAAAGATGACAAACGGGGAAATGTTATTCTTTTAATGATTTACTACTCAAACACTATTAACATTTGTGTTTTCCACAGCTCGACCCAACCGAACACTAAGAAGCGATATTTAGTGTTTATTTTCGAACACTGATCAAAATATTAATGTCAAATCTTATCCGCTAGGTAATCTCCGATTGACCTCTATAAAAAAATTCGATTAATAGCATATACATATGTATTTATATACAGGCCGATTTCAAATGTTGTTTGCATTGTGGAAATTAAAGAAAAATATTAATGAAATATGAAGCTATTTTCGGAAAAGGTGGTATGGCAGGTACATATTAAATAGATATTGATATTTTTTTTTTTGTTTTCTTTAAAGTCAATTTGACCGCTCTGCTTTAAAAAGTTTTTTCTATAAAGATTTAATTTTTTAATTTACTTTTTTTTAAGCTTTTGTCATTCTTTTTGTGAAGCCAAGAACCTACAGCAGATCTTTTTACTAGTGTTTGAAAATGTACACTATATATATTGTACTTTAGGCCCTAAATTTGTAAAACGCAAACGCAACGCCAAAAATTATATTGAAAGCAAAAACAAAATCGAAAATATTTCATAATTTTGTTGTTGTTTTCTATAGAAATGTATATTGAATTTTTAAATTTTAAACGCTGCATATCTTGTGGCGTTGATAATTTTAAAACGCAATATGTATTTCTGTAGAAAGCAACAACAAAATTTTTACAAATTTTCGACATTGTTTTTGCTTTCAATGTTATTTTTGGCATTGCGTTGCGTTTTACAAATTTAGGGCCTTAGTGTTCTTTACGGTAGAAATATGGAATTTACTAACTTGAAGAGTGTTTGTGTTGTAAATACCTTAAAAGAACGTTTCTCTGTTTGTGATCTTTGTACGCAAAAAAAAAATACTGCACTTAACCAACTCAACATAAAAATGAGCACATTGCGTTCTGTTTTTCGAAAAAAAAACCACAAACTTCGTTGTGTTCGGATTAGCACACTAATGTTCGTACGTTTTAGTTGTGCTCAGCGCCTTTTTGGCTAGTAAAGACAACAAACAATTATTAAAAAAGCAAAACACGTATCGCACCTTTATTGCAACATAGTCATATCTCAGAAAAAGTCAAACTTAGCAAAATGCGATTAAAGTTTTCAAAATATACCTTTTTATACAGATTCAATAAAATATATTTTGCTATAACTGCAGTTCAGTTTGTGACAAAACATTGATTTTTGTTTTACCCATAGAGAAGATATGAAGGAGCAGTTTCGCTTAAGTAACTTCAAATTTTTGATTTTTAGACTATGTTGCAATAAAGGAGCGATATGGATGTTTAGTTATTTTGTTTTCGATCGTAATACCCTTTAACGAAGGTTAAAGGGTATATCGTCACTTAAATTTATTTATTTAATTTATATAATTTAGTGCAGTGCATCATAATTTTTTTTTTGTTGTTTCTCCCTTTTGCATTTTAGGTGACGATATAAAACATTGTCATTTCGTTTCCCTAGACCCTATCACGATGTCTGTCCATGTGTCCGTTAAAATTAGTTTTCCGTAGACCCCTGATATGATGGGGACTCGGTAGTTAAATATTTAAGTCGCATATAGTCCGGAATTATTTAATTGTGAAATTTAGCCTGAACGGTTGGTTTACACTGAAAGAAAAATGCTTCGTATATTTAATGAATCTATCATAAAAAAACTTTCCTTGGGTAAATGAAAATTTTCATTGCCTAAATGGAATTTCATAATAATTATGAAGTATTTTCGTTAAAACCGCTTCATTGGATTTCGTAATTACGTTAAAAATTTTCATTGGATATATGAAAACTTAAGTTTGTCTAAGTTAAACAAAATATTTTAATTGGGAACATAAAAAAACAATATACAAACATAACTATATTCATAAATTAATACAAAATTGTAGTTTCCTTAAAAAAATGTTTAATTGTTAATCAAAAAATGTAAGATTTAATTATTTAATACATCTAATGTAATATGCCATTAAATTGATGAAATCAAACATTTTTTTTAAAGCAACATATTTCAATAATGCTTTCATAAATTTAAATTTTCATTATGACACCGAAAAATGCCATTATAGTAATCCAAGAAAAACTTTCAATCACCGTTGTTATTGTTGTTATGGACAATTTAATCTCATATTTACGCTCTTAATTGAGTAAAAAACAGTTTTTTTATCCAAAAACTATATTGCCCCGGTAGGCTAGCTGGTAGTGAGCTAGTCTATCAGCACCGAGGTTGCGCGATCGATTGCCGCCAGAGACAGAAAAAAAATAAAATAATAAAAAAAAAACTAAAAAATAAAAATGTTTACTTAATGAAAGTATTCATCCAATGAATAATATTCATATATATAATGTAATGTTTCATTAAATACATTTTATGAAACAGGTTTCATTGATCCAACGAAGCACTGCATAGGTTCCTTTTTAATGCAATTTTTCATGGGATTAATGTCAACATTCATTGGTATTGCGACGAAAAGAACCGTATTTATATAACTTTTGTGAATATTATATATAAGATTCGGCAAAGCAGAGTACAGGTAACCCTCCTACAAGACGGCTTCCTGCAAAACGATTTCGATATTACACGAAAAATTTGCGGAAATCTCCTCATCTACAACACGGTTTCATTCAAACACGATAAAATGGAACTGAAACTTTATCATGATTGAGTTGTTAAAATTGTACCAAAATAGTACAAAAGTACTGGTTTTTGCATCCCTGTTACGATTTAGTTAGATTTCAGTGATTCAGCAATATGTACATATGTACATATTTCTAATAAAAACAATGAATTTAAAGAAAATATTTAATTAAAAAAAACTTATATTTTACACTGTCTCCTAGCCTCATATAACACGTATTCCTACAACACGGCGTTTTCCAGGAACCTATCTAACGTGTTGTATGAGGGTTACCTGTATAGCTTTTGCCTAAATGTGTTTTTACCAAAAAAAAAAAAAAAAAACAAAAAGCCAACAAAAACTTTGTACAAAAAAACAAACATGAATAACTACAACACACACAGGCTGTGGTCATGCAAAATACCGAGCCACAACAACAATTATAGTTAGAAGCGTTGTTAAAATTGTATGATTGCTCATTTCTTCATTAATGAAAAAAAAAAATATTACAGAACATTGAAATACAATGTATGTGTCGGAGATTGAACTAGTAGCCAAATAGTACAAAAATATCCAGTACTAGTTCTCAACTGTAAACTTTTCTGTATCATCTTAATGCTCAAATTAGCGTGCTTGGAAAACCACTTGTAATATTGGTTCTAGACGTATACACTAGTACACTTGGACCACATTAGGTACTTGAAATTACCATTTTTCATTTTAAATTTTTTTATAACAAAAATGGCATAAATAAATGATTTGAAATCAAATTTAAGAAGCAGTATCAAGATACAAATATGTATTCGAATTTTAGTTTTGTTGCAAAAAAAATCTATCTGTCTCCCAGCAAAAACTAATGTAAGGGAGAATTCAGAGTAAAGCGCTTACACTTCTTTGAAATATTTCATGGGTTTTGCTTGAAATTCCTCGCGTAGAAGCTCTGCTGTAGAGATCTGAACAACGCTTATTTCACGCTTTGAATATTGACATGATTAACGTGCATAAAGTAAGTGAAAAAGTTAAGCATTGATAAAATTGTTATTTCAGCGCTTAAAAATATTTTTATAAATCTTTCTATTCCAAGAAAAGGTTGTACTTTTATAAAAATTATGGGCCATGTCACAGAGTACAATTCCGTTCGGAATGATTCCGTTCGGAATTGAAGAAAACATATTTGTTTGTTGATGGAAAGTGTATTTGTAATGACCTTGAAAGCCTGTATATAGAAAACTATAACAACTATTTAGTGTATTTTGATAGTTTTATGGCCTTTCAGATACAGACAACTCCCATACAGTTCATGAAAACAAAAATGGTTTCATTCCGAAACATTTTTTCGACATTTTCTGAAGCACCAAAATACGGAATGAATTCCGTTTCCGAACGGAATTGTACTCTGTGGCATGGCTGTATGTATGATTTTTGTAAAATTAAGCTAATTTTTTTTTTATTTTTTATCAAAAGAATAAATTTTTTCACTGCTTCAATAAAGCAGTAGAAAATGCAATCTTAAAAAAAACAAATAAACAGCGATTCTCTTCTAGTATTTAGCACCGCATTTAAGAATTGTAGGATTGTATGCCTTATCTTACAGCAGTAGAGTAAATCGTTAATTTTTAGAAGCAAAAAAGGAAGCGGTTGGGGTGCAGTATACATGTTTATTGCTTCCAAATCTTGAACAATTTTTGCTGGGCTACAAGTTTTGCCCTTGAACTACGACAAGTACTGGTACTCATAAGCACTAGTACTTCTTCTTCTAGTATTTATACCAGTGGCATTTTGACAATTAACTTTAATATCCTGCAGGAAGGGTTGTGTACCAGTTCACAAACACTAAAATAATAGCGTTTAGCGTTCTGATTTTCTTCGAACACTGCTTTTTACATACAAATATGTATGAAATTTTTTGTTTTAATCATAAATTATAAAAATATTTCATATTTTCAGGTTCCAATTGTCATCGTTCGAACGAAAGACATGCGTAATTCAACGAATATATTTTTAACGAATCTAAGTATCGCCGATCTTTTAGTTTTATTAATTTGTACACCAACGGTTTTAGTGGAACTTAATACGAAGCCGGAAACTTGGATATTGGGTCATGAGATGTGTAAGTGTGAGAAGAAGAAAATGAAATTTTGATTTCTGCTTTAAACTAGAAAAGATTTTTTCATATTTAACCATTTTAAATAATTTCCTAAAATGTTATATGTAGGTAAAGCTGTACCATTTGTTGAATTAACTGTGGCTCACGCCAGTGTCTTAACAATTTTAGCCATATCGTTTGAGCGGTACTATGCCATCTGTGAACCTTTAAAAGCTGGTTATGTGTGCACCAAAACTAGAGCCATCCTAATATGTTCATTGGCCTGGGGCATTGCTGCTTTATTTACCAGGTAAATTTGAAAGTTTGTTTAATTAGTTGGCACTGATCATTTTATAATCGTTTTATGGCATTAAGTTTGTTTGTGTGCATTAATTTATTGGTTTGATACTTTAATTTTTATATATGTAATTCTAATTGACAAGAAAATAATGGACATTAATCTTAATTTTGACAAGGCCATTTCCCCTTACATGGTGTGTTTTTAAAGGGGTGCTAACAAGATTTCTTTATGCATGCAAGAAAAAAGTATCTGTAATGAAAATTTGTATCTGTAATTTGTAACTAATATTATTATTGTTTTAATAACACCTCTTTTTTAAATGTTTCTGTAAATAATACTTTAATCATATCAGATTCATACAATTTTCTTTTAAACTTTTAATAACTACCTGTTGCTATTACTCATACCGCTTGATATCACAATAAACCATATGTTTTTTTTATTTCTCATACATTTCAAAGCATGTTGATTTAAAGTAGTTTATTTATTTCCAATTTAATGTAATCCAGGTATTAGAAATGCTGCACAATAATTGGATATTTATATATGACCAGTAGCTGTTTTTTATTATTATATAGAGCATTTATTATATTTATTGCTAATACATTCTTACTTTTTTCATAAAGAATGCTGATTTTATTTTTCAAGGAAATTTATGGAGATTTAAAAAAAAAATAAAAACAAATGCAATTTTTTGTAGCAAAAATTCGTTGTTCAACCAAAATTAAAAATTTGCCTTCCGTTAAACTATTTTTGATTAATTTTTTTTTTTTTTTTTTTTCCAATTTTTCAAATTTTTTTTTAATTAACACTGCACAGCAGTTTCAAAATTTTTCAAAATAACGGGGGTTATAACAATGGATTCTGGTAGAGGATGCCAAAAAAAGGCATCGTACAGTATCTGCTTGTGCAAAACATAGGAAAACAAATACTATGTTACTCTCATTCTCTTGTTACCCTGCAAATAATATTGGAACACCAGATCCATTTTGATAAAATGGACTACTCCATGGACTGGTCCCATGTAATGCAAGCATGGGCCATGTCATTGTTAAAAAGTGTTTGTAGTGAGACGACATGTCATCGTTTTTTAACGACAAGCTTTCGTTTTTAACGACTTCAAAACTAATCCTCTTGAGTATACCATGGAGTAGTTTTAGAACTACTCCTTTTTATGGTCCTCCCCTTGGACATCGTAATGTTAAATAGAACATGTTTTTTCCATACGTTTGGGTTTCTTTTGGACTAGTCCTAGTCCCTTGTTTGCTACTATTTACACGCGTGTTTGGACTGGTCCTATTATTTGCAGGGTAACCACTCATCCACTCTGCTACAAATAATAACAATATCAACTTATTTGTATAAGAAACATTAGAGGGCTCATCAATATGCACTCACTTAAGTAAACATACAGAAACTTGTACGAGAAGTTGTATTTTTGCACGTCTTTATAAAGTTCATCCCAGCCGATTGGCTCTTATTGACTCTTGAGTTTGACTGTTTTTGCTAAGATTTGGTATTTGGCGTGCTCTGATATATAAAGTAAAATTTAACATTTTCATAGAACATTTCATCCCCGCCGTGCTTAAGGGCTTTGGAAATCTGTAATCGAAATATGGAACTGAGTCCGAATGAAACGATGTCAGGACCTTGTTGTGCGACAGCAAAATTTTTTGTAGAACTCGACTAGAACGAATAAAATGAAATAGTTTAGGAACTATCCAACTTTGAAAATGAAAATTTTGCTATTTTTAACCTACTTTGGTCTAGAATATTACAAAAATAAGGCTTTATTTTATGATGTTTTTAAAATATTTTTTTATTACCGGCAAATCGATAAATATTATACAGAAAGAATTAAAAAAACTCTTTTGTAATTTTAAAAAGTTAAATATACATATGCATTTAAATTTAAAATTCTAAACTTAAAATTCTGTCGACCCTTCTGATACGTCTATAGACCTTAAATCCAAAACATGAAATCGAATATAAGTCCTTAAATGCCGCTCGAAATTTTATTCCAAACGGACTAACCGCTTACAAAATTTAGAATTATTTCCATGTTTTCTATAATATCCGACTGTGGAACGCCAAGACACAACTTAACTCAACTCGGTTGAGTTAAAGTGTAAACAACTTAACTTTACAACTGCTAGGGATTTCACCATGCAGGTGGCAGTCCTAGGGCAAAAATGCAACATCATATTTGAAATTTGTCTCCACACGCAGAGAAAAAACATGTTAAAATATGGTCACGTTCAACAAAACAATATTGAAAGAAAATTTCAAACATATTATGTTAATTTTAACCATATTATTGTCACCGACAACCATATTATGGTAAAAAACTTTAATAAAATACACTAATCACAACATAAAACGTGGACTTTTTGAAACATAAGCAAAACGTTGACGGAAGACTAAATAAACAAGGCAAGAGCAAAGTATCGTCATCTGGCATAGTATCCAATGTAATATCCAATCAATCTATCTGTTTATTTTATCATGATTAGGAAGATATTGAGATATTTTTAAGTTTCAGAGACAATAAAAACTCTGATATTTCATAACAGAATATGCCACTAGATTCTAAGCTCCAAAATTACGTTAACGTATCTCGAAGTTTTTTTAAATATCATCCCAATAAAAAATGGAGCTTCCAACGAATCAGGTTTGTAAGGGAGAAACATTAACGTTTCGCTTACCACTGCGCTTACGGAAGGCATGAAAACTTTCACTTACTTTACTGCATTTCTGTATGTCTTATTAGTGCTTCGCAAAATGATACAATTTTTTAATGGGATACTTATAAACTTGTAAAATTAAAAATTTATATAATTAAAAAATTTGTGACCAAAAATTCTATGGTTTTCACGGGTAACCGCGTATGTCTTAAAATCAAACTTTTAAGGAGAGCCAAAAAGCCATTCTGTGCCCATGTTCTGTAACTCTCGCGTCGAGAAAGTTTTCGATTGAAATGTGTGAAATGAAACAAAAATGCCATAAATTGAAACAAACAGCTGTTTTTCTCACTTAACTGTGTCTGTAACTTTTTTTGGCGAGTACAAGCTGTCACGTAAGGAAATTACTAGCCAATTTACGGAAAAAGTGTGTCTGTAACATTTTGGTGAGAAAAGTTCCCGCTTTGAACTGTCAAATAAACTCACGAATAAAAATGGGTCGAGAAAAAATTTTAACACTAAAAAACAATTAAAAATGCAAAGAATAATAATAATAATATTTTATTCTTGGCACATTTTTCATTGTTTTATTATTTTTCTTTTAATATTTTTATAAAATATACGAATTTTTAAAAACTCGTTTGCAAACAACAAACATTGAAGTCGCACTTTACACAATTTGGTATAGCCGACGGTTGTGTTTTCGCCGCCGTCGTTGAAAAATTTTCAATTTAAGTAAATTTTGGTCGCCGTCAACGATATGTGTTACTGGCGTTCTGAACGTCTGCAATGTCACATCGGCTTCGAGTGCAATATTATGACATTTATAACGTAACGACGTAATCTCTTTTGATAGTTTTCGACATGAGTTACAGACACACATTTTTCTCACTTTTCGAGAGACGATGGAATATTTTGTTTCACATCTTTTCGATGCATTAAGTTCTCACTAAAGTTACAGAACATGGGTACTGGATCAGGCTATGGGCTAGGTATGGAACTGTTTTAACTTTGTTATAACTTAAAAAAAATCAGAATTGGTCCATCTTTTTTCAGAAATTTTAAGATCCACGTAAAGAGCGTTTAAAATTAACCACTATGTCATCGACATCTCAAAACCAACGAAAATGGACATACGCGGTTACCCATGAAAACCACAGAATTTGTGTTTGCACCACTAAACATATTTATATATATATAAGTATGTCCTTTATTTATCTAAAAAAAATAATATGAATACAAAAAAAATGTACAATTAAATATTTAAATAAAATGTTCACGGAGAACATAGGGCGTCAACGAATTCTCTCCATCTATTTCTATTTCTGGCAAGTAATTTAATCTCGTTCCAAGTAAGACGAGCAGTTTCATACTCTTTTCTGATGGTCCGGATCCAGGAATTACATGGTCGACCAGGCTGGCGCTGACCTTGAGGACTCCAGTCTAGGGCAGATCTTGCAATATCAGTTGATGGTCGTCTGAGAATATGGCCGATCCATGTCCATTTACGTCTTCGTATATCACCTTCAATAGGGCAGCAATGTGCCAGATTCCACAGGGTTTCATTGGATACACAAATCGGCCAGTAAATCTTTAATATCTGTCTCAGACACCGGTTAACAAACGTTTGTATTTTGTTTGTAGGGCCCCATATAGTGCAACCATATATGTAGCAGTACCGATTTAACGCTACAGTTAAATATACGTAATTTGGTCCACTGGGATAAGTTAAGGGCGCGCCAAACCTTCTGCAATTTGAGGGACGCAACACGTACCTTGTTAATTCGGTCATAAACATCGGCTACAGAGCCATCGTTTTTCGTAATTTTGCATCCGAGATAATTGAAAGATTCTACGTCTTCAAATATCATATTACCGACACTGACCCAACAAACACGAAGTCAAACCTTTGGTATGAAATGACTTTGTCATTTGACATCAAACACAATTCTCAAACGTTTTTCAATTGTTTGATTTAACATTTAAATTCAAATTGATAATGATTTGAAAATAAACATTTGATATCAAATGTTTTATCAATTTGATGTCAAATGTTTGTCAAATGTTAAATCAAATCAAAAATAAACTTGGCAATACTAAAGCGAAAAATAAATGTAATCATTAAAAATGGCGATTAAAGTTAAATTTTTACTTTGCGGTTACATGTGTTTTACTATTAAAAATAAATTTTAATATAAAGTGAACAGCTTATTTCTTGTGAAAAATAAAAATTATTTGTGAGTAATTTCAATGATTAAAAATACGAAAATAAGGAAAATAAAAAGGGAAAGTGAAGAAAGTTTGTTGAACGATCGCGGTGCTACAATCCTCAAAATAAAAGGGAGCCAAGTAGTTTGTCTTTCCAAGAATTAGAGGACATTATTTAATCTTTAAGCTATGGTGCCGAATGTTTATCTCACAGTTTATTTATTAAAAAAAATAAAATATTTTTATTTATATTCCACATTGTATTATAATCCACATTTGAAAAACATTTGAGAATTACGTTTGAAAGCAAGTTGAAAATAAAGGCATTTTTCAATTTGAAAATAATTTCCCCTTTTTGTTGAGAACGCTATGATTTTCAAATGATTTTCAAATCATTATCAAACGTTTGTCGTTTGAGAAAACGTTTGATTTCAAATCATTTTCAATTTGAAATCAAACCTTCGTGTTTGTTGGGGAGTGGTGTTGTTACGTTAGTTCCCATACGCATCAGCTTTGTCTTCTGTCTGATGTTTATTCTCAATCCTACTTTTTTGGCGTTTTCGGAGAGTCTTTTTAACTTTTCCTGAATATCCGCAAAGCGGTGGGCCATTAAACATATGTCATATGCATAGTCTATATCATTCAGGTATTCCATCATATTCCATCGAATACCGGTAGTGGCCTCCCTGTTAGTTGCTTCCATTACACAATCCAAGAGCAGAATGAATAATGTGGGAGACATGATACAACCCTGTCTTACGCTAGCAGTAGTTGTGAAAGGTTGGCTTTCTTTTCCGTTGAAACGGACCTTAAACTCTGCATCTCTGTACAACTCACGTAATAGGTTGACGATTTTTTCAGGTATGCCTTTACCAATTAGTGCAGACCACATTGAGTTTCGGGATATTGTGTCGAAAGCTCTCTTAAAATATACGAAAAGCAGGTAAAGGTGTGTTTTATACTCTGCCGATTGCTCAATAATTATATGTATAGTATTGACGTGATCGACACATGATCGTCCAGGCCTAAAACCAGCTTGTTCGTTTCGCACAATTTGTTCCACCACTGGTGATATTCGTTGCAGTATGCTATTAATAGCATTATTTTGTAAGTAATGCTATTAACCACTTTTTTATTTTACTGTCATCATATATTACCAAGTTCATAAAACAAAACATTTAATTAGACTTTAAGGCACTGCATTCTATGAAATTAAGTTTAATTGTCAAAGCGTTTTTCGTTGTCGTTTGAAACAAATTTATATTTATTTATTTTGATAATTTCTTCCTTCTACTAGTTAAATTTAGTCATTGAAATAAAAAAATGTGCTTATTAATGTGATTATCGAAAATCGTAGTTTGTTTGTTTAGTTTTTTTGTTATTTCTTTTCTTTTCTTTTTTTTTATTAATATTAATATGCAAATTTTGTGTAGACCCTCAAGAAAATTGTGAAAACGCCATAAAAAGAAAACACCTACTAGTAGTAAAAAAATTAATGTAAATATGTACTATAAATAAATTGAAGACGAACGAAACTTGTAGATATTTTTGTATATTTATAATTAAAAAAAAATGTTAAGACTGTTGATAAAACTCATGGCAAAAAAAAACTTAAAATTGAGACCAATACTGCGCCAATGATCTTAAGAACCCAAACTGTAAAGTCAATAAAAAAAATTATATTTTATTATTGCCAAATTTCTCAATTTTTTTGTAAAATAAAGTAAAATAATGCTAAAGAAACGGTTAGCTGTCAAACGAACCTTCATACAGCGCTAACTTTTTACATTTATGATCATTACAATCTGTCAAATCTACCAAGTTATCCAAATAAGCTTCTTATAGCAGTCATTAATTTGCACAACTTGTATACGACTGCCTGATTTTAAGGACTCACATATGATTCTCATTTTGGCTTACCGGATTTGTTTATAAACAAAATTGTCGCATATGGTGGGAGACCAATCCTTAACAGACTACAGGTACAACACATCCAAAAAAATTCACCATTTTGTGCAGTTTTTTATATATTGGACTTTCAGAATTGTGATTCGTCAAGAACAGCCTCGTTGTTCATATGCCCTATATATGGATATTTCCAAAAAAACATCAACCACAAAAAATGGAAAAAAAAATATTTTTTCTTTTCAAGATTTATTTAGAGAATTGCTTATATTTTTTTAATATTTATATGCGTATAAATTAATTGATTCGAAAAAAAAGATAAATGGTAAACGAAGTACTACAACTTTTAGCACATACTTGTGTATATTAGAAAATATGCATTTGGAACAACAATACTCTAATCTAAGGCATATTTATGATCTGAAAAACATTTTTTATTAAGTTTCTTATATAAAGGATTATAAATAGCAACATAAACAAATTTTAAATCATGGTGGAAAAATTGTCCTGTTTACAATTTATTTAAAAAAATTTAATTCATATTTTATTTTGAAATCGAAACCATTTTTAGGGCACATTAGTACGCAACATTTTAAAATTAATCCCAATAAAATATTGTGTAATGTTTCGCAGAAATCACTGTTTAAACGGTTACCCCTTAAAACTCACTTCCGTTTTTTGTCCCGTTTACAATCACTGGTTTTTTGCAATTATCTCGGAAACCACGACAGTAAGCGAAAAATTTCATTTGCGGAAATTAAAGAGCTAATTGAGAGTTAAAAGAATCATTAATTTAAAAAATGAAAATCAGGTTGTTTTTTACAGTTTTGTCAATATAAACGTGTGCGAATGTCCCGTTTACAATCTTGGAAGTGCCCATATGTAATTTTAAAAATGATAATGTGGCAACATATTTGAGTGAGCACCTGCCATATGGCTTAATCTTATGGTGTACCTTAACCACTGGCTTAAAAAAATTCTTTCAGAATTGTGATTCGTCAAGAACAGCCTTGTTGTTCATATGCCCGATATATGTAATTTTAAGAATGTTAATGTGGCAACATATTTACGTGAGCACCTGCCATATGGCTTAATCTCATGGTGTACCTTAACCACTGGTGACCATTATGCACACACAGGTAGCGATTTTGAATGTTTAATCCAATACAAATTATACACTCGTCACTTATTTAGGAGCCGCAGTTATATCTTACCTACACTGCTATATAATAAATGAAGCAGCTTCTGTCGAATAGCAAAAGCTCCTAGGAATGATTTATCCTTGCAGATAGTGCCATCCACACGTGATCCCCGAAAGTATCACTTCATAAAGAAAGTACCCTTCTGTTGCAAGAAAAGCAGCTTTCCATCGAAAAAACAAGGTTTACACAAAGGCAATCATCCTGAAGAAGCATACTAATGGAGGCCTACACCAATAGTCAGTACGGTCCCTGCTCACCGGGGGTTACTGCCTCCCGTAGAACTAGATAACAAGGTACTCCAGTAAGTAACTTGGTCTCAAGAAATCACGAAGACTTAACGCGCCCTGTCATTTTGCATCTATGTCGGATCCCAGGTATGCATGGACCTGATATGCCACTAATTTTTCAATGTCCGAGGATAAAATATCGACACAACAGAAACTGTCATGCTCCTTTAGACCATTTACCATCTTAAAGGCACTTTATGGCAGTACGAATATAAAACAGAAAAGATAAATCTTCGTCCTGTTGCCAGGCACTAGGTTAAGTGGAATCCTTTTGGATTTCAGACATTGACCACACCTGTTTCCCCAGTGAAAGTAGCATGTCCCGGAGGTATTTTAAATGTTAATGTCATACAACGTTTAACAACTGCAGACAAAGTAGAAAAAGAAACAGTTGCTTTTATTTGTGATTAGTAAAATGTAAACAGTCGCTGTCAAACCAACTCGAAAAGCAAAAAGTTGTACACAAATTTTCGTTTTTTGTTCGACGGTTTTTAATTTCGACTGCAGTTTTTAAACGAATAAAAAAACTTTTTTGATTAAAATTAAATTTTTTGTGTAATTTTTTGCAATTTCAAGTTCTATCGCGCTTAAAAAAAAAACACACACTTTAAAACAAAGAAAAATAAAAATTAAAAAAATAACTAAAATAATTGACTTAAATAAAAATAAAAAATAATTTACAAAAAATATGTGCAGTAACATCATAAGGTGCATTAATTTTTGAAAACAGCGATTTCCGCTATGTTGATTTGGTCCAACGATGGCTAGTAAAAGTATTCGTTAACCCTGCCTTTACATATGCAAGTAATTACTTGCAAGTAGTATATACGTATTATCAACGAAAAAGTCGAAGAAAAAGCCGAAAGTCTTGCAAGTAGCTTGAGTCAGTTAGTTCATTTTTCAAATGTTCTCGAAGCGAAAACATCCTATAAAAAAACTTTGTTTTTCGGTTTAACAACATTACCATGTTAAAAATAACAAGTTATAACAAAATAAATTTAATAATTCCATCTTTATTTAATTTTTGGTCCATCTTGATGAAAAAATTATGTTTATTTTATAAAATATCTGGCTCCAGTATTGCCGTAGTGGCGATTTCATAATATTACTGAGAAAATATTTTGATTAACAATTTTTTTTTTCAAAATGCTTGAAATTCATGACAAAATTACCATTGAGATGGGTTGTTGTATAGTTGTTCTCTTTTTTACGTGTTATTTTTTATAAATACACAGAAAGTCTGCTATAAACATAACTTTTATATTACTAAAGGCTAGATTACACTATTATACTTTGTATTAATACATGTCAAAAACTCAAGTAAAATGACAAAGTGTGATAGTGTGAATGCAATGTGTCACAAAAATGACAAGTATTATGAAAAAAGTTTGACATCCCATACGACTTCATCGTTTTTTGAAAAATTTCTAAACAATAATACTTTTCATTGGATCAGGGTTGCATTTTATTTCATGTGTAAGTGTTTATACTTTGTGTGATGGTGTGAACACAAACTGTCATGTTACATTAGATTTTTTGGCAGTCGCAACAAAACTCATTTGATTTCTATCTCACAAAGTATTATGGAATACGTAAGACTTGTGAGATAGTGTAATCTAGGCTTAAGTACATACTAGTAAATTGATACAAAAGTCATCCATGGTAACACTGTTTCTTCATTTGTCATTTTACTTGCTGCAAGTGTCAAAAATTCATTTGCAAGCAAATTCTCTTGCAAGTTGGGCTGCAAGTACGAAAAATGTGATGGTGTTAGTAAAAATGTGTGAGTGTATTGAGTTTTTCGAACTTGTACTTGATGAATTTCATGTAAAAATCGAGATGCATTGAACCCGACCCCCTCAGATATCGATGAAATTTTGTTCATAGCTAAATTTGATCAATACAAACAAACTCTCATTTTTAGAAATGACTGTTTTGCGATTTTTTGGGCGTGACACAGTGGGAACGTTTTCGAAAAAACGCGAAAATGGTCGAAAAAAAACTCCATTTAAACTACAATAACTCAGAATGGGCTAAACCGATTTCCATGATCTTGGTATCATTAAAAAGATATTTTAACAGGCTTTATGACACGTTTAAAAGAACCCATTTTTATTTTTTGATATGGTATAGATGAAGGATAAACCTTTCTAAAAAATTAATACACTGTAAAAAAACCCTTGATCTTTTTGGTTTTTTCGTCAGTTAAAATTTTTTTTTTGTTATAAATTTTTTTACAGTGTATTTCTTTTTTTTTTTAACGTGTCATAAAGCCTGTTAAAATATCTTTTTAATGATACCAAGATCATGGAAATCGGTTTAGCCGATTCTGAGTTATTGTAGTTTAAATGGAGCTCTTTTCGACCATTTTCGCGTTTTTTCGAAAACGTTCCCACTGTGTCACGCCCAAAAAATCGCAACACAGTCATTTCTAAAAATGAGAGTTTGTTTGTATTGATCAAATTTAGCTATGAACAAAATTTCATCGATATCTGAGTTGGTCGGGTTCAAAATTTCAGTTTTATCTCGATTTTTAAATGAAATTCATCACTTGCAAGTGTAAACCCCAGGTAAAAGCGTGTACAGTAGAGCGTACCACCAGGGCTGCCAGATTTGACGATTTATCGTCATTTTGACGATTTTTTTACTCCGAAATTAGCAAAGCGCCGATTTGCTGACTTTTTCTAAAAAGTTACGATTTTATATGATAACATATATAAAGCAGCGCAAAAAAAAAAATTTATAAAAAGAAACAACTTAATTGTTCAGGTTTTTTCCCCCAATAAAATTTTATTCACTGACGCGTGACTTTTGAGTCTAGTCAATTTAAATAAAACATTACATTTTCTGACACGTCCGTTTTTTAATCTTAGAATGCTAAACAGCCGTTCCTTAACAAGAGCGGAAGCCGGAACGTTTTCTTTCACTTAGCTTTAACGCTGATATGACATACCTTAATAAAAGTGTCAACATTGTGTCATGGACAGCAGTGATAACTTTCTTGTTTAATAAAACCAAAAAAAATATATATAAAAATGGAGACAAAAACGCAAGATTGACCAAACAAAAGCTAAATTGCCATTATATATTTACAATAGCGATCAACTTCACTATTAAACGCGCTGCCAATTTCGGATGTTCAAATTGCAAAGCATTGAGGCCGGGCTAGTTAAGGATGCTTCATACAAATTGTATGGGGATGACAATTTTCGACGAATAAAAACGCTCTTCATGAGACTCCCAGTAGCTCTTAGACGATTGAAAATGCTAGCTGGGTATGAAGTTTTGTTGTTGTTTGAATGTTTTTTTTTTTATAAAAATCAACAACGTAAAAATCGAACAAAAATTGTTAAAAAAGACTAAATTTTAAGTTGTCCGATTTTTTAAAACGAGAACGACATTTTTTTCTTATTTTTTCTCAGGAATTGACGATTTTTTCTCAAATTTATCTGGCAGCGCTGCATTCCACCTTTAAAAAAAGAGCGCTTGGCATTACAAGCGGATCTTAAAGCATAAAAAATCAAAGCTTTTGTCTTGAAATGATTGGTTTGCCGCATTTTTATAACACAGATTTCGTGAAGATCGGTTCATAATTTGACATTGGCCTCATATAAAGCACACTCTCGGAAAAGACTTTAGTACGCCTTAAACCGTAACGAACGGCGCTTTTGAAATAAAATTTGTTGTGTAAGATTTTCCGTCTCTAAACAAAATTTTTAAGATCTGACGATAAATACCAAAGATATACCGAAAACTTTAAAAAGGCGACCCCTATGCTCGGCAAAAAAAAATTTTTAATCGCCTTGCAAAAATACTAGGGTATTCATTTAATCGACCTTTTGCTTTAATCGGTTAATCGCGCTATTAATTAACTGAGGTTTTGGTTTAATCGGTTAATAATCGGTTAATTTTGTTTTTGATCGGTTAACCGATTAATAAAGTTTTTTTTATAAATTAAGTAATTTCAGTATATAAAAATGCATTAATTGCTTATTTTTTGGAGTTTATAAGTAAAAATACAATAACATAGGTACGAAACATAACAATTCTTGAACTAAAACGAGCAAGCAAAAAAAAAACAATTCATTAATGCACAAGGTGTGGTATCAAGTCATATCATCATAATATCCTAAAGAAAATTTAAAATTGTTTAAAGTAAATATTGTTTTGTTTCAAACAAAATAAAAATGGTTATACTGTGTTCAATGATTCGTCATAACTGCATAGTAGAAATCTAAATTATAAGCGGTATCTTACAACAGTCATATCGTTAGCTTAATATACAAACCTGCTAATTCACTTTGAGCACATTTTACAGGAGAGAAAAAATCTTTTTATTTTTCCTATTTGAAGCTTGATAGAAAATTAAAATTACAGTCAGTTTTACACACTTCAAGACTTAAATACAGTACTTTTCGCTTATAGCCACATCCTTTAGTTGCAACCATAACGTGGACTATATCGCTAATGTGAATATAAGGCTAATTCACATACATGCCACTATGACGCATATAACCGAATTCAAATATAATCAAGTTATGTGAATAAAGAAAATAAAAAATTCATAAAAATTACACCGACATCAGGCTTATGGTTTTACAACAGAGTTGCATACTGTATAAAAAATAAAATAGTTAAAATAATAACAAGATATTTCATAACTAACGCCAACGGCAAAAACTAATTTTTTACGAGGAGAGAGTTGATGACAAATATTAAATGATTTAATTCATTCTTTCTTTGGATGGATTGTGAATTTAAAAACTAAATAGAACTTAGTTAATTTTGCTATTGTGACTATAACGCTATTAATTTGCTTTACTTTTCCCTTTGACTACTGTTGATCAATGGCATACGTGGCAAATGTGCTTATATCGCTAATGGACTACAGCGTTAATACTTTATATTAAATTAACTTATAGCGGCAAAATAAACAGATAAAATGGACTATAACGCTAATGTGACTATAAACGAAAAGTACTGTAGAAGAAACACTACATGCTGGTCGACGAGGCGTATCTTTCTCTACCACACGGAATCAAAATCTAAATTTACATAAAAAGTGGATTTAGCCGGTTTGCATATTAAGCCGACTATATATATTTCCTGTAATTATTTTAAGACATAAGACTTAATGACTACCTTGTGAAACTCCCAAATATTTACATATGGATACAAAAATAAACTGAGATAATTTTATTAGTTATTTCAATAGTTAAAGGACATCTTATAACATAATCTTTTAGAAAAGTAATTTGGTTTAAATGTTTAGGATTAAAGCGATTCTTTTCTTTATTTTTGACAAAAGTTGACTTGGAAAAAATTATTTCACTTATCGTAGATGAATATCTAATTTCTCAGTCCTTTTCCAGGATTTCTCTAAACATATAAAATACTCCATTATGCCATTAGAGTTTTTTAAAATTTTTAACACTTCTCATTGTTTCGGTTAATTCTGTTAAAAGACTGATATGAGAATATATGAGAAGAAACAAATAACTAAACACATACATATAAAAAGTACGGGAAACAAAAAAAATGTGTTGGCAATCAAATATTTAACCCATTTTTCGCCACATTCCTGTTGATCGATGAAGAAGAAAAAAAAAAGTTGAAAAACATTGTAATTTTAGTCATCGGTCGGCGGAAAATCGGTTAAAATGAAGATCACTGAACTGTTTGTATGAAAAAATATTTTCTAAGCAAATACATTTGGTATATTAGACGAAACAAATAATTAAAAACACAAAAAAAATATGTTATAATACTACAAAATATTGAAAATTTTGTTACTTCGGTTAATCGGTTAATCGACTGAAATTAACCGGTTTCATCGTTAATCGAAAAAAGCCAATTTGAAATTAACCGATCAGTTAATCGGGTAGTAATTAATCGGTTAACCGGTTAACGGTTAACCGAATGAATACCCTAAAAAATACCTTATTTTAGGAAGTGTACGGAACACATTTTTCTTGTAAGGTGTTATGCTCAAGTGTACAGTATAATTTCATGAAAGATTTAGTTCTATTATTTTTTTTTTTAATTTTAAAGTCGATATTGCAAAAAACCCTTCAGTTTAAAATATAACAATTACTTCAAGCCAGATTTTCAATCCTCGTTAAAGTTTCACTCTATTTATTCGTTTCACCTAAATTTAAAACCTAACAACTACCAATCAGTTATTTTCTTGCCTTTAAAAGAAATTTTCAAATATTCCTTGTTAATTTTGTTAAATAATTTTTTTTCTTCAAGAAAAAAATTAATATGATTAAAATGGAAATGTACTTAACTTTTGTTTTTATGATGCGGTTTCTTGTATTTTTCTTTGCTTTATTTGTTTATCAAAGCAATAATATCGACATGAAACTACTAACAAGCTGCCATTTTTTTCTCTCCTGCTGTTTTTGTCCAAAAAATAAAGTAAAACCCTTATCAGGCATTGACACTTTTTGTCGTTCTTTGTTGTTGTATATTTTATTTAAGTATTTTCTTAATAAAAAGCTTAAATTTTTATTTAAACAATACAACACCCTAAAACAATATTACTAAATGCTTTAAGAAATCAAGTGGCAATATAAATTAATGACAAAAGAAAACAAAATCAAAGATTTTTTGTTTTTTTTCTGAATAAAGAAAACAGGGTGCGTGGAATGAATCAAAAGATCATTTAGAATGCGTTTGTTAACCTTTTTAAGGGCTTGAAAAGAGGAGACACTTGAATTTTTTTTTCGCTGGGTTATTTTGTTTTGCTAGGCCCAAGTGTGGATGTGTAACAATATGAGTTTGATTCGCAGCGTATTCAGTACTGAGTATGGATTTAAGATGAGAGTACAAATAGTTTATAATTGTAAATAAAGACCGCATTTAGGGCGAAGAAAATTGGGAGGTGAAAATAAAAAAAACTTTTTATTGATTTCAAAATTGACACCCTAAAGCATAAACGTAGCAAGCTAAAAACTCAATGTGTCTGTGTCCTGCGTTTGTAGACACAACCTGCAGCAAAAGAAATGAAGAAAACATAAAATGAAATAAATGGTCATAAGATGATATTATTGGTAATTCTTAAAAGCTTGCGAGTTTCATGTTACAACAAAACAAGAACCAAAACCATCTGTTATTACTCTCATTCACATTGTTTACATTTTATATCGTGCATTTTTAAAGTGTTGTCTAACGTTATTAGGAAGGCACTAAAAATTACAACCTTATATAATTGTATTTAATAAAAATAAAGCTGTTTTTATAAAAAATATCTTTTAATTGAAAGTATGTAAAATCTTTAAAAAAAAAAAGTATATTTTTGCAAAAAGAAACATTTTAACAAAAAATTTATTTTTTTAACACTTTTGATTTTATTGAACTAAGTTTTTTTAATTGAAATTTTTGATATTAAATTAGGCTTAAGTTCACAAAATCTTATTTTCATTAAATTATTTTAATGAAGAACGGAATTTTACAACTTGAAATGAATTAAAACTTTTGATCATTTTTATTCTTCACTGAACAGAACTGCAAAGAATTCTGTTGATGGGAATGTGGTTTTTCTCGAAACATGTAAATTCGACCCGAGCTAAATCCCCCATTCAGGCAAGAATGAAAATTATCAAAAATTTTAATTTATATCATTTTTTAAAATTCCACTCAAAAGGTATCGTTAAAAAAAGTTAAAATAACTTTTTACAAAAAGTTCATATTTACAAAGTACGTTCCACAAAAAGGGGACCAGTATCTTTTAACAAAAAATTATTTTTTAAAATCATACGTAAAAAGTAAATTTTTACCGTTAATGCATTTCTATAAAAGAATTTTTTTATAATAATAAAATCATGATGACCATAAAAGTACTTTTTTATGAAAAAAAATTTTTTTCACCACAAATTTTATTTTTATAAAATACTTTTTTATAAATGCGTAACCATATAAAGGGCCAATATTACAACTTACAAACTTTGTGACAGGTAAATAGTTTTTGGTTATTACAAGTAAACATTAACCTTAAAATTTACTGTTAAGCTAACAGCATGTGTATAGCCTTTTCACTCTTGTCAACATCTTCCATCAATTTGCGAAGATGTTGCAATTTTCCCATAAGAAATACATAGGGCTAAAGGTCAAATTATTACAACATCTTTACAGAATGTTACTATCTCATTTTCCATGCATTCCTCCGAAATGTATGCAAGTGTACAAAGGGTATAAGGAACACATAGAGCTAAAAATCAACATCTTCCTAAAAGTGGCAATGAAATCTCTTATTGTTGTGGCATCACTGACAAAATGGCATTTGCTTTGAAACAGCGTAACCGTTTCTCAAGTTTTCCTTATTTGCAAGACTTTTTTTTCTGTATTTTTTTTTTATATTATTAAAAAAAAATAAATTCCAAATATACTTTGGTGTTTTCTTTGAAAACTTTGGCACTGTTGTAGTAAAAATTATTTAAAAAAAGGTTTTTTCAGAATCATTTTCAACATCTTTTATGCTTTCCTACGAAAATTATGCACAAAGGGTATTGTTCTCATCGTAACTATACAGAAGCACTTTAATTTGAATTTGAAGCTGCCATATTTTCGGCTGAAGATATGATAACTTCAATGACAGGTTTTTTTTCAAATTAAATTATTCAAACTTTTTTAAAACAAACACAATTTGAAACACAAAACAAAACAATTTACAATAAAAAAACACAAATTAAGCACAAAACAATTTACTTCTGCTCTTAATTAAAGAAATAAGCTAAAATCGCTACCACGTTAACGTTCAAACAACCAAAAGTAGTCGGCATCTACTTCAATGTTGCCGCAGTATATGAGGAGTCGCAGCCTTTTTGTATTTTTTTCGCAAACGATTTGTTGATGTCATTGCATTGATTTGGTTAAGTTCTGTTGAACAAAGAAAATATTTGCATAATTTGTTTCCTCTTCCAAAGTGCTTTTTGCGGCACAAAGTTATAATACCCTCTCCAATATTGTGGGGTGGGTATAGTGTAAAAAAGACATTTTGGTATGCATACCAAAACGTTCTATGCGTACCAAAACGTTTTTTCGCATTTTTTTTAACAAAACGCACTTTTTTACCTTTATTTTAACAAAACATGATTTTTTCAAAATAAAAGTCCTTTAAGTTTATACATCTATTACTTTTATTGCTGCGATTTTTTGTGGTCTGATGCATTTTGTGATAAGGAAGGAACTTGTTAAACATATTTTCTAGGTTCATGCTATAAACATTTTAAAATAAACAAAAAGGCAAGTTTTGTTCTGCGACCCCTCATATAAAATAAATTTTTCGTTCACGATAGCTTTTGTTTACGTTAATTATCAGGAATTATGTCATTAGGTGTAATAATGACCCTAAATAAAATATATTTAGTATATTTTTTACGGTTAAAGTAAATATTTGCAATAATGTGCATATGGTTGGTCTCATGTGGAAAGGTCCTAATTTTTTTTTTTTTTTGTTTCAATATTGAGTTTTTTAAGTGATTCCAATACATTTAACATAAATACACGTCGTCACAAAAATTAAATGCCATAATATCAAAAATAACGGTTTTACAAGCAATTTTACATTTTTTATTACTGGCCTGTTCATCGATATCGAATGAAGACTTCTTTCGCTTAACTTACATGTAAAACAAAAACAATATTTTAAAATTTGTGTGTGTTTTAAATGTAATTTAAGCGAACAAAGTCTTCGTTCGAAATCGAGTAACAGGCCCATAGTTTTTGCTTTCTCATCTTATGTTGCAATTATGTGAGTTAGGTCCTTTTTACATGAGACCAATGATATGTTACTTTTTGCAAGAAACTTATTTATTTGATTTTTATACAAAATATTTAAGTAATTTAAAAAAAAAATTACAAATCAAACCATCATTTTCCTAATATTTTATATGTTCTAATATCATTTGCCTACACTGTTTTAATATATATTTGCTTAACATGTCTCTTATACTTGCCGCAAGCAAAAATAATGTTCTCATTTTTTGATTTCTTACAGTCACTTTACTACCAATATTTTCTTCTTCTTTGCTGCTACTAATTTAAGGCTGGAGGTCCACACCACGCGTTACTCGCTTTTTCGCAGCATACGCAGCTGTCAAAAAGTAGGATCTGTGTAGTTATACATAGTAAGTTACATGTACAAAAGCGTAGATGCCTTGAGGCGAAAAGTAGGTTTACTTTCTACTTTTGTAAGCGTCACAAGCAGCGTTCGAACAAATCAGCTGATTTTGACAAATTTAATTTTTACTTGTGCTGCTGCTGCATAAAAAGCGTTGCATGTAACTTGAAACGAAGAACGCAAGTAAGGTTAGAAAAGCATGCGCTGCGTGGAGGCGAAAACGCGTGGTATGGACTTCCAGCTTAACGACTTAATCTAAAACTAAATCATTCTCATTGTGTCATCTACAAACAATTTCTTTCCTTTACTAATTTTATTTTGTGTTAAGAACTGCTCAAAATAATTCCTAAAACATGTTTGCACCTTTTAACCGTTTTAACCTAAAGCTAACACAATTAAGCCAATAGCTTACCAGCCAATTTTCCATGTATTTTTTCTTTTCTCTTCTTTTTGTTTTTGTTTTTATTTGTTTAACTAACTTCTAGTCCCATTTTATGGGTAGCCGAATATAAATTCGCGGATTATATTGATGGTTCCTTAGTCGCCGTGTGTCTAACTGAAGCCAAAAACAACTGGATTATTGGATTCTATATGATGATCATCATTTTATTCTTCATCCTGCCGCTGATTATTTTAATTATTTTATACGGTATAATTGCTAAGAACTTAATATCGAATAAGGGACCCATGATGCGAATACGCCCCATAAAACCGGAATTCAGTTTAAAAGCCCGAAAGCAGGTTGTGTTAATGTTGGGTGCTGTGGTCCTATCGTTCTTTCTCTGCCTACTGCCATTTCGTCTTTTAACCTTGTACATAATTTTGAGTGAGGAACAAACGCTGCATGATATAGGACTAGAGCCTTATTACAATCTTTTATACTTTTGCCGCATTATGCTGTACTTGAATTCGGCCGGTAATCCCATACTCTATAATTTAATGTCCACGAAATTTCGCAAGGGATTTTATAAATTAATTATGAGCATTTGGACGAGTTTGGTGACATCGATGACATGCGGTCGCTATGGGAAAGGGCGTAAACGTTTGGGCACTAATGCCATAGCCAATACAACAACAAATTCGAATACTAACACTGCAACAAATACATCGTCCAGCATTCTCTCACGCAGCTCTAATCGACATTCCAGTGATGAAGCCTGTCAGCGTACACGAGTTCAAATACAACTGCAAATCCCTTATGGTCATGATTGTGAAATGGTGGCTATGTTGCATGCCAATAATATGGATGTCAGAGCAGCAGCAGCAACAGTAGTGGCAGTAACTTTGCCAGACCATTTTAAGCAGCATCAACAATACGCTGATAGTGGCAAAGCAGACAATCCTCCTTTGCAACATCAGCATCAACAAAAACAGCAACATTCCAATCATGTTGTTTGCAGTAGATTTAAGACAAAACAAATAAGTATTGAAGAAGAGGCAGACATGTCTTACGAAGATTAATATTGTATGAAAGATTAATATAGTTTTAGGTGATAATGATATTTGTTTAGTTTTTTTAATAGCTATTTGCCTCGTTTTTACTGGTGGCCTAATAAATGTTTGTTTGAATGAAATGCCCTTTTCAAAGTATTTGCCTGTTCGAAATCATCATTTATTATTGAATAAAATAAAAAAAAGATCAAGTATGTTTTCGCTTTAATCTCTTTGTAAAATGGAAAATACATATGTTCATACTTATGCACGTGTACGTTGCCAAAAAATTTCATTTCATCAATTCAAATTAAATCATTCATGCGTATGAGTGATATTATTTTGTTCTTGAGTACTTCTTTATGGCAAAATTTATACTCATACGAAAAATAAAATAAATTAATCTTTTTCAGTGCTAAATATCGAAGTGAAAACTGAAGACATAAATAAATATTTTTTTAAACATATGGGCATTTCTTGGGGTCACGAAAATACGTTCGTACGCTTTTGAGGTACAAATAATAAAGAAAACAAAATTTTCCGAGCATTTGTTTTGCGATTCGATAGCTTTTGGGTTGCTCTATGTTAAGTGCCAAAGATGGATTTCATTGAGTTTTAGTTTTCATAATGATAGTTATAAACATGTGGTCACGAACGTAAGCAAAATAAAAGTCAACTTTGTAAAAAAAAAAATGTAAAAATCTGCAAAATTGAACGGAATATTCAAAAGTAATTAGTTTATTTTAAAAGTGTATTAGTGTAGGAATTAATCTTAATTGGTTTTGGTTTAATTTGCTTAAGTACTGGTCACGAACGTACGATTTTTCCATAGTTTTTTTGTTATTATTATTGCCATGCATTTTCCCATAAATATCTTCAAATTCCGTTAACAAAAAACTTAATACTCAATTTACAATTGATTGTAATGGAGAGATTATGAAGAAAGAGTGCAAACATAACATAATTTTTGCATGTAAAATAATTATTTAAAATGTCTTCAGAAGTAGCTTAAAAAGAAAATATAAAATTTTCCAGTTTCCAGCCCAATTTCCTCAAGTAAAACAGCTGAGATATGCTATGAAACCATTCTAATATAAAACAAGTAAGAGTGCTATATTCCGCTGTGCCGAATCTTATGTACCCTTCACCATTGTGCGAGTAGAATAGAAAGCAACTAAATAATTTTTACATATACATATACTTACATATTTACAATACTTAAAACTTCATAATAAATGAAATTTAAAAAGCGAAAACTGGTAAATATTTTTTTAAAATCGTTTTTAGTTTATATTTGTTAAAATTATTTCGTTAAATATATGAAATAATAAAGAAGGGTGATAACGAAAATCATATTGGGCATTATGCTAGTATATGTAAACAAATACGAAGGGGGGGTGAGGGGATTGGAAGAAGACACGACAACCGTAAGGACCCAGAATATATATACTTTATAGGGTGTAGGAGCTTCGGTGAAGGGTATAAAAAACAAACTTAATTATAAAAAAAGAGTAATTTTTGGGATTTCAGTATTTTGGTCATAACTCTGCTATTTCTTAACCGATTTGATAGATTTATACACCGACGTGTTAAAGAAGAAATTTGCCAGTTATTTTGGCTATAAAACTTGGAATTGGGAAGATCTATGGTTCCTGAAAATGGGTATTTAAAAAAAATTAATATTTTGGTCATAACTTTTTCGTATCTGAACCGATTTTCCCGAGTTTTTCAGAAAATATTTGCTATTAATCTTCTGATATATAAGGCGTAACCATAGGTCATATTACAGTCAAAAAATTAATACTTTTTGTATGAGAGGTACCACGCCTACTTCTCCAATCCCGCCCACATTTTGTAGGATGGTGTGTATTTATAACCTAAATGTTTGTACCTAATTTTAAAGCTTTGGCTCTTGCCGTTCTCCAGATATACAGAAAAAAGTAATAAAAATACAACAACCACAAGGGATTTTTTGGAAAAATTAGAGGCAGTCGTGGCTTTTTGGTCATATCTCAGCCATTGTTGGACCGATCTGGCTGAATTTCAATAGCAAGAAATGGTGGACTATATGTGACATGAGTGCCCCGGTAGGCTAGCTGGTAGCGCCGAGGCTGCGGGTTCGATTCCCGCCAGAGACTCTGGTTTCTTTCCTGCAGACAAGCATAGAGCTTCGCGGGATTAGCATAGGAAATTAAAAAAAAAAAAAAAAAAAAAACAACGTAGCCGCTATCATGTCTGGAGTCTCCGGAAAACTCATATCAAACGTAAGACGGACGGACGGAAGGACGGAAGGACCGATATCGTTAAATCAATTCCTCTCCTCATAAGAACCCAGAATATATATACTTAAAAGGGTCTAAGATCAATATTGTAGAAATTACAAACGGAATGACAAACTTATATATCGTTAGCTAAAATGCAAAAAGACGTAACTAACAAAATTATAATTTTAAAGGAGAAGCAAAAAACTTTGTAAAGTGAAAACTATAAACATGTCAGAAAAACATGCATTGATGAGTCGTCCATGGAATTCTTCAACTAATTTTCAAAGTAAACCATTTCATTATATTTTCTTAGAAAAAAATGTGTAATTACGTCGTTTTGCATACATCAAATAAAAAAAACTTGTAGTTACGTCCCTTTGTTTTTTGTTAATAAAAGCGCAATTTTTGATCGCAGAAGTGTAAAATTTTGTCAAGACATGTAGTTTTATAGCATTCATAATAAACAATCAAAAACTCGACTTTGAATTTTTTGTTAGTTACGTCTTTTTGCATTTTAGCTAACGATATACCCTTTTCCACCTGTGGTGAAGGGTATAAACATAGACTTTTTTATAATAATAAACAATAAAAGACGATGATTATCAACATTTTATTTTTCCATCCTGGTTGACCATTCTGAGGAAATGCCCATACATAATTTTAAATTATTTTTTTTAAATTTTTGCTTACTCATCGTCGAGACTTGCAATTTTTGTTACTGCAATTTTAAAAAGTTCTGCTTTGAAAATGCATTAGTGTCCATATTATAGAATTACAGTTTTGCAATTTGTGTGTATGTATCTTGTCTTTCTTCTGCTGCTTTTGCTATTTAACATATAAATACAAATACACCTACAGCCAACTTCAATTTAAAAAGTGTGAGAATAATAAAACAAAACAGTATTGCAGAGTACATGAAGCTGAGTACCCCTCTCCAATCTTCTGACCAATAAACTCAAGAATTGCTGCAACAAAAATTGCAAGTCTGAACGATGACTTAATAAAACTGGTTAATTCACACAACTCTTTTCTAAAATGATATTTTTTTTTAAAGTTACATAGTTTTTGTAAAAAGAAATTTGCAAATGTTAAAATATAAAATAAATAAAATTTTGTATATTTTAACTTCAATCCGTCGGTAGATTATTTAATTGTCGTATGTGGATACAAATTACATACGACAATTAAATAATCAACCGACGAATTGTGTTGCCATTCGTAATCGGCCCATAAATAAACCAACCAGTACCCATGTTCTGTAACTTTAGTGAGAACTTCTTGCATCGAAAAGATGCGAAACAAAATATCCCATCGTTTCTCGAAAAGTGAGAAAAATGTGTGTCTGTAACTTATGTCGACAACTATCAAAAGAGATTACGTCGTTACGTTATAAATGTCATAATATTGCACTCGAAGCCGATGTGACATTGCAGACGTTCAGAACGCCAGTAACACATATCGTTGTCGGCGACCAAAATTTACTTTAATTGAAAATTTTTCAACGACGGCGGCGAAAACACAACCGTCGGCTATGCCAAATTGTGTAAAGAGCGACTTTAATGTTTATGATGAAACAGAACTGAGTCTTCAACTTCAAGCAAAAATTTTAAAGCCCATAATTAAAACGTCGGCGGTAACTTCAAATACTCTCTCATTTCTTTCATTTTCTTTTGTTCTTATTTTTCTTTGTTTACAAAATGTATGAAATTGAATGAAAGTATGGTAGCATTGTTAAGAGAATAATTGTATTTATGTGAGAGCATTAGAAAAAACGTCCTCAAAATAAAATTGATTTTATTTCTCGACCGCATTCTCTGGCATAATTTTATGTCAAAATGCATGTAAAAAAACGTTCAGCCCCAGTTCTGTTTCATCATTTTGTTGTTTGCAAACGAGCTTTGCAGACATTCGTATATTTTATGAAAATGTTAAAAGCAAAAAAAAGCAAAAAATATTATTATTATTATTCTTTGCAGTTTGCATTTTTAATTGTTTTTTAGTGTTCAAATTTTTTCTCGCCCCATTTTTATTCGTGAGTTTATTTGACAGTTCAAAGCGGGAACTTTTCTCACCAAAATGTTACAGACACACTTTTTCTGTAAATTGGCGAGTAATTTCCTTACGTGACAGCTTGTACTCGCCAAAAAAAGTTACAGACACAGTTAAGTGAGAAAAACAGCTGTTTGTTTCAATTTATGGCATTTTTTGTTTTATTTCACACATTTCAATCGAAAACTTCCACGACGCGAGAGTTACAGAACATGGGCACAGGAAAAAAGAAAAACATGACGTATAAGTAATATTGTATATATGTTACTTATACGTCATTTACTACTGAAATGCTACCATTTTTTATACCTACACCACAAAAGTGGAGAGGGTATTATGCGTTTGTAGTGATGTGTGTAACACATAAAAATATTAGTTATTGGCCCTATACCTCTTGGTGTACCGGTTGAATCCGAATCACTTTCTCAGTCGATCTAACGATGTTCGTCCGTACGGCTGGCTGTTTGTCTGTCCATGTTACCTTGTGCGCAAATAACAGGTCGCAATTTTAAAGATAATTTTATGAAATTTGGTAAAGAGATAAGAATCAGTAAATTTTTTCATACGGCCCCCACACAAGCTTAAAACTTTTACGATAGCTACTATATCATGACAAAATGTTGAGTTGATGGGTCCAAAATTTAACATATCTATGTCCTATAAAAACTCCCTTTCTAAAATCACTTTAAGACAAAAAAAATCTCATATAAATTAAGATGTCTAAATCATACTCGGCGCAAAGAACTTTGACATGAATATTAACCTATGCTATGAGGGAACGTTCGTAAAAGCATAAAAACTGTGCATCACTGATGCAAAATGTTGTTCCTGATGTGTGATCGCCTTTTACAGTTGCAGCTAAATTTCAAAAGTTTCATAAGCGAATTTAAATTTATATAAATGTTATCAACAAAAGTGATGACAAATTTTATTAAAAATATTGAACTAAAAAGTGACCGTTTTCTTATAAACTACAAGAAAATGATTAAAAAAAGAAAAATAGAACGATTTCTTTTATGTCAAAAGTTATTACATCAGAAAATTAACTAATAAAATAATTTCCAAAATTTGCTGCATAACTGTGGCATTACTGCATAAAAAACTTTTGACATATAATCAGAGCAAAAAATTACATTGAAAGCAAAAACAAAGTCAAAAATATTTCATAATTTTGTTGTTGCTTTCTACAGAAATTCATATTGAGCGTTTGAAATTTAAAGATTCAATATGAATTTCTGTAGATAACAACAACAAAATCTTTATAAAGTGGTGTAGGGTATTATATGTTTGAACTTGACCTGCTATACATTTTTACTTGTTTATAAGTCTGGGTTCACACTATGAAATTTTCTTTCAGAAAGTCTTAGTTTGTTAGAGAGAGGGGAGAGGAAAGTGGAATATTCTCTTCCCCTCTCACCAATTAACTGAGACTTTCTGAAAGAAAACTTTCATAGTGTAAACACAGACTAAATGAAACTGGTGTTTTGTTTTCCTAACTAAAATAAAACTTAAAGGCCCGTTTTCACAACTTACCGATAGCTAAAGGTAAAAAATCGGCGGTAAAAAATGTGTTCCATTATTACAACTTTACTTTCACCTACCAGGCACCAACTATTTCGCTCACTTTAGATTTAAGTAAAGTTTTAATAATGGAACACTTTTTATAAGGCCGGTTAAAGTCTACTTTTAGCTATCGGTAAGTTGTGTAAACGGGCCTAAGTCATTATTCAAATATGTGATAACAAATTTTATATATAGTTCGTTCTTTCCCAACCTAAATTGGCATCTAAATAGCAAAGAAAATGACGGAAACCTTTTTTTAGCAAAATATTTTTTGCTCATTAAGCAAATTTCATAGAAAAATGTAAAAATGTTAATACTTTTTACATGATTTAACATAAACTATCTTTAACATTATATTCAAATCTCTAACAACTTAATAAAACAACCCGTTTCTTAAGAAAATTTTAAATATCAACACCAATATACTCGTAACACTTATTTAATACTACATATTTTTTATAGACCAATGTTTTTTTTCTCATCATCTTATTCCATACGACATTAATGGCTTTACAAAAGCAAGCAAAGATGAAATGTTAAACGTCTTTGCTTTGACCAAACATTACCTTTCCCTTATTTTCCCCATCTTTTTACAGTTTTAGTTCAAATATATCCAAAACTTAGGCCAGTACAAACTGTGAGTAACATCATTTCTTTAATTTTTTAAACCATTCTATACAGAAATAACCAATTTTTCGGACTATTAAACTAAAATGTATGTATGTGCCATTAATGTTTGCTGATATACAATACAATCAATACAAATATAAGCAGTTGGGCAAAAAATAATAGCCCTTGAGTATAAATGAAGTTTAATAATGGTTTTAGTTTTTGTAATAAAACATTAAAAAAACACAAAAGTGACTCGTTTAACCAACATTTAAAACAAAATATCCAAAATGCATTTGGATTCATAGCTCTTATTCTACTAAACCGCTGGGTTTCGCTGGGTTTCAATCCCAAACTGCTTAGTCATCGTCCAGACTTGCAATTTTTGCTGCAGCAGTACATGAGTTTATTAATAAGAGGTGTGAGAACATTAGGGAGGGGTGCTCAGTTTCATAATCTCTCTAATTCTGTTTTGTTTTGTGACTCTCACACTTTTTAACTTGAAGTTGGGTGTAGATGTAGATGTATTTGTATTTATATGCAAAATATAAAAAGGATAAGAGGAAAAACAAGATTAAATAATTTCATTATCTGGACACAAATGCAATTTTAAAGCAAATCTTTTCAAGTCTGGACGATGACTTAGGATAACTTAAAACAGTTTGATACCAATATTGCTATTTTATTTTCGAAAGTAAGCGTGTTTTCAACAGACGGACATGGTAAATTGACTTAGACTTTGTCAAAGTAAACTTTGCGTATAAGAAAGCGGAATAGAGAACAAGCAAAAACAAAAAGGTGTAATTATGTGAGAAAATTCCAAAGCGACAATCGAACAAGGGTCCTTTTCAAGTCGTATCCCTATATTTAAAACTTTTGTTCACAAAATTTTTTAAATGCAGTTTACATTATTTTAAATAATGCCAACTTAAATAAAACTACTAAAATTAAAGTTAGAATTGAATTGAATTTTTCATCTTGTCCAAAGTAAAAAATGCAGCTTAAATCTCTACCATTAGACTATATTTTTTATTGTGTTTAAAAAAATAAAATCGCCAAAACTGTTTTGAAATATCCCCAGCAAATTCCCAAAAATGTAATTTTTTCCATTTTCCAAATAAGAACTACAATTTGGGTATAAAAAAACTAATCTAATACCCACTTAAGAAAAAATAACAACAACAGACAGAAATAAAACCTGATTTAGGTTTTAAATTTTACGATAGTAAATTTACTGTCGTAAATTTTACGATGTCCAAATATAAACTGATTCACTTTAATGTTCAATGTTTTGCACAGATTTGTATGCATGTGAATATATTTTTCTAATGTTTGTGTCTTTATTGTAACTCACACACAAATTCTATTAGATCTCTTGGGAATTGTAAACAACAATACGACATGTTGTCGTAAATATGTAGCGAAGATGTCTCTTTAAAATGCCTCTCGTCCTTCAAACTCATCACGTTGTTCTTCTTTAACAAATTGATTTGTTTTGTAGTTGTTATTGTTATTCCGTCTTCTTCTTCTTCTTCTTCTTCTTTCATTACCATTAAAACAGTAGTTTTGGCTAATGCTGTATTATTATTTTTTAACGCTGCTTTTCTTTATGGTGTTGTTGATTTTGACGATGATTAAGAGGCCGTGGCCCTCTTGTAGGCGTCATTGTTATAATTAAGAAAAAAATCGTAATAACAAGTTGAATAATGGCACATTTTTATCTCAAGTGGTAAACATCCACCGATTCAGAAAGATAAAAATTCGTGTTTTGTAAGTTACGAAACAATTGAATTAAATGAGCGATATTTTAATTTTTTTTAAAGGGTGATCCACCCAAATCGCACGATGTGAATTGTAAATAAAGCAAAGCTTTCAGAGAATTATCTTAATATTTTTTATTAATACAGAAGGATCTTTGATAATCATTTGTGAAATAAAATATCAGCCAAATGCTCGCCACGGAATCAGTGGGATACCACTATCCGATGGTCCATATTTTAAATAACTCTGAAACATAGTTGAGGTTCAATGTCGTTAATGTGCCGAATTATCTCATCATTTAGCTCTTGAATTGAAGCACAGCCGCGAATAACGTTGTAAGTGACAAAATAATTATTTTTCAGGAGAGCAAAAAAACGTTTTTAAAAGGCAGGATTACTTATTTTTAATTTTTTTTTTTTAGAAAATATCAAGAAATCCGAATTTAAAATAACATGAAAATTTGCAGTTTATAACTTTTTTTTTTGTGGAAAAACGTTTCATATCCACAATCGCTACGTCATTTAAAACGTTTTTCCACTACGCTTCTAAAACGTTATTCCAATTTTGAAGAGGTTAAGGTGCATAATTTTGGATGATATGATATTTAAACAATGTAAGAGAGTAAAAACAGATTTGAAAGTGGCTTTTACAACGTTATTCGCAGCTGTGCTTCAATTATTCTTGGCTTATTGAAGAACACTTTTCCTTTTAAAAATCCCCAAAGCAAAAAGCCCGACGGTATCAAATCATATGATCGTGACGACCCATTCACACCGCCACGACGTGAGGTAGCACGTCCATTAAATTTCTCGCGCAAAAGAGCCATTGTTTCATTGAAAGTGTGGCAAGTGGCACCATCCTGTTGAAACCACATATAGTCTAGATCCATATCCTCAATTTCTGGCCACAAGAAGTGCGGTATCATCTCGCGATAGCGAACGCCATTCACGGTAACTGCTTGGCCGACATCATTTTCAAAGAAATACGACCCGACGACGCTGCCAGCCCATAAACCTAACAAAAAAGTCACTCTTTGTAGATGCATCGGCTTTCCAACAATTACTCGTGGATTCTTATTCGCCTTAATACGGCACTTCTGCTTGTTAACGAATCCACTGACCTGAAAAGGTGCCTCGCTGCTGAAGATGATTTTCTTTGTAAAGCCACCATTCACTTCTGTCTATTCAACCAACCATTGAATTTGTGTAACTCTCCATGGTTGAATTTGTCAAACACTGAAACAAAGAAATGTAAAATTAGGTTGGGCAAAAAACTTGACGATTATGGTTGGACCACCCACTTACTATTTACTATTAAGGTTAGTACCGCTTTCTTTTTTTATTTCTATTAAAATAGATTTAAACCAAAATATCCTAAAAAGCGATAAAAATTGTCACAAAATTAAGACTTCCTTACTTTGGGTTTTAAATGAAAGAAGTTAGAGTGGTATATTCGGATATGTCAAATTTTAAATAAGCAATTCTATTTCAAATAAAAAAAATTATTAATTTCGCAGTTTTATAAACGAAATAAACAATAAACCGTTAAACTTTCCGTCAATAAAAAACTTGATGAAACTGCTACGGAACGAAGCATAGCAAAGCTGCCAAACGTAGAAAATTGCGATCGAAACGCAGAATAGAGTTGGTAGTCTGAATTAAAGCTATAAATGGTGATTTTTACACAATTCAACATTTATTAACAAATCTTAGATAAAATTTTACATAATTATTTACTAAATGTTACAAATACAATTTCAAATTATATACCAACTTAATTAACTAAATAAAAGTTGCCTGAAAATTTTACAAAACTGATTTACAGGCAGTTAACTTAGCATATCGTCAGCTCAGAATTGGTTTGACCTACCGAACATTTTTAAAAAAAACTGAGTAAGGTATGGGGTATATATATTTTGAATACCCCCTTTTTGAATCCAAAATCAGTTTCGATAAAAGGTTTCCGAATTTACCCTTTTTTATCCCCTTAACATTCGAATTTTTAAAAATCCCGTCTTAGTGGATTGATTTGGGGAGAGATCCACCTCCAAATTTCAAGTCTTTAGCTTAAGGCGTTTAGGCTGTACGATGATGAATGAGTTAGTCACTCACGCAATAAGTATACGTATGCAGCACAAAAAGCCACCTTTTTAATTTTTTTTTAGAAAAGTGGCGTATGCGGCACAAACCATATTTTTCATTTTCAAAAAAATACTAATCAATTCTAACTTTATTCATGAAAGTGCACATTTTTCTTTAAAACATATTCCGGAAGCAGTGGTAAAAATATAAAAAAATTCTATCGGGTACATTTTGAAAAATCTTCATGTTAATCTTCTTTGTCGTTTTTCTCCACTCCGACTTTTTGGCATATGCGCCAAACCAATTCTGAGCTGGCGATATATGTACTGGTATTGACTTCTTATGGCAATTAAAAATTTTGTCCGAGCGTCATATTATGCTTTTTACGGCTCGCAGAGCTCAACTGAGAGATTATGTGAATTTACATTAAAAGCTGTACATATATTTACATTAAGCTGGAGGTCCATGCGTTCCATAAGGAAAGCACTTAATTCTATTGAGAAGACATCGCCTTTGTACGGACACATTTCAATGGTCCCTTCGGTATTCAATAATGAAAGATCCCACTGTTCGTTCTAATATTTGTTTTGTTTCATCCCTTAAACAGAAATTTGAATTTATTACGTCAATCTATCTTATTTTAATATTATTTTTATTTTATAGATATTATTATAGATCTATTATACTAAACAAGTATATAAATACTTAAAGTTTCACATAGCTACAAACATACATATGTGCGCATATAAAAATGAATGTCAAAAAATGGTTGCATAAATATATTGTATAAAACACTTAAAAAGGATAATATTACAGGAAGGATATTGAAAATGTAAGAATTTAATGTGTTTTACTAACAAATTGGTAAACAACATGCACACTCCAATAGTTATTATTACATTTTCAAATAAATATTTCGAGAAAATTTTATTTGTGGAATCCTTAAAAAACCCCCATAAAAATGGAAGTGTTGCTGACCACAGTCAGTTAATGGTAACTCTAGCAAAGAAACGTTGACTTAAAACCCCTTAAGGAAAATATTACAAATGACGTCATTATCAGCTTTTATCTGCTTAATCTTATTTTCTTACATACAAAATTTCTTAAAATTACCCAACACTCTCATCCATTTATCATAATTAATGCATATTTAATAACTTTATCTACTTAATCATTCCCTTGTTGCCAAAATTTCTTATGCTTCTCGAAATAATAAATTTTAATATTTACGACATTTTTTTGATCAGAATTATAGATTCTATTTTGTTTGCTTATTTAAACGTCAATCTGTTAAGCGACTAATTTTCTTCATGCATAAACTTAATAGAAAGTAGAACAACCCAACAAACACGAAGTCAAACCTTTGATATGAAAAGCCCTAATCATTTGACATCAAACACAATTCTAAAACCTTTCTCAATTTTTTGATTTTAACATTTTCAGCCATGCACAGAGTACAATTCCGTTCGGAAACGGAATTCATTCCGTATTTTGGTGCTTCAGAAAATGACGAAAAAATTTTTCGGAATGAAACCATTTTTGTTTTCATAACCGGTATAGGAGTTGTCTGTATCTGAAAGGCCATAAAACTATCAAAATACACTTTCCATCAACAAACAACTTTATTTTCTTCAATTCCGAACGGAATTGTACTCTGTGACATGGCCCTTTAATTCAAATTGATAATGATTTTAATATAAACATTTGACAAACAATGTTTAATCAATTTGATATCAAATTGGTGTCAAATGGTATTCTCAAATCAAAAATAAATTTGGCAGCACTGAAGCGAAATATGAATGTAAACAATAAAATATGGCGATTAAAGTTAAATGTGTTTTACAATTTAAGAAAAATCACATACATATGACGAGAAGTAAGCCTTTAGAAATCCTTAATTTCTTGTGAAAAAATTTTGGATCAAAAAGTTAATTTCAAAGTGTCAGAATGCGAATAAAAATAAAACGGGAAAGTGAAGAAAATATAATTTTGTTGAACGGTCGCAGTGACAATCCTCGAAACAAAAAGGAGCCAAGTATTTCGTCATTCCAAAAAAGAGACTAATTCATCTTTAAGCTATGGTGTCAATATTCACAGAGAGTATTATGCATTTGTGCTGATGTGTGTAACACCTTAAAATATTGGTCCAGCAGATGTATTCCGTAATTCGCTAAAGCAAAATCTCTATCGCTAAAAATCTATAAAGTTGATTTAGCATTTTTTGGCTGCAAATGTAATTCAGTTACGTGCATTGCTAAATTTGGCAATGCAATACAAGTGTCATCACTAAAAATTTTAAATTTTGTTTTCTCTAAGGAATTTTAGCGACCGAGATTTAGCTTTAGCTAAGCGAATTACAGAATACGGCAACTGGACCAACCTTAAAACTAATGATGTCCGTCCGGCTGGCATGTCATTTTGTGCGCAATGTACAGGTCGCAATTTCGGAGGTATGTAATTTGAGAACTTTGGGGACATAGGTTCTTATTGGCACAGGGACCAAGCCTATTGAAAATGGGCCGAATCGTGGGACAACGAGGGAATATAGAGGGAAATTTCTGCCTCTCAGAAACAACTATCAAACCGATTTTAATGAAATTTAAATCATAGATAGAAACATATTTATACACAGAGCGAAAAAAACGTTAAAAAACTGTCAACCAGTGGTAATAAATTGATAACAAACTGTTGTCAATATTTCGACAACATTTGTTGTTAAATTTTAAACAAAATGTTGTCAAATTGGGCCGTTAGATAACAAACGTACCATTGTTGTCAAATTGATAACACCCTGTTGTCAAATAGGTATCGCCCTGTTGTCATTATTAACAGCGTATACAAGTTATCCCACAATCAACTTTGGTATTCGAAAGTAAAAAGTGAAAAGTTTCAGTGCTGTGATTAAATTAATAAATAAAAATTTAATAAATAAAATAAAAAAAATTTCTAAAATTTGTTTTTGTTTTCAATTTAATTTTCTATGCGAACGTTAACGTGTGACATCGTGGGCCTGGCTGTAAAAGTGTGAATTTTTTATGTATTTTTTTATAAGTATATTATTTAATGTGAAATAAATTAATAAATTTACATTATTCCATTTTTTTACTTGGGTTCAGAATGGGTTATTAAGTACATACTACAATCAGAACAATGTGTTATCGAAAGGACAACCGAATGTTGTCAATATATTAACGGTGTGTTGTCAAAACTGACAACAGCATGTTGTCGGTATGGTACCATTATGGTGATAATATATAACCAATTTGATGTCATATTGAGAACAAATGGTGACAAACTGACAACGAGGTGGTTAAAAAACATTGATACCATCCGTTATCAAATTGAACACAAACGTAGTTGGCTCACTTTTGACAACGGATGGTGTCAATTTTGGTATTTTTATACCGGATTTTTGCCTCTGTGTATGAACACAAAAGCTATGCATATGTTCCACACTGTATTAAAATTCAACTTTGAAAAACATTTTAAAATTACGTTCGTACTTTAGTTGGCCAATTGCAAAATTTTAAATCACTTTCTTATTGTTAAGCTTGTTAGGCCTGGAGCTTACATGTTAATAAAGCATAAATTTTTTTACAGTTTTTCCCAACGTTTCGTAAAGTATTTTTCTACTTCTTCAGGGGGGCTTAAATTTTTTTGATTTTATTGCATATCGTCACAGGAATTTAAGAACGCTGTAACTGACAAAAAATCGAAAATACGTCTTTTTGCATCATTTTTTTTTCAGAAAAAAATACTGCGTCGATTGGTCCCGGTCCCATATTTGTATGATGAAAAAAAATTCACTTACGGAAAACAAAAACCGTTTGCTGTAAGCCGCAGAATCACCGGGATTAATAAACTTGAAAGGAAATGCTTAGAGCCAATATACAAAGCAAGAAAAAATAAAAATACATTTTTAAAATCGTGTTCCTAAAGGCTAGATTACACTATTATACTTTGTATTAATACATGTCAAAAACTCAAGTAATATGACAAAGTGTGATAGTATGAATGCAATGTGTCACGAAAATGACAAGTATTATGAAAAAAGTTTGACATCCCATACGACTTCAATATTTTTTGAAAAATTTCTAAACTATAATACTTTTCTTTTTGTTTTCCTTTATTTTTGGCCACTTACTTTTATTTATATTTGTATATTTGCTTATATATACTTATGTAGCTGGTGAGGCCTAACTCTATTTGTGAAAATAAAAATGCAAAACTTTTTTATTTCATTTTTCCCGACGTTTCGTGAATTTTATGTTCACTTCTTCAGGGGATTCGTCTATTAATATAAAATAAAAAACATCAACATTTAATGATACATTGGATCAGGTTGCATTTTTTTTCATGCGTGAGTGTTTATACTTTGTGTGATGGTATGAACGCAAACTGTCATGTTACATTAGATTTTTTGACAGTCGCATCAAAACTCATTAGATTTCTTTCTCACAAAGTTTCTATCTCAGACTTGTCAGATAGTGTAATCTAGGCTTAAGTTTTATAGTTTTTGTGATATGAACTTTTTTCTACTTTCTTTCATACAGGTTTTTTTTTTGGCTCTGGTGAATATTTTATGTTTTGTCAGTTACAGCGTTCTTTAATTCCTGCGACGATATCTAAAATATTAATTGTATTCTTAACTTTTTTTGAAAAAAGAAAAACAATTAACAAAAAAAACCTTCCAAACACATCTCGATTTTGAAATAATACTATGATTTTTAAATCATTATCAAAAGTCTATCGTTTGTGAAAAAATTTGTTTTCAAATTATTTTCATTTTGAAATCATATCTCCATGTTTGTTGGGATAAATCATAAATAAAAATACGTGTGTGTGTGTGTGTAAAACTTTTTAAAATCATTTGTCACCTTTGCAAATCAGGTCAATGAGCCATGCTCATGTGCACATAAAGTACTTTTTTGGGATACTAAATGAAATAGAAATCAAAAAGTTTATTTATATTTACATCCAAAAACAAAAAGCACGATTTTTAGCTAAGTGCGCAATATCATTTACCACAATGTTGTATAAAAAATTACAATCTGAATCGATGGAAATGTGGCGTTATACCGTGTTCAGATATGCACCTTAATTGAGTTTTACGCAATAAATGACATTATTGAGCTCAATTATCCATATAAAATTGCAATTTAATTATTGCTCAATTAATAAGAAATTGTTATAAATATTGAAAAAAATTTAAATGCGACCCTGTCACAAGTGTGTTAAGTGAGCAAAACACAACTTACTTAGTCTGGTTTCACACTATGAAAGTTTTCGTTCAGAAAGTCTGAGTTTATTGGTGAGAGAGGAAGAGAACATGCTTTTTTCTCCCTCTCGCCCATTAACTTAGACTTTCTGAAAGAAAAGCCAGATGTTTATTCTTTAAAGATGTCAAAAGCTGTTTACATTTTGCTTATATATGTACATTTTTGTTTACGTTGAATCAAGGCGAATTGACTAGAAGGTGAAGTCAACTCTACAACAACTGCACATTTTTGGTGTATAACAGCGACGCATCTCTGTTTAGCAAGGGTTTTCCTAAGTTTTAGATTTTAAGTTTTTCAGAATAACGGTATTAATACAACTGTGCCGTATGCACGTAGTAGCACATAACGATCATAGGTACGTTGTCAAAATAAAATGACGCAAACGTATCTACCTCGTAAGTCGACTTAAATCTAATTCTATTTCATACGCCGCTTGCGATAATTTTCATAAACAAATATTGTGCAGGCCATGAATTAATTACTTAAAACTCGTAAGCATGAGATTTTCCTGCAACGCCAGCCCACACACGCGGCATAATAAAGGGCATCAGTGATTTCAAATGTTTATATATGTTTATATCAGTGAAGTAGAGTGGACCAAAAAATTTTTAAAATAATAGTCACACAATAAAAAAAATTATAATTATGTATTTTATTATCGGTATTAAAAAAAGTTTGCTTTTCCGATGCAGCGCAGTGATGGATTTACGAACGTGCCCAAAATTACAAATCCAGAACAAAATAAAAAATTTAAAATAAATTTGTTAATAAAAACAGAATTTCAAGCCATCATCAAAATTTATCTGTGTTAATTTGACCACGATAATTCCGAAAGTTCAAAAAGTCGTGTTAAAAAGAAAGTTGTCAAGAATAACAAAATAATGCCATATGTATGTGAAAGTAGAAGTAGCATTAGTGCTGACACATGTTTGAAAAGGTGCACAATTTTTTTTTTTTTTTTTTTTTTTTTTTTTTTGTTAAACTTTTTCATAAACAAAAGTTTCTTTAGATATTTACTTAAAAGAAAATTATTTCCTGAAAGCTATAAAAACTAAAATAAATGTATAAACATTAATAAATATGAAATTGAGTTTTTTTTTAGTGATTCCAATACATTTAACACAAATACTAGAATTTCTATTGTGTTTTAACACTCTCCTGTAAAATTTAAATTATATGAGTGAGACTTAATACAAAATGCTGGCACTCGAAATAACTCAATTTTAACCGCGGCACGAAAAATTATTTGACTTTGACCGCTAACTACCAGTTAAGTAAGCTTCTCAAAGCATGATTTTTAGCAGTTAGTGATGACGAATTTTATTTACTTTCACCCAATACCATACATGACTGTGAAGAACAAAGTTCAGCTTTTGAATTAATCCTCATTGTAAAGCGGCCCATACACTTGCAATATGATTGATTGTTTGATAGATTCTTATTGCACAACGAAAAAAAGTTAAATATGTTGTGAAATTAACGCAAGATTAAAAGTTGTCGCCATTAGTGCAGTAAAGTGTCGGCAACCAATTAGTAAAAATGGATCATAATGAAAGCTTGGCGGCTGCAGCTCGAATATTACAAAATATAGTCGGAATAGCGTTTTAACTTCATAAACTTAAAAGAGATTAGTTGAAGAATTCAGGGACACTGATCCGTTGAAGACGCCAAATACACTAGTCGTCCAAACAAGCCGTTAAAATTTTAATATCGATGCAGATCCAGCACACTGTTGCGATCTGACAATTCTTAAATTGTACCGTCTCACTGACAAAATTGTACCAAGATGACATAAATTTTACCAAATTTTCACTATAAAATAAAAAAGAATACATAGTAACTCATAACATTTTTCTATTCAATAAAAAATAAATAAAAACAAGTAAAAAAGCATAGTCGGTTAAGACCGACCATTTGGTAACCTACACTAGAGTATATCAAGACAAATTTTCGAGAGTGTACCCTATTTGGGACCCACCCGGACTGAGGGACATTTAAATCGGCTTAGAAAGTAAAAGGTGGGTCTTAGACCAATTTTTTTTAGCGTTTCACAATTCAGCACAAACGCATAATACCCTCTGCACTATTCTGGTATGGGTATACAAAATAAAGAAGAAGCAACAATATCTCTTTTTCTCCTTTTTTGTCAAAGGCAGACAAAAGGGTGGGCAGTGTCACCAAAACAATAGACAAAAGTGGCGATTTGGAGTCATTTGATCCCAGGCCTTACTGCAGGGATGCGAGTACATATATGTTTGTATGTATGAATTTGTCATCATGAACACAAATTTCATTAAAAGGCCAGTAGTCTCTAAGCCACCATTAAGAAACTTGATTGGAAGTTGGGCAAGAAATGATGTTGATAAAGGAAATCTGTTTGTTAATCATTTAAAAAACGTATTTACCACAAATATATCTCACGATATTGCGGTCGAGTTACCACCTGTTGCTGCTAGAACAGCTGTTCCCCTAAAATTTGAGATAAGAGAAATCGAAAAAGCTATTTGTGATTTAAGCCCCAAGAAGGCTCCTGGTTTTGATAAGATCAGCAACGAAATGCTTTTGGAGCTACCCAGCATAGCAAAAAAAATTATTCTTTTAATTTTTAATGCTATTTTACGCGTTGAATACTATCCTCAAAAGTGGAAGGTTTCATTAGTCATCATAATACCTAAACCAGGAAAGGATCACACAAAAGTTGAGTCATATAGGCCTAAAAGCTTACTTTCTAATTTCAAAGCTGTTTGAGAAGCTGTAAGCGTCAAAATTAACCCCAATTTTAAATGAAAATAGATGTATTCCTAACCACCAATTCGGCTTTAGAAAAAACCAAACGCACTTGAACAACCCCATCGTATAGTAAACGCAATATGAAAAGAAAATATTGTTCCGTTCTCTTCATCGATGTTTCTCAAGCTTTTGATAAAGTCTGGCATGAAGGCTTATTAAATAAATTAAACCTAAACTTACCAGTAAACACACTCAAGCTGTTTAAAAGCTACTTAGTCGGGCGAAAGTTTTTTATTAAAGAAGGTGATTATTTAAGCTCTCCTCAGCCAATTGACGCTGGAGTCTCTCAGGGAAGCATCGTGGGCCCACTTTTATACTTAACATATACCTCAGATATGCCAAAAAACAACTTCAACCAAACTTCAACATTTGCTGATGATACAGCTTTTCTAAGCGTGCACAAAAACAGCCAAGAAGCATCTCAATACCTACAGGATCATATACTTCAACTCGAAATGTGGTTAAAGCAATGGATGATAAAGGTCAACAGGCGCGCCTGAAGGTCAATGAGAAAAATGCGTACATATAACATTCACCTTGCGTCGGGAATCATGCCCCCCTATTAAAATCAATAATCAAATAATACCTCAAAATTCGCATGTAAAATACCTCGGTATTCATCTAGATCGTCGCTTAACGTAGGAAAGCCATATAGAGGCAAAATTAACTGAAATGAAACTAAAAGCCATCCAAATTCATTGGCTAATTGGAAGAAACTCTGTCCTTAGTCTCGACTGCAACAACTCCATCTTAAAGCCAATCTGGTGCTATGGTATTCAGTTATGGGGCACAGCCTCGGCCTCTAATATCGAAAAAATTCAAAGGCGCCAAAATAAACTTCTTCGAATAATCACAGCTGCCCCTTGGTATGTTAAAAACTCAAATATCCACAAGGATCTCAATGTTCCATTAGTTAAAACTATGATTTCGAAATATGCAGTAAAATACTTAAAAAGGCTCGAATTGCATCCGAACCCACTGGCTCGAAATATTTTGAATGATAGCGGCCACACTCGCTTAAGAAGAAGAGACACTGCAACACTTATCCAATTAGATGAGCGATAAACACCCATTTAATTGAACAGAACCCGTGATGAGAAAATTTTTGTCTGTCACTGGCAGGACGTGAAATAAAGTATTAGGCTAAGATTTGATTATTTATTGTCAGTTCATATTAAAAATATGAAGATTCAATATATCGTCACCTAAAATGCAAAAGGGCGTAACAAAATATATTTTTTTAATTTTATAGTGCATCATAATCATAATTTTATGGTGTTTTCTATTCTAAAAAATAATGATGCATAACAGTTGTGTAATATATTTATCAGGTTACACGAACCCTTACAAAGTGAAACATTTTTCTAAATTACAATGGAACAAAATAATAGCTACGTTTTACACACAACACTAATGTGTATTTAGCGTGTTAAATATTGAATGCAAAGTTTGCCAATAAAGTTGGAAGTACATAACACGCGTTAGTTCGTCGACGAGTATCGTATCGTTTACAACATAAGCGCGTAAAAAATTGCAAGTTACACAAAACGCGTTACAAAAGCCATTCCTGTCAGCTGTTTTTTATTTGTTTACTTATTTGTGCATTAAAAACGGGTTCGAAAGTTTATCAAGATTTTGTTATTTTATTGAATTTATTCTTTTTATATAAATATTGTATGTTTTTTAAGCTCTTCTTTTTCTTTCACGATTCACAAATTTGTTTAACTTTTCCTTTTATTGTCAGCTGATTAGGTACTTGTCAAAAATACACAACGCGTTAAAAAGTTCAAAGTTAACCAACTTTCTGGCGCAAACGCGTCAAAATATTTTACATGTAGCTTGTTCTATGAAAATACACTAGTTTAACTTTTTTTGACCGAAGACGACAGAGCGCGCGCGCACTAACGCGTGTTATGTACTTCTACCTTAAGCGTTAACAGCACTGATTTTCAATAATTAATGTCAGCTGTTTTTAAAAATTTAGCGACAAAAAAAATAATAAAAGTAAAACAAACGAAAACAAAAAGTTTTTATATCCATCACAATATAACTAAAAATCACAATATAACGCAAATTGTACGAAAACACAAGAAAAAAGATTGCTATATTCGGCTGTGCCGAATCTTATAAACCCTTCACCATTGTGCGAGCAGAATACAGAGCAACTAGACAAAAACTAAATAAAACTGGTAAATATTTTTTTTTAAATAAGAGACAACCGGTTTTCAACTTCGCTTTTCATAAGGACCCAGAATATATGTACTTTATAGGGTGTAGGATCAATATCGGTGAAGGGTATAAAAAGAGTAATTTTCGGGAATTCAGGGTTCTAATCACTGCATTCGATACTATCGTATCGAATAAACTATTGAATTTTTTTGCATACGATAGACACTGGCGTATCGAATGAAAACTCGATAAATGTAATGTCGAGTAACTCGATGTCGAATGCTATTATTTCAAATTCAATACATTTCATTCGATATCGAGTTTCAAGATACCAAAATAAATAATTTCGATGAATTTTGCTCGATATCGTATGCGGTGATTAGACCCCAGTATTTCTGTTATAACTCATAGAAATTTCCGACATTTTGATATATAAGTCATATCCATAGAACGTATAGCAGCCCTAAAATTTAGGTTTTTATAAAAATTTTGATGTTTTTTAGCCCATTTTTGGAGTATGTGTTAAGGAAGAATTTTACCATTTACTTAAGTTATATTTATATATAAAAATTTATATAAACTTTTAAATATATATTTTAACAAAGTTAATTATAAACAAGTAAGAGTGCTATATTCGGCTGTGCCGAATCTTATATACCCTTCACTATTGTGCGAGCAGAATACAGGGCAACTAGACAAAAACTAAATAATTTTTACATATACATACATATTTGCAATACCTCAAACTTCATTATAAATAAAATTTAAAAAGCGAAAACTGGTAAATATTTTTTTTAAATCTTTTTTAGAACATAAAAAAAATAAAAATATTAAAAAAAAAATTTCTTTTTAAAAAACGAAGAATCGAACCGGGAACTCTCAGTTTCTAACAAACCCCCTAGACAACTGAACCATGAAGGAACGTTAATCGAATATCATTAAAATGAAATATGGTACGTTGACTGTTCACAAAATTCAACAAAGTTTTGTTGTAATTACTTCTGATGTTTTTGTTCACCACAAAGTTGGGAAATATATTCACCAAAATAGTTTGCGCCATGTATGTGTGTTTGTTTTCTTTTATCTTTTTTGGCGAGTTTTTAAGTACCAAAAAACACAAAAATTCCTAGTTTCTATTTGTAAAAATATTTTCGTTAAATAGATGAAATAATAAAGAAGGGTGATAACGAAAATCATATTTTCTAGTATATGTAAGCAATTGAAAGTGGGGGGGTAGAGGGACATCACATGGTTAAATCAAGTTCTCTCCTCATAAGGTAAGTTATATATACTTTATGGGGTCTAAAATCAATATTGTGGAAATTACAAACGTTATGACAAACTTATATATACCCTTTTCCACCTGAGGTGAAGGGTATAAAAATAAATTGCTTGCATAAAAAAGTACTTTACGCAGATGCAAAAAAGGGTATTATCTCACACTCAGTTATAACTGCGGGTAAGAAATAAAATAAATTTGCCATTTATTGTTGCAACATGTTTAGAAAGGAAAACGACAACTTCTCACATTTTTGCATATATTTTAAGAATAGAACAAAAACCCGCACGAATGGTAGCATATATTGAACATTAATCAGCCAAAACTTGATTTTGAATTTTTTGGTTGTTACGCCCTTTTGCATTTTAGGTGACGATATAAATAATGTAAAAAAAAATTAGCACAAACTTAATGCAATTTTGATAGTTCTGACCAAGGCTGGAGATATATTATTAAAAATTTTATTATTTAAAAGAAACTTAATAAACCTCAAACCTCAAAGAAATTATGAAACTTCGTGGGCATTTTTTTTAATTGTACCAAAACATGATGAATTGTACCAGTGTACCAACAAAGTTTCGATTGTACCAATTTGGTAAAATTGTTCCACAAATCCCATCAGTTATCCAGCCTCCCTGAATGTTTTAATTAATCTCTTCACAGTTGACGAAGTTTATTTTTAAAATCATTTTTTGAAGTCATTATTTTTGAAATATGGTTCAATAATGAAGACACATTGTTTCAATAACGCGAATAACACTAATATACAATACAATTGCATAATGGATGGGGTGCTATTTCTTAACATTTCATAACAAATTGTTTTCACACTTTAATAAATTTTGAATGTAATTGAGTTTTTGACATATCGTTATTCTCAGTATTTTAGTGTAAAAGGGCCTTTAGTAGTAAGTGCTGGTTCACACACTTCAAGTCTTAGCCTTCAAGTCTTGAGCTTTTAGGAAAGAAGGGAAAAGAGAATGCCATTTATTTTCCTCTCTCTCCTAAAAACTCCAGACTGGACGGCTTAAACTTGAAGAGTGTGAACCAACACTTAAGCTGGAGGTCCAACCACGCGTAACACGCATTTTCGCTGTCAAAAAAGTAGAATCTGTGTAGTTTAACAAGTAACATGCACAAAAGCGTAGGTTGTATTGAGGCGGTGAATGCGAAAAGCAGGTTTACTTTCTACTTTTGTAAGCGTCACAAGCAGCGTTCGAACAAATCAGCTCGTTTTGACAAATGAAATTTAATTTTTACTTGTGGTGATGCCGCATAAAAAGCGTTGCATGTAACTTGAATTATAGAACGCATGGAAGGTATAAAAATCATGCAATGCGTAGAGGCGAAAACGCATGGTGTGGATCTCCAGCTTTAGTAACTAGTATTAAGTAGTAGCTTGAAGTTCATATAAAAATTTTATTTTATTAAATTATGTAGTTTGTATTTATTTTTTTAATATATTGTTGTTACTAAAAAGTTGTTTGTAGTTAAACAAAGAAAATATAAATAAAGAAGTAGTTGACACATTATTTAAAATTTAACGATTTATTATTTCATTTATGTAGTATGTTTAATAATTGTCAATAAATATTATAATTGTGTCTAATTTAGCTTGGATGAAAAAATGTAGAAAATGATTTTTAAAATATAAACACTTAACTTAAATTCTTACACATATTAATTTTTCATTAAACAATAAAGAAATAAATCACACTTTTATAAATACTTTTTTATTAATTGTGTTTACAAAGTAACGTTTCCATTTAAAAGCAGAAATCAATTTCGCTTTTTTTTAAGGAAAATTAAATAACTTTAATTTTTTTGCAAATAAACAAGTTAGTAACTGTATAAAATACTTTAAAACGATTAATTGTTTATGAAAAAAGTTGTTTTCCATTTTAAACGACATAAAGTTATAATTTCTAATTCAAGTTTAAGTTCAAGTTTGTAAATACCTGGCCAAACCTTTAACCATGAATTGTGAAAAAGTATTTATTATTGAATTTCTAAATGGTTATTATTTAGAGTTTTTTTTTTAAATCTATCAAAAAAGAAAATTAAACCTGGTTTTGCCAAGAAACTTTCAAATGAACCAGAAATGCACATACATACATACCTACATACAAGTTTATTTTTTTATTTACTAAATGTTACAATTTTAAACAAGGGCAAGTTTTTCAAGCTATTTGCCTCAAAAATATTCTTTTTCATATTTCTTAAGTTTTTCATACACCTACAGCCGACTTCAAGTTAAAAAGTGTAAGACCGCATTTAGATCTATGCAATTAAAACCGAGTTTTTTTTCTATTTTCTTTTAAAGTAGTTTCTACGAAACTCTTTTCACATTTACATTTACACCTCTTGCTAACAAACAAAAAGGTGCATGCGAAAGTTGCGAAAAGTTGCGGCGTTAATTGCATAATGTAAATATGGTATAAGTGTAAAAAATGTAACAAAACAGAATTGCAGAGTACATTAAACTGAGTACCCCTACCCAATCTTCGCACCCCTCTCACCAATAAACTCAAGAATTGCTGCCGAAAAAACTAACAGACTATAATGCTCGTATGGTGAGAAATAACCCCGGAGTTTTAATAGTTGATTGTTTCGTACTGTTGTGTGTGCTCCGCAGAAAAGTTTGAGATCCTCCCCGGTACCACGGAAGTCGGTAGCCTCTCGTAAACATGCAACGGCCTGACTATTGGTTAGGGCCTCCGGAAGTATACTTCTTGCGGGAAATGCTTTCTGTTCTTCAGACATATTGTCTTTGCGGGGAATCTATTTTTCCGTTGAAAAGATACTATCGGGTTTCACGTGTTGGCTGATTTTTCACCGCCTGTTGTATTGTTCGGCCTGAGGACGGATTACTTCTAGGTGCTGTTGCTACTCAACAGATGCTACTGGCATATTTCCAAAAGCAGCGGAGGCTAAATAGCTCCCTCCAGCTTTTAAACAAGGGGCAAGTGCTAATCTTGTCGAATTATACACTAAAATTGCTACCTGTGTGTTAGTGTTGGTGGCTTTCGCACACTGGTCACCCAGTGGATAAAAGATCTACCTTGATGGCTGATGCTCTTGTTAATCTTTTCAACATCTGTAAATAATGTGTTATCGGCCTTGGCCGACTATACCTTCTTACTTGGTTTTAAATTTTATACAATTCTTCAATTTAAACTAGATAGGAAAACTCTATATGTTGTTGTTTTTGGATTTGCAGAAAACGGTTTTGCTTTCATTGTTTACATTATTTTTGCTCACACGCACTATGTGAGTTGTTTCTATGTACCTATGTATGTATTAGAAGCAATTTCTAACGCCTATAAATCCTGAAATACTAAACCGATTTCAATAAAGTACATATATGTATGTATGTATGTTGTGCACTTCAGGCAGGATTTACAGAAAACGGTTTGCCTATCAATATTCTAGATTGATTTTGAGCAAAAACATAAAGGTTATTTTAAAAATCAAGTTTTTGTGGCTTAAGTATGACCTACAGAATATTTTTTATTCTTTTTAGAAGTTTTCTTCTTTATTAATATTTGAGCTTAAGGTCACTTTTTAGGAGAAATATTATGAAAAATATCTTTTAAAACACAAAAGAAACAAACAATTTTAAACTCTAAGAAATTGAGCTTTCAATAGTATGGAAAAGGATGTAAAACAGGGATGTCAGCGCCATACACAATTGTGGAAATTAATTCACATGTACGCTTACGCTCTTTTATTTTGCGAGCGTAAAATATAATTGTTTACTGAAAAACACTCTCATTCAGCGGGAAATATCGCAAGGCCTGTTTTGAGGCCTCTAAACATAAATAATATATTAATAGTTGTGCAAGGCGAATTTATTACAGGTGGTCTTAAAAGCCCTGCTGATAACTTTTTTTGTTAGCTTTATCATTGTTGGATGTCAAAATTTTGTTTATTATCTTGTTTCTGTTTTGTTTTATTTCTGTTTTCTTTAGAAAAGATCAGTAATTAGGCCTCACAATAGGCCTCGCAACCGCACATTTTACCCGCTAGGAATGTAAGAGATAAAAGTAATCTCACCAACACAATCATAATTGACACCACTGATGTAAAAGATTTGGCAAAGCCGGATTATGTAGCACTCTTATTTTTTTTGTTTTTATTTTCGAACTGGCATTGACTCTTCATTGAACACAATAACTGTTGTTTTTTGCATTGTTGTTGTGGTCACTTCCTCTTTTAAAGGCCCAATTTACAACGTGGACATTTCTTGCCTGACAGACGAAGTTTGTAGGCGAGAGAGGAAAGAAGTAAAGTGTATCACGCATACAGCGTCACTCCCTTACTAACAAACTTCGTCTGTCTGTAAATTGGGAGTTGATCGTTACTGATTATGGTGTTAAATTTTTTGGAAAAAAAATTTATCCATGTTTTAAGAAAAGTTTTTTTTTTTAATTGTTTATTAAAAGCGAATTATTTTAAATAGATATTACAACTAGGGGCCAATTTATAGCATTCGATATCGATTGAAATTTCCATTTAAATTGTGTTGTAATTTCGATTGATATCGAATGCTGTAAAACTTGTCGTAATTTATTTCTGTTAAGCCCTTATGACACTACATTTTTAATGCATTGTTCAAGTTTTGGTGAACAGTGCAAATATAAAGTAATAGAAAAATGTACCAAGTGCGAACGGTTCAGCTGTATTAAGATAAATGGCAAGCTGTCAAACATTTTACTAAAGTTATCGATAAAAAATTAAGTTACGTCAACAAAAATGTAAAATTTTTCAACTTAAAATTGACTTTTTAAGCTTGAAATATTAAAAGTGTTGCTGAATCAGCGGTTTATGGGCAAAATCGGCGATTTACCGCTTTTTGTTTTTAGGTTTCTCATAAACAAAAAGTTGGCAACATTTAATAAAATTAACAGAACAGGGATGGCTAAGTTGTTTCAAGTGTACTTTTTTGTTGATACTTTTTAAACTAACAGCCTGTTCGTCGATTTCGAACGTTAACGTTCGCATAGAAAATAACATTTAAAACAAAAACAAATTTTCGAATTTTGTTTTTGTTTTGAATATAATTTTCTATGCGAACGTTAACGTTCGAAATCGACGAACAGGCTATAAGATTTATAATACCTTTTTGTGGTGTTTTTTAAGAACATAAATAAAATTAATTTCAACTAAAAAAATCTTTTAGTACAATTTGGGTGAAAAAGTACAATTTTTAGAGGTTGTTGGTACGATTTTAAAAATTCTCAATGCCATTCCTGAAACAAAACCATTAGAAGAGAAAAAAAAATTAAAAAACTTTGTTTACATTTTTTATAGTTTGTTCTTTCTAGCATTTACTGTTTCTTTCTATCAATTCTATATCAATTAATGAATTTAAAATGAAGTGTCATAAGGGCTTTAACAATATAAATGTTATTTTTTTTTTATTTAGAAAATTGAAATTGATTTAACATGTTTTTGATTATGTTCTTAAACGTTACTAACAGTAAAACACTAAATATTTATAAAATAGATACAAATGTAATTACAAACCTGGTGCTTTCACGTTTCTCTTTTTCTTCTATTTACCTTCTTGTATTTTTAATTAAATCCAAAAAACGACTTTCTAGCCCCATAATTCTGATAGCGACTTATCGCTTGGAACCCTATTATGATGGCACCTTAGTGGCTGTATGTTTTACTTCGGCCGAAACGTTTTGGAGTGCATTTTATTTTATAGCCAGCATTACTATATTTTTTTTTATACCCTTCGCCATATTGGTTATTCTTTATACCGCAATAGCTTATAAGTTATTAAGAAGACATTCGGAATTTCAACGGCCTACTACACCCAATATAAATGAGGCAGTGACGTCGGCTGCTATGGACGTGGTAACAGAAACGAATAGTTGCATTGTACCGTCAAAAGAGATACTTGTGAAACTATCGGTGGCCCGTAGAAATCGTGTGAATAGTCATCCCCAAAATAATAGTTTACGCAAACATCGCAAACAGGTAATTTTTATGCTGGTAGCTGTGGTGTCTAGTTTTTTTGTTTGTCTTTTACCCTTTCGAGCTTTCACCATTTGGGTTATAGCCAGTTCCAATGAAGATGTGATGTTATTGGGAATAGAGGGTTATTACAATGTCTTGTATTTCTGTCGCATTATGTTGTATCTTAATTCGGCTCTTAATCCAATACTATATAACCTAATGTCGTCGAAATTTCGTAGCGGTTTTTGGCGACTTATAGTTGCGTGTTCTCGCCATCATAAGTCCAAGCGAAATCTTTGTGCACGCCATCATATTGCAAACTATGCACAACCAGAAGCACATATTATAAAAACTAAAAATAGTTTGAGATCTCGGCGACCCTTTAAAAGGGAAGCAACGTTTTTGGGTAATTCTATGTCAACATCCTCTGGTACAGAGCGTACATCGAACACCTGGCGTAGTGGAAGTGTATCGACATCGGTTACAGGGATAACAAAACCACCCGAATCGCATTCTTTGGCTGCAGCTATAACCGATATGAGTACAGCTGCCTTAACTACAATGTATTTTAAATAAACAGTTTTGGAATTTTGAATGTACTATTATAAAATTAACTCAAATACAAAACTAAACTTTTTATATGTATGCAAATAATAATTAATAAGTATTTATATCGCACTTGTTCCACAAAACTGTATTATCTCAAAACTTTTTATCTTACATTAAAGGAATATGAAAAATACTTTTTTAACCAACCGTTTCATTACCAAAAAGTAGACAAAATAGCACGATACTTTTACAGCGGGTAGATATGAATATTACGTGTCGATTTTTTTCAAAACTTTAAAAAATAAAAATTTTGAGTTAATACACTATTGTTGAACAAGTGCGATATGTAATAGTCGTATTTCATTAATTAATCATTTAAACTCATATTGTTTTAATGGTGTGAGTTTAATCATCATGATTTCAAAATGTAAATAAATAATTATGACAACAAAACTAATTTGTGTTGAAAAAATTTACTTGTAATCAAATAAAATAATGCTTAGAATTATACATAGTGTTTCGAAGAATTATAAATAATTACTGATGTGTTATTCTGAATAATAATTATCAAGACATAATATTTTAACTAAAACTACTTTAATTTAATTACGAAATCAAACAGGAATCCAATATAATATATTGATCAACATTGTTACATCTAAAATTGTTTTTAAACAAAATTTAAAAAAAAAATTTATCAACAGGTTTATAAAACTAGTTGCGGAAGGTGAACATTACATTTAATAAGAATTATTGTCTTATTGCCTGGCCCACAATGTCGACAAGAACATTTCTTTCGTATACTTACATATATTGAAAACAACAAACAAATTTTAATTTTTTATTATTGTTTTAAATATAAATATTCGAAAGAAAAGTTCTTGTCGACATTGTAGGACAGGCAGTTATTAAATTTAAGTATATTTTACAAAAGATTTAAGAACTATGTGGTTTTTGGAGTTTATGTAATATTTACTTTTAATATAAAGAAAAAATATATAAAAATTTTTATTCACAAATATATAAGATGAATAATTTATATTACTATTTATTTTATATGTATATTTGTTGCAGCTTAATTAAAATCAAGTTAACTAAATATATATTAAAAATATAAATTATTACGTTATTTTATTAATTACAGCTCTTATTTTTTTATATTATTCGTTTAAATAAAGAAGAACTTTAAAAGTAGTTGAAACAAAAACTTGGCTGCACTGTTTATGTAAAGGTAGCGCCATCTGTTGTTTAGTTTATTGTTTTAAATTAAAATTTAATTTCAAGTTTCCGAGTCTGGCAATACTTTACAAATTTTCGAATGCCGTTACTAGAGAACCAGCTAAATGGGGATTAAAACAATGCTAAAAATAAAATTTGAAAATGCTACATTTTTTTTTAAATAATTGTATCATTTTAATGAATGAATTATGCATTAATTTACCTGTAAATATTATATTTCTTTAAAATAAAATGAAATTTATATAAAATAACAAAAATATATATATAGATTTATTTAATAAAAACAATTCAGTAGTTTGACAAAAGTTAGCGATTTTTTAACCAAAAAAACAAAAGGCCCTATCTACAAAAAATTACATGATAAACGCTTAAAGCCTTAACCTTCAGTTTGCAAAATATGCAACATTGTCAACTAAAAAAAAAAAACTTTTTAGGCGCAACCATAATGTGCTTAGGTTGGCTTGAGCAAATGTGCGAATACATGTTAATCATATGAGGCAAACCTATTGAACTTAAAGAAAATTTTTGTTTTTTTTGTTAATTTTTGACAGTAGGTTTAGAAAAGTAGAAGAAAAATAAATTATAAACAGTTTAAGGCGATTAATAAATTTAACATTTTAAATGGTTTTTTGTAAAATTTTCAAAATGTTAGATGGGGATTTTGCGTTTTAGGTAACGATACATAGCTGTGGCAATAAATAATAATGTCTAAAGTCGAAATTTCGTGTTTTGAGATATTAAGAGTTTTGTCTAAAATGAATTGTGTATTGTATTGTGAAAGATAAAATATTGATGCGTATAGTTTTATTAATAATGAACTTTAATACTTGAAATTTAGCTGCGTCATAGATCTTGAAGAAGATAATAAGAATATGTAATAAAATTAAAAACACTTTAGTCAACTTAAGCCATTATTACTTATTGCCAGAGATATATATTATTAAATACAAAATATATGTAAGTAAAATTGTCATTGAAAACATAAAAAGTTATATGTATTGTGAAATAACAATATATTATATTTTTAGGATTAAAAAATGCTAAAAAAATATTACAAAAATGCTGAAAATAATGCTAAATGCTATTTGAAAAATTCGCTGCTAAATCAAAATAAATAATGCTAAATTTAGCAGTGAAAATGCTAAAAGTGTCACACTGCTGAGAACTTTAAAATATACTATTTTTGTTGATTTACTCATACGCTATAATTTACATTAACTCTATGACTGCAAAACAAAGTTCAACGTTGGTAATTTTGACATCGTTTTGTACACATTTGATTTGTGCATGTGTTAGTTTTTTATTGAAAGTGCTTTGTCTGCATTTATTGTTGCGCACGCAATAACACAATTTCTTAAAGTCAAACGACATTGAGTAAGTGCACCTAAGTTCGGCATGTACCAGTAGTCGGCATTTTTTGCATTTAAACGTTAATAAATAAGAAATGTAGTGTTTTTATTCATAAATAGCATCAAGTTTGTCAAGAAAATTTACTCATCTTTCCATTAGTTATAATTAAATTGGAGGAAGATGAGTATTTTTGCCAAATTTTGAAGTCTTGAGTGACAAGCTCTTGAACTTTTGCGGTGACCCTTGTTTTTCAAAAAAAAATTAGTGGTAGAGCTAACTTAATAAGGCAAATAGGCATATTATTTATGGAAAGAATGTTACCAATAAAGTTTAAAAAGGTAAAAAGTCTATTAAATTTTGTCGTAAAAGTAAAAAAATGTACAAAAAGTTAATATTTTATTAATTTTATTGGGTGCCGACATTAGGAATAAAAATTTTTAAAATTTCCTTTGTTCGGCATTGGGTGCCGACTACTGGCAAATCAGTATTTTTCTCTGATTACACTCAAATTTGAGTAAATTGTTCATCGATCGTGCCTCTTGCCTCTGATATAACAGAAAATGAGTTTAAAACGAGTTTACCCAGTAGTCGGCATGATTTCTTTTGAGTATCTCATGACCTGCCGACTATAGAATAAGTGTTGTCCTAAAGTCGGCAGCAATTTTATTTCTAGTTTAACTGTATATGGGGTCCCAAAACAGTATATTTTTTAAAATTTGTAAGGACTATTAGATATTTGCATTTCATTTATATACTTATTTCAGTAAAGTTAAATATGAAAAGTAAGAAAACAATGTTAATGTTTAAATTTACTGAAGTGGCCCTACAAATAAAAGGTTTGATATCTATACTAGGTGCCAGCCAGAAATTAAGCTTTCCAAGCTCCACTTTACAGGACAGAATACAAGTTTAGTCAAATGCTTAAGAGGATAAGTTAGTAAAATAGTGACTCGTCCTCTCCAAATGCAAACTTCCGGTAAAAATTGATTACATTCTGAACACAGTGCAAGCGATTTTAAAGGAAGATGGAAAATGATCGTCCTTGAATCGGCATTTAAGCTAAGCTGTTAAGAAAGCAGAGGCAATAAGTAAAGGACGAGCTAAAGTCCCTGAAGAAAAACCATCTCATCGAACAAAATGTTGTTGAATATGTAATGGCGATAACATAAGTCCCAACGGTTGAATTTCCTTATGTAAGATTTTAATTTGAAATCAAACAATCAATTTTCCGATGTTGAAAGTGAACATTTTTTTTATTCAATTTAAATTTTAATTGATTCCAATAAAATATTACATTCAAATTCACTTATTGCAATAAAAGTGAAATGAGAATCAAAATCTTCGTTTCCTTCAAATGAATCTCCTTACAAATTTAAAATCATTTCGAAATCAGTTTGGTTGAAATCATTTTGATTTCAGATTTTTATAGCTCTGCATCCAACAAAACTTATTTAAAAGAAAAATCTTAATCATTTGGTAAATTTTTACAATAATTTTGTCACCGGTGATTTTGGTTAAAATAGTCCTTCATCAAGAAGAAACAACCACATTATTGTTGCCTTCAAACATGTTTTGGGTAATAACAAAAATATATTTAACACTTATAAAAGCATGGTTACCCATAGCATGTTGCTCTTGGAAAAGAGGAAAATACTATTGTTAAATAGAACTATTAGTGGTAAACAAATTATTGTCATATTTAGCCATAACATCAAAATATGGTAGTGACTACAACAATATGGTTAAACTAATCATAATATGTATTAAATTTCTCGTTAAAAATAGTTTTGTTGGAGGTGAAACTTTTTTTCTACGTGTGTACACCCAGATAAAAACATGTTTAAAAATGGTCACGTCCAACAAAACTATTTTTAAAGAAAATTTTGAACTTATTATATTGTTGTCTCCGACAATCATTTTATGGTTAAATGAGTCGTCCATCAAGAAGCTACAACCATATTATGGTTGCTTCGACCATGTTATGGTTAATAATAATTAAAATATGTTTAACACTTTTATTAGCATGGCTGTTTTTCAACCATAGCATGTTGCTCTTGCAAAAGAGGAAAATACTATTGTTAATTTGAAAACAAATTATTTTCATATTTAACCAACCATAATATGGGTATGGCGTCTTGATGGAGGACTAATTTAACCATAATATGGTTGTCGGAGACAATTATATGGGTAAACTAAACATAATATGTTCAAAATTATCTTTCAAAATGGTTTTCTTGGAGGTGACCATATTAAAACATGTTTTTTCTTTGCGTGTAATGCCTACTTAAACGTACAAATGTACATTTTAAGCATTTTAGAAAGTATAAAGCTTAAATGTTCAATAAATTATCAATTGAATTCGTAAACAAATTGGTTTTTCTTTCTGAAGATGATGCTCTGAAAAACGTTGGGTGTGATACGTGCCCTCTGTGGTATCATCTTAAGTGCACTGAATTCAAAAATCTAAAATACAGTGACGTTATTGAACAAGATTTTGTATGCAAAGCATGCACAGAAAAAAGTATTTAAGTTCCAGTGGGAATACCCAATTACCTTATTTTACTAACGTAACTCCCTGTGGTTCGTTTGGTTTAAATTGTTCTTTTATGTATAAAATATTAGATTTTAATGTTATTTCTCTAATTTTTGCCAACCTATGTACAAAAAATGAGTTTAAAGACTGAATTTTGCAAAAATTTTGTTTACTTTTATACTTGTTTGTTTTTTTTTTGTTATTTTATTTAATATGATTTGATCTCATGTACCTGAAGGGTACTATTAAATGTTAAGATAAGTAAAAAATTTAATTTGTAACAAATAAAAGCTTTAATTACATTTTCATGTATTGTTTTTTACTATTCAATATGATATGCCGACAATAGGAACAAAATATGCCGAAAAGTGGAAAATTTGTGCCGAATATAGGCAAACGTGCTCATTTTTTACAGAAGCTCAAAATTTGTCAATTTAAACATAAAATACTAAAATTTAAGTTGAATAATCTAAGAGAAAACAAATTAATGAAATATAATCAGTACTCATATATCCAATTGCTACTGTACACAAGGCAAGGTGAGAGTTCAAAAAAAAAGTAAAGCCTTAAACTGCCGACTACTGGAGCACTTACCCTTTATTCTTTTGCTTTTGAATTTAAGTAGTCATTGTCTACTCGATGACACAACGACGAATGTAAATTGGTATAAGTACGAGTCGCTTTGTTGGTAAGATTGTTGTAGGCATAAGTTCAAATAAACTAGTTATATTGTCCAATTTGTTTTTGTGTTTACCCTGCAAATAATATTGGACCACCTAATTCACCTGATTTTGATCAAATGGACTACTCATTGGACTAGTCCGATGACATGCAAGCATGGACCTTGTCATTGTTAAAAAGTGTTTGTAGTTTTTTAACGAAATGTGTTCGTTTTTAAACGACTTCAAAACTAATCCTCTTGATTATACCATGGAGTAGTTTTAATACTACTCCTGGATTATATGGTCCTGCCCTAGGACATCGTAATGTTAAATAGACCATGTTTTTCCCAGACGTTTGGGTTAATTTTGGACTAGTCCTAGTCCCTTGAGGGCTACATTTTACACGCGTGTTTGGACTAGTCCTATTATTTGCAGGGTATTTTTTTAAAAGCGTAACAAGCAACATTAACAAGAAAAACAACAATACATTGTGCATACAGAACTACTGTACTTTTTAAGAAATGATAAAAAATAAAAACGTCTTCTGTTTCTATGGAAATTGTCTTTCTTAACTAACAGACGATTCAAAGTAAGAGTTAATGCATACACGTTAGAAACATTTCCTCTGAATAACGGCATCCCACAGGGATCGCCACTTTCAGTAGTTCTATTTCAAATAGCCTTCAACGAAGTAAGTAAAATCCTGAACACAAATCTGTCCATTGATCACTGCTTGTATGCAGACGACTTATATATACTTTGTAAAAGGAACAAAAATTATGAAACAACGACTATTCTCGAAGGTACAGTAAGAGACATCAGTGAATGGTCGGAGTACTCAGGCAGTAAAATATCCATTAAAAAAACGAAAAAACTGAACATTTGTAGGAAACACAACTGTGATGCTGATAACTATTCGGTTCAGTTTAATAACAAAATGTTAAACAACTTAAAATCTTAGGGATAATTTTCTCGCACCGATATAACTGGAGAGAACACTGCACTTACTTAAAGAGGTCGATTTTACTAAGAGGCAACATTATACGTTATCTGGCAATAAAAAGTTTCGTCCATATTAACACACTCACATATTTAACCAAAACACTCGTTTTGAGCAAAATAGATTATGGATTGTACTTACATGAGATCGTAATATTACACTTTTCGCCCCCGCCCCCGCCCCCTTTTGAGGGCGGTTACAATTTAAAAAAAAATGTAAATATTAAAAGAAATAGATTACTAACGCGTTAATACTATAAAAATTAAATTTTTGAACTTTTATGGGTAGCGGGAGGTATCCCTCCAAACCCCCCCCTCCCCCGGAACGACCCTGTAAAAAAAATTTTTTTTTTTTTTGCTAATTTCCCAAACATATTAATTTTTAAGATTTATGTGACTTATGTATTTTATAGTATTTAATTTATCTGAAAATAATTAATATATTCGTAATTATAACTTATTTATAATAGTAACAGCAAATTGTATTTAAAATAACTTCTCTTTTGCACTAAGATGATGATGAGTGCCATGGTTCTTATTCGTCTGCTTCTTCAAAATCCTCTTCTGAATCTGAATTCTCTTCAGAGCCAAGTACAGTTGGAAGCATAAAAGAAATTGCTTCTTTCGTAAAGGGTAATGACTTTTTTTTGGAGTTGGTCTTATACTAGTAATCAGTGGGTCAGAACTGAGCAAAAGTCTATTTATAATATCTTTGTTACACTGAACCCTCGAAAACTTTCTAGCAAAATTCTGCCTGTAAAGCCGAAAATGTTTATTTCGTGCCTCAGACGCTTCTTCTGATAATAGCCCGATAGGCAACAATGCCTCACTCATTACAGTTGCGCCATGTATTATACACTTTTTCCATTTTACTCTCAAAGCTTCAAAATGGTTCTAGCTAGCTTTCCCTCAACAATAAATTTCGGTGTATTTATCAAATATGGAAAATTGGGAATTTAGCACGTCATACAAAAATCTTAATGGTTCTGATAACAATTTTACGCTATAACCACAATATATATTAAAAAAAACTAAGTACCTAGAGCCCAGATTTGATTTTTTATTATATTTTATTTTTGTTGTTAATGATTTTAAAAGTTATGCAAAACAGGTACATTTATTTTGCTCCATAAAATAACGTCATTTAGCGGCCGCACAGCACAGGTGGTTAAAACCCGTTACTTTCTGTTTCGCACATCCCTTTTTTACACAGGCATATTAGTCTTAGATGTAATAATTTAAATAAAAAACATCTACGTACAACCAAAGCATTTTATGACTGACGAAAGGGTTTCTATCATATGTACCTATACAAGATGAGCAAAAACAGAAAAAAAGTGAAATTTTCAAAAAATTATAAAAAAATGGCGCAACAACGCGCAACGTTTTTTTTTTAATTTAAAAGTAGAGATTTCAAATTTTATCGTGATGTATAACACTTTGAAGAACTCAGCGGGCTTCACCTTCAAAAACCTTTTAAATTTTTTTTTTAATTTCGAACAAATTTTTTATCATAAAAACTTCTAATGAAATTTTTCTAAAAATTTTTATAATTAGCTGTTTATATAGTCTTTCACAGAAAAAAAAATCAATCTAAAATCTTTATTCGTTTATCTACAAAAAAATATATTGTAAACTTCCCAAAACCGTAAAAAGTCAATGAACACGCATGCAATTTATTCAACTTTCCTGGTTTTAACAGTGTCCCAAAACCACAAATCTCAAGCAAAAGACTTGAAAATTCACTATACGATGCAGAACTTTGTTGTCTGTCGAGCTGCGTACTTAAAATTTTCCATTTCTTAAATTTAATTGTTTGCTTAATGTCCGGCTAGATTGGCAAAAACCCCTATGTGCGACGTAGAAAATTAAAATTTGAAAACATAAAAATCCACATGATGTGGAAGAATTAGAATAAAACATTTTTTTTTTGCTGTTTTATAAATTTTTTGTTGCTTTTTTTATAATTTCTTTTTGCTGTAAAAGTATTGAATATTGCTTTTTTTTTGTCTTCGCTGGTTATAACTTTTATTCGATATCAATTGCGAATACATAATAACTTTTTTAATTAGTATTATTATTATTTTCAGCATTTTGTGAAGACTACTCGACATATTAATTATGAATAACGATACAATCGAACAAAAATAATTCCACCCGAAATTATGCGAAAAGTTATGCAAAATATGTTGAAAAGAGCACGTACATATGTATGCGCAAAGAAGAAAATACACATCACTTTCAGGATATATTTTTCCAAAGCTAATTGAGTTCCTAAACATCATAATACTTTGCAGTCAAAGTCAAAAAAGTATCATAGAGTTTAACTATATCTAGTTTGATTATTGTGTACGCATCGATATTGTTTTTAGTGAACTTTGGTACAGATAACATTGTAAAATTGTTCACGTTTGCTTGGTAGAAAGCACTTAAAAAAGCGAGTTGCTTTGCAACTGATGTTTTGGAACTCACCCATACTGAATTCAAAAGAAACAAGTAAGAAAGTATAGTCGGTCAAGCCCGACCATATGATACCCTACACCACAGTATTTAAAAACACATCATGCTTATGTTTCATGTAAATATGGATTAATCTATGTTTATAAACTTCATGAAAATCGGTTTGAAAGTTTGTGAGAGACAGAAATTGCCCCCTGCCTCCCCTTGTGGTCCTATTTTTTAAAAACTGTATAGCTAATGTGTCCCTATAGATATGGAGCTATCTATGTTTAAAATTTCACTAAAATCGGTTTGAGAGGCAGAAATTGCCCCAATCTCATCTCGTCGTCCGATTTTTTTAAAAATTTATAAATTTTGTGTGCATATAGATATGGTTTCGGATTCGGCCCAGTTTCAATAGGCTTGGTCCTTGTGCCAATAAGAACCTATGACCCAAATATTATCAAATTATCTCCAAAATTGCGACCTGTACTTTGCGCACAAGGTTACATGCACAGCCAGCCAGCCGGACGGACATCGTTAGTTCGACTCAGAAAGTGATTCTGAGTAGATCGGTATACTTTAAGGTGGGTCTATTTTAAGGCGTTACACACATCAGCACAAATGCATAATACCCTTTCCACTATTGTGGTGTAGGTATAAAAATGGTAATACAAATTTCAAATCAAACCTTCGACATCGAAAGATTTGCTGTCACTAACTGAGCGACGGGAGAACTCTACGAGATCTTTCACGTCTCACTAGCAATAGTCGTTCTAGAATATTTTATCAGAGAAACGTTTGCCAATTGTTTGCAGTGATAGTAAAAAATTATGGCAATTATCTTGAGTGATGAATTAAAAAATTTTGCACTCAAAAAAAACTATAAAGGTATTCACGTCAAAAATTTGGATTGAAAAACATAACCACATAGACAATTATTTGTTTGAAATAGTATCGTGGGTGGCGAATTAAAAAAAAGCCTACGCCTGTTTGGCAATGGATTACAGGAAATAAGTTTACGCTCACTTTTATCTATTACCAAACAGTCGAAGATTCGGACACCACGATAAGGGTGACTATTTTTTACATAGGGCTTACAACTGCGATAATATTTGAGACACGTCGACAGTAAAAGAGAACACTTTTCTTCATGTAAATCATAATATGCAGTTAATAAGAAGAACACATATTTACATAAGTTTATCTTATGAGATTTCATAATTGACTGACTCTAGTACAGTAAACTTGACGTTTTTTTGTTTAGTTTATCCTTTATTTGAGTTTAAAATATCGTTGCTTATACACTTTTTACATGATTTGCACTTTTTATACCCTTTACCACAGGTGGAAAAGGGTATATGTATATAAATTTGTCATTCCGTTTGCCATTTCTACAATATTGATCTTAGACCCTATAAAGTGTATGTATTCTGGGTCCTTATGAGGGGAGAATTTGATTTAACGATGTCTGTCTAACGTTTGATATGTGCTTTCCGAAGGTCCCAGACATGATAGCGGCTAGGTTGTTTTACATTTATATAACATAAAGTCCACCATTTCTTGCTTTTTAAATTCAGCAAGATCAGTCCACAAATGGCTGAGATATGACCAAAAAACCACGACTGTCTCTAATTTTTTTTTTTCAAAAAAAATCCCTTTTTGTTTTTTTTTTATTTTAATGTGTTTAATTTTACGCATACAAACCCATACACATTTATGTATGTACATTATATGCCGCTCACATAAAGAAACAAACTCGTAGATTCAAAATATTTTAATTTAACGCTTCTTCAGAAAAAGCGTTAGTAGCCGAGTTGTCTAAGTTGTAGCCTGAGACTTGTGAGCTTGCCAGTTCGAATCTGAATTGTTCCAGTTTTTCAAAAATAAATTTTTTTTATTTTTATTTCATTTTTTATGTCCTAAAAACGATTTTAAAATTAGCAAAAGAGGAAACGGACTAATATATAATATAAATTTTTTGATTTTGTCATATTCTTTGGCATGACGAAATGAAAAGTTGGCGTGACTCAATTAATATTTATTTATATCTAAAGAAAATTATTTATATAAATTTTTGTTCTTATCTCACCATGCGATCAATTTTGCTCGATATCGTATGCGGTGATTAGACCCCAGTATTTCGGTTATAACTCATAAAAATTTCCGATATGGCAGCCCTAAAATTTAGGTTTTTATAAAAATTTTGATGTTTTTTAGCCCATTTTTTGAGTATTTTGCTCATAAATTACCCATTGTCTAACCGATTTGATAGTTTTATATACCGACGTGTTAAGGAAGAATTTTACCATTTACTTAAGTTATATTTATATATAAACATTTATATATACTTGTATACATATATTTTAACAAAGTTAATTATAAAAAAAGAGTAATTTTTGGGGATTCAGTATTTCGGGTATAACTCAGCCATTTTTTAACCGATTTGACAGATTTATGTACCGACGTGTTTAAAAAGAAATTTGCCATTTAATTGAGTTATAATAAAGCTTGGACTCGGGGTGATCTATGGTTCCCGAAAGTGGGTATTTAAAAAAAATTTAATTTTGGTCATAACTTTTTTTGTATCTGAACCGATATTTCCGAGTTTTTTATAAAATATGTTCTACTAAAAATTTCCGATATTTTGGTATATAAGTCATATCCAGAGGACATATGGCAGCCCTAAAATTTAGGTTTTTATACAATTTTTAATTTTTTTTTGTACGGGAGGTACCACGCCCACTTCTCCAATCCCGCCCACATTTTGTAGGATGGTGTGTATTGGCAACCTAAATGTGTGTACCTAATTTGGAAACTTTGGCTTTTGCCGTTCCAAAGATATGCAGTAAAAAGTAATAAAAATACAACAACCACAAGGGATTTTTGGAAAAAATTAGAGGTAGTCGTGGTTTTTTGGTCATATCTCAGCCATTTATGGACCGAACTTGCTGAATTTCAATAGCACGAAATGGTGGACTAAATGTGACATAAATGTAAAACAACCTAGCCGCTATCATGTCTGGAGTCTCCGGAAAACACATATCAAACGTAAGACGGACATACGGACGGACATCGTTAAATCAAGTTCTCTCCTCATATGGACCCAGAATATATATACTTTATAGGGTCTTAGATCACTATTGTAGAAATTACAAACGGAATGACAAACTTATATATACCCTTTTCCACCTGAGGTGAAGGGTATAATAAAAAAAACTCTCCTGTAAAATTGGTTTTTTGGCGCTTACGTTATTTTCGCGGTTAGGGCTCGAAATAATGCACAGTAGAAATTTTAACTCCCAAAATATTTGCAATACCGATTTGTTTGGGATGGGAAAGGTTTGCTCCAATATAACATATTCCAATAACATTCGCGATAAGGGTGATTGTACATTTTAATAATGGTGTTTTATTATTCTTTTATATGTACGTGTGAATCTTATAAGATAGTTGCTATGAGATTTTTCATAGCAACCGTCTTATAACTAATTATTACAATACATACTAACAATACTTTAGGGTCCACACGTAAGATAATACCCTAGCGGATTGATTTTGACGTTTGCTGATATAAAAATCTTATATCTTAATCTTACCTCACGTGGAGACAAAGTAATCAAAATGCAATAGTTAAAAGAATGTTTTATTTAAATATTTTATATATTTTTATTTAAACCCTTATTAAATATATAAAATTATAAAAAATTATAGTTTTGAGAAGACACAAAGAAAAAAAACAAGAACAAATTAAAAAACTGAAAATTGCGAGAAAAAAACTAGCTTTTTATGTTATTTATATATTAATGTTGTCAATTTTATGATCTATATTTAGATTAATTGTTTATGTATAATTTCATTTTGCAAAAAATGTTGATGTTCCTAATTAATATTTTTCAAGATTAAGTATTAATTATGTATCTTTTTTTTTTTTTTTTGTTTTATACTCTTCTTTTTATTCCTTTTTTATTTATTTTGCAAACTGCAGCAATTTAAATTTAGGCCCTAATTATGTGTATATGTATGTATGTAAAACGCAATGCAACGCCAAAGAATTACATTGAAAGCAAGAACAAGATAGTACAAAAAATATTTTGTAATTTTGTTGTTGCCTTTCTACAGAAATTCATGTACCGCTTTGAAATATTATGAGGCGTTTGAAATTTTACAAGGCAATGTGAATGTCTGTAGAATGCAACAACAAAATTACAAAATATTTATGACTTTGTTTTTGCTTTAAATATAATTATTTGGCGTTGCGTTGCGTTTTACATATTAAGGGCCTTAACTTCGAGTAAAAACGTGCTTAAAACTGAAAAAGAAAACTGGTATTAATGTAAAAGAAAAATATATGTATGTATACAATTAAAACTAATATGAATTTAATTTAAATACTCGTTACACATCACAAACTATTTAAAAGAACAAAATAAATAAAGAGATTTAATGAAACGAAATAATTTATCAGAACAGGTTTTTGAAAACAAGAAATAAAAAAAATTTTAAATAAACAAAATTAACTGAAACTTAAATAAGTAATGTACGTTTTATTTCATTAACCAACTACTACAAAGTGAGTAAAGAAGTAGGAAAAAGAATAAAAGATATGCTATTGATGCCAGTAAAACAGTTTCAGAAATAATTGGCCACAGTTGGAAACGAGTATGAAGCCAAGAAAAAGCCAGAAAAAAGTGTTTTTCTTTTTGCAGAAACTTACAACTAAATTTTCACATTTGTTTAAACTGTAACCTGTCTGTTCGTATTATTGACTGGTGTGTTTTATAGTTAATTTTCTTTTTATTTGTCAATAATTGTTTTTAGCTACTACACACTTTAAAAAAAAAAATATTCTTTTATTTTATTGATGTTATACTTTTTTTTTAATATATACTTCTATATGTTGTGTCCACAAATAGGATCGCTTGACTAAACCATTGAAATGTTTTTTATCAAACGTAATCGCATTATCATAAGGTCTGTCTGAATATAAATAATGTCTATCCGACATTGAAAAACTATACTTTTATTAAAAATTTACTTAAGTTGAAATTATTTTCATCTCATCATTATCATATTTAAATACATTTTCATTCGTTATTTCTTGTTTTTGTTGTTGTTTGTTTAATTATATTTATTATTTTAATGTACTGTTGTTTTTATGGGTTGTTTTTTGTTTATATTATAATAAAATAATGATTCACAATAAGTTGGGGAGTAATTATTCAGCAGCAACCAGACTTGGTGTTTTCTACTGGACGCCCTTGATCGATTTTAACTTTGCTGGCATTTTCAGTAGCGCTTGATGGTGGCCCAACACGATTCTTAATTTCAGCCGCCATTGTCATGAAGGCCTGCTCCACATTGGTAGCGCTTTTGGCTGAAGTTTCAAGGAATGGAATGCCTAATTGATTTGCATATTCCTAAAAAGTATAATAAATACAATGATTTAAATAAAATAAAATAAAGAAATAAATACAATACAAAATGTTATGCAGTTTAAAATCTTGGGTTTTATTGTTAATGGTATGTAATATTTTCATATTGGCCACGAAGGCTTTATATTATATGTTATCATAATAAAGATATAATAAGAGAAAAGAAAATAAATGTTTGTGTGAATTTTTTATTAAGGCCCTGCTCTCAATAATGCATAGCTGCTAACCCGGAAATGTTCTTCAAAATCAAATAAATTTGATATTTAATTGACAAAAATTTTAGATATTTTAATTTATTAGAATTCCGAAATAAATGTATGACAATATGATTTATTTGCATATCTTCTTCTGTATACATAAAAATAAATTGCCTTGTGTTAGTAGTTGATGTTCTCAGTAATGCGTAAACCGATTTTGATTCTAGAAATCGCCCATGAAAGTTAAGGTCAATGCGTCTATTTTTATGTATATTTATACGGTCTTTTTATATGCATTGGTTTATGAATTTTAAGCATTTTAATGAACAAACATTTTTTGGGCATAAATCAAGGCGAATTCATTTTTCAGGTGGCGTTGAAAGCACAGCTGTGCTACTTTTTTTTAAATTAGAGAGAGGAATGTCAAAAGTTACTTGTGTTTTTGACTTATCGGTCAACGAAAGCAGCAACAAAATACATTGTTGTGTTTTTGGTGTTGTAAATTGTTGTAGTATCGACACCACCGTTTACATGAATTCGCCTTGGCATAAATTATGTATTTTATTCGACCTTTATTATTTCAAATTTTAATAAATTTTCGAGCCTAAGGTCTTTTTTATAAAAAACTTTTAACTTTTATTTAAAAACCAATATTTCGGCACTTCCTGGAGTGCCTTCTTCAGGGTTATTTTTCTTTCCTTATTTAATAACTTTTAACAAATTTAACAATAAGTGACATATTAAAAAAATTTTTAGTTCAAAAACAAAATAAAATGTTTTTCAAATCAAACTTGATCTATTACAATATAAATAAATTTTTAACTTCCGTTTTTATAAATTAAGTGTCTATAATTTTGTGCTACATTTTCAGTGTCTGACTTGAAATTAATTCTCGAAATTGACGGAACCTTTATAATTTGTAACATTTCTTACATAAATCTACGTTTATAATTATTTTCTGTATTTAAAACAGTTGTATTTTCAAAATCTGGATAATGGTTTAGATTAGCACAATGAGTTGATAAAGCTGTTTTTTCTGATGAAATATTTCTATATTTTTTTATCTGATTTATGTCCTGCTATCCTAGTTTTTGGTTTATTTTTTGTTGTACCTATATATACTTTATTACACTGTCCACTATCATTACCCATACATGGTATTTTATAAACTATATTTGACATATCCATCCTCTTTACTTTGTCTTTCATTTTAGTAAACAGTTTACCTACTGTGTTAAAAGATTTATGAGCTTTTTTGTATATTTTGCTATCATATATATTTGATTTTTCTAATCTTTCTGAAAATGTTGGTACATATGTTACCGACTTAAAAATCCTCTGTTCTGTAATACTATTTCGGTTATTTAATCTACAATTATTATGTCCATGTCCATGTTTTAAGAAAATGAAAACAAGATTTCGTGTGAGAAATTATATTGAAAACAACAATAAAATACGAAAATTTATTAGTAAGGGTAATCACGATGGTCATTATGCAAATTTGCAATTTTTAAATTTGCAGTACTTTTAGTTTAATTTAAGTTTTTGTGCAAATGTGCTATTTTTCTAAAAACTGGCAACACAAATAACTTCTGGCAGCACTGTAAAAAATCTGCTTTTGTTTACAATTATACACAAGCAAATTAAAATAAGTTTTTTTTTTTTAAATTATTTAAATTTAATGCTCTATTTTATATTAAAATCCACGAAAAGGTTCAATTTATAAGTTTCCTTAAAAACAATATGGCAAATATTATTGTTTAGATCAAATTGCAAATACATACATTTTGTTGTTGTGTTGTGCAAATGTGTTTATTTTTTTGATCGCGCTTGCATCGTTTGCACACTTTGCACTACCCATCGTCATTTCCCTTATTGTTTTCAAAATAATTTCTCACACGAAATTTGAGACTTTCCGCTCACTCCAGAAAACTTTCTCTACGTGTGAAATATCGATAAACTTTATGTACATATATGTACATAGCCTTTTACCTCCTACAAGGAGCATAAAGCCGTAAAACATGAACTTTGGTTATATAAAAATTTTTAATTTATTATGTACGTGTGAGTAAAAATATACTTTTTATATAAATGGGCGTATGGATTTGTACGCCAAATTTAATTTTCTTCTTAGAAATCGGCAGGTATGATAACAAGAAAACTTCCTTCAAAGGATTTTAATAAGATATATTTGCACACAAATAATAATTTATAGAAATTCCACACCCAGACATTTTTGAATTTTAGAAGCCATAATTTTTTTCTCAAAGTAAATAAAATTACAATGGAAATTTAGTTTGCAATAACGCTACATTCCCTGTTGTATACATATGTATTATCAAAGAATAAATGCTCGAAATAATCGAATCTCATGCCATTTGCTTTTCTGTTTGTTCTGTTGAGAAAATTTGTTTAGTGCCGGTTCACACACGTCAAGTTTGACTCGTCAAGTCTTGAGTTTTTAGGAGAGAAGGGAAAAGAAATGGCATTCTCTTTTCCCTTCTTTCCTAAAAGCTCAAGACTTGACGAGTAAAACTTGACGTGTGTGAACCAGCACTTACTTCTCAAATTAAAAAAAAAGTAACAAAAAAAAAATAGAGTTACCGAGTTAATCATAATGGCATGGTTTACATTTAGTTTTATTGTCATTATTTTAACAATATTAATGCTCTATAATTAACAAACTTGCTTTTATTAATGCGAGGTTCAAAAAAATTAATCATAACAATACATTTATCAAGTTAGACCTTGAATTACAATTTGAAAATAATCCAGTAAATTTGCATTTAATTTTTTAACAGGGAAACATTGTTCATCGTTTTGTCATTAAATGGCAAGCAAGTGCCAAATGTCCACTCGTATACAATTTATGATGCCACTGAAGCTGCCATTGCGAAAAATGTGAGTGAATTAGTAAAAAAACGTGAGTGTATTGAGTTTTCGAACTGGCAGTGGCATGTGTAAATGCTAGGTAGGTAAATGCTAAGTAAGAATGGAATTGACCAAGAGGAATAATACCTATAGCTCCTGCTGTTCTTCTACCCTATAATACCTACAACAGCTTTAAATGCCCAGTCAGCTCTACGTAATTTGTTTTTATTTTAAAGATTAACAGCCTGTTTTTGATAATCAGCGCAAAACTAGTTTGACTTACATTTAAAATAAAAACAAATTTGGTTTTTCTTTTTAATGTAAGTTAAGCGAGTGAGTTTTGCGCTCATCATCACAAAAGAGGCAGTAAGACAAGATTATTGTTGCTTTTTTATTAAATCTATTTAAAAATTAGAAAAAATTGAGAAAACTTACCGCAGCTGTAGTATGATCAACCACCTTTTTAGTGGTTAAATCACTTTTGTTGCCCACCAACAACTTATTGACATTTTCACAGGCATATCGTTCAATTTCTTCGAGCCATTGTTTGACATTGTTGAAGGATTCTTGATCCGTACAATCGTAAACAACAATAATACCATGAGCACCTCTGTAATAAGACGATGTAATAGTACGGAAACGCTCTTGACCAGCAGTATCCCACTAAATAAATAAAAATAATAATTAGCATAAACAAGTTTTTATTAAGCATTAAAACAAACTTACAATTTGCAACTTTATGGTTTTACCATCCAATTCTATAGTTCTAATTTTCTGTTAATATATAATTGTAAATAAATAACTATTATTTTATAAAGAAAATATAAGAACAACTTACAAAATCTACTCCAATCGTGCTGATATAACTTTCTGTATATGTATCATCAGCAAATCTCAATAAAAGACAGGATTTCCCTACACCAGAATCACCAATCAAAAGTAATTTGAAAAGATAATCGCTTAAAAGAAAGATAAACTTTTGTTATTATTTTTATATATGTAATGCGAATTGTTCAATTGACTGAGAGAAAATGTACAAGTGATTTTTATACCATTTACCGAAGGTAAAAGGGTATATATTAATGTATTATATAAGTTCGTCATTCCGTTTGTAATTTCTACAATATTGAACTTAGACCCTATAAAGTATATATCGTTAGCTAAAATGCAAAAAGACGTAACTAACAAAAATATAATTTTACAGGAGAAGCAAAAAACTTTATTAAATGAAAACTATAAACATGCCAGAAAAGATGCATTGATAAGTCGTCCATGGAATTCTTTAAACAATTTTCAAACGAAACCATTTCATTATATTTTGTTGAAAAAAAAAATGGTTAATTACGTTGTTTTTCATTTATAAAATAAACGTTCTTGTAGTTACGTCCCTTTGTTTTTTGTTAATAAAAGCGCAATTTTTGATCGCAGAAGTGTAAAATTTTGTAAAGACATGTAGATCAATGGCATTCATAATAATCAATCAAAAACACAATTTTGAATTTTTTGTTAGTTACGCCTTTTTGCATTTTAGGTAACGATATGTACATTCTGGGTCCTTATGACTAGCGAAGTTAATTTAATGATGTCCGTGTGCAGTGTCCAAATTAGGTGCAATCATGTTGGTTATCAAAACATAACATCCGACAAAATATGAGCGAGATTTTAAAAGTGGACGTGGCACATCCCTTACAAAGACATAATAGATTTCTGTATATCTAGTGAACGATAAGAGCCAAAGTTTCCAAATAAGGAACAAGCATATTGGTTATCATTAGACAACATCCGACAAGATATGGACGGGATTTTAGAATTGGGTGTGGCACAAAATAGATTTATTTATATCTTGAAAACTGTAAGAGAAAAATTGTCCATTTGGTCCAATTTGATACACATAGCTGGGTTATCAATACACAACCTTCCCAAAAAAATGGACGGGATTGGGAAAGCTCGAGTGCCACCTCCCGTACAAAGACATCATAGATTTCTGCATAACTGGAAAACAACAAGAACCCAAGTTTCTAAATTAGGTCCAAGCATCTTGGTCATCAAAATATGAGCCGGATTGGAGAAGTGGGCGTTGTACAATATAGATTTATTTATATCTAAAGATTAGTATGTATTTATAAAACTTTCTGTTCGCATCACACTATGCTGCAGGGTATTCAAGATTAAAGTTTAAATTAATTTTATCATGCAAATCGTAAAGATAAAATAACAATTCTAATAATTATTTGTAATTTTATTATAAATCTCTTATAGTATTCATGTTTAGCTCAATGAGTCACCATTAAAACCACATTTGCGATAAGGAAAGTTAATTTGTTAAAAGGAATTACAAAATTTAAAAAGTGCAAAATAGCGTTAAAGCAATTAAATTAATGAAAAAGTATAATATTAAATGGCTTTTTATGAAAAAACTAGCTGTTTGGTTCCGGCTATTTTCCAAATAAAAAAAATATTATATACTGGAGAATTTTGGTAATAACTTGACCCCAGCGCTATCTATTGGGTCAAAATTTTGTCAGGGAACTTATTTTTATTTAATAAATATATTTTGTGAATTTCAACCAAATCGTACCATAAATAAAAAAATCGGGATTAAACTTAAGAGAAACCTGGCTCCAGACTTAACTTTTTTTTGTATGTATTATGAAAAAATCTTAATCAAATACATATAAAAAATATAAAAAAGGTTAAATATTAGATTTAATGATTAAGGCCGGATTTTTAAGATAAGTTTAAACTAGGGAATGGTAAATAGGTTTCAAAATCGATTTTCGATTTTTCGATCGACTTTTTTCATTTCGGTTTTTAAAATCGATTTCAAAATCGTTTAAGATTAATTAGCAAACTTATATCTTATTTCCCAAAGGGGGATACACCAGCGATTTTTTGGCAAACTACTAGAGAAATTGAACTGAGATTTTTACAGAAAATACTTTTTAAAATTTTTTTGTTAAAAGTGAAAATGTGTAAATTTTGAGATTGCCCTTAAAGGATGTACATATCACTTATTAAAATTGTATTCTTGTTGAGTCAATAAGGCCTGTCACATAAATTAATTCCGATCGAAAGTGGAAGTGATTCGTATCTTGTGAAAAGTCTGAATGTATGGATAGTATTTCAAAGGATTATGACAATAGTTCCTGATCGGTGGCGACTGTTTCTTTGCTAAGTTACTATTAAGTTAGTTTTCGTATTTGGTAGGATAAATTACATACTTTTGCGTTTTTCACTCTGCTTATAACTAGATTATAATATCGCTCACACTCTGGTCTGTTTGAATGTTAGCGCATTTCCACAGGAATGCCATGGCTTAATTCACCAGTTGTGTTTCTATAATACGATATGTTTAGGACTGTTTTGTTCACTGTCCATTGATGACTTTAATTTCTGAAGAACAAGAGCCCTGATATTAAAGTTGGAAGTATACCAAGGGTATAGATAAATACATAAAACTACAACTTTCGACTTTGAAAACTGCATAAGCATACCTACAGACATACGTACGCACAATAAAAATAAGTTTTGTGGTAAAAAAAATCGATTTTAAAAGCCCAATAATCAATTTCAGTATAAAATCGCATACGTAGATTCGATTGCAAAAAATATATTTTTTTTACCACAAAATCTATTTTCGATTGGAATCGAAATCGATTTACCATTCCCTAGTTTAAACTCAGTTAAACGAAGTCTGAAACTCAGATTTTTTCCGGCGAAATGTGGTTTTTTATTATTTCATTAAAGACCTGCGTTTTAAGCAAAACCACTTAACTTTTTGATATACGGGCATGTTCTGACAATCGCAAAACGCTTAAGATTGGCGATTCTAATTGGAAATCGCATAATAGGTGATCTATAAATCACAATAGCAAGAAGTTTGGCAACTTCAAATTGCAAAACTAGGCTCAAGGGAACTATAATATTTGTATGAAACTATGCCAGATCGCAAACTAAACGCACGAGATTCAGAAGACCATAAAATAAATCTGGCGTTTTGCGATTTCAAATCGTGCGATTGTCAGAACATGGCCGATATATAAAGGGTATTCACGTCACAAGTTGCACCCTTGCAAAAAACCAAAAGTGCAAAAATATAACAACCAGCAGCAATAATTGTCTTTGTGGTTGTTGTTATGTTTTTGCACTTTTGCTTTTTTGCAAGGGTGCAACTTGTGACGTGAATACCCTTATAATTTAAAAGTTTAAGGGCAATTATTACAACTTTGCTTTAAACTAAAGTGAGCGATATATTTAAGGCAATTTCATCCTACTAGTTAGTTAGTTGAAGTATAAAATAACTTTTTATACGTTCGAAAAAATCCAACCTTTAACTAACGGCAAGTTGTAATAATATCGGCCCTTTGTTCCACAGGGTGTTCAAGGATAACATATAAGTTGCAATAATGGCCCTAAATTAAAAGAAAAAATTATTTGAATGTGAAGAAATACGCAATTCAATTGGTTAGTGATTCTAACAACGAACTATACGAATCAGAAAAGTTCTCTCATAAAAAGAATTTAATGTTCTAGGAATAAACATTTGAGGAATTCCTCTAGATCGGAAAAACGTAAAAATTTTTTGAAATAGTTTTGTTTATAAAATTATTGCAAATGGAAACATAATAAATATTCTTGTGAACGAGCAAATTTTAACGCGTAATAACTTTTGTTTATACTCTTATGATACATAACAACAAATTAAAACTCATATGATTGAATGAATTATAATGACATCGTAGTTGTCTATTAAAATTTCCAACACGTCTTGCTTTGCAACAATTAAAATAGTATTCTGGTTAAATAATCAATTTTTACATAGTATTAAATACAAATAAAAAATTATTTTTAAGAATTTTAAGTTCTTCAATACAACTAAAAAAACAATGTTACCCAGCGGTAAATATTGAAAGGACCGCAAGTGGCAGGCCTTTTTGAAGGCCTCTATACTCCTTTCTAAAAGATTCACTTCGCATGATATCCTGCCTTCAGAAGTGTGCCTTTTAGAAGGTATAAACTTCTTTTTAAAAGACCTTCTGAAATATTCAGTACACATTCGGAAACGCAAACGGCTTTGTATGATGATGTTATTATAGCAGGAGATTTTAACTCAAACCTACTTGTAGATAGTAGTTTTTCTGATGACTGTGCCTCGCTTGGTTTAACATCACCTAATACTTTGAATCCTACACACTTCACTGTAACTACTAATACACTTTTGGATTTTTTTCTCGTGAGTAATGAAACTAATATTCTGCTCTATGATCAATTATCTGCGTCATGTTTCTCTAAACACGACCTAATTTTTATGACTTATAATTTCCAACTTGTAATACCAATTGAGAGAATTACTTTTCGAGATTTCAAGAATATTAATTTCAGATTACTCGGGGAAGAATTTCTTAAAATCAATTGGAATATTTTTTATTCTTTATATTCGGTAGATGACCAACTCCTTTTTCTAGAACAAAACCTAAATTATCTGTTTGATCTAACTGTACCAATAAGGACAAAAATTATTGGTAATAAACAAAAACCCTGGATTTCTTCTGAAATTAAAGATTGTATGAATCAAAGAGATTTTGCGTATGCACGTTGGAAAAGATTTAAAACTACAACATTACATGAGGATTATCTGACTGCTAAAAGAAAAACAAATAAAATGATTAAAAGGGCCAAATCTGTTTTTTATGCGGAAAAATTTTCTTCGGCCATTGGCTCCAAAAGAACATGGCAAACGATACGCGAAGTTGGTATCGGTAAATCTACGAACCCAGAACCATGTCCAATTGATGCCGATGCAATCAATAAGAAGTTTTTAAATATCCCTATTGTGCAAGCAGATCAAAATTATTATACCAATAACCATTCGAATAACAATTCTAGCTCTTTTTTTTCTTTTGCTGCAGTAGACCAATGTGACGTTTTATCTAGCTTTTTGTCTATAAAATCCAACTCTATAGGAGTAGACGGGATTAATCCAAAGTTTCTAAAGATTCTTTTACCTCAAATTCTTCCTATTATTACATTTTTCTTTAACAAAATATTAACCACAAGTTACTTTCCCTCGAACTGGAAAATAGCTAAAATAGTTCCAATACCCAAAACTGGTTCCGATTTTAGACCAATAGCCATTCTTCCATTTCTCTCCAAAGTATTTGAACGTATTATGCATAACCAAATGACTTGTTTTTTGGATAACAATAACTTACTAACAGATCGTCAATCTGGGTTCAGAAAGAAAAACAGCTGCATAACGGCGTTAGTTGATGTTACGGAGGAGATAAGGGCGAAACTTGATGATGGCAAGACTACATTTTTAATACTTTTGGACCATTCAAAAGCGTTTGATACTGTGGATCATAACATTCTCTGTTACAAACTTAAACATTTCTTTAATTTCTCTTCAACCGCTACTCAGCTATTATCCACATACTTGGGTAACAGGTATCAGTATGTTGAAACTGGAATACGGAAATCCAGGGCACTGCCTGTAACAAGAGGGGTACCTCAGGGGTCCATTGTTGGGCCACTATTATTCTCACTGTATTCAAATGACCTCCCAGGCGTCCTAATGAATTGTAATGTAAGAATGTACGCGGATGACGTTCAACTTTATACCAGTTGTAATAATGCTTTAATCGACCAGTGTATTATATCTCTTAATCAACAACTTCATCGTATTTATACGTGGGCAACGGCAAATGGCTTGGAAATAAATCCAAAAAAATCTAAATGCATTGTTATTCAAAGGCGACTAAATAAACTTAATATTATACCTAATATATTTATAAATAATCAGCAGATTGAAATAGTAACATCTGCTAAGAATCTAGGAATATTTTTCAATGACACTCTTACGTGGTCGAACCACATTAACTATGCTTGTGGTCGCACCTTTTCAATGATTAGAACTCTTTGGCGGACCCAGCATTGTACACCTTTAAGAATAAGAATGTTTCTTGCTAAAACTTATCTTATGCCATTGTTACTGTATGGCTGTGAGCTATTTGCTAAATCTGATACGATTAGTAAGGCGAAATTGAACGTTGCGTTTAACAATATTGTACGATACGTGTATGGACTTAAAAGGCGTTCTAGTGTTTCTTTGTTTTCATCTCGGCTTTATGGCCTTTCCTTAGAAAATTTGCTGAACATTAGAGTTTTAGTTTTTTTACATAAATTAATATTTACCCACAAGCCTGAGCACTTGTACGGTAAACTTTGTATTTCTGACATTAGCAGGGGGAAAAGAATTAGATCGTTCGGGTATAAAAGTTTAATTTCTGAGTGGCATTTCTTCATATTCGCAGTATCTCTCTGGAATTCTATACCATATAGCATTCAACTTTTAAGTAACGCACGAAAATTCAGGGAAAATATTTTTAAACCGTTTTCGGCATAGCACTTTGAAACATAATTACTTGAGATTAAAAAATATAAAATTATCTAAATTTTTGATTATTAAAATCTATTGTTTTATACTTTTTTAAATATTTAAATTAAATTATCTTAATTTTTTTTTCTTTATTGTTTAAATTAAATTGTTTTTTAATTACTTATATAAAAATTGTAGTTAGTTATTAAGTTATTAATTAATTAATGATTTAAAGTTTAACATATTCTCAGTTCCATACTGCAAAATAAGACTCTTAGTCTTGTGTATGGAGCAATTCAATTAATAAATAAATAAATAAATAAAAATAAATAAATAAATTCGCTACTCCCTCCTTAGTGAAGGGAGAAAGGAAGGTGTTCAGGTTTATTTACTTTTTATTTTTAGTGACCTTGCTTACTCCCTTCTTTGGGAAGGGATCGAAGTTGTTTTTAAAGGAAGGCCTTGCGCCCAATGACAACCTGTGTAAAAAATTAATAAGTATGGAATGCGGCGAGAAGGGCTTCTGACTGCTTGTGACTGCTAAATAAGGCTGTGGGGAAACACTTTTTTTAAATTTACTTGTTAAAAATTATTCTTAAATTTTTGTATTTTTCATTTTTAATCAAACTTTCATTGATTTAATAATTTAATTTTTTCATTTTTTGTTTGTTCTAAATTTTATTTTTGTTAATAAAAGAACTAATTTTATTAAAATATTTTTATAAATAAATGTGTTTAATTAACATCACATTTATTTGGTGACCCCGCGTTTTTTTTTAACTCTTTTTAAATAAAATCTTAAATGTCTTCTCCGCAAAGAACACTAAATCAAGCTCAGACATCTAGTGCTGAAGGTGCTCCTAGTCTACACGTTGCTGCTTCAAGTATACACAAGCTACCACCTTTTTGGAAAGAAACCCCCAAGCTCTGGTTTATGCAGATTGAATCAATATTCAGCATTTTTGGAATTACTCGAGTTGACACAAAATTTTATTACGTTATTGCTAATATGGATTCAAATTTTCTGCCACACGTTTCGGTATATTGCAATTGCCACCCGCTGATGGTATCAGTAAGTACCAAGCTGTTAAAGATCGTCTTATTCAAACATTTTCGGAATCTCAAGAGTCTAAGCTCCGTCGACTTTTGAAAAGTCATCAGTTAGGTGACCAAAAGCCTTCACATTTTCCTCAAGTGATGAGAAATCTGGCTTCTGGCCAACTCAATGATTCGTTACTCAAAACTCTTTTTTTGGAACAACTTCCTGAAGATATCAGATCTATTTTGGTTATAAGCCAAGTAAGTGATGTCCCCGCTTCTTTTTTTGGAACAACTTCCTGAAGATATCAGATCTATTTTGGTTATAAGCCAAGTAAGTGATGTCCCCGCTTTAGCTCTTCATGCCGATAAAATTATGAGCCTTCGACCACCGCAAATTTTTTAAAATAGTTGCGTACCTGGTAATGCTTATTTATCTATTATTTGTCAAAAGATCGATGCATTAGAGAAGAAATTTACCAATTTTTCACGTAGTCGCAGTACTAAGCGAAATGTAAGCCAAAAGACTTCTGGTAAATCAAGAAACCGTGGTAAATCCCGCAATAAAGAGTGGTGTTGGTACCACAATAGATTTGCTGAGAAAGCATTAAAATGTATCAAACCATGTTAATTTTCAAAAAACTAAAGTCATTCGAATATTGCGACAGTTTCGGATGTGCAAGTTTCCTCATGTCGCTTATTCGTAAAAGATAATAACTCAAATAAATGTTTCCTTGTTGATACTGGTGCAGACCAGTATCAACGGTTCTCAAATTCAGACTTTTGGCACTCAAATCATGCACCTTGATTTAGGTCTTCGTAGAAATTTTTCATGGAACTTCGTTATTGCAGATGTCTCTAAACCTATTATTGGTTTAGATTTTCTAAATAAAAAAGCATTAATTGATGGTACAACATTATTACATGTTCCAGGAAAACTTTTAAAATCGCCATCTTTGGAAATTAAAGTGTTAGTTCACAATGACAGTGTTTACAATAAACTTTTATTGAACTATCCAGATATATATCAAGTAACAGCATTTCCTGGAATTAAAAGTAAACACAACACCTATCATCACATAGAAACAACAGGACAACCCGTGTATGCTAAAGCACGTCGTTTAGAACCAAATCGTCTTCAAGCTGCTAAGAACGATTTTGAATTTTTGCTTCAACTTGGCATAACAAGACCTTCTAAAAGTAACTGGTCCAACCCGCTTCACATGGTTCCTACAAAAACTGGTGAGTGGAGATGTGTAGGTGATTATAGGTATTTAAATAATATAACTATACCATATCGTTATCCTATACCATTTATCACTGATGCCAACGTAAATATTGCTGGTTGTTCTGTATTTTCTAAATTGGATCTTGTTCGTGCATTCTATCAAATTCCGGTTTATCCTGCTGACATACCTAAAACTGCTGTAATAACCCCTTTTGGATTATACAAATTTCTTAAGATGCCATTTGGATTGAGAAATGCAGCTCAAAGTTTTCAACGGGTAATGGATGAAGTCCTTCGTGGTTTACCTTTTGTTTTCGTCTACATTGATGATGTTCTAGTTTTTTCAAAATCAACTTCTGAACATCTTGAGCACCTTAAGATTACATTTGGATTGAGAAATGCAGCTCAAAGTTTTCAACGGGTAATGGATGAAGTCCTTCGTGGTTTACCTTTTGTTTTCGTCTACATTGATGATGTTCTAGTATTTTCAAAATCAACTTCTAAACATCTTGAGCACCTTAAGATTCTATTTGTTCGATTCCAAGAATATGGAATTGTATTAAATCAAGGTAAATGTAGTTTCGGAAAAAGTGAAATTGATTTTCTTGGATTCAAATTATCTTCTGATGGTCTTCGTCCCACTCAAAGTAAAATAGAATTCATAAAAATTTTTCTTAAGCCTAGGACAATAAAACAATTAAGACGTTTTCTAGCAATGATTAATTTCTATAGACGTTTTTTTCCAATGCAGTTAAAGAACAAGCACCGCTAAATAATCTGCTGAAAAACTCAGTTAAAAATGATAAACGTTCTGTGATTTGGTGTCCCGAAATTGAAGAAGCCTTTGAAAACTGTAAATTAAGTCTATCTAACTCTACTCTAATGCCGAGTTAGTTATTAAAGTTGATGCTTCTGATTTTGCAATCGGTGCCGTTTTGGAGCAAAATATTTATAATGAATTACAACCATTATCATTCTTTACAAAAAAGTTGTCAGAAACGGAAATGAAATATAGTACCTACGACAGGGAATTATTGGGAATTTATTCTGCTGTTAAATATTTTCGTGATTTTATAGAAGGTCGTGAATTTTCAGTACATACTGACTACAAACCACTTACCTTTGCATATTCTCAAAAGACCGAAAAAGCAAGTCCTCGTCAACTACGACAATTAAACTTCATTGGACAATTTACTACAAATTTCGATCATATTAAAGGCTCTGAAAAAGTTGTAGCTGATGCCTTTTCACGTATGGAATCAATATCTCTTCTTGATTATGATGAACTTTCAAAATTACAGAAGAATGATATGGAGCTAAAAACCCTTTTACAAGAAAAGAATTCAATTAACTTACAACTAATGTCTATTCCTGGTACAAAATTAAAAATATTTTGTGATATTTCAAATAATAATGTTTCAAGGCCCTATATTCCTAAAGAGATGAGGAATTCGATTTTCAATCAATTGCATAATCTATTTCATCCTGGTGCTAAATTTTCAACTAAACTCGTTTCTGAACTTTATGTTTGGCCATTTATGAAACGCGATTGTAAAAATTGGGCGAAAATTTGTCAAGCTTGTCAGAAATCAAAAATTTCTCGTTATATTAAAAGCCCCATTGGACACTTTCCTTTAGTTTCTCGTCGTTTTGCGGAAGTTCATATTGATTTGGTTGGTCCTCTTCCTCCATCAAATAATCAATGTTATTTGTTGACATGTGTGGATCGCTTTTTACGCTGGATGGAAGCTTTTCCAATGCCAAATTGTTTATCAGATACTATTTGTGAAACGTTTTTGAATGGATGGGTATCAAGATTTGGTTCTCCTGATGTAATTCACACCGATAGAGGACGTCAATTCACATCAAATAATTTTCGCAGTTTAGCTCAATTTTTAGGAACAAGAATCAAATATTCTAAATGCTATCATCCACAATCAAATGGGTTAGGTGAACGATTACATAGAACGCTAAAAGCTTCAATCTCTTGTCATGAGGAATCGCAATGGACTATAGTATTGCCGTTAGTTTTATTGGGCTTACGATCATCGACTAAAGATTCAATTAATCTTTCCCCCGCTGAAATGGTTTATGGTAACATTCTTCATCTTCCCGGGCAATTTTTCAATAATTCTACAACCTTGTTGAACAGTAACAATTTTTTAACTCATTTGCAGACTATTATCTCAAGAATCAAACCAACATCTTGTTCTAACAATTCTAAAACATCAATTTTTATTAACAAGAATTTAGAACTAAGCTCCCACGTATGGATAAGGAATGATAAAGTATTAAAACCACTTCAACACAAATTTCATGGTCCTTATAAAGTCATAAAGAAATTTGATAAATACTTTACTCTACAAATTGGAAACAAGACAGATAATCTGTCAATTGATCGTTTAAAACCGGCCTTTCTCGAACTAAATAATCTTAATAGCATGGATAAAAAGGTTGCTGCTTATTTTACCAAACGAGATATTAAAACTGTATCGTTTTCACTAGGAGGGAGGTAATGTGGGGAAACACTTGTTTTAAATTTACTTGTTAAAAATTATTCTTAAATTTTTGTATTTTTAATTTCTAATCAAACTTTCATTGAAACCCTCGCCTGGGTAACAATCTTGTCGAGATGCGAGGGCTTAAGTGCACTCTACGGTTCTGATCTCTTGGGATGATGTATGTGATGAATGCGTCTTCGCGGGAGGTCGAGAACACTGAAGGAGTGTGCAACTAAAGGTTACTCATCTTGTCAAGATAATGAGGCGGTGGTGAATGGCATACTTCCGGCCCATTATCAGTACAGATATCATAGCGCGGCAACCCGTGGGTTCGCTCCTTGTAAGGTGGGGGCTTTACCAGTGGTTGGGGCGCGAAAGATGCACTTTTAAGGACAACGTGGTTGGTAGCAGTGCCGAGGTCCTGTGTGGCTAGTTAGTGCGTAAAGAAACTAGTTGTTAACAGCTCCCCTCAGCGTCAGGGCAAAGCGCTGTTGTATGTTAGTTGCCTAGTCCACGCACGCCGTCACTGCGTGGTACGGTCCGTCTGTACGAGCCTACTCGTGGGAACAAAAATGAAATCCTTTAAAAATAGAAACAAACAAACCATAACAAGTAACAAAAATAGCACGGAAAATGAGGACACGACGGACGAGATTGACAAGGGTCAGTCGGACGTCACGGTCTCTGAGTCGGAGAGTACCCTCTCGACTGTTCATGAGAACATAATTGAGCAGGAGAGACAGGTACTGACCGACCTTTATATGGATAGTTTTCTGGTTCAATCGGGGGACTCCTGTGGTGAAACCGGGGCTACTCAGGGGTTAGAGAGGTTGACTCTGCTCTCCGACACGGAGCTGGATATTGATATATCAGCCCACAGTCAAACTGCAGAGCCTGCCACTCTCATCTGTGAGGCCAGGGGACATCAGGGGGGTCACCCGGGAGAAGACTGTCTACAACTTGTTCGGCAGGACGCCGTGGAGGATGGGCCAAGTGCCCCTCCACGAGATATTAGGAATCCTAGCCGAACGAAGGAGGAGAAGGCGCAGAACGGGACAAGGAGCTCTCTTGCATATCTGGATAAGATGGCGAAGAGGGATCCTTCAACGTTCTCCGCGAGGGATAGGCACCTTCTGAGAAGGCACCGACAAAGCGTCGCTAAATTCGAGAGAATTTACGGCCCTGTCAGTACCGTGCTCGGTTGGCCCTATCCTTGGAGAAAGCAGGAGGATGAGGTCGTCGGCCCGGAAACTACTCAAAAGAGTACAGGGCCGGTGGCGCCGTCAACCTGCCGTAGAGAGATAGACAAAGGAGGGGTTGCCCCGGTGACCAAAGCGCTCATGTCTTCGGAACGAGCTGCGGAGGATAAGGGGGCGATACCCAAGAAAGGCGGCAAAGTGGCTAAGGTAGCGAAAGCGGGGAAGAAGGCTGGTAAGCCTCCGTCCGATTCCTCTAGTGGCTCTCGTAAGGGGGTCATTGGGGGAAAAGTTGCGGGCAGGAACGGGCCTTCGAAACCAGTCGTACCGGAGTCACCGAGCATAGTGAAGAGGGCTGGTACATCTCCGGCTGATGCTCCTAATGGCTCCAATAAGGAGACCATTAAGAGGGTCAGATCTGGGGATGATCAGCCTTCTTCATCGCAGAAAAGAATGAAGAAGTCGACGAGCCTGGAGGGTCATCTACAGGTGGCCGTCATAGATCGGAATGATCCGGATGGGAAGATCAGTACCGAGATATGGCAGCTAGTAGAGGCTAGGCTTATTGACGAGCTGGCAGTTTTTAAAGGCAAGGAGGAGGATGTATCCTTCAATGGTGCGGACTGGGTAAAGGGAGTCAAGGTTGTCAACTGTGGTAACAAGAATTCACTGGAATTCTTAAGAACCACAATTGGCAAATGCGGCGACATTAATCCGGGGGCAAGGTTTGAAGTCATACAAGCCTCCGACTTGCCAATTAGGTCCATAGTGACAGTGTGGATTCCACCTCCCGTACGCAAGGTGGAAACTATACTGGCAGTGTTGGGCAACCAAAACAGTAGGCTTCTTACTGACCAATGGAGGCTAGTGACCTCACTGGTGTGTAAGGAGAATACCGGCAAGGACTTCCGTTTCGCAATCGATCGGAAATCCATGGAATTCTTGGAGGAGGTGGGGGGGGTTGTTAGGTTCGGTTTAGGTAACGTTAGGTTTCGGTATCCGAAACATGACAGGACCAAAGAGGCTGTTAGTGGTACAGATAAACCTGCACCATTGTGAATCAGCCTCGGCCGAACTTGTAACCTTCCTCTCCAGTACTCGGACGGACGTAGCCCTTATCCAAGAACCTTGGATAAATAAAAATAAGGTTTGCGGTTTAAGGGTTGCGGGATACACTCTGTTTGTCCCGTCCACAGAGGACAAGGTAAGAACGTGTATACTAGCGAGAAGTGAATTGGGTTTTCTCATATCTCATTCTTTCAGGTGCGGTGACTTGACCGTGGTAAATGGAGAGGCCAAAGGGAAGCGTACGCTTACACTGGCCTCGGTATATATGCCATATGAGGGGTTGGACCCTCCGGGTACAGAGGTACGGCAACTCACGGCATATGCAAGGATGAGAGGTGCAATCCTTGTGTTGGGCTGCGATGCAAATGCTCATCACAGCCAATGGGGGAGTGCCGATATTAATAAAAGAGGTGAGTTAATGTTTGATTTTATAACTACTAACAATCTTATTATCTGTAATATGGGTGACACGCCGACGTTCAGAAATAAAGATAGGCAGGCAGTGATAGATCTGACATTAGTAAATCGTGACGAGCAAATTGTTGTTGATTGGAGGGTGGCAACGGACTGTACTTTTTCAGACCATAGTCGTATTACCTTCACACTGAATTTTTACCTACCTAGGGCTCTTCCTTTTAGGAACCCGAGGGGGACAAAATGGGACTCCTTCAGGGAAGGGGTCCGAACTGGGTTGGCGCATCAGGCCTTGGGCGACTTGCTGCCGACGGATCTGGAGGGGGTGGTGAATAGGTTCACTCATCTTCTAAGGGAAAGCTATGAGCAGTCCTGCCCGGTCACGTTTCCGGGTAGGCGAAAACAGCCTAAATGGTGGACCAGGGAACTTCATGTTCAAAGGTCTACGGTGAGGAGACTGTTTAATAGGGCCAAGCTTACAAGAGCACCAGATGATTGGAACAATCACAGGGTGCAGTTCAACAGGTATAAGGCGGATCTGAAGAGAGCAAAACGACTATCGTGGAGACAATTTTGTGCGTCCATCGATAATGTCAACGAGCTGTCAAGATTCCGACGGATTTTATCTAAGGACCCTAAGGCCCTGGGTTACATCCAAAGGAATGACGGCTCATGGACTGAGTCTAGCTCTGAGACCCTAACCTTACTCATGGAGACGCACTTTCCCGGGTGCAGGGAAACCGGTGGTATGGGAGACGGTCAGTGGGACGTCATGTCCGTGACATCTGATCATACTTCCGCTCGCGTCGATGAAATGGTCACAAGGGAGAAGCTGGCGTGGGCGGTCAATACTTTCGACCCATATAAATCACCGGGTCCGGACGGTATTTTTCCGGCTATGCTTTGCAACATCCCGGATGATGCATCATTTCTACTGGTGGATATATTTAGGAAATGCCTCAGTAGGAGGTATCTGCCTAGGGGGTGGAGAGAGGTCAGGGTGATTTTTATACCCAAGGCCGGTAAAGCGGGCCACTCGAAACCGGGGGATTTTAGACCTATTAGTCTGTCTTCATTTTTGTTGAAGACTCTTGAGAGGCTGATAGATTTCTATCTCAGGAGTAATATTGAGACCAGCCTTATTAGCAACGCTCAACATGCTTACCTGAAGGGTAAATCTGTTGAGAGCGCGTTACACGAGGTGGTGGGTTGTATTGAGCACGGTCTGAGGCATAAGGAGTATACTCTCGCCGCGTTTCTGGATATAGAGGGAGCCTTTAATAACATTAGGATAGAGGCGATTAGGGATTCTTTGTTGGAGTTGGGAGTTGAGGACTTTCTGGTGGAGTGGATAACCTGCATGCTTGGCAGTAGGATTATAAACTCGAGCCTGGGGGAACATGTGATAAGAAGGAAGGTTACCAGGGGGACACCACAAGGGGGGGTATTATCGCCTCTACTGTGGTTACTTGCGGTTAACGGGATCCTTAGGTCATTTGATTCCATGGGCAGGAAAGTTGTTGCCTATGCGGACGACATAGTTCTGCTGGTCAGGGGAAAATTTCTATCCACGATCGGGGAAATTATGCAGGTGATGCTGGGTGAACTCTCGGCATGGGCAAAGGATAGGGGACTGGGTGTTAACCCTGCGAAGACTGAGCTGGTGCTATTCACCAGAAGGTATAGGATAGAGGGTTTTAGGGGGCCAGTGCTAGATGGCGTCGAGTTGCCTCTATCGGACGGAGCAAAGTACTTGGGTAACTTTCTGGACCGCAAACTGTCTTGGAAGAGAAATACTCAGGAGAGGATGAGAAGGGGACTCAATGCATACTACACATGCAGGAACTCCATTGGTAAGAACTGGGGTCTTAGACCTGATATGGTAAACTGGATTTACACATCGGTCGTTAGGCCTATACTTACCTATGGATGCACTGTTTGGTGGGGTGCGTTGGGAGTGGATAGCTATAGGAAGATGCTCAGCAAGGTTCAAAGGAGTGCATCTCTTGGCATCACAGGCGCAAGGAGAAGCACTCCGCAGGCAGCGCTGGACATCCTACTATATCTATCCCCTATCGAGCATTATGTGAGGAGTGTGGCAGCTAGGAACCTATTTAGACTTTACGAGTCTTCTTTAGTTAGACCTAGGCGGGATGATCACACAAGAATTTTGTACGAAATGGGTCTGCTTGATCAGGGTATTATTCTCGAGGGAATTTCGGATCATAGGACTATGACCCTGGACTTCGGTGCAACACCACCAGTGGAGTTCCCTGGTAGGGAAATTTGGAGTGGATCCAATGGACTGTTTGAGGGGTGGGCAGTATTTACGGATGGATCCAAGATGGAAACCGGCACTGGTGCCGGTGTTTATATCGCGGACACCGAGGTAAAAAGGTCATTCAGACTCCCTGATGAGTGCAGTGTCTTCCAGGCTGAGATCCTAGCGATCTGGAGGGCGACGGAGGTGATACTGGATCACATCGTGGGTGGATCTGAGGTGACAATTTACGTCGATAGTCAGGCGGCGCTTCGGGCATTGAAGAACCATACGGTGCGATCATGCCTGGTTGCGCGGTGTAGGAGCGCTCTTAGGGAACTCATGGGTGCATTCAACGTGAGGCTGTGTTGGGTACCAGGACACTGCATGGTTGAGGGAAACGAGGTGGCGGACGAACTCGCGAGAGAGGGTTCGGGTCTCGACTTAGTGGTAAGGGACAGGGGGGTGAAACCACCCCTATGCTATTACTATGGGGTGATACGGGAGAAATTCCGTGATGACGTTGACCGATCCTGGAGGGGCAGAATGGATTGCAGGGTGTCTAGGGCACTATGGCCCAAATTGGACGCGGGGGCAACCAGGGTTCTACTGGGATTGGATAAGGGTAGTCTCGGAACACTTATAGGGTTCTTGACGGGTCATTGTCCTGTCAGGGCTTTTGCGAGCAGATGGGACAACGCCATACCGGACTTCTGCAGGCTATGCGAGGATTCGGAGGAGCTAGAGACGATCGAGCATGTACTGTGCCATTGTCCTAGGATGCAGGGTCTCAGACTGAAGTGGCTAGGTGATAGGTTTCACGACGAACTGGGGTGCATAGCTGGATGTAATCCGGCCGATCTACTGGGGTTTGTCAGGGAAATAACGCGGCTGTTTCTGTTGAGGGGACTGTAAGGGGGGTATTGTCCTACTTTCTAATTTTCTGTCTTTATCTTACTTCCTTTTCTCTATTTCTTCACTTCGTCTTATCTCTATCTCTCTAACTTCATATTTTCATTGAAGGGAATCACAATGGATCGTATTCGGTCTCCGAGTGGAGGTGTGCCTGTGGGCGCACAACCCTTCTTAACCTAACCTAACCTAACCTTCATTGATTTAATAATTTAATTTTTTGTTTATTCTAATTTTTATTTTTGTTAATAAAAGAACTAATTTTATTAAAATATTTTTATAAATAAATGTGTTTAATTAACATCACAAGGCCTTCTTTTAGGCCTCTTTACTCATTCTGGTTACCGCTGGGTAATAAAGATTGCAGTAAATGCAAAGATTACTTTATTTTTTTATCACTAGCTGACCCGGCGAGCTTCGTATTGCCTAACAATAAATTTATGTCGTGTTACTTTTAACTAACCTTTATATAGGATTGTGTTAACATAACAAAATGAAAAGAAAACATTAGTTAAATTCAGTTGTTTTTGAGGTTTATAATACTAATAAAAAATATGAAGTATTTTAATAGCATGTCAGCAAGACATTTGCTTTATGGAATCTATGTGTGTATTTTTCTGCATGGATTGCACTCCAGTACTAATCGAAGCCAGTTTAATTTTTGACAAATGTCGTATTTTAAAAATATTTGTAGCCAATTTGAAAACTGTAACTGTTAGCGTTTTCCAAATCTTATATATAAATACGGGAACAATTTTTTTTTTTTTTTTTTTTTTGTTGATTTTTAAATATCTTATCGCTCACCGTTTTTCAGATAAACAAAATTAAAGTTAAAGTCTAAATTTAGATATTTTTAGTAATGATTCAGATGTATTTCTTTGTATTATGAGGCTTTTATTTTACCTGCAATAAATTGAAATTGAAAATTTGTTTTGTCGCCACCTTATGCAATGTACCAATGTAAATTTTCACCTTGATTTGCACCAAAAGAGGGCAATTTTGCTCTTACCACCAGGGATGCCAAACGTGACGATATGACGATTGACGAGTTTTGTTCAGTTCCGCTTATACTTTGACGACTTGTGGACATCGCTACTTTTTTCATATTAATTTATATTATGTACGTACATATTAATAATATGAAATTCGAAAAAAGGACCGATATGCAAAAAATCGAATAATTAAATAAGAAAATTAGTAAAACTTTACACACGAATGGAAAGTATTTGAATTATTATCTAAAAACTGATTTGTATTAACCTTTTAATATATTTTATTAAAATCATATGCCTTAATGATATACGGGTTGGGTTCTTTTACTTAAATACCTTTGGAACGAGCTTTTTCAAACTAAGTATGTTTATACAAATTTGAACACATAACACTTTTTGTTTATAGAAAAGTTTAGTTTTAAGATTTTTTTTATAGAAAATACCCATTAATTATTGGTACAATATATGAAACAATAATTCTAGGATATATAAGCTAATTAACATTTCATTTAAAATGTAACAACAATATACTGACGTTTAGTTGATAAGGTAGGATTTTATCGACCGTATAAAAAGTGTTCCATTATTACAACTTTACTTGAACCTACCAGGGACCTGTTTCTCAAAACTACAAGTTACAAATTAACTTACTTTATCGCTCACTTTAGGTTAAAGTAAAGTTTTAATAATGGTTAAAGTCTACTTTTAGCTATTGATAAAAATAAAAATTTATAGTTTATACCCTCTTTATGATCAAGTGCGATATGTTAAATGTAATCTTGCTTTGAATTGGCCAAAAAGTTTAACTTTTCCATTATTTTTTTTTGAAGTTTTTATTCTTTTTAATTAAATTGTTAAGTGTTAGATGAAATAAATATATCTGTGACAAAAAAGTTCTTAAGTTGATTTAACCTAAATTTGTGTTTGTATCAACTATGAACGTAACCATGTGCAAAGATCCAATTATTTTGGAATATTTTTCAGGAAGTTATAAGAAAATGATAGCAACAATTTTACTCTTAAAGTTCGCCAAATATAAGGAAATCTATTTTGTGGCACGTCCACATTCACTCCCGTCCACATTTTGTTAGATGTTGTGCATTTATAACACTACTTGAACGAAATCATGAAATTTTTTATGAAGTTTGAACTTTTGTCCACTGAAACTCTGCCATTTATTGGCTCATCTTCACAAACACGACCAATGTTTATTTTAGTAATTTTATTATCTTTCACTAAAAAAAAAATACATAATCAATTTAAAATATTTTAAGATATTTGCATTTAAGTCACATCATATTTTTCAAAAATACAAATAACGGAAATTTTAGAATATCTCAAAAACTACTTTTGACAATTCTGACATCATATTCGGATTTAGCGAACAATTTTACATAAAGATTAGCCGTCAGATTCATTTGGTGACGACTTTGTTGAACATTTGTGACGCAGTGTAATTAATCAATTTGTAACAAATATAGATAATTTTACTCTTTCGTTTCTCCAGATACAAAGAAATCTGTTTTTGACCACGTCCACTTCCATTTTTAGATATTTCTTTAGTTATTCTTGTATTCGGGGCGGTGACGAATCCAACAAATAAGATGTAATTTAAATCGGTACTGCCTGTTTTAAGTTATAAGTGGTGTAACAAACACGACTTTCTTTTACATATGAGATTCTGCCATTGTGTTGTTGTTGTGTTTAATTAAATTTATTTGATCCAAAAACCAAAAATTTTTCATAAAATAAAGCCTAGGCGAATTAATTACAGGTGGTCTTAAAAGCCCTTCTGATTCTGCTGTTCCGTTTTATTTCTGTTTTTGACATTTTACAATGATTTTTCAAAAACAAATTGCCTGTAGTTTTTGTACGAGTTGTACTTATTGTAAAATCGCCTTGTGTAAAGCTAAAAAACGGCAATGACATAAAACCTAAATACCTACATAGTTCAATTATTTAAACCGTACCTATAAGTATTTACAGAATGGTTTGACCGCCTATTTCTTATTTAAAACAAGACTCTTCTTGTCAATTACTAGACTTAGGGAAAACATGTTCCCTTTCTACTAGACTTAGGGAAAACATGTTCCCTTTCTACGGACGTTTGCCTTTATAGTCAAAAGAGCACAATATAATATCTGGACACTTTTATTTCCCCCACCTATTTACTCGATAAAACACAAAAAATTTATGTACGTTAAATTGGTAGCGGAATACAGGTTTTGTCATGCAAGTTCGCATAAACTTATTTTCTATTGATGAAAATTAAATAAACAACAGTCAGATTGATTAGTCCATAATTTACCGTAGGTCACATATAAAATCGAATTTCGAAAAGCGCTGTAAATAGCATAAAATACTACTAAAAAAGATATGTATTGTAAAAAATTCGGGTCGGTTTAGTTTTATAGGACAAAAATTTACTCAAAATTGGGTACATACCAATTAGTTTTGAATGACAAGAAATTAGGAACAAGTCCAGTTTACCAACGCAGCTCCAAATAAAAAAAAAAGTACATAGGGTAATAGAAAATCGAAAAATAAGAAGAAAAAATAAAATGGCAAAATTCTCGGAAACGCATAGTTTCCGAGTTATGGACCTCTGAAGTTTTCATATAAACTTCCGATTTCCCTCTACATTTCTGAACGTATATGGCCAATATTGGTATTATTTGAAAGCATTTGAACAGATCTTTCTGGAAATGCTAAATTTATTAAAAACTTTTTAACTCTTTAGCTCCTAATACAGTTTTTACAAAATTTATATCAAAATGTTACGGAAGTGCACTAGGTAATAAAAATGTAATTAAATAAACCCCAGCTTCTCTAAATAAAGCTTCTCTGCATAGCCGGCCTTCGGCCGGGCACAAGGATTTTCTCCTCTATGGTATGACAAATACCGGCTTCGCTAACTAAAGCTTCTCTGCATAGCCGGCCTTCGGCCGGGCGCAGGGATTTTCTCCTCTATGGTATAACAAACACCGGCTTCGCTAAATAAATCTTCTCCGCATAGCCGGCTCCTTAATGGATTAAACATTTTTAAATAAAATGTTTATATCTCGAAAAATTTATTCAAAAGCTTTTAAATGATACCAATATTGGCTATATACGTTCAAAAATGTAGTGGGAAATCGCAGATTTATATGAAAACTTCAAAGGTCCATAACTCTGAAACTATGCGTTTCCGAGAATTTTGTCATTTTATTTTTTCTTCTTATTTTTCAATTTTCTATAACCCTATGTACTTTTTTTTTTATTTGGAGCTGCGTTGGTAAACTGGACTTAAGCCAGAAATTATATCAGATTTTATAAAGATTATATCATAAAAACTACTTCCCAAAACTATAATTATTTGTCTAGGGTAGGTACCTATCAACGATTTATCACAGCGTATTTTTTTATATTTTTAGCACAATTAAAAATTTCAATGAAGCGGGAATAGGGCTTATATAAAAATTCCTAGCAGTCGTTTAGAATCATTAACTGACACGAAGAATTGGTAGGTATTTTATTATCAAAAAAATTTTGCTATGTGCCCTTGGTTAAGAAGTCCCTGGTTTAAAAGTGTGTATTACCACCTTTATACCTACATATGTACCAACAAATTTTATTAACAAAGGAATTAATAAAAACGTGATCATTAAAAAATGCACTTTGTAAAAAAATCAACTTTACAACAAAACAAAAAAATAAAAACTAAAAAAAATCAAAAGTTCAGATAAAAAAACAAAATGATTACGTATCAAAAACAAAACGAGAGGCCAAATAAAAAAAACTACCAGTCCAGTGTTTTTGTTATTGCTGTCTTTGACTGGTATGATGAAGTACTAGAGAGAAAAAACACAATGAACAAAAAAATTATACACCATTTACCAGGCGAACAGCAAAAACAAACAAAACCCAACAGCCAGACGTGACTCATCCGCCCCTTTATTAAGTTTTTATTTTTCATTTTTTTTTTATTGTTATTTGGCAAATAGCTAGAACTTATTAATGTTTTTAATCCAATGTGATTGCAATGATAATTAGGAACAAAGTTTTCTTTTGCTATTAGTTAAAAACTTAACTTCTTTTGCTATTAGGTAAAAACTTAATATTTCCAAAAAAAAATGTTATTGCAGCATCAATTGCAATTCTTAGGCAGCCATGGCAAAAATTAAGTAAAAATCACTATTACACAAAGTATGGATTAAGAGTATTGGGGGGAGGATGGGGGAAATTGTGAGGTGTTAGCCTATATGTAAGTGAATTTAACAAACTACATCCCTTTGTTAAGTTATTGGTAACTTTCAATGCTGTTATTTTAGTTTTCTTCATATTGTAGGGGTCGTTTTGTGTTCCATTACATATACTGAAAAAGGGAGTGGGCCATCGTAGCCAAACATACACTTTATCAGCATAACACACAAAAACACTATGAATATAAAAAATATGACGTCGCAAAATACATATTTCTTTCCTTCATTTCTTCTTTTAACCCGACTATAACAATGAAAATTTTTCTTTTACAACTTTTTTTTAACTTACTATTCTGGATTAATAGCTGACATTTTGTTCTTGTGTTGGTTTTTTCTTTCTTACAGTTGGTGTTTGGTTTGCTTAATTTAAATTGTATTAATTTTACTTTTTTTAAATAAATTTTTTAAATTCTTTTTTGCTGAAAGTTCTCGCACAATATTTTTCTACGTATTTTTCTCTTCTATTACCAAGTTTTGCAAATCACTTTTTTTCTTTCTTTTTTGTCTCCCGTTTGACGTGGACAAAACTGTTTGATTTTATAGTGCGTGTGGAAACTTTTAGGAATTTTTAAAGAATTTGGAGTTAAACGAGTAATAGAATTTATATTTAATATATATTATTGTTTCTTCTATTTTATTTAAAACGTAATTATTAAAAAAAGTTAACTTTTTATCGAAAGCAAATTTTTTCCAACAAAAGATGGCGACGACTTACACATCACCGTCAATAATGGTGCTTAAGTTGAAAGTAACCAGTTCTATCAATGTAATCGGTACTCATTTGTAATTAATCGATAACTTTTTAAAGGTTATAGAGACAGAATAATAGTATAAAATTGAAATAAAAATTAATTTATTATTTTAATCCATGGTATAATAATTACAAGGTATGTGCATTAGAAAATAAGTTCTCAATTTTAAAACCCAAATAATGTCATAATAAATTTATTTTCTGAAAAATTTTTGGCACATTGGGAGAAAAAAATAAACATTTGGAAGATCCAGTACATCGTTAGCTAAAATGCAAAAAGACGTAACTAACCAAAAATTCAAAATCGTGTTTTTGATTGATTATTATAAATGCCATTGAACTACATGTCTTCACAAAATCTTACACTTCTGCGATCAAAAATTCCGCTTTTATAAACAAAAAACAAAGGGACGTAACTTCAAGCGTGTTTATTTTATCAATGAAAAACTACGCAATTACTCATTTTTTTTCATCAAAATATAATGAAATGGTTTCCTTCGAAAACTGTTGAAAGAATTCCATGGATGACTCATTAACGCATGTTTTCTGACATGTTTATTATTTTCATTTAATAAAGTTATTTACGTCCTTTTGCATTTAAGCTAACGATATGTAAAAATATGCATTACGGATTTTATGGGCTATTACAACTCACTTAATTTTCAATTACATGGACAATAAAAACTATTATTGAGTTTGATAAATGCAGTTAAAGCTTTTATTGCTTTACAATTAAAGGGATAAAATTTTAATAATTCTTATATTGAATGAGTTATTTTTGGATTTTGTTACCAAAAGAAAAATATCCATTGCTGAGATCGGTGGCAATGAGGATATTTGCATATACATATTGGTTCCACTTTCATATATATTTGTAAAGTGCGTTCTCTAAAAAACTTAAAATCGTAATTTAGGAGTTCTCTGTTGATCACTTAATGTCATATGTTCGATTATGTATCAGTGATTACAAATCTAAAGCATTACTGAGCTAACTAAATAAGAGCGGAAGCGTTTTTTGTATGTCAAAACTTCTCATTTGCATACAATTTATATGAAACAAACCATTAGAATGCGAATTAGAAACCACCCGGCATTATAAATCTTATTTGACAGATCGCTATGTCGGTTTGTTTTATTTAAATTGTATTTAAACAAAATTTTCATGTTTAAAAAAACGCTTGCCGCTTTTGTTTAGGTTGTTCAGTTAAGCTTTTCAAAAGCATTTAAAAAACAAAAATAAAATCAAAAAATGATTTATTCCGTACGGAGAGTGCGATATGTTTCGAACTTTGCTTAAGCAAATGCCAGAAGGCTGCAAGGTTAGATAAGAATTGTTATTGAATCAACAATTTTTTAAGTAGTCCTTTAATAAAACCTGAAGTAAGAAGGTCTTCTGAGTTTTTCTGCTGGGTCCTTTCAATTTTCAATACAATCACTAGATTTCAAATTGATATTTCCATTTATTTAGCAATTTCATGTTCAATTTTAAGAGCCAATCACAAGTTAAATTGTGTGATTCCTTTGAAAAATAATTATCTTAAAAAACAAATGTGCTTAATTAAAAAAAAATGTGTTTTAAAAATTTTGTGATTTTTTACTAAATAACTTTTATAAAAGCTAGGCTTTTATAAATGAAATCTACTATCAATTTGTATGCAGCATGTGCCTGTGAGTTTTGTCAAGCAGTTTATGTTAACAACTTGAAAGTGGTTACTTGAACGTGTGGCTGAAGGGTTAAGCTGGCCACACACAAGTGATTAGTGCGAGCGTCTTGTTAATTGTTATTGGGACTGTGCGCGCACAAATCACAAGTAATTGAAAATTTTAAATTTCTTGTGATTAAGTAATTGAACATTTTTAATTTCTTGTAATTTGTTCGTATTGCGTAAACATTTTAAAATTTTTTCATTTTACTGTACAACAAAACGTCGAATTGTATCTATTTTTGTAATACAGGTATGTGAGGAAAATCGATCGATTTCAAATTTCGAGGTGTTTTAAAATAAATTTCTGAGTTATAGTCTAAAATTTTCTTTCAAAATACACTCCAGTTTACGTATATAATATAAAATGTCAAAGAATAAAGACTGAAAATAAAAGGAATATCTATTTAAAATCCATTTCAAGAGATACTGAAAACGATGTTTTCGTCTTCAAATCGTTTTGTTTTTAAAATCGATTTCCATCACATACCTGATAAATTATAAAAAATCCGATTTTTTTAAGGCGATCACACAAATATTAAAAATTAATGTCGATTTTATCAGTATTAAGATTTACCTAAATTCTTCTCTAAATTTTTCTACTTAACATCGAAATACATATTTCGATATCATACTTATTGCTCATTTGCTTCAAAAAAATTAAATTTTAGAGTTGGTTATGCACCTTTTTATGTTTTATACTTTCCCCGCTTAAGAGAATGTGTCGTTATTTTTTGTAAGGGATGTGAGCAAATTTAAAACTTTCGAAATGTATTTTTTTGAGTTATGACGACGCGTCGCGACGTTGCAGCAAATGAGAGATTTTCACACTGCTATTTTTACTGATTCTTATGTAATATGTATTCTTTGGTGAAAAAAAAATAAATTAAATTGCCAGCAAAAACATATGGCAATATTTCCTTAAAGAACAATGATTGTATGTATGTATGTATATGCATTTCCACAAATAATTTTAAAATTTAGAACTTGAATCGAACAATATTTCTTTTTTTATTTAATTTTACATTTGACTGAATAATTTTATATATAATACATATATTTGATTAATTTAACAATATTAATATTTAAACGACTTTTAGAGAATCCTTTTTTGCTTAGTTAGAACTTCTTTTAATACATCATTCATGTCATAATTTTGGACATTTTAATAGAGTTCAATACGGATTTGGAAAGAAATTCATTTTTAAAGATTTACAGTACATGTAAAATAAATCAAGATTCGATATTGGGGCCTATTTTAAAAATATATAATTAAAAAAACAGTGGAGGAGAGGAGTATATGACACGCACATACCCACACACAATGGAATGATGGACTACTGCAAATTAAAAATCCTTACTCCAAAGAATTTAAGGTTAATAGTTGTTTCAGGACTTTAGTTTGTGACGTTTCGCGTATCTCGCCAGCGAGAAACATTTCATCAACTACAGTGTAAACTTTATAAAAATTAAATACCAAGTCCAACTCACAGACATTGTGAAAATATTCATTAAGAACTTCTACGAAGTTGTGTATGGCCTCCAAGTAGCAGAGATTATTATCATTAACATCCACACATATGCAAAAGTATAGACCCGCATAACGACGGTAAACAATTTTAAAGTTACGGAACTGAAAAATGATTAGCATTTAGTGGCTTAGATTATTTTATTTGGTCATTTATAAGATACCTCTACGAAGTTTGTATGTTTGGCATCCCTCACTGTTACTACTGCATGAACCTCTTCAATGAGTTTTTGTTTTTCATCGTCATCAAAGTTCATATACCACTTCGCCAAACGAGTCTTGCCTGCACGATTTTGTATTAAAATGAAGCGAATCTTTTAAGAAGATAATAAAATTATTGTTAATAATATTAAATAATAATTAAGGGCGTATTATTACCATTTTTTAACAGGAAATTTGTTTTGTTTTCGAACTGTGGAAAAAATTACACTACACTTGCTCTCTTTCTGAAAATTGATAAAAAAAAATCTTTATACTCGCACACAGTTGCTATTTAAAGTAGTATATTTGCTTGATTATTATGCTGAGTCTACACGTTACTACAAGTACAAGTTCAAAATTAGTTAAGTTTATCATGCTTTCGTACTTTAAATAGTACTTCGATAAGTACTATAAATATATAAAAATAGTTTTAGTTTAATAAAGGTTTACTAAATATATTTTCTATGTAAATTTAACTTAATTAACGTCCGCTTAATTTTATAATCACTTAATAATACGGTATTAATAAGGTATTGATAATGGAATAATAGGAGGTAACTTCGGAGTAAGAAATGGAAAATATATTCAAAAATCGATTTTTTCGGTCGACATTTTTTATTTTGATTTGTGAAATCGATTATTCTCACCTTAAAATTGATTATTTAATCGATTTTAAAATCGTTTTAAAAAATTTGGCTCGAGGATTCTTTAAAAATGATCTTAATTTATTAATGCAATGACTGCTAAGCCTGTTTTCTTGCACTGACATCGCAAGGGTGCACAAAAATTCCATTGTAAATTTGTCTGCGTTTAGATTAATTGCTTTGTCAATTTCTAGACGATTTAAACATTGGAATTATTAAGCAGAATGTCACTGATCAAATCACCGTTAGATTTCATCCTTTGTGCTATTTTCGAATACGTTAAGGACCGCTTTGCTCACTGTCTGTTGCTGACTTCAATTTCTGAAGAACAAGCGCACCTACATTCATATCATTAAGTTGGGAAGTATACCAACTGTATTTTACATCAAAATTGTCAAGTTGCATTTAAATATGTACGTATACCTAAATAAAAATTTTGTAGTGGTAATGTTAATGTACAAACATAAATATATATTTTATTTGTTAAATAAAAATTTAAATTAAGAAAAGCCCAAAAATCGATTTCAGTATAAAATTGCTGACGTAAATTGGATTGCAAAAAAAGCGATTTCCCACTTGGATTCGATTGCAAAAAATCGATTTCTCACTTGGGAGAGCCAGCTGATTATTACTCTTTTATTTTCTTGTTTATTAATATGATGTAAAATGTTGTTTATATTCTATCAACACGCATACACAATATGAAATAGCTTGTGTTTACCCTGCAGATACCGAGACTAGTCCAAACATGCATGTAAATAGAAGTCCACAAAGGAGTAGGAGTACTCCAAACCTACTCAAAAAATATGGTTAAAAGGTGGTCGATTTAACATTATGATGTCCTAGGAGTGGACCATATATCCCAGTTTTGAACCTAGACTTAATAAGTTCAATAAAAAGTCTGAGGGCTACCGCGGATTTCGATTCGAAAAGTAAAATTTTTCGAAAGCAATTTCCAATTCGACCGTACTGCGTAACTCGTTGTATTTATAAACAAATGGAAAATTTGATTAAAAGTTGCTAGCACTCAGTGGCGGATTTAGGCCTGCTGCGGCCCTAGGCACTCTTTTATATGCCGCCCTTTTTGATTATATAGGAGTGATTATCCAAAAAAAAAAATTAATACTAAAATTATTGTGTATTCGTTTTAATTCGTTATATATATATATATATATATATATATATATATATATATATATATATATATATATATACATATTAGGGTGCTTCAAAATCGTCAAAAGAAGTTCCAATTTTAAGCGAAATCGAATGACGTTTTAAGATCTCTAAAAATTTTGTATGGAACTGTACACACAAATTAAAAAAAATAGATTAAAATATATGTACTTATAATTACGTCCTTTACCTCTAAGATTGTAAAACAAACAAAAAATTGCTATAATTTTTTTTATTTTTATAGCCAGTGTGTACAAAAAAGTACATTCTATATATTATTTTGATCCTCTTGATTAAAGCTTAAAATAAAAATGAATTGCATACCCATTTCAGGAAGGATAACAATATCCTGGGGATTTTTCATTAAATATGAGTTATTTTACCTTTTTCTTAAAAAATTTTTCGATAATGGCTGTTTTTTTTTTTAATTTAAACACGTTTCCGGAAATAAACTTCGTATAGATAACGTTTTTTTGGAGAGTGGAAATTATACGGAGTAAAGGTTTTATAATACAAGACGCCAAGCTGCTAAACTTTACAAAAAAAAAATCAAGTTTTGAATCCGCATTATCACAAAATCCGCAATTTTATTTAAAAATTTGTCTTCATAACTGAAATTATCGCCAAAATATTTTACAGATTTTGTGGATCGTGTATTAAATTGAATATTAATCATTTTTTAATATTTAAAATTTTCTTAAAGTTGAAACTTTATCGCTATATAAAGACCTTAAAATTATATATTGCGTTAAGCTATTTTAAGTTATTTACACTTTAAATATGTAGTCACGTTGAAATGGCCTTTGAGAGCTCGTCAGGTGATTATTGTTTTAGCCTACACGCCATTTTTGAAAAAAATTAGTTAGGACTGCATTATATATGGCTTCAATGTTCTCTTTCATATTCCAAAATCCATTTTTTGATATCTCGTATAGAATCTGAGATATTTAGTATCGACTTTGGTCTACATCCACTTTTTTTAGGTTTATTGAATATTATATTGCTACATATTACAATTTTTTGCATATGGAGCAAATTTTGCATACAAACATAACAAAAGTTATACTTTACTATTGCTTTGCGCCCTTCGAATAATGAACAACATAGTTCAAAATAAAACGTCACAATAGTTAAAATTTATTGGACACAATATGAAACTTAAAGTGAATATGGAGCCCACAACAAAACTAATTGTTGAATATTGATTTGCGCTATCTAACATATATTTTCTTTCCATATTATGTTGGATCTGTAGTTCGGGGCTTATAGGAATGAGTTAAGTAATTATGTATCACCATTCTTAAACATACCAGCCTTTCCTTGTAAATCTCTATTAACTATCAAATTCATTGTTTTTGCCATTAATTTACTTTGCTCCACGTCAAAGAAAACGTGATAATACGAAAAAAATTGATATGGACCACAAAACGACAAAATGTTATAGAAAAACCATTAAAACTTTGGATTTATTGCATGTAAATTCATGAAAATGTAAAGTTTTGTTAAAAACATACGTAGCAATCAATTAGGAGCGTTTAAAAAAAATCTATCGGGTAGTTTTTGAGAAAATTTACTGTAAACCTATTTTATCGTTTTTCTCAAAACCGACTTGATGGCTTATAGGCTAAAACAATAATCACCTTGTTTATGTACATAAATTAATATATAGAATTTTGTCTATAATTTTCAAACAAAAAATTTTATAAAATTTTACACATAAATGGTGTGCTAAAAAAATTTATTATATATTTTTTAAAATCGTAATACACAGTACAAATTGGTCGAATCCGTACATGATTTCTTTCGAATCGAAATACGCGGCAACTCCCCTAAAAATATAAAATACATATGTATGCAGTTAACATAGAAAAACAAAAGTTTTGTAAAAAATAAAAATATCTCTTAATATATACATAATAACTTTTTAATATGAAGACTATTTAAAGTAAAACTTGGAATTCCCCTTACATTTTTTTACCTTTAAATTTTGACGCCCTTTAAATTATGCCACCACCGCTATTAAAATACCAAAAACGGACGAAAATAACACAAAACAAAAAAATATTAAGTACAATTCAATATTTGAAAAATATTATGTATGTGTTTTTTAATAAAAATGGATTGTATTTTCCCGTGGTTTAAAGAGTCCAAAGACCCAATTTACAATGTTTGCATTTCTTGCCAGACAGACCAATTTTGTAGGCGAGAGAGGAAAGAAGTAAAGTGTGTCACGCAAACAGCGTCGCCCCCTTACCAGTAAACTTCGTCTGTCTGGCAAGAAATGTCCAACTACCATTCACTCTGAAATTTTTTTAATAATATCTTTGGCTTTTCTAAGAAATTTTTTTGGGAGAATAAATATGCAAGTGCATGGCTTGAAAAAATTAAACTGGCAAGTTGTTTATTTTGATTTTCTTTCGAAAACAATAAAACAATTTGTTCTTGTTTTTATTTTATTTTTTACCCACTTACGACTATAATTGTATGTGTCAGAAGCTAAAAGGCCTAACTCCACTTTTTGAACATTTTTTAGTTTTGCCATATCACTGTCTTATTAGTTGTGAACTCTTTCATTAATTTTTCTTGTATTATTACAATAGTTTTCATTAATATAGTGTGAAACTCATTTGATTTTGTTCAGAAGCTACCAGCCAGATAATAGGAAAATATACATCAAAAATATATATCAAAATTTCAGTGTTTTTACCAAGAATAAAATTTGGGAATTTAGCACGACAAACAAAATCTTATTAATTATACCATGAAACTTTTATAAGCAAAAACTTTGATTATATGCAAAAAAATTTAACTGGCAAATTGTTTTTTTTTTTTGTTGTTTTCTTACGAAGACAATAAAATGAAGAAATTTGTTTTTCCTTTTTTACCCACTTACAACTATAATTCGAGTCGGAAAAAAGCCAACCAATTGTAGGGGAATGTAAGAAAATATAAACTCACTGTGTAGTTTGGGTGTTTTGATTAAGCTTTGATATTGTTACAAGTAAGTCTTGTGAGTGTTTATAATTCTTATTCGCTTTAAGGTTATATTTCTTTAATATTTTTAGTTCTTCTAAAATCTTTTGAAAAGGTTTCCTGATAATCTGGCCTAAGCAACCAGTGAAATTCGCATAGAAGCTAGCTTTCCCTCAACAATAAATTTGAGTGTATATATTATATATGAAAAATTGGGAATTTAGCACTTCATTCAGAAATCTTTTAAATAAAAAAACTAGAAAAATTGACAATGTTAATCTGATTGTATTTAAACATTCAATTAAAAATGTTGACAGTAGTTGTTTTATAAGTGCCGGTTCACACACGTCAAGTTTGACTCGTCAAGTCTTGAGTTTTTAGGAGAGAGGGGAAAAGAAATGGCATGCTCTTTTCCCTTTTCTCCTAAAAGCTCAAGACTTGAACAGTCAAACTTGACGTGTGTGAACCGGCACTTACATACAGTCTACAACTGACATGAAATGCTTAACATTAACACTAAAATGAAGTTAGTGTTAAGTATAGGCTCATCATGTTAGAGGTTTTCTCATGTTATAACACGGTTGTTAATGCAAATGTTTTAACAACGCTTTTATAACATCATGTTATAACAGAAAACATGTCAATTGTAGACGGGGAGTTAAAAAACATTATAAAACAAATCTATAACTTTCTGTTTTAGCTGTAGATTATTTTAGCGTTTTCTTAAGCGATTTAGCGCTTTAATTTTTTCATCTTATTGGCAACACTATTACTACCCAGACCAAACATTTGTTGTCATGTTTTTTTGCCCATTTATCCCTAAGCAAACAACTCTATTAATATTACCTATGTCCAGGGTTGATAAAGCTGGTACAATTGTACTTTTTTTGGTACAATTCCAAACTAAAAAGTACGCTGGTACCCCCGTGACTCATTTGGTACTATTTCTAAATTTTTCAAACCTACATATTTATAATTTATATACAATGGCAACTAGTATTTACTGTCCAATGAATATAAGCGCAGTTTTGTGTTTGGTGCAAAAAGTCTTGCGAAAATGCAAAATGTCGTAGCTTTTTTATGAAATCTAAGGGAAACTCTATTTTTGTTGTTGGATTTAACAAAACAGCTATGAAATTTAGCATTTGCTCTTTTGCAAGACCATTTGCCCCAAACACTGAATTCCGCTATTGTAAATAGATCTTTGCACTTGTTCATTGAACGATTACTTATGCCACAATCTAAATTAAGTATCAGCGGCAGCATAAATGAATTTTCTGATGATATTGACAAGTTTTTAAAAGATATAAGAAACCACTTCTGCAAAAGTTCTACATAGTAGGAAAGACGACTTCCTCTCAATTCAATATTATTTTGGAACGAATTCATAACATTTTCAAAGATTCGTCAACAATATGGTCAAGAAGTAATCAAATGAATTTTGGAACAGTGGGAACCCACTTCATTATTATTTTACTCTGAATTATTTTGAAGCAGATTTTACAAGCGCTAAATTGAATTTTATAATATTCGAACTTTCTACTCCTTTCCTGTTTCTGCAGTACATATTAAAAATTTTAAACACAACAAATTTGGAAATGCAATCCGACGATGCTCGTATGCATACATTTTTAGAACGCTTAAACATTTTATTTTCTTTTTAAATTTGAGATTCATTTTTGAGATGAATTTAAAGAACCTTTTGTTTTTCTTGTATTAAATTTTTGTTTTTAAAAATTTATACAAAAAAATGATTTATTACTATTGGGACCGAAAAAGTACGATTTTAAAAGTTCGTTGGTACGATACTGGTTTACTCATTTATCATCCCTGCCTATGTCAGATCAAGGTATATTTACCTTGTGTCAGATTTTGTTTTTGCTTGCAGTTGATAAACATCAATAAACATAAACGGAACAAAAATGATAACAACGCTATCCAAAACTATCTGCCAACAAATAAGTAAACCTTATATTCGGACATGTGTAACCTCTGCTTCAGTTAGGAAAACAGAAAAACTTCACAAATCATTTGACCTTTTGCAAGAACAAGCCTTAAAAGAACAATGTATATTAGTGGATGAAAATGACAAAGCTATTGGATTTACCACAAAAGCTGACTGCCACCGTGTTCACCAACAAACCAAAGAAGTGAAACTGCATAGAGCATTCTCCGTGTTCCTTTTCAATACCAAAGGTGAAATGTTAATCCAAAGAAGATCTGAACATAAGGTAAGTTCTAATTTACACTCTGTACATTAGTCACCAACCTCCACATTGTTAACATATACAGATCACATTCCCTGCCACTTATACAAACGCTTGTTGCAGTCATCCCCTTTATGACATAGAAGTTGAACGTGAGGAATTCAATGCTATTGGTATCCGCAAAGCTGCCCAACGTCGGCTTAATTATGAATTAGGCATTCCCACAAACCAAATACGGCCAGAAAATTTTCATTATTTAACTAGGATACACTACGCTAATACTGGTGACGGCACTTGGGGTGAACATGAGATCGACTATATTCTATTTATGCAAAAAGATGTTGATCTCAAACCAAATGCAAATGAAGTAAGCGAAGTACGCTTTGTAAAACGACAAAACATCGATCAGGAGATTAAACTTTTTGATGCCCCATTGACACCCTGGTTTGAATTGATTTTAAAAAATCGTTTAATATTGTGGTGGGATAATTTGCATCAATTAAAAAAATTCGAAGAACAAAATGAAATTCAACGTTTTCTATAAAAAAATAAATTGTTTTATTACGTTTTTAGGTGCGCAGTAATTTTTATACGTAGAAATTTATTTAAATATGTAACGAACAAATATCAATAGACGAATAAAATGTGTGTCTTAAATAATTAACTTTTTTTCTTGGAAATAATGTTTGGTTATTGTGTTTTTTATTTATTTATTTTATTTATTTATGTATCTATTTGTAATACTTGTAGTTATTTGGCCAATAACTATATTTTACAAGTATTTTAATCAGTCTGATTACGGTTGGCGTATACGCCTGAGTCGTTTTACTACAAAAAAACGACTCAGGCGCATACGCCAGAGCCAGTCGTAATCAGGCTGATTTTGAATGAGAACATCCTAACGACTCTCACAAACAAATGTTGAAATAAAATATTTTCAGGCCAAATTCAATCTCATAACCAGGAGGCTTATTCTGAATTGCGATGCGAAAATCAATGCGATGCGCAAATGAAATGCGATGCGAAAGAAAATTGGTATTCTGTTAGACTTTCGCAATCGCTTTCGCAATTTATTTCAAATTGTGGCAACGCTGCTCAAATATACGTCAGTGTCAATAAAAGTCAAATTAAAAATAAATTAATTTGTTTGTGTTTGGCAGTGAAAAATGTTTAAAAATTTATTTTAGACATTCTGTAATAAAAAAAATAATAAAAATGGTTTTTGTGGCACTGTGGTTCGACTAACACTCAATTCACATGAGGGCTTTTACGACGTCGTTTTATCTTGATTCCCTTTTAAAGCAACTTCCAAAATCTCTTTGCGTTCATACGATGATTTTTGGTTGCATGTCTTTTTTTTATTTACAGTATGGCCTTGATTACCCGTCATTCGATTAACCGGCAGCTTCAATAAAATGGAAAACAAACATTTTTTTGCACTGATTTAAATTGCCTCTATTATCCGAAATTATAAACAAATTATTTTTTTTTCGTTAAATTTTGAACAATCAAAAGAAATTTAAATAAACTAAGAAAGAGAATATCTTAACGGTGTGGAAGCATGTTCTGCCAAATTTACTTTTTTCCTCATGTTTACATAATAAAACGTTATATATTTACATAAAATAAGAAACACACCAAAAAAATAAATAATCAAGAATTCTGCCGATCCCGTCTATTATCGATAATCGAGGTCTCACTGTATTTTCAACCACACACTTCAAAGTAAGAAAAAGAATAAAACGTAAACAGAAAAAGTTAAAAGAGAAATGTAAAAAACGACATGCAAAATACAAAACGAGTCATATTGTTAACCCCTCTTTCTTTTCTACACCGCTCACCAACAAACCAAAAGAGACGTCGACAAAGCGACGTCGTAAAAGCCCTCATCTAAACTGAGTGTAAGAAGAAAATGAAAATGTTTTGTGTGTACTTTAAAATCGGCCCAAACCTATTAAAATTAAAGTTGAAGTCAAATATTTTTGAACTGGTTTATATATTTCATACTTTTTTCATCCTGCAGCTTCTCTAATAGGTGGTCCATTGATATTTAGTTCTTCAGTTAACGTTTGCCATAAAGTATTTGCCGACTGACGTGCATTTAGTGTTTTAAAATAGCCTCTTGCCAATTGGCTGTGCTTATTCACAAGTTCCATCATTATATCAAATTGACGCGGTTTGGTGGTCTTATTGCTTGCTTCCCTGAATTAAATAATAAATATATGAATGAATAAATAAATAAAATAACTAACATGTTTGTACTTTGCGAATGCTATTTTGTTGTCGAATAAATTTTGCGAATTTGACATTTGTTTTCGCAATGTAGAATACCGACTTGTCACCTTTTCGCATTTGAAATGCGATTAAAAAAAAAACTTTGCGATTATCGCAATACAGAATAGCAACTGTTCGCATTTATGAATTTTCGCATCGCATTGATTTTCGCATCGCAATTCAGAATAAGCCTCCAGGGAACCAGAAAAATGCTCTAAAAAACACGTTTTATGCGCATTAATTATGCAGTAAATACTTGAAAATATGCCCTGAAAATTGTTGAAAATATGGCCCAAAAAATTTAAAAATTGCTAATTTGAAAACAAAATATTTAACAATTTGACCACAGATCCATTTAATAAAAACAATCCTTAAATTATATTCGGCAAAGCCCAAACTCCATAGTATTTACAGACGAATTTTTGGGGTTTTAACCTATTTGGAAACGATGGGCCGTCAATGGCTTACAAAAGCAGAGTTATGTTAAGGCGTCCGTACACGACATGTATTTGTCATCTGACATGTCAAATTTTTAAGTCACATGGAATTGTTCATGTCTGTCAAAATTGCTGTTTTACATAAGGTTTATAATATTCGGTCACAAACGTACATGTAATTTGCTTCTGACATTGTCTCTGTTTTTTTTTCGCATTGTTATTGCAGAAACCAAAGTAGTTCTCGGTTTCAAAATAGCTTGCTGCCGCCACGAAAATATTTATTTGCGCCGTAAAATAATTTAGCCATCTTAACATTTTTTTCTTTTATTTCTGACTTTTACAGAAGCAAAGTTATAAAGGTAACACACGACATGTATGTGTTTTGCAGTGGGAAATTTGACATGTCAGATGACAAAAACATGTCGTCTATACGCTCCTTTAGGTAGGTAGCTAGGTAGGTAGAAAGGCCGGTGTGAAGTTTCCTTCACACCTTCACCCAGAGACCAATATGGTCCATTGTGACGCCTTAATTAGAGATAGCTAAGAAGGTATAAAGTAGGTGAAGTAAGCAGCAAAAGCATAAGACAGATCCGAAAGATAGGTAGAAAAGAAAGGAAAGAAAAGAAGGTAAAGGACCAACCCCGAGAGAAATCCCACTTAAACCAAATCCGACCTACGTGCGGTTAGCACCCAGTCTCCCCTCGCGCAGCCAGGCCATCCCCATTACGAATCCTATCAGATTCTCGAGTCCGCAACCCGAGACATCCCCTAATTCGCCCAGGAATCTACTGCCCAGCCACCTCCACCTGCTACCCTGCAACCTGGGACAGTGGCACAGAAAGTGCTCAACTGACTCCAAGTCCTCAGGGTCCTCGCACAACCTGCATATATCCGACAAGTCGGATCCCATCCTCACCGCCATCCTGCCTATCATACAGTGGCCCGTGATAATTCCTATCATGGTCCTAACGCAGACCCTGCTCCTGCCCAACAGCGACACCGAATCGGACTTCCTAAGCACCGGCCACAGTGTCCGTGATACCCAACAGTCCGTTCGGCTCCCCCAGGCCCGATTGGTCACGCCTAGTATCCATTCCCTAATTCTACCAAAATAGAAGCCCAATGGAGGCCTAACCGCCTCCACACAGTCAGGATCCTCCATCTCTGAGCCCTGTCTTGCCAACTCATCAGCAATCTCATTGCCGCTTATATCGCAATGACCCGGCACCCAGCATAACCTTAGCAGATACTCCCCTAAGGCTCCCCTCAGAGCCCTCCTACACTCATCAACTAGCCTGGAGTTCACATAACAGCCCCTTACGGCCATAAGAGCCGCCTGGCTGTCCACATATATAGTGACCTCCGAGCCCCTATCAATGTTGTCCCTCATCAGTTCCACGGCCCTCCAGACCCCCAGAACCTCCGCTTGAAAAACACTGCAGTCGTCAGGAAGCCTATATGACCTTCTTATGTTCAGATCCTCAATGTAGACCCCTGCACCCGTGCCCCTCATCTTCGAGCCATCAGTGAAAATAGCAAATCCACCAAATAATCTGCCCCTTCCCGACCAGCTCTCCCTAGAGGGCATTATTACCTCCGGCAACCGACTAAAATCCAAACTGGTGCTAACATAATCAGTGGATCCCGGCGGTCCCAGGCAATAGCCACCAGCCTCAATCTCACCCAGGATCCGTGAGTGACCCTGAGTCTCATTCCTCGTAAGTCCTAACTCCCTCAGTCTAAAAATGCTCCTGGCCGCCATTCCCATCACATACTGCTCAATGGGCAGAAGATGTATAATGACATCCAGGGCAGCCTGAGGAGTACTTCTCAAGGCACCTGTCATGCCAATTGAAGCACACCTCTGAGCCTTAGAAAGAAGGTTCCTACGACTTGCGAATCTCAATGACTCCCACCAAACACAGCATCCATACGTAAGAATGGGTCTAACCACCGAAGTGTACAGCCATCCCACCACTGACGGCCGGAGTCCCCAGCTCCTACCTATCGATGATCTGCAAGTCTCTGATCTTTTGAGTCTCTCCTGAGTATTCCTACCCCATGACAGCTTGCTGTCCAGAAAAAACCCCCAGATACTTAGCACTATCAGATAGTCCAAGCTCCACTCCTCCCAGTACCGGCAGTCTAAACTCCTCCACCTTGTACCTCCTAGTGAAAAGAACCAACTCCGTCTTCTCCGGATTTACTCCCAGTCCCTTGTCACTTGCCCATGCCGCCAGTTCGCCCAGCGCCCCTTGCATGATGTCGCTAATTGTCGGCAGAAACTTGCCCGACACCAATATCCACATCATCCGCGTAGGCTACGACCTTCTGACCCATTCTGTCAAAGCGTCTCAGAACGACATTGACGGCCAAGAGCCACAATAAGGGAGAGAGAACTCCTCCCTGTGGGGTCCCTCTAGTCACCGATTTCCTTAAGCGCTCGTTTCCCCAGTCCGAGTGAATAACTCTGCTGCTAAGCATCATAGTTATCCACTCGACCAAGAACAACGGAACCCTCAGGTCAATCAGTGCCTGCCTTATGGCCTCTATCCTCAAATTATTAAAGGCGCCCTCTATGTCAAGGAATGCCGCCAGGGTGTATTCCCTGGTTCGCAAACCCCGCTCCACATAACCAACCACATCATGCAACGCGCTCTCGACAGATCTACCTTTAAGGTAGGCGTGTTGAGCGCCGCTGACGATGCCGGCGTCAATCTTCGTCCTCAGATGTAGATCAATCAGTCTTTCCAACGTCTTCAAGAGAAAAGACGACAAGCTGATTGGTCTAAAATCCTTGGGTTTAGAGTGACCGGTTCTACCCGCTTTGGGAATAAAAACTACCCTAACCTCCCTCCATTTCCTAGGAATGTACCCGTTCAGCACCCTAAACAGTTCCACCAACAACAGGAGTGATGATTTCCCGATATTCTGTAACATCGCCGGAAATATACCATCTGGCCCCGCCGATTTGTAGGACCCAAAGGTATTTACCGCCCATGTTACCTTATCCAAGGTAATCATGTCCCCCACCGTCTCCCTTTACTCACCACCTGAGCCCGAACCAGAGAAGGGGTCACCACATACAGCCTGTTCCCCCGACCCAGGATCCACATTCAGAGCTAGATTCCGTCCATGAGCCGTCCGATCTCTGAATAAATCCAGGGACTACAGGGTCCTTAGATAAAATTCTTCTGAACCTAGACATCTCATTCACAGATTCAACTGACTCGCTAAACTTAATCCACGAGTCCCTTTTCGCCCTTCTAATATCTCCCTTATACCTTCCGTAACTCAACTTGAAGTTACTCCAATCCTCATCCCTGCGCGTATACTTCGCCCTATTGAACAGCCTTCTGACGGTGGACCTTTGAGTTTTCAACTCGTCTGTCCACCATCTTGGCTGTGTACGCCTGCCCGGAAAATTTAACGGACAGGATCGCTCATAGCTACTGGTCAATACCCCCGTGAAGGTGTTTACCAGTTGCTCCACACCGGCCGGAGTCGACCCCCAGTTCCGTGTAACCCTAAGGTTCCGTTGCACCAGTCCCGAAAACGAATCCCAATCCGTCCTTCTCGGATTCCTATATGGACACCTTTTCGACCTCTCAAACATTAGACTAAAGGACAGACGACTATGATCAGAGAAGGAAAAATCCAAAGCCACCCTCCAGTCCTCTACTAATTCCCTACAGTTCGTCAATGTTATATCTATCACTGCCTCTCTATCCCTAGTTCTGAACGTTGGCGTATTCCCCCTGTTACAGATAAAAAGATTGCCGGCAACAATAAAATCAAACATAGACTCACCTCTTTTGTTGATGTCGGCACTACCCAATTGGGAATGGTGTGCATTGGCGTCACATCCTAGTACCAGCCTCGAGCCGCTTCTGCCCGAGTGCTCCACCAACTCTCGCACTTTTTCCCCAGGTGGATCGGCAGCTTCATATGGCAAGTATGCCGATGCCAGTGCCAGGACCGTTTTGTCCTTGGCTTCCCCTGTCACAACCGTGAGGTCTCCATTACTGAAAGAATGAGAAATCATAAATTTATGTTCAGTTCTCGCCAGTATACAAGTCCGTACCTTCTCATCAGAGCGGGATACGAACAAGGTATACCCCGTGATCTTTAATCCAACTACCCGGTTTTTGTTAATCCAGGGCTCTTGGATTAAAGCCACGTCCACATTGTTGTCAATGAGGTGGGTTACTAATTCGGTTGAGGCCGCTTCACAGTGGTGCAAGTTTATCTGCACCACTCTCAGCCTCTTAGGGTTTATCATTTTTAGGAAACCTAAATCTGATAGACCCTAACCCGAATACAGCAACCCCTCCCATTGACTTCAGTTTTTTCAGAGATTCCCGGTCTACTGCGAACCTGAAATCTCTTCCTTGGTTCTCCTTACAACCCAGTGAAGCTATCATCTTCCACTGGCCTGTAAAGAGCCCATTGTTCTGATTGGCCAGTAACCCCAGTATGACCTCCACCGGTTTTATAGGTGGAGGAATCCATACAGTGACTACCGGCCTTAATGGCAACTCAGACGCGAGTATGACGTCCAATCTGGCTTCAGGATAAGCGCTGCCACACCTGCCGATTGCAGCCTTTAAAAACTCGAAGGTTTTTTGATTGCCGCAACTGACAGTTTTGACACCTCTTATCCAGTCAGCCCCTTTGAACGATACTTCGTCCGGCCTTCCTTTGACGCTAAAGATTTCGTCGAGTAGTTTGTTTTCTAGCACCTGCCATTTCTCGACACTGATCCTTCCATCGGGATCCATACGATCAATGACAGCTGCTAGAATACCGTCCTTACCTGACGACTCCCTTAGCTTCTTTGACGTAGAGGGTTGTTCCTCTCCGGAACCAGCCCTCTTGGTGATCTCCTTTCGGGGATCCTTCCTTTTGGCCGCTGGGGATTTCTGGTCATCACCAGACCTAACTCTCTTAAATACCCCCTTTTTGGGGGCCTTAGCAGAGCTCTGTCGGTGATCACCCGATTTCCCTGCAGATGTTGGCTGGTATTTCTCAGTAATCCCCTTTGTGACCTCCCCTAGGGGGGGACTATCGGAGATTATCAAGACTTTACCAGTCCTCATCGCGCAGCTAGTAGAGGGTGGTACATCATCAGGCTTGGTTCCCTTATCCGTGACCGTACTGTCTCGGTTTAGAGAACCAGGTGTTGATTCTGTACCCCCTTTCTTACTTCCCGTTCCATTATTGGAGGATTCATCAACAGGGGTTACTGAGGGTTCGTTGTCCATACTGACATTTGAGCCCTCAGCAGCCCTTGCTGTGTATCCCGCAGGATAGGGAATGCGTAGGATATCTCCGACAGATCCGTGGATTCGTTCGAATCTGGCAACGTTCTTTCGGTGCTTCCTCAGCAAGTGCCTATCCCGCCCATCGTATAGTGAGGAGTCTTTCTTAGCTATCTTTTCTAGAAAGGCTAAGGAGGCCCTTACACCACTCTTGGCTTTTTCAAGACTCGTTCGGACTTCTGATGCGACCTGTTCTGTCGCATCCTGCCGAACAATGGGTTTTGATCCACCCACTACTCCGCTCCCTATCTCGAGTGTGACCTCAGGAGCCGATGGCCCGGCCCTATGGTCCTGATCATGAGCTGAAATCATTGTAATTTCATGCTCATCATCAGATCCCAGAGCTAGACTATCGAGTCTTTCCGAGACCCCTGTTCGAGACGGGGAACCGACTGGGGGGTCGTTCGTCCCGCTTGTCTCTGTCAGTTCTGTCAATAACTGACCTTCTTGCTCAAGAATATCTCTGTAGATACTCAGCCAATCGGCGTCTGGATCTGACACCGAAACTGCCGAGTTGTCAGAGATATTCCCTGCATCGACTCTTAGAGTCGCGTCCTTGGTTTTTTTTTGTAAGTTTGTCCAGTTTTTTGGTCCCACGAGTAAGCCGTAAAGAAAAGGACCGTCTCGCGCAGTGACGGCTTGCACGGACTAGGCCAACTTACAACTGACCCTTGCCATCGGCGCCAGTGGGAAGCTGTTCGCGACCGGTTTCTTTAACCACTAACCAGCCATTCAGGTCCTCGGCACTGCTATCAACCACCTTGACCTTAAAAGTGGGGGAATGGGAAATAAAGGGGGATTGATAGGATCATAGGTAATGGGATGGGGGATGGAAGGATGGATAACCCTTAGTCGTGCTGGCCTTAAAGCAAATACCTTCCAACTTGTCCCGGCTAGAATTTGCCGACTCAAGTTACAAGACATTCACTACAGCCAGCATTTAAGCCACCACATCGCGGCAAGAAAGTTATCCAGGTGGAGTTATGTTATAAGGTTAAAATTCATATAAGAATAATTTTTGCCGAATATTTTCTAGATATTAACATCCATATGAGATTTTTTGTCTTAAAGGGAATTTAGGGACGGTCGCTAAATAGTTTATTAATGTAAACATGTAAAAGGAACTTAAAGCTATTTATAGATGTGAAATGATTCGAAAATAATTTAATTAGCAATCAAATATTTTTGTTATTAGATGGTTTACAGACACAAAGAGTATAATTTGGAAAGAAGCTTTTATGGGGAATATGTAAAACTTTATATCGATTCTTACCATTTACATAGAATTCGTCCTTAGTACAATTAAAATATACTAGTGTTCGCCTAATGGTCAAAATTCGACCATAAATTTTTTTGTAAATATGAAGAAAACATTAATCTTCTACGTGAGGTAATTTAATTTTGTAATTTCATTATAAAAAATACCAATTGAAAAACAAAAAAGTATCAAAAAGTCTCCTTTATATATTGTCATCCACTCAGGACGTTGCACGTTTAATTTTATGTTTCTATGTCTAATATTAACGAAAATTAATCAAAGTACCAGCTATTGAACAAAAAAGTACCAAAAACCTCCCCTTACATGTTCTTATTCACCCAGTTTAATGTAGGTATAATTTTATTTTTATAGGTCGAATATTAACGAAAATTCAAAAAGTTCCAGATGAAGAACAAAAAATACCAGCATTTTTTATCTTATATATGTTATCACTCACTCAGGACCCTACACCTTTAATATTATGTTTCTAAGTTCAATATTATAGAAAATTTAAAAATTATCACATGAAGCACAGGAAAGTAAAAAAAGAAATTTAGTTTCACGTATTTCCCCTTTTTTCTCCTCCTAGAGGTTCAGTTGACAAACAAAGGAAGAAAGCGTTCTTAACTGTTTTGCCTGGTCCGATTTATACATAAGATTTATATAGTCGAAATATTCGAAAACCGGTTTCTGAAAAATGTCGAATAATCGATCACCCTAATATTTTATTATTTGATAACTGAAAAAAAAATTTTATTTATTTATTTTGCATCTGTGTTAGTAGCAATTTTGAACGCTTGTAACCACTGTTGTCAGAAGTGCAGATTTCTCTGCATTTTGCTGATTTTTCGTTGCAAAAATGATGAAGTGAGATTTCCAGATTTTTGCTATCAAATTGCAGATTTTTTGAAATTGAAGAAATTGTAAAAATTGGAATTTTATATTGAACTTTGTGACTAACTTTTTAAAAGATCGGATTTTGGGATCAATTAAAAATTTTAAAAGGAATAAATCCAAAGATTTTAGTTAAATCAATATTTGAAATTTTATAAACAGTTTAAACAGTTAAAACAATTTAATATGCAAAGAACATAATCGTGCCTTTTGGTTAAAAAAAATTCCTTTGCCACATTCATCAGCTAATGTGGAACCAATATAAAGTTAATATACATACATAAATAAAACAAAGCAAAATCGTTCAGATAAAATATCGCTTGAAGAAATTTTGTACACAAAAGACTTCCTTAAATTAAATAAATCAAATTATTTTAATACTCTCATTCAAATAAAATTTTACGACAAATAACTTCTGAAATTTACAATAGATAAATGTATAAAATTATTTTATATACGATGATATGATACTATGTATGCACAATGTTTTTGAATATACATTTAAGTATGTACATATATACATACATTCATATTATATATATTTTTTCTCTTTTGTATATATTAACTTTCAATTTTAATGTAACAAAAAAAAGTAAGATATCGGCTTAAGTTTTAGTTTTTTGTACGAATCCGAAAATAAAAACCAAATCAACCCCAAAATAAAGTATTATTAAAGTATTTTAAGTTCCCAGATATTTTGCAGATTTTAACAATTTTTTCCAGATTTTTTAGTCCAATTTTTCAGATTTATTAGAAAAAATTTCTGGCAACAGTGCTTATAACTTTGAAATTATTGAACAGATTTTAATAAAATATACATTGTGCACTTCTTTGAGTAAATACCTCTCAAAAAGTGTGTATTTTGTTCAAATCGGTTGACATACAGAGGAGGAAAGTGTTCTTAACTGTTTTGCCTTAGCCGATTTATATATAGAGATTTACCAAATTTGATCAAATTATCTACAAGATTGCAATTGTACTTTGCGCACAAAATTAACAAAATTAAGAAGCAACTAGCCAGGCGGACGGATGGTTGTCGTGAGATCACTTTAAAAGTGATAATAAATCGATTGACATACAAAAAGATTGGTCAAGATTTCTATGTATTACACACATCGCCAAAAACGTATACATATAGTAATTGTATTAAGAATATTTGTCTCTTTATTCACTAATACTAATATAAAGCAATACAACCACAATTTACATTTTGGACGTCGCTGATTTTATTTATACACATCGTTCGCTCTTTATGAATTTTCATTTTGAATTTGCCCATAGATGCTTATGAGTTACTGGCATTTTAATGAACATACCTTCTTTTGTGCGTATATGGAAAATATTTGGCATATCACGCCCAAACGACTGAACTGATAATAAAAAACTTTCTAAACTTAAAGGCCCTAAATTTGTAAAACGCAAAAGCAACGCCAAAAATTATATTTAAAGCAAAAACAAAATCGAAAATATTTCATAATTTTGTTGTTGTTTTCTATAGAAATTAATATTGAATTTTTAAATTTTAAACGCTGCATATCTTGTGGCGTTGATCATTTTTAAACGCAATATGTATTTCTGTAGAAACCAACAACAAAATTTTGAAAACTTTGTGCCGGTTCACACACGTCAAGTTTGACTTGTCAAGTCTTGATCTTTTAGGAGAGAAGGGAAAAGAGAAGGCCATTTCTTTTCCCCTCTTTCCTAAAAACTCAAGACTTGACGAGTCAAACTTGACGTGTGTGAACCGGCACTTTTTGACATTGTTTTTGCTTTCAATGTTATTTTTGGGATTGCGTTGCGTTTTACAAATTCAGGGCCAAAATTTCTTTCGTATGTACATAAGTCAAAAAACATGGCGTGTCACAAAACAATAAATTTTAAAAATTGACTCTTTAGGGTGTAAATAGGAGATTTTTAGGTTCATTTAATCAACCCCATTAACCGAAGCAAATAAACTAGAGTTTGGCATGAATACATTATTGCATTGTATTAGCAAGAATAAAAAAGCAAACCATGCACATATGTATCCTAGGTCAGTTTTGTTACTTAGCATAATGGAATAAGTATACAGTTTATCGCACTTTGCCACACTTACGTTGCGCGACAGTTTTAAATTTTGTTTTGAAAATTAAGTATTAATTAATACAAAAATTAACGGCTTAGGCTTATGCATATGAAAACATAATATTATTTTAAAGCAATTTTTTTTCAAAAAATAAATTGATTTATTCAAAAATATACAGCGCCTCTGGAGCATTAAAGGGAGCGAGTTGGCAAAAGTATTTGTACAACAAAATTAAAACCTCTACCTTTTGAAATATTGCGTTCACCAAAAATGCCACAAAACCGGCTACAATAACTTATAATAAGCATAAAGCTGCCCTATTTTGTCAAAGAAAAATAGTGATTTTAAATTTTTGTTATAAGTAAAATTTCGCAAAAATTCGATAGTTTAAAAATGATCCAAAATATACAAAAACAGTACGAGTTTTTAATAATTATTCAGAAAGTGGCAACGCTAGTAAATACATATTGATACATACAGTTATTCTGTTTCGCTGCAGTCTTTGGATTACGAATATACCAACCTTTATTTTCCTTTTCAGTAAAATGGATTACGAATATACCAACCTTTATTTTCCTTTTCGGTAAAATGACGGTAATATTTAAAAAAAAAAAAAAATTAGGACGAAAATAGAATTTCATAGCGAAATTACTATGGGCTATATATTTCTCGGAATTTGGAACCAGGGAGGGATAAAAAGGTCAAAAATGGGCGAAACTGGAACCATTTTTTTTCAAGTTACCCTTCATCCTAAATACAAATTTATTACCTACGAATTTCTGTAGCTACGGGGGAATTTTCCAAAAAAGTATATTAACCCCTTTTCGTGGGGAAAAGTGGGTAAAATTGGGAATTATAGGTACATTTTGATCAACCCCATGATCAACTGCAAAATTTTAAGTTTTTTTTTTTGGCATAAACTAAAGTGGTAGTTAGTATATCGAGCTACATCCGCAGAAAAAGCTTAAGCGACAAAAACAAAATTTTTATTATAAAAAAAGAAAACATACTAGAAATGGGGCTTGAGCTAAAATTGTTTTTGCTATAAAATCTTAACGGTAGCTTGTATGACCATACATATTTAGGAGATGATGCAGGTTTCGCCAATTAATTAATTTATTTAAAAAAACGAAAATTGAAAATGATGTCTCTTAAGCTTTCCTTGCGGTAAGGGCTCGATATGTATAGCTTTGAAAATAAAGGAGCAAAACAGGGAAAACATTCTTACCCTTGGTACTTTTTCTAAACACTTTTTTTTTAAATAATTAAAAAAATAGGGTGCGTTCGTAAATGCATCACTGCGCTGCATCAGAAAATCAAACTTTTTTTAAAGCCGATAAAAAATAATTATAACTTTTTTGTATTGTATGCCTATTGTTTTTGTCGAGTATTTCACAATTTGTTGGTCCACATTTACTTCACTGATAAATATATAAAGATTTGAAATCACTGATGCAGCGCAGTGATGCATTTACGAACGCACCCATATTTGCGAATTTTTGTAATTTTTTCAAAAATTTTTTTTTTATTTTCCAACATTTAGTATTTTTCACTCATTTGGCGATTTCTAATTAGTGTTTGTTTAAAAGTTTGCAATTTTTTCGCGAACTTAAGCCAAGTTCGCAATAGAAGCGATTTGTCCACGATTTTTAATAAATATTAGACTTTGCTATCAAGCTGCGCTATCCCTTTCCCAATTTATTCGTCGTTCGTCTGCGTAAGAAATAGAAATAAACCTATCGCAGAGTTCGTTATGGACGACGAATTTTGGTCGTCGGAAGAAAATACCCTCGAGCTTCCCTCGGGGTCCTATTTTTAAAAAAATATATAAAGCTTGTGTGTTCATATTAATATGGATATATCTATGTTTGAAATTTTATTAAGATCTGTTAGATAGTTTCGGAGAAGCAGAAATTGCCGTTAACCGCCCCTCGTTGTTCTAATAAAATAAGCTTACCGCCTTAGTCAAATATTAAAAAGCTTTAAAATTATCTTGATATTTTTCTGAATAACAACACAAAAAAATTCAACAAAAAAAGTTTTAACATTTTTAAAATTTCATTTGCCATCTCTGCTCTCTCTCGCGCTCTGTATATTTACGTTATACTTACGGTAATACACATACTTATATGGGTATTGCCAGCGTGGCCATTTTAGCATTTTTGCAGCTAGACTTAGCATTTTTTTGTCTGATTTGTATGCATCAGTATTACAAAAATTACAATTAAAATATCATGATGTTGCCAACATAATAATACAAAAGTAATATAAACGTTTAATTGTTAATCCACTCCTATTAAGCGTTTATAAATTAGATTTTTTGTTAATGGTTTATAAAGCAAAAAGTGTTTGATAACTATTGTATTCATTAAAGCTGAAACAAGAAATTTTTATGAATTAGACCGTTAGTCTGGGATCACACTATGAAAGTTTTCTTTCAGAAAGTCTGAGTTTATTGGTGAGAGGGGAAGAGAACATGCTTTTCTTTTCTCCTCTCTCACCTATAAACTCAAGCTTTCTGAAAGAAAAATTTCATAGTGTGAACCCAGACTTAGCTGCAAATTTTTCATTTAGCAGTTAGCATTTCTTTTAGCATTTTTCAACTACATATTTAGCATTTTTTAGAATTATTTAATTTAAGAATATTCAAATAATCTTTTTTGAAAATCCACCCACTGTTTTGTTGAATGGACATATAAGTCCCTACTCTTTTGCTTTATAAACTGTACAATCTTTTAAAAGACCTTTAATAGCAAATTGTTTTAAAATTTGACCAGTTCGATCCATTAAATTCATGTTAAGCGGATTTTTTCCCTCAATTATGATTTAAAAAAATTTTTTGAAACGAAAAAATACCATGGCTTTTGAAATAGAAAAACAAACTCGATTTTAAAGCTAAATTTTTATGTCAACTTAGACAACGATTGTCAAACAATTTTCATAATTTAACAATTACTAACTTTTTTGTGTAGAAAACAGTTTAAAATAAATGCAAATTGGGCGAACATTTAAAGGAAAAAATTATTGATTTCACTGTAGAAAAAATTACAACTATGGAACATCAGTTGTAGAAACTAAATTCATATGAATTGTTAAATAATAACTCAACAGTTGATTTCTGGATAAATGTATATGGATATAAAAATGCATTAAATGAAAATCCATTCAGTGAATTAGCTTCTTTTGCAATGAAGTTCGCGGAAGTTAAATTAGGTTTTTAGTGGTATAAATCTCTTAAAACCGAAAATTCGAAATAGAATGACGTTAAAGTCTATTTATGTACGTATATAAAGCCTGAAATAAATTTCCTTTATAGTTTTAAGACTTTCCCCCATATTCATAAAAAACATTTCAGATTTTTAAAAGGCTTATGAAACGAATTTTCTATGAATATTTGCTCAATAAACCTTTTATAAATCAAAAATTTTAATAAATATATTAATTTCAAAAGATTTTGTTATTCGTGCTTAATTCCCAGTTTTTATTCTTGACAAAAACACTTGAAATTTATTGCTGATGGGATAAGCTATTCCTATGCGCATTTCACTGGTTGCTTAGGCCAGATCATCAGGAAACTTCATCAATAAAGATTTTAGAAAAACTAAAGATATTAAACCAAATAAAACTGTTAAACGTATAAGATAATATTTGATTGTTATTTTTTACTCAGTTTGTTCTCTTGATATAGTGTGAGTTTATAGGAAAGAATTATGCAAAATAATTCAATACAGGCTAAAAATAAATCATGTACCTATAAAGGTATATTAACTAAAATAACAAAAAAATAATACAATTTGAATTTTAGCATTATTTTTTGGCAGTTTAGGATTTTTTTAGCATTATTTTAAAGCCGATTTAGCTGTAAAATATTTTTGGATATGGCCACACTGGTATTGCAGATAGCTAACAGAAATTTTATTTATATCTGCATGTACATTCAAAAAGAAGAATGAACCCTGCAAATAATAGGACCAGGACTAGTCCAAAACTAACCCAAACGTATGGAAAAAACCTGGTCTATTTAACATTACGATGTCCTAGGAGAGGACCATATAACCCACCTTTGGACCACTAAGGAGTAGTTTTAAAACTACTCCATGGTATACTCAAGAGGATTAGTTTTGAAGTCGTTTAAAAACGAAAGCATGTCGTTAAAAAACGAAGACTTGTCGTCTCACTACAATGACATGGTCCATGCTTGCATTACATCGGACCAGTCCATGGAGTAGTCCATTTTATCAAAATGGATCAGGTGGTCCAATTTTATTTGCAGGGAATATGCAAATACTCATTGGCAGCGTATACCTATACATATTCAACTTTAGCTTGTAATGGGTATTGGTACGTATGTGTATGGTTTTGATCTTTACCCATACATGTCCGTACATGTTTTCTCACTAATATTGAAAGAGTACTTAAAATTATACTTTTGTCATTCTCTGCTGAATACAAACGAAGCGAATACAAAACTATAATGAAGGTTTCATGAACATCATTATTAAGTTAAATGCAGATGTTTATTAAATAAACATTTCTTTTTTTACTAAAGAATGATTTTTTTCACCGAATTCACAATTATTTTTTTTAACAAAAAATTAATTTTATTTTTTAATTTTTTTTTAAATCGCAGTTTTAGCAATAATATTGATAAATAAATACACTTATTTCCCTAATTTTTCCATAAGGACACAATTTTTTATTTCGATTTTCATCCACAGTAACAAAATAACAGTCCTTTAATTTATTTTTAATAACACAATTCAAGAAGACTTAATTTTTAATTCAAATAGACAAGATAATTCTGTTTGAAAATAAATTATATAAATATTGTAGTTGTAATGTTTAATAGATAAAAAATATATAACAAACAAAAACTTATATAAAAATATTTTTAATAATTTCTGTTATAAAAGTATATTTTGGATGATTTTTATTATGAGGGAGAGAGGAAATAGTAAAATGGTCATATGCAAAATGTTTAAAGTAAAAAAACTAAAATATGTATATGTTGTATGTAAAAAAAGGAAAGTCTTAAAAGAAAGATTAAATAGCATTTACAGTTTTTTTTTTGATTTTTTTTTTGTTTCTTTTTTAGGTAATGATCACAATTTGCATATCAATCATGCGGCATGATATCAATGATTTAACTTAAATACTAAAAAAAATGTGGTTTGCATATCTCTTCAAAATTAGTTTTATAAAAAAATAAAATATGTTTTATGTTGTATAAAGCACTAGAAATGTTTTGTTTTCTTTAAAGTATAATATACGTGTTAGTACAAGCTCTTAAATGTTTCACTCTTTCTAATATAAAATAGAGCACAATAACAATAAGTGAATTAAATAATTGTAAAATATAATTAAAAAAAAAAAAAAAATAGTTTTGAAATATTTACATAAATATTTTCTTTTAATATTAAATAATAATGTATTAATGAAATTGGCATCATAAATATATAAAAAATATATAAAAATCTAAAATAACTAGAGTTTTTTTTTATATAAAAAATAAATAAACTATTTAAACAAGCTGCAGCACTGTTTAAAAAACAATAGTAAGGTATGCATGATAATAAGCATAAATAAAGCAAACGCTTTCGAAAGCAATGTTTTTTTAATAATATACAATTCCATGACATTTAAAAGCCAAAACCATTACTTTGATCTTGTAAACCGGTTATAATGGAATTATTTATCTTTTAAAACATGTTTGTTTTAGTCTAAACTCTAAGTAACTAACTTAAAGTCTAAAGTACATAGTATGTATATGTATATCTATTAATAAAAAAGAAATTCGATTATTTGACTGAAATTTTTTAAAGGGACACATATTCAATGCAAACACAATTCAAATTGCTTAGTTATTGATGCCCCTAATACGGTTACCACTTAAATAAAGTTCAGTGGAAATTTTGCAGTTTTGCATTGTGCAAGTGCAGTTTACAAAAACATCAAACATTTACATAGTTGAGTTGTTAAATTTCAACTTAACTTTGTTGAGTTGCTAACCAAAAAAGGGCATTAAATGTCGTTTTAAGAAAATATATTTTCAAAGTTTTAAAAATATTTTCCATATAAAATTCTTTACGAACGTTTACGTTCGAAATTGTTGAACAAGCAGTAAATACAAAATTTTTCGAATTACTTTTTTTTTGAACGTAGAAAAACTTTATCACCTTTCGATATTTTTAAGCCTTTGATTTATTTTCTTTTTTTTAAGAAGTACGTCTTGGTGCTTATACAATTTTAATTCCCCTTATTATTTTTGACAATGTTAACGTTTTTTTTTTATTTATTGAAAAACTTTAGTTGCTTTCATTTACTATAAGTTTTTAGCTGCACTTAAGTTGACATTTTTTGTTCTAAACTACAGCAATAAATGATATCGTGCATTCGAAAATGAGCCTTTCAAATTTCATTTGCTTATCAATTAAAAGCAAAACATCTTAATGATTGCTCACTGTAGTAATTGAATTTGCTTATAACTGATAAGCATCTTTTTTTTTAATTTAACTTAACATTGAAATAATTATCGTCTTATTGTTGTATTACTTTTAATGTTGACCAGCAATAAGACGTCGTTTTTTTCTTTTCTTTGAAGTTCAAACTTAAAGTTTAAAATTCCATGATTTAAGTGGTTGTTGCTGTTAATTATTTGTTTGATTTCGCTGATTTTTATTTTATTTTTTAAGGCACTTGTTTAGTCTCGATTTTTTTGTTTATGTTTTCTTTTAAGATTTTAAATCGTATTGCGATTTGTTTTACTTTTTTGTTTAGCGAATTTAAAACAAAAACAGTAATGGTGTTAATTAGTGTAAAGTGTTCTTTGTCGTTATGTATGTGTATGTGTGTGTTTTGGCACTTTTAAAAAGAAAGTAGAAAAAATAGAGAAAATAAAACTATGCATCACCTTCATCACAATTGTTTGAACTTCAATGCTGTGCAGACAATTTAAGAGAGACCAAAAAGCTTTAAAGCATTAAAAGCAGTAGCTAAAGCCACTTCATCAGGGGTCTTTTTCATAAAAGCAGCTATCATTTCCACAATGGCGGGTAAACTACATGGTTCGTTGCGTTGAAATGTACAATATCTAGAAAGTAGAAAAATATTATTGAGTTTGGGGGGTTTTAATCATATCAGATAAACATCTAACCTGTGTAAGTACAATAAAGAACGTTCAGTAATGCCAGTCTTAACATGTTGTGGGAGCTTTGAAGCTCTTGTGTTGGGATACATAAATGGTGAATCGGTTTCAACCAATAAACGATCTAAAGGTAAGGTTCCATTATCAAGTAAACGACGTACACCTGTATCTGATTTGTCCTAAAATTGTATTTTAAATAGCAGTTTTTAAGTTTAAATTTAAAAGAAAACCCTTTTTTTATTTTTTGTAACTTTTCAATGCAAATCGAATTTTGGTAAAATAGTTTTTGTTTTTGAAAAATAGATTTTTGGTGAAAATCTAAATAACAGGCAGATTTTGGCACTGTCCATTGAAAGTAATTAGTATTTGGTTAAAAAAAAAATACCAAAGTACATGTATCTTTTAATTGTAATTGAAATTAAAAGAATTTTATTAAAACTAGACAATGATTTCTTTGAAGTACTTATTTTAAACTGCCGATTACATATATTTAATGGATTTTTATATGCACAAAGTTTTTTAAAATATGTAAGCAAAAATGCTTGAAATATAGCGAAATATGCAAAAAAAAAAGCATTAATGAGCAAACATACAAATCAAGAGAAAAGGCAACTATTGTTTTGTAAAAGCTTAGTTTTCTGGAATAACACTTAAAATCTTGAACTAGTAGATACTAAGAAACCAACTTACCTTGCATAAATAACCAGTTAAACTTATATAAAATCTTCTGTCCAAATACTTGATAGCTTCTTCAGCAGTTCCCATAAAACTTCTAATAATTACCGGAGGCAAATTCTCAAACCTATACCAACAAATATGCCATACAATTAAAAGAATTCTTAAGCTCATTTCAACAAATTTTCTAATTACTTGTCTAATATATCAAGAACATCTTGTTGGGCTGAACGTTCGTGAATTAAAATTGATTTGCCCAAATTGCATGCCAATAGTAGTTGTTTTTCGAAAATTTCCTTTTGGGACTCAGGATCCGAAAAATCTCGCTGATAATCTAAGCCACAGGGACCAATTGCTACACACTCTTGTGATGCGGCAATTTCTTGGAACTCAAACCAGCTGCTTGGATCTTCAATGATTGATTTAGAATCGTGTGGATGTATGCCAGCAGTCGAATAAATAAAATCGGGATAAATACGGGAGAGACGAAGGGCTTCTTTGCTTGACTTCACTGAAGTGCCGGGTACCATAAGTTTTTGTACACCTGAAAAATTAATAAACATAATTTAATTCAAGTTGAAATTTAAACTTTACAATAGCACTAAAAAAAGAAAATGATAAAAAGAATTAACAAATATTACAAATTTTTCTTAATCAATTGCTTCTTAAATGATACAAACAATCATAACTAAACAAAGAAATGGAAAACAGATGAATTGATCAACAAATAAACAGTCTAACGAATACAAACACAAGAGGTCACATCATCGCCTACACACAAGACGACGCCCTAAAAGACAAATACGCGTATGAAGACGTTTTATGGCTCATGTTTTTTTTGTGTTTATTAGAGATGCTCTTTTGTCAAAAGAATAGGTACATTCTGGGTTCAAAAGTACTAAAGGGGATGTTAATGAAAATTGGATTAAGTTCCGAAAAATATTGAAAGTTTAACTTATTCTTTATATAGATATATTTACTTTTTTATTTTTATTTTCAATTGCGTTGTTGACGGAAGGCTTGTTATCAGGTTATATTTGTATTTAGTTATATTCACAACAACAAAATAAATTTCTTAAATGTATTTTGTTGCTGTTAATATAACTACATAACCATATGACCTGATAATCCTTTTTTTAATCTTCTATCTTAAATGAACTTATTAGAATACTGGTAGTGAATATTAGATAAATATCTCTCTGTTTGCTTTTAAAATATGTAATTATTTTGGCATATAGGGCTCATACCATATAAGCCAAATTTGGTTCTCAATTTTAATAAATGACTTTATTGGCAACACTTGCATCATCTTCTAAAATGTCATGGCCACATAACCCCACGTCTCCATGCGCTTTCGATTAGAACATGACATGACCATAACGCCGGCAGAGCAACGGTATTAATTTGTTCATGTTCTTGTATGTGGCGAATACGTGTTGATGTTCATGTTCTGATTGACCACAATTTTTGTTGTTGTGCGTTTGGTTGTATACAGAAAATACATTGTATGGCAAACATCATGGCGCACATGGATGCTAAGACGAATGCTTAGGCAACGATAGCAGCACATGGACGAAACATGAACATGAACAGTCTACACGAGTAGAATTCATGTGCGACATGCTGTTCTTACCAAGTTGATGGATGGTGGAGACGGGTAGTAAGGTACCGTTACGATTTTATAGCAAGAACAATTTTACTGTAAGCGACAAATTTCATACAAAATTTATATGAAATAAAATAAAAAAAACTCTCTCCTGTAAGATTTGATTTTTGGCGCTTACGTTATTTTCGCGGTTGGGGGTCGATATGTATATGAGCATTTCCACAGAAAATTCTACGTTTTAACACGTTACCGATCCATACATTTTAATTTGTTTCATAAAGAAAAAAATATACATATTATTTACTTTTTTGTATTTCACTGTAAAGCGCAACTAGCTTTACATTTGGTTGAAGAGAGGAAAAATTGATTGGTGGCCTAACGTGAAAAATGTGGAAGTTCCAATAAATAAATATGTATATAGGTGGATATCGCGAAATTACTACATTCTGTTGCCCGACGCATTTAGTATTAAAAATATTAGAAAATTTAAATTCTGAGAACAGGAATAAATAAAACAAAATGTCCTTTAACGAGCCGCGGAAATCAAAATAAAATATTTAAGATATTTTTAGGAAAAAATTTGGTTGCACGGTGCAAATCGTCATTACCATGGTGTGTGTCCGATTGTTTTGTGTTCAAAAATCACAGATTTTCATTAGTATCTCAAAATATATATTATAAATCAAGTACGTCAAGTTATTCAAGAAGAATGAACCAAGTCAATTTTAACTTCATAAATATAATTTTATTTTAAAATTTATGATTTTGAGACATTTTAGTCCGTGGCTAATTTTTTTGGTCATTCCCCGTGGACCAATTTGTTTATTAAAAAAAAGGCTTTAAACCGGTTTTTTGGTTAGGTGTAAACTGTCAATATAACGACAATTCTTGTTAGTTTTAAAGTTAATTGACAGAAGTGAAAAATGTAGTCAGTTGTTTGAGAGCTTTTTAAGTGTTTAGTATTTTTTGCGCATGTTCCTGAAATTTTGTCATTCTCGTGGAAGTATATTTTTCCGTTATTTATATTATAATTTCCAAATTTGTGGTATTGGTTTGTTAATTTTTGAATTCTTTATTAGATTATAATATATTTTATAAAAATTTTTGAAGATTTTCACATTTAAATCCAAAAATACCATGGGAATAATCTAAACCACGGTAATGACAAAAGGAACACGGGAATGACATTTTCAATGTAAATTGGAGATTATTCAATCTATGGTAATTATTAAATTAATTTATCATAGGATAATACACAAAGCAAAGCGATTACTTTTTGTTAAGTTTTATTTTTCTAAGTTTATATAATCCAAAGAATGGATATAACGTATTAATTTGATTAAATGTGTTTCCATAAATTGTTGTATGTGTTTTATTTAGCTACAATACATGACAAAATGTCATTACCATGCTGCTCAGTCATTAAAGTGCAGCACAAATATCATTTCCGTGGGACTATTGTCATTCCCGTGGGATTCAAAAATCATTAAAATCCTTAAATATGCATGGCCCATTGCTTATTTGTACATAAAATGGTCTTATAAAACAGTATCAACTGAAAAATAATTATTTAAACCCATTTTCGCACTTGGCCGTTTTCAATCCTCGATTGTAGTCAATTCGAGATATCGACTTATATACATATCATAGCTGGGGAATTTGGATTAGAATAAGAAATCATTACGATTAGAGAAATAAAATAATCTAATCATTAGAATTGAATTTTGATAAAAATTTCAGATTACTAATTGATTTAATTAGAAATAATCAAAAATCTAATCACAATTAGTGACGATTAGCATTTCTAATCAAATCTAATCAAAACTAATCCAAAAAATAATTGATTAGATTTCTTCATTATTTTTGATTAGATTTGATAAGAAATGTAATCGTCACTAATTGTGATTAGATAAATAAAAGAAAAAACTCCGTGCATTTTTACTTACCAATAATTTTGAATACTTTAATTTGAATAAAACAAAAATTACAATCTTACAAAAGAAAGATTTTAAATATAGCAACAAATGTGATAAATAAATATTTTCTTTTCACAAAAATAGTTGATCTAATCAAATCTAATCAAAAACTAATCAAGAAATCTAATCAATTTTTTTTTTGGATTAGTTTTGATTAGATTTGACTAGAAATGCTAATCGTCATTAATTGTGATTAGATTTTTGATTATTTCTAATCTAATCAATTAGTAATCGTCTAAAATGGCTGACTAATCATAATTAATCAATTTTTCAGCACAATTAAAATTTCTAATCCAATTGCTATTCATTAGAATTTCTAATCATTATTCCCAAGCTATGATACATATATAGCTTTGCGATCGTGCTGAAAATTTTGTAAAGTTAAAATTTCTGAGCCCGCTTCTTACAAAAACATATTTTGAAGTTATACATACTTTATTTATTTATTTCATTCACAGTAATATATAAAAGCCTACTAGGCCAATTAACATATACATATTACAAAGATATGTATATTCCTGAACAAAAATACAATTTAATTTTAATACATCGTTATAAACATACTTTCGCTAATAAAAAAAAACCGATTCAATGGCTCCCCAGCCAAAAAAAAAAAAACAAAAAAAAAGGTATTTGTTGTAATACCTCTTTCTTAAGGGCTTTCGTGCAACGTCGTGAGTAATGTATGTTTTAAATTTAAATAAAATTGCAAATACATACACCAATACCCGGGTTTGCGTCGTTTTAAAATGTGCGTCTTTTTAAAATTTTTGTGATTTCGAAGTTGCGTCGTTTTTGTTTCACTTTGCTTCGCATTGCTTCGAAGTCGCTTGTGCTTCAATTTGCGTCGTTAATATAAAAATGTTTGTACAAAGCTAAGTCTTATCCAAATATGTATGTGAAGGTTGTTTGCTGATTGCAACTGGTTTCAAATTATGTTTGATGAAGTTAAGTTTAATTTAAAGATTTTGCAGCAACGAATAAAAAAAAGCAAATGAGCTTAGAACAAAAACTGAGCACTTTGACGCGTTTTAAATCAGGGGAAAAGGCTGTTGATATTTAAAGAAACCTTGAACTAGCCCCTTCTTCAATAAAATCCTTTGCTATTCAAATGACGCTGATAAAATTAAGAAATTTGTTGAAACAAGAATATCGTTACAATATAATGAGAAGTCTCTTAATGAAAAAAAATTGAGCCACTTCGTACTACCTATTTGAATTGAAGATCGATGCGATGAATACCCTTAAAACAAATGGTTTTTCAAAATCTTGAACTTTATTTGAATTTTTAGAATAAAATTATCTGTTATAAAGTCTATCAAATTAAAATTTATTTTTTCAGCTAAAACTATGAATCTCGGAACCAATTAAATGAAAATCAATACAAATGTATGGAAAATCGTGCTTAGGTTTGCGTCGAGTTTTTCCGGTCTCAATAAGCGACGCAAGCGAGGTATTGGTGTACTTACAGTCCATTTAATTTACACACATTCTTATTTCCATTACTTAGCAATAATTGCTCAAGCAATCATTGCGCAATGAATTGCCACTAATGGCAATATGCGGTATATACATCGCAGATTTAATGGAGCAATCAAATTTGACGTTTGCCGCAATAAATATTGCTTCGTGGAGACCCGGGGTAAGGAATCGTTACGATTTTATAGCAAAAACAATTTTGTCTCAAGCGACAATCCTGTAAAATTTTGTTTTAGTCGCCTAAGGCTTTTTTTGCGGTTACGGCTCGATATACCTATACATTTAAAAAACGTTTACCTTGTGAAGGTATAAAAAGTACCAGCAATATTACAAGTATTCTAGATGTCATCACTGATCTTTATAAGGTTCGCTATACCTATACGCACATAAGTCCATTACATTTTTTATATGTATGTAATTGGAAAATTTCTATTAAATGCGAGCGTGAGTACTTACCAGCGTCTTTAGCTCTTTGAATGACCGAGTCCAGATCACGACTATATTTTTTATTGGTAAGATTTGCGCCTGCATCAATAACAATCAAATTTTCAAAACAATGTTTTATATCATCCATATCGAAACCAGCCAAATGTGATGATGACACCTCCTCAACAGAAGCAGCAGTAGTTGTTGCTGTTGCCTGAGCCATGGTTGAATAGTTTATAAATTTTCTTACAATATCGTTAAAGTTTTGATGTAATATTGCAATTTTTTTTTATATGTTTGTTGAATAATATATATGTAGATGTACGTTTATTGGTGGTACAATGTGTATTTGGATGGTATTATTTATTCTTTAGCAGCACGTAATCGTTCCCACTCTTTTCGCTCAGTCTTATGAACTCTCCTCGAATTTATTTTGAATTGTTGTTTTCTTTCTTTGTATTAAATTTTTCTTAATTTCAATTTACGAAAATAGCAATGACGAAATAATTATTATTTTTGCTGCGTTGTGGATGGATGGTCACTTTTTTATATTCTTATTTATTGGTTACATATCTTTTAGCTAAATAATTTTGTTTTATTTTTTTTATTTTATTCAAGTGGCTCCACAAAATGTATTTCTTACTAGTATGTACATATGTAATTAAATTAGGAACACCAACAATAATTCAAACGATGATTAATGTGTCAATGTCGTCACAAGGAAAAAAGCACCTTCGTTTTGTTTTCGATAACACGTTTATTTAAATAATATATTTGTTTAGTATTGTGTTTGAAGTAATTTTTATTTCGAATTTTATTATATTTAATGAAATATATTGCAATTTCTTTACCAAAAAAAATATTGTAGGAAAATTAGGAAAAAAAGAACACACACGACTGACTGGCAGGGTTGTCAGATGTGGCGATTTCTCGCCAAACGTGGCGATTTTCAAACATGTTTGGCGACCTAATTTTTGATTTGGCGACATGGCGATTTTTTTTGGCGATTTGTAAAATAGTTAAAATCGCCAACTGGCTATTTTTGATGACCTTTGAATTTGTTTTGAAATTCGTTAAATTCAATACTAAGAAATAATATTATTTTAATTCTCGTATTTTTATGAATGAAATTTCAGGCAATCCTATGTATGATAGGTATTTGAAGGTATGTTCAAATGGCTGATGAAGTTAATGAAAATCTTCTAGAAAAGTGTTTTTTATATATAAAATTGCTCTTGAAATAATAAATAGAATTCCTTAAAACACTAATATGTGTTAAGTCTATAAAAATTTTCACATTATACTTATACGTATGTGGCAATTTATTATCACAGATAATATATGTTGTTGTTAGTGATATTTTTATGAATCCTATCATACCTTTGAAAGAACTCCACTAAAACTCGCCTTCGAATTAGAATGCAATACGATCTTCTAGACGCGTTATTAGGAGTTATACAGGTATGTTCTGTAAATCACAAGATTTCAAATCACTTTTGATTTTGAAATCACAATTGTGATTAATGGGTGTTTTAAAAACCACAAAAGTTTTAACTTAGCTAAAAATGGTGGAAACAAATTAGCAAGTAATTTTAAATCGGCAGACACTTAGCTGACTGGTTTAAGATTACAATTATGAAAAAAGCATTTTGTCCAAAACAACTTTTTTGTTATTTCAAATAACTTTGACAAAAAGGGATATTCAGAACATGCCTGATAAGTTATATGAATGGGAATAGTACATGTTGCACTTCTTTTGTACTTTCGTTGAATAAATGTAATCCCCTCACAATGTATTCCAAATTAGAAGACAAATAGCGAGAATTGACGATGAAGCGTTTTAGATATATAATAAAACTGAAACTGTTGTATACATATAGTGAATTTCTAATATTTGTTTAGTACTAGTCGCAAAAAATCTTTTTTTGTTGCTTTAAGTAGACTACTATAAATTATTTTATAGTAAACATCGTACCATTTTTGTGTTCACTTACTATTTTTATTTCGCTCTAAATTAAAATTAAGCAAAATACATATTATGGCGACTTTTTTGAGTTTTTGGCGTATTTTAGCGATACGGAACTAATTTATATTTTTGTTTTATGATCAATGTTTTATTTAATATTATTATTATTGAGGTTTTTTGTTTTCCTCACGGGCTAATATGATCAATCGTTTTTTACCAAATGTAACTAAAAAACATTTATGGTTCATTTATTTTCTATAGTTTTTAGGATTTTTAAAAAATATTTTAAATAATTTAAAAAATAAAGGCTTTGGCGATTTTTGATATTGAATTTGGCGAAAAAGGTCAAAATTAGTCTGACAACCCTGCTGACTGGCGGTAGTGATAACCAAGGCGAATTCATAAAGGTGACATTTTCCAGTCATCTGCTTATTGTTTATTTTTTTGTGTGAATACTGAATGTCAAGCTTTGTTTACATTTTGTGAAAAAATGAATTTAAATTTAAAGTTCAATAAAAATTTAAATAGTTGAAAAAAACTTATTTAAATTATATAAAACAAAAAAAAAAGTGAAAAAATATAAACACAAGAAATTAAAAATGCGTAAGGAATAAGTGGAGCCATAATTAATTTGCAATTGAGGAGTTTCTTAAGCAATTGTGTATATTTTATTAACAAAAAAATTTCCTTTTTTATATTTTCAACAAATATTTTTGACATTCACTCTAACTTTTTACAAAAACAAAATACAATCGACGAAACGTCGGGAACAAAATATTGTAATTAAAAATTGAATTTTATTTACATTGAAGAAATTTAGGCCCTATTAGCTTGACAAAAATAATATTCAAAATACATAGTATTTTTCAATAAAAAGGGATAGGATGAATTTATTTTGTGTGTAAATTCATCTTTAAATTTATACTTTCCCCGTTTGAAGAAATTGTGTCGTTATTTTTTATAAGTGGGGTAAGCAAATCATTTGTATTGAAAGAGTTATTATGACGTTGCAGCAAATGAGAGATATATACTTAGATTTAGAAAGGCGTACAAGTAAAAAGTTTAAATAGATCACTTAGTTAATTATAATACATTATGAATTCATAAATAAAATATTTATTAAATTTAATTTTAATGAAATTAAAATTAATTTTATTTAAAGTATGTAGCAAAAAAAAGTATATAGAGTTTTTTTAAATATGCTTACTTTATTGAAAAAAGTAGTAAATTTACATAAAATCTATGTTCTTGTACAAAATTTAACTTAGATAATTTTTCAAAAATAAAAATGTTAAATAACTTTGCTATCATTTGTAAATTTTCAAAGTTTTTAAGTAATTTTAACAAAATAATTAGATACTTTTTCGAACATAGAAATTACCTAAGTTAATAGTTTTATTACCAAAGAAACTTATGGCGATTTCTTTTCTGAGAAAAATGTTGCATTAATGTTACATGTTCTACATTTTTGTGTTCGTTTGTACAAAAAATACAACTGTGGGAAAAATTTTCAAGTTCTTTTGTGAATATGTTGATGAAAAACATGCAAAACATGTTGCATGTTTTACCCTTACTTTAACTTAAGGTGTTCAACTGCCCTGTTCTAAAACTTTGGTGCTTACTACTTTGTTTGTACAACAAATGTTTTATTTTGTTCGTCATAATTCATACCGCTCATAATTTTGTTAAAAATTGATTTTAAAACAAAATATAAAAATATTTACAAATTAAAATCAAAAAAAGTCTATTTATATTATAATCGTTTTAATTTTTATAAGCCATTAGTGATGTTAATATTTGTTTCCAACCCGTAATAGCATGCAGAAACTGCTTAAATAGCTTTAAAAATCGCTTATTAAGTACATTAATGATGAAAGTGTAATAGTTGTAAATAAAAGCACTAATTGTGTTCTATTGAAATTGCACAACATGTAACACTTCGAGTGATTTTAGGTAACATTAGAAAATGTTACATGTATGTACTGTAACATATTTTTCTCAGAAAAGAAATCGCCATTAGATACTGCCATGCTACCCTTGCGCTTAGTTAATTTTATACCTATGAATTTTTTTGTGTATACATATGCATGAATATTTTTAAATTAAAGTTTTTTATTTTTCTATATTTTAATAAGCAGTTGTTTCTTTAAAATAAAACATAAATAAAAAAAATAAATAAATGCAAGAGGAATGTCAAAAAATAAATACAGAAAATACTATTCATGTCTTTTTTTCTATACTGCTTACTTCTCTTCTCCGCTCGCTTTCAAACTTAAAAAGACATGATTTGAAAATAGGGGAAAATCATCATGAAAATTGGGTATTATATATATTATGTATATTCACCCCTATCGTGAATAATTTTTCCCTCGTAATCTTTCCCCTTTTCACAAATTTGCGATCATGAACAACTCCTATGAAAAAATGTAATTCAAAGGAGAATAATAACGTGAAAAAATGTTCACGGGAAAAATTCCCCTTATCGTAAACAATTTTTCCCCTCGTAATTTGTTCGCATTTCCCTTAGATTTTCTCACTTTATTTTTGCTAGGGAAGAGAACATGTATGTATGTAAGTAGGTACTCCTGTAAATCGAATATTAAGGTTTAATAAAGATAAAAAGGCACAAGCCAATATATTGCTCAACAAAATGCAAAACAACAGGTCGATTGCCTGCGGATTTGTGAAGTTTCGATTTACTTGGTGTCAGAATTTTGGAAAATATTTTACTATGTACATTAAATTTAAAAAGTGCAAAAAACTTACGTTGTAATCAAACAATCCCTTCAATACTAATTATTTCCCTTCGAGGGGAATGAAAATTTCACGGGAACAAAAATTCCACTTGTTATTTACGATAGGGGTGAATATTTCACAACAGCGATTTTTGTGACGATTTAACTAAGTCAATTTGACGTTTTACAACAAATTGTATCTGGCAACTATAAGAATACCACCCACAGTTGCTAATTTTCGTACAAAATGAAATGGACAATTTTGAGAGTATATAACACAAACCGTAATTGTTAACAGCTGAAAGTACAATGTTGTTATGCAAGGTATATTTACACAAGGTAAGCTCGTTGGCCCATATGTTTGTCAGCTGTTTACCTCATTTGGAACACGTTGGTTCCTTGTGTTTGTTTACATACTTATGGTTAGTGCGCGCCATTTTGAATTAAAAAAGTGTAAAATTGTGAAAAACATTTTATTTTTGTGAAATTTTAATTCTTGCAAACAAAATACATTTAAATGCATTATTTTTTGCAATAATACTTTATTTTTATGCTTGAGAATGCACAATATATTAAAAGTTGCTTCAGCTTATTATTCTGAACTGCACGTGTTGTTTTTTTTTTCAATTTATGTGTTTATTTTAAAGGCACATTGTTGCGTTTTTTTTGACACCATGGTTCCAAATACAAAAACAATTTGGCGTGTTGTTTTTGTCTTGTTGTACTTGTTGTAGCAACGAGTTTACCTTGTGTAAATACACCTTGGTGTTATGTGAGTTTTGAGTGAAAGACCTAATTTAGCAGGAAGAGAACATGCTGTTCCTTTTTCCCCTCTCACCCATAAACACAGACTTTCTGAAAGAAAACTTTCATAGTGTGAACCCAGACTTAGATAGATTTAAAGCGGCTCATACACTTGCAATAAAATTGTTCAATTTTACGTATTGTACAATTATGTGTACAATGTGTACGTAATATTCGATGGTTGCAGTGCGATTTAACGTTTTTAGACAATTTTTTGTTAGGCTATGTTAAAGCTCATGTCTGTACACACATGCCCGCTTCAATTGACGCATTGGAAGACAACATTGAAGCATTTATTCATGAGATACCGGCCGAAATGTTGGAAAGAGTATGCCGAAATTGGACTTAGCGGATGGACCATTTGAGGCGCAGTCACGGTCAACATTTGCATGAAATAATCTTCAAACATTAAATTATATGGACTGTACTGCCGATTCAAATAAAGATTTCATAAATTTTTCTGAATTTTATGTGTTTATTTTTTAACTTTCCTATAGCTCTTAAAAAATCACCCATTAGTTTGTTTAAAAATAAATAAATTATACCCATGTACTTGTGAAGTTGATCAACAAATTTCAATGGCATAAACTTCAAAAATTGTTTTTTATTAGAGAGAAGTGAAAAGATAATTCCATTTCTTTTCCTCTCTCTCCTAAAAACTCAAGACTTGAAGAGTCAAACTTAGACAGTAAGTGCTGGTTCACACACGTCAAGTTTGACTCGTTAAGTCTTGAGTTTTTAGGAGAGAGGGGAAAAGAAATGGGCTTCTCTTTTCCCTTCTCTCCTAACATAGCGTTTACATTTGCCAGTACTGGCAAGACAGTAGCAATTCATTCAAACTTTTTCACTAATACATAAACAGTTTTAGAGCTATTTTGTTTTTGCATTGTTTTGCCAACTAACATAGCGTTTACATTTGCCAGTACTGGCAAGACAGTAGCAACCCTGTAGGAAGTCAAACCCATTTTTAAATAACTTCAAACTGGTTTTTTTATAACCACAACTAGTTGATTAAGTGACTTTTTTCCTTGTCGACAACTCATTATTTTAACATGGGCATGTCATAGGCAGTAGTCAATTGGCCATCTTTGCATGACTTTTTAACTGACTACTAATTACTTATTTTTAAACCTATTTGTATTCATTTAATAAAATAGTCAGTTTATAATAAATTATTTAAATTTTAAATAATTCTTGTCAAAAAAATGTACCCTGTAGTAAATTAAATAGTCAGTTGCAAAAAACACTAACTATAAATTAACTATTTTTCAAATGACTACAAATTGGTTTAAATCTCATGCAGATATCAACTAAACATATTGCATAGAGGCACACGTAAAACACAAATAAAAGCAAAATAAGTAAAACAAGCATGCCATGAAGTCAAATGAAAAAAAAATATTACAAACATATTTAAATAATTAAAAATAATTGAAAATTTAATCAATACAAATCTGTTTATATGCAAGCAATTATGTAGCGTTTTTATTTCAGCATGTATTATACATCATCATTTAAAGCAATTTGAAGCAAAATTTGCTTAAATAATTATTTCTATATAAATATGTACATATATATAAAATTCATATGTATGTATGTTTATATGTATGTACATATATTTTTTTGACAAAAAATTTTTTAAATTAAATAATTTATTATAAACCGACTATACTATTAATTGACTACAAATTGGTTGAAAAATAAGTAGTTAGTAGTCAATTTAAAAGTCATGCAGAGATAACCAATTGACTACAGCCTATGACATGCCTATGTTAAAATAGTGAGTCGTCGACAAGGAAAATAGTCACTTAATCAACTAGATGTGGTTATAAAAAAACCAGTTACTTAAAAATGTATTCGACTTCCTACAGGGTATTTACATACATATATGTATATGTATGTATGTATATCTATAAGTATTTTGATTTAGAAATAATTATTTAAGAAAATTTTGCATTAAATTGCCCTTAATGGTGATGTATAATAGTGCTGAAATAAGTACGCTACATAATTGCTAGTACATAAACAGATTTGTATTGAATTAATTTTTAATTATTTTAATATGTTTGTATACATTTTTTTCATTTGACTTCATGGCATGCTTGTTTTACTTATTTTGCTTTTATTTGTATTTTACGTGTGCCTCTATGCAATATGTTTGGTTGATATCTGCATGAGATTTAAACCAATTTGTAGTCATTTGAAAAATAGTTTATTTATAGTTGGTGTTTTTTGCAACTGACTATTTTATTTACTACAGGGAATTCATTCAAACTTTTTCACTAATACATAAACACTTTTACAGCTATTTTGTTTTTGCATTGTTTTGCCAACTAATATGTATATGCTTACTGTCTTGCCAGTACTGGCAAATGTAAACGCTGTGTAATATGTATATGCTTACTGTCTTGCCAGTACTGGCAAATGTAAACGCTGTGTAAAAGAGAGTTTTTAGCAAAGAGGGGAAAAGAAATAGCTTGGAATAGAAAGGAAATGGAAAGTTACCACCAGAACCGATCAGATGGGGTACATGGATGAAGGCGGCATCGTTTAATGCAGATAATATAAAGGGAATAACAGAGGTTAGATAAGTATTATCAACAAACAACATTTTAAATATAGGATCGTTGTCAAAAAAGTGGGTCATCGGTCTATTAAAATTTTTTTATGAATAATTAGTATTGTAGTTTATGAATATTATTTTTATCAAGCTAATAGGGCCTAAATTTATTTCTTCAATGTATGTAAATAAAATTCAATTTTTAATTACAATATTTTGTTAATTTTTTTTATTTCATAATAAGAATTTCTTTTATTCCACAAACATTCGGATAATAAATATTGTTTGAAATTAAAAAAATCAATATGGATTTTCCCAAAAAAATCAATATTTTCATAGTGCTGTTAAAATGAAATTTTAAAATCATACATCCGAAAACTCATTATTGTTGGACAACGACGATATGCACTTACTTGAGTTTTGTAAAGGAAAAAAATCTAAATTTTAATTTTAGGTTCTTGAAACACTGAACGCAGAAAATGCTGAATCTTTAAAATTGACAAAAGAACTGATAAAAAATTCCCAACACTTTCGGGATGTTATATGAATCGCTAAGTGCAAAAAGGGAACTACTTCGATACATTAGTTTTGAGATAATTTGATTAAAACAGTGTAATTAATATTAATAAATGCAAGTTGTATGTTCTTAGCTCGTAGACAGAAGTTGTGGCTTTAATTTAAAGTTGTCTTAGGCGACACTTTTTATACTGGTTTCTTAGCAATACTAAAATAAGGTACATAAAGTAAATGTCAGAAGTTCACTTTCTGCACTAAATGATTCATATATATTAAGTCGAATTTCGAAAGAGTTGCCGAAATCATAACTACCTTGAAAGCGAAGGGTCTGCCATTAGTCAAGTCAATGCATTTATTTAAGGAAGTTAAAAATATTTTTGTAACATACACGGAAATAAGTTTATTTTCTAAAGTAATCAATTTCGTTTCTTAAAACATGAAAATCCATAATCTAAGAAACGTTTTGCGTAAACCAAGCAAGACATATATTTAGAATAAGTAGTTTTTGGCTTGGAGGGGAATCATGCAAAAATTTTTGTGTTCAAGCCATATTTAGTAAATAATTCTTTCCGTCTAACTGGTGATTTTGGAATGGATTTAAAACAGAAATTTAAAGACGTTTTGAAAAGAAATACAGGTTTTAATACCATTTAAAAATTAATAATAATTTAAATCTAAATATCAAAGATCTTTCTGGACCTGAACCCGTTACAAATGATAATATCATTACATATGTATATTATCAGTGGTTTCACCTTCTTGGTCCCTTTTGGTCCGCAAAAGTTCTATTCAACTAAATTTGAAATTTGACAAAAATATAGTAGTTTAGAAATTTTTTTTTGAGTAATTTCATTAAAATTAAAAAAGTGTCAAACAGACGTGTCCAAACGAGTACAAGAGTATATACAGGGTTAAAGAAAACACTTTCACCTTTCTATCAGTGGTTTCACCTTCTTGGTCCCTTTTGGTCCGCAAAAGTTCTATTCTACTAAAGTTGAAATTTGACAAAAATATAGTAGTTTAGAAAATATGTCCTAACATCTCAAATATAAATAACACAACAGTCGCAAATATTATCTTTTTAAAGATAACAAGACTACCAACCTAGCAAAAAAGCAAGCAGGTCATTATCGCTGATAGTTTTTGTGCAATTTCTTTCGGATTAAATATTAAAAAAAAACACTTTTTTCTAAATTAAAAAAAGAGTTGTGTTTAACAACATGGCACAACCACAATAACCAATACTTTGACCTAATTTTTTCGCTACCTTAGTTTTAATATGTTTACTATTAAATGAAATCGGTGACAAACAAAAATTGGACTTTTGGCCAATGAAATTGAATTTTCAGCCACTGTGCGTCGTAAAGTTGCCGTGAGCGTGCGTGAATGTCAGACTGAAAAATATTTGTACATGAAGGTATCCCAACAAACACGGAGGTTTGATTTCAAATTGAATATGATTTCAAATCAAACGTTTTCTCAAAATCATTTGAAAATCAAATAGAACGCGCTCTAATTGATAAATATTACACTGCTAATTCGAGCTGACATTTACAGCAGCCTTTTTTTACTTTTACACAACATGTATGCATTTTGCAGTGGGGAATGGGGCAAGTGCACTGCTAAATACATGTCGTGTACAAGTACCTTAAGCAATTTTGTCTGTTGACTTTTCGCAGTCATTTTTCGAAACAAATTACCAGATCTATATAATTAAAAATAAGAAGGTTACCTAAATTGGACTAATTTAAGGCATTTTATTTTAAAACATGTAAAATTGTTAATGTTTAGGCCTTTGTGCCTTTAACTCTTAGTGTCATATGCATACACATCTGTGGCATTTTGACAAAACATCTTAAGTCGAGATAAGATAGCAAAGTCTGGGTTCACACTATGAAAGTTTTCTTTCAGAAAGTCTGAGTTTATGGGTGAGAGGGGAGGAGAACATGCTGTTCCTTTTTTCCCTCTCACCCATAAACTCAGACTTTTTGAAAGAAAACTTTCATAGTGTGAGCCCAGACAAAGTGAGCCCAGTGAAAAAATCATTTTTATCAAATAATAAAATAAACAAAAATTAAAGAAAAATTTCGTTTTTAATACAAAATTTTAAAAACGTTACCAAAAATGTTTTTTGAATGAAAATTCGTACGATTAACAACATTTTTTTCGACTTTTTAAATTTAACTTAAGATGTTTTGTCAAAATTCCACAGATATGTAGTAAGTACATATGTTTGTACGTACATACATATGAACATACATGAGGTTTGTGTTTTTAATATGTGTGGTTATTAATTATGCATAGGAAAAAGGTAATAAATATTTATTTATCGATCGAACAAACCATTTAAACAACAGAAAATAGTTTTTACTAAAAAGTGTTACCTTTTCCAAATGTAAGCCAAACTAAATTGTCATTTTGAGATCATTTATATCACACGTCAACAATAATGACTAACTGTCAAACAATTAAGTTGTTTTAAGTATAAATAAGAAGACAAAACAAAACATCATGCCATAAAAAAGGTTCATATGCACACACATTATACATATGTACTTACATAAATGTAAGTTAATGTATGTATATGCATATCATGATAATATGTATCCATCAGGCGCGGATTCAGGGGGGTGAAAATAAGGAAATTTCCCCCCCGTAAATTATAAAAATATATTTTGTTAATTTCGATAATACATGAATTCCCAATAAAAATATTTTTTTAATGTACAAAATTTTTGGAAATCGCAGCAAGGTTTTTTTCGTTTTTTTTTATGGAATCTCTAACGAAATTTTCAATAAGTATTTTTTAATGAATGAATCTCTAACGATTTTCAATCCATATTTAAATCCTAATAGTTATTTATTAGATATTTCCAATGAAACATCTAATTTACCGTATCCAATTACTTATTATACTACATTCAATCCCAGCAGGTGCCATCTATATCCAAAGACTAAACGTTTGACTTGATAATGCGTGCGGTTGAATTATTAAAAAGCCTTAGAATTTTCAATATATATGTATGTATGTATGTGTTATATGAATCAAAATTCTACTCGATAATTTTTGACGAAAGCAGTGATTTGTCGGGGAAACGCCAGATTTCCTTATCTTTAAGATTTTTCAACATACAACAAAAAGTTTTTAGGGAAGAATTTATTGGATTTGTTGTAAACTCATTTGAAGAGGCTTCAAAAGATATTGATGACGTTGATGTGTCAATTGATGCGAAGGAACTATCATCAATAGTTTTTTAAGCTTTGACAAATTTTGATATTGACCTAAAAACTTGTGTAGGAGATGGAACAGATGGGTGTCCTCTGATGTCAGCAGAAAATGGAGCTGTTCAAAATTTCTGGAAAAGGGACAAATGCGAAACAAACGCCTTGCTACTCCCATAAATCGAACAACTCAATTTCTAAAAGCAATAAAGTGTCATTAATACAAAAAGTTGTATCATTTGTTAAAGAAACGACAAAAATTTTTAAATATAATCATCCTAAGCAAAAACAGTTTTAGCAAAGTATTTGGGAGCCAAACTCTCTTCAGTATGCGTCTTTGCAACAAGTGCACATTTTATAGTAGAAGCTTTGGAAAAAATATCTGAGTGGAAAGGATGTAGTATCTCTACCTTTATATTAAGGAACTCCTTAGTACGTTTGAACTTATTTGCGGAATATACATATTTAGTGTGATACTTGTTGTAACACAGCCACTAAGTATCATTTTACAAAAGCAAGATATAGATCTTCAAAAAGGATCAAGCCTTATCAAAATTTTAATCATGTGCCTTGAAGAAAAAAGAAATAAAGCCGAAGAACAATTTAAAGCGATTTTTGAAAAAGTTAAAGTTATTTGCGTTCAAATCGAGGTTCCTATCGAAAAGAAAAGATTTAAACGAAAAAATCACATCCAAAATGTTGAAGATTACTACCGAGTTTTAGGTTACTTTCCTCTAATTGAATTTATTTTAGAAGATCTCATAACAACTTTTTCAATAGATATCCCAAATGTATTGAACCTAAACTTCTACCTCAGAGTGTAATCAAGTCATATACAGATACAAAACTGTTAAAACTACAACTAGGTGATGAGCTGATTATATTTGATAAAAGAGATAAACACCTACTAAGATCTAAACTTGAGCCGGATCTATCAGATAACGTTGTAGATGCTTTAATAAACTGTGATGAAGATAATTACCCAAATCTAAGAAAAATATTTAAAATTTTCGTTTCAATGCTCGTCAGGAAAGCTACGAACGGGAGGTCATTTCCTACCCTTCGACGAATAAAAACATGGCTCAGATCAACAATGACAGAAGATAGACCGAACTGTCTAAATTTGCCTCACAAGGAAATCATAAATTGCTTATTTAAAAAGATTAATGTATATTAAACTGATCTTATATTTTATTTAACCTTTTTGTTGAGTTTTTTTTTTAATATAATATACGCATATTGTTTTTAATAAACTTTTAAAAACAAATTTTTTACTTTTTTGTATCATACAAAATTTCCCCCCCGTAAGGCTCAAGCTGGATCCGCGCCTGGTATCCATATGTGTACACTAGAGGCTTCCAACGTTGTATAGCCATGTTTCAAAGTGATTCTATTTATAATAAAAAAATTTTACATTTTCTATGCAGATATTTAAATGAAACGGCTTTTTTAACGTTAAAAGTCCATAAAAGGGTTAATTTTTTCTATTGAAATATTAATTACGAAAATATGTAGTTAAGTCAACTTTCATAAAAATATGTCATGAAAAGTAAAAAAATTTACCTTTGACCCTTGGCGTGGTTCGATTTTGACTAAATATTTAGAATAAAGTCCTTGTAGCTTGTGTCATTGAACTCGACTTTGTTGGAAATATCTCACAATTTTGAGTCTTTTGAATAAAATATATTACAAAAATTACAAAGTCTCATAATGTCCACAACATGTTTACAAACTCGAAAGCATAGCCGGCCTTCGGCCGGGCGCAAGGATTTTCCCTTTTGGGCGCAAGGATTTTCTCCCCTATGTTGTAACAAATACCGGCAGCGCTTACTAAAGCGTCTCGGCATAGCCGGCCTTCGGCCGCGCGCAAGGATTTTCTACTCTATGGTATAACAAAAACCGGCTTCGCTAACTAAAGCTTCTCTGCATAGCCGGACTTCGGCCGGGCGCAAGGATTTTCTCCCATATGATATAACAAAGACCGGCTTCGCTAACTAAAGCTTCTCTGCGCAGACGGCATTTGGGCGGGCGCAAGGATTTTTTCCTTTATGGTATAACAAGTACCGGTTTTGCTAAGTAAAGTTTCTAAAATCTGCCTTGTTTCCGAACGAAGGCCGACTTCGCAGATAAGCTTTAGTTATCGAAGCCAGTATTTGTTATACCATAGAGGAGAAAATCCTTGCGCCTGGCCGAAGGCCGGCTGGGCAGAGAAGCTTTAGTTAGCGAAGCCGGTTTTTGTTATACCATAGAGGAGAAAATCCTTGCCCCCGGCCGAAGGCCAGCTGTGCAGAGAAGCTTTAGTTAGCGAAGCCGGTACTTGTTTTTATCAAAGAGGAGAAAATCCTTGCGCCCGGCCATAGGCCGGCTATGCTTTCGAATTTGTAAGCTATGCTTTCGAGCTTGTCCACGGACACTATGACACTGGACGTTATGACATGCCACCTTTTTGCAATATGTCCCGTTATTTTTATAAATAACATTAAGGAATTCATCGTATAGTAATAATGAATTATTTGGACAAATAGTTTGCCCGAAAAAATGGGCTATTTTTCATATAATATATATAAAAAATCACCCAATAGTAACAAAATATAGCCCAACAATTTTGGGTCACTTTTCATATGAATTCAGGCCCAATTTTACATGGAATTTTTTTGGGCGATTTTTCATTTATTTTTTTGGGCCATTTTTCTTTGGGCGATTTTTCCTACAGCCTAATTCTTAGCCGGTTTTGGGTTTTTATACCTTTTTTAAAAGAGTTTTACGACCAATTTCAGTTAAAACTAAATATTACTTTAACTTGGCAGTTAATTATTCGATACACCTTTCATATATCAAAAATATTTTTTTATGAATACGGGGGTAAATCTTTAAATTTAATACAGTTACATAAACAACATGATATTTGAAAATTAATCAAGTTCTTTTGAATATAAGATTCTAAAATGACTATCTTAAATAATATATAAATGACTATCTCAACAATATTTCAAATGAAATCCGTCTTACAATCTGTTCCGAAAGGAAGCAAATCTAACAGTTGCACTACCGTTAGCTCCTTTTCTTCATCAAAATATTTAACAAGAACACATAGCTGTGCTCTCATCTACGAGGACAGAACATCATTATTTTTGTTTAGATTTTTCTTGCGTTGCTTTAACGTTTTGTATTATTTTACTGCACACAGTTCTTCCCAATTTGCTCCTTTTTATAATAAAGGGGTCTGAAACTATTTTTTTTATAGCGGAACTAAGTCAGAGTTCATACGGCTCATGCCTTATTGACAAGATTCTTCCTTTTTCTTCTTTGAACATGAATTGGCGTTCAAATGATTCATGTCATGTTGACGACATGTTTTTTATTTTATACAGTAGTGCGTATGCATGTGTGCTTTTTTGATATTGAAAACAATAACAAAATTAAACAACGAATGAAAAAGCATCTGTGTACTCGTTTCTTTTCCCCTCGTCCCTCTCGCCTATAAAGTAGCAATCATGTCAATAAGACATGAGCCTTATGAACAAAGACTAAGTGATCTACTACATGTAGCGCAACATTGTACTCTGCAAAAAGTAGTCTTAGTGCATTTAAAAATCTATTACTCAAATTCTATTACTCGCTTTGAAAAAAAGTCCAGTCTTTTAAATACTAATACCTAAAGAATTTTTTTGTGCAATTTTGTAAACAAGTGCTTTCTTGGTTCGGATTTCTCATATTTTAAAATCTTGCTACATGCCTTGCATTTACATTGAAATTGTTCCTCTTTTTTTTCCGTTATCCTTTAAATTTAGATATTTGCAACCACTCCGGCCGGAACTTTGCTTCCTATATTTGCTTTGGTTGCCTTCGTTATCACAAGAATCTTTGACATCCTAAAAAACAACTACATACTAATGTTTCCGTGTACTACTAAAATATTTATTTTTTATAACCTTTTTCTTAAAAACAACGTCATTTTGTGGATACAAATGCAATTTTTTATAATTTCCTATACATTCTATTAGATTTTGCTTACTGCTTGGAAAAGATTTTTGTTTAATAAATGCGGTAAAGTATATATGTATGTTTGTACATACATATTAGTGTCTCCAACTTTTTGAACCACAAACAACTTTGGAAATATATTTTTAAGCGATTAAAAAACGTTTTCTCTGCATTTATTTCATAAATAATGCGATATGACGAAAAATACCTAGATTCTGTCCGATTTTTCCTTCGCTTCTACTTCCCCAACAAACACGGAGGTTTAATTTCAAATTGAAAATGATTTGAAATCAAACGTTTTCTCAAACAACAAACGTTTGATAATGATTTGAAAATCATAGCGATCTAAACAAAAAGGGGAAATTATTTTCAAATTGAAACATGCCTTTATTTTCAGCTTGCTTTCAAACGTAATTCTCAAATGTTTTTCAAATGTGGATTATAATACAATGTGGGATGTAAATAAAAATATTTTATTTTTTTTTAATTTAAATTTTAATATTTATTTAAATAAACTGTGAGATAAACATTCGGCACCATAGCTTTAAGGTGAAATAATGTTCTTTCCGTCCTCTAATTCTTGCAAAGACGACATTTGCCACCTTTTATTTTGAGGATTGTAGCTCCGCAATCGTTCAACAAACTTTCTTCACTTTCCCGTTTTATTTTCCTTTTTTTCGTATTTTTAATCATTGTAATTACTCACAAATAATTTTTATTTTTCACAAGAAATAAACTGTTCACTTTATTCAAAATTTATTTTTAATAGTAAAACACATTTAACCACAAAGTAAAAAATGTACCTTTAATCGCCATTTTTAATGCTTTTTTCGCTTTAGTGCTGCCAAGTTTATTTTTGATTTATATTTAACATTTGAAAAATATTTGACATCAAATTGATAAAACATTTGATATCAAATGTTTATTTTGAAATCATTATCAATTTGAAGATAAATGTTAAATCAAACAATTGAAAAACGTTTGAAAATTGTGTTTGATGTCAAATTATAAAGTCATTTCATATCAAAGGTTTGACTTCGTGTTTGTTGACATTTATTTTTCGCTTTACCCAACAAACACGGAGCTTTGATTTCAAATTGAAAATGATTTGAAATCAAAGGTTTTCTCAAACGACAAACGTTTGATAATGATTTGAAAATCATTTGAAAATCATAGCATTCTCAACAAAAAGGGGAAATTATTATCAAGTTGAAAAATGCCTTTATTTTCAACTTGCTTTCAAACGTAATTCTCAAATGTTTTTCAAATGTAGATAGTAATACAATATGGAACATGAATAAAAATATGTTATTTTCTTAATTTAAATTTATTATTTATTTAAATAAACTTTGAGATAAATATTCGGCAACATAGATAAAAGATGAAATGAGGTTCTTTCCGTCCTCTAATTCTTGCAAAGACGACATTTGCTCCCTCTTATTTTGAGGATTGTAGCACCGCGATCGTTCAACAAACTTTCTACACTTCCCGTTTTATTTTCCTTTTTTTTTGTATTCTTACTATCATATTCATAAAAAATATTTCAGGTTTATGAAATGATTTTTCTATGAAAATTTGTTTAATAAACCTTTTATTGTTTAAAAATATTTTTTATGAATATGGGGGTTAATCATTGGAATTATTCAATAATTTTTAATTAGCACAAGAAATAAAGTGTTCACTTTAAATATTTTTAATAGTAAAACACTTGTAACCATGAAGTAAAAAAATTTAACTTTAATCGCCATTTTAATGCTTTTTACGCTTTAGTGTTTCCAAGTTTATTTTTGATTTGAATTTAACATTTTAAAAACCTTTAACATCAAATTGATATCAAATGTTTATTTTGAAATCATTATCAATTTGACTATAAATAATAAATCAAACAATTGAAAAACGTTTGAAAATTGTGTTTGATGTCAAATGATAAAGTCATTTCATATCAAAGGTTTGACTTCGTGTTTGTTGGGTAGTATTGTCAAGTTTATTTTTGATTTGAGTTTAACATTTGACAAACATTTGACATCAAATTGATCAAACATTTGACATCAAATGTTTATTTTCAAATCATTACCAATTTGAATTTAAATGTTAAATCAAACAATTGAAAAACGTTTGAGAATTGTGTTTGATGCCAAATTATAGTCATTTCATATCAAAGGTTTGACTTAGTGTTTGTTGTGTAAGTAGTACTTAACTGCAAGTTTGATTGTATGACCGCAAGCGAGTGTATTTGTTGGTGTTCATTTAATGCGATTTTTTTGCAATCTCACAAAGCCGTTCTCTAATAAGTACCAAAAATACCAACATGTAGAGATTTTCCCCTACTTCTGGCAACACTGATTGTAATCATAATTGTTATCATAAATCATACGCCACGTATCGCCTTAATTTAAGGAAGTAAAACACAAATTGTAGTTTTTTTGTTTGTTTTGAATTCTTTATTTTTTTTTTAACAATAATTAATCAATTATTTGTTTCTTTTTCATGTTTGTTTTATAGTATTGATTTAATTTGTTATTATTTTATTTTATTGTTTAAGGTAGTTATTTTTTCTCTAATTGTATTTTTTTTCTTGTTTGTTTTGGTTGCATGTATTTATTTGTTTTGTTTTATTCTATTCTTTGGTATCGTTTTCACAAAAACATTTATGATTATGCTGTGTTTGCTGGTATTATTTTTGGTTTATTTGTTTATTTATTATTTATTTACTCTCTTTTGATTAAAACAATAAATATGTTGTATGTATATGTATATATTTGTTGCTAAATATAGTTTAATTTTTTTTTTTGTAGTAATTTTAAGTTGCTTTATCTATATTTAGTGGCATTGTATGTTTTGAAGCAGTTTCGGTTTTATTTAAATATAAATTTTTTTTTTAATAATTTTTTTTAAAATTTATTTAAAATTTTTTGGTTGTTGTTTTTAGTGGCTTAACGGAAATTTGCATATATGTACGTATGTATATATTCATATATGTATGTATACATAAAAATAACTATTAAAAATTTTTCATATAATTTTTTATTTAACTTCTATTATGAAAAGAACGCCTCAAATAAGTATTTAAAGGTTTATTTTAAGGTTAAGGAGTACACAAATCTTATAATGCAGCAAAAAAAGTTTTAATTGCAAATTTTGGATTTTCTGAAGTTTATAGTATAATTTGGGAAATGGGTTTAGTTCGAGAGACGGTTCAGTTTTCGTGCATTAAAGTTTTAAATTTTTGAGCTCCTGATAATTTCAAATATTTTGTGTTTTAAATGCTACAATTACTACCAATATTATTGCTATAGCTAAAAGTACTGCTGTTAGAAATATTCTATAGCAGTAGCAATATCATTAACATGTTTTGTTGTTATATAATTTCTACAGCAGTATATTAAAAAAAAAAACAAATTCGATAATAAAACATTAAATAACAATAGAGCAGTAGTTTAAAAATCAAATTATTTGCTACTTTTTCATTTCTGGTTTGTTTTTTGTCTTCTACCTGTTTCAGACTATGCGCCATGTCCCCGCAAAAATATTAGTATTTTTGCTTGTTGTCCCTACGAAAACTCGTATTTGTTTGGATGTTACGTATTTTGTTGCCAGTTGCTTGATATTACATTTCATACGATATTGTTTACCTCGAAAGCTTTTCTACAGCCTTTTTCATTAATCCCCTGCTTCAGATAACATTTCAGTGCGACATGTCGCATAGACTAAATCAAATAGTTGTTAAGGAACAATAAGAGTAGCTTTTGAAGAAGCAGCAAAAGAGCAAAAAATAAAACAAAGTCGTCAGTCGTGTTGTATTGCCGAAGTTGGCAATTAAATGTAAAAAAGTGTTTTCCTTATTATACGATCCTAAAAAAATAATTCTTATATGATTTCGATGAAAGTATCTTTTGCTTAATTGTTAATATGCTACTTTAATGCTACACTGATAGAAAAATACGTCTTCATATCGATGATGCCCTTACATCAGAATTGTGACATCAATATTACTACAAAAGGCATCAATGATGCAAAAAGTAACATCAATCCAATGACTAACGTCTTCGTACAATTTTGTCATATTTTACGTTTCATCTATTTTATGACTATAGTGACATTAATTCGATGCCACATTTTGTATATTATTAACATTATTTTCATGATTACAATGTATTATAAGAAGCAAAAATTCCTATATTCTATCTTTTTAAATTATTTAGTTAAATACATGAAATTTTTAAAGTAGAATGATTACGAAAACCATATGGGGAATGGTGCTTGTCTTATTATTGAAAGTTCTGCTGTAAACAAAGGTTGTTATTTAACAAACATATGTAACGGGTAAGTAAATAATAATATTCTCTCATTTTGACTGCAGTCAATTCCAATGACTTTGACTTAATGACAAACTGTCATTTAATTGATGCTTATGTGTCCTTTCTCCGATGTTACTGCGTCATCGCACTGAGGACATGTTCGTCATTTCTGTGAAGCCGATGTGTCATCTCCCATTGATGACATAATTTCATTTTGACCCGGATGACACTTTGGCCAAGTTATGTTAAGGTTGACATCACCATGATGAAAATTGTCATGGGGTCAAAAACGAAGACACTTGTCATAGTTCTGATGTCAGAATACATCAGCGTTATGACGCCTTTTCCATCAGTATACATCATATGCTACTTTATTGGTATTTCAATTGTTGCTTTATTGCTGCATTTGTTTTCCCTCATTAATTGTGTCTTGATTAGTTACAGGCTTCAAATTCTAGCTAAATTCCTTGCTATAATTTGCAGCTGCAAACGAAATTTATACCTACACCACAATAGTGGAGAGAGTATTATGGGTTGTGGCCTGCCTCACCTTCTGTGGCCTTGGGGCTTCCATTAAAGAGCTTCTTGAATAATGTCGTTAGCGTGTTATTCGCCCACCATATTCGGAGGATGTTTTAGAGGCATCTGTTTACAAAACATTGTAATTTTATTGTTGAGGTCTACAGAGGTTAGCCATTCCTCACATCTGTATAACAATACAAATTTAATGCCAATTTCACAATGTCTTAATACTTCAGAAAGAACGCTTTCTTTCGCACTAATGCATTTAAAAAACAATAATTTGAGAATTTGTTTTTGTTTTTAAATTTAGTTGTGCGAACGAAAGAGTTTCTTCACATTAAGTGAATTTGTTGTTCCAAAACTATAGGCCCCGTATAAACCCCCTCCTAAAATTATTTTATAACAAAAAAATTACATATAGATGAAGATACATATATCTAAAGGCTAGATCACACTATTACACATTGTATTAATACATGTCAAAAACTCAGGCAATATGACAAAGTGTAATAGTGTGAATGCAATGTGTCACGAACGACTTCATCGTTTTTTGAAAAATTTCTAAACAATAATACTTTTCATTGGATCAGGGTTGCATTTTATTTCATGTGTGAGTGTTTATACTTTGTGTGATGGTGTGAACACGAATTGTCATTTTACATTAGATTTTTTGACAGTCGCAACAAAACTCATTAGATTTCTATATCACAATGTATTATCGAATACGTAAGACTTGTGAGATAGTGTAATCTAGGCTTAAATAATATTCGGCACAAAGAGCTTTTACATGAATCTTAACTTAATAGCAAGGCGAATTCATGTAAACGGTGGTGTCGATACTACAACAAGTAAGAACAACAAAAACACAACAATGTATTTTTTTTGTTGCTTTCGTTGAATGATATGTCAAAAACCCAAGCAACTTTTGACGCTTCTCTCTCTAATTAAGAACAAAAGTAGCACAGCTGCACGCAGAGAAAAATCATGTTTAAATATGGTCACCTCCAGCAAAACTATTTTGAAAGAAAAATTTTAACATATTATGTGTAATATAACCATATTATTATCACCTACAACCATATTATGATTAAATTAGTCCTCCATCAAGAAGCCACAACCATATTATGGTTTCCTCTTAGCATGTTATGGTTAAATATGACAATAATTTGTTTTAAAATTAACAATAGTATTTTCCTCTTTTCAAAGAGCAACATGCTATGGTTGAAAGTCAACTATACTATTATAAGCGCTAAACATGTTTTTGTTATTTTTAACCACAACATGTTCGTAGGCAACCACAATATGGTTGTGGCTACTTGATGGAGGACTAATTCAAACATAATTTGGTTGTTGGTGACAATAAGATGGTTAAATGAAACATAATATGTTTAAAATTTTCTTTTAAAATAGTTTTGTTGGAGGTGACCATATTTAAACATGTTTTTTCGCTGGGTGTGTGCTTTCATCGCCGCCTGAAAAATGAATTCGCCTTGCTTTAAAGCATAATTTCGTTCTGACGGATCCATAGGTTCCAAATTGGGAGACTCTCGAAAATTTCTTTTTAAATACTATGGTGACTCACTATAGAATCTTATTTGTTTTTCTATGTGAAGGCAGTACTAGTAGTAGTGGCAGTAGAGCTGCAAGTCCTTAGCTTTTTTCAACAAGACTATTTTATATATTTTAGCTGCTACTGCTACTTGTTGTTGTTGTCTGCTCTTGAAACTTGAAACTAAAATAACCATTGAGTGTATTAATTCTGTATTTGGAGTTTCTTAAAAAAAAAATCATGTTTGTAATTCAATTTAATATTTCCGTATTATAAATAATTTTTGGTTTTTCTCAATTTCTTTTCCATTGAGACGTTCTTAAATTATTTAATTTTTTTTTTTATTTTTCTTTAATTTTTCTAAAATTGTTACATATTCTATATTTAATATATGTTTAGTGAAAATTTTAAAACAATGTCTAAATTAGTTTTTTTTTTGTTTTTTTAATATTATGTTTTAGCTTTTAGAGGGCTTCATTTCATTGTAGTTAAATTTTGTTGAGTATTTTAGTTTAAGCTTTTATTTAAATAGAGCTTCAAGCTCGTTTTTTTTTAATATCAGTTTTATTTTCTTGAGTTTTTTTTAATAGTTTTATACGAAACTAATAACTTATTAATGATTTTTAAAAATTTTGCTTTTGTTAATTTTTGCCCTTTATTTATTATGGTAAATAAAATATAAATTTTATATATATTCATATTAAAAAATAATTTTTAATCTACATTATCGTATGTTTTTTTTTTTGTTTAATGTTATATTGTGCTTTATTTGTATTCAATTTTAATAATATGTATGAATGTTTCCTTTTGTAATTATTTAATTAATTATGTAATTATTATTATTATTGTTATAAGTGATAGGTATACAAATTGCTCAGGCCTACTTATTCTGCTCTCAAAAATTAGGCAAATTTTTTATATGCTAGAATTAGCTTATTTTTGAACGCATTGTTGGCCTGAAGATGATTAACTTTTTATTTAATTTAATTTATTAATAATATGTTATTATTATGTTTGTGTCCTATAAATACCTTAAGTTTTTGGGATTAATTTAATTTATATTTAATATGATAAAAAAATAATGTCGAAAATTTATATCATGATTTTATTAATACAATAATCGATTTGGTTTGATTTAACTAAACTTATAGTCACACTTAGCAAATATTTGAGGAAATAAGCGGCTTTATTTGTAAAATAGCTTTGCTGACTTAAGACCTTAAGAGCAAAAGTATCAATAGAGTGGAGTTGAAATACTACTATTGATCTTTTCATGTTTTGTGAGTTCGGCCACTTTACAAACAAATGAACAAATCATGTTCATAAAATCATAATCAAACACAGATTTTAATTTTTTTAGCTAAATATTTTTGTAATGTGACTGCTACCTAAAATACTCTGTAATATTTTGTGGTTATTGAAAATGGTATTTAAAATAAAAATCACCGTTTACGTCAAAAAATACTTTCAACAAAAATCAAAGCGTGCCGCTGAACGTGATGAAATAAATACATTTTTAGCCAATTTTTATTTAATTATGGTCAATATCTTATTTATTTTAATTTAAAATTATCAAAAACTTTAATAAAATACAATAATCACAGCACAAAACGTGGACTTTTTGTAAACATAAACAAATCTTTAACATAAACCTAGACAAACAATGCAAGAGCAAAAAATCATCATCAGGCGTAGTGCTGCCACCTGTTTATTCCACCATGGTAAAGACAGTACATGCATCTGTGTACTCGTTTCTTTTCCCCTCGTCCCTCTCGCCTATGAAGCAGCAATCTTGTCAATAAGACATGAGCCGTATGAACACAGACTTAAGGCGTACATTTTAAAATTAGCAGCACTGTCTTTTGTTTGATAGGTCTCGGTTGTTTGGATGTTAGTTAAGCTTGACAACTTACTACATATTTAGAGACTCACGCCAAAGCAAGGTTTGCAAATAATTTTGATATATTTTAAAAATCGATTCAATTTTATTTCAAAATTTTGTTAAGTGTTCTTCATACTTTTGGTTAAATGCTTAAGTTAGTAAAGAGAATTTTCGCATTTGGAGCGATGATAATCCTTAAGACATTGCCGAAACGCCATAACACCCGGAAAACCTCTCTTTGGTGCACTTAATGGGACGGTGGACTTATTGGTCAATGTGTCTTTAAAAGCGATGATAGTGTAAATCTTACGTATCTCATTTAGCTGGCAATTATCTTTTTTTTTTTTTTAAATTCCCTATGCTAATCCCCGCGAAGCTTGACGCTTGTCTGCAGGAAAGAAACCAGAGTCTCTGGCGGGAATCGAACCCGCAACCCCGGGGTTGATAGACTAGCTCACTACTAGCTAGCCTACCGGGGCATCTAGCTGATACTTGGTTCCAACAGGGTGGAACCACATGACCCACACCGTACGCTACCATTAATTTAATCAAAGAGGCGAATAATTTCACTTAATGGTCTTGTTAATTGGCCACCAAGATTGTAAGATTTAGCCCCATTAGATTATTTTATTTGGGGTATGTGAAGTCATTCTCCTACACAGTTAAACTAGAGACAATTAAACACCTGGAAATCAACATTCGACGAGTTATGGCAAAATACGGCCGCAAAAGCTGTGGAAATTTGAGTCCCAGATTACGCCTTGTAAGAGATAGGCGTGTCGGCCAAATGTCCCAAAGCATATTTAAACATAAATATCATCAAAATAACTTAAAATAATTCAGAAAATAATGGGACATACTAAATAAGAATCAAAACTAAAGTTTGATTCGAAAATTTATGGCTAAAATTACTAAGTCCCCGTCTATACTACAAAATGTTTGCTGCTTAATATCTAAGTTTTATGTTGAAAGACAGATGGAAAAGGTTACTTTCTTGAACACATTGAATGCCAAGCGTTTTGGATGAAAACCTACGCAGGAGGACAATAACTTTTTTTTTAATCCGTGTTTTTGTGATAAAAAACGATTTCTGACATATCCCTAATCCATTCTGCTGCTTACTTTTTATTTTATAATGGATTTTTTTATATCGTACGTTATTGTACGACATGGCCCTGTTCGACGAACACCCCGCGACGTACTGGGTATCCTATGAAAACGTACGACGTGGCACTCAATGTGTTAGTGTACATTTAGTATTTATGGGCTTGGTATGCAGCGAAAGAACGAGTAAGAAAGTATAGACGTCAATCCCGACCATATGATACCCTACACTACAATATTTAAAAACAAATTTTCGAAAGTGTTCCCTTTTTGGGAACCATGGGCAATTTTAGATCTGCCGCAAAATTTAATGTTATTTAGATATCTTCATATGTATGAGATTTGCTTGCCTTTAAGTGAATTAAGGATAGGGGTTTATATGGTACCAATTGGTCCTTCCAGCACAACATTTTGTCATGGCAAAGAAGATAACGTAAAAATTACTGCCGCCAATTTTTATGTCAATACCAACATTTATAGGAAGTTATGTCATTAAAAGCTATTTTAATTGTATGGGTCAAACAAGGACCGATTCCAATTAAATTTGGTAAGATGATTAAGATTGCAATGAAATAAGTTTGGATCAAATTTAATCGAAAGTCCGACATAATAAGAAGAACGAAGTTTAAACGTGGGCTTTGTGAAATAATTGACCAATTCTCATAATTTTCAATAGGCTTGATCCTTGTGACAATTAGAACATATCGATACCTTCCCATCAGAATGTATTAAGCGACACTTTTTTCGAAAATGACTTTTTGATGTGGAACTATACCAGCAGTTAAGCGCCACATTTTGGCCTGGGTTTCGCTGCCCTATCATGGATGCAAAGGAAACTAGAAAGAAAATGAAATTGTATCAACCGTCAAGTTTTCTCACTGGAATAATGTTGCGCCCTGAAATTTGTATTATCCGCCAAAGAAATTATTCTAAGCTACATTTTTAAAAATGTAATTGTCGTAAGCAACAAAAGGTTCACACAAAAATTTTGTTAGATGTCGCTTAGTTTAACCGGAAATGTCGCTTAGCGCACTCATCCAACTAGAACTTGATCCATTTTTGTCGCGTATAACACTCCAGATTATGATACATACAATAATACGAGGATATATTGGCAGAGACAGACGAAGAAGATGATTTGTCTCACAATCAAAATGATTATTAATAATTTTTGAATTTTTGTTTTGAAATAAATGTTTTGTTACTTTTTATGTGGATTTTTATTTATTTTATTGTTTAACAGAAAAAATAAAAAATGAATTAAACGACACAATATATTTCAAACCTTTATTTTTTGTGTCCATGTCAATGTTTTATGCGCCATTTACCCTTGTATCAAGCGCCAATGTCTTGACCACGAAAATGTACTAAGCGACAAAAACTTTTTATCTGATTAAAGTTTTGGATTTGCAATGATGTCAAGTTTTGTATTCTGAAAATCGCTTTCCAAATATGTTCCTTTCAATAAAATACACAAATAAATAACTAAATGAGAGGTTTTTTCGTTTCCTACACAATTTTAGAAATGTCGCTTAATACATTCTTATGGGAAGGTATGGATATGTACCTACATTCTCAAATTCTCTCAAATTGCGGCATGTACTTTGCGCAAAAAGTTTACATGGTAAGCTAGTCAGCTGGACGGACGGACGGACATCGGTAGATCGATTCAAAAGTTTGGATCTAGGACCAATATTTTAAGGTGCTGCAAACTTCAGCCCAAACGCATAATACCTTCTCCACTATTGTGGTGTGGGTTTAAAAAAAAGAGGGAAGGCTTTCAAACTAGTTATAATGCTGGGAAACAAAAGTGTATGGACGTCGACTAATTGCTATTAAAATTGATTTAGTTCTTTTTAAATGCAAATAAATAAATTTGACCCTTTTCTTATAAAAAAAATACACATAAAATTTGTAAACTTCTTATTCGTTCCCAAAAAAAAAAAAAAAAAAAACACTTCATCCTGACCTTCGCATTTTCTTATTTATGTTTTTATTATACACTCCTGCAATATATTATTTAAAAAGTTCTGGCAGTGCCGGTCATGCTTTAAGAAACTCAGCGGAAGTATAAAGAAACGAAAATGACGACCATTTTGGGAATTAGTATTAAAACTTTAAGATAATTTACAATTGGGGTAAATGGTTGATTTTGTTTGTTTGGGTTTTATTTCAGGCTGTAATTTGCTTTGTTTTTGTTTTTGTTTTTTTGTTTATAAAATTTAGTTTCTTGGATTTTTTTGTTTGCTTCTGTTTCCTTTTATTTGTTTGTATTTTTTAATATAAATGTATTTCATTTTATAAATAATTTGATGTTTATATACTTATCTATGTAGGTATATATATATATATATATATATGTATATTAAATTTTCTTTTATATAAGTATGTTTTTATGTATATATAAGTAGAGTTATTGCTTTGTTATTAAAAAATCAATACAAATTTTTTATGGTATATAAATTGTTAGAAATATTTTAATACAAAAATGTGTTTTTTGTTTTGCTTTTAAATTTATTTTATTAATTATATTTACTGGTTTGTTTGTTGTTTTTGTCATTAGTAAAGGTACTTTATTTATGTTTTAATTCTATTAATTTTTTGCTTGTTTTTACATTAAATAGAAACGGTATAAAATAAACCATTTTATTCCATTAACACGAATACACTCTTTTACATCCATTTTAACCTAATGTTTTAAAACATACTGGACTGTTATCGCCTTCATGGACCATTTTTTTTAGTTTTAAATAGTTATAAAACCTTTTTATAATTTCCTTTTATACGTTTTTTTTTCTACTTGTGTGTTTGTTTGTTTGTTTGTTTGTTTCTATTATTGTAGTTTTTGGTCTCTGGCGCTTTTTTAAAAACCTTGCAAATTTGTTTTTTTTATATTCTAAACACTTTCTTTTTATATATAAAAAAGCTTCTCTTTTTTGGTTGAAAAATTGTCTATTTGTTTATCTTTTTAAAAATATCTTGTTTAGTTTTCTTTTCTTAAATGTATTATTTCGGTATAAAATAAATAACAAAATTCTAGCAAACAGTTAACATTAATATGTATTTTATTCTTATATGTACGAGTAAGTTATTTATTTTTATTTTTTTATATTTTAAATTTTCTTTTGATAAATGTTTTCTAAACAAGTTTTTTAAAATTAGTTTTAAAAAATATAGCAAAAATATAATTAATCTCTATGTATTTCTTTTACAAATTATCGCCGTATTTCAAAGGAGTAGCGTTGGGAAAATTTCGCAAAAAAGTCTCATGTTTCTGAATGGATAGCTATTGCCTATAGCTGAAGAGTAGAGTAGAGTTTAAGTTGTGATTTATAAAAAATATTATGTAAAAGTTTAGTGGCCCGTCCCATAAAGCCTCAAAGAAGGGCATGTATTTGCCCTTTTTGTCACTTTGCAGTGAAACTTTATGAAAAATGTATTTATTAAATTAAACACATCGAGCCCTTACCGCAAAGAAAGCTTAACCCTTATGTGTGTGGAAAAAAAAACACCTTCTATAGGGTGGATAGGTACCTGGGTACCTTCATGCAAATTGTATGAGAAATCTAATTTTTTGTCTTGTATTGTACAAACAATCGATGGTTAATGATATAATATTAGAATTTTACTCTGGTTTTCTCCTTTTCATATATTTTTTATAATTCTACACAAAAAAAAAAAAAATTTGGAATATAAAACACCTTCTATAGGGTGGATAGGTACCTGGGTACCTTCATGGAAATTGTATGAGAAATCTAATTTTTTGTCTTGTATCGTACAAACAATCGATGGTTAATGAAATAATATTAGAATTTTACTCTGGTTTTCTCCTTTTCATATATTTTTTAAAATCCTACACCCAAAAAAAAAAATTTGTAATATAAAACGTATACAGGTACCCAGGTACCTATTCACCCTATTAAGGGTGCAAAAAGCAAATTGGTATGCCACGCCCCCCCAAACTCATATTGTATATAAACACCTATGAAAATATAATAATAACAAAAAGTTAGGAGTTCTCATGAAATTGTAGAATTGTAGACTAAAATCTTATATAAAAACTTTCGATTTGAAAACGCAATAGGTACACAGGTACCTGTCCACACACATAAGGGTTAAGAGACATCATTTTCAATTTTCGTTTTTTTTCAATTAATGAATTTATTGGCAACACTTGCTATCATCTCCTAAAATGTCATGGTCATCAGGGATGTTAGATGTGACGATTTTACGTCATTTTGACGATTTTTTTTCGATGAATTCCATTGCAAATGCCAATCGAACGGGGAACTGAACCCGCTTTAATTGGAATGGAAGGCCAGTTGGAATAATGGGAATTCGTGGGATAAGGGCTTCCTCTCCTTTAAATTTGCCCTTGATGATTGTCGACTGAATCACATTGTTCATTAGCTTTTTGACGGACAACCGCGTACCGTTGCACATTTTTGGAGGATTGAGATTCCGACACATGATTATGATCGATACCACCTTCAGCTGTAAATTATGCAGCGGAGTTCCCGGTACATCAAGCGAGTTCAAAAATTCCGACAGGTAGTTGGTCGGATAATTTTCGTCGGTCACGCAGTCAACAGATTTGTACGTATGCAGTTGTCCTGCGATTTGACTTTGAGTAATACAGTTTAAGCTATCGACGTCCTTATTCTTCGCTGATAGTATTGCCCGTTCACGAATCCAATCGAGATTTTTGTAATTTTGTGCAATGCCAGGGAACACTTTGCTGATGAGTTCCTTCTTGAACGATTTGAATTCACAAAAATTTCAGGGAACGATATCAATCCATTCGAAACATCAACAGGAATTTGGCCGTTGCCAAGCTCCAGCAGTTGTCCCGAGAATTTAGCAGCCGATGGGTCGTTCTGCAACGCGACTCTCATGTTTGTGGTCAATTGCAACTTCTAGACATGCCTCCACGAAGACGACGATTACAGGCACGCGTTAAGTTCATCCGCAGCAGAAGATTTGGGGATGACAGGAAGTGTTTGACGAAAATCTCCGGGGAGCAATATCAAAGCCCCACCAAATCGTCTTAAGTATTAAAAATTCTATATTTTTTGGAAAAACAAAGCTACCATATCAAAAACGTGTGTAAACGAGCCGTAAGCTTAAGTGCAATTGATTCGTTTAACTTAATTTAAAAAACTTCCAATTGTTTTAAATGAAAATTGGGCTAAAAAAATATATAAGAAAAAACTTGTTCCACAAGTGTACTCTGTGATTTTATTATATGTACATGAAATATTATGTGACAGTTCAGTTCAACTTGGGCTGAAAAATCAATATATATGTCAGCCAAGTTAAATTTTGTCCGGACAAAAATTAAAATTAAGCCATTTCAAGTTAAAAATGTTCCAAACAAAATTATTTCTCTCTCTTAGAGAAAGGTCTAACAAAATATACAAAAACAATGGGTGAATCTAACTTAACTCCATTTTGGTACCCGAAAATCTGTTTAGTTATTACAAACTTTCTTTTATTATTTTATCTAAACTATTTTTCGTATAGTTCGGCGTCGTTATCATGTTTGAATATCCGCGCCAGCGGTAAATGGTCGATGTAATCTCCCAGCAAATATTTCTCAAAAATTCTTCGATATCTCTGAAACTACAGGGCAAATTTAAAAACAATATAAGCACGGCTTAAAGATAATATTGTTGCCGAGTTTCGGATTTTTTTTTAACTGAATATGGTCAACCGTTTTTAAGTTATTCCAATATATGTAGTGAAAGCAGGGCTGGCAAAAACCCGGGTTTAAAAAAAACCCAACCCAGTGGGTTTTTCATGGGTTTTATTGGGTTTAATTGGGTTTTATTGGGTTTTTTGGGTTTTGTTGTTTTTCGTGTAACGGTATAATAATTGGTCTAAGCAATGTTGCCAACTCAGCTCTTTTCGGGTATAGATTTAGCTAGAAATTCTTCAATATTTTTTTGTATGGCATCATCATTAAATGCATGGATGGTTAAAAGAAAAGCTAGGCTTAAATAAGTCCTTACATATATGCCTCAACTGCCAAGTTGAACTTTTATGCCCAAATAAGATCGGAACATATAGATAAATTTGACAATGACATTCATAGAATTTTAAATAACGTTCAGTTGTATAAAGAAGCTTTGAATCTCCAACAAATGGTTCTCAAAGTTCAAAAAGATCTAAATGCTGTACAAAGTGACTCCGCTACAATTGCAACTGCCATTGATGTAATTTATTGAACAATGATACACACTGTCAAAACGGAATTTTGTTGATACGCGTACTTACTCCAATTCATTATATGGCGAATGTGATGCATCCCAAATATGTATATAAGTATGTATGTATACAAACTTATTAGCCAAGAAAACGTAGATAGCAGAAGAATGGATAAGTCAAAAGCACCTCTCATTTCTTGCACCCTGTTGGCATTTAAAACTTAAGTTGGAGAATATTTTTCACAATAACGGTTATTTGATTGAAAAAATGGAAAAAGCACACAAGGAATAAATACTTTTCCTACCACTAAAAGATGCAATTTAAACAGCCTTAAACCAAGTGTTAACAATCCGGTTTAAAAGTTGCAACATTGCAGTTTTTTTCCATTCAACATTATTTTCATATTTTTAATCTATTTCCCTTAAAGACGTCATATTAAGATGACAGGCTTTTTTACTTTATTTGACACGACAAATATGTACAAAATCACACTTTTGAATTATAATAAAGACATTCAACATGAGTGCAATTTTCCATTTTCCTTTTTTTGCAATCAACAAAATCAGAACTGAACAACAATTGTCAAAAATTTTAAATTTTTACCAGCAAACTTTTACGATTTTTTCGCTTCAGTAATAAATTGCCCTGCTAGTTCAGCATCAATAGAAAACATTTTTTACTCCTTTTTGTTTAATATAGAATAACCATAGAAATCGTCTTGGATTGGAAAAAGCATTAGCTCTTGTTAAAATGTATCGACATTTAAAATCTGAGCCAATTTTTATGTAGGTATAGGATTTTAATTTCAATTTCGGCCTTTTCAAAATAAAAAAAAAAACAAGTAAGAAAGTATAGTCGGTCAAGCCCGACCATATGATACCATACACCACATTATTAAACAACACATCATGCTTATATGCTCATATACATAAATATGGATTTACCTATGCTTATAAAAGTCATATAAATCAGTTTAAAAGTTTGTGAAAGGCAGAAACTGGCCCCTACCTCCCCTTGTGGTCCTATTTTTGAAAAACTGTATAGCTTATGTGTCCATATAGATATGGATCTATCTTGGTTTTGAATTTCATTAAAATCGGTTTGAGAGGCAGAAATTGGACCTATCTCCCCTCGTGGTCCTATTTTTTAAAAAATGCATCCCTTTTGTGTCCATAAAGATATGTTGTAATATATGTTTTAAATTTCATTAAAATCGGTTTGATAGTTTCTGAGAGGAAGAAATTTCCCCCTATCTTCCCTCGTGGTCCTACGATTTCAAGCCATTTTCAATAGGCTTGGTCCTTGTGCCAATAAGAACCTATGTCCCAAATTTTATTTTATTATCTTCAAAATTGCGACCTGTACATTGCGCACAAGGTTACATGGACAGCCAGCCAGCCTGCCAGCCAGCCTGCCAGCCAGCCAGCCAGCCGGATGGACATCGTTAGTTCGACTCAGAAAGTGATTCTGAGTAGATCGGTATACTTTAAGGTGGGTCTAGGACCAATATTTTAAGGCGTTACACACATCAGCACAAATGCATAATACCCTCTCCACTATTGTGGTGTGGGTATAAAAAATTCAGAATTTTCGTAATCCAATTGAGTATTTTACAAATCATATTCTGCATTTTTCAAACCAAATTAATTTTAAAAAGCCTGATTTTGATTTTTAAAAGGAATTAGATTAAAATAATTAAAAAGAGAAAAGCCCACTAACGTTAAATAAACATACGTACAAATGGGCATATAAACACTTTGTATGCATTTTATAATCATTTTCTTTTAATTTTCTGTAAAAAAAATTAAAAATTATACCATCTTTGTATAAATGAATATAATAAAATAAACCCACTTGGGTTTTTTAAAACAAAATACCCATTAAAACCTGGGTGGGTTTTTCTGGGTTACCCAGTGGGCAGCCAACCCTGAGTGAAAGTGCCTTAATTTAGGACATAACGGTATATGTCGAAAGCAAGAGCTGATAGAGAAAAATGGAGAAATCAGTGACCTCAAATTAGTAGAAATTCCAGACCGCAAACTTACTGTTCCGCAGTGTATTAGTAGCATTCTTAAAAATTTTTTTTATGAAAATTCAAATTCGGATGTTTTCACTAAATATGCCGTTATTTCTTAATTCTTTGTCTGACGATAACAATTTTACGCTTACTTCGTTTTAAACATCCGATCGACACAGTTTGGATATATTCTGAAAGAGAAAAAGATATCTATGCAAATGTTAAATCTTGTACAATTCAGTTCAACAGTTCTCGAGAATTTTCGAAATACCTAAAACAACAGATAAACACGATTTTCGCATATACATATCTCGAAAACGCTTCTTGAGAAAAATAAATGAATGCCATATTCGTGATCAGCAGCTCCGATTTATCTTAGAAAATATCTCATTTTTGAGGTTATGGCAAAAAGTTTAAAATTTGTGAACTAGTGTAATTTATGAGCTTTTTGTTTGGGTGCTATAAGCTGTTTTTGATAGCACCAAAAATAATTTTTTCAGCAAAAATTAAAATGATATGCGAATTTGTATGCACTCTTAAACATTATATGACAAAAAAAATTTATTAACGACAAAATAGGCCAAAATATGCACAAATAAATCAATGACATTTTTCAGCAAAAATTGTGATTTGGATAAACAACTTATTCACATAATATTTAAACCTTCGAGGAACAACATGCATTTGCATTAAATTTCACGACCTACTGATGATTCACCATGCTTCACCGTCGTTTGAGTGTACTTCGGTTTAAACTGCAGCAAAGATAGACTTCTAACATATACATAGTTTTTCATAATTTTCAAATAGTCCACACGATTTAATTCCATGATTTTTATGGTTTATGTCTATATTACTTAGCGAACAGCAATCTTTTAATATTTTTTTTAGGCAGTTTCTGCTGATATAATCACGCCATTTTTTTTTCATTTATGCCCTTATCTCGGTGGAATTCAAAAATAGATCTTAAGTACTAGGTCAGTCCAATACTCCATCATCAGCATTTCTTTCTAGGCTTTTTTTCTCGGAAAATCGTTATTTTATTAAATTTAATTTTAACTTTCTTGCAATATTTTAGTATTTTTAGAAAGATTCGCGATTAATTTTCCTTTCAAAAGAATTGAGGTCCAAAGTCTTACCCGTTTTCGCTAAATAATATTATTAATATATGTTAACTACACTGATAGAAAAATGTATCTTCATTTTGATGATGCCCTAACATCAGAATTGTGACATCAATGTTACTACAAATGGCATCAATGATGCAAAAAGTAACATCAATTCAATGACTAACGTCTTCGTACAATTTTGTAATTTTTTACGTGTCATCTATTTTATGACTGTAGTGACATCAATTCGATGCCACATTTTGTATATTATGAACATTATTTTCATGATTACAATGTATTATAAGAAGCAAAAATTCCTATATTCTATTTTTTTTTTAATTATTTAGTTAAATACATGAAATTTTTAAAGTAGAATGATTACGAAAACCATATGGGGCATGGTGCTTGTCGTATTATTGAGAGTTCTGCTGTAAACAAAGGTCGTTAACGTTGAACAAACATATGTAACGGTAAGTAAATAAAAATATTCTCTCACTTTGACTTAAGTTAATTCCAATGACTTTGACTTAATGACAAACTGTCATTAAATGGATGCTAATGTGTGCTGTCTCCGATGTTACTCCGTCATCGCACTGAGGACATGTTCGTCATTTCTGTGATGCCGATGTGTCATACTCTTGATGACATAATTTTATTTTCCCCTGATGACACTTTGGCCAAGTGATGTTAAGGTCAAAGGTGTCATGGGGTCAAAAACGAAGACACTTGTCATTATACTGATGTCAAAATACATCAGCGCTATGACGCCTTTTCTATGAGTGTAAGATTCTAAGATATTATGCATCCTAAGTTCCAGAGTATTAAAATTATATTTCTTTGGAAATTCTTATAATTATTGTAAAAATTAACGGAAGTTAATTTTAACAAAATAAAAAAAAATTTGTTTAATTATTATTGTTTTTGGTTTTCTTCATTGGTGACAAATAAATGACTTAATTGTATGAGCACAAGAGTATGTATTAGTGAAACCTTGAAGAAATACGAAACAATTCGTTAAAAGTTTTATTTTTTAAATTTCGGCAATAAATAATCATAACAAAACTGATTACAGTTATAACGTTTTACAAATGCACTTGAAAACATTTAACACCTGATTATTGTTTTTATAACATGGCTTTGATTTATTTTATTCTGACTTTGAAATAAAGAGACTTGAATGAATACTTCACTATATAGAGGCTTTTTACGTATCCAAGAATTTAGATAACTGAATCTTATACTCATTTCGTAATTTTGGTCTGGTGAGTCTATTACATACATATACCAGAATTAAGTTGACAGGACTTAAATAAATTTTTTTTTCAAAGTTATCTTCGGGAAAACAAAGTTTATTATTAATACGATTTCCGTATGACGTGCTAAATTCCAAATTTTTTTTTATTCTGACTTCGTTGTATGGAGACATTTAAATAAATAATTCCTTTACAGTTTAAGTCCTCGTTAGCCAACCGTTGCTGTAACTGTAATACAATGTAACGTACCGTATCGTAGACAAGTCTGTGCACTTATAGAACATGTAAAAACGTGTCACCTGTTTATAAAGGGTGGTTAAATTTCAAGGGCCGATGTTGATTTTGAATAAAACACAAACTATTTAGGAAATTATTGTAATTTTATTTTATTATGATATATTGGTATTACTCAATTATGTATGGAACAAAATATCGGCCAAGTGGGCGCCGCGACCACGGCGGCACACCTCCATCCGATGGTCCAAATTTTCGATGACCCTGAAGCATAATGGAGGTTCTATGCCGTTAATGTGCCGAATTATCTCATCCTTTAGCTCTTGAATTGTTGCTGGCTTATCGACGTACACCTTTTCTTTCAAATAACCCCAAAGAAAAAAGTCCAACGGTGTCAAATCACATGATCTTGGCGGCCAATTGACATCGCCATTACGTGAGATAACACGGCCATTGAATTTGTTGCGCAAAAGAGCCATTGTTTCGTTAGCTGTGTGGCAAGTGGCACCGTCCTGCTGAAACCACATATCGTCCACATCCATATCTTCCAATTCGGGCCATAAAAAGTTCGTTATCATCTCACGATAGCGAACACCATTCACAGTAACTGCCTGACCGATGATGCCGCCAGCCCATAAACCACACCAAACAGTCACTCTTTGTGGGTGCATTGGTTTTTCGACAATCACTCTTGGATTCTCATTCGCCCAAATGCGGCAATTCTGTTTATTGACGAATCCACTGAGGTGAAAATGTGCCTCATCACAGAATCACGAAGTGCACGATATGCATTTTGATTTGAACGCCCATTTTCATAATAAGTCTGGATAACTTTAACACGTTGTTGAATTGTGTATCTCTCCATGGTTCAAATTGAGTAAGTCTGAAATAGAGAAATGTCAAATAAAATTCGGAAAAAAACTTGGCGTTTAGGTGTGGTTCACATTCAACATCGGCCCTTACAATTTAACCACCCTTTATATACGTAAAAAAAATTATAAGCACACTCATAAAATTACTACAGTAGCTGATTGAGGGTTAATAAATTAGTTTTCCGTTCTGTTAAAATTTAATAAAAATATAGTTATTTTACGAATAACTTTTTTTAACATTTTTGTTCGTTATTCAAAAAAAAAAAAACTACCAAAAAATAATGTTTTTCTGAATCGCCCATGTTCTGGAAATCGAAATCACGTGAAATTGAAATCGATGAATATTTTCAATTAAATTTTTTTTTAAAATTTACGTATATTTTCCTGATTTCAATAGTAATTCTGGCAAATTTAAGTGGTCCTCAAAGTATGGTGTATATAAAAGGACATATTTTAATTAACTTCAAACACAGGATAGTTTTCAAAATGTATTGGATTTTAGTTTCACTTGGTTTCGATTTCCCGAACATGGCCGATAGTTATGCAGTTTGATTTTTTGTCGGTAAAATTATATTTTTTAAGAGTAACAACTATTAAATTTTACGAAATATGCTGTTTAATAAATAAAAAAATTAAAAGTTTATGTTAATTTAATTTATTTTAAATGAAATGTAAACGATACGTTTTTTAAATAAATTTTTAGTTGTTTAAAATTAATTTTCTTTTGAATTTAGCTTTTTGAAATATCACCTTAATGAGTCTATTCAGATCACTTTTGATGATTAAAAACAGATTTATCACTTGAGTGATTCAAAAGGATTCATATATGATGCATTCATATGCTTAAAAATTAATCAGGAAATTGTATAACAAATAATTCTTTACGTTGAATCATCGGAAGGGTACCATTTTCTCTCAACGAGAGTATTATTTATGATCGAAAAATTAGCCCTTATACGGTTATTTTGCTCTTGAAGCTTATTCCGAAAAGATACGGCTATGATACTAAATGATAGCTACGTAATAATTAAAAATTTAATTATTTTTTAAATAGACATATACAAATACATTTTTAATATTTCACATTTTTTATTGAATGTTTATAAGCTTAACGTAAATATCGAAATATGTTGTACATATTGTCAAAAGTACACAGACATTATTACTGAAAACGTACCAAAAAGAGCGTATTTACCCGCATTTCATTAAAAATGCAAGCAGTCCATCACTGTCGACAACCATTACGTAACCTCGTATTGAAATTCTATTTCTACAGGCTTGGACGTTACAGCAGATACCTGTCATTTCTGCAAGAAGGCATTTACATTGCATTTCATATAACAGCAACGATCAGGGTAACATTTAATTTCTACAGTTACGATCGGCTGATTCTGCCTAAAAATTTTAACGTTATTGCTATAAAGCATTTTTAAAAGAAAAACTTTGCAAAAAAGAAGTTTATGCAGGGGACTCAGCAAAAAATATGGGCACGTCGACAGAAAAGTATTTTTTTTTTGCCACGTTACGCCACCAAAAATTAAGCTTGTATTTTATACCAATGTTGTTCAAATAATTCCTCTCGTTCACTAAATGTGAAGCTAGTTGCATAAAAATACAAAAAAGTCAATAATATATAAATTTTTCTTTAAGAGACGAATCAAAATACTTTCTGTGGAAATTACCCATATTCAGTTGAACGTTATAACCAGGGAAACCAGAAATATGCTCTAAAAACACGTTTTATGCGCATTAAATATGCAATAAAAACTGGAAAATATGTCCTGAAATATCATAAAAATATGACCTAAAAATTCAAAATTGCTCATTTGAAGACACATTATTCAACGATTTAATAAGATAATTTAAAAAAAAAAACTAAATATATTATCTAATAGCCCATATTAGGTTAAAATTTATATATGAAAGATATGTTTGCGCAGAATATTATCTAGATATTAACATCCATATGTGTTTTTGTCTTAAAGGAAGTTAAGGAACGGTCGCTAAATTGTTAACAAATGCTAACATTTAAAAGGAAGTAAAAGCTATTTAAGGATGGGAGCATTAAGTTAATTTGGGAAGAATTTAACTTAAATACCATCATAGTTAGATAGCTTGCGGACACAAAGAGGCTAACATGGACAGACAACCAGCCAGGCGGACGGATGGACATCGTTAGATCACTTTAAAAAGTGATTCTGAGTCGATCGGAATACTAAAAGATTGGTCTAGATGCACATCGCATGACATTTATCTTTAATGACAACCTGCTTTGTCTTACAATTTTAGAGTAAAAATTAAATGTTGATGCCGAAATTTAACAGATTTTCGAAAAAAAATGTATTTGCTGAGAAAGCTATTGTAGGCATCTAAAAAATTTAATATGTATCAAAATATGCCTTAAAAAGACAAAATATGCGCTATAAGCCTAAAAAATGCTGCAAAAAGGCTCTTTTAACTAAATTATGCAAAACAAATGCTGCAAACGGTAAAATATGCAAAAATATGCACTAACAAATCAATGCCAAAATTCATAAAAAGCTCTAAAACAGATAAATATATTGTATCTGCCTTCATTGGTCGCACAAGGAAAAACATGCAATTACATATTTATGGTTTCCCTGGTTGTAACGAAGTTCGTTATACCAAAGTTTCACTGTATATAAATATAAATTTTAAATCCTTAATTTAACTTAACATAACGATATTTTAGTTTCTTATTTTCCCTTTTTCCTTTCTGTAACTTGTTCCAATTTATTTTGTTTTATATTTTTAATTAATTTATAATTTGGTTAGTTAAAAAATATAAATACTATAATTGTTTTGCTTAATAAATTTAAAAAAGAACTTACAATTTGATTGTTTTGTTTTTTCTCCTTTATTTCGTTCTTTAATTTCTTGCTGCCTTCAGCTCCTTAAATTTATTTCTAATTAATAACTTTACTTAGTTTAGTTAAATTTGTTGTTTTTTGTTTTCATTGCCTGACGTTTTTAAGGATATGTGTGCTCATAACTGTGTGCTTTTGTTTTCGAGTACTTTTTTTTTTGTTGCATGCCCGTTTTAATTCAACTAATTTCATTTATGCAAATGATTTGAAATTAGTAAAAATTGTTTTGTAAAATTTATTCGTAAATTTCAATATTACGACGTGGTGACGTGAAACTACCGCTACTAATTTGGGAATCGGTTTTCTTCAAAATCGATACATGGTGGCCAGCAGCGCCATCTCCAGACCGGCTGGAGCAACCTACAATCGAATCTTGTTTGTTCAATAAACTGCGTCGCTGATCGGCAAATGAAATGACTGAGTCCTGCTTGACAAGTTGATGACGACGGGGTTCTGAAAGTTAAGGACATGATTGAAATAATTTTATTAATAATGTTTTGTTTTAGTTCTTTTTGTAAGGTGAAGAAAATAACATCATCCTAAGTTTTTCCCACGGCCGCTTTAGTGCCAAAATCTTAATTTCGGGAGGACATTTGCTTGGGGGCCTTGTGAAATAATAGTCCTATTTGGATTATGTACGGTTTGCACAAAAAGTGTATTAGTTATTGCGCTAAGTCCTTTATTACGGGAGGAAAACGGGAGTTATTTGTCCTTTATTTTGCTATTTATGAACCTTAATCAGTTATTCTTACGACCAATATTCTATTAAGCTTATTCAATGTTAAACCAAAACTAATAAAGTCCAAAAATTATGTAGGGTCTACAAAAAACTATTCTGCGGTTAAAAATTTTAGAAAATTTCTTACTTATATTTAAGCCATTAATGAACCGATCCTGCAGAATTTGATCAGCAGAATTATTGGAACAATTTCCGATCAAAATATAAAATATCCTTATTTTTTAGCCTTTATGATGGGTTCTGAACACATGTTTAAACAAATACACAGGCAGATTGACAAGGATCTTTGGACGTAATTTCAATATTGTAGTAAAGAAAAATACTTTTTGTGCGCTATTTTTCAATGTTAATACCTTGCCATATTTTCAAAATCCCTCAATTAAAGGAATACGTTAATCACAGATGTTTTAAAAACCGTTGAAGAATTTTTTTAAAATTTTGTGTATCCGTTTTTGTTATGAAGAGTACATAAACACTTTATTAAAAAAGCTACTAAATAAAAGTTTTCCCTTCCGTTCAGATAGAAATGATGCTCAAAGCTTTAAAAGGTATTTTAAACAAGTTTATTTGAAATCCAAACTTTAAAAATAAACAAATAATTTAAAAAGATATCCCGCTTGTTTTTTTTTTTTTTGAAAAATGCCATTTAGAGGTTCATAGTTTTAAGGTTCAATTAGACGTGACATAGCCATACAAAAACTGTATTACCATAGCCTCTGTATTACCAAAACGACATAAACATACCATACAAACCAATTCAATTTTGGTTACTAAATTCGCCATTACGGCTGTGGCATTATGTTTATGTCACGTCTAATTTGAGCTTTAGAAAAGCTGTGTTAAGGGCCAAATACACTTGTCCAGCGGGCGAATTCATCGTGTACGTGTGCTGGACCCGGTGTCCCGGTGTGACACATACAAACACATTTTCACTAATACTACCACAATGCTTCATGAGTATACTCTATGACAGAAAAAGTAGTGAAAAAGTGGGTAAAGCTAAATCATGACTCATTTTGATCTATGTATTTGGGCGTTTTAAGCTTAGTTACCAGTTTTAAAGAAAGCTTAGCTTAAAACTTAAAAGAATGTTTTGTAAAAAATATAAAAATAAAAAATTTGTGAAAAGCTATGTGAAATACATAAAAAAAGCTTTCTGAAAAACATTAAAAGACTGGCAAATCATTTAAAAAAAGTTTTGTTATTAAAAAATTTTTAAAAAAAGCTTAGCTTAAAACTTTTTTTTAAATAACTTTGTAAACATCTTAAAAAAGCTTTTGAAGAAGATTTAAATGAAGCTTTCTGAAAAGCTTTAAAATAAACTTGTAGAAAACTTTTTAGCTTTAAGAAAAGGCTTTCTTCTTAACCAAAAAAAATTTACTAAATGCATTTTTCAAGATTGAAAAGAAAAAAATAGTTTTTGACAAAAAAATATTTTTTTGTTGGTCTTATTTTCCCCTCTTACTTACCTGGTCTCTGGTCAACGAACGAAATAACCGAATCTTGTTTTACAAATTTTTGTCTTTTGTGCTCTAGCAACGAAGGCCCAGCCACCACTGGTGAACCATTTTCATTACAGCGGGTCATTGTGTTGCGTCGCGAATCAACCGATATTGAATCCTGTGTTGAAAAAGAGTCTTGAAGATTGTGACCAGCACGTTTGTTCTCCAAATAGTAGGAAACAACAGAATCCTGTTTCGACAACGACACCTTCGAGCCATTACTATCTTGCTGACACAACAAACGACGTGAACCATCACTAGAGGCGCTCTCCTGTTTGATCAAATACTGACGCGAACCATGGGAATCTTGTTTTAAAAGCATTTGCTGGGACAAATTACTATCCTGTTTGCACATTAAATTGTGGCGACGCAAGGAGTTGTGCTCGTAAATGTAGGAAACCGCATTAGTTTTGCGTAAACCAGGACTGCTGGGACTTTTGCGAGAGCCATGTTGATAGTGGGAGGATTTGCGTCGACTGGTGCTGGTTGTGGAAGAGGCAATTGGAACATTGTCATAGTACCTGTCACCGAAAAATAGATTTTTGTATAAATGTACATATGTTCATATAAATAAGATAAAAACAAAAAGATTTAAATTAAAAAAACACTCCAAAAATAACCTTGTTATTGTTTTAGAATGAACTTGAACACAACTTGCACTCTTGCACTTTTGCATCTAGAAAAAGTACATGTGTGTGTAAGTACATACACACACAGTTTGAAAACTTACCTCAAACGGCTGCAACAGGAGCGTGATTTGATTATGGCGGCAAAACCTCGTCTATATTTCTTATTAAAGAATGCATACAATATGGGATTGATGCATGAATTGGACGAGCCCAGCCACTGAGCAAACGGTGTGACCTTGTTTAAGATTTCACTCTCCTCAATGGATATCTCACCACCTAGATATATGTTTATGTATGTATGTGTAATTTTTTCATTTAAAATTTTTTTGTTTATGTATAGGTCGGCCGTTATGTGTAAATGTTTATAAAGAAATTGTGCGATTGACATTGAAAGTAGAAAAAGAGTAAAAACAAAAAAAAAAATTTTTATACACATACAAATATACATATTATAATACATATTATTTTGTTGGTGTTACACTCCAAAATTATTGAAAATAGCTAAATTGAAATATACTTTTATAAATTAATTTTTAGATGCTTTATTGAAGGTCAATGCACATTGGCGCAAAGTCAAAATAATTGGTTATAAATATTTTATACATTTAGACTACTACGGCTTTTTTACACAGATTTTTACACAGTAGCTATACGAGACTTTATTTTAGACTTATAAAGGTGTTTTTTAAAGCCTAATAAAAATTTTTTTGATTTTTAAAGTTAATTTAGATAATTTTGTAGCGTTGTTCAAGCTTGACTCTATTCATAATATTTGGCAGAGGATCATAAATGTCAATAAGTCAGCGCGGTATTACAGTTCGCTTGACAGCTAAGTCTTTCGTAAATTCCAAAGGGCTTAAAAAACTACCTTTATGTAAGAAAAATAAACTTTGTATTCGAATATGTGAAGCAGCATTTTTAGAGCTACAAAAATAAAGTTTTTATGCTGTATTCTGGCGGAGAAAGAATACAGATCCTATACGAATATCCTAAACCCCAAACAGAGTATTTTGAAATCGCGCTTAAGGCTAGTTTACACTATCACAGAAGCCTTACGTATTCCAAAATACTTTATAAGATGTAAATCTAATGATTTTTGCATTCACTATATCACTCATGAACAATCTTTCTTTAAAATGCAACCCTGAGCAATTGAAAGTATGGGATGTCAATTTTGTTCGTTTTACTTGTATGAACACACTGCATTCACTTTAACATATTACTTGAGATTTTGACATGTATTAATACAAAGTTTAATAGTAAAAGGAAGCCTTAAAGGCTAGTTTACACTATCACTCAAGTCTTATGTATTGTTACTGTCAAAAATCTATTCACACTATCATACTCGAAAATGCATTTGTTGAAATGCCACCCTGCTTAAATAAAAAGTATTTTAGTTTCAAAAATCGATGAAGTCGTATGGGATGAAAACAATTTTTTTTTCGTAATATTTGTCATTTTCTCATGAGTTTTTGACATGTATTTAAAAATGTATAATAGTGTAAAGTAGCCTTTACCAGTGAACGATTGCTACAGAGCTAACAATCATTAAAAATAGGTGCGTTTGAGTACTTTAACAGTAAAACGCAGTAAATGAGTAAACTGAAAAATTTGCTCTTACAGAAAGCTGTTGTCCAAAAAAGTACGCGAACGCAAAATTTGTAAAAATTCGTAAAATAAAGGCAACAGCTGATGGCAAATAATGGAATTGTTGAAAAATTTTTAAACTTTTGACTCCTTAACTCGTTTTCTTATCGGTACTAACAAAAAAATAACATAACAAAAAAAATTTCAAAAGTTTGTACTTAACCAAATAAACGCTTCACAAACAAGTTTATTTATTTCAACTTTTCTTTTATTTAACAATTTTTCATAATTTGTATGCTTTTCATTTCTTACTTTTGTTTGTTTACCTTTTGAAACATATGTTTTTTTGATTTACTAAATTTTACTGCAAAAGTTTCTGCAGTAAAAACTTGTAAATACTCAGACAAGAACTGTCACTTTAAGCTCTCAATTTGTGTTCTTATTTACTGTATTTTGTGTACTCGAACTCGAAAATGCAGTAAAGTTCAGTAAAAAATAGTAAACATTTTTGTGTTCTCGAACGCAGCTAATGTCTTGTAAATGCTGTCTCAAAACTTACACAAAATTTTTATTCGCCTACTACTCAAAAACAAAAGCTTTACACGATATAACAACGTGTATTAATTGTTCAACAAAATTGACATATAAGAAAGGTAACGTCATAATGGGCAATATTTTGAAACGAAATTACGTTTTTAAATAACAAAAACTTAACACACAATATAATTCTATTTTGTTCTAAAGTTTCCCAATATGTAGGGATTTATTTAAGCTTTTTCAAAATTGCGCTACAATGAGCCGAATTCAAGTTCAAGTGAGAACAGTTATAAAATATTTTATTGATTTATTTATTTTAAACATAACTATATCGTAAACAAAACTGACAACCCAGAATTTTTCGAGTGTGCAACTATGTTTTGAAGGTAAAATAAAAAGCAAGAGAGTGGGAGTTTGATTTGGGAGGCTTTATATACTGTTGCATTTATAATAAAAGTATGTTCAAGAGATATGCAAGGTAATCTACTAATGTTTGCCTGCAAGTTTTTAGTAGATTTTTCCTATAAACGAAAAGAAAAACACACACATTTTAAACAACCTTCAACTAGAAATTAACCAAAAAAATATGCAAAAACAAATAAGAACGGAACCGACAGCCATAATAATCGAATGTCTTTTTTAGTGTTCTCATACCCACTGTCGAAATACATACATACAAATAATTTCATATTCTTTATGTTTGTTCTACTTACCAAATTTAATTCGTGCAAATATTACATACAACGGCAGCCAGGATAAAACAAACAAAATAACAACAGCTACTAACATTTTTATAACCTTCACTTTGGACTTTTGCTGCATACGGTCCATTTGTGCATCCTTGGTGTCACCAGGTATAGAGCGCGTTGACACTTTAATCCATATTAAAACGTAACACAAGGTTATCAACACCATGGGCAATACATAGCAGGCCAACAAATGAGCCAATAGAAAATAAAGATTGCCACTGGTGCCTGGTGGCCAAACCTCTTGACACAAATACATATCGGGGGCGGAGGGAAATGCTTCGGCTGCCGGTACTAGGTCGAAGTAGAGAGCCCAGGGTATGGTCGTACCAAAAGCAATTATCCAAATGCAAAGAATCATAAAACGGGCACGACTTTTTGAGAGTTGACGCAGTGGCCACCAGATGGCAATGAATCTGAAAAGCAAAATAAATTCATTAGATTTTTTAAAAATTGTCAACACATTTTTCTAACAGGTACTTTTTTGTTCAGAGTACTTTTTATTAACAGGAAATTTCTAATTTTTTTCTTTTTTTTGTTGAAATATGTACTTTTACAAATGGTACTTTTATACAAAATACTGTTTTGTTAATCCTTTTTTGTAAGAGGTTTTTTTAAAAAAGGACTTTTTGTAAAAGGTACTTTCTTCAAAGGCATTTTTTGAAAATATGGTCGCTTTTTGTAGAGCATACTTTTTGTAAGAGGTACTTTTTGTGAGAGATACTTTTTGTGAAATGTACTTTTTCAAAAGTTTATTTTTGTAAATGGTACTTTTATCAAAAAAATCACTTTTTTACCTGGTACTTTATGTAAAAGGTACTTTTTGTAAAAGCTCTTTTTTGTAAAAGGTCCTTTTTAAAAGTTTATTTTTTTAAAAGTGCTTGTTGTTTAAAGTCCTTTTTGTTAAAATTTTATTAAAAGTATTGTTTGTTAAAAGCACTTATTTAAAAGGTACTTTCGGTAAAAGTACTTCTTGCATGTAACATGTACTTTTTGTAGAAGGTACTTTTTGTAAAAGGTATTTTTTGTAAAAGGTACTTTTTGTAAAAGTTACTTTTTGTAAAAGGTACTTTTTGTAAAAGTTACTTTTTGTAAAAGGTACTTTTTGTAAAAGGTAATTTTTGTAAAAGGTACTTTTTGTAAAAGGTACTTTTTGTAAAAGGTAATTTTTGTAAAAGGTACTTTTTGTAAAAGGTACTTTTTGTAAAAGGTACTTTTTGTAAAAGGTACTTTTTGTAAAATATACTTTTTGTAAAAGGTACTTTTTGTAAAAGGTACTTTTTGTAAAAGGTACTTTTTGTAAAAGGTACTTTTTGTAAAAGGTACTTTTTGTAAAAGGTACTTTTTGTAAAAGGTACTTTTTGTAAAAGGTAATTTTTGTAAAAGGTACTTTTTGTAAAAGGTACTTTTTGTACAAGGTACTTTTTGTAAAAGGTACTTTTTGTAAAAGGTACTTTTTGTAAAAGGTACTTTTTGTACAAGGTACTTTTTGTAAAACTAACTTTTTGTTAAAGGTACTTTTTGTAAAAGGTAGTTTTTGTAATAATTTTAGCAAAAGTATTTCTTAAAAATGTTTTTTTGTTTAAAATGTGCATTAAGTTAAAATATTTACTTTTGGGTAAAAAGTAGTTTTTTAAAAAAATTTCTTTAGTATTTTTCTTAAAAATGGGTCCGTTAGAAAAGGCGCTATAATTGGAAAATGTACTTTCTTAAGAAACTTATTCTCAAGCAAATATGTACATACTCCGTTTCAACAATTCAAAAAGGTAATTTTATTTAAAAAAAGTATACTTAATCACAGAGGACCCAAATTTAATACAACATTCAAATTGTTATTAAGGCAATCAATCAATGTTCATTAAATATTTAAATTCAATTTCTCAACTTATTTAAATTGACATATTCAAAGCACTTTTTTGATAACTTACATAAACAAATCGACACACGCACAATTAAACACTCAGTGTATATGTGTGTGTGTGATTTATCAGTTTAAGAAGTGGTCAAGGAGTTTAACATACACTTTGTGAACTTGATCTTATTTTGCAAAACAACACTAATCTGTTGGATACGTTCAATAGCAACAACACCAAAATCATTACAATAATCAAACATTAATTGTAACCAAGTTCGTTGCAGTGTCTACGCAGCATCAGCAGCAGTCGTTGCGCCAATAGAAGTTGCTTGAATAAAAACCTAATGATCTAATGCTGTTTGTGTGGCAAGAGTTTTATTAATATTAAACATAACGTTGTTTACCTTAAATGTTTATTAAAAAAATCGATTTAAAAAACCGCTAATGTCAAAGCAAATTCATATGACTAAATATTCAGTCGTGTGTTTGTTTGTCGTCTGCTGTGCGATTTTTTACTACAAGAAATAAATAGTTAATGCACAAATGCGTTTTTTTTTTAATAAAAACTGACAGCATTTATTATTTACATTGTTGTTGCTTCGTTGTCAAGTGTGTAAAATGTGACAATTACATTTACAAATTATTATTAAAGTTGCATTTTATTGGAGCTTTAAATTCTCGAGAGCTAAAGTATTTTTTATTACAACATTTTTTTTATTTGTTTGCCTGTTTCTTACTCAGCATGTGAGATTATTACTTCACGATAGACTTGATGTCTCCTTGAATACTCTTTTGTGAGTGAGAAAGAATTTGGCGAAAACTGTTACACCATTTCTAAGGAAATGTAACTTCCAACATTAATAGTGGAGAGGGTATCTACTACGCGTTTGTGGTGGTGTTTGCAACACCTTAAAATATTGGTCATGGACCCATCTTTTTGTGTACCGATCGATTTAGAATCACTTTTTGAATTGAGCTAACGATGTTTGTCCATCCGGCTGGCTAGCTGGCCATGCAAATCTTCAGGGCAAAGTAAAGGTTTTTAGAGATAATTTGATGAAATGTATAACATAGGTTCTAATTGTCACAAGGACCAAGTCTGTTTATAATGGCAAGAAAAGGTCTAGAATTTCACATAGCCCCCATACAAGCTTCTTTCCGGAATAGAATCTTACCAAATTTTATGGCAATCGGTCCGTAGTTAGCCAGAGCTTCCATACCAATAATACTCCCGAAAAAAGCTTTTAGTGACATAACTTTCTTATAAATGTTGGTAGTGATATAAAATTTGGCGACAGTAAAGGTCCAACCAGAATGTGCATAACGTGGCTCAAGCAACTGTGCGAATACATGTTAATCATGTGTCAAACTATATGGAACTAAAGAAAACTTTTTGTTAAGTTGTATAAAACTATCATTTGCTTAAGTATCATGCAAAACGGATCAAACTGATACGAAATCAAATGATTTTTTATTTTGTTTTTAAGTGCATTTGAGAGACTTTTATGTAGTTTGAAGTCTCTTGAGAGATTTATGAATATTTTAGTTTATAGTCAAAGTTGAACTGAGCTGCCACATCATATATTTTATGTTTAATAAAATCACAGAGTATATTTGTGAAAAAAGTTTTTTTATGAACAATTTTCAATGGAGTTAAACTAATCAATTGCACTAATGGGTGAATCGTGTTGAAAGAAACTTTCAGTTAAAAAAATGTTCGGAAACAATAAGTGAAATAAGCTTTATTATATCTACTATGTCATGACAACATATTGTGCTAGAAGGTCCATGGCGGCTGAAAGGGCAGTTTACAGCGAAATGTACCATTATCTATAAATGTGACGTTATGAGAGAAAACTGAGTTCATATTCTCATTATTAAAAAAACTTTTCAAAAACCTTTGAAATGTTATTGAATAATTAGCTTAAAAAAGTTTTTTTTTTAAACAACCTTGGAAACGGTGTTCCTATGAACTATCTAATGAAAGGAGGACGTACTGTTTTAACTCCACTATGAGGCACGCTAAATATCACGCGGATAGTAAGTAGAATATTAAATAGTTTTCCTATCTTCTTACTATTATACAAATTACAAATAACAAAAAAAAAAAAAACCGGCGGTCATCTGGTTTCAGTTTCAACTATTTCAAGTGTTTTATCAATTTTTTGCGTTTGATTTGAAACAGGCGTCATGTGTCTAGTGTGTTTTTCGCAATTTTGAATAGAATTTATTAATTTTTTTTTTTTGCATGAGTACACAGTTTCTAAATCGTATAAAAGCAATGGCAAGTTTAGGTTTGTCATCAGTTGCAAATCATTTGCCAATCTAAATCTACATTCAGACTTTCATCCTTATACTTTTTTTGTGTTTAAACAAACATTAACAAACCTCATTATCATCATCATGTTTAAGCTAGTGAGTTCTGGACAAGTGAAGAGGAATGAAAATGAAATTGAGAGGAGAATGCTTGGCGCCTTAAATTAGATACATGAAAAATATTAAATATTTATAATTTAATTTTTCTTTTATAGTTATTGGTTTTATCTATCTTTGCTTTTGCTGTTGCTGAACCCGGTGTAGTTGTGGCTCCCGCTCCAGTTGTAGCCCATCCAATTGCCCATGGTCCGGTTATACATCATCATGGCGCACATGCTGTGCACTCGTAAGTTTTTTTTTAGAAAGTTAAGTCAACTTATTGTAATCTAATCCTAATTATTTTTTGTAGTCATGTTATTCAACACCCGGCGCCCGTCAAGGCCGTGGTACATAAGCCAGTAGCTGTAGTTAAGCCTGTAATACCGGTTGTACCGGTAGTCAAACCTGTAGTTGTACCTGTACATCATGCTCATCCCGCCGTTATAGCTCACCACTGAGTTCATTATTAAAATACTAAATCCCCAAACCTAATCCTGCCATATCCTTTTCCCTCCATGCAAAACTCCCTCTTACAAAAAAAAATATATATACTTACGTAGTAATAAAAAATCACTGTCTTAATAAAATGAACATTGCCAAAAAAAAAAAAACTAAAAAGAAAAAAATATATAATTGTTTATTTATTTGAGTGCGGCACTTACCTGTCTAATGATACTGCTATAAGACTGTAAACAGATGCTGCCACCGAAACACCCTGTATATAGGGAACCGTCTTACACATTAGCCAGCCAAGCATCCAGGCTATAAAAAACGGAAAGAAATACAAAAAAGAAATTGTAACTTTGTAGTGAAAAAGTAACGCAATTGTTTTTTTTTTGTGTGAAAATTTTTACTTGAGAAAATAACTACAACATTGTTACAAATGAAAAAAATCACTGCCATTGTCAAAACAAAATAATAATAAAAGAAATTGGTAGAAACTGAAGGCAGTAATGACAATTTAGCGGGTTTGTTTAATGCTGAAAGAAAATGGTAAAAGTAACTATAATATGTTTAAGAATTTTTCGTTAAAAATGTTTTTTGGGCGGTGACCATATAAGATAACTTTTTTTCTGCAAAAGAAAACCATGTGCCAAATTTTATCAAGGTTAGGTTAGTTTGAAATAGCAGTCAGTATTCATTTGAAAAACTTATGCCCGTAATTTCTCGTGTTCCTACCTAACAGTTATCTTTACCTATTTCAACGTTTATTTGGGCTACGTGTTTTTACCTTCAGATTTCCTTTAAAATAATGCAGCTGTTACACCATAGATTTCAATGCACAGCTAGATTTCTTTTTGTAGAATTTACGAGCTTTAGACTCAATGATCTATTGTGATACAGTGGAGTTCCACTTAACAAAAACTCCACCGTAGAACCAACCTGAACTATTGACGATGTTTAAAATGCGCATCAGTCCAACGCCAGCTATATTATACAATACGTTCTCCTCCTCATTTTCATTATCATAACTGCGGCAGTAATCAAAGTGTCCGGCCCCCAGACGCTGTGCATGCCTACCAAAAAGACAGCATCTCGGGATAACAGTTACCAAAAGTGGTCTTGGTAATCAATAGTAGAGACATGGTTCACCCTTTATCAATGCGGGGTCACAATTTTCTGGCATCCAAAATTCGCGACCCATATGTCATTGCAATATCGAAAGTCGATAGCCAAAGTTCGATCTTGGAAGAGAGCAGAGGCACCCCACCAACGCCTATCAAATTCAGTGAAACCCGTTAAGATCTAACCATATGCATGAGGTCGCTCAACTTAAATAACTGTACGAATACATATAAAACATATACATATGTATGTATATGTGGTCAACTATAATGTACTTAATGAAACTTCCCAGTGGCGTTTATGAGCGACATTGTCGTTATGACATTTTCATCGATGAATAATCGAACCAGAGTCAGTAACAAGTGGATATTAAGGGAGTTATGCATGACAACTGCTTTGCAATGTCACTGTTTCCTTAAAAGGAAAAACTTAGCGGCATTGTTTGTTATGAATAGATCACGAAGTGAGCGCTGCAGGACTTTGTCTGCTACATGTCTCCGTCAATGAATAAATCAGAATATAACGGACCGTTTCTTTTTTCTGTTTGTTCTGTTCCATTTATTACTTGAGTTTATTCTGTGTTTTCCTTGTCACTCTAGCTGAAAAAATTCACTAATGAAAGTTGATGATATTGTCTGTTAGGACTCACAAACAAATGGACGCCTACAAGACAAAATTAACATTGGTCAGTTTGGACAAACACTTTAAAAATTCATATATGACACCAAAGTAAAATCAACACTTGTCATCGATGATTTAATATTGTCAGCGTTAGTCACGCTGAATCACTATGACGTTCGCCACCGGGAACTTAGCGAGAATTCTCGCTAAGTTTCGTCAAATGTCATTTGCCTAAGCAAAGCTTGTGAATTGTAAACAGTGTTCGAAAAAACATTAAATATCGCTCCTTAGTGTTCGGTTCGGTAGATTTGTGGAAAACACAGATGCTAATAGTGTTTGTGTAAAAAATCATTAAAAAAATAACGTTTTCCTGTTAGTCATCTTTCGAACACAAAAATAATACTGTTTTATCCAACTCAACAAAAGATAAGAACATTTAATTCCGTTCGGTTTATTTTTTAATCCACAAACTTCTTTGTGTTCGGTTCGGCTCATTAACGTTCGTGCCTTTTGGCTGGTAAAAAACCAACATTTAAGGAATACACATACGAAAAAAAAACAAAAAGCCAGCAAAATATTTTTACACAAACACAACGTTGTTTAAATTTTTTGTTTGTTCATTTTTTTATCAATGTAAAAAAGAAACATTATAGAACATTAAAATATAATGTTTGTCTACAGTATTACAACAATTGTTCTGTTTTTTAACGAACGGTATTAAGGGTTGTGTTCGTGTGAGCTGAACGCTAGATAATGTACTGTTTATTTTCGAACACTGATTGTAAACAAAGTTATTACAATAAATAAAGAAAAAAAAAGTGTTTTGCATGATTTTATTTTGCATCCATGTTTTATTAAAAAGAACAACAGCCACCAATTTATGTGTTTTAGAAACGTTGCTTGCAAATTAAATAAAACATAAAATAAACAAATACAGTGCTGTAATTTTTGGAACTTTTTAATTTACTTATGCATTTGTTAATTTTTGACAATGTCTTAATCTTCCACATTATGGTTGGGCCTTAAGTTACCAAACTGCTCAGCCATCTTGTTAAGAGATAAGCGGCAGTCAAAGCCCGTTCTCTTTCTTAGCGAGAGCGGATCCAAGACCATAACGGCTGCACAGCTATCAGTGTAGATATTCACAGCAGTTGTCGACTTAGCAGATAGTCTGAGCCAGTCTACAGCTACCTTGATCACAAGTATCTCCTCCTGAAAAATGCTACATTAATTCGAAGTTTACGCTTCTGCTCTTGGCCGGAACACCGTTTCTCCGCGCATTCCGGCTTGGTATCAGCGTTTTTATCAAATTATCTTTTATATTGCTACCTGTAACTTGTGCACGAGGTTTACTTGGGCAGCCATGCTGACGAACATCTTAAGATCGAGTTAAAAAGAGATTCTTAGTTGGTCGGTATACTGAGAACTAGGTCAACAACCAATATTCCTATGAGTAACACACATCAGCACAAACGCATAATACCCTCTTCACAAATAGTGGAGGTGTATAAAAACGTAGTTAAGTTATATTAAATTCCAAAAACTGTTTTCTAAATTGAATATTTTTTAATTCGCAAGTGACATTGTTTTAAACAAAGTTAAATTTAAATTTTATTTTAAACTTCCACCTACTTTATGGAGTTTTGGAGATGCGCACTTCTACAATACATACACACATACATACATTCTAAATTAAAATCTAAGTCCTGGCTGAACCTCTAATGTAGACACTGCATTAAATTTGGCTTTCCCATTTAAAAGCCTAGGATTTGTGTATTAGATATATGTATGTATGTATATATGTATGTATGCATGATTTTTTTTTCTTGAAAACTGTTCATCACCCTCTTAATATCTGCTCATCGCCCCCTCATTTAATAAAATTAAAAAACCAACATGATGAATTTAAACTTTTAATCTACATAATACAAGTTTTTTAAAAAAAATTTTTTTTTTTTTTTTTTTGTTATTATATTTTCGAGTATTTTGCTCGTAATCCTTTTTAAAAGTTATTACTCTTATGTCGTGACATTTTTTTTTTAAATGATGAGTATTTAAGCTTTTAGTTTGAGTACAATAGCGAGAAAGTATTTGCAAGAACAAAAAGAAGAGAAGGGATGTTTATTTTAATTTTAAGGAAAACTTTTAACGTTTTTTTTTTCTGGCAAAAAAAGTTAGTGGCAAATTTAAAAGATAAATGCAAATAAATTTAATAAAAATTAAAATTTTGTCACAAGGAAATTAGAGATTAAAGAAAAAAAAAAACAAGTAAAAGTGCTCTATTTGGCTATGCCGAATTTTATATCCTCTTCACCATGGTGCGATAGTAACAGAAAGTTATATAAAAACCGCTTCTTAGATATAAATAAATCAGCTTTGTGCCACGCCCACTTATCTACTCCCGCCCACATTGTCGGATGTTGTGGATTGACAACCAAGATGCTTGTACCTTATTTGGAAACTTTGGCTCTTGCCGTTCTCCAGATATACAGAAAGCTATAATGTCTTTGTATGGGAAGCGCCACACCACACCCACTTGCCCAATCCCGCACACATTTTGTCGGATGTTGTAAACTGATAACCAAGATGCTTGCAACTTATTTGGAAGCTTTGGCTCTGGCCATTCTCCAGATATGTATACATAAATATAAAGTAAAAAAGCAACAACAACAAGGGCTTTTGAGGTAAAATTAGAGGCAGTCGTGGTTTTTAATCTCATATCTCAGCCATTTGTGCACATATCAGGCTGAATTTCAATAGCAAACAATTCCGGACCATATGTGACATAAATATATAACTACCAAGTCCCCATCACATCTTGGGTCTTCGGAAAATCCATTTCAACGGACAGACGGACATCGATAAATCAACTTCGCTACTCATAAGGACCCAGAATATATATATCGGGTGATTTTTTAAGAGCTATAGGAAAGTTTAAAAAAAAACACATAAAGTTCAGATAAATTCATGAAATCTTTATTTGAATCGATAGTACGGTCCATATAATTTAATGTTTGAAGATTATTTCATGCAAATGTTGACCGTGACTGCGCCTCAAATGGTCCATCCGTTTAGTCCAATTTTGGCATACTCTTTCCAACATTTCGGCCGGTATCTCATGAATAAATGCTTCAATGTTGCCTTCCAATGTGGCAATTGAAGCGGGCATGTGTGTATAGACATGAGCTTTAAAAAAGCCCCACAAAAAATAGTCTAAAGGCGTTAAATCGCACGATCTAGGCGGCCAATTGACCGGTCCAGAATGATCACCGAACTCGCCTCTCAATAAGTCCATTGTTAAGCGTGCTGTGTGGCATGTGGCACCGTCTTGCTGAAACCACATGTCATGCAAGTCAAGCTCTTGCATTTTGGTCAAAAAAAGTTGGATATCATCTCACGGGAGCGCTCACCATTCACAGTTACGTTACGATTCGCATCATCTTTGAAGAAGTACGATCCAATGATGCCACCAGCCCATAAACCGCACTAAACTGTGACTTTTTCTGGCTGCATTGGTAGCTCTTGCAATGCTTCTGGCTGATCTTCACTCCAAAATCGAAAATTCTGCTTATAAACGTACCCATTGAGCGAAAAATGAGCTTCGTCGCTGAACACAGTTTTTCGATAGAAAAGTGGATGAACTTTCTTAACAGAGCACACATTTTGATAATAAAATTCAATAATTTGCAAGCGTTGTACGTTTGTAAGACGATTCATGGTTAAATTATTAAAAAATAGAGAATTTATCTCTATATTTAAATAAAGTTAGTACAAGGCATTTGATTATTGCAATTTGGATTATAAATAGTTTATACTTTAAATTATTTAATTTTAGCTTAAAATAGAATTTAACGTATCTCAAACGTTATACATACATATGTGTATGCTTTTTAGTTTTTTTTTTTTTTTATTTAAGGTCACATCACGATTCGTCTGACAAATTGAGGCAATATAAATTTAGCAGTTGTTTTAATTTAAAAATATGCTTTTGCTATTAATTGGCTATATGGAAAATAAGTCGCATCTTTTCATATAAAAAAGGAATCCCATGGAATCCTACACTCACAATCACAACCGACTGTAGTTTATTTAAGAAGTATTCCGTTCAGTAATTTTTAAATAAATAAACATTTAAAATTCGAAGCAAATTTTTTCTTTACTGATTCTAACAGTTATTAAAAAAACTAATTTCATATTAATACGGATTTTCAGTTGCAGTTTATACTGTCCGTTGATTAAGTTAAATTCTTCTTTATGTAAAATTATATGAAAATGTAATTTAAAATAAAGAAAAGTTAATTAAATTTTTTTTCTGTCAAAAATTCAACCCCATGTTATGTTAAAAACAAATGAATCTTTAGTTATTTTATATAAATAAATTATTAAAAAATTAACTACATATTCCGTAAAAAACAAAGGCGTATTCAGTTATTTGCTTCTTTTGTTTAAGCAATTCCCATTTTCTATTTGTTAAAATTATTATTAAGTTAAAAATACATCAAATTTTTAAAGAAAAATAATTGCTAAACAACGAAGTTTACGAAAATTACTGAATTTAATAAAATAACTGAATATTCCTTTGTTTCTACGGAATATTCAGTTAATTTTTTGATAGTTTATTTATATGAAATAACTGAAAATTCATTTGTTTAAATAAACCTATTCGAATAATTACAGCCGCTCCTTGTTGGTATGTTAAAAACTCAAATATAAACAAGGATCTCAATGTGGCATTAATAAAAACTATGACTACGAAATATTTAGTAAAATATTTAATTATTAAGATTTTGTTTGGCGCTTAACAAAACACCAACCAATAAACAGTAAGTTTGTCTTTTCTTACATTTTCAATTGTAACGGAGAATGTATGAAAAGATAAACTCACTGTTTATTGTTGGTATTTTGTTTAAGCTTTGATATCGTTGCAAATAAGACTTTTTGAGTGTTTGCAATTCTCATTCACTTTGCAGTTGCATTTGCTAATATCTTTGGCTTTTTTAACATTTTTTGGGAGAATGTTTCTGGATAATCTGGCCTAAGCAACCAGTGAAATGCGCATAGAAACTAGCTCATCCTCCAACAATAAATGTCAGTGTTAAAATTGGGAATTAAGTACGACAAACAAAATCTTAATAATTAAAAATTTTGTATGTATTCCCAAAAATTAATTTGATAATCGGGTGTGTTCTAGAATCCGAATCCACTCGAAAGTGGATTACTTTAGCATTTTTAATGTTCTGCATTTCACATCCACAAGTTTTTATTCGTTTTCAATTAGAGTAGTAATGGGTTAGTGAAAGTAAAACGAATCGACTTTTATTCTAATATTTGATAACATTTTTAACAAAAAAATAAATTTTGTTTTTAGCTTAAAATCTTCTTTATCCAATTTAATCAAAAATATATCGTTATCTAAAATGCAAAAGTCCCGTACTTACCCTAAATTTAAAATCGACTTTTTCATTATTTTGATGTAATTACATCTTATTTTTTTTTACGATTTTTATGTTATTTTCAGACAATTTGTTTTTTTAATCGATTTAGCGATCTCAAATTAGTTTTTTTGTTTGTTTAAAATTTTGCGATTTTTCGCGAATTTTAGTCATGTTCGCGATAGAAGCGATTTGTTTCAGTAAGTTTTCTGATTGTTTACAGCTTTAAAGATTTATAATAAATCGTAGACTTTGCTATCATGCCGATGTAAGCAAATTTTTGCGAATTTCCGCGAATTTAGCAAATTTTACCTAATTTTTGCCAATCCTTATATTTTTAGGGACTTTTAAACAATTATATGGCTGGTTTGATATATAAAAAATTTACGCGATTTTTCGCTATTTTTTTGTTATTTTCTGACGTTTTGTTTTTTTTTTTTACCGATTTCAAATAAATTTTAGTGTTTGTTTAAAAGTTTGCAATTTTTCGCGAATTTTAGCCATGTTCGCGATAGAAACTATTTTTTCCTGTGATTCTTACAGCTTTCAAGATTTTAAAAAAAATTTTAAACATTGCTATCATGCTGCGGTTAGCAAATTAGCAATCTTTAGTCCAAAAAAAGTTTTTTCGAACCAAAAACTCGAATACACAAAAACATGCGGATTTGAGAACACCAATTTATGAATTATGCGGATTTAAAAAAAATTTTCGTTTTCAATTCGAGTCGAAACCTAGAACATACCTGAATATTTAGTAAAATATTTAAAACTTTTCAAACAGACCGACATCGTTAAATCAACTGCGCTGTACATGTTTGTACTTTTTATGTGAAAAAAAGCTAAAAGATTTAAAACAAGTTAGAGTGCTATATTCGGCTATGCCGAATCTTACATACCCTTCATCATGATGAGATAAGAACAAAAAATAATATACATAAATAACGTTCTTTAGATAGGTATAAATAAATATTAATTGAGCCACGCCAACTTTTCATTTCGTCATGCCGAAGAATATAAAAAAACCAAAAATATATATATGTACCTAAGCCCGTTTCCTCTTTTGTTTGAAATATCGTCAGTCTCAGGAGAGAACTTAACAACTCGGCTACGAAGGCTTTTACTGAAGAAGCGTTAAATTAAAATATATTGAGTCTATGAGTTCGTTTCTTTATTCGAGCGGCATATCATATACATGCATTAATGTGTATGTATATACGTAAAATTAAACACATTAGAAATAAAATCCACCACTTCCCTGCAAATAATAGGACCAGTCCAAACACGCGTGTAAAGAGTAGCCCACAAGGGACCAGGGGTAGTACAAAAGTAACCCAAACGTATGGAAAAAACATGGTCTATTTAACATTACGATATCCTAGGGGAGGATCATATAACCCACCTTTGGACTACTAAGGAGTAGATTTAAAACTACTCCATGGTATACACAAGAGGATGTTTATGTCGTTTGGTAATACAACGTTGGTATGGTAATGTCACGTCTTATTGGACCTTTAAAGGAAAAAAATTGAGGCAGTCGTGGTTTTTTACTCATATCTCAGCCATTTGTGGACCGATCTTGCTGAATTTCAATAGCAAACAATTCCGGACCATAGGTGACATAAATGCATAGTAACCTGGCCCCCATCATATATGGGGTCTTCGGAAAATCCATTTCAACGGCCAGGCGGACAGACGGACATCATTAAATCAACTTTGCTCCTTATAAGGACCCATATATATACCCTTTTCACCACCTATAGTGAAGGGTATAAAATGGTATATTACCTTGTTGATGGGTATAATAAAACAACAACACCAACAACATGGGATTTTTAAAAAATATTAGCGGAAGTCGTGGGATTTGCTTATATCTCAGCCATTTATGGACCGATCTAGCTGAATTTCAATAGCACACAATTCCGGACTATATGTCATCTAATTTTAAACGATTCGAGTCCCCATCCTATTTGGGGACTTCGGAAAATCCATTTCAACGGACACGAAATGGAAAGACGGTTAACTGGACTTAAACTTCTCTTGTCATAAGGGCTCAGAATAAAAATATGTATTTTATTGGGTCTTAGACCTGTATTGTAGAAGGTACAAATGGAATGACAAAGCCCTTTACCTCCAGCGAAGGGTAAAATAAGCTCTCTATTTTATAAATCAAAGATTTTGGTGCCCAACATCGGCTTTAAACAAATAATCAGCTAAAAACAAAAGTGGTATACGAATATGGTCTTGTTTTGTTTGAAAATTACATATGGATATTACGAAAGGGAGGAAACTTGTATACAAACGTCTAATATTCAAATTTTGCTTTTTTTTTGTGAAAGTTAAAGTTACTGGAAAAATTTACCCTCTTCTTATGTGGAATATATAAAAACTTATATTTAAACCTATAATAAAAACTGTAATAGTCCCAAGTTGAAATGTTGCATGTTTTAAATATGTTATTTAAATATTAAAACAAACAAAAACAAAAATTGAGAAAACGAATTATTTAAAGGTTACTTAAACTTTTGACCTTTTCACTTGTGGTCAATGTGGCAATTTATTTGATTTTTTTTCTGGTTAACATACTTTCATCCATCCATCCGTTTTACTAAATAGCCAGACCAATATATTCATCCATCCCACATTGATTGACATTTTGACAGATCTGTGGGTTTTTTACGACAAAATTATTCCAACTTTTATTTATAGTGGTTTTCGGGTAACAAATCATAAAAATCTTTATTGAAACAATTGCTTTCATGAAGTTTGCAAAAAAAGGGGGGGGGGGGGGGGGGGGAGATACTGAAACGTAAGAAACATCTTTATAACCCGATATGAATGCGTGTGCCACTTTGGTATGTATTTTATTTCCCTAATTCCAATATCCTTTTTGCTAGAACCAAAACCATAAAATAAACTATAGTCTTATACATACGTTTTTCTATCACATTATCAACTAATAGAAACAAATAATAAAATCCAAAATCAAGTTAATATTATTAGTATTTTTTATTATTATTTATTTTTTTCTGTTTTTGTTTTATTAGTATGAGTACAGGAATGGAAATTATCATTATTAGCATCATTATTTGTTCGTTTGTTCATTTATTAGTCTTATATGCAGATCACGTAATTATGTTTATTTAATATGTTTCCCACAACATTTGCGGCTGAATTACTTTCAAACTCAAACACAGCCAGACAAACAGGCAGAGTCATCTTAAGAGACAAACAATGAACAAATCATGTCTATAGGACGCAAATATTTTTGGTGTATTTTGCCTTTTAGAGCAGAAATCGTGAAATCAATTTAAATATAATATGTATTTAAATAAATAGAGTGTCATTTAAGGCTCCTTTATGGTTGATAAATTAAACAAATTATATCGTTATAAATTCTTGTTTTGTTATTTTTTTTATTTTTTGCTTTTCTAATTCATTGAATTTTGGATAAACAGTCTTGTGCGAGTCTTAACAAATAATAATAATCATAATTTTCCTTTTTTTTTTTGTAAAAAGAAAAAAATAACGAATTGTTATTTTAGGGTCGCTTATTTGTATAGAAGAGCCTGACAAACATTATGGATGATTAGAGATTGGGAAAATATTTGGAAAGTATGTTTTTAAAATATGGCACAATGGAATATAAAACCGTCAATAAATTTGTGAAAATATTTGCCTTTCTGCTGTTCAAATTAGGAAATTATATGGGAAATATGTAGTTTTTACTGCCTCAAAAATGGTGGGTTGATAATTTAAGTATATTTTCTTGTTGTCAAATTTTATGCTTGATAAAATTTTATTGCACTGATTTAGAAATTTACATATTCTCCGCATAAAAGAGAATTTTTCTTTCGGAACAGAATTTTTAAACGTTGAGGTTAAAGGCTAGTTTCTAAATAATAAAATGTTATTAGATAATAAGTAATAGTCCTATATTCGGCTATGCCGCATCTTATATACCCTTCGCCATGGTGCGATGAGAACAAAAAGTTATATAAATACCGTTTTTTCGATATAAATACATTTATTTTGTGCCATGCCCACTTATGCACTCTCGCCCACATTTTTATACAGTAAATTTGACGGATGGACGGACATCGATAAATCAACTTCGCTGTACATGTACATATGTATTTGTATGTGTAAAACAACAAAACTTTAAAAATTTAAAAAAAAACCGACTTATACAAGGTAATTTTCTTAATTCTTTCGGATGGGTATAAGAAACAACAACAACATGGGATTTTATGACAAAAGTTAGAGTTAGTCGTGTTTCTGGATATGGCTGAATTTCAATAGCAAAATTCAACGCAACAGATATGATAGAAATATATAACAACCAAGTCCCCATCATATCTGCGGTCTTCGAAAAACCCATTTTAACAGACAGACGGTCAAACTGACATCGTTAAATCAACTTCGCTACTCATAATGACCCAGAATATATAAACCTAACAGGGTCTTATATACTAATATAAAACCTGATACCTTCGGTGAAGGGTATAACAATAAGATTTTCTTTTTTCAGTCAAAAAATCTGAAATAACTCAAGCTAACAGCCAGACTTTCTGAAAGAAAACTTTCATTGTGTAAACCCAGACTTAATCACTTCTTTGGTTATATTTTTTTTTTGATTTTTCATAGTGCTACCATACTTTTGTCTTAATAAAATACGACAAATCAAGTAGCTCTTAAAACCTGAAACTGTATTTAAATGCTGCATAAAGCCGGTTTACACTGCCACGAAATGTAGTACTTAAGAGATTTTGAGCAAAATCTAATTGTTATTGATAGACGTATGCGCGTGACGTGATTTTGTCGTGTCACGCGCGTTTCACGCATTAACGTGATTACTTTAAATACTTATCACTCGTGATAGCGTGGTTGAAAATAAAGAATTCCTTGCGTGATTAAAAATCGCGCACGATTTCTCAAAGTACTCACGAATGTCCAATTTTTTAATAAAATGGTTGTAAGAAAAAAATTTAATCAATATCCTGGCAATATAATTTAATATAGTTATTCAAAAAGTTTACTGGAAAAAAATCAGACAAATCTACAAGGTTTCGTTGTATTTTAATTTTATTAAAACTTAAATACGAAGTCAAAAACTGGCGATGGGTTAATAATTTCCATAACAGTAAAACAGTTTTTATGTTTTTTTTTTTACTTATCGCTTTATTTTAAAGCAGTAGATATTTTTTAAACATAAAAACCTTTTTTATGGAATAATATTGGTAATTTTTTTATTTTAGAATTTAGCGATTTATTGAAGTGTTGGGGAATTGTGTAAGAGTTCATGGAGGACAGATAAGTCTTGTTACACTTTTTACTTTATAGAATTTACAGTAAAAATCAAACAAAAAAGTTTTAATGTACCAAAAAGTAATTTGACAAAATAGCCATTATAAATTTATGATTATAATAATCAGTTGTACAAGTAGCATCTTTAGATTTAACATCTGGCTTCACTATAAACTTTGAATTAAAGCAATTTCAATAATAATTTTAATCTAATTTTTATAGTTTTTGTTATAAATAGAGAAATATTTGTTTAATAGAGAAATATTTGTATAATATTTGTCATAAAATTCTTTTTTTTTACAGAAATCTTATTAAAAAACGACGCTTAAAATTCTTGCGTTTTGCGCTTTCGATTTCCAGAACACCCTTGATAATTTATTATTTTATAAAAGACTAGCTTAACCCGGTGCGCTTTGCTTCCCCGATAGAAATAAAATTTGTAAAAGTTTTTTAAAACAGATCTCGTGTATTGATAACGAAGCATCTTGTACTAAAGTTTAATGCTTTTACAGTTACCATGTAGCTATGTTTAAAAATTCCTTTGAATGTGAGATAGTTCCAGAGTGGCAGACATTTAAAAAAAATGTATTACTTGTTATTCCATATAAATAGTCATCCATCTTTGTTTTAAATTTCATTAAAATCTGTTGGATAGCTCCGGAGGGGCAGTAATTACCCCCAAACTCCCCTCGTGGTCTGAGTTTTGGAAAAATGTATAGCCTAAAACCATCTTCACTTCAACTTGTGGTCCTATTTAAAAAAAAAAAAACCTATTGCTTAAGTGTCAATTTATGTAGGGATCTATTTAATAGAGGTCTGCAACGAGTAACTTTTTTCTTCACATGTGAAACTCGCTGTCGAATATAGTATTTATTTGTTATCTTGCTAAACGCGCAAAAAGTGAAGAGAAGTGATTGTTGTTTTTATAAATACTAACATGCAGCAGCCGAAGATGAAATATGTTCCGAAAAAAAGGAACATATAAAAATGGGTACAACGAAAAAAAAGTACCTATAAAATTATGGTCACTTCATGTGGTACTTGTAGTAAAGCTGAAATTTGTGTTATTACCCAAAAATTAGACAAAAATTTATTTCTTAAGACTAGATAATTAGAAATTTTTTTGTGTAATTTAGCCTAAATATTTTTTCATATACAAGTAAATATTATTGCAAATAAATTTCACTTTTAAATATTTATAAATAAGTAAAAATCTAAATGATCTAAATAAATAAAGTTATGTAGGTATAAACATACCTCATTTATTTCCATTTTTTTTTTTTATTAAATTTAACAGTTAAAAAAGACAATATTTTTTGTTTTTAATGTTTGCAAAATTTCACGTGGTACCGATGGTACCTAGTGAAGTTTGGCTGCCGCATGATACTCGACCGTTCGGTTTATGAATGGTCAAGTGAGAGAGAAAAAAGAACAAATGGTTAGCAAGCACAAACAAAGTCGAGTAACAACCAATAGTTACTCGCTAATTTTGTTGTTCTCAAAAACATGTACCATGTTTTTATACCCTTCACCGAAGGTAAGAGGGTATATATAACTTTGTCATTCCGTTTGTATGTTCCACAATATTGATCCTACACCCTATAAAGTATATATATTCTGGGTCCTTATGAAAAGCGAAGTTCAAATCCGGTTGTCCGTCTGTCCGTGTGTATGTTGAAATGGGTTTTCCGAAAACCCCAGAAATGATGTGGACTAGGTTGATGTATATTTATGTCAAATATACTCCGTTTAAGTTTGCTATTGAAATTCAGCCAGATCGGAGATATGAGCAAAAAACCACGACCACCTCTAAATTTTTCCAAAAATCCCTTGTTGTTGTTTTATTTCTGTATATCTTGAGAACGGCAAGAGCCAAAGTTTTCAAATTAGGTACACACATTTAGGTTGCCAATACACACCATCCTACAAAATGTGGGCGGGATTGGAGATGTGGGCGTGTACCTCCCGTACAAAAAAAATTTAAAATTTTATAAAAACCTAAATTTTTGGGCTGCCATATGTCCTATGGATATGACTTATATATCAAAATATCGGAAATTTGTATGAGTTATAACCGAAATACTGGGGTCTAATCACCGCATACGATATCGAGCAAAATTCATCGAAATTATTTATTTTGGTATCTTGAAACTCGATATCGAATGAAATGTATTGAATTTGAAATAATAGCATTCGACATCGAGTAACTCGACATTACATTTATCGAGTTTTCATTCGATACCCCAGTGTCTATCGTATGCAAAAAAATTCAATAGTTTATTCGATACGATAGTATCGAATGCAGTGATTAGAACCCTGAATTCCCGAAAATTACTCTTTTTATACCCTTCACCGAAGGTAAAAAGGTATATACAATATTGATCCTACACCCTATAAAGTATATATATTCTGGGCCCTTATGAAAAGCGAAGTTCAAACCGGTTGTCTCTTATTTTAAAAAAAAAATATTTACCAGTTTTATTTAGTTTTTGTCTAGTTGCTCTGTATTCTGCTCGCACAATGGTGAAGGGTATGTAAGATTCGGCATAGCCGAATATAGCACTCTTACCTGTTTATTATAGTTCGAGTAAGTGTTCATGCTTTGCTAGATAATATGTACTTTTTAAGAACAAATCCATTTGTGCAGGCGTCTACTATTTAACCATTCTTAGAAATTAGCTTTCTAGTGAAACCGTTTTGAAACACATCGGTTGGGTGGTCCGGTCCCAGAGTCTATGTATATAGATATTAGAGTTTGCTGAAAACCGTAAAAATGTGAAACAGCGGTTTCGGTTTTAAAATTATTAAAACCGGTCGGTTTCGGTTCGGTTTTGAAAACATTAAAGTTAAGCTTCATACATAAACCAAGGATCGGAAAATGTTTTTTTATTTTGTTTCAAAAAAATATTTATTGTGCAAGTTTAAAAAATTCTACATTTTACAGAAAACAAAAAATTTCTAAAATAGTTTTGAAAAAAAAGCCGTCGAAAAAAATAAATAAAATAAAGTTTTTGAAATAAAACGTTTTCTTAAAAACGTTAAATAAAGTTTTTAAAATAAAACGTTTTCTTAAAAACATAAAAAAACAAAAACAAAATAATTATATTTAAGCATTGTCATAAAAATTTCATTCTTCAAAACAAATTTCAATAAAATTTATGAAGAGGTTTCTGAGAATACATACATACATATTTCATTTTTGAAAAATACATACATAGAAAAAAAATTCTAAAAAAAAAACGTTTTAAAAAATATTTTTCAACAAAAAAAAAAGTTTTTTGAAAATTTGTATTTGTTTTTTTTTACAAAAAAAGTTTTTGCTATTTTTTGAAACTATAAATTTTGTTTTCAAAGAAAATGTTTTTTTTTCTTTTTCGTTTAAATTTTAAACACAGAAAAACAATATTCTTTTTTTCACACACAAAAATTTTTTATTCAAGTCTACTTTCACACGTTTCATCTTTTGATGCTCAACTCTTATGTTTTTAGGTGAGAGAAGAAAGAAGAAAGGGGGTTAGTACAGAGATGCCTGTACTCGGTCAGTACGCTTTGTGTTTTCATTCGCTGGTATATGCCAGCAATGGCTGCATGTAATTTTTTTCTTTTCTTTTTCTCTTTGATTCGCTGTTAATGAAATTGTTATTGTTTTGAACCGAAAAAAGTTGAAACCGATTGCTGCGTGTGATTATGTTGGCATCTTCAAAAGGGAATTGAAAAGAAGTTGAGCATCAAAAGATGAAACGTGTAAATTTAGACTAAAAAATAAAATTTAATTTTGTGTTTTCCGTTCGTAAAATCCGGTCCTTGACATAAACATATATATTTTTTTTATTTTAATACAATTATTTTTATTTGTTTCAATACAGGTACTTTTATTAACCCTTAAGTGTATACCTGGGCCTGGCCAGGCATTTTTTGACTTTTTTCCAGTTTTTTTTTTTATATAAATATTAAGTATTTAAGAACGATACACATAGAGAAAAAATATGGTTGGGCATGGTTACGGCAACAACACTATGTTTAATGTAACAATATATTGTTGCCTAACACAAATAATTGATATTTCTATTTAATATCAACAATGGGTGCGTTCGTAAATGCATCACTGCGCTTCATCAGAAAAGCAAACATTTTTTAAAGTCGATAAAAAAAATACATTTAATTTTTTTCATTATGTGACTATTATTTTTGTGCAGTATTTCATAATTGTTTGGTCCAGATTTACTTCACTGATAAATATATAACCTTTTGAAATCACTGATGCAGCGCAGTGATGCATTTACGAACGCACCCAATATTAAAGTTACTGTAAACATATCAATGTTGATCGCAAATATAAATTTGAGTATTGTTGATCGAAAAACAATTATTTTTCTAACAACTAAATTATGATTACTTTCAAAACATATTATATTACTCGCAATCATATCATGACATCTATTAGCCATAACATGATACCTTTCTATACATTTATCATATTATGTTTAAGATGCAATTAAACTTTTTTTACTCTAATAATATTATGTTAGCGCCATTTGTAAAATAATTTTGAATCAGTTGTGTCGTTTATTTAATATTTGAGCGGTTTATTAATTTAAAGATAAATTCCCATAAAAAATAAGTTTAAAGAAATAAAAAAAAATTAAAATATTAGCGGAGTTTATTCAGTATTAGTGATTTAATAGTGCAAATGCAAAATATCGTCGTGGTTTTGTAAAATCCAACAACAAAACACACAGATATATTTTATAAAAGTGATACGATATTTCTGTGGTTTATAAAAAATAAAATATAAAAAGCCACAAAATAGAAAATCGATGAAAAAAAAATTTAATTTATTTTATATTTTTATGGCAGTTATGAAATGTATTATAATATGATTGCTTCTTAATTTATTATGATTAACCTGATGATAATATGCTTACTTCTTATCTTATTATGATTAACATGACAATAATATGATTACTTCTTAACTAAGTATGATTAACAGAATAATAATATGATGAATGGAAAAATATTATGATGTCATATTACGAGTCATAATATAATTCAATAATAATATTAATATGGTAACAACAATCATGAATCTTATCATAATATGTTGCTCTTAGAATATGCTTACCACAACCATGTTTTTTCTTTGCGTGTATGTATTCCTCAATCAACGTATTTTTCACAAGAAAATAAGAAAAAAAGTGTAGACACCATGGCCGTCGCAATTGGCCAAATGAAAAATTTGTGCATATTGTATCCACCTGGGCCTAGCCAGGCCCTGCCATATTATATATGTACTGCAGTAAATAAAATCAAAATGAAACGTATCAAAAAGCATATGCAACACATAAGAATTCTTTCTTTTTTTTTTTTATGAAGAATTATTTTTTTCCCGACAAAATGTTGCTGCTATAGCCATAAAACTCCATACATATAAACATAGTCCCAGCCTTGCCAAGGGGTTCGTTAGTGTGAGTTTTTTCTAAAGCCACAAAAACTCCATATAAAATACTAGTGGGCCCAGCTAGGCCCAGGTGGTTGTTTGTCCCAAACGAATTAGGTGTCTATTTAAGAGTTAAAAAGGTTTTTCTTAATACTTATTTTTAATTTGAAGAATTTTGAAATAACTTGCCATTGTTGCAAGCTGTTATGTACAAAGTTTTTGTATATAAAGTTCGAGTATTATGTATAATTTGCAATTTCTTTAAGAATAAAAGTAAAAGTAAAGTAAAAGCTAAAACCGAGGTTTTTGTTGTCAGTTTTCGGTTTCGGTTTTTAGGCATTTAAAACCGGCATTTCGGTTTCGGTTAAAACCGAACAGCAATCCCTAATAGATATACATAGATTACGTTAAAATTGATAATCAGTCAAATTTGTCTTCCCAAAAAGCAAACGAAAAAAGGTGTATCAGGTGTTAAATCATTAAATAAACCATAAAAGAAAATTGATAAAACTAAATTATCATGTGTAAATTGACCCTTGTGTTAATACCCAACTTGTTTAGTACCCGGGATGCTAAAAATATGATTTTTTTTAACTTTGTATTGCATAACGGCTAAAATTTAAAATTTTTTTATACAGGACAGTATTTTTTAGTAGAGCAGTTGAAAATTTTTGGTCGTAGATGATATGTATATATGACACTTCCCCGTAATATAATAATATCGCTTTGGAAACGAAACTTAAGTAATTGTATGATACAGAATTTGGTTTATTGAATTTTTTATAGAATCTGAATTCGCTTTCTTTTAAGTTAAATAACGACGATCCAGAAGTTTGTTTAAAAATATTAATTCTTTATACATTTTTTTCATGTTAACATACCTAGGTGGGTACCAAGGTACCCGGGTATTAACACAAGGGTTAAATAGGAGAAGTAAATTTTTTATATACGGCTATGCCGAATCTTATATACCCTTCACCGTAGTATTGAAAAGCCAATTATTCCAAGAACTTATTTGTATGGGCGTTGGGTGCAATAATATATCGATTTCGCTGATTTTTTAAGCCACACAAATCTCTTGTGTAGAGAAAGTTTAAGCAACATTTTATCAATTTTTTTATTTTTAGTTTTTTAGTTTTTAAATCCCTAAGCTTATCCCTTGAAGCTTTCCTCTTGTCTGCAGGAAAGAAACCAGAGTTAGAAGGGCACTCGTACGAAACAGCAAAATTCGAGAGGGCACGTGTATAGTGGGTAACCAGGTCAAATTATAGACAGAATTGGTTTTGACACTTAAGAAATATCCTCTCAAGTCTGGCCCTTCTAGCTCCTATGGGAAAAAGTTAGAGGCAGTTGTGGTTTTTGCTCATGTCTCAGCCATTTCCGTACCGATCTGGCTGAATTTTAATAACAATCTGTTCCAGAATATATGTGATATAGAAATATTACCACCAAATCCCCATCTTTCCTAAGGTCTTTGGAAAACGAATTTCAACGTACACATGGGAATCTTTAAATCAATTTCGCTTCTGGTAAAAACCCAAAATATTGTAGAAAGTACAAACGAAATGACATACATATAAACACTTTCCACTTGTGGTGAAGGGTATAAAAACTTTTGCAAATACATAACTAAACACGGTTAAATGAAAAAAAAAAATAATAATAATATTAAGTAAGTTTGCACTTTAAGGCACTGAAACAACCAATACAAAGGTACTTTTACACATGTGTGTATCAATAAAAAGTGTCTGTATGTGTACTATCTCTCTTTCTGTGTATGTGAAAACCTGTGTGTGAGTACAAGTGTTTATAAGTGCAGCTGGTAACCCTGATGATTAGGTCGTTGAGTAAAATATTTAGGTCAACTTTTATCCATCCAGCCGCAAATAGCCTTGAGTTCAACAAACAACCTTCCGATGCACTTTAAGGCTGAAGGTGTGCTTCGCTTGCATTATTTTCTTTCTTTATTTTTATTTTTAGTTTGTCTATAGTTTTATTGTGTATACACGGTGATACATGTATTGTTTGTTTGTAATATGTATCTATGTATATGTCATGAAAAAGTATGTGGGTATGTATTTGTGTTTGTCTATCAGCCTGTCTGTCTGTCTGTAAAAGTGTTTTTTTTTTAACAAATGTGTGTTATTACTACACACACACACACACATACAGAGAAATAGTAAAGATTATATTGTAGCAATGCAAGTTATTTTACTCCTTGCACGAAAACGAATGTTGTGAGTGTTACGAAATGCCAACAAATAACAAAAACCAAATTGAATAATAGACAAAACAATAAGAAAATAAAAAAAAAAAATCGAAAAAAAAACACCCAAAAATATAAACAAACTACATACTAAATAAACTTACTTTTACTTCAATCATCATCACAATAATGATCATTATAAACATCATTATTGCGTTAAATAAAAAAGTTTGCCATCACGTTTGCACTTTATACAAGTTGCTACAACAAAAAGTCAAATTATTCAACAAATACAACAATGAAACAAAACTTATATTTAAACAAAAACGACACATACTTCACTACACTAACACTAACATTCAAACACAACCCAAAAAGTTAAGCAATTTTTAACAATTTGCAAGCACCAAACGGGGGGAAAGTTCAATAAAAGACAACAAATTATTCTTCTGTTTGAATTTTTAAAATTACTTTATTTTTTATATATAAAAATAGGCATAAAATTTCCGTTAAAAAGTTTAGAGCTGAGTTTTTTATTTTATAACGTTAATAAACAGATTTTCAAATTTTTGTGGTCGTTTGCACATTAAAAATGAAATGAAAAGAATTTAATAGAGAAATTTAAATATGAAAAAAGCAAAAAGGCAGAACATTGATTTAAAATATTATTGAGGGTCTGTCTGTATGGGATCTATAAAAATAAAATAATATATTTTAGTATACAGCAGACTTTAATGCGTTTAAAACCAGCATTTTATATCTTTTGTTATCAGAAAACCAATAAAAAATAAAATATTTATTCTTGTGGAAAATAATTAAAAAAAAAAAATTAGGGTTTGCATTTAATCGCAATTTTTCACAACTAAAAGGGCATTTATGAGGAACATTCCTTAAAAATATTGAAAGAAGGAGGTATTATGCATTTTCTTAAGATTCACCTTCCTGTATACCGATCGACTCATTATTACTTTCTGAGCGCAAAGTACAGTGCCCATGTTCTGTAACTCTCGCGTCGAGAAACTTTTCGATTGAAATGTGTGAAAAGGAAACAAAAAAGTCATATATTGAAACAAACAGCTCACTAAACTGTGTCTGTAATTTTTTTTGGCGAGCACAGGCTGTCACGTAAGGATATTACTCGCCAATTTACAGAAAAAGTGTGTCTGATAAATTTTTTTGAAAGAGCTCCCGCTTTGTACTGTCAAATAAACTCACGAATAAAAATGGGGAGAGAAAAAAAGTGTTAACACTAAAAAACAATTAAAAAGCAAAACACAAAGAATAATTATAATAATATTTTGTTTTTGGCACATTTTGTTATTGTTTAATTATTTTGCTTTTAACATTTTTAAAAAATATAGAAATGTTTTCAAAAATCGTTTGCAAACAACAAACATTAAAGTCGCACTTTACATTTCAACGCCGTCGTTGAAAAATTTACAATTTTTTTTAAATTTTGGTCGCCGTCAATGATATGTGTTACTGGCGTTCTCAACGTCTGCAATGTCACATCGGCTTCGAGTGCAATGTTATGGCATTTTTAACGTAACGACGTAATCTCTTTTGATAGTTTTCGACATGAGTAACAGACACATTTTTCGAGAAACGATGGAATATTTTGTTTCACATCTTTTCGATGCGAAAAGTTCTCACTATACTAGTTACAGAACATGGGTATAGGTCGCAAATTAAGATAAAATTTGACAAAAATTAAAATGGTCAGAAACAGAAACTTCTTTTCCGAATAGAACCTTTGTGCCTATAAACCATCTTAGTTTGTTGGTATTAAGACTAAATTTGTAACAAAAATATTTTATTACAACCAAATTCATCGTACCAAATTTTATCGAAAGCGGTCCATAATTAACCATAACTCCCATAACATTCTTTTTGATATTCAATTTGGCGACAATAGCTTTTATTATAGCTAATGTATAACGGCAAATAGCTATAAATCACTTTAAGACGAAAAATCTTATAAAGATGTTGATATCTAGATAAGGCACAGATTATTATAATTTCGTTTTACCGGGTCGATGATTGCCCATGGATCCTAAATAAGAAACACTCTCTAAAAGTTTCTATAAATACTGTTGTGAAGGGTGTCAAATTGTCGGACTATACTTTACGGGAACTTTCGTGTGATTAACAGCCTATTTCCGATGTGCGAAAGAGTCCATTCTTTCGAACATTTACATTTGAAACAAAAAAAAAAAAAAAATTTAAAAAACTTTGTTTTTGTTTTAAATATAGTTGTACAAAAGCAATAATTCTTTCGCACATCGGAATTATGCAGTAAGACTACCGCTAACAGGCACGATTATTCGCATAAACGATTGCGATTAAAATCGATTTGCACACCCTAACAAATCATTTTCAGTATGTAAAAATAAATTTAAGGCATAACAGAAAGTATTAAAATTAAATGTTAATACACAGTCTATTGAAAATATATAAAAAATTATATAACTGACAGATAAAAGTGTGTGTACGTGGTTGTTATTGTGATTTTTTTTTTAAATATTAATTACACGTGAGAGATTAAGCGTGGTTGCAATATTATTCTAAATAAGCTGAACGCGTAAAAAGTAATATTTCATATTAAGTAAAGCTTTTTTTGGTGTGCTAACGTGTTTAACTTCACACTTTTCTAAAATATCTCTTATTTTCATATGTGAATTTATTACCCATGTTGCTTCTGTATCTCTTGTTCTGAGATAATCTAGAGTTTTTTGTATAGAAAGCTCGGTACATTGATCTCCACAGAACACAAAATTAAATAATGCAATATTTTATTTTTATTTAAATACACTGGCCTATAAATTTAAAAAAAAAAGTTGAGTGCAGAAACGAAGTATTTTTTTTTTTACTAACCTGGGTGCGCTGAAATCGAATCTGGCATAAAAATTAGGCTATCACGTCTTGTTCATTTTTTATCGCATGCTGGCAATACTGTAAGCTGTCAATACTACACTACAATTTCACAATTGAAGCACAGCCGCGAATAACGTTTTAAGTTACAAAATAATAATTTTTAGGAGAGCAAAAAAACGTTTTTTGACAGGCAGCATTATTTGCTTTAAAAATTATTTTTTCTATTATTAAAAATAATGATAATAAAAACTTTAATGCAAAAGGCTTTTAAAACATTATTCCGCACTGCAAAACCATTTCGGTTTCATCATTTTGTTAGTAACTTGCAATGTTCTTCCACTGGCTGACACTTTGTACGCCATTTTAAAGGCGTTCAGGTGCATAGTTTTGGTTGATTTGATGTTTAAACTGTAAAAGAGAGTAAGGTCAACGATTATCAGCAAAAAAACAGTTTTTGCAAAATGTGGCGTTTACAACGTTATTCGCGGCTGTGCTTCAATTATTAATTTAACAGAAGTCCACATCTATATTCTATATATGTATATACTTATATAACAAGTTAGAGTGCTATATTCGGCTGTGCCGAATCTTTGATACCCTCCGCCGATAGTACGAATGTTTTAGGAGTAATATCTATATGATGTCCATTTATTATTAATTTATCTTTATGTTGACCGACAATCAGAGTAAAGTATCATAATTCGTAACAGTTTAAGCTTACTTAAATGATTTTCAGGAGAGCAATTTATATTGGAGCGATGGTAAGCTATGAACCAATCATTCCAAAATTCTGCAGAGTGATTTCTGGTATTAAAAAACATAAATTTCAATACAGCGTAGAAATTAGTTTTAGCGTTTGTAGTGAATTTCAGAAGGCTGCTTTAAATGGATCTAAGGGTTATTATGGACCGTTTATCACAAAATTGCATAACATTTTTTCTGGCCATATGAAGCTAAGTTGGAAGAAAGTTTACCGCAATATCTATTCTGCTACGGTTTTAGGCGTATTTAATTATTTTACCGGAGTGGGCTTTATACGGGGCCTAGGGTAAATTATGCACTGATCTTCACGAAATTTGACAGTGTCATTTATAGTCCTATAAAACTGTGACGTGCAAAAATTTGTTATGATAGCATTATAATTCATGGTTTTAGGCGTAATAAACTGATTTCCGGGAGTAGAGTTTATATGGTGCCTAGGGTAAATGCCCTCCATTTTCTAAATTATGATTTTTCACATGAAAAGTTACGAAACCATGTATCGTAATGTCTTATGTGTACAATGAAATTCGAAATAGATCTTAATGTATATTTCAGAGGGCGTAAAATAGTGCAAAATGGGTAAAAGCTCCGCCTCCCAATATTTTCTTTACTTATCAATCGATTTGGCAGGCAATTGACGTAACATCTGGAAGGAACTATATCCTATAATTTTTATTATTTAGGGCGTGAAATAGGGCAAGAGGGGTAAACGCTCCACCTCCCTATATCTTTTTAACTAATCAACCGGTTTTCTTAATATTTTGCATGTAGGTAAAATAGGGCAAAAGGGGTAAAACCTCCCTCTACCCATGTCTTCTTAATTAATTATCCGATGATAGTTTCAAGGCTTGAAGAAACTAAAGGCTATAAATTTAAACATTTACGCCGTAAAATAAAGCAAAAGGATAAAAGCACCCCAATCCTATAACTTCTTAAATTAGCCGATTCTTTTGAAAAGTTTATGTATATTTTTGACAAATTTTTTTTCGAATACTCTACTCCGGAGGTCTACCATTTTGAATGGTAAATTCCGAGAAAATTTTTGCTGCCACGAACTCCGATGATTGCTACAGGCGTCACAATTGAATTAATGATAAGAAATACATGACTTTTTTGTGTTTAACTTTTGAATATGTAATGAACAGAAGTAAAGAAATAACTAGATATTTTTTTCATCGCCGACCATGTTATAAAGCGCTCCATTCCTCTTTCTTTCACTAGAAATAAGTTATGTATATGGCAAAACAAGGTTTGCCGGATCAGCTGGTTCATTCTAAATCTTCATAAAAGTAGCGTTTAGGCATGCCAGGTAGATCGTGTGTTAATGATTCAAGCTATTTTTACTTTGTGTGTGGTAAATATTTGGTTGAAAAACTCGTTATGCAATATCAGAATAATTAAAATATATTTCCATTATTTTGGTTTTTCAGTCAGAAACTTGGACAAATTGTGGACACCGACAATGTTTTGCATTTTCTTCCTTCGCACTTAGATTTTGTATATTGCAACCACCGTTTACATGAATTCGTCTTGGAATGTTCAGTACCACAACACAGTTATTTATTATTTTTTAATGTTATTAGTAAAGCCCAGCTGATTCAAGCATTTCGAGCCGTAAGCTTTGGTTAAAAATTGCTACAAGTGGTTGGTTGACATTAAAAGACGTAAACACCAACAATGCAATGCAATAATAAAAAAAATTTGATTAAAATAACAGAAACCACTGACTTAATCTCCTTAAGCTCTACTTTTTAAATTAAGTTTTAACCAAAGACACTTTATAATGTTTAAGCTTGAGACTTTAGCTGTGCTTATAACTTGAGAGTGCAACGCCAAAGGAAGGGTGAAACCTCAGAAATCATATAAAATCCTTGAAATAATAAATAAATGTGAAATACTTATTACGTATATCATATCGGCCCCTAACCGCGAAAATAACGTAAGCGCCAAAAATAAAATTTTATAGGAGAGAGCTTTTTTTGTTTTATTTCATATAAATTTTGTATGAAATTTGTCGCTTACAATAAAATTGTTTTTGCTATAATATCGTAACGGTTCCTTTTGTGACCATGACCTTTTAGGACATGAAAATCATGTCGCTTACGTTATTTTCGCGGTTATGGCTCGATATATTACAAAAAGCACAATGGAATATCAAACAAGGCCCAATTAAGGCCATTTACATAGGCTTCTTCCTTATGACAATTAAAACGTATTTATCCAACATAATCAAATTATCACCAAAATTGCAAGGTTTTCATGGAAAGACTACCAGCCAGTCGAAAGGACGATCACTATAAAAAGTGATTCTGAGTCGATCAGTAAAATTTAAGGATGGGTCGAATACAAACATTAGCGTTAACGTACATGTATTCAAAATTCTTTCTTAATAGTTTGGAATAATATTTATCTCTGATGACAACTTGCTTTTCTTTAGCTTTGTTGATTAAAAATGAAAGGCAGGTGGCGAAATTAAAGCAAGAAGTTGGCAATACAGATCGATATTCGAAACAGAAAACACATCTGTTAACCAGAATAAGTTACAAAATAATGGTCCTGATTTTTATCGCCCTAGATACTTTTCAGTTTTCTCTTGTGATGGATATTTTTATTTCAAAATAAGTAGTCCTTTTTTTCTTTAAAAAGAAGAAAAAGAAATTCAACTGTAATGAAATTTCTAGGAGAAGAAAAAAAAAATAAAAGTTTTCTAGTGTCTGTTTTTTTGGGTTTTACTTTCAGACACAAGAAACAACCCTAAATTTTATTGAGTCATTATCATTTCGGTCATTATTATTTAGCCTCAATTACTTCCAAAATGTAAGTTGTTTTTGGGATAAATAAAAGTCCCTAAGGTTTTGTGAAAGTTGGTACGCAATTTTTTTATTGTTGGTGTAGGCTTTTAAAGATTAGGCAATAACGAAATTTGCATTTTAACTTGTATCTCTGATTTTTTCTTTTTTTTTTGAGACTAAAATTGGCACAATTTGCATTTTGGAAATATTTTCTATTTTACCCAACTCGTTATTTTTTCATTTTTGTATCTATGAAATAAATTTTTATATAAGTTTATAATGAAAAGATAAATATTTGTTTAATCAAAATGTATGTAGACAACCTTAGCAACCAAATTATGCTTTCATTATTCTTAAGTTGTTGGGTTCACAAGGGCTTTTCCATTCTGCCACAAGTCGTTATTTTCATTTAAAGTTAAAAGTAATAATAATTTAAATGTCAGTCATTACAAAGAAATATGTATCATCATTTATTTAAATCAAATTATCTTAAAAGAAAAATCAAAATAACGATAGAACAAACGATTCAATTGGATATGCTTCCCTTTGCCAACAATCAATGCACACAAATCAAATCAAAAAATACCTTTGAATCCTGCCATTCGTTCTTAACTGAAGTAACCTTAAAAATGACATACATTTACATTAACACACACACACACAAACGCACATACTATACACATACAGACATTTAAATATTACACTCATATATTAATGGCATGTATTGGAAATAAATATAGAAGAGGGTTCTTTTTCAGTTGCTGTCGACAACGACGACGACGATTACAATAAAAATAAAACAAATTGCAAATACTTGTACGAGGATTTTCGTAGGCGTCAAATACAATGCAAAACAATAAAAAAATAAGAAGAAAAACAAAGCATAAGATGGAGCAGAAGTTGGAGGAAAAAGTGAAATTGTGTAAGAAGCATAAAATCATTCATTCATTTATTTATTATTGTATGTACCTACTTCATGTATGTGTAGGGCAGGGGAAAATTTAATGGTGTATATTTCTCTTTTACGTTACATTAATGATAATGAATGCGTGCTTCGAATGGCAATAAGCAGAGAAAAAAAACCAATAGAAGACATTTATTTTCCGTTGTTCTTGCTTAATTTTGCATACCAAAAGATTAAACGAAACGAATGAAAAACACTTAAAAATAATAATAAAAAATGTTTTCACCTGCTTAGCAAAAAAAATATAAAAAAAAATAAAAAGAAAACAAAAGGATAATGTGAAAAAAAACTGCAAAAACATGAACTAACCTACACCTATACAAAAAACATAATGAAATACAAACAAAACAAACATTGCAAAATCCATTAAAGAAGAAAAATCTAGGCAACACCACCAAAAACCACCACCACACACACCATCATCTTCCTAAACACAAAATGTACTACATTCATACACATACATACGTACATATTTGAATAAATAAATATTTAAAAATCCAACATACATTTACATACTTATATTTTGTACAATATAAAATAATATACATACATACATACATACAACCAACAAGTTTCAATGTTTGTTTAACAGGGTTGGGAAAATGGATACCATTAAGATTGTTTAGATAAAGCCTTTTTTTTGGAAAAAAAATTCTTTTTCTTTTCACGCTGAATGTAAAAAGCATGTTTAATTTTTTTTTTCATTTAACTTTAGGCCTTTTGCTTTAAAAAAGGTTAACCTCTTTTGTTTTAAATCAGTTTAATGATGATGGTAAATGATGATGAAGGCATTCCTAGACGTGCTGCAATGAGACGTATTCTCCCCAATAAAATTATCCTTTGCTTAAATATGCCTTATAAAAATGTGTCAAATAAAAAATAACGAATTCTAAGTGCGTGGAGATGGGATCTATGACAGTAAGAGAAATGTACCGCCGTTAAAAAAAAAACAAAACAATAACTAAGTTGATATCTTTAATACTAGAAAAAAATGTTGGCAAAAAAATATGAAAAATATTTCTGGATAGGGACCTCCTTATAACGTAGCGGTTAGGAAATATTATATTCACATACCTAAAAAATATATATAAAAAGTTTAATAAAAACTGGTAGAGCCGTTTCGTGCTTTTTGAAATTATTTTAAAATTGCTAATAAAAAAATACTAAAATCGCGGTTAAAAAATAAAAGAGTAATGGCCATTTTCTCAATGTATCGACCAACTATCTGTTACTTAATGTCAACATAAATTTATTGGAGCGATAAACTGTCCGTTAACGATTTTGGGTTTCTCAATATACCGACAAAAAACATTGTTTTCAGCTGGCAACGCCACTCAAAATACATGTAAAAGTTGGGAGTCAGCTGATTAAATTTATCTGTACGGCAAATAAAAGGAAAATAAATAATTGGCAGATGAGTGCCGGTTAGCTTTGCGATAAAATCGAAGCAAATGAGACATTGAGTAAACCAAATTTCTTTAATGTGCAGTTTTTCGTTGGGAAAAAAGATAATTGCCTAATGAGAAAATGGCCATACAAATTTGGAATTATAGGTATTTTTGATGCCGACTCAAAAAAAAAAAAATTGATTTTTTTTTTAATATAGACACCCTAATGACTAAACGGTATGAAATCCACCTAACGACCTATTCTTATTCTTAACAAATATAAATAAAAAATTTCATAGAATGAAACAGTGTTTTAAAAATTGCAGTTGAAATAGTAAAAGCCATAAGATGTGAATAAGTTTACTAACGTACTGAAGCCGCGCGAACCGTAAGACGAAGACGGACGGACAGAAAACCAACCCGTAGCAGAAATTATTTCTTCTGGAAGATCAGGCAGTGAACTCATCGTTAGATAGCTGGGAGAGCTTAAATTAGCCTTAAAAGAAAAGTTAAAGTAAAGATTAAATATTAGCTTGAATCCAAAATTTTTGTATCAGCTTAAGGTAGTAATTTGAATTTTTGAATTGCTAAATTTGCTGTTTTCTAAAATAAACTTTTGATAATTTGGTTAAATTGTTCTTTTGATTCTGTAAAATAAATGAAATTTACTTAAGAGTTTCTTTTAATAAATCAAGTAATTCTTTATAATGTTGAAATGAAATCTTTAATATGTGTTGTCATTTAATATGATCGGTTAATTAGAATAATAAGCGGCGGTAAGTAGGGAAAATAATGTTTGCAGGTGAGATTTGGGACGCCGAAGGAGATGGCGTCTTGGCAAGACGAAGTTCTCGAGTGGGAGGGCAATGTATTTGTGTATAGGTATGACCGGTGGGGAGATGCAGGACTACTTTAAGCCCCTTATAATTAGTGAATTAAACCATTAGCTGGTATGATTTTTTTGCTAGTGTGTGTGTCCAGGGTCCAGTTGGTGGCAAGAACCACCCCATCCGGCGAGCTTCAGCCGAGCTATACGCGGGCATACCAGCGCCGCTGGCAATCTGGCCACTCTATGTTTTTCTTGTCTCTGTCTCACAAACAGACGACCACAACACACCACTACAAAGATTTTGCTATTTCTTCTTTTAATTTTCCATTGTACAAAAACAAACTGTTGCTTTTAATTCTGATTTATTAAATGTAAGCAGACGAAGTCAAAGCAAAAGACAAAAACGAAAAGTTATACACAACAAAGCAGTGTTCGAAATTAAACATTAAATATCGCTCCTTAGTGTTCGGTTCGGTAGATTTGTGGAAAAAACAAAAGCTAATAGAGGTTGTGTAGTCAACCATTAAACAAAATAACGATTCGAACACAAACATAATACTGTTCTTATCCAACTCAACAATGTTGGTTCGTTTCTGTTATGCTTAGCGCCCATTAATGTTGGTTCGTTTCTGTTATGCTTAGCGCCCTTTTGGCTGGTAAAAACCCAAAAATTTTTCAAAAACAAAACACACATACGAAAAAAAACCAGCAAAATAATTTTACACAAACAAAACATATACACATGCTGCGGTCATTTTTTGTTTGTTCATTTCTTTATTAATGCCAATTTAAAGTAAAATATCTATATTTTATAATAATATAATTTTTTCAGACGTAAGCTTAAATAAAAATTTGTTGTTCACTTCGAATCATTAAGATTCATAGATTTGGCGCGAACAGAAAATCCATTGAATGTTGCACCCGTCATGGCTTAAAGAGAAAATTTCTTATTATTGGATTATATTTCTCTACGATGTTTGATTTGATAATCATCGTCTGATATCTCATCTTTCACAATAAAAAAGAATAATACAATAAAAGTTTAAAAATTAACAGAGTTTTGTGTTTTTGTGGTATGATCTTATGAAAGTGGGCCGATTTGGTTGCACCCGTCATGCACTTTAAAGCCCTCTCGTGGCTATTTGATCGTTTCATATAAATTCTTTTAAATAGATAACAATAGTATATAAAAAAATGTTACCCCTTCTAGAAATAACTTAATTGCAAATGTGTTTCTTTCTATTAGTAAAAGACGTTTAAAGCGTCTAAATGTTGCACCCGTCAGAATAGAATCGCCCAAAATATAATCGGCCATGTTCTGAAAATTGCACGATTTGAAATCGCAAAACGCCAGATTGATTTTATGGCAGGGATGATAAATGAGAAAACCAATAGTGTACCAATGAACTTTTAAAATCGTACTTTTTCGGCCCCAATAGTACTAAATCATTTTTTTATAAATTTTTATTTTTAAAAACAAAAATTTAATACAACAAAAACAAACAAAAAATTCCTTTGTACATGTAAAGTATAGATAACAAAAAAAAAACACATCGCGATTCTTGTTCTATAAGTCATTCCAAGAAACTTTGCCAAAGAAACCAAAATGAATTTCGAGCTCCAGATTTTGCAAAATAGTTAGTTTTTCAAAATATTCAAGAATAGAGGCAAAAAAATTGTGTTTGGTCTAGCCAGATCTGTATCATGCGGTTTTTAGGGTCGAGAAATCCATTTATTTTTATTTTTGATTGCCGCCAGAGAGCGTTCTTATTTACTTTTTAGAATTGATCGTATTTTTTGTGGAAAATTTACGAATATTTCTAAAAACGCAATCACGAATTTTAAACGAAAATAAAATTTTTAAGCGTTATACAAATATGTATGTATGTGCATACGAGCATCTTCGGATTGTATTTCCAAATTTATTGTGTTTGCAATTTTCAATATGTACTGCAGAAACCGGAAAGGAGTAGAAAGTCCGAATATAATAAATCTTAATTTAGCGCTTGTTAAATCTCCTTCAAAATAATTCGGAGTAAAATAATAATGAAGTGGGTTCCCACTGTTCCAAAATTCTGTTGATTACTTTTTGAAGTGACAACAATCTTGTTGACGAATTATTTGAAAATATTTTGAATTCGTTCCAAAATAATCTTGAATTGAGAGGAAGTCGACATTCTACTATGTAGAAGTTTTGTAGAAGTGGTTTCCTTTATCTTTTAAAAACTTGTCAATATCATCGGTAAATGCACGCTTATATGCTGCCGCTGATACTAATTTTAGAATTCAAAACTTAAAAGTACAATGGAACCCCTGACTCATTTGGTAATTTTTTCAAACCTACATAATTATAATTGATATAAAATGGCAACTCGTATTTACTATCCAAAAATTCTAGCCCATGAATTTTTTTTTAACCATTTATAAAATATTATTTGAAATTTTAAATAAATTGAGCAAAATACGTGAAAAAAACATAAATTGGTGTACTTATTCTGATTTTAAAAGAAGTACCCATTTTTTTCTTAAATCCCCTTTTTGGTGCCACTTTTTTTGTAAATATCCCCTTCTTTTTTTTTGGTCATTTTTGAAAATATCCAACGGTAACGCTGGTAAGAACGAAATGTATTTTCCAAGGCCCATCTAACAGGTCTGCTTACTTGTACAAAAACAAAAAAATTTTTCTTTTAAGCTGTCAAAAACTTACTACCACATATACAAAGCAAAAGGAAAAAACGTGTATGTAAACAACTTTTGAAAGCTCAAAAGAACGAAAACAATGATCATCAGGCTTCTTGCGCAGACCTTTTCAATGGGCCTTGGTATTTTCCTGTTGGTGCATTGTCACAAATTTTGAGAGAAATTTATGTTTTTTTGAGAGTTTCTTCTCTAGTCGTTTTTCTATGCTTTGTAGCCTAATCATAATGAACGTAGAAAGCTGAAAAAGATCATTAAGCTTTTCTTGATTCAAAATTTTACTAATATCGATCATTTGCTTTGTTTAATAAATTGATAAGTATATATGTATGTTCACAGCCGATTGGCTGAAAGATGTGCTGGGATACTATCGATATTTTCTACTATCGATATTTTCTACTATCGATATTTTCTACTATCGATATTTATCGATAGTTCAGATTTGACTATCGATACTATCGACTGAACGTTTGTACTTGTGCAGGAAAACTGCAACTACATACTTCTTTTTATCAGGCTAGAGGTCTAATTAGACGTGACTTAAACATAATGCCATAGCTTTTCAATTGGCTTGTATGGTCATGGTCATGGCTATGTTGTCATGGTAAGTCACTTATAATCAATACAGTGTTGCCCATAGGTTGGCTTAAACATACGTTTTGTATGGTTATGGTTATGTCACGTCTAATTTAAGCTTAAAGTTCGTTGATTTTATCACTTTATTGAACTATGAGACGTTATTTTAGGTGACAGTTTTTGAAAAATTGTGCTGCTGACAAGCACCTTTCTAAAGGAACCGATGTAGCAGATAAGTTATTTAATTGCAACATGAAGTTTTCTGAAAGTATACCCGATAGAATTTTTTTTGTATATTTACCACTGCTTCTGTGAACGTTCATTGAAGATAAAATAAATGCTTAATATCTCAGAAACCATAAAAAATCTGGTGAAAGAGGTCTTGGATTCAGAAAGGGGGTACTCAACTTTTTTTTAATGGTCGGTATGTCAAACAAAAAAAAAAAATATTTGTTTGACAACCGAACATTCAAAAAAAAAAACAAGTTAGAGTGCTATATTCGGCTGTGCCGAATCTTTGATACCCTCCACCGACAGTTCGAATGTTTAAGGAGTAATATCTGTATGATGTTATTATTATCTTTAACTGTGACGATTTGTTATTAATTATAGTTTTAGGCGACTAAACTGTTTTCCGGTAGTAGGGTTTATATGGGGCCTAAGGTAAATTATGGACCGATCGTCACTAAATTTCACAGTGTTATTTCTAGTCCGAAAAAACCGTGACGTACCAATATTGTTTATATGGGGCTTAGGGTAAATTATGGACGGATCTTCACGAAACTTAACAGCGTGATTTCCAGTCAAACAAAACAAATTTTTGCAAAATCTTATCTCATTCCGTTCCTTGTTCCAGCATTTATGTCATTATTTGTAACAAAATTATAAATTTTTTTAGGTGATGGTTCCACATTTTGATTCATAGCTCTGGTCCTACTAAACACATTTTGCTGAATTTCAATCCCAAACTGCTTAGGATAACTACAAGCAATTTGGCACCAAGTTTGTTCATTTCTTTTGAGTTGTTCGAAAGTGAGCGTGTTTTCAACAGACGGACAGACAGACGGACATGGCTAAATCGACTTCAAATTACTCAAGGACCCAGAATATATATACTTTATGGCGTCTGAGATGAATAATAAAAAAGTTTCACACGGAATGACAAACTTAATATACCCTCTTCACAACTACTTGTGGTGAAGGGTATAAAAATGAGTTAGGTAAGTATGGTCTAATTTTGCTCCATATCAACTTGTTGGAAACGTCGGCGGAAGAATGGCGCTATAATTGCTGGAGAACATAATTCGCCGTACATATGTATAAACTACTAGGTACCAATAATTATCCTGTTCTGATATTTGTGAAAGGAGAATGTCACTAATTTCAGATTGCTTTTTCAATAAATAAAAAACACATACGAATAAACGAACTTTCATACAGAGAAATAAAATGTCAGATAAATGACATCTGAAATGGATAATTGCTCGAGCAATCATTTCGTAATGGATTGCCACTCATGGCAATCTGCGGTTCACACGTCGTGAATTTTATGGAGCACGTTAGATCTTGTTTCATAAATACTAAAATTTATAAATATCAGGGAAAAAAATTAATTAATGGGATTTCTTAATTTTAACTTTGATAGTTTTTACCGGCAAAAAGAGGAATTTAAAATTAGATTTTGTAATAATATAATTTATTGTACAATAAATTTACACTTCTCAACGGTCTTCCCATGTCCTTTTTAAAGCCTTTATTTATATTGAAATTTTTCAATGATGTTTCGTATCAAATGGTCAAAAAAGTTAAAATTCTTTATTTATAAATTCCATGTTGCATCCCTGCTTGTCATATCATGTGTTTTTAAGCCTCTGCTCGAAGTTTGTGTATTTATTTTGCCCGCGTGCTTTCTTTTTTGGTAGAAAAACACAACTTAAGTTTTATATTAAATCACCTTTAAATTCACCCACTGACCCACAAAAAAATCAACTATGCTCTATAAACAAGTGCCTACCAACCACCTTACATTTAAGGTGGCTCTTATAAATATTGCTCTCCCTCTCTCTTTCTTTCTCTTTAACAATTTCTCATAAAAACATATTCATACATACTATTCAATTTAACAGCAACAAACTATAAAATAAAAAAAAAAAACAAAAAAAGTATACTAGCACTGGTACTAGTGTGTATACACTACAATAACTTATGCGCCAGCCTTGCGCCTAAGTTGACTGAGAACTGAAATTAGGTCAGTTTTGTGTCGATGATCCTTTAGACTAAAGTATGCATACACACGTTCGCACACAAGCAAGCAGATACACATTCAAACAAACCTGCATTTTTATTTCATTTCTCAAAGAAGAAAGCAAAATAAAAAGAAGAAGATATGTATAGCATATGTATACTTAAATATTTTTATACTCGTTTAAATGTATGTTTGTATGTGTGATGGTTGTGTTAGTACTTTCATAAGACTTTATATGTTAGTACTCTTTTATACAGAAAAAGGATAATAAAAAAAAAGAGGGGAGAAGAGCACGAAGAAGTAGAAAGTTGAAAAATAAAAAGTTGTGAGTGACTGCATGAATGTTTGTGTGTATGTTTTATTATTAAAGTTGTTTTTATTGTTTTTTTTTTGCTTTTGTTAAATGGTATGTGTTTTAATCAGGCATGACAAATATTATAAAAGATGGGACGTGTTAATAATTTAAAAAACCCAACAAATTGAAATAAATGTTTAATATCAATTATTTAATTAATATTATTTTATAATAGGTAACATATTACATAGATAAATATTTAATTGCGGTTAACATACAGAGGGCGCATAATTATTTTCTTTAAAAATAATTTCACGTTGCTCATACGTGCGTAGTTAAAACATTTTTAATAGACTTAATAACGATACATATTTTGTCTTTTAAGAAGGTACATACATTTTATTTTTAGCAGCGGGAGTTTGTTGAAACTTTAGGATTTTCAAAAAAGTGGTAATTAAACAAAGTTTTGTTTAAACTAGCTTCAAAGTTTCAAAGAGTTTGCTCCAAAATTACTTTTTTTAAAAGGGACGTTTTGTTTTGAAGGTCCTTTTTGTTTAAAAGGTTATTTTCGTTTAAATATACTTTTTGTTGAAAAAGGGTTCTTTTAGTTTAAAAAGTACTTTTTGCTTAAAAGGCATTTTTTGTAAAGGCTACGTTTTGTTTAATAGGTAATTTTTGTTAAATATTTATTTTTTGTTTAATATGTACTTTTTGTTTAATAGGTACTTCTTCTTTAATAGAGACTTTTTGTTTATTAGGTTTTTTTTGTTTAACAGATATTTTTGGTTTAAAAGGTGAATTTAGCTTAAGTGTACTTTTTATTTAAAACGTACTTTTTGTTCTTAAGTTTAAAATATTTATTTGCTCAAAGGGTAATTTGAATTTTTTTTGGTCCAATATTTTCGTCCTGTTATAAATGCTATTTTTTTTCTCAAAATTTACTTTTGCCGAAAACCTAACAAAAAAAGCAACTTTTTTATAAGACGTTATTTTCTTGTTGAATAATTTAAGACATCAAAAAAAAAGAACCTATGTCTCAAACACAAGATTACATGGACAGCCAGCCAGCCAGCCAGCCAGGCGGACGGAAAGTGATTCTGAGTCGATCGGTATACTTTAAGGTGGGTCTAGTTACACACATCAGCACAAATGCATAATACCCTCTCCACTTTTGTGGTGTTGGTATAAAAATGATTTATTCATTGAATTTGTTGGTTTTTTTCTGTTTGTTTTAAATTTTTTTTTAGGAGTCTTATAATTTTGTTTTTAATCTACCAAAAAAAAAAAAAAAATTCGACTAAAATTTGAAAGTATTTGCTAGTGTATTAAAAATATCATAGCCAAATTCACGATCTTGTGCAAATGGTCTTGCATTGTAGCATTTGCAAAATGGTAAAGTATATTTTTACTCTACACCAACAAAATATACAGCAATTCACTTACTATTTTTTTGCAAATAAGTCACGCTTATGACAACTGTTGCCAACTTTTCTTGAACACTTCCCGCCAAATCGGACTTAAAAACTGCTAGAAACCACTAAATATTAAATTCAGCGGAAATTATCTTAAAAATACCGCTTAAACCTAAACATTTTTAAGTTTTACATAAATCCAGATATATGGTGCTTTTTCAAATGTATACGACTCTCAAATTACGTTACATACTCAGGTTTCCAACTTCCCTATCTGTTTTATTCCCAAAAAAAGGTTGTAGTGTTGTATTCAGCTGTGTCGAATCTTTGAGACCCTACACATACAGTTAGACAATTCCCGGAGTGGTCTTTATATGGGACCTGTGGTAAATTAGGCCGATCTTCACGAGTTTTGAAAAAGTAATTTAGAGTCTTATGAAACTATGGCTGACCAAAATTTATTATAATAGAGCACGGATTGAGAGCGGTACGGTTTTACTCGGTTTTTTCCGAGAGAAGGCTTTATACGGTTTCAACGGTAAGTTATCGACCGATTGGCACGAAAGTTGACAGTGTTATTTATTGTCATACAAATTTGTGACAGACCAAAATGTATAACAAAAGCAATATTTATTACCGTTTTAGGCGTACTAAAGTGTTTTTCGATAGTGGGCTTTTTATGAGGCCTATGGTAAATTATGGTCTGATCTTCACGAAATTTGACAGTATGATTTTAAGTCATATGTGCATAATCTTATATCAATATGTCCATTCCGCTACTAATTATGCTAGTTTTGGCAACAAAATTATAAACTTTTAAGGGTGATTGTTTCACATTTTGGTTCATAAATCTTTTCCTACTGAACCGATTTTGCTGGATTTCAATCCCAAACTGCTTAGAAGAACTAGAAACAATTTGATACCAATATTTATCTTTTTTCAACAAACGGACATGGCTAAATGGACTTAGAATTACTCAAGAACCCAGAAAATATATACTTTATGGGGTCTTAGATGAATATTAAGCAGTTTCACCCGGAATGACAAACTTAGTATATCACAACTAGTTGTGGTTGAGCGTATACCAATTATAAAAACGCAAAAAAGTTTATAACACATACGCTATTTTTGGCAATTATTTGCCTTTTTAAGCAATTAGATAAAATAAGTAAGATGAAAGTTAGAGAATTTTATTGCTTGGGATATATCGAGACAATTTAGATCAATACCTTACCTTTTGTTTCAAAATTTATAGCAAGCTTGAAGTTGTAAATTGTCACATACAGCCCTAACAAACTACTTACTGAAAATCGAAAAAAAAATTGTCACATACAATCTTCAGTTCACTTAACTTACAAAAAGTACGTAAAACCCTGAATGTTTGAAAATCGCTAGATTTCTCGCTTACCGCTAAAACGTACTTTTTCCCGCGATTAACAGTGCAAAAACGCTAGATTTAGCGGGAAAATCTCTAAATTGGTAACAGTGCTTAAGACCAATCGTTTTCTCTTTTATTCTCTTGTATGCTCTTTTATTACGTACATGTGCACACACATTGCAGAGAATTTAACAACATTAACAACAACATATGTAAAATTCATACAACGCATACTATCGCAAAATGTAATAGTATAGTTTGCCGATCGCGGGTTTATATTAACTCGACTTATGCAACACTTGATTGCAAACCGACAGCTTACACTCAGTGAACCAAGTCGATCGGTTTGCAAAGCCGTCGTTTACCTCTCACTCATACCCAGTGTGACCACAACTAAAAAAAAATTGAATGCTAAATGGGGATTAAATCAATGCTAAAAATAACATTTGAAAATGCTAAAAAAAATGCTAAATTTTCTTAAATAATTGTATAATTTTAATGAATGAATTATACATTAATTGACCTGAAAATATTATATTTCTTTTAAATAAAATGAAGTTTATATAAAAAAAATTATATACATACATAGATTTATTTAATAAAAACAATTCAGTAGTTTAACAAAAGTTAGCGATTTTTTTAACCAAAAAAATAAAAGGCCCTATCTACAAAATATTACATGATAAACGCTAAAAGCCCTAACCTACAGTTTGCAAAACATGCAACATTGTCAACTGTCAAAAAAAAAATTGTTAAGGCGCAACCATAATGTGCTTAAGTTGGATTAAGCAAATGTGCGAATACATGTAAATCATATGAGGCAAACCATATTGAACTTTAAGAAATTTTTTTTTAGTTTTATTAAACTGTCATTTGCTTAAGCAAAGTGCGAAACTGATCGCACATTCCGTACGGAATCAAATGTTTTTTGTTTTTGTTTTCTTAAATACATTTGAGAGACTTTTTGTTAATTTTTGACAGAAGGTTAAGCAAGGCTATGTATATTATGGTTGGGCCTTTAGGTTTTACAAGAAAAGTAGAAGAAAAATAAATTATAAACAGTTTAAGGCGATTAATAAATTTATCATTTTAAATAGTTTTTTGTAAAATTTTCAAAATGTTAGATAGGGTTTTTTGCGTTTTAGGTAACGATATACATACATATCTGTGGCAATAAATTATAATGGCTTAAGTCGAAATTTCGTGTTTTGAGATATTAAGGGTTTTGTCTAAAATGAATTGTGTGTTGTATTGTGAAAGGTAAAATATAAATGCGTATAGTTTTATTAATAATGACATTTTATACTTGAAATTTAACTGCGTCATAGATCTTGAAGAAGATGGTATGAATATGTCATAAAATTAAAAAGCACTTAAGTCAACTTAAGCCATTATTATTTATTGCCACAGATATATATTATTAAATACAAAATATAATTAAAAACAGAAATTATCATTGAAAACATAAAAGGCTATTCAACACCATTTTCAGTAAATTTAATTACACATTAAACACACCATTATATGAATAGTTTTCCTTCATTTCCAAAGTGTTGGTCAAAATACCATTAGAATATGATATGTTTTCTTCATATTCTAAACACCTATCCAGAATTCAATAGTTGAACTTTTGTTCATCGATTCGTATGCATTCAGCTTTTGCCATTACTGTTCAAAAACCGTTATTTCTTCTGTAGTAAAATCTACCATTTCTTGTTTCATTTTTTTTTTTTGTGTTTACAGGGTTGCTATTATTATACATTTGTATAAACGTATAAATGACAAAATACAATTAAAGAGATTGACAGAAGTGATAAGTTGTATTGTGAAATAGCAATAGGTATATCAAATTTTTAAGATTAAAAAATGCTAAATAATGCTAAAAAAATATTACAAAAATGCTGAAAATAATGCTAAATGCTATTTGAAAATTTCGCTGAATTTAGCAGTGAAAATGCTTAATGGTCACACTGCTCATACCCGCCAAATTTAACAAAAGTTTTTAAAAGAAATTTTTCATAGAGAATTTAACTTGTAAATTTGTATTAAATTAAAAAATATTGTAATAAATACAGGTAAAGAATTCAAAGCATGAAGTACATAAAAAACTGCAGTCGAAACCAAAAACTTTCGAATAAAAAACTAAAATTTGGGTAAAACTTTTCACTTTTTGAACTGGTTTGACAGCGACTGTTTACACTTAATGAATTAGAAGTAAAAGCAACCGTTTTCTTTTGGCTAATGACAAATAAAAAAGTCGAAGAAATAACAGTTTTTCTACTTTGACTGCAGTTTTTTAAACGCTACATAAAAGGGTTTTGTTATTACACAGTAAAAATTCTTGCGAATTTTTTTACAATTAAACCGTTAATCAAAAATAATATCAGTTTTAATTAAAAATTTAATCAAGTGAATTAAACGTTTACTTATATCAATCAAAAAATTAATTAAATATCAAAAAAAAAAAAAAAAAAAAAAAAAATGGATACTATTAATTTGTTTACTGGTGCAAATTTAATTAAATTTTAAATTAATATAACAATTTTTTTTTTTAATTAAAATCAATTTTTATTTTTTTTTTTGTGTAACAGGATCTTTTTCCACTTTAATCGTATGCATTCGATTTCCAGAACACTGCTGGTAACTTATTTGTATATATTTTGTAACTTATCCTCTTTTAATTTCTTTTATTTAAAAACTTTGTCTATAGGTTTAGGTAATTTGTTTTTTTTTTTTAACATATTACTATTTTGCCCTATGCTCCTTATAGGATCCAGGGTTATATATATTTTGCGCCAAAAATCGCCAATTTGTTTTTAAACACCTATCTAAGGACAAAAAATAACAGGTTAAAAGAGGAAACACATAATCTGACAGTGAATAAACGTTAAACTAAATCTGAAAAGAGTGCTGGGGGCAAATCGCGACATTCGATATCGATCGAAATCCCATGTAAATTGTATTGCAATTTCGATCGATATCGAATGTCGCGATTTGCCCCCTGTTTTATTACGAAAGTTTTTACGTATGTAATTTGACGTTTATCGTGATTGTCATAATTGTTCACACATACACTCAAAAGTGTGTGAAATAAAAAAAATGCAAAAGGTTTCAACATGTAATTCAATTTTAAGGTATTTTATGAAAATTATTTTCGATATTTGAAAAATCCCATTTGAAAAAGTAGTACTTTTTCAATACCTGATGTAACCAACCACTTAACTCTATAAGTAGCTTTTTAAAAATGGACTGTGCAATTGAAATTTGCCACTATACAGTAAAAGTTAAAATTAAGAACATGTCAAAGAGTCACTAAATTGACATCACCGATTACAGTATGCTTTTATGTATTGTTTTTTTTTCTGTTTTGTTATTCTTGCTCTTTGAGATCTAATGATAATTTTTTTGTTTGAGTGTTTGTTGAACTAAGAGTGTAAGTACTAGTGATGTTACGAATATCAATTAATAATATTCGCGAATACGAATATCTGTGGCAACATTGCCCAAAGACAAATCAATTTAAAAAATCTTCCGCTTGCGTTAGTAAAAATAAATTGTAAAAAAAAGATTAATGGCCATTTTCTCATTAGGCGATTATCTTTGTTTCCAACGAAAAACTGCACATTAAAGAAATTTGGTTTTCTCAATGTCTCATTTGCTTCGATTTTATCGCAAAGCTAACCGGCACTCATCTGCCAATTATTTATTTTCCTTTTATTTGCCGTACAGATAAATTCAATCAGCTGACTCCCAACTTTTACATGTATTTTGAGTGGCGTTGCCAGCTGAAAACAATGGTTTTTTGTCGGTATATTGAGAAACCCAAAATCGTTAACGGACAGTTTATCGGTCCAATAAATTTATGTTGACATTAAGTAACAGACAGTTTGTCGATACATTGAGAAAATGGCCATAAGGCAACAAATAAGACAAGTTATTCTAGACGGTAAGAGGCTGTATACTTCACCTGAAGTCATTATGATAACTCCAAGGAATTTATTCTGCTTACATACTTTAAGATTTTGATTATCTCACTCTTTTTCGCTTGTTCTTAGTTTTCAGTGTTGTTTGGGAGAAAATATTTTCGCAGATACTGCAGTAGCGACGTAATATAAACTCTATTATAAGTAGGAATGAGATAAATATGCACAAAAAAATCCACAACCACCACTAACAAAATACAAAATATTATAAGTTATACACCAATATATCAGTTATTGGAATATACAAATGCTTATTGACTTCTGATGTTATTTAAATTTGATAATAGTTGATTTTTTAAGAGCTATAGGAAGGTTTAAAAAAAACACATCAAATTCAGAAAAATGCATGAAATCTTTATTTGAATCGATAGTGCGGTCCATATAATTTAATGTTTGAAGATTATTTCATGCAAATGTTGACCGTGAATGCGCCTCAAATGGTCCTTCCGCTTTGTCCAATTTTGGCATACCCTTTCCAACATTTCGGCCGGTATCTCATGAATAAATGCTTCAATGTTGTCTTCCAATGCGTCAATTGAAGCGCGCATGTGTGTATAGACATGAGCTTAACCATAGCCCCACAAAAAAGTCTAAAGGCGTTAAATCGCACGATCTAGGCGGCCATTTGACCGATCCCGAACGTGAAATAAAATGTTCACCGAACTCGCCTCTCAATAAGTCCATTGTTAAGCTTGCTGTGTGGCATGTGGCACCGTCTTGTTGAAACCACATGTCATGCAAGTCAAGCTCTTGCATTTTGGGCAAAAAAAAAAGTTGGATATCATCTCACGGTAGCGCTCACCATTCACAGTTACGTTACGATTCGCATCATCTTTGAAACAGTACGGTCCAATGATGCCCATAAACCGCACCAAACTGTGAATTTTTCTGGATGCATTGGTAGCTATTGCAATGCTTCTGGCTGATCTTCTCTCCAAAAACAACAATTCTGCTTATTAACGTACCCATTGACCCAAAAATGAGCTGACCATAAAATGGAAGAAGCGCGCGATGAATTTACTTAACAGAGCACGCATTTTGATAATAAAATTCAATACTTTGCAAGCGTTGTTCGTTTGTAAGACGATTCATAGTTAAATTATAGACCAAACTGAAGATGTTTGACAGTGAAACAAAACATGAAACGTGCGTCAGCTGTTTAAACCAGTGTTGCCAAAAAGATAATACCTAAAAAATCACCCGATATTTCATTTCCTCTTTTAATTGCATAATCATCGTAAGCAACAGAGCTTCTGACATTCTTAAATAACTCAAAGTTATTTCATCTTGTTACTACTGGCTGCGGTAGAAGCGGAATCAAGGGATACATTATATAAAAAAAATGGCAATATTATGGAATTGGCCTCTCATTTCCTCTACAATTCCAAAAACACAACGCAGCAACATTTGTGCGGAACGCGCCATTAAAGTCGTACAAGATATATTCCCCCAATGCAAATCAACACGAACTCTTAATCTAAAGTTAATTTCACTTAACAAAGATAGCGTGGTGATAGGGCCTTATTTTGGTTGAACCTAGTGCTGGGATACTATCGATATTTTCTTCTATCGATATTTATCGATAGTTCAGATTTCACTATCGATATATCGATATTACTATCGACTGAATGTTTGTACTTGTGCAGGAAAATTTAATTTTTTTTTTATAAGGCTACAGTTCGTTGTTTTTATCAATTTATCGAATGTATGAGACGTATGTATATACGCACGTTATTTAAGAAGGCAGGTTTTTAAAAATTGATAAGTACCTTTCTGAAGGAACCGAAGTAACAGGGCCTAAAAGATAATCCATTGCAACTTTAAAAAATGTTCTTAATTCTAAACCCAAAAAGTTAATCAATCTAACGGACTTGTCCCCTAATGGTCGTTCATTGTTTTGTCTTATACTTGCAATTGCATTTGGATTTGCATTTTTTTTTACAACATTACAAAAATATTTGACATTTCAATCCCTATATAAACATGCAAAATTTCGACTTAAAGAACTTAAATTAGCAGTAAAAAGCACTACTTAGCAATCCATACCACTTGCCATTCTTGTTGTTTGTAGTCTTTGCTGTAATTCAGCGCGAATTAATAATAAATAGCAAGTAAAAATTTGCGGGAAAAAACTGTGTGTGTATAGTTGCTGTTAGATGTCTTCATAGCTGTATTTTAAATACTAAAAATATCGATATTTATATTTTTCCTATCGATATTTTCGATATTTTAAGACTATCGATAATATCGATAGGCTATCGATAGTTTCCCAGCACTAGTTGTACCCCTAATGTACATTTGTCTCTGAACGAATTTATTAAAATCATATAAAAAAGTTTTAAAACTATTAAACAATACAACTTTAAATTAGTTGTCTCAATTAAAAAAAAAACAATAAAATGTATTAAACATACCCATATTAATATATAAAAAGTTTTTCCATTATTTTTAAACATATTTCACAAAAATAATATCATAAAATGCAAACATTTATCAAAATTAAATTTTATTTTTGGTTTAAAGTAGGTTAAATCCAACAATTAATTTTCTTACTTTATGAATGGTTGATGAAAGGTTTATTAGACAATTTTTCGTTTATGAATACAACTTTAGCAATTTTGCCTTTTTTATTGCCTTTATTTAAATTTAAAAAAAAGGATTGTGAAGTAATTAAAAGAAAGTTCATGTAGTAGAACATAGGGCTCCAACGAATCTCTTCCAGTCATGAGGGTAATTGGCGAGAAATTTTATTTGACTCCATGATTTATTTGACATTTGACATTCTTTCAATAGGGTTCGTTGCCAGGTATTACGAGGGCGACCGGGTCTACGATGTCTTTGGGGATTCCATACCAAGGCGGCTCTTGCGATATCAATTCCGGGTCTTCGGAGTATGTGGCATATCCACGTTCATTTACGTTTCATTATCTCCGTTGGGATAGCAACCAAATTTGACATTAACAGCAACTGCTCATTACTCACCCAATTTGGCCAGAAAATTTTGTGTATTTGTCTTAGGTATCGGTTAATAAACGGTTGTACCCTAGCCATTTGATGTTGTGTTTTACCCCGGGTTGTGCAACCGTATAGTAGAATCTACATGACACTACAGTTGAAAATACGTATTTATGTTTTTCTGGATATATGCACAGAAAAAAATAATTTTCATATTTGAACACGAAAATCGCATATTTGATGAAAAAAATTTTTGAATTTTCTGCGATGACGATTTTTTGCATTATTGATAAAAAAGTTTGTAGGTATAGTTATTGAATTTTTAGTCAACAACCAAGTTTATTGAATCAATAAAAAAAAGGTGTTGCCTAAAATAATTTTTTTCAACAAAATGTTTGCTTGATTTGTTAAAATAAATTGTTGGAAATGTTGAATAAATCCAATAAAATGTTTATCGAATCTTTATTTATTAATTATGACGTGCCTAATTCCCAATTTTTTCCTTTTTAAATAAATACAAAAAAATTTATTATGGGGGAATAAGCTAGTTCCTATGTGCATTTCGCTGGTTGCTTAAGCGAGATCATCAGGAAACCTTTTTCTAAAGACTTTGGCAAAACTAAAGATATTTAACCAACTAAAACTGTTAAGCGAATGAGAATTATGACCTATTATAAAATGGACAAGAGTTGTAAAAATACTGCTTAAACGTTGATTCAAATATTTGTTTTATTGAATATCAAGAAATATTTAAATATTTCATTATTAAATATGTTTTATTGAGTGCTATTTTGCAAAGTGTATATTTGATAAATTTTTTCATTAAATCAAACAAAAAGTTTGTTGAACAAAAATTATATTTTTAACAAACTGTGTTGTTAAAAATTTTCTTGAGATATTTTTTTTTGTGTGGTTAGATCTCCATATCTTGTGTAAACCGTGGAACGCTACTCTATCTTTATTTATTCTGTTTACGATATCGTCTTCTGAACCGCCGTCTTTAGTTTATGTATATACTACCCAGGTAACTGAAGGAGTCAACGTCGCCGATGACTTCTCCATTCAATGTAAGAGAAGTTTCGATTACTAAACCAATACGCATTAGTTTAGTTTTTTTATGATAATTTTGGGTTAACTGCATTTGCGTTTGAGGCGAGTCTGTGTTGTTTTTCTTCAATATCAGAGAAGCGGTGAGCCATTAGGCAAAGGTCGTCAAAATAATCAATATCATTAAGATAATAATTTAAATTCTAGTGGAAACCATTGGGGGAACCGATGTTATTTTGCAGCATAACACAGTCAAGTAGAATTAGGAATAGAGTGGAAGATAGGACGCAGCCTTGTTTTACTCCTCTGGTTTTTGAAATGGTTTACTCTCCTGGCCATTAAAGCGTACGGTAGATAAAGCGTCTGAGTATAGCTCCTTTATGAGGCTTATTAATTTTTCAAGCATACCCTTGACCGCGAGTGCATCCCATAAAGCGTGCCTGGATACAGTACCAAAAGCTCTTTCGAAATCGATAAAAATGAGATAAAGCTGCGAGTTGTATTCGACTGATTGATCCATTATGATTCGAAGTGTATTTATATGGTCAGCGCACGAGCGGTTTGGTCTGAAGCCAGCCTGTCCCATACGTAACAATGGTTCTATTACTGGGCTAATCCTATTTAAAATAAGAAGAGACATAACCTTGCTGATGGTATTTAGCAGTGTTATTCCCCTCCAGTTTTTGCACTGGCTAAGATCGCCTTTTTTGGGTACCGTTATAACCACACCTTCCTTTCAGGAATTAGTTATTTTGTTAGTGTTCCACACTCTTCTTAAGTAAGCGATTGTGCAACTGTTGGGGCTAAGTACTTTAGTAGTTCGGCGGGCATGTTGTAGATACCGGGGGCATTTTTGATTGTTCAGGTTTTTGAGAGTCTCAAGTACTTAATTTTGAGTGGGTGGTGATGTAGATATGTCTCTTAGTGGGTTACGTCGGGATACTTGTAGAAAGTGTGGAGATATTTGTGTGGTAGGGGGTTCGGAAGAGAAAAATCTGTGCCATCTATTTAGCTGCTGATCAATAGTAGTAAGATCACTACCATCTTCATCTTTAAGTGTTGCAGTAATACCAGTTTTACTCCCGTTCAGTTCTTTTATTGCACTATAAACAGCACGTAGGTTTTCCGTATTTGCAGCCTTTTCAATATCGCTGGCAATATTATTATAATATTTTTCGCAATCCATCTTAACAATAAATTTTACTCTACGTGCGGCCAAACGATATTCTATTTTGTGGCTTTGTTTTTCTTCAGCCGATTTGGAGCGATCGACTTAATGTTTAAGTTGTTTACGAACTTTTATCTGTTACCACGTTTGAACACTTAGCCATGTTTTATGTTTGCGTTTTTTATACCTAAAGCGGATTTTGCACTATCTGTGCAATCGTCTGCCACTGGTACTCTGTGCTTGGTTGTATTGTTAATTTTTCCTTAAATATGGGCACTTCTACAGAAAAGCTCTCTTTTTGTCACGTCACGTCACCTAGCAATTATTCTTGTATTTTAGAACCACGTTGTTCAAATTTTTCCTCTCTTTCACTTAATGAAAACTTAGTTGCGCTCTACACCTAAATGCAAAAAAGTAAATAATATTTTCATTTGAGAAACAATTAAAAATGGTTGGTGACGTTACGTGGCAAAAAGTAGACATTTCTGTGGAAATACCAATATGGTTAATTAATCATAAATAAGTTTTTATGAATCCGGTTGTATTTCTTTATATTCTTTAATTTCTTGAAGCTTGTTTTTTAATTGTTTAAACACTCACTAAAAAATAATTCGATAGGCATATGTTAAACAAATGGCGATAACAAAATATTATTAAAGTAAAGATAATTTGATTGCATCTTAAACATATTATGAGTATACGCAAAGAAGTTATGAGTATTGACTCCCAGCTTAAATACGTATTTTGAGAGGTGTTGCCAGCTGAAAACTATGTTTTTTGTCGGTATATTGAGAAACCCAAAATCGTTAACGGACAGTTTATCGCTCTAATAAATTTTTGTTGACATTAAGTAACAGCCAGCTTATCAATACATTGAGAAAA